>JBBGZY010000756.1:0-2400000 GCA_037952925.1 Lithobates clamitans
TATATGCATTTGTATTTGTTGTTTACTCTATAGTACTGTGTTAATGTGGTAGGTGCAACTTTTTTCTTTTAAAAATGTATTTTTATTGTATGCTGTATGGGATCATAGACCATTGGGAGCAGCAGTGACCGAAATAAAATTATTCACCTTTGCAAGAGTGATTCTCACAGTTTGTTCCAATATAGGGGTGTCACACAAAGACAGACTATCAACACTAAGCATTTGACAATAAACAATTGTCACCAGCCCAGGTGTGTTTCTTAGTTAGGGGAATATCAAGTAAGAGCCATGTGAACTAAATGTCCTGTTGAGTATGACTATATCTGGAAGGGCCATTCCAGCTTCCTCTTTGGGCCTTTGTAGCCTCAGTTTCAATATAGGTCTAATTGTACCCTATATGCAGGAGGAGAATAAAGTGCTGAGTTCCTTCCTCAGTAGCACTAGTGAAGGGAAAAGGACAGGAAAGTGAGACAATTGGCCAAGATCTTAGATTATGGGTGGACAAAAAGTAGTTTAACCGCTTGCCGACCGCGCTATAGCCAAATGACGGCTACATCACGGCTTGATAACTCTGGGAGGGCGTACATTGACGTCCTCACAGAATCCCGCTCCAGCACGCCCCCTGGGCATGCACCCGGGAATATCTGTGGACGCCGGGTCCAGAGGACTGGCGCATCAAGGATCACGGTAACAGCCACTGATAGCGGCCGTTTACTATGTGATCGCTCAGTCAAATGATAGAGCGATCACTTGTAAACAAACCGGTGTCATGTCCGGTTCCTGTCTCTCCTCTCTGTACCGATCTGTACAGAGCGAGGGGAGAGAGGAGAGATCAGTGGCAGCAGCGCTGGTGGGCTGCATACTCATCCATCCATTTATCCATCCATCAATCCATCTATACTCAGCATACTCAGCCATCCATACTTAGCATACCCATCCATACTCAGCATACTCATCCATCCATCCATCCTCAGTCATCCATACTCAGCATACTCAGCAATCCATACTCAGCATACTCATCCATCCATCCTCAGCCATCCATACTCAGCATACTCATCCATCCATCCATCCATACTCAGCATACTCAGCCATCCATACTCAGCATACTCATCCATCCATACTCAGCATACTCAGCCATCCATACTCAGCATACTCAGCATACCCATCCATACTCAGCATACTCATCCATCCATCCATACTCAGCATAATCAGCCATCCATAGTCAGCATACTCAGCATACCCATCCATACTCAGCATACTCATCCATCCATCCATACTCAGCATACTCAGCCATCCATACTCAGCATACTCATCCACACTCAGCATACTCATCCATCTATCTATACTCAGCATAATCAGCCATCCATACTCAGCATACTCAGCATACCCATCCATACTCAGCATACTCATCCATCCATCCATACTCAGCATACTCAGCCATCCATACTCAGCATACTCATCCACACTCAGCATACTCATCCATCTATCTATACTCAGCATAATCAGCCATCCATACTCAGCATACTCAGCATACCCATCCATACTCAGCATACTCATCCATCCATCACATACTCAGCATACTCAGCCATCCATACCCAGCATACTCATCCATACTCATCCACTGATCCATACTCAGCATACTCATCCATCCATGCTAAGCCATCCATACTCAGCATACCCATCCATACTCATCCATCCATCCATACTCAGCCATACTCAGCCATCCATACTCAGCATACTCATCCATCCATGCTCAGCCATCCATACTCAGCATACTCAGCCATCCATACTCAGCATACCCATCCATCCATCCATGCTCAGCCATCCATACTCAGCATACTCATCCATCCATCCATGCTCAGCCATCCATACTCAAGCATACTCATCCATCCATCCATACTCAGCATACTCATCCATCCTCAGCATACTTATCCATCCATCCATGCTCAGCCAACCATACTCAGCATACTCATCAACCTATCCATGCTCAGCCATCCATACTCAGCATGCTCATCCATCCATCCATACTCAGCATACTCATCAATCCATCCATGCTCAGCATACTCATCCATCCATGCTCAGCCATCCATACTCAGCATACTCATCCATTCATCCATGCTCAGCCATCCATCCATCCTCAGCAATACTCATCCATCCATCCATGCTCAGCGATCCCAATCCACCCCCATCCATGCTCAGCCATACCCATCCATACCCAGCAATACTCAGCCGTAACTCAGCCATACCCAGCCGTACCGAGCTGTACTCAGCCGCACTCGGCCATACCCAGCCATACTTAGCCATACCCAGCCATCCCTTCTATACCCAGCCATACTCAGCCGTACCCATCCATACTCAGCCGTACCTGGCCTTACTCAGCCATATTCATTCATGCTCAGTCATCCCATCCATACTCAGCCATCCCCATCCATGGCTCATCCATCCCCATTCATGCTCATCCATGCCACATCAGTTATCATCCATGCCACATCCATGCCACTACAGTGCCTCACAAATGTGTAATAGGTAGTCAAATTAGATTTGAAACTTATGCACCTAGAACACCTGACGGTGCTCCCTGCATGTTGGGCCTCTCTATATGGCCACGCTGTGAAAAAGTCTCACACATGTGGTATCGCCGTACTTAGGAGAATCTATTTTGGGGTGTAATTTTTGGTATGTACATGCTATCTGTTAGAAATATTGTGTAAATAGACAACGTTGTGTAAAAAAAAATGCATTTTCACTTTCTTTACACATTTTCCAAAAACTTGTAGAAAAAATGACATGTTCAAAAGACTCATTATGCCTCGTAGATTATGCATTGGGTTGTTTTCTTTCCAAAATGGGGTAATTTTTGGGGTATTTCCATTGTCCTGGTGCTCCAGGGGCCTTCAAAATTGCAAGAGGTAGTCAAGAAATTATACCGTATGTGTATTTTATGCACCAAGAACACCTGATGGTGCTCCCTGCATGTTGGGCCTCTGTATGTGGCCACGGTGTGTAAAAGTCTCACACATATGGTATTGCCATACTCAGGAGGAGTAGTAGAATGTGTTTGGGGGTGTAATTTATGCTATACATATGCTGTGTGTGAGAATTAATCTGCTAATATAACAGTTTTGTGAAAAAAAAAAAAGAAAAAAAATCTTGATTTTTCAAAGAATTGTGGGAAAAAAATACAACTTAAAAAAACTCACCATGCCTCTAACTAAATACCTTGGAATGTCTAATATCCAAAAAGGGGTCATTTGGGGGGTATATGTACTTTCCTGGCTTGTTAGGGTCTCAAGAAATGAGATCAGTGCATCAGGTGTGGTCAATTTTCAGAGATTGGCACCATAGCTTGTTAAATCTATAATTTTCACAGAGACCAAATAATATAGACTGATTTGGGTTATTTTTACCAAAAATATGTAGCATTATAAATTTTGGCCAAAATATATGAAGAAAAGTTAATAATTTGCAAAATTTTATAACAGAAACCAAGAAAAATGCATTTTTTTTCAGAATTTTCGGTCTTTTTTCTTTTATAGCGCAAAAAATAAAAAACCCAGTGGTGATTAAATACCACCAAATGAAAACTCTATTTGTGTGAAAAAAGGACAAAAATTTCATATCGGTACAGTGTTGCATGACTGAGTAATTGTCATTCAAAATGTGAGAGCACCGAAAGCTGAAAATTTGGTCTGGTTAGGAAGGGGGTTTAAGTGCCAGTGGATAAGTGATTAAATCATTTGTGATAATTTGATCCTAGACCAAAACAGTCAAAACAGGTGTGTAATAAAAGGCCTTAGCTGTGTCTATGGCGGCCAAGGCACATGTCTATGGGATACAGTTGAGTGACAATTTGGACCCTGTGGAGTTAGAAGGTTGTTGTTGCTTAACAATGGGATATACTAAAACATTTAATGTGAAAATGGCTTAATGTAGCTTAACGTGTAATAAAGTGCCTAAACCTCAATCAATTGCCCTGAAACTTTGCACAGCCTAACTTTTTAACTTTCCAAACCTATCCTAGAAGTTTCATGTATTTCGGTGTTCCACAAGGCAAACTAGGGACATTAAGCTTGTTTTTTGGGGCGCTTAACCACTTCAGCCCTGGAAGAATTTACCCCCTTCCTGACCAGAGCACTTTTTGCGATTCGGCACTGCGTCGCTTTAACTGACAATTGCGTGGTCGTGCGGCGTTGTACCCAAACAAAATTGATGTCCTTTTTTTCCCACAAATAGAGCTTTCTTTTGGTGGTATTTGATCGCCTCTGCAGTTTTTATTGTTTGCACTATAGACAAAAAAAAGCGACAATTTTGAAAAAAACATTATTGTTTACTTTTGCTATAATAAATATCCCCCAAAAATATATAAAAAAAAATTTTTTTCCTCATTTTAGGCCGATGTGTATTCTTCTACATATTTTTGGTAAAGAAAATTGCAATAAGCGTATATTGCTTGGTTTGCACAAAAGTTATAGGGTCTACAAAATAGGGGATAGATTTATAGCATTTTTTATTATTTTTTTTACTAGTAATGAGGGCGAGCTGCAATTTTTAACGTGACTGTGACATTATGGCGGACACATCGGACAATTTTGACACATTTTTGGGACCATTGGCATTAATACAGCGATCAATGCTAAAAAATTGCATTGATTACTGTAAAAATGTCACTGGCAGTGAAGGGGTAAACACTAGGGGGCGATCGAGGGGTTAACTGTGTTCCCTGGGAGGTGATTCTAACTGAAGGGGGAGGGGACTGACTGGAGGAAGTGACAGATCGTGGTTCCTTGCTAAGAGGAACACACAATCTGTCACACCTTTTAGAACAGAACAGGGAAGTGTGTGTTTACACACACTCGTCCCTGTTCTGTCTCTCTTGCTCACGATCACTCATGGCCGGCGGTCATCGTGACCATCGGCCACAAGCACCAGCACCCCCGCTGTGCAGCACGCGCCTGCTATCACGACCCCGCAAGCCGATGTATAGCTACGATGGCTCGCGCAGGGGAGCCAACCTGCCACAGTATAACTGCGGCGGTTGGTCGGGAAGCAGCTAATGTGGATTAATGTACAAAAAAGACCTTAAAGCGGTTGTATACCCATCAAATCAAGTTTCTGTAAAATTAATCATTTTAACCTAAAGTCCTGTTTGCGCTGGGTGTGTGGCTTCCTACCTGTTTGGTTTGTGTGTAATTCTTTGTTATCTTTTTAATGACATCACCGGCGCATGCGCGATTAGTCCTATGTTTCCGGCCTGCCGGATAATTGCTGTGTACATGTCGGGGCTGCGTCATTTCCTTTGGCTGACATCAGCCCCGAGATCCCGCGACACTCCCCCGCTGAGAAGCTAATTACCCCATGTGACTCCCTCATGTGACTCGCTACGTCACAGGGGTTGGAGCGCAGAGCCGAGGACAGAGCCTGTCTGTCTGAAACGAAAATGAGGCTTGGCTCGTGCACGAATGCGCACATGCGGGATTATGGCCACAGAAGAAGAGTAAGGGCAGAAATAAAATACTACTGAGACGCGAAAGACAGGAGTTATAATGGCAGTGGCTGAGTAGAAGCAGGGGTGATCATAAAAAGTTCATTTTATCAAGTAAGAACGTTCTGTTTGCATAATGTATGCGGCACATAGCTACTAAACAGCAACATGAAATTGCATATTGCTGATTTGGGGTAACATTATCTGAGTTTACTACCACTTTAAATGTTAACCTATTTCCCCCAAACTTCACGCAATAGAACACTCTATCTATGCCAACATAGTCTGAAAATTTCAGCTCATTTGGTAAATCACACCAAAAGTTATTCACATTAAACTATATTTTACAATGCTAAAACATTTAATGTGAACAGCTTAATGTAAAAAGAGCTTAATGCACCATAATGTACCTAAACCTCAATCAATGGTCTTGAAACTTTGCACAGACTAAGTTTCAACTTCCCAAACCTATCCTATAAGTTTCATGCATTTTGGTGTTCCACAAGGCAAACTAGGGACATTAAGCTTGTTTTTTGGGGAGTTTAATGTGGATTAACATACAAAAAGAGCTGAAATGTTAACTAATTTCCCCCAAACTTCACACAATAGAGGACTCTGTCTATGTCAACATATTGTGAAAATTTCAGAACATTTGGTAAATCACACCAAAAGTTTTTCACATTAAGCTATATTTTACAATCCCAAAACATGTGGCTTATGCCCCGTACATACGATAGGATTTTCCAATGGAAAATGTTTGATAGGAGCTTGTTGTCAGAAATTCCGACCGTGTGTAGGCTCCATCGGACATTTTCCATCAGAATTTCCGTCACACAAAATTTGAGAGCTGGTTCTCAAATTTTCCGACAACAAAATCTGTTGTCGGAAATTCCAATTGTGTGTACACAATTCCGACGCACAAAGTTCCATGCATGCTCGGAATCAAGCAGAAGAGCAGCACTGGCTATTGAACTTCATTGTTCTCGGCTCGTCGTACGGGTTGTACGTCACCGTGTTCTTGGCGTTTAGAATTTCCGACCAACTTTGTGTAACCGTGTGTATGCAAGACAAGTTTGAGCCAACATCCGTCGGAAAAAAAAATGAATTTTGTTGTCGGAAAATCCTATCGTATGTACAGGGCATATGTGTAAAAAGAGCCTAATGTACCATAATGTGCCTAAACTTTAATAAATTGTCTTAAAACTTTGCACAACCTAAGTTTTAAACTTTCCAAACTTATCCTAGAAGAGTCATGGATTTTGGTCTTCCACAAAGAAAATGAGAGTGTTAAGCTTGTTTTTTTGGGGAGCTTAATGGGGCTTAACTTACAATAAAATGCCTAAACCTTAATCAATTGCCTCAACTTTGCACAACCCAAGCTTTCACCTTTTCTGTAGTGGCCGTAGTGTGGGACATCCAATGGGGGAATACTATGTGTGTGTGTGTGTTTGTGTGTGTGTGGCTCACCAGCCAATCACTAGGGGTTTCTTGGCCAATGACGCATGCTGGGGAAGTGCATATATACTTAGGAGAATTGCCATGTGCTCAGTCTTCATACAGCCTACATCAAGGCTTGTCCTGGAGATGGGAATGCTCAAGTGTAGGAAAGGTTTGACTAGGCCTCAAGCCTAGAAGAGGCCTCACATGCTGATTGAGGAGGAGAACCAGAGACGCTGGATGGCTACTGGAGGTACCTGTTACTGGAAAGGATCTAAGGAGCAAGTCTGGTGTCTCTCCTACTGAAGATCTTATGTCTATCCTTTTTCATCCGTTGCTCTAATACCCAGTGTCAGCATGTGCTCCTATTGATTCTGCACTGTGGAATACTGAATGGGACTAGTGAGTCTGGAGTTCTGTTTTAATCTAGTTTTGCCATGGATGTTCTCAGCCCTAAACCTTCTGTCATTTATTGAGTTCTCCAATAAAGCATCATTCCTAAAATGACTGGCGCCAAACTTTTCTTTGATCACACAGGCCTTTACAGGCCTAGGATGTGCCCAAGATCAAAATATCAGCCTTCCCTGTCTTTGGGTGTCCATGCTATGCCTCTGGGGGTCAGGGGGTGCTGTACTTGTTTTTTTGGGAGTTTAATGTGGCTTAATGTACAAAAAAGAACTTGGATGTTATCCAATTTCTCCAAAATTCCCACAATGGAAGACTGTATCTATGTCAGCATATTCTAAAAATCTCAGGTTGTTTGGTATTCACTTTTAACTATTTTATTATAGTCCTGAAACATTTAATTGGAATAGCTTAAAGGGTAAGTTCGCCTTTAAAGAAAATCTGTAAGGTGAACTTACACTGGACCCCCCCCCCCCGGTCCAGCTGACCCCGCAATCACCCACTGTGACACATCGGGTCGCCGCTTCACAGGTCAGGGGATTTGAAAACCCTGTGAATTGATCTCCTAAATGTACCTCGTAAATGTACGTATAGGAGGCATTCTAATTGGTTGGCGCTAGGGTTGTCCCGATACCGATACTAGTATCGGTATCGGCACCGATACCAAGCATTTGCCCAAGTACTTGTACTCGGGCAAATGCTCCCGATGCTTCCGCCGATACCTTGACTGTCAGCGGTGATGGACGTGTGGGGGAGTTACAAGCTTCTCCCCCCGCGGCTTTCAGCTGCTTTAGTGACACAGCGGTGATCGGTGCTTGTAATTCCCCCACACGCGATCACCGCTGACTGTCACCTCCTCCTCCTTAGTCCTCCTCCGTTCCTCTGTCCCCCTCCGCTGTCCTGCTCCATTGCTGTGTCCCCCTCCGTTACTCTGTCTCCCCCCCGCTGTCCTCCTTCTTTGATCCGTCCCCCTCCGCTGTCCTCCTCCGTTCCTCTGTCCCCCCCGCTGTCCTCCTTCTTTGATCTGTCCCCCTCCGCTGTCCTCCTTCTTTGCTCTGCCCCCCTCCGCTGTCCCCATGCGTTCCTCTGTCCCCCTCCGCTGTGCCCATCCGTTCCGGCTTTCCGTTGTCCCCCTCTCTCTTCGTCTGTCCCCTCCGTTGCGCTGTCCCCCTCCGCTGTGTGTATGGAGAGAGTCAGCTGACTCTTTCCATTCACATAACTGAAACATTGTAATCTCCTGTGATTACAATGTGTCAGTGTATGAATGGAGAGAAGCCGTTGTCTTCTCTCCTTTCATTCTCAGTGCAGCTGACGCTGCAGAGAAAGGGACTGGGGAATCTCTATCCTCAGTCTATTTCTCTGTCTCAAGGGGGAGATATCAGAGGTCTGTTAAGACCCCTGATATCTCACCAAAGCCCCCCAACAGGGCTGATTAAAAAAAAAACAAAAAAAAAAAACACACACACATAGTGCAATAAAGAATAAAAAAAAAAAAATTGTAAAAAATAATAAATGTAAATGAAAAAAACAAAAACACACACACAGACACCGTTCACTATACCCCCACCCCCCCACCCCCCCCTCAAAAAAAAAAAAAAAAAACTGTCACGTGACATTAAAAAAAAGTATCGGTAATCGGTATCGGCGAGTACTTGAAAAAAAGTATCGGTACTTGTACTCGGTCCTAAAAAAGTGGTATCGGGACAACCCTAGTTGGCGCCCTCACATGGACGGCGCCGACCAATAAGGACCCGCCTAGCCCGTCTTGTCAGCGCTAGAAAAGAGGAGAGAAAGCCATGGGGATTTCAAATCCCTGGACCGGTAAAGCAGCAGCCTGTGTCACAGCGGGTGATCGCGGGACTCCAGGTTAGCAGGTCCAGGGGGATGGGGAGGGGGTCCAGTGTAAGTTCACCTTACAGATTTTCTGTAAAAGGAGCTCTATGTGTAATAAAGTGCCTAAATCTCAATCAATTGCCTTGTAAATGTATGCAGAACTTTGCACAAGTTCTTTTGTGTACATTAAACCACATTAAGCTCCCAAAAAATTAAAGGGGTTCTAAACCCTCAATATTTTTCACCTTTATGCATTAAGGTGAAAAAACTCCTGTGAAGCAGCAGCCCCCCAAAGCCCCCCTTTTTCTTACCTGAACCCGGTCTTTCCAGCAACGGGGACGAGCACACCAGTTCCAGCCGGTGTCTCGGGTCCTGATTAGATAGATGGATAGCAGCACAGCCATTGGCTCCAGCTGCTGTCAATCAAATCCAATGACGCGGGAGCCGGTGGTGGGGCCGAATCCTGCTGTCTGTCAATGGACATAGCAGCAGGACACGGGAGCGTGCCCACACGAGTTCCCCCGAGGAAGAGCGGCTCTCCAACGGGTCACTCAAGAAGAGGAGGAGACAGAAGTGAGGGACCCCAGAAGAGGAGGATCGGGGCCATTCTGTGCAAAACCAACTGCACAGAGGAGGTAAGTATGACATGTTTGTTTAACAAAATAAAAATAAATTAACCTTTACATATCCTTTAAGCTAAATGTCACTCATTTCCCTTGTGGGAAAGCAAAATCCATAAAACTTTCAGGATAGGGTTGGGAAGATAAAAACTTTGGTTGTTCAAACTTTCAAGGCTATTGATTAACCACTTCAGCCCCGGAAGGATTTTCTCCCTTAATGACCAGGCTATTTTTTGCGATACAGCACTGCATCGATTTAACTGACAATTTTGCGGTCGTGCGATGTTGTACCCAAACAAAATTTACGTCCTTTTTTTCCCACAAATAGATCTTTTTTTGTGGTATTTTCTCATCGCTGCGGTTTTTATTGTTTGCGCTATAAACAAAAAAAAGAGCGACAATTTTGAAAAAAAAAAGATTTTTTTACTTTTTGCTATAATAAATATCCCAAAAAAAATGTAAAAAAAATTTCCTCATCAGTTTAGGTCAATATGTATTCTTCTATGTATTTTTGGTTAAAAAAATCGCAATAAACGTATATTGATTGCTTTGCGCAAAAGTTATAGCGTCTACAAAATAGGGAATAGATTTATGACGTTTTTATGGAATTTTTATTAGTTATTTATTTTTTACTAGTAATGCAAATTTTATCGACACTGCGACATTGTGGCGGATAGATCGGACACTTTTGACACTTTTTTGGGACCATTGACATTTATACAGCGATCAGAGATATAAAAATGCTATGTCACTGGCAGGGAAGGGGTTAATGCTAGGGGGCGATCAAGGGGTTATATGTGTTCCCTAGGTGTCTTTCTAACTGTGAGGAGATGGGACTAGAGGAGGAGCCAGATCGCTGTTCCCACATAGTAGGCACAGACGATCTGTCCCTTCTGCCGTGTCTGCCGTTTACACACACAAATCCCCATTCTGGCTCTCGTGCCCGCAATCACGGGTGGCCGCCGGCGATCGCGCCTGATGGCCACGCGCATCGGGTCCCCCAACCTGCAGCGGGCACATGCCTGCTATGGCTCACCTGAAAAGATATAATAAAATATTTACAAAAATGCTAGGGGGTGATCAAGGGGTTAAATGTGTTCCCTAGGTGTGTTTCTAACTGTGAGGAGATGGGACTAGTGGAGTAGCCAGATCGCTGTTCCCACATAGTAGGCACAGACGATCTGTCCCTTCTGCCGTGTCTGCCGTTTACACACACAAATCCCCATTCTGGCTCTCATGCCCGCAATCACGGGTGGCCGCCGGCGATCGCGCCTGATGGCCACGCGCATCGGGTCCCCCAATCTGCAGCGGGCACACGCCTGCTATGGCTCACATGAAAAGATATAATAAAATATTTACAAAAATGTAAGGGGTGTACTCACTTTTGTGAGATATCGTACCTCCTCTGTGCACTGGTTTTTTACAGAGCAGCCCTGATCCTTCTCTTCTCAGTTCCCTCCCTGGCACGTGCCAAGTGTCCCCACATCAAGCAGCTTGCTATGGGTCACTTGAGCCGAGCCACAACTCTGTGTGTCCATTTAGACACGAAGCTATGGTTCATCCCCGCCCCCTCTCTCTCCTGATTAGCTACCTGACTTTGATTGACAGCAGCAGGCATCAATGGCGCCACTGATGTGTCTCAGCCAATCAGGAGGGAGAGTCCCAGATGGCCGAGGCACTCATGCACATCGCTGGATAGAGAGGGGGCTCAGGTAAGTATTAGGGGAGCTGAGGGAAGTTGCTGCACACAGAAGGTTTTTTTATCTTTTGCATAGAATGCACCTTTAGACCACATTAAGCTCCCCAAAAAACAAGCTTAAAGGGATTGTAAAGTCAGAAGGTTTATTTATCTAAATGCATTATATGCATTAAGATAAAAAGCCTTCATGGTGCAGCAGCCCTCCTCAGCCCCACTAACACTACCCTGAGTCCCATCAAGCGATGACATTGCAAGACCTCACAATCACAGGCATGACTCCTAGAGGCTGAGGCATGATGGGATTTGTAGTTTCACCACAGCTGGAGTGACAAGCTTGCCTACCCCTCACTTAAAATAACAACGTAATACATGCATTTTTTGAATGTTGTCCTGCAACAATACAAATTGTTTTGCAATCCTTAGACAATTAAATGGAATAAAACTAAACAAAAGGCATTTTTTTCTTTTTTTCAGCAGTAAATATATGAAAAAGGTGAAAAAAAAATTAATAAGCAAAGCAAACAAAAACAGAAAAAAAGTTTAACTATTAGTTAATAAAAAAAGGAAAGAAAAATTTAACAGGAAAATTACAATTGAATAGAGAAGGCGAATATAGAGTTAATCAGTGCTGATTAGAGAAAACTAATTTAATTAGAAAAAAAAAATTTTTTTTTTACTTGTCAAAGTTGCTTTAAATCTCTTCACCTGCAGATCGAAGTTTATGCCTTTGATCTGCAGATGCAAAACACAGAAAGTTACAATTGATACAATGTTTCAATGTAAGTTTCTGTGATGTGGTTGTTGATAAACATTGCCAACCTGCTTCTTTTTTTGACAGCTCCTGCTGAATTGTTGGGTACTGAGACAGGAAAGGGTCCCAGCAGCAGAGCAGGACTGGATGTACTAGACACGCCCTGTGTACACTGATGACATGTTTTTGGGTGTGTCTAGTATGCCCAAAGTCTGCAACTAGTTAAAGTTTGGGAAAAAAAATGGTTAAATGTGAATATATTTTGGGGTGATTTACCAAATGATCTGAAATGTTCAGAATATGTTGGCATAGAGTCTTCTTTTGTGTGAAGTTTGGGGGAAATTAGTTAACAGCTAAGCTCTTTTTTGTACGTCAAGCTCCCCAAAAAACAAGCTTAATGTCCCGAGTTTCCCTTGTGGAACACCGAAATGCATGAAACTTATAGGCTAGGTTTTAGAAGTTGAGAACTTAGGCTGTGCAAAGTTTCAAGACAATTGATTGAGGTTTAGGTACATTATGGTACATTAAGCTCTTTTTACATTAAGCTGTTCACATTAAATGTTTTAGCATTGTAAAATATAGTTTATTGTGAATAACTTTTGGTGTGATTTACCAAATGAGCTGAAATTTCCAGAATATGTTGGCGTAGAGTCTTCTATTGTCTTATGTTTGGGGGAAATTGGTTAACATTTAAGGTCTTTTTTGTTCATGAAGCCACATTAAGCTCCCCAAAAAACAAGCTTAACCACTTCCCGCCCGGCCTATAGCAGAATGACAGCCAGGCAGTAGTTCAGTCATCCTGACTGGGCATCATATGACATCCAGCAGGATAACTGCCAGGGTGCGCATCGCGGCAATCGGTGGTGTGTCAGTCTGACACACTGCTATACCGATCTCTGACAGAGGCTCTTTACCACATGATCAGCCGTGTCCAATCACGGCTGATCACAATGTAAACAGGAAGAGCCGTTTATTGGCTATTTCTCACTCGCGTCTGACAGATGGGAGTAGATAGTAGGTATGTCCCCCATGGCCACTGTCAGTCAGTGCCCATTATGAATGCCTGCCAGATCAGTGATGCCCAGAAGTGCCACCCATCAGTGTCCATCAGTGCCCACCTATTAGTGCCCATCCGTGCCACCTATCATTGCCACCCATAAGTACCCATCAGTGCAGCCTTTCAGTGCCACCTATAAGTGCCCATCAGTGCCGCCTTTGAGTGCCCATCAGTGCTGCATACCAGTGCCACCTATCAGTGCCGCCTATCAGTGCCCATCAGTCCCACCTTATCATTGCCCATCATTGAAGGAGAAAATTTACTTATTTACAAAATGTTATAACAGAAACAAAGAAAGTTTTTTTTCAAAATTTTCAGCATTGTTTTATTTGCGCAAAAAATAAAAACCCCAGCAGTGATCAAATACCACCAAAAGAAAGCTCTATTTGTGGCAACAAAATGATAAAAAATTTGTTTGGGTACAGTGTAGCATGACCGTGCAATTGTCATTCAAAATGCGACAGTGCTGAAAGCTAAAAATTGGCTTGGGCAGGAAGGGGCTGTAAGTACCTAGTATTGAAGTGGTTAATGTCCCTAGTTTGCCTTGTGGAACACTGAAATGCATGAAACTTATAGGATAGGTTTGGGGAGTTAAGAACTTTCAAGTTTCAAGACAATTGATTGAGGTTTAGGCACATTATGGTACATTAAGCTACATTAACTCCTTCAGATCCGCGCTATGCCGCGAATGACGGCTACAGCGCAGACCTGCTTTGCCAGGAGTACGTCTATCGACGTCCTCCTGTGCCCAAGCAGCCTGTGCGCCTCCTGCAGGGTGCGCGCGGTGCGCTCTGTGATCAGCGAGTCTATGAGAGTCGCTGGATCACAGATTGGAGTAAGGGGTTGATCTCGATCCCTTATTACGTGATCAGCTGTCAGCCAATGACAGCTGATCATGTGATGTAAACACAGCCGGTAATCAGCTATTTTTTCTCCTTGCGCTGACAGCGTGAGGAGAAAAAAAAGAGCCGATCACCGGCGGCCGCGAGAGGGACATCAGTCCCGATCACGGAGAGCTGCCGCCAGTTCCTCAGTGCCCACCTGTGCCACCTGCCAGTGCCACCTAGCATTAGACACCTGTGCTGCCTACCAGTGCCCACCAGCGCCACCCATCAGTGCCCATCAGTGTCACCTACCAGTGCCTATCAGTGCCATCTATCAGTGGTACCTATCAGAGCCCATCAGTGCCACCCATCAGTGCTATCTTATCAGTGGCCATCAGTGCCGCCTTATCTGTGCCACCTTAACTGTGCCTATCAGTGCCCATCAGTGCAGCCTATCAGTGCCCACCAGTGCCGCCTCATCAGCGCATATCAATGAAGGAGAAAAATTACCTGTTTGCAAAATTTTAGAACAAACTATGAAACATGATTTTTTTTTTCGTAAATTTTCCATCTTTTTTGTTTGTTTAACAAAAAATAAAAATCCCAGCTGTGATTAAATACCACCAAAAGAAAGCTCTATTTGTGTGAAAAAAATTTCATTTGGGTACAATGTTGCATGACCGCGCAGTTGTCATTCAAAGTGTGTAAGTGCTGAAAATTGGTCTGGGCAGGAGGGGGGTTTAAGTGCCCAGTAAGCAAGAGGTTAAGCTGTTCGCATTAAATGTTTTAGCTTTGTAAAATATAGCTTAATGTGAATTACTTTTGGTGTGATTTACCAAATGAGCTGAAATTTTCAGAATATGTTGGCATAGATAGAGCCTTCTATTGTGTGAAGTTTGCGGGAAATTGGTTAACATGTAAGGTCTTTTTTGTACATTAAGCCACATTAAGCACCCCAAAAAAACAAACTTAATGTCCCTAGTTTGCCTTGTGGAACACGGAAATGCATGAAACTTATAGGCTAGGTTTGAAAAGTTGAGAATTTAGGATGTACAAAGTTTCAAGACAATTGATTGAGGTTTAAACACATTATGGTAAATTAGGCTCTTTTTACATTAAGCTGTTCACATTAAATGTTTTAGCATTGTAAAATATAGCTTAATGTGAATAACTTTTGGTGTGATTTACCAAATGACCACCGTTTTCATATGCGGGCGCTACTCACGTATGCGTTCGCTTCTGCACGCAAGCTCGTTGGGACGGGGCGTTTAAAAACTTATTTTTTTTCTTATTTATTTTATATGATTTTATTTATTTTTACACTGTTTAAAAAAAAAAATGTGTCACTTTTATTCCTATTACAAGGAATGTAAACATCCTTTGTAATAGAAAAAAGCATGACAGGTCCTCTTAAATATGAGATCTGGGGTCAAAAAGACCTTAGATCTCATATGTACACTAAAATGCAATAAAATAAAAAATAAAAAAAAGTCATTGAAAAAAATGACATTGAAAAAAATATGCCTTTAAGACGTATGGGCGGAAGTGACATTTTGACGTGCAGTGTCATGGAGACGAATGGGCACCATCTTCCCCTCACTCGTCTTCAGGCACAGCTAGAGGACAGATGCGATCGCTACCGATGGCTCCGGTAAGCGGCGGAGGGCACTGCATGGCGGCGGGAGGGGGGCCCCTCTCCCGCCACTGATAAAAGTGAACTCACGGCGAATCCACCACAGAGACCACTTTTATCTCGTAGCCGACCGCCGCACGAAAATGGGGATACTGGGGGTTATGGCAGCTAGCTGCTGCCATAACAACCATATCCGCCGGCAAAGTTAGGATGTACATTGGCGTGCGGCGATCGGCAAGTGGTTAAAAGGGCTTTAGCTAGTAGGAAGAGACTAGGCCTGATGCCATGTCAAGAGGCCAGTAGTTGTATCAGCAACTTTGCTTATATCCTGACATAAAATCATGATGGTGACAGGCTGGCATAAAGGTACACCTCAGGTGTTGGGTGCATATAACTAGGGGAACCCTTAGTATGTGTGGCTTCCCTGAATAGACTAAGTGGTCACTTGAAAACTGTGGATATCTATTGTTGTCATTGGACTTATATATAATAAGCACAGTTATGTGGCAGATGTGTATTCATACCAATTTCTGATACAACTACTGACCTCTTGACATGGCATTAGGCCTGGCGCCCAGCTATGGGTGCAAGTTCACCTGACATCACCATCGGTTTGCTATATCTCCAAAGCTTTGTTTAGGCTGATTTTCTTTGCTGTCAAGGCATAAAAGGTCCTGAAGAAGCTTAATGATGTGAAACGAGTCAACCTCTTGGACAGTTCAGCAAAGCTAAATTTGTAATTATCAATATACTGTATATGGCCCAATATCTGTGAGGGATTTGATCCCATGTGATTTTAACACACTATTAATATATATTTTTTTGTATTTGTAATAAAGATTTATATTTTAGTACTATATATTTGTGTTAGTCCTTTTCTCGTACCATTAAAGTCTGACAGACAAGGTAGCATATACAACTGTGACACAAGTTATATTGTAATTGAATGTTATAAAAATTACCTTTCCTTTTTCAATGTGCAGCTCTGTAATTTTCTGTAAAATGCAATGCATATGCATATATGTCTGGAGGTGTTCTGTACATAGTGAAACATAGTTTCCTGCTTGTGTGATTAGCTCACTGATTTTCCCTGAAGTCTACACTAAGATACAAGTCAGATTTTTGGCATCCCATGCAGATGCAGACCCAGCAACTTTCCTCATTAGAGCTCTGATTCTGCAGCAGCTGGTTGATAATTAGGGAACCACTCCCATTTGACTCACTAAGCACAGGGGCACAGAGGAACAAACAATGATTTCTTCAGAATAACAAAAGATAGGAATCTGCAACAAAATTTTTTAAAATCCTTGCAATGCACATAGATCACCCAGAGGGGAATGCTTTTTTTCTCAGCAAAAGTGGAGTTACACTTTAAAAATATATAGGTCAGTAGTTTACTGGAGAGCTTACCATACATAAAGGAGAAGTCCAGCGTGAGCTCGTTTGGCTGTACTTCTCCTGTGGTTCACAGAAGTGCAGTTCGTTCTGCACTCCTGTGACCAGTTTTCAGCAGACAGTGGAAGGTCGCTGTTGGCTGACATCACAGAGCCAGTTCAGGCTGTGGAGAGATCACAACAATAAGGTCGGGATTGGCTCACAGGCCTGGATCAGCACCTGGCTCAGCCTCTCCCTCTCAGCGAGCTGCTGACAGCAGGAGCCATCTGCTTCCATCCCCTCCACAGCTCAGTGCTCCAGTGAGCGGGGGGGGGGGGGCAGAGCAGACAGCGGTGGCTGACAGTCACCAACTCTCTGCTCATGGAGCTCTGAGAACCGAGCGATCAGCTGTTTTTGTTTGCTCAGTTCTCAGTCTTAGACCCGGCGGAGGACACATGCAGCATATGATTCTTGAAAAATAATAATTTCCATACTTCTCTGTTAAATATGTTTGTTTTATGAAGAATAGTAGTGAATAGATTTTTTTCTCTGCAGCAGCAGGTAATGCAGGAGTAGACAAAAGTGGAGGCTGGGGGCACTAGAAAAAAGATATGAGGTATATGTGCCTGGTAACCAAACCTAGCAATGTCACTGGCATAAAGCATTTGTCTAAGGTGAAAAAACATGAAGGCCACATACAGGAATGTAGAGTAGGTTGATCCAGATGGATTTGAAGCTTCGAGCTGAGCTGTTTCTGCTTTCCAAATATGAACTAAAAGTAATCCAATAATTTAGGGCAACTCTAAAATATAATGAGAGGTTTAAATCCACCAAGAATTTGGACGCAATAATTAGATGTGGGTCCAATTGTATGCTAGCAGGCTACAGAAAGTTTGACCACCCCCCCCCCCCCATTTTTTACTCTATAGAGAGGCCCCAGTTATATACAGACATATAGACTTTAGTTTGCATTTGAAACCTCCAGTAACTTAATGCCTCACTTGGATTTAAATAACTTTAGGCAACTAGTCCAAAACAGAAGAATGATATAATGTGCAAATGAGTTTGTAAGCAAGTTCATTATTTAGATAGGTAAGGTATGCTAGAGTTATACATCCAGAGGGTTCTTGCATATCAAAGTATTTAGTCTTTATGTTTTGGCATTTTCGATTCAGACAGAAATATTCTCAGCAACACTTTTATTGAACTTGTATTGCTTCTTGTACAGTGTCTCCTTATACTATTGTTTATTCATGAGTGTTAGAAGCAATTTCTCTTCCAAACCTTTTATAGACACATTTGTGAATTTTAAGTCACAGGTGTTTTTCTGCTCAGTATTTATGCTTTCATGTCCCTCAATGAATTTTACATGATTTATTTTTTATGAATTTGATATCGTTTGGTATCTATTATTAATGTTCTGTCAGAAGTTGTGCAGAAATTTATTTTTAAACACTTACACTAAAAATGAAGTAATAAATCAATAAATTAATACATACGAAAATGAGAGAAAATTGTATAGCTACATACATAATTTGATTTGGAAGGCACATTTTGTCAATCTTATTTAAAAAGGCAGTAATACCAAAATAAATTAGCATGTCAGTTATTAAATGGCAAACCAATTAATGCTCAGCTTGTGCACTTGGAACGGGATGGGATTTCAGCTCTTGTGGACTGTGAAGTGAAGTTTTTCATGTTATTACTTTTGTATCTGGGCCATTACTTATGTTTTACATGAGTGATGGCTAATGGACAGGTCCAGCAAAGCAGTCCTGCATTTATCTTGAAGCTCATTTAGCAGCAAAAACAGCTCACTGCTCATGCTGTTGTCGCTCACACATCAGCAACAAAGCAGTATTGCTGCTCCATGAGTGACTTTCATTACTTTTGAATAGTTAATATTGAGCGACAGAGGTGGGTGAAAGTCAGAAGGTAACAGGTTATGGTTATGCAATTTAACTCGTATTACTTCATAGCTTTACTTAAAGTGGTTCTAAAGCCACTTGTTATGTCACTACAATCTACTCTGTTAGGTAACAATATGTGCCCCACTGTATGTCCTTTATTAAAAAAAAGCCGATATCTCCCTAATATCAGAGAGTCTCCTGGCGCTCACATGACCGCCTGCCTCTCTCCTCTCCCAGTCTGACAGCTACAGTGGGAGGGGCCGAGAGCTACCGCTGATGTCAACCAGGAGGAGGGGAGGAGAGGAGCAGAGAGGCAGGCAGATGGTCACGCAAGCACCGGTAGTGCTCTGAAAAAAGGTAGAAGTCGGCTTTTTTTAAATAAAGGATATACAGTGGGGCACATATTGTTACCTAACAGAGTGGATTGTAGGGACATGACACTGTTATGATAGCACCAGGAAGGGAGGATCTGGGAGCAAATTGGCGCTGACAGGCAGGGAGGGGGGGAAGCGGAGGAGGACAGAGGAAAACTATAGATGACGGAGACACGTAAACTGACCACAGTGTCAGGTCTCAGCCAGGTATTTCAGGTGATACAAGGGGCCAGATTACACAGCACAAGCACTGTGCTGTATAACATGCTTTAAAGGAACAGGATCCTTTTTTTTTTTTTTATCGCTTATTTACATTGGTCCAGCTAAGTGTGCATATGCCATACCTGTGGGACAACTGTGGAAGCCAATAATCACTATTAGTAGTTCCTGCTACTAGAGTGATTGCTGCTGTCTTCTGGGCCCTAAAACAGCCACCATTCACATAATGCCTTGCATCCTTCTCAGTGAAACAAAGCATTCTCTGATTAGACAAGGTGGAGATCATGATGTTGAAAGTAATGTTTTCTGTAACTGGCACCTGCACCAAGTAAGCGATGCCATGTATTCACCATGCAGAAGGGAAGCAGAAGGGAAGCAAATTAGCACAGAAGACAGCAGCAATCACTGTAGTAGTGGTGATTACTAAAGTGATCCTTCACCTCTACAGTGGTCCTACAGGTATGGCATATGTATATGTACGATTCCCAGGCTGGACCAATATAACTATGCAATAAAATCCATACCTGAACTTTAGCTTTAAGAAAATATTTGATGCTAAATGCTTTCTTAAAATTCCCAAAGCAGCTTTCCATGCTGCACCTTCCTGAGCAAGGGGGATGGGCACTAGTTGGGACAACCAGTTAAAGCAAGCTTTTCCACAGCATCAAAACCTATTGCATGCAATGTTGTTTTTATTAGGGGCCACAATAAAGCAAAATGCTTCTCTGAGAGCTCATATAAACTGAGCCATCCATCATAGAGCACCTTTATTTGCCTGCACAGAGGATCATTTTGCCACTTTTGTATTGTTTGAAAACAAAATAGTATAAACTGGAACACCTTTTCAATATTCTTTGTATTAAAGTTTTGATTTTGTATCACAGCATGGTTGACCTACAAATTCCAGATATAGCTGAGTAAATACTGGGTACTGAAATAGCCATGCACAGAGGTTCCCTCTGAACTGTAAGTAAAGAACAATGTGGTCGTGAGGTAAATATGTAACTTTGGAAGTAGTGGTATATTGTGGTTTACCAGTGGGATTCTAATCAGGATTAAATGGGTGGGCTGCAGAAGGATCTTCCAGGCTCTGACCAATATGTCCATAATAAAGCACCCTAGTTTGATGCTGGTAGGGAATTCTTGGAAGTGCAGATATCTGTAGCCACCTGGGAGTGCCTATTATGGGGTCAATTGGCAAATCGAAGAGGTTTGCGATTGTTCCAGGTACACTTTAACTTAACTTTAGAATATTGATTAAAAAATTGTGTAAGATTTTCTTACCCAACAGTCATGTCATTGTTCTTTATTGTATCTTTAAATAGCAGTATCAAAGAAGTCTGTGTCGCTTGCCTGGATTTAATATTGCAGTCATTGTTGCAATAATAGTTATTACACTGCAGAATAATTTATGTGGTGAAAAAGAACTCTGTGCAGAAGGAACTTTTGGAAAAGTGAGCAATACACAAAAACATGGACATTAGTTCATGCCCAACAACAGTATTTGTCCTAAAACATATGCATATGCATGTTGAAGATTATGGGGCCCATTGATAAAGCAACAACGGGTCAATTTTCCATTTCATTTGCTGCTTTTTACAACCAAATGTCTGGTTCATTAGAATTCTAAAATAGGCTTGGCTGATTGTCTTACATTTGCTGACTTCAGTGTAAGATCTATGAGTAATATTTGCCTTCGCTCTAATACAGCTAATGCCACGCAGGCCATCTCTGGTAGCAATTAAACATTTGCTGTTCTAAAATCATGAATCATTGTTATTTTTAATGGAATAGAGCTTCCTTGCCTATTGTCACAATTGCTGCATGGTCAATGGACTGTAAATAAGGATTTTAGTCTAAGCTCCTCATTGTAAGCTTAAACATTAATGCTTTGAACCTGGCACAGCAAGATGTTATAACTAACTAAATAAAAGGCTTAACGCAGGCACAGGAAAGTGCTTAGATTTGCCATTTAAAATTAAGATATACACAAATACCAAATATAAATGATTCAGCTTTTAAACAACTTACCATTAAAATAATCAGGGTACAAAAACTCTGCTCTAGTCTGTCCCCTGAGACCCAACATTACCCCAATTGAGTGCCACCATCTTGCTTTTTATACTGTATAGAAAAGGTGATTTTTTTTCAATCACAGCCTTCACATTAAACAGACTTCAGTATATCCTGTGACAATCATGTGTCACTGTCCCTTGTATATGCGAATAGACAGGAAGAGTTTACCTGCCCTCAATCTTTGCACATTAAAGGATTTACATATTCTGACCAAGCTGTAAAATTACTTTAATACAAGTCCTAACTTACTTCTGTAGCTGTAGGCATTGTGGAGAAATTCATCTTTCAAGTTCACGACAGGGGCCCCCCTTTAATTACAACTCTTTTCCCATTTATTCCCTATGGAGAGCAGAAATCAAATGAAATCTGCAGCTGGGATCCAAATGAAACATTAGATTCTCTGTTATGATTGTTGAGAATGAAATAGGTTGTACTTTAGAATACATGTAACTAGAGAAGTGAGAGATGGCTGGTCTTTAACTATTTTTTTAAGATTAAAAAAATGAATGACCATAATCATACTCAGATCAACTTCAAATATGGAGATGAGGGCTTAGCTGTTGACTTTTGACTAAAAGTCATAATCTGCATATTGGTAGCAGCATTGTTTAATTATTTTAGGCTGCATATTTTAGGGAAAGGAGGAGTGTGTTTAAAATGGCTGATGGAGAAGATGACAAAGGTATTACTATAAATAGAGAAATGGAAATGCAGCACATTCTACTACTTAAGAAACCCTTTTTAAAAAGTCGTTATAAATCCAAGGCATATGGGGTACCTCCTGTGTATGTAAATATTTTTTATATAAAGGGTGAAAGGAACCTCCGCCAACACCACAGCACACTGGGCCTCCTACCCTTGGATGTAGACCACTAAATTATAAGTGGTCTAACATCACTCAATCGTCCATCAAACATGATATTACTACCAATAGATTCCACAGAAATTAGACCTCAATCTCAGTCTCCCTTCTAGGATCATCACTCACAGGGTCAGATCATCATGCTGTTCCTTTCTGTCCTGTTAATGGCCTTTTCATGTGCTAACTGAGCAACATATCAACTGTATGGATGACTTTCTTTTCTTGTTTCCCTTTATCGTGTGGAGCTTTATGAATTCTGACAGCCAACTAGCTTATCAGCAACTCCAATATACACTGTATCACACACGTGTATCTTCTTCCACTTCTGGAAAAAGCATTTTGTGGTCTATATTACTGTCCCTCCGCAATATGAATCTCACATAGTTACATAGTAGGTAAGGTTGAATAAAGACAATAGTTTAACCTGTGTAGGTGCACGTGTGTCAGTGTCTTTAATTATTTCCCATATCCCTGTATGTTGTGTTCTTTAAGATGCACATCCAAGAGTCTCTTAAATATATCCATACTCCCCGCTGCCACCACCAATTGTGGAAGAGAGTTCCACATCTTTATTGCCCTGACAGTGAAAAACCCCCTGCGCAGTTTAAGGTTAAACTGCTTCTCCTCCAACCTCATTGTGTGGCCCCATGTCCTTTTACACTCCTTGAGACTGAATAGTTTTTTCCCTATGCTGGGATCACCATTGAGGTATTTGTAAAGTTCTGTCATATCTCCTCTCAAGCGTCGTTTTTCCAGCGAGAATAAATTTTGTGCTTGCAGTCATTCCTCGTAATTGAGGTCCTCCAGTCCCCTTATTATTATATTATTATTATAAAGGATTTATATAGCCCTTAGACAAAGTCAGAAGTGAGGAAACGCGTCAGATGCGTGCTCTCCACAATACCAGGAAGTGAAGTTTGAGGGTCAAGGACAGCTGAGGAACCAGGAAGCGACCAAGCATGGCGGTAATTGTTGACACAGGGGTTCCCTCATTGCTGGCAGTTGGCGGCTTCATTGCGGTTTGCTTATATGCTTCTTATATCTTTTTATCTGGTACGTTTACTTTGTAAGGGGGCCATGTTAAAGATTTTAATAAAAGTTTAAATGGGATTACATTATGTGAACCTTATTTTTTCCACATGACCCTGCTATTTTGGAGCTGCTCTTACCTCACATAAACACAGATAACCAGTGGATGTCCTTGAGAAGTGGAAGCACAAAGATATTTATTCTGAATGCTTGAGTTTACCAGTTTTCTGGAGAGTTTATCCCCAAAGGGGAGAGTCTCGGTTCGCCTGGGGTTTGGTGCATGGATTGATGAACTTTCTCCTTTTTTCTAATTTAAGAGAACTTGTGTTTTCCTCACTTGAAACCACTTTGTGTACAAGAAATTATTTCTAAATGTCATAAGAAATTTATAGTGACATAAGCACTGCTATGATGTTCTAAAATCACATTTGTTTTGCAATTTTTATTTTCATCATCTGTTTTACATATTTTGTTTTAGTTTAAGTAGCTGCTATTTAGGATCAAACGACTTTAAGTTATAATATAGACATCTACACACCTAAGAGGATTAATCATCCATAGCGCTGAGCGGTGAATTTTGGGCCTGATTGTATGCACCTGTGTGTTTGAGGATTTATATAGCGCCAACAGTTTGTGCAGCCCTTATTATTTTCGTTGCCCTTCTTTGGACTCTCTCCAGTTCCAGCACATCCCTTCTGAGGACTGGTGAACAGAGCTAGACCTAAAGGTTCCATTTCCCTTTTGAAATGGAGAAAGAAAAAACCCGATCACCTCCCCAGAGTAGTACAGTGTTACTATGGTAACACAGTATTGCCCTGGTCACTGTAAGTTGAAAAAAAATTGTGGAAAAAAAAAAAGTTATAAAAAATATTAGAAAAATTGAAAAAATATATTTTTTTGTTTGCATACTGTAACCAGTCAGTGTCCCTGATCACCACCACACCAGTTATATGATGACGCTGTTTTTTTACATTTCTTAATGTTCAAAAAAATTGTGACAAAAAAATTACAACTTCAAAAAACTCGCCATGCCTCTTACTAAATACCTTGGACTGTCTACTGTCCAAAAAGGGGTCATTTGGGGCATATTTGTACTGTCCTGGCTTTTTCTGGCCTCAAGAAATGAGATAGGCCGTCAGTACATCAGACAATAAACAACATAAAAACTGAAATGGGGCCTTTGCCCAGATCCTGGGAGTCTACTTTGATAAATATAAAGACCGATTCGCCTGTATTGGACTGGGTACCTCCGCAACTAAAAAATGATCCACAAAAACCAAGCACTAGGGGGAACCAGAGTGATTACCCCAAAACAAGAGTTGCATAAGGAGAACCAACCACGGAATTTCAATGGCATCACTCTGGTTCCCCCTAGTGCTTGGTTTTTGTGCGTCAGTACATCAGGATTGATCAATTTTTAAATACATTATATATATCTATATAGATATAGATATATATCTATATCTATTAAAATTTCATATGGGTACAGCCTTGCTGAAAGCTGAAAATTGGCCTGGGCAGGAAGGGGTAAAAGTACCAGGTATTGAAGTGATTAAGGTTTTCTAAAAAAGAAAAAAACACTTGTAAATGCTAGCTGTACACGATGCTCTTCAGACTAGTGTTCAGAAGCTGAAGCCCAAGTTATCTAAGCCTAAATCTGGTGGCATATGTTACAATCTGATAGTAAAGTCTCCTTTGATTTACCAACAACGATTATAATGCAAAAGCCAATATGATTAGATATAAATGTATTATATTGGTGTTGGTAAACCTAAGGGCTTTTTCACACAACCACGTAATGCACCCAATTACTATGCATTGCTACATTTTGTAATTTACTGCATTTTTGCAGCACAGTGCAACATATATTGTGCACTGTAATTTGTGGTACATTGCAGAGGTGCCTTGGGATGTCATTTAAAATGGATTACACCCCAATGCACAGCACGCCACATAAAGTGCATTATTGCAACATGCTTTTATAAGTGAGCCCTAAAGAATATTGTACAGAGATTGTAAATTAAACTCTAACAAATGTTTCTAGGTATCCCAGATGACCTCCCAATTGAGGACAATCCTAAACAGGCAATTACAAGGGCTATTTTCCAAGCCAGTACACTTATTCTTAGAGGTTGGAAGGCGACTGAGCCTCCTACTCTGTAGGAATAGAAGGCCCAGATGGGAGTTACCATACGATTAGAAAAATACATCTTCCAGCACCGCGGCTGCCCTGGCAGATTTGACAAGATATGGTCCCCATGGTTGAACACACCTGGTCTATCTCCAGTAGACTTAATTCTGGACAGATCACTTCTTTAAATCCCACTGTCAGTGTAATTTTGGGGGGAGTGGCTGTTTCTACAGGATGATGCATATGGAAATATTTAGTGATTTGGGGGGCGGGGGAGGCAGGGTACCCACTAAGTATTGCAATCTGTGAATGTTCTGCTTCTGAATATATGGACGTGACACAGTTTTAACTGAAACCTTTGATCTTTGTAATTTCCTATGTTCTTTTCTTAATAAATTTTTTTTTGAGTAAAAAAAAAAACTGTAACAAATGTGGTCAGCTTTAGAAAATCAGCGAGACAATGATCAGAGTTTTAGACGATTTTCTAAAACTTACTATATTTTTACAGTTCATACACAGAAATATGGGTAGCTTCTACAATCAATAATAATAAGAAAAAGAGGTGGGAAGAGAAAGGTTGTACTATCATCCAAAGATTTAGAGATAAGGGGATCGGGAGCCTGGTTCCCAGCCAGGTCTCACCAAGAGAAGAAAGGGGCAAATGGACTATCTCGGTACAATACAGTGAGGGTAAAGTCAAATATATGAGCAATTGTATAAAATGGTACAAAAGTTTATTAATACATAACACAACAGAAAAATAAGTTGCAGATTAAAAACATGGGTAACAGTCTATGTGTATCACCAAAATATTACTCCCCAAGGGGGAAGATCACAGTGGGATAGTATCTCAACTAGTTTTGCAGACTGAGCTTCAACAGGAAGATATCTGTAATTTGATTAGCACATAATCAATGACAATGTAATTAATCACATACAGGAAAAATAACAGCAAGAGCAACATATTAATCAAGCAATATGCTGATGTTATATAGGGGCAGATGCAAGACTGCTTACCCACATTTTGGCATACACAAGGCACAAGGCACCAACACCTCCATTGCACCCCTGAATTAGTTTTCCGTAGAGCTAACTCCCTCAAAGATTGCTTAACCAGTAGCCACTATCGATCTGATACAAGTCGTCCCTTGAGATCGAGGGGCACTTTTTAATGTGGGCATTGTCCCCGGTGCCCCTAAATCCTCACAGGCACTAGCTTCACACTTCCCAATGGGGAAATTTACACTCCCCACACCTCAGATCGGTACCACTGGAGTATTATATATATTTCCTCCTTTCCTTCCCCCCTCTCCCCTTCTCCCCCTTTCTTCCTCTCCCACTCTTCTCCCTTAGCCCCTCTGGTCCCCCCTTTTTTCCCCTCCTCTTTTCGCCTTTATTTTGTCCATTAGTTCCCCCCTTCTTTACCCTGCCCACCATTTTCAACCCCAACATTGTCTCACACATTTTTCACCATCAATTAGCTTCAATCCTCAATCCGGTTTTATTTTCACAAGTTCAATTCACTTTTTTAATCACTGCCCCCCATTCCCCACACCCTCACCATCCAATTCACTTATTTCACTTGTAATTTCTCACCAATTTGAATCACCCCAGTCACAGTCTCACTTCCCCCCCACATGCAACTTCCTTTCAATACAAGGTTTACCCATTTCATGCACTTTATCTCATCCAGACTCCAGCCTGTTGAATTGTTAGTCTCCCCCAGTCACCGCGTGAGATCCCTTTTACTGGTGACGCCCTATGCCTTGTGTATGCCAGGATGTGCATAAGCAGTCTCGTATCTGCCCCTATATAACATCAGCATATTGCTTGATTGATATGTTGCTCTAAACACTGTTATTTTTCCTGTATTTGATTAATTACATTATCATTGATTATGTGCTAATCAAATTACAGATATCTTCCTGATGAAGTGGCTCAGTCCGTGAAACTAGTTGAGACGCTATCCGGGATCAACTATCCCACTCTGATCTTCCCCGCTTGGGGATTATTATTTTGGTGATACACATGCACTGTTACCCATGTTTTTAATCTGCAACTGATTTTTCTGTTATGTGTTCTGTAGTAATAAACTTTTGTACCATTTTATACAATTACTCATATATTTGAATTTACCCTCACTGTATTGTACCAAGATAGTCCATTTGCCCCTTTCTTCTCTTGGTGAGACCTGGCTGGGGACCATGCTCCCGATTCACAGTTCATACACAGAATTTTACCAGTCACCGAACGGCTGCTTCTTTATGACAGCAAAACTTGATATTGTATTAGCCTTTGCTTTTTATGAGCTGCAGCAGTAGATAAATGTTTATTGCTATTTGTACAGTTTTATCAGGATGTTTTACTAGGCAAATAGTGGGATGTCACCAAATGGAAAAATTTCGAGCATTTCCAAAGTTTTACCTGCAGATGTACTCAGTATATATTGGCATACCAATCACAGATCTTTAACCACTACTTTTCACATCCATGTATTTGACTAATAAAGAGGAAGCTTCAGGTTTCAGTGCTGGAATACGGAGCTTCATCTAACAGTTTCCCAGAAGATGAATGATAGTGTTATTAAACAGCAACAGTGAGCATGTGTCCATGAAAACAGAATTTCTCTCTTTTCCTTCCTCTATAAGATGATTCTGCATGCTCCTATGTACCCACATGTGCTCATGGAAAACTATATTTACATACTGATTTTTAGATAACATTTACACTGCTGAATGTAGACTTCTTAGAAGGGCCTTTAACAATGAGTGCTGAGATGACAATTTTAGTCAATTTTAGTCATTGTAATTAGCACTCCAAGTAACCTAACCTGGCCCCAAGATGTAAACATTAACACACAGCCAAAACTGCTGCCCTACTTAAATAATTGAATTAGCAAAATGCATTTTTTTTCATCAAATTCTCAGGTTTAATTATTTAGGTTTGTGGCAAGTATGTTTTACTGTACAAAAAATTCCCAGCTCACAAATCATATTTTACAGTCCCAACATATAGTTTAAGATCAGGTTTTGGTAAATACATGAAAAGCCACATGAAGGTGCCTCTGCAATTTAGGATCCCTAACTCAAAAATAAACTATTTGAGCTCCCAACTTGGAGCATACAGTATGTATAGCAATGAGAACATTGAAATCAGGTTTGCCTAAGAGGTTTTATACTGTTCTCTGTATTGCTCTGGACACAAGTACTTTCCCTTTTGCTAGTTATACATTTATCTGAGAGGTTTCCATTTTTGCTTTGTAAGTTTGCTGGTTCATCTGAGCACTCATTCCCAGCCTAGAATATAGTTGAAAGGCTGTCTTTTTTGTTTCCTTTAAACATGCGCCATTAGTTCAAGTATATATTATAGTGAGTGAGAGATGCACTAAAGTTTTCAATTAGTGAAAAATCGTGTGGATCAATGGGGCATCCTGTACAGCAGCACTGTGAAACTAGGGAAAAACAGGCACTATCCCTGGAGGAGCCCATGGATTTTCTGTGTATTTGCCCGCCTACCAGTGATGACCAGCCCCTGTACCTGGACCCAAGTAACCACCAACACACCTGCAACCATTTTAATGGGCTTTATTGAATCCTAAAGTCCTGCAGAAGGAAAAGGGTGGGTTGGATTTCAGTACAAACTATTGGTATATGTAACCAGATAAAGAATAACACTTGACATAGATCACCAAAGTAGCACTGTTCATTCCCTATAGCCACCTGTGAAATAACTGATGCCAAATACACAGGCAAGCGTGAGGTTTTGATGTTGACACTGTAATGCAGTACAAGGGAAATGGCCAGAGGCAGTGCACATAACAATAGTAGTTTAAACTTTTCAAAGCAAAAAACACACTGCCCAACCACTGGCCAGGGTCATACAGAACAAAGTCCTGCCAACGCTAGGGCCCTGAGAAGATTCTATTGGAATTCTCTATGTTAGAAAAATTTTTTACTTCAAACAAGTGTGTCCTAAAGTGTCGAGCCAACAACCAGGACAGTTTAGGTAAAGCAGGTGGCCAAGAAGCCTCTCATCAACAGCATGTCTTGAAATTTCTGACAGTCTCTCCATGACCAGCAAAGGGGGTCTTCCCTTTCAACATGGCTTTCTGCAACTGTAATAGGTGGTCCTCTTTCGTCTCTCAATGATAGGGATTAACCGAACACCCCCCCCCCCCACCACCACCACCACCACCACTCCCCGGTTCGGTTCACAGCAGAACATGCGAACAGGCAAAAAATTTGTTCGAACATGCAAACACTGTTAAAGTCTATGGGACACGAATGGGAAAAATCAAAAGTGCTCATTTTAAATGCTTATATGCAAGTTATTGCCATAAAAAGTGTTTGGGGACCCGGGTCCTTCCCCAGGGGACATGTATCAATGCAAAAAATGTTTTAAACACAACCGTTTTTTCAGGAGCAGTGCTTTTAATAATGCTTAAAGTGAAACAATAAAAATGAAATATTCCTTTAAATATCGTGCCTGGGGGTGTCCGTAGCATGCCTGTAAAGTAGCACATATTCCCAATGTTTATAACAGTGCCACAGCAAAATTACATTTCTAAAGGAAAAAAGGTCATTTAAATGCTTGCGGCTGTAATGTATTGTCAGATCCCAGATATATAGATAAAAATACCAAAAAAATGGCTTGGATGTCACCCCCAAAATCCATACCAGGCCCTTCAAGTCTGGTATGAATATTAAGGGGAACCCTGCATCCAAATTTTAAAAAAAATGGCGTGGGAGCCCCCCAGGCCCCCAGACACTATATGCTCTGAACAGCAGTATATATACTAATGCTCTACAGAAAATTGGGCCTTAGGTGTTGGTGGTACCAGAACACTGTAAGCCCTCACAGTTACTCTTATTGGGCACAGGAACAGGCCCTGCTGTGAAATATTATATCAAAAATTGTAATTACATGCCCTTGTTAAACAGGGACATAAAAATTGGGCCTTGGGCAGTGGTGGTGGTGCCACAACACTGTAACCCCTCACAGATACTCTTGTTGGGTGCAGGAACGAGCCCTGCATTGAAATATTATTTAAAAGATTTTAATTACATGCCCTTGTTAAACAGGGGCAGAAAAATTGGGCCTTGGGTGGTGGTGGTGCCACAACACTGTAACCCCTCACAGATACTCTTGCTGGGCACAGGAACGGGCCCTGCTGTGAAATATTATATGCTCTGAACAAGTTCTGGCCAGTGGTCCTTCCTCAAGACCCAGTAATAAGGATGAGCCGAACGGACCCCTGTTTCGGTTCGCACCAGAACTTTCAAATATGCAAGTGAAGGCGCAAAGAACTGGCGATAACAACAATAACAACAATAGTAAGAACAAAGGGATAGGGAACAAACTGAAATATTTCCAGTCTCACATTACATTAAATGGATAGATAATGTCCACATGTATATGTCCAAAGTAGAGAAATTGAGTATTTCATTAACATATATAGGGTAAGGTCTCACTGTCATGTGGACATGAGGAGTTCAAGGGTCCAGTTAATAATGATAAGTCCACGAGCAGGGCTGCCTTCATCAAGAAATGAAACCACATTCCAATCCTAAGGAAAAGCAAACACCCATGGTCCTGGACGGTTCCTGGCGCAAACCTCTCTCTTTTGCTTTTCCAGAACTTTTAAACACCACGAAAGTTTGGACCCGAATAGGGAACCCCATTAAATTCAATGGGACCCAAACGTCAAAAATCAAAAGTGCCCATTTTGAAGGCCTATGTGCAAGTAATTGGGCATACAATGGTTATAAGGGTCCGGGTCCTGCCCTGGGGGACATGTTTCAATAAAAAAAAAGTTTGTGAAAAACGTCATTTTTAAATAAGCAGTGATTTTTTGATTTTTAAAGTGAATAAGCAATAATTGCATTTATAAAGCCAAAAAAAAAATAAAAATTTCCCTGCAAGCTGCCTTTATTTTGCTCAGCAACAGCTGGGAAGCCAGTGTGTATGATGAAGCCACAATGTAGTGCACTGGGAACAAGATTAGAGATTTTTTGGATACATTCTGGTGTCACTTTGAATTTATAGAAGTAATGGGTGCGTAAAAATTGGTCTATGGGTGTCGGTGGCACCTTCCCACTGTAACCCTATAGAGGTACTCTTGATGAAAGCAAGAATTGGCCTTGCTGTAAAAAATTGCAATGATATGCACCTGTCAAACAGGTGCAGAAAAATTACTCTTTGGGTGTCGGGGGCGTCTTCCCACCATAGCCCTATAGAGGTGCTCTTGATGAAGTAAAAAAAAAATCGCAATGATATGCATACAAATGGTTGGTGTTTTTGTCAAGTTTGATGTGCCTGAGACACAGTTTGCAGATAGCAACAGTGCGATCTGCTGCAGACGGGCTGAAAAAGGCCCAGACAGCTGAGCTTTGGGGACTCGGAGTGGGCTGCAGAATGTGATGGATTAGGGTGGCTGCTCTATACTTTTTCTTAATGTCGGCCTCCTTGGGGTTGTGCCGCCTCACCTTCAGTTTCCTCCTCTGCTCTATCTGGCACCCAAAGCACATTAGTGACCTCATCATCATCATCTCCATCTCCTCCATCTTCATCATTACCACTGGAGACAACTTGGCAATACACTGTGGCTTGGGGAACACAAATGCCAATTTGTCTATCAGTGTTCCTCCCTCTCTCTAGGCTTATGTTCCTGTCATCCTCAACCTCAGAACCAACATCTGAATCCAGTAATGGCTGGGCATCAACAAGGAGCAAGTGGCTGACGCTGTGGTCAAACAACTCAGTTGACTCCTCAATGGCTGATGTTGGGGCTATGGCAGGAATAGATATGGACAAGGAGGCAGGTTTATCCACTCTGGAAACTGCAGGGGACTGCACACTTGTCTCTGCTTGCGTGACAGAGGATAAGGAGGATGAGGAAGGTTTAGTAAGCCAGTCCACCACCTCCTCTGCATGCTGTGGATGGATAGCACGGGCCTGCCTGAGGACTGTCTGACCACCATGTCTACATTTGCGAGTGGACACATTTGTTGCTGGCCCCCTTACAGTGCCAGGGGAACGTCTGCCTCTCCTTGTTGTCCTCCCAGACATTATTGGGAGGGAGGGGGCGGTGCTTATAAGCAAATGTAAAGAAGAAGTTGAAATCTGTACGTAGATGCACTTTAATCAATGTAAAGAGGTGTTTGGTGCACTTTAATTTGAGTACTCACACTACACAGACACACTCCACAGATACACTATAATATACTGCAATATAATGCTTCAAACGTACAGTGACGCACACAGAACTATATGGCGTTAAACTGGCAGTAATGCACACAAAACGATATGACATTAAACTAGCAGTAACGCACAGAAAACGATATGGCGTTAAACTGGCAGTAACGCACACAGAAGTAAATGGCGTTAAACTGGCAGTAACGCACACAGAACTATATGGCATTAAACTGGCAGTAAGGCACACAAAACTATATGGCGCTAAACTGGCAGTAATGCACACAGAAGTAAATGGCATTTAACTGGCAGTAACGCACAAAACTATATTGCGTTAAACCGGCAGTAACGCACACAGAAGTAAATGGTGTTAAACTGGCAGTGACGCAATCAAATAGACGGTGTTCAACCGTCACTACACTGACGCCATCTGAGCTATCCCTACTCTAGTTATACACTAAGGTAAGGTAAAGATTACTGACATGGTCTCACTACACTACACTGAAACTAAATGAGCTGTCCCTACTCTACACTAATGTATGTGTGAATGACACGGTCTCACTATACTACAGTGAAACTATCTGAGCTGTCCCTACTGTAGCTGCACACTATGCAAAGCTGCATGATGGCCCTCCTCACTACACTCACACTATCCCTAGACTGATACTAAACTAATATTCTACACTGACAATAGAAGCAAAATAGCACTGTATAGCACACTAACTAACTAATAGCACTGAACAGAGCCCTGTTCTATCTCTCTCCACGCCAAAATCACCATGATTGGATAAAGTCATGTTGACAGTGTCCAATCATGACTTTCACTGCTTCAGCCAATCAGGGCTTGCAATGCACTGTTCAGTGCCGCAATGCATTGTGGTCGGTTCAGTGGGCCAAACAAACGGTCGAATGACCTGTTTGTTCGGCTGTTAAATGAACGTCCGAACAGCAAAAGTTTGCCCCGAATTTATGCTCGGGCCGTATCGTTCGCCCATCCCTACTCAGTAACCCAGTGGATGCTCTGTTTGAAAGGTCTCTAAGTCTGCTCTTGTCCCCAGATATTCCTGCACCATGTAATGCAGACAATGGCGATGTTTGCTTCAACAGATCAGACCTTGGTGCTGAGAACTGAAAAATTGTTTAAAGGCAGGTTTATCGGTCAGCCTGCCACCTTCTCCACCGCTCTTCCTCTGACTGAACGAAGCCTCAGCAACACGTTGTTCAGCACCAGGAAATTGTAACCTCCCAGGGTTTGGAAATGCATGGCACAAACCTTTCTTCAAGGCCTCCTGAAGATGTTTCATCCTCTGCTCCATCTGCGAAGGCAGGATGAGTTCTGCAACTTTACTCTTGTAACGTGGATCAAGAAGGGATGCCAGCCAGTAATAATTCCTCTCCTTGATACCACGAATCCTAGGGTCCTTTTGCAGACTTTGCAGAATCAGGGAGGCCATGCAGCATAAGTTTGCAGAGGCATTCGATTCTGAGTCCTCTGGGTAACTACCTCCTCCCAGCCACGTACAACTCCTTGGGTTTCTGGGGACTGAAAACCATCCTTTGAAGACTGCTGCTGAGTGTTATCCTCCACATCCATGCTGATACAATCCTTATCCTCCTCCTCTTCTTCCTATGTGTTTAGTGGCCCGCAGGAATGCTATCTGGATAAAGGGGGCTTTAAAGGGGGCTTTGAGATGTCAGGAAGCCCTCCTCTTCCTTCCGCTGTTCTGCCTGTGCCCTGTCCCTGATTCCACAAAGCATATGCTCCAACAGGAAGACTAGAGGGACAGAGTCACTGATGCATGCATTGTCACTGCTCACCATCCTTGTGGCCTTCTCAAATGATGACAGGACAGTGCATGCATCCTTGATCAGTAGCCACGTGGCAAAAAGAAGCAAAGCTCCCCTGACCCTGTCCTGGTTTCATACTCGCACAGGTACTCATTGATGGCCCTCTGCTGTGTGTGCAGCTGATGCAGCATTGCCAACATTGAGTTTCACCTGGTGGGCATGTCACAAATGAGGTGGTTGGTAGGCAGGTTGCATTCCCTTTGAATGTCAGCCAGCCAAGCACTGGCATTGCATGATGGGGGAAATGACCACAGACTTTTCTGGCCTGCCTCAGGAGATCTTGTAAGCCTGGGTAACTGCTCAAGAACTGCTGCACCACCAAATTCAGGATGTGTGCCAAACATGGAACATGGGTCAAGTGTCCCTGTCGGAGGGTGGAGAGAAGGTTGGTGCCATTGTCGCATACAACCATTCCTGGCTGAAGCTGGCATGGCATCAACCACCTCTGAGCCTGCCCCTGCAGAGCTGACTCTCTGCTCCAGAATCTCTGCTGCAGTGTGGCTCCTGTCCCCTAGGTAGACCAACTCAAGCACTGCATGGCACCTTTTAGCCTGACTGCTTGCATAGCCTCTTGAACGCTTACAGGGCACCACTGGTTCAAAGGAAAATCTGCAGAAGAGGCCATAGAGGAGGAAGAACCCTGTACTGCATCCTTCCCAGCTGCCAGCAGAGTTACCCAGTGCGCTGTGAAGGAAAGGTAATGTCCCTGCCCATGCCTGCTGGACCATGAGTCAGTCGTAATGTGAACCTTACTGCTGACTGCCCTGTCCAATGAGGCCAAAACATTGGCTTCCACATGCCGGTAGAGAGCTGAAATGTCCTTCTGTGATAAGAAATGGCGTTTTGGAACCTGCTACTGAGGTTCAGCACATTCCACAAATTCACGAAAGGGGGCAGAGTCTACCAGCCGAAAAGGCAGCAGTTGCAGTGCTATCAATTTGGCCAAGCTAGCATTTAGACGCTGAACATGTGGATGGCTGGGACCAAATTTCTTTTTACAGTTTAGCAACTGGGGTAGGGAAATTTGCCTGCTAAAATCAGATGGTGGTGTACTGCTAGCAGATTGGCTGCAAGTACGACACCTATTGCTATACCTTCATTCCTCTCAGTGCAGGTTTTTGAGAGGACTAGAGGTATAGTAGGGTTGTAGATCCCAGATGAGGAGCAAGGAGAAGTCCTCCTTTTTCTTTCATGTGGATCTTTCAAGTGCTGTTGCCAACGGACTGCATGGCAGGTCATTATATGTCTGGTCAAACATGTGGTGCCCAAGCGCCTGCTGTTCTGGCTATGCTTGATCCACTTCAGACATAGGTTGCAAACAGCAATGGTGCAATCTGCTACACATGTGTCGAAAAAGGCCCACACCAAGGAACTTTTAAAAGTCAGCAGGGAGTCAGCAGCGCCCTGCACCTGCAGAGATCTGCAGTGTGATGCAATAGGGTGGCTGTCCTTAAGCTGCCCCCTAGAGGAAATCCTGCCTCATTGGAGTTGTGCCTCCTCCTCCTCTCTTCTCTCGGGTACCCAAGTACAGTCAGTGACCTCCTCATCCCCTCCCTCCTCGTCACTGGAGAAAACTTGGCAGTATGCTGCAGCTGGGGGAACATGACTGCCAGTTTCTTGTCCTTCTGTGGCACCCCCTCTCTCTAGGCTCATGTTACTCCCTTCCTCAACCTGGGAACCAACATTGGAGCCTTCAAATCGCTGTGCATCCTCCAGCAGCATGTACCCGACATTGTGGTTGAATAATTCTGGGGGCTCCTCCATGCATGATGGTAGGACTACAGAAGGAGTGACTGTGGACAAGGAGACGGTGGAATAGGCCACTTTGGCAGCTGCGTTGGAAGGCAAGTTACTCTGAGCCTGGGTGACAGAGGATGAGAAGGATGAGGACAGCTTTGTTATCCATTCCATCAACTCTTCTGCATGTTCTTTCTCAATAACACTGCCAGCAGCCGAAAAAAAGGACAAGTGTGCCCTACAGCCACCTGCAAAGAATGTACCATGTCCACGACCACCACCGTTGACTGTAGAAACAGAGGCTCCTTCCCCTCTTTTAGTGGCCTGTGAGCGTCTGCCTCTCCTTGGTGGCCTTCCGGACATGATGTATTTTTTGTTTTGCAACACTACACTACACTGTATTAGATACTGTGTACACCGCCTGAAGTGAATTAGAAACTGTACACACTATATTAGATACTGTGTACGCCGCCTGCTCTGTATTAGCAACTGTACAATGGCTGCACTGTATTGCATACTGTGTACACCAGCAGAAGTGTAGTAGAAACTGTACACACTGTATTAGATACTGTGTACACCGCCTGCACTGTATTAGAAACTGTACTATGGCTGCACTGTATTGTGTACTGTGTACACCTTCAAAAGTGTAGTAGAAACTGTACACACTGTATTAGATACTGTGTACACCACCAGAAAAGTAGTAGAAACTGTACTATGGTAGCACTGTTTTGTGTACTGTGTAGACCACTAGAAGTGTAGTAGAAACTGTACACACTGTATTAGATACTGTGTACACCACCAGCAAAGTCGTAGAAACTGTACTACGGCTATACTGTATTGTGTACTGTGTACGCTACCAGAAGTATAGTAGAAACTGCACACACTATTTAGATACTGTGTGTACTGCCTACACTGTATTAGAAACTGTACTACGGCTGCACTGTATTGTGTACTGTGTACACCACCAGAAGTGTAGTAGAAACTGTACACACTGTATTAGATACTGTATACACCACCAGAAAAGTAGTAGAAACTGTACTACAGCTGCACTGTATTGTGTACTGTGTACACAACCAGAAGCATAGTAGAAACTGTACACACTGTATTAGATACTATGTACACCACCTGCACTGTATTAGTAACTGTACAACGTCTGCACTGTATTGTATACTGTGTACACAACCAGAAGTGTAGTAGAAACTGTACACACTGTATTAGATACTATGTACACCACCTGCACTGTATTAGAAACTGTACAACGTCTGCACTGTATTGTATACTGTGTACTCCACCAGAAGTGTAATAGAAACTGTACACACTGTATTAGATACTGTGTACACCGCCTGCACTGTATTAGAAACTGTACTATGGCTGCACTGTATTGTGTACTGTGTACACCACCAGAAGTGTAGTAGAAACTTTACACACAGTATTAGATACTGTGTATACCACCAGAAAAGTAGTAGAAACTGTACTACAGCTGCACTGTATTGTGTACACCACCAGAAGTGTAGTAGAAACTGTACACACTGTATTAGGTACTGTGTACATAACAAGAAAAGTAGTAGAAACTGTACTACGGCTGCACTGTATTGTGTACAGAGTACACCACCAGAAGTGTAGTAGAAACTGTACACACTGTATTAGATACTATGTACTTCCACCTGCACTGTATTAGCAACTGTACAATGTCTGCACTGTATTGTATACTGTGTACACCACCAGAAGTGTAATATAATATTATTGTAATGTAATATATTAGATACTGTGTACACCGCCTGCACTGTATTAGAAACTGTACTATGGCTGCACTGTATTGTGTACTGTGTACACCACCAGAAATGTAGTATAAACTTTACACACTATATTAGATACTGTGTACACCACCAGAAAAGTAGTAGGAACTGTACTATGGCTGCACTGTGTAGTAGAAACTGTACACACTGTAGTAGATACTGTGTACATAACAAGAAAAGTAGTAGAAACTGTACTACGGCTGCACTGTATTGTGTACTGCGTACACCACCAGAAGTGTAGTAGAAACTGTACACACTGTATTAGATACTGTGTACACCACCTGCACTGTATTAGCAACTGTACAATGTCTGCACTGTATTGTATACTGTGAGAAAAAGAGAGAGAGAGTAGGCCTCTAGTTAAAACTGCTTTATTCAATGTCACTACACTTGAGAAAGGAGCGCGCATGCGCCCCACGGCTGCTGCGCATGCTCTGAAACGCTTTGTGTGTCCATCCACCCGGCTGATGTCACACGCTGGTTCAGCGAGCTGCCCTCTCCTTCCCTGCATGAGTGGCGGTTCCCATCCCGGTTCTCTGCCCCATCGTTCGCAGCCACGGAATACCGGCTTCTCACCAGCTTGTGCTCCATCCGCAGCCTGTCTTTAGTCATTGACTCACAGAGAGCATTGTTCCTTGCTGACATGTAAGTGGCTACTATTGTTGTTACCGCATTGAATAAAGCCGTTTTAACTAGAGGCGCTACTCTCTCTCTCTTTTTCTCATGAATGACTCCGAGTTGGCTTCACTCCAAAGAAGAGCTGCCCTGTGCCGACTGTGATACTACTATCTCCCTTACCAGCTATCAACAGCTTTTAAAGGACCTATCTATGGACCCATTGTTTTATGCACTATTTTAGAATGTCCTAGAGCTGTTCCTGTCTGTTGTGGTCCATCAGGAATTCCAAGCGCCTTTCTTATATGTATTGTATACTGTGTACACCACCAGAAGTGTAATAGAAACTGTACACACTGTATTAGATACTGTGTACACCGCCTGCACTGTATTAGAAACTATACTATGGCTGCACTGTATTGTGTACTGTGTACACCACCAGAAGTGTAGTAGAAACTTTACACACTGTATTAGATACTGTATACACCACCAGAAAAGTAGTAGGAACTGTACTATGGCTGCACTGTATTGTGTACACCACCAGAAGTGTAGTAGAAACTGTACACACTGTATTAGATACTGTGTACACCACCAGAAAAGTAGTATAAACTGTGCTATGGCTGCACTGTATTGTGTACTGTGTACACCATCAGAAATGTAGTAGAAACTGTACACACTGTATTAGATACTGTGTACACCGCCTGCACTGTATTAGCAACTGTACAACGGCTGCACTGTATTGCGTACTGTGTACACCACCAGAAGTGCAGTAGAAACTGTACACACTGTATTAGATACTGTGTACACCACCTGCACTGCATTAGAAACTGTTCTACAGCTGCACTGTATTGTGTACACCACCAGAAGTGTAGTAGAAACTGTACACACTGTATTAGATACTGTGTACACCACCAGAAAAGTAGTAGAAACTGTACTATGGCTGCACTGTATTGTGTACTGTGTACACCACCAGAAGTGTAATAGAAACTGTACACACTGTATTAGATACTGCGTACACCCCCTGCACTGTATTAGAAACTGTACTACAGCTGCACTGTATTGTGTACACCACCAGAAGTGTAGTATAAACTGTACACACTGTATTAGATACTGTGTACACCACCAGAAAAGTAGTAGAAACTGTACTATGGCTGCACTGTATTGTGTACTGTGTACACCACCAGAAGTGTAGTAGAAACTGGACACACTGTATTAGATACTGTGTACACCGCCTGCACTGTATTAGAAAGTGTACTACAGCTACACTGTATTGTGTACTGTGTATACCACCAGAAGTGTAGTAGAAATTGTACACACTGTATTAGATACTGTGTACACCATCAGAAAAGTAATAGAAACTGTACTACGGCTGCACTGTATTGTGTACTGTGTACACCACCAGAAGTGTAGTAGAAAATGTACACGCTGTATTAGATACTGTGTACACCACCAGAAAATTAGTAGAAACTGTACTAGGGCTGCACTGTATTGTGTACTGTGTACACCACTAGAAGTGTAATAGAAACTGTACACACTGTATTAGATGCTGTGTACACCACCTGCACTGTATTAGAAACTGTACTACAGCTGCACTGTATTGTGTACACCACCAGAAGTGTAGTAGAAGCTGTACACACTGTATTACATACTGTGTACACCACCAGAAAAATAGTAGAAACTGTACACACTGTATTAGATACTGTGTACACCGCCTGAAGTGTATTAGAAACAGTACACCACCAAATGCACTGTAGATATAGGCTATATATATATAGTATCTCACAAAAGTGAGTATACCCCTCACATTTTTGTAAATATTTTATTATATCTTTTCATGTGACAACACTGAAGAAATTACACTTTGCTACAATGTAAAGTAGTGAGTGTACACCTTGTATAACCGTGTAAATTTGCTGTCCCCTCAAAATAACTCAACACACAGCCATTAATGTCTAAACCGCTAGCAACAAAAGAGATTACACCCCTAAGTGAAAATGTCAAAACTGGGCCCAAAGTATCAATATTTTGTGTGGCCACCATTATTTTCCAGCACTGCCTTAACCCTCTTGGGCATGGAGTTGACCAGAGCTTCACAAGTTGCCACTGGAGTCCTCTTCCACTCCTCCATGACGACATCACAGAGCTGGTGGATATTAGAGACCTTGCGCTCCTCCACCTTCCGTTTGAGGATGCCCCACAGATGCTCAATAGGGTTTAGGTCTGGAGACATGCTTGGCCAGTCCATCACCTTTACCCTCAGCTTCTTTAGCAAGGCAGTGGTCGTCTTGGAGGTGTGTTTGGGGTCCTTATCATGTTGGAATACTGCCCTGTGGCCCAGTCTCCAAAGGGAGAGGATCATGCTCTGCTTCAGTATGTCACAGTACATGTTGGCATTCATGGTTCCCTCAATGAATTATAGCTCCTCAGTTCCGGCAGCACTCAAGCAGCCCCAGACCATTACACTCCCACCACCATGCTTGACTGTAGGCAAGACAAACTTGTCTTTGTACTCCTCAACTGGTTGCCGCCACACACGCTTGGCACCATCTGCACCAAATAAGTTTTATCTTGGTCTCATCAGACCAGAGGACATGGTTCCAGTAATTCATGTCCTTAGTATGCCTGTCTTCAGCAAACTGCGGGCTTTCTTGTGCATCATCTTTAGAAGAAGCTTCCTTTTGGGACGACAGCCATGCAGACCAATTTAATTCAGTGTGCGGCATATGGTCTGAGCAATGACAGGCTGACCCCCCCACCCCTTCAACCTTTGCAGAAATGCTGGCAGCACTCATACATCTATTTCCCAAAGACAATGTCTGCATATGACGCTGAGCATGTGTGCACTTAACTTCTTTGGTCTACCATGGCGAGGCCTGTTCTGAGTGGATCCTGTCCTGTTAAACCGCTGTATGGTCTTGGCCACTGTGCTGCAGCTCAGATTCAGGGTCTTGGCAATCTTCTTATAGCCTAGGCCATCTTTGTGTAGAGCAACAATTCTTTTTTTCAGATCCTCAGAGAGTTCTTTGCCATGAGTTGCCATGTTGAATTTCCAGTGACCAGTATGAGAGTGTGAGAGCGATAACATCAACTTTAACACACCTGCTCCCCATTCACACCTGGGACCTTCTAACACTAAGAAGTCACATGACACCGGGAGGGAAAATGGCTAATTGGTCCCAATTTGGACATTTTCACTTAGGGGTGTACACACTTTTGTTGCCAGCAGTTTAGACATTAATGGCTGTGTGTTGAGTTATTTTGAGGGGACAGCAAATTTACACTGTTATACAAGCTGTACACCCACTACTTTACATTGTAGCAAAGTGTCATTTCTTCAGTGTTGTCAAATGAAAAGGTATATATATGCATTTAGCATAGCCACTTACCGACCGCCTCCTGTACATATACGGCACTTTGAAGATGGATATCTCGGTAATGGCAGCAGCTGCTGCCACAACCAAGGTATCCATCCTTACAGGAGCCGATTCTGTGTACGATAATGGTGGTCTCTGCCACTCCCCCACCTGCCGCTTTCCCGCGCCCTCCGCCACTTACCGGAGCCGTCGATAGTGGCAGAGGAGATCGGGACCTCTCACTGCTTAGGTATGGAGACGAGTGAGGCTAAGATGGCCGCCACCCGTCTCCATACCTTAGGAGGGCAGAAGCGACGTCATGACGTCAGCTCTGCCCATATGTCTTTATGTCATTTTTTCAAACGACTTTTTTTTTTTTTTTTTTGCATTTTAGTCTAAATATGAGATCTGAGACTTTTTGACCCCAGATCTCATATTTAAGAGGACCTGTCATGCTTTTTTCTATTACAAGGGATGTTTACATTCCTTGTAATAGGATTAAAATGATCCATTTTTTTTTATTAGAAACAGTGCAAAAATAAATATAATAAAGTAAAATAAATAAGAAAAAAAAATTTTTAAAGCGCCCTGTCCCGACGAGCTCGCGTGCAGAAGCGAACGCAAACGTGAGTAGCGGCCGCATATGAAAACGGTGGTCAAACCACACATGTGGGGTATCGCCATGACCGGTAGAGTGAGAGCAATAATTCTAGCCCTAGACTTCCTCTGTAGCGCAAAACATGCAACCTGTAGAATTTTTTAAACGTCGCCTATGGAGATTTTTAAGGGTAAAAGTTTGACGCCATTCTACGAGCGGGCGCAATTTTGAAGCATGACATGTTGGGTATCAATTTACTTGGCGTAATATTATATTTCACAATATAAAAAAGAATGGGCTAACTTTACTGTTGTCTTATTTTTTTATTCAAAAAAGTGAATTTTTTTTCAAAAAAGTGCGCTTATAAGACCGCTGCGCAAATACAGTGCAAAAAAAAGTATTGCAATGACCGCCATTTTTTTCTCTAGGGTGTTAGAAAAAAAACAATATATAATGTTTGGGGGTTCTAAGTAATTTTCTAGCAAAAAAACCTGTTTTAAACATGTAAACACCTAAAATCCAAAACAACGCTAGTCCTTAAGTGGATAGACTATATATTCAGTGTTTTTCAGTGTCACTCTCTCACTCTCTCACTGGAAGTTCAACATGGCAACTCATGGCAAAGAACTCTCTGAGGATCTGAAAAAAAGAATTGTTGCTCTACACAAAGATGGCCTAGGCTATAAGAAGATTGCCAAGACCCTGAAACTGAGCTGCAGCACAGTGGCCAAGATCATACAGCGGTTTAACAGGACAGGATCCACTCAGAACAGACCTCGCCATGGTAGACCAAAGAAGTTAAGTATACGTGCTCAGCGTCATATCCAGACATTGTCTTTAGGAAATAGACGTATGAGTGCTGCCAGCTTTGCTGCAGAGGTTGAAGGGGTGGGGGTTCAGCCTGTCAGTGCTCAGACCATACATCACACACTGCATCAAATTAGTCTGCATGGCTGTCATCCCAGAAGGAAGCCTCTTCTAAAGATGAGGCACAAGAAAGCCCGCAGCTTGCTGAAGACAAGCAGACTAAGGACATGGATTACTGGAACCAGGCCCTGTGGTCTGATGAGACCAAGATAAACGTATTTGGTTCAGATAGTGCCAAGCGTGTGTGGCAGCAACCAGGTGAGTACAAAGACAAGTGTGTCTTGCCTACAGTCAAGCATGGTGGTGGGAGTGTCATGGTCTGGGGCTGCATGAGTGCTGCCGTCACTGGGGAGCTATAGTTCACTGAGGGAACCATGAATGCCAACATGTACTGTGACATACTGAAGCAGAGCATGATCCCTTCCCTTAAGTGACTGAGCCGCAGGGCAGTATTTCAACATGATAACGACCCTGAACACACCTCCAAGATGACCACTGCTAAAGAAGCTGAGGGTAAAAGTGATGGATTGGCCAAGCATGTCTCCAGACCTAAACCCTATTGAGTATCTGTGGGGTATCCTCCAATGGAAGGTGGAGGAGCGCAAGGTCTCTAACATCCACCAGCTCTGCGATGTCGTCATGGAGGAGTGAAAGAGGACTCCAGTGGCAACCTGTGAAGCTCTGGTGAACTCCATGCCCAAGAGGGTTAAGGCAGTGCTTGAAAATAATGGTGGCCACACAAAATATTGACAAAATATTGACAATTTTGGACATTTTCACTTAGGGGTGTACTCCCTTTTGTTGCCAGCGGTTTAGATATTAATGGCTGTGTGTCGAGTTATTTTGAGGGGACTGCAAATTTTTATATATATAAAATACACTGCCACTAAATGAATAACCTGCCTGCTTAATCTAAATCAAGCCATATCTCTGTCCACGCCAACAACACTACACACGACCGCCGTGTAAGCAGCCTTATATAGTGTGGGGTGGGGACTTAGTCCCCCTGAGCCATGATTGGCCAATTATGGCTCTCTTAGCAGAGCATGCTCGCTGTGATTGGCCAACGCATGCAGGTCAGGTGCATGCTTTGGCCAATCATCATTAAGTTATGCACTGCGAACGCCCCATAATGTTCACTGTTCAGCAAATGGGCGAACACCCAATGTTCGAGTCGAACATCGAGCTCATCCCTACTCCCTGAACATCCATAACAACGTCTCTGGATCAGCCAACCACAGGAAAGCAGGAACACTGGAACACTTTGGAATACTTCAGCTCAGCATGTGATTTATGGAGCACTCAGTATACCAACAGCAATCTTGGCACACAGCTTGCAGCAGTAACATGTAAAGCTACCACATGATCCTGTAGCTTCTCTTCCAACAGCAGCAGCTCGGTCTCTCTCTGCCTGGGCTCATGTCAGTACAGCTTAGTAGTGGCAACAGCACATGGTCCAGCACTAGTTCAGAACAGCAGGATCCACACATAGCATAATGCCCAGTTACAGCACACCAGAGCCACATGCAAGGCTTATATATCTCCTCTCTCCTGTGCAGGACTCCTACAACTTTGCCCTGAACAGGAAACAGAAACAGTTCTGGCAGCAATTGCAAGGTTTTCTCTCCTGTCCTCCTCACATCGAGGTATGCCCACCGAGTGACATAATTTTCCCCGTGCGGTCCACGCCAGGCAGCTGGGATCTCCTTCACTTCCTGCTCTGGAAACAGCGTCTTGTGCATGTGAAAACACAGCTGATCACTGGGGAAAACCGGATTGCTGCTATCCCTCAAGGAGGAACCTACACATGATGCCTATATATGCCTATGATGTCTTAGTTTCTGTAAGAGCATTTATGTTTGCGCTATTAAAATACTCTTTAATATTGCACTTAGGTGCGCCTCCCTCCCTCTCTCTTTTCTGGCAGCAACTACACTGTACACTGTTAACGCTTTCCTGCAAAGACTGTAAGTGCTTGAGTAAAATTTTTAACACGTTGTTTACAGGGAATGTTTACTATATTGTGTTCCGTAAATTATGCTTTAAAAAAGCTAATGGTTTAAAACTACGTTAAAATTGGCTTTTTCTTTTTAGAGAAATAAAAACCTGACAAAAATTGTAATTCCTGCCCTCCCGAGTCAAGGCTAAAAAGCAAAAATATGAATGGCGCTAGCTTTTAATAAATAAAAGGAACATTTTTTTATTTTATTAACAAAATCTTCATTTTTGTTTTTTATGTACGGATGAAAGGACAATTCTTTATTGTGCACTTAAACACTAGAAAATACACAATAATAATATTGTTGCTTTTGTATTTATAAATGAAGCCATCAAAAATGTTTGCAGGCTTTAATCATACATTTATTTCTACATCAGGCATATTTTATTTATATTTTATTCATACTTCATACAGGTTTTATCCATATATTTATACAGGCTTCATTCATAAACCCTGTAACCAAAGTAGAGGGGCTGGCCAAAAATATGGAAACACTACGTGATTTGCAGGTGTGAAAGTGACAACGTGTTTTGCGTTGATGTAACATTCTTTTGTAGTGTGATGAGACACATAGCTAACAGGTGGGAAGCCTCACTTTTGCCATTCACTGTGTGTGCTGCTAGTAATACGGAGTCATGTCAGAGTTTCAGAGTTGAGTTTCAAAGACAGCAAATTGTTGGTGCCCACTTAGTTGGTGCGTCTGTGACTGAAGTTGCCAATTTATTTGCGGTGTCACTAGGTACTGTATCAAAGGTGATGACGGCATATACAGTTTTCCCGGGAAACCGTTGTCTGAACGAAAAAGACAAAAAGAATAAAGAAATTCGGAAGGGAGGAAAAATCAAAAGCACCACATCCCAGAAAATATAGTTAAGATAAAAGGGGACATTGAGGCCATTTGTAGGCCCCAGGGACTTTTAACGGTGCTAAGATTAATGAGGTAATAAGCGTATAGTAAAATAAATATTTTATTTAACAATCTTAAAAAACAGACATTGGCCAAAGACAATACAAAAAGCAAAAAGGTAATTCATTGATACAGAGATTAATACCACTTTCTCAACATGTTTCGCTTTCCTAAGCTTCTTCAGGAGATATATTGTGATATTAGGGTCAACTATGAAAATAGAAAAAATATATATAAGCAATAAATATGAACAATGACAATTAATGTCTGATTATAAATTCTGCATTTATAATAGTTTATTCAGTATAGTAGATAGAAGATACAAAAATTAATATTAATGAATCTGTATAGATAGATAAACAAATATCATACATCAGAGTATGTACAACACACTATGTGTATCAGAATAATAAGAGTAATAATGTAGGAAAAAAAAATCATTCACCACCACATCCCAAATTGACTTGTAAAGTCTTACCTATTGACAAAGATATGGTTCAAAAAATAAGTTTGTGCAATGGCCGTTATTTTTCCCTTCAGTCCCCACCTCACTGTAAAGGTATGCAGAGAGAAATAAAATCCCTAGAAGTAAATGAAATTCTCTGAAAAGAGAAAAATCAAATACAAAAGTATTATGGTAAGTGGTATCAGTTTTAATAGAATCAAACATATGAGAGTAAAAAGAATCCAGAAATAAGGATAAAAGTGTACCTCTGGTAGAATCAATAAAAGGTAACAAAAAGTTACATCCCCAGGATGGTAAGAAGCTAAATTGCTGAATGTGTAGGAGGGCGGTTTTAGGATTGCAATAGAGTAGCAGTCACAGGATGGGCAGCATACAGGGCTGGGACATCCACAAACGGCTAATGGGTGAACCAGACCTGGAAATGTGACTGCAAACTCTCACAGAGAACCTAAAAGTATAAGCAAATAGAAAAATCTAAGGTTCCTAAGGGATAAGGTATCATATGATAACAATCAAGCTTATGCTTGGACACAAACAAAAACAAGCAGGAGACGAAATACCAAAATGCGAACTTCTAGAGATGCCCCTTCCGAACCTAATGATTCTGACACCTCTTCTGCTTCCTCCCTCTCTTCACAGGCACCAGAAGGCTCCAAGGATTCTGGATCCTCCAAAATACGCACCAACGGTAACACTCACGCACCTGCGGGGTCAAGTAAGTGGCACCAAAACACTAATCGCACACCAATACACACTAGAGCCACCACGGCCAAATCTAATACCTCACACGCACTGACACACCGGGACACTCTCCCTAATACTTATGCAAGTACTTCATTATCTCTAACATCGTTACCTTTAACTAATAATATTAATGACTCCAATCAGTCGGATTTTCATCCGGCTCCGATTTTCACGCAACTGGTACACGAACCGAAAAAGATGACGGCCACGGAGGGTCTCCAGAAACAGGTCAAAAATTTGAAATAATCAATTTATCCTCCATTCCCCTCAGTGCTGATCAATTTTCTGTCTTGGAATTAGGCTTGACCTTCTGTCCGACACAGAAAATTGATCAGTTTGAACTTATCAAAGACCTTAATCTTTTTGCTCGCAAACTAATGCTCCGCATTATGTTCGATAAATCTGCACAATCTAACCTAATGCCATCTCAATCTCAACCTGCAGTGGAAAATATCACATTGAATGAAATCAAAGCAATGGAAGAGCTCATGGAGCTCTGGGACGAGGGCCATATAGACGAGACAGACCTTTTGGAAGCCCAAACTCTTGATCGGGGTGGCTTTCCTAGTCATGAGCCCTGTGCCCCCTACCCAGTGGTCCCTTTTACTCCTAGGGAGTATAAACCAAAATCTAAAACCTTCCCTACACCACAGGGTAACCCCAATGTCTGGGCCTTCATCCATCAGGTCACTGAGGACATCTGCAAGACTAAATGGAAGGGCATAAAACAAACAAATCTTACAAGCCAGCAAAAAATGGCTTTAAAATCACTACAGTTGGACTCGCGCCTGGTGGTTAAGCCCTCAGATAAAGGAGGCAATTTGGTAGTGATGACTACTGAACAATATGAATCTATGGTCTTACGCCTTTTACAAAACCGAGACTGGTACAAGAAAGTCTCAGAGACGCATGTCACCAACATGATCATAGGTTATAGAAAGCTAATTGGAACCGCCTACCATCAGGGCCTGATTGCCAAATCAACATGGGAGTTTCTCAATGTGCCCTGTCCTCGGATTCCTACACTGTACGCCCTTCCCAAGGTACATAAGGACTTAAACAACCCCCCTGGCAGACCGATAGTGTCCGGAAACGGATCTCTCACTGAAAATGCTAGCCAATTGATAGATGAATTTCTCACACCACATGTGGAAGGCTTGACATCTTACTTACAAGATACCAGTGAACTTCTTAGAGCTTTGGATGGTCTGACCATCCCAAAGGGAGCATGGCTTGTCGCCTTGGATGTGGAGGCCCTCTACAACTCCATCCCCCATGAATTGGGGGTGGCAGTTGTAGAGGGCTTCATCTCTCGAGATGGGGATGTCCCCCAGACCTATAGGGGATTCTTTTTGGATCTTCTGAGGTTTATCCTCATGAACAACATTTTTCTGTTTGCTCGCTCCCACTACCTCCAGGTGCAGGGGGTCGCTATGGGGACCAGATGTGCCCCCACCTATGCGAACCTGTACCTGGGGGAGTGGGAGCAGAGCCTGTTTTTTTAGGGAAGACTTGCAAAGCCTGGTGGAAAATATACCGATATGGAAACGGTATATTGATGCTGTGTTCCTAATTTGGACCGGAAGCAGAGAAGATCTGTCCCGCTTTTTCGAAGGTTTGAAAACTAATCCCTATAACTTGACTTTCACCATGGAAGCTAGTCAGTCCACTTTAATGTTTCTGGATGTCACCCTTTTTATCAATCCTGATAGAACCATAGGAACCACCCTTTTTCGTAAAGCATCAGCAGGAAATTCACTCCTGCACGCTACCAGCTCCCATCCACAACCACTTATCAACAAAGTTCCCTACGGACAGTATTTAAGATTAAGGAGAAATTGCAGTGAGAATATCCACTTCGAATCCGAGGCCAGGGCACTGAGAGAACGTCTCAAAGCACGTGGCTATAGCAATAAATGCTTAAAAAGAGCCTATCTTCGTGCCAAAAAAAGCAACCGCAGTAAATTAATTCATGGGCACACTAAACAAACACCAGCTTCAGGTTTAAGAATGACTATCACGTTCTCCGGACAACATCGGCAAATGCGTGAATTGCTGCAAAGGCATTGGTATATGCTGATGGGGGATCCGAAGGTGTCCAAACATTTAAAAAACTATCCCGAGATCACGTATAGGCGATCCCGTTTAATCAGAGACCATATAGTCACTATGCCCCACTGTCCACAATCCATACCAAAAATAAGGGCACTAAACCTTGCCACAAATGTGACTTTTGCAGATATATCTATGCATCTCGCAACATCAGTCTCCCTAATGGTCAGCTATATAATCCTAACTTTAAAGCCACATGCCAATCCATCGGCGTGGTTTATATAATGATATGCGAATGCAATGCATTCTACGTGGGGAAAACCAAACGTCCCTTTTTCCATTGGATCAGAGACCATGTCTCTCTAGTTTTTAAAAAAAAGATGGAAACCCTCATAAGCCGACATATGGGTCTGCATCACCAATTTGATGATAGCAAGATGCATTTTTATGCTCTGGAACATGTCCCCCCGAGTGAGAGAGGGGGGGATTATGATAAGATCTTGTTACAACGCGAGAACAAGTTTATTGTCACCCTTAATGCCTTGAAACATCCAGGCCTTAATGATGCCTTGAGTTACAAACCCTTTTTGTAGTTTTTTTAATTAATATATGGTTTTTTTTTTTTTTCTCCTTTACCACCTTCATATATATATCATATTTTTATATAATTGATTAATTAACTAATTTATATTTGTTAACCCTTTTGTCCTTATTTATATATCCTGATTTTATGTGTGGTATGAGCCTTTAATTCGCCTTCAGTCCCCTTCCCTCCCTATCCTTGGTATGTACGGACACCCGGGGCACTCAGCAATTCATTTCCCAATCAATGCTTTGGTTGCTTTGTTGCCCTTTAATTGACACCTAGTGCTGCGTTTTCCCCCCCTTTCCAGTTATTTATATACATGGCATTATTATGCTCTAATAAAAATTTTTTTGCTATCCTTGGGCTTCCCTGGTGTAAAACCCAGGGCTCAGTATTTACAAGGAGAGCCATAGGACAGCTACGCTATACCAGGCGCCGTCTATTTTGCCCGCGTTATTAATATCTACAATTTAAACTCTATTTTTGAGCCTAGTGAATCTCCGTAGTGCTAGAGTAAGGGCACAGGATTTTCCAAAATGGCCGCGGGTCAGCCTTATGTCCCTGCCGCTTTTTACGTTTATTTCCTCTCTAAGAATCGGAAACATGCGCATGCGCAGGTGTCCTTTTCAGTCCGCAGCGTGACTATGAGTCAGACGTCATCACGCTGGAGAGCTTTAAAAGCGGGACTTGTCCCCGCCAGCTTCTGTCATTCCCTTTGGCAATGCGCTGGGCAGATAGATCTTCCGGATTAGCAACGCTGCTACAAAACTTTTTCATCACCAGTAAGTCTTTTTCAGCTACCTTCGGGTTTCAGTAACGATCTACTTCAGTGTTTTTGAACCTTAGATTTTTCTATTTGCTTATACTTTTAGGTTCTCTGTGAGAGTTTGCAGTCACATTTCCAGGTCTGGTTCACCCATTAGCCGTTTGTGGACATCCCAGCCCTGTATGCTGCCCATCCTGTGACTGCTACTCTATTGCAATCCTAAAAGCGCCCTCCTACACATTCAGCAATTTAGCTTCTTACCATCCTGGGGATGTAACTTTTTGTTACCTTTTATTGATTCTACCAGAGGTACACTTTTATCCTTATTTCTGGATTCTTTTTACTCTCATATGTTTGATTCTATTAAAACAGATATCACTTACCATAATACTTTTGTATTTGATTTTTCTCTTTTCAGAGAATTTCATTTACTTCTAGAGATTTTATTTCTCTCTGCATACCTTTACAGTGAGGTGGGGACTGAAGGGAAAAATAACGGCCATTGCACAAACTTATTTTTTGAACCATATTTTTGTCAATAGGCAAGACTTTACAAGTCAATTTGGGATGTGGTGGTGAATGATTTTTTTTTTTTTTCTACATTATTACTCTTATTATTCTGATACACATAGTGTGTTGTACATACTCTGATGTATGATATTTGCTTATCTATCGATACAGATTCATTAATATTAATTTTTGTATCTTCTATCTACTATACTGAATAAACTATTATAAATGCAGAATTTATAAGCAGACATTAATTGTCATTGTTCATATTTATTGCTTATATATATTTTTTCTATTTTCATAGTTGACCCTAATATCACAATATATCTCCTGAAGAAGCTTAGGAAAGCGAAACATGTTGAGAAAGTGGTATTAATCTCTGTATCAATGAATTACCTTTTTGCTTTTTGTATTGTCTTTGGCCAATGTCTGTTTTTTAAGATTGTTAAATAAAATATTTATTTTACTATACACTTATTACCTCATTAATCTTAGCACCGTTAAAAGTCCCTGGGGCCTACAAATGAAAAAGACAAAAAGACATTGTGCAGGATTGTGACCTGCTATAAGAAAACAACTGCTGCAAAAGTGACTGCAGAACTCCATATCAGTATTCCACAGTCCGTGTCCAAAAAAACCTTTCACGAGGGAACTCCATAAACAAAGCATTCACGGGTGAGCTGCAATTGCCAAACCACTAGTGACCAATATTAAAGTTCAGAAGAAGAGAGAGTGGTGCAACACCCATAAATCGTGGACTATTGATCAATGGAAGACTGTAATAGGATCAAATGAATCTTCACACTATTCCCAACCACCAGGCGTGTATATGTGTGGCAAACACCATCCCAAGCTTACAGGATTTTCTTGTGCCAATGGTAAAGCATGGTGGTGGCGTAATCATGGTTTGGGCAGCCATATCTTGGTATTCTGTAGGTCCCATCATCACCTTGAAAGGTACAGTCATTGCCAGTGACTATGTACAAATTTTGGCCGACCATGTGCAGACATTGTTTCCCGAAGACAGTGCCATTTACCAAGATGATAATGCTTGGATTCACACAACTCACACAGCTGGTGTTGTCAAATCGTGGTTTGGTGAGCATGCAGGTGAAGTCTCACACCTTTCCTGGGTGCCGCAGTCACCGGATCTCAATATCATAGAACCACTATGGTTAATTTCTCTGTGAGAACTGGAACCATTTTTGCATGAAGAATGGTATTAAATTCCATTATCCACCATCCAAGAGTTATATTTGTCAATTCCCATAAGAATTCAGGCTGTCTTGATTGCCAAAGGAGGCCCAACACCATATTAGGTAACGATTTTGTTCTTTTACCTGGTGTTTCCATATTTTTGTTCAGCCCCTGTACATTTAACAATATTTTAGTATGTATATAGAAACAAAGCCTGCAACCACTTTTTGCAGGCTTTATTTATACGAAAGCCAAGTTCGGCAGATTACATTTGGCGAGCAGGCCCCAACTCATTCTTCCCCACTTAATGCAGGTCCCAAGGCAGGCTGCTCTTTTTTCATTGAGTTGGTCTTGCCCTACGTTACATATTTAAATCCAATTAGTCTGAAAAAGATTGAGGGGCAGTTGGTAAGGGAACCAAACTTACTTTTTTTGTACATTGGTTTTACATTTTCTTCTTTGCTGTATTTAATAAACCATCAATCAATCAATAAAAAACACCACCCCAAAAAAATAAATAGTTTGTTTTTGTAAAAAAATATCCTTTACAGATAATTTAGCTTTAAAAAGCCCAATTAAACCTTCTGTATTTATTACTGTAATGCTTTCAGGGTGCATAAACAGTAATTGATATGCTGCTCTTTTGATACCTGTGAATGACTATAATACCTGAGAAAATGCAATGGCTCTTATACGTTTCACATTACAATAGACCATATTATCACTTACTTTGTATTGTCAGAACTGGGTGCTATTCATTTATACATTAGAGAGGAATGACTGTCACATAAAAAAAAACTTGATAGCCAAAAAACTCATTGTGCAGCTTATTAACTTGTGCCAGTGCCAAGGACTTAATACACAAAAGCAAGAAATAAATGAAGTAATTAAGTTTATGGGTGGAACTCATTCGAAGTAGGAAATGAAAGGAAGACGATTTCCATGGCAACCCTCCCATTCTTGGGAGTTAGTATCTAAATGATGTTCTGTACTGTGGAATGGGAAGGATTGGTCTTCATAGCAATCTGTTTATTCTGTTCTGTTACCGTTCAGCACAAAAAGCTCTCAGCCTGCTGTTGTTGACAATTTGGGGATGCATAGTAATTTAGTTCTATGTGTCTCTTAAAGTGATATCACTAAATACTCAGCTACACGTGACATTTCAATCGACAGTGAGCATGAGATTTAAAAGTCTGTACTGTGCAAAATGTAATTGAGTAATGCAGAAGTTTTGTGGCAGGCTCCTACCTTGTTAGTTGGTATTTGCATTGTGATAGGCACACGCCCATGCAATGGTGCTTAGGTCTCTAGGATTAGAGCCCATCATTAGAGCTGAGTACCATTGCGTCATCCCCATGCAAGTTACAAAGCTTTTGTATTTAACTAATTGCAAATCACAGAGTTAAAATTAAACTCCTCATTGACAGTTGTCTTGTATGCAATACATTGAATTAATTGGAGACAAATCATAACAAGTAGTTAAATTTAATCCTAAAAGCCAAGGACAAATCAAATACCATATTTTCTGCTCCATAAGATGCACCCAACCATAAGACAAACCTAGGTTTTAGGAGAGGAAAACAAGAAAAAAAATATTCTGAACCAAGTGGTGCACTAAAATATTTACCAGTGCCCATGAAATGCAGCCTGACCTGTGCCAAAGAAATTCAGCCTTACAGTGCCATATATGCAGCCTGACCTGTGCCCAAGAAATGCAGCTTTACCAGTACCATAAATTCAGCCTCACCAGTGCCATAAAATGCAGCCTTACCAGTGCCATAAAATGCAGCCTTACCAGTGCCATAAATGCAGCCTTACCAGTCCCATAAATGCAGCCTTACCAGTGCCATAAATGCAGCCTTACCAGTGCCAGAAATGCAGCCTTACCAGTGCCATAAAATGCGGTCATAAGATAATATTGTCTGTAGCTTACAACGCAGAATACATGTGGCCCTGTTACATGTGGCTTGTAGCTGCATCCATGACACAGGAAGTACAAGCACAGGAAGAAGGGTGGAGCATTACATACAAAGGAAGTGTGTCATAACATAAGGTAAAAAGAACATGGTAAAACAAGTGCATTGCCACAAAAGGTCACTAGATGGCAGCATTTGAACTAAATATAAAACATCCATAGAAAATGGTTAAGGAACAATCTATATAAATTCTATGCCCCGTTGGGGCGGCACACTCCCCGTCTGGCATGGTAAATGTCACTATATGCATCAGAACAGTAGTTATGCAACTGCAAATAACAAACAGTGTAATTTGCTAGATGTCTTAAAGACCTGAAAGACATAAAAAGAACATGCATATACTGCAATAACAACTCTTAATTTAAGGCTTCAAGTTATGTCAACTAAAGTTCAAGACACTTTCTTTTTGAAGTCATAAGTAGGATCCAGCAACGTAGGCAAACTAGTTCATTCTCCAAAGGGCAAGAGCAGAATGAGTTCCGTGATATGTCTGATGAAAGTCTTTATTTACAGTGCCTTGCAAAAGTATTCGGCCCCCTTGAACTTTTCAACCTTTTGCCACATTTCAGGCTTCAAACATAAAGATATAAAATTTTAATTTTTTGTGAAGAATCACCAGCAAGTGGGACACAATTGTGAAGTGGAACGAAATCTATTGGATATTTTAAACTTTTTTAGCAAATAAAAAACTGAAAAGTGGTGCGTGCAAAATTATTCGGCCCCTTTACTTTCAGTGCAGCAAACTCACTCCAGGAGTTCAGCGAGGATCTCCGAATGATCCAATGTTGTCCTAAATGACTGATGGTGATAAATAGAATCCACCTGTGTGTAATCAAGTCTCTGTATAAATGCACCTGCTCTGTGATAGTCTCTGGGTTCTGTTGAAAGCGCAGAGAGCATCATGAAGACCAAGGAACACACCAGGCAGGTCCGTAATACTGTTGTGGAGAAGTTTAAAGCCGGATTTGGATACAAAAAGATTTACCAAGCTTTAAACATCCCAAGGAGCACTGTGCAAGCGATCATTTTGAAATGGAAGGAGTATCAGACCACTGCAAATCTACCAAGACCTGGCTGTCCCTCTAAACTTTCAGCTCAGACAAGGAGAAGACTGATCAGAGATGCAGCCAAGAGGCCCATGATCACTCTGGATGAACTGCAGAGAACTACAGCTGAGGTGGGAGAGTCTGTCCATAGGACAACAATCAGTCGTACACTGCACAAATCTGGCCTTTATGGAAGAGTGGCAAGAAGAAAGCCATTTCTCAAAGATATCCATAAAAAGTCTTGTCTAAAGTTTGCCACAAGCCACCTGGGAGACACACCAAACATGTGGAAGAAGGTGCTCTGGTCCGATGAAACCAAAATCAAACTTTTTGGCCACAATGCAAAACGATATGTTTGGCGTAAAAGCAACACAGCTCATCACACTCAACACACCATCCCCACTGTCAAACATGGTGGTGGCAGCATCATGGTTTGGGCCTGCTTTTCTTCAGCAGGGACAGGGAAGATGGTTAAAATTGAGGGGAAGATGGATGCAGCCAAATACAGGACCATTCTGGATGAAAACCTGTTGGAGTCTGCAAAAGACCTGAAACTGGGACGGAGATTTATCTTCCAACAAGTCAATGATCCCAAACATACAGCTAAATCTACAAAGGAATGGTTCACAAATAAACGTATCCAGGTGTTAGAATGGCCAAGTCAAAGTCCAGACCTGAATCCAATCGAGAATCTGTGGAAAGAGCTGAAAACTGCTGTTCACAAACACTCTCCATCCAACCTCACTGAACTTGAGCTGTTTTGCAAGGAAGAATGGGCAAGAATTTCAGTCTCTCGATGTGCAAAACTGATAGAGACATACCCCAAGCGACTTGCAGCTGTAATCGCAGCAAAAGGTGGCTCTACAAAGTATTAACGCAAGGGGGCCGAATAATTTTGCACGCCCCACTTTCCATTTTTTTATTAGTTAAAAAAGTTTCAACAATCCAATAGATTTCGTTCCACTTCACAATTGTGTCCCACTTATTGGTGATTCTTCACAAAAAATAAAAATTTTATATCTTTATGTTTGAAGCCTGAAATGTGGCAAAAGGTTGAAAAGTTCAAGGGGGCCGAATACTTTCGCAAGGCACTGTACAGTCCCTTGTCTTGAAACCTTCACCTTACGTACCTTACCGTCATTACTAGGAACATTCTTTACAATAAGTCCCATGGGCCATTCGATTCTTTCAGCTTGCTGGTCCTTAAGCAGAACAAGATCTCCAACTCCTATGTTAGGGTTCAGCCCTTGCCATTTCCTGCGTCCTTGCAGAGTAGAAAAATACTCCATCTTCCAATGATTCCAGAAGCAGTTGGCAAGGTGTTGTACTCGCTTCCACTGGTCATAGCACAGATTTCCTGCTTTAAAGTTTCAAGGTGGAACAGGAACAGACCCAAGCTTCTGGGTAAGAAGAGTAGCTGGGGTAAGGATAGTTGGAGTCACTGGATCTTTAGACAATGGAACGAGTGGTCTTGAATTGATTATGGCAGATGCCTCTGCCAGGAAGGTGGTTAGAATCTTGTGGGTAAGTCTTGTGGAATTAAAGTCCATAAGCATAGAGTCCAATATTTTATGTGTGATGCCTATCATTCTCTCCCATGAGCCACCCATGTGGAAGGAATTAGGAGAATTTAAAATCCATGTACAGCCTTTTTCAGCTAAAAAGTCTTGGATTGGCCTAGCTGTAACTCTCGACAGGCTCAAACGAAATTAGTTCCACAGTCAGATCTTAGTGTCTTGACTGATCCTCTGATGGCTAGGAATCATCTTAGAGCATTGATGAAACTTGAGGCATCCATAGATTCTATTGTTTCAATGTGTACTGAATGCAAGTGAACAGCACTGCCCATCATTTGCTATTTGCTTGACCACCTCGAGTTCTGCAGGCTGTTACAATCCATGGCCCAAAGACATCCAGACCGACGTGAGTGAAAGGTGGGTCAGTACTTAAGCTGTCAGCTGGCAAATCTGATATTTGCTGTTGCTGGTGTTTCCCTCTCAGTTTGCGGCACTGAACACAGCTGTGTAGTGTAGCTGTATTTTTGCTTCTATAATCCAAAGGCCTGCAGCTCTTATGGCACCCTCTGTGAAGTGTCTACCTTGGTGCTTAACCCCTACATGGTAATGCCGTATGAGCAAAGTGGTGATGTGATGGTGAGCAGGTATAATGAGAGGATTCTGTTCTTGCTCACTTAACTCAGCCTTGTTTAAACGTCCATCAACCCTTAACATACCATCATTGTCAATGAATGGATTCAGGTTGGCAATTGGACTGATTTTTGCAATGTCCCTCTTGTCACAGATACATTTAATTTCTGAGCCAAAGACACTCTGTTGTACACTGCGTGTTATGATCAATTCACCTTCAGCAATGTCTTTTGCAGAAAGAAGCTTTTGGCACACGTGCCAACCTTGACAGTGAGCATCTGTGGGCTTTGTGTGGAAGCAATCTGCAATATGAACTAACCCTGCGATGCTGCGTACAAGCCTTCTCCACTCGGAGAAACATTCAAAGCGTTGACAGCCCAAGACGAATCCTTGTTCAGTTTTGGTGACGAGGGTTTTAACTTCAGAACGAATTCTCTGGATCCTTGTCAGGTTCTAGAAGACTGAAGAAATCAGCTTTGGTTTCTTCTGGATGATCCAGCAGGAATTCAGGACCTGTTAACCAAGAAGAATTTGCAAAGACACTTGCAGACACTGGCCTGGTGGCATGATCTGCAGGGTTAATTTCAGATGGAACATAATGCCATTGTTCAGGTTTAGATTTTCCTGATTCTCCCTACGGTTGCTGACATAGACGTAGAAACGTTTAATCTGCTTGTATATGTAGCCCAGAACAACTTTGCTGTCTGTGTAGAATCTGACATCATCTACCTGAATGTCTAGCTCACGCAGTATGAAATCTGCTCTTTCTACAGCTAGCACAGTCCCACAAAGTTCAAGCCTGGGACTCGTGTGTTCAGGCTTAGGTGCTAACTTAGCTTTCCCAAACAGAAACCCTATGTGGGCTTGATTAGAAGAATTTCTTACCTTGAGGTAAGCAACAGCTGCTATGGCCTCAATAGATGCACCTGAGAAGATGTGAAGCTCTTTCCTCTGACTTGTGGCAAAGGAGGCAGAAGTATAGCAGCGTGGTATACGGATTCCATCTAAGGCATGTAGAGATTGTTTCCAGGACTCCCACTTTGAAAGCTGGTCTATTGGTAGTGTTCGTTGAAGTGAGTTGAATCTGGATAGAGCCTGTTCATGATTGGTTGGGAGTTTAACCTTTACAGCACGAAGAGGTAATGGTGCAACCCAGCTGTTAGACTCATCCTGGAAGAACTCTTTGTTCATTATTTTGATGAACTCTCTGTCTTCGACTGACAAGGCTATTTTGTTGTCATCGCTTGTAGTACAAAACACTGTGGTACTTAGGTTGTCATCACAAAGGTTAGGAGTGACATCAGGTACTTGGATGATGTCAAGAGGCTTCTCTTTTACTTTGTAATGGCGAGGGCACTGTTTGAAGTAGGATGCACGTCCGTTTCCTAACATGTAAGTTTAGAAGGAGTGGAACTCAGATGACGTACGCATTCTATCCAAGCATACGTCACCCATGATTACCCAGCCTAGATCGAGTTTTTGTTCGTAAGGGGCATCATCAGGTCCATTGCACTGCTTGCGTACTTTGTGTACTCTGAGAATGTTCCTTACTAGCAAGATCAAGATTTCAGCATTCATGTCCATTGTAGGAATTTCATTAACAAGGTGCCTCAAGTGAGGATGGTGATATGCGGCTTCTGAAGTAGGAATTTCTTCCCTTTCATCTGGTATCTGGTCACACTCGACTAATGTTGGTAGGGGTATGCCCTCTCCCTTATTGATATGAGAGACCATGAACCTATCGGCCCTTCTACCGAAGGTCTCTCCACAACCAGAACAGGTTCTGAGAGTATACAGTGATGCATGTCCCACTATACCAAAGATCTCAAAGAATTTAGGCTTAACAAGGGATATGTTGCTCTGTTCATCTATTATGGCATACATCCTAATAGCTTCCTCAGGTTGATCCTTTGGTTATATCTTGACTAGGCATATCTTAGCACAGGATTTGTGATCTAAGCCTTCTCCACAAACTTATGTGCATGAAGGAGAAACATTAGCTGTGGCTGGAGCATGACCTTGTTGCTCCCCGCCATGACTTGAGACAGGGCTGGAGGTAGGAGGCTGCTGCAAATTGTCTGAGGGTGGGCCCGGATGCATAGCTGTAACATGTCTGTCGCTACTGCATTCTGTGCACTTGATGACAACTTTACAGTCTTTAGAAAAATGTCCATAACAAGCACAGCACCTGTAGCATATTCCAAGTTTCTGAAGAATCTCCCTGCGCTCTTGTAATGCCTTTGCCCTAAGCCCACAACATTTCTTTAGGGGGTGAGGCTTCTTGTGAGTAGGGCACTGATGATTAGGGTCTTTATCTCTGTCACCCGAATCGTTCTGGTGAGCAGGAGAGGATATAGGTGGTGAGATGTCTGTCCTTTTAACAGATATTGCTCTATTAAAGTCTCTACGTTTAGGTGCTATGTTATCATACCTTGATGAAGATGATGATGATGATGAAGCAGGCAAGTTGGGTTCAATGAAGCTGAAGCTGGGATTGTTTCTTGTCCAGGCTTGATCATTGATGAACCTGCAAAAATATGCGAATGGAGGAAAATATACGTTATAGTCTCTTTTGTACCTTGATCCCTGTTGTGCCCATTTTTCTTGCAGGCCGTATGGCAGTTTAGACACCACTTTATTGACACCATGAGCAGTGTCCGGGAAGCTTAGTCCAGGTAGACGCGGGTCTGTCTTTGCCAACTCCAGCTCGGTGAGAAGATCACTCAGATCTTGGAGCTTGTGATAGTCTTTGTTCCCTATTTTTGGGATGTTTTACAGTCTCTTGAATACAGTACTTTCTATGATTTCAGAGCTACCATAGGCTTGCTCAAGTCTTGCCCATGCAGCAACAAGACCAGCATCCAGGTGGTCAACATGCACTGTTCTCTCTCTTGTCTTTTAACACATCTGCAGATTCTGGCCCCAGCCATTTTATGAGCAAATCAAGTTCCTCCTTGGTAGTAAGGTTGAGATCAGCAATGGCAGCTTTAAAGGTTGATCTTCAGGCCCTGTAGCTCTCCGGACAGTCGTCAAACCTTGAGAGGGTAGTTTTAATGAGCTCACGACGTACCATATATCTGGCAAAGTCATTCAAGTCTGATCTCTCACTCTTCGGTGCCAAAGTAACTTGTGGAACCCCCCCCCCCGGTGTGAAAGTTCTCTGGTGAAGTAGGGTGAGGTTTACCAGGATGAAATGATGTTGCAAGAGCGTTTAACTGTGGTGTAGTCCCTAAGGCTTGTGCTCGCTGTGGCTTGAGCTGCGGCTTGTCACTGGAAGTCACCTTGTTGTCAGCATGAGGTGATGCGGTTTACTGCATAGATGCACTTGTGTTGTAGACTTGAAGAGGCTCAAGCGTTTGGAGCTGAGAGGTCTCTGTGTTGAGAATCAGAACAGTGTTGTTAGTAAGATGTACAGGAGATAACTCTGTATCATTGCAAACATTATGCTTTAGTGCATATTCACTGATGCATTCAACTGGGTCTTGCAATTCCACTGGGATGGACCAGTCTGAGTTAACACTTTCCCCCATCGCTTGTTCGAGGACTCTCAGCCTTGCTAGGGCAGCTGCTTCCTCCCTTTCCATTTGCAGAATCTTTAATTGTGAATCTGCCTCTGCTTGTTGAGCTTTCATCTTTGCCTTTTGTGTCTTTAATTGGGAATCTGCCTCTGCTTGTTGAGCTTTCATCTTTGCCTTTTGTGTTGCCCTTTGTGTTTCTAGTTCTGCTTCCCTTCTGGCAAAGGAGCTTTGCACTTTTTTTGATTCTGCATCAGCACGGGCCTCTATTATCTTATCGCTTAATGTTGAACTTCTGGAGCAAGAGGATCTAGAACGTGTAGTGTGCTTGGTTGATGTGGATCTGTGAGATCTAGTCTCCTGCAGTTGAGCAATGCGGAGTTCTGCCTTACGCTGGGCATTTTGCACTAAGAGATCCCTTTGTTGATTTAGTGCATCAGCCCTGGTCAGTTCTGCTGAAGAGTCCTCCATATTAAGTCCTGCAAGAAGGCTGTGTATTTTGCAAACAGCTGCTGGTAGCGTTCGTACGTGGCAGATAAGCGGTCTATAGAGTCTCTTAGTTCAGCTGGTTGATCATTAAAGTGTGACAACACTGACATGCAGTGTGACATTCTGTCCCATAAGTCTGACAGATTGCTGGAGAACTCATCTTTAGTGGTTTCATAATTTTCTCTGAGTTTCTGTGTAGGTTTTATTGTACGTTAGAGTCTTACACTCTGTTCGGCAATATCTGCAGAATCTGCTCCCTGTACATCTGCAGGTTCAGAGGCATGATGAATCTGCATTGGTTCAGCCACAAAAGGGTGCTCAGAGTCTTGTCTCATGTGACCATGTGCTTCACAAGATGGCAGATGGCACTGAGCTTGATTGCAGGTCAGGCACACACATATACACAGCAGGCTGTGGGAATTCTATATATTTTTTGATTATTCTGACTCCGATTGTTGTGAAGTGACTATCCCTTGTGAGACCTCTATGCCTGGCCTGTATAAGATATAATCACTGAGGACAATCCTCATCAGATAGTTTGAACTCACCAAATACCGATTCCATCCACAAGATGCTTTTATTCTGAACATCAGGTAACAGCAGATGACAGGATACAAACAGATGAATAGGTTGTAGTATTTATGTGGTCGAAAGATGATATTGTCTGTAGCTTACAACGCAGAATACATGTACCCTGCTACATGTGGCTTGTAGCTGTATCCTTGAAACAGGAAGTAAAATCACAGGAAGAAGGGTGGAGCATTACATACAAAGGTAGTGTGTCATAAAATAAGGGAAAAAGAACATGGTAAAACAAGTGCATTAACACAAAAGGTCACTAGATGGCAGCATGTGAACTAAATATAAAACGTCCATGGAAAATGGTTAAGGAACAATCTATATAAATTCTATGCCCCGTTGGGGTGGCACACTCCTGTCAGATAGGGATTCGGACAGCAATAAAAACTTGACAGAAGACCTAACCTTTCCCCACTCTATCCAAAAAAAAAAAAATCAACAGGTTTTGCCTCAAGATACCCATCAATTATCCTACTCTATTACAGCAAAAAAAACACTGCAACAGATGTGGGGTAACTTAAACATTTCTGGCAGAGTTGGGGGTAAGCTCATCATCAGAAAAACAGTCTATAAGACAGCTATGGCTGCTGAAACTCCAGAGCTGTCTAATCCTAGCAGGAGTGACCTAAACCTTATGGCCCTCATCAGAGAGAGCTGCAAACACAATATGCCATGTAGAGTTCTGTATACAATCTCTCCCACTAATATAGAATGCTATAGCCATTTCTTGTGGGTGGAAAACCAAAATGATGCAAATTGGGATATGTTTACAAAAGGTTCAAGTTCTGGTGTATAAAATCACAGCTAGAGCATGAAATTATGGATTATAAAGTTAATTGCTTGGCCTTTACCTAACTTTTCCCTGCTTTTAACATTGCCGTAAAGGAATTTATCCCTCTCCAAAGCAGCATAATTGTTTTATTTCAAAAAGTGTTAAGCAGACTGAAGTGGACAGTGAATCCAATCACAGACTTTCATATAAATTTGATGTGTAAATTCAAAATACATTTTCCATATTTTTAAAACTGCAGCTTTCAATAAAATAATGTCTGGTGACTCTGCTGCTATGAAGATCCATGCCCAGGCACTTCCGGTTATCAAGTGACAACGTACTGTCCCTGTCTCCCTGCTTAAGATGGAAACTAGAAGTGTTGTCAATATCAGGAATCCTACACTGGGTACTGTCATGCAGAGGTCACTGGAGTCTATACATGCAGACAGAATGTGGCTGCAAAGTGGCAGTGGTAGATCAGCAGACTGGGATGCAACAAAGAAGCAAACTAAATACTGTTCAGTTAATATTTAGACTAATTTAATGTACTGCACTAATCATTCAAAATGGAAGTTCTAGAGAAAAACAGTTAAACATTTCATTTGAATACAGTATATCCCAGTTGTAAGAGTAAATAATTATTTATTTTACTTTAAGTAAATAAAATGTAAGTTACATAACTTTCTTGCTAGAAAGTTTCTCATTGAAGTGTTTACCACTGGTGTGAACAATTATCGTAGTTGAAAATTTAAAATGACGCATGTTTTTTATCTGAATATGGTAGAAAATGTTAGACATTTTTGCGTCACCTATGTTCCATTAGGGATTTCCATTTGCTTTCTCTCCTGCAGACACAACAGGAAGTGAAAGAAATTTTCTTCAAATGACCTTTTAGACAGCTGTTACCAGAACAAGTGCCCCCATTGGATTTCCCCATTATTCTTGTCATGGTGACAATTCAGATATTAGATGTTCCCTCACTTTCAGTCCTTATGACTATAGTTAAAAAGACAAATAGAAAGAGACTATATTAACAGCAAAATAAAGTTTCAGGGGTTCTAACAGCCTTAACATTCTTTCCAAATGTAAAAGTTTTGACTTTAGATACATTTTATCTGGCTGTCATTTCTGTGGTCAAAAGGATAGTAAAGAGGGATATGAGGGTTGAAATGTGGCGGCAGTGCTGCTAGTGCCTATTCACATATGCACCCCCATAATTTGAAAATTGGGACTATTGCAGTAATCGATAATAATATTGCAGTTACAACATTCTAAAAAAAATATAATTTTTTTTTTTTTTTTTATCAAATAGCGTTTTTATTTTCAAACACAAGTGCAATACATTGCAGTGAGAACATTCTGAGCAATGGTGGTACCTAAGCTTAAGTTAACATATAGTTTGCTGATGCTAAATTTCTATACTCATAGACAGAGGTATTACTGAGTGCCTTCGGTAGTCCAATGCTTGTCGTCTGGTGATTCATTTGTTTTACATATTTTTGGAATACCTGCTTCACCACTGCATAACTGTGGTTATATGTTTCAAAACTGTAGAAGTCATAAATCTATACATTTAAGAGAAATTAGAGGTAGATAGTGGGAGGTGGAGAAGAAGGTGGGGGAGAAGGGGAGGAGAAAAGGAATGAGATTTAGAAGAAAAAGAGGGGGTGGTATAGAAGTCGTTGAGATGGCGGTGTTACCTGGTCAAGGTGGGTCCTCCCGGAGGTGCCATGGCTCCCAGACCCTGTTATGTGCCTCCAATCTGTCTTGTATTCTGGCTGTCATATTTTCCATCACTTCTATGTCCTTAATTCTGGCATAAAGATCCTCAGCAGTTGGTGGGGCGGAACGTTTCCAGTGTAAAGCTATGAGGCATCTTGCTGCCGTTAGGACATGACGCACTAATTTCTTATATGGGGTGGAGAGTTTGAGTGGTGATAGACCTAATAAAAAGAACTTTGGGGACGCCTGGACCTGTGTGTCCAATAGGCGATCTAGTAATCTCTGGACTGTGGACCAGTATGGGGCCAGTAGTGGGCAGCTCCAGTATATATGTAGGAAGGTGCCTTTTGCTCCTTGGCAATGCCAGCACCTATCGGAGGTATTAGGGAAGATAGTATGGAGCACCTCTGGGGTCATATACCACTGTAGGAGAACTTTATAGGAGTTCTCCTTATACAGTGTGCACATTGAGCTCTTTGCTGCTTGGGACCAAATGATCTGCCACTGTGTCATAGGAATGTCCTCACCAAGAGTCCTTTCCCATTTGGTCATATAAGAATGTTTGCCCTGCCCATCTTGGGAGAATGTGTTTAGGATCTTGTATATGCCCGATATGAGCCCTCTCTGGGCATTGCCTGCCAGGATCATAGTTTCGAATGGGGAAGGAGGTGAGAATTGTAGGTTTGGTGTTATAGTAAGAGCATAATGTCTGATTTGTAAGTACCCATAAAACGCCTGTCTAGGGAGTTCATATTTATTTTGTAGATCAGTAAATGGCAAGAGTTTCCATGTCCTAGGATCCACCAGGTTTCCAAAATGGAATAAATTCTGGGAGGTCCAGGGGTGTGACATTTGATAGGTGAGGCTATCCGGCATTTTGGGGTTACAGACAAAAGAGGTCAGGAGCGATCTCTCTGATGACAGTCCATGAGTAGAAGCCAGTTTGCGCCATACCCTCCGCAAAAGGGACATGGGACCTAGCATACGTTCAGGGGCCACTTCCGCGTTCGCACTCCATAATAGGTTATTTGGATGTGTGGGAGCTAGCCATAACTTCTCAATTTCCGTCCATTTATTGTAGGACTTGTGGGTGTACCACGATGCTACTGCTCGTAGTTGAGCTGCGTAATAGTATTTAATAATATTAGGGAAAGCTAGTCCCCCCTCATTGCGGGACGCCATCAACACTGATCCCGGTACCCTGTGTCTTTTATAATTCCAAACAAATTGTAGGAGATCAGACTGGAGTTTTTTCAATTGGTGGAGCGGAATTGGTATGGGTAATGTTTGAAAAAGATAAAGGAGCTTCGGAAGAATAGTCATTTTAAGCGAAGCTATTCGACCTAGTAAGGAGATATGGTGCTTTTTCCATTGGAGCATGGAGGATCTAATTGAACGGAATAATGGGGGAAAGTTCTCCTGGTACAGGGTGGTAAATTTGGAGGTGATGTACGTCCCCAGATATTTCAGGAATGTTGTTTTCCATGTAAACGGGAAGTTGGATTTTAAGAGTGTGACCTCGGTGGCCGGGATATTAATTGGGAGTGCTTCTGATTTTGATTCGTTTACTTTATATCCTGAAAGGGCTCTAAAGTTCTTAGTTCTGTATGTAGGATCGGAAGGGTAGTATGGGGTTGAGTCAATGTGAGTATGATATCGTCGGCGAAGAGGGAGATCTTAAATTCTCTACCTCTGACCGAAATTCCCTTAATATCTGGGTTGCTTCTGATGGATGCTGCTAGGGGTTCTACACAGAGTGCGAATAGGAGGGGGGAGAGTGGGCACCCCTGTCTAGTCCCGTTCGCCACAGAAAATGTCGGAGAGAGTGCAAAGGGGGTTCTAACTTGGGATGAGGGGTTAGTGTATAAGTGTTTGACTGCTTGTAGAAAAGGTCCCCGAAATCCCATAAATTGCAAGGTGGCGAACAGAAAAGGCCATCCCAGCCGATCAAATGCTTTTTCCGCGTCCAGGCTTAACAGCAAGGACGCCTGGCCCTCCCTGTTCGCCACCTCCACCAGATCTATTACCTTTCTAGTATTATCACCTGTTTGTCTGAGCGGGACAAATCCCACCTGGTCTTTATGGACCAGGGAGGGGAGGATCTGATTGAGGCGGTTGGAAAGGAGTTTGGTAAAGATTTTTAGGTCGGAATTCAGTAACGCAATGGGTCTGTAACTAGCGCATATGGAGGGGTCTTTATCCGGTTTGGGTATAAGCGTAATAAAGGAACAAAAATATAAATTTTAATGATTGAAAGTATCAAGTTACAACACAGAATAATCACATACAATCATAAAAACAAGTACCACACTACATACAGCGAGGGTAACCCGCAGAGTTTTTACAGAAGATGTGTGTGGAGTTATTATCTCGACTGGTTTCGCGGCTGGAAACGCTTCTTCAGGAGAATTCTATAAAGTAATTTAGAATGAATCATTTACTATACAACCCCGGGATGATGGTACTTACACTAGTGTTCCATTGATTTATAACTGAGGCCTTACCATTTTTCCTGTGGTCAAAAGGACCTTATTTCTGACAGTATTAAAAAATTTCCAGCTTAAGCACTGGGGTATTAAATTCGATCCGTTCTGAAACAACATCCGTTCTGAATCAATCAAGTTCGGTATGTTATTAGAACTAGAATAAGTTGAACCTTATTGTCATTGGTCTTTTTTCAGCCTACTTACTTTGTTTTTTTTTAGTTAGATGAAAGTCTTTTTCATGTTATATCTAGATAGATGTAAAGGCTCTAAAAAAAAGCAAATAGAATTTGGTTTGATATCTTATGACAATTTATAACAAAGTGACACATATTGTATTGTGTTAAAATTGCTTGCAGATAGCTATTCATTGGTGTTACATTGACTGTACTTTTAATATGCCAACAATTCATTCACAGACAGATGCCTGTTTTAAGACCAGACATGATTCATATTTGTAATCTACAGTATTACCTATCTTCATAGCAATGTAATGTTGGAAAAAATATTTATTCTTTCTGTAAAAGAAACACTCATTATGATTCCTATGCTATACAGTCACATACAGGGGGAAAAACTAAAAAAAATGCACTTGTGTGCCCCCACTTCTGCACATGTATGTACTTGTACTGATAGCTAGTATTTAGATCAGGAAAGAAACTTAGCTCTGAAGGCACCATAAGAAGTCTCTTTATTCTATAAATGTCAATAACATTAACACCCCTAAAAAAAACAAAAATACAATAAAATTGTATTCTTTAAAAGTGGCCCTCCAAGGCAGTCACCGCATTGATCACTCAAAGGGAATAAATGGTACTCAAAATACAAAAAGAAGAGGAGCACCTCTAAGAGTACCAGTAACTATGTAAATACAAACAAAGAAAAAAATGTTGCGCCAATGAAAAAGGTGATTGAAATAATTGACAGCAGCAGTGTGAATGTGAGCTGCCTAGCGTCACAGTAAGATAAAAAATGGTTAAACACCGTGCTCAGCTAATGCAAATAACAAACGTAAGAACATCAATATGTTTATCAAAAATTTACAAAATAGTTTACAATAATATATTAACAGCCCCACAATGTAAATATATCCAGGCAGATTTGGATAAAGTAGCAATGACACTTTTTTGGCAGTATGGCCTTTTAGCATGGCCTGTGTTTAATTTATAAAAGCTGTGTGCCAGCTTCAGTAACAGTACAAACACATGCGCTGGATTCATGTCCTTTTTACTACCACGACTTTTAGAACCTGTCACTATGGCTTTAACAGATGTGCAGATAAGCAAACTGGCAGTAATTAAGGCCAACTCTGAGTTGGCATACAGAAACCTCAGTGCTCACATTTGGGCATATGTGGTGGAAAGTTGACATCAATATTACAGCTTCCTATGCAGGGCTCCTAGTTGTTAGGATGTCAGTGGCCATCAGCTTCCTCACAACCAATCACTTATCTCCAGGCTCATTCATTTACTGCCTGGGAGAATCTCTGGCAGACAGCTGAAAGTAAACAAAGGGGCAGGGATGCTGGTGACATAATTGGCCAAATATGGAATTGTCCAAATATGACTGTGGCAATAGCCGAATCTGGATAATGATGTCATAAGTATCAGCGACCCTATATTTACTTTCAGCTGCCCACTGGGTGATCCCCAGCTGAGAGCTGATGAGGCCAGGGATGAGTTATCCATTGCTATGACATGTCCTAGCTAGCAAGGGACTAAACACACATTGAAGATAGAGTGTCCATGGTGTGGACACTCCAGCCTCAATACTGCCCCTCCATGTGACAGATTCATGTACCTGTTTCATGTACACATACAAACATTTTTTGTGTGGTCTACAGCAATGGTCATCAACCCTGTCCTCAGGGCCCACTAACAGGCCAGGTTTGCAAGATAACTGAAATACATCACAGGTGATCTCATTTGCTGCTCAGTGATTGCAGTATTCTAGTCTGCATCTCCCCAAGGTAATACATAAAACCAGGGCTTTTTTTCTCAAACAATAGGTGCTGGAACTTAACCACGGCCCCACAAAACCCCTCCCCTACACACACCCTCCAAATCACATCAAATAGTGGGTGTGTTCAGTCAAATTTCACGAAAACAGTAGGAGGGTCTTAAAGGGGCATTAAATACCAGGATTGCATTACAGAGCTGTCACTTGTAAACACAGAAACCAGACTACTGTGTTTACAAGGGATTGTGGTGAGCAGGCACCAAAGGGTCTGAGCCAGAGGTGGTGGAACTGAGTTCCACCAAGTTCCCCCTGAAAAAAAGCCCTGCATAAAACTTGGCCTGTTAGTGGGCCATGAGGACAGGGTTGATGACCACTGGTCTACAGCACTCTTTATGAATACCCCAGCTAGTGCTCACCTTGTCATATCGTTGAAGTAACACAAATGCAGCAAACAGAAATAGCACCACCAGCATGAAAGGGTTCAGTAATGAGAAGAATCAGTGATGAACCAATCTGTAGGTTTTCTCTCAGAACACGCTCATCCAATGATTAAAATGTTGCTGCCAAACAAGGTGAATGGTGTCTATCAGTTGGAATCAGTAACACGCCAACAAAGAAAAACTCACCTGGATTTGTTGCTGTGTAAGTAAACCAATAACAGCAATAGCACGTTGTAAATTATTTGCCTTTAGGACTAGATGAACCACAGCACTCAAACTGATGAAGGTGAAATGAATTAACTTGCCATACAGAATTCCCAAAGTGTATATAATATATATATGTAGTATAGATATATTCCATCGCGCTAAATCACGTGATACAGTATTACAGTACCAATAATGAAAAATGTGCTGCTACTTAAAAAATTAAATACCAAATAAAATGTAAAGTTATAATCAATAAATGACTCACAGTAGCGCATAAAAAAACGAATTGTTATCTGTGTAAAATTATATTACTAAAAGTGCCATCAGTGTAGAACACTAGAAAAGTGAAATCCATGCAATTTGAAAGTCTGTGCACAAAATATATTTAACAAATATATGAATCTTCACTGTGAAAAGTCCAATTATTCCGTCACCCCTGTGTGAGTATTTGCTGATGCCACTGCGTTGCTTTGATTTTATCCATGCATTTAATTTCTTCTCAAATATGAGTGACCATTTTAGCATTTTTAATAAATGTTTTACATCTAAACGGAATTACATTATGTGGCCCAATTTTTTCTCCTTTTGCTATGTCACACTGAGAGGAACTGCTTACGAATTCCGGTTGCTATTCATATGGTGGACACTCACTGATGTCATAATCGGCACAGAACCACATCCGATTCGGTCTAGATTGGAAGTCGTGGTTGCTGTACCTCCTTGGGTGTGTTACACCAAAAGCTTGGTTGACCCATCAGGCATACGCCTTATTGGGTTCAAACTGTCTGGTAAGCCTCTTTCCTTACGGTGGTGGATTAACTACAGACAACCAGTTCACACTCATTTATAGTCACCATTTTGATGTTATACATGGACTATATGCACTTTATATACACTTCAACAATATTGTGGTTTAATAATTTCACTGTATTTGCACTTATATATACCCCAATTTCCCATTGGGATAACTTCACTGTTTTTTTCATTGCAATAGCACTGCACTATACTATCTTATTTGGTTTACTTTTTCACAGACTATCTGATGTGCTGGTAGCTACTATTTTTTGTTTAAGACAGCGCGGTTTCTTTCACTTTTTTTTTTATATACATTAGATCAACGCACCTTAAATCCACCACCAGAGTGATAAAGTTAACCCTTCTCCCTTTTGGAATCACACTCACCAGACCAAACTGCCCCCCCCCCCCCCATTCTCATGTGAAGGCAAAAGCACTTTAGTAGTTCAATCTCCACTTGAAAGCATCAAATTTTGCCTTACCGCCCTATGTCAACAGAACTCATCCCATCGCATGTTTGCAGAAGAGAGAAAAAAAAGGGCTCCAATAGGTGCATTATTTCCCACTACAAATCATTTTATCAAATCAAAATTCCACTCACATTTAAAACACCTTTATTTTAACCAGCATTAAAATAAACAGGGTAGTCCAGCAACAGTCCAAACAACAATGTGACGAAGTCGGAAATGATGAAACGCGTCAGTTGGTGGTGATTTGTAGTGTGAAATAATGCACTATTGGAGCCCTTTTTCTCTTTCCTGCACACATGTGATGAGAGTTATAGGGTGGAAAGGCGAGATTTGATGCTTTTAAGTGAGAATGGGGGGCAATTTGGTCTGGTGAGTGTGGTTCCAAAAGGGAGAAGGGTTCACTTTATCACTCTGGTGGTGGATTTGAGGTGCATTGATCTCCTGCAAATACTCACACAGGGGTGTGAGGAGGAATATTTGGACTTTTTACTGTGAAGATTCATACTGTATATTTATTGAAAATATTTTGTGCATGGACTGTCAAATTGCATGGACTTCACTTTTCTAGTGTTCTACACTGATGACACTTTAGTACTGTAATATCATTTTACATTGATAACAATTTTTTTATGTGCTACTGTGAATCATTTATTAGTTTGAAAAATTATGATAACTTCACATTTTGTTTGTTAACAAATACAGCGGGTAAAATAAGTATTGACCATTTTTCTAAGTAAATACATTTCTGAAGGTACTATTGACATGAATTTTTTACCACATGTCAGTAACAACCTTTGCAATCCATATATACAAAGAAACCAAAACAAATAATTTCAGAAAGTAAGGTATATAATATACATCTATCAGCTATAATATTATTATAATATTGAGAATGTCCCCCTTTTGCTAAACAGCCCTGACCCATTGAGGCATGGAGACCAAAGTAAAATCCACATGAATGGCAGGACCCAAGATTTCCCAACAGAACATTACCCAATGCATCACACTGCCTCTGCTAACTTGCCATCTTATACCGCATCCTGGTGCCATCTCTTCCCCAGGTAAGTTGTTAGGATTACTCTCCTCTTGTGATCAGTCGAACTCCAGATGTATTGAAAAGCAGACAATTTATTTCAGATGTGTCACACAAATGGATGATGCTTACAAGCCAAAAAATGCAGTAAGAATCATACAAAGAGATGTACATCCCCCCTCCTAATACCTACAATAATATAGCTATAACGCTTCTATTGGCTGAGGAAACACAGATAGCGTGCCTGGTACAAAATGGTACTTTATTTCGCTAATTAGTGTTTCCTGTACATTCTTGTTCTACCGTATATGGTTAAGCCTAATCATCCTACAACCAGGTCTGGACTGGGATAAAAATTTGGCCCTGGACTTCATCCAGACCGGCCCACTTTATTTGTGCAAACAAGCACAAAAACAGTATATAAACTATACGCAATTGTGCAAAAAAACATAAGTAGCATAACATAAGGAGTCCTCACTAACCTCTTTTACTATTTCACTTATTCTCCTCTGTATTTTTCTCATCTTTCTCACATCACTGTGTGAAGTTGAGGGTGAACCAAGAAAGCCATTACTTTGACAGGCTGTCACTGAAACCAGCCCACTGAGCCATCGGCCCACCGGGAAACTCCCTGTAGTCCCGATGGCCAGTACAGGCCTGCCTACAACTTACTATGGAGTTAGTTAAAGCAAACGATACAGCAAGTTAATACAACAATGTGCTCAGAAGTCATCTTAAGAAAAGTCTCAGGGTTATCGTTTTTCTAATAGTCACACAATAAACATTTAAAACTTTTCTAACATTCCCTCCTCTTGTGTGACTATTTTATCTCAACACATTTCGATGATAGTCCCTATGTTATACACTTTGGTCTGTATATCATTAAGTTGAGCTTCAATGTCCACATAGGTCTCCTCAGAGGTAGGAAGGGCTTCATACATCGTTCTTGAGACTGCGGTTTCAATCAGTTTTTGTGAAAGTCCTCGAATACAGGGAATGCAGCAGCATCCGCAAGTGACCAAAACGGCCAAAACCACAGCAATTGAGATCAAACATGATGTGATAAGTCCAGTCCACTTACCGAACCATCCTTAAAGCCAGTTTGTTAATGGATCATTAATACCTGAGTTTTCCGCTAATTCATTCGATAGAGCAGTCAGTCCTTCCAAGGCTCTGGTCACGGTCCCTCCAGGAGCTGTATTATTAGGGATAAAGGTGCAACACATGCTACCAAACATTTTGCATACCCCTCCTCTTTCAACTAGGACCATATCTAAGGCCATTCGGTTCTGCCATGCCATTAGAGATGTGGTGGCCAACTGTTCTGTTAGGCCCTTCACAGCGTCCCTAGTATAGTTTACAAATCGTTGTTGGTTATAGTATATATATATATATATATATATATATATATATATATATATATATATATATATATATATTTTTAGTTAATCCAGTCAACATTTTTATCTATAGTCACCCACCAGAAAAGAGACTCAAACCCAGCTGTCACCTGATTCCTGGCCCTAAACTCATCCAGCACTCCGCGAGGAACCCCAATCTCATCTATGTAGATCCGAGAGTCAAATGACCCTATGGGAGAGGTGTCCCTCCGATACCGTTGGCGACTCTTAGTCCACGGGTGTTCTGACAGGATCCTCAGGGGCATAGCCAGCTGGACCATAGCGCAATCCCCTCGGGCATTGGCCAGTATCCTAGCTTACAGTTTCTTATCCCCACACATCCACCAGACATCAGCTCTCTGAATGTCATGTTCAACCCAGTCACCATTGCCCATGTTAATCCTCTCCCTACAATAGTCATCGGGTAGTGACCCAAGATCCACCCCGCTATGATTCCCTGGGAGTGCAAAACAAGTAAAGTTGCCTGGATAAGTAGTAACCACTGGAGGTATCTGAGGTCTCTGTACTAGGGGAAACAACAAACTCAACGTGTGACAGGTAGAATTTGTTTCAGGTTCATAGCTATTATTATACAATCGCAACATACATTTTAAACCTTCTGGATCTGTATTGTGATCTAGAGGAAAAGGAATAGTTGCTAAATGTAGTCTTGCTCTGGCACAAACTAAACAGTTTTCCTTTTTTTTTTTTAAAGTTTTAACCGTGTACCTCAACCATTCTAAGTACTCATTTTTTTCCTTGGTACCCTGTCTCCAAAGCTATGGCATCTTCTACTGTTAGATTAGTAAATCTTATAGTTTTACTCAGAACTTCTATTTTAGTATGGCGTCACTTTCGGTATGAGCGGCGATTGTTGTATACACAGCACCGGCTCTTGTTTTATCATGCGAGTATATCTCCTAAACTTTTTATTAAATAAAGCCTTTTTAAACAATATCACACTATGCGCATTACTCTTTCCCCTATGTGACATCTCGGTGGAAAAGCCAGCAAAACATTTCTCAGATTGCTCAGTAAAACCCAGTAGCTCACACTGTGAAGGCATAACACCCCTGGGGGTAATGTCATCTGGTGAGTGCAATCACATTATCAACACGGATAATATCACCTGGCACCACTGTCACTTGAAAGGATAATCGGCACCAAATTTTGATGAAGCACTGGACACTGTTTTTTTTTGTTTTTTTTTTTTTTTTTTTTAAGCACGTCACTTTATTTATTGTATGGACTTATCTACTCATAATTTAGTGTTTGCTTTTGTTTTGGTTTTGAATGTGGTCTTACTGTGGTGTAACACAGAGACGTATATTGAATTGTGCATTCACATTTTTGTTGTTTATCATTTTTCACTTCTGCTTAAAGTTTATCTATTGGCATAATTGTATTTTTATTCACATACCAGATTTTTGATACAGCAGACATCCATATTTATCACTTTGCCAACTAGGTATTAGAACACTGCATTTCTACAGTTCCAGATATTGTAGATCATAGATTTTAGTTTGCGGACTCCAGAGGGTGTAGCATACCAGTTGGACACCCTCTCTGAAGTTCAGCACCTTCAACACACACACTCTGATATTCATCAACAGGGGGTGTAACACTATCACTTGTATAGGTTATTTTTAATTCTTGCCCCCAGGGGGTGCAACACAAAAGTGGTTTACTGCATCAGAGGTTTATTACAAAAAGTAGTTGCATTTGTTTAGATGTTTGGCACTTATATATATTTTTATTTGTTTGTTTTTTTCAAACACATTTTGAGACTAACAGACAGAGGATGTATCACAGTTCATTTTATTTGAGGCATACCTCCCCTAATATTTTACATATATATATTTTTTAATTTGAAGGGAAATAGCGCCACATCTAGACTCCCATGATCTACCTTTTCCTGTTGTCAAGTTTTATTAGGTGGTAATACCTTGAGGAAATATTTGCCGGAGGGGTCAGTTCCTGACACCCATGCTCCCATAGAGTACAACCACTGATCTTCCTTCCTCGACTCCTTTAATGTTATCAATAACTATTTACAGTTCTTACTATGTGTGCAGGGGGAGTTGGAAGCTTCTGTAATTGTGAGTCTTTCCTTTATTCCACTCTTTTTAAGCCCCAATCTTAATACACTGGTCCACAGGGCCTGATCCCATGCTTGACATCCTGCCCTATTCCAGTGCCAGCAAATGTATTTATCTGCCCATAGAATTCCTCTAGTCCCAGTTGTATCCCCACAATCTGCAATCTGACAAAAGTCTACCAGTATGGTGCTAGTTATTCCCTCTATAAAGGTTAGATTCAATGCTTTTCCTGTTCTTTCCCAACCCAAAAGGTTCCTCTGCTCTTCCATAACGTATAACCCCTCTTATGGATGCCTCTCCTAGAATCACCAGTAACCCAAGGATAATTACTGTCCCTTTTATCCTAACCAGCTACAGAGTTCCAGCAGATACTGTGGGGGAATTGGAAGGGGAGGGAGACTTCACCGGTTTGAGACAAGTCCCACCTTGTGTGAGACCTCCCTTTGTAGCCAGACTTTCTGAACCTCTTGTAGCCAACTGGCCCTACTCTACCTGTAAAACCTTTTTACAATGGGACTGGTGAATCCAGGTAGACCTCTCTGCAATCCTTATCGCAGTAGGGGTAGTTAGGAGGAATTTGAAAAGGACCATACCACTGCTTTTTCTTATTACTTTTTGTTAAGACCCAATCTCCCACATGCACCTTTTCATCTTCTCGAATTGGACATTCTAGGACAGAACAAAAATCATTAGTACGTCTTTGTCTTAACGGCCTAGACATCTATTCTGCTAGTGTGTGCTCAGACTCCTCAGTAGGTGTTTCATTTGGTTGTAAGGGTATCTTATATGACCTTCCATGTATCATCTCAAATGGGCTTAAACCTTCCTTTGTGGGTGTGATATGCATACTGGTCACAGCTACTAGTAGGCAGTACATCCAATTTTTACCTGTTTCTTCCATAGCTTTCCTCAGTTTGCTTTTTTAGAATGCCATTATGTCTTTCCACCAATCCAGCTGATTGGGAATGATAGGCACAATGGTATTTCACTTAAATTCCCATCACTTCTGTCAAATGTTGTATAGTTTTATTTACAAAATAGGGTTCATTATCACTGTCTGTGCATCTACACTTCCTGTCGGGAATTCTTCACCCATTTGGTCAGGGTGTCTATGATTAGCAAACAATATTTCTTCCTTTCACATTTGTCCAATTCAATAAATTCAATGCAAATGTGTTGGAATGGATATTGCGGTGTGGGGAACTACCCTTTCCGTGGTCTTATGCCTCCCTAAGCATTGTTTCTTGCACATATAATAAATAGATTGAGAGGAAAAAGGTTTTTAGTAGTTAGTGAAGCCATAGGCTGTACATACCTTATTTAACATCTCAGTCATCCCCCGTTTGACACATCTATACTTGTGCAACCTTTTGTTTTCCAATATTGTTTTTTTGTCTCTAAGGACTGTGTAGTCTACATTATTTCATACCTTAATTTAATGTTCTAAACTCTAAAATACCTTTAAATGTTTAATTTTGTACCCATTGATGTAATCACTAGACACCCACCCCATAAAAAGGAACTCGTCTCATTCTTCAGTTGTGTAGAAGGGGGGGGGGGGGGGGTGTCATATCTGCACTTGAATTGGGGCTGGGGAAAATAGATACTCTATCTAACATGAATGAGCGCCGGATCACAGATCAAACTATCAAAGAAAGCCTTCCTTACTTTGGAGTTGTTAAAAACAATATTCTTTCATTTATTCAAATATAAGTCCATAAGTCAACCAAGTATGCAGACATAAAATGTTTCCTAGCGACATTTACATTATTTTTCTCAGACCCCGATATTTTAGCAGAATTGAATAAAACATGAATCCCCTTTTGTATTGTTCCCCTTATTCTCTGGTCCCAAAACATTTTTTTTTATTTAACCCAAACACATATTCTGATTCAGAACTTAGCCTTTTAATTTTATAAATGTACCTAAATATAAACAGGCATGAAACCAGTCTGATCGGGTTGTATTAACGAGAGTATAACAGTGTTAAGTTGAGAGGCAAGTATCTTGGCCATTATTTTAATATCCACCTGTAGCAGGGATATAGGACAGTATGATTCTGGATAGTGGGTGTTTTTCCCTGGTTTGGGGAGGACTATTATTTGTGCTTCTTGCATGGAGGGAGGGAGTACTCCCTTGTCAAAGATATTCTGGTACAGATTTTTAAGTTTTGGAATAAGGGGTTCCAAGAAGGTGTTGTAGAATTCTAGAGGCAGGCCATCTAGGCCTGGAGCCTTAGATTTGGCCATCTGGGACAGTGCTTCTGTGACATCATTTTGTGTTATAGACGCTTCGAGTAATTTTACTTGTTCTGGGTTGAGTGTGGGAAATTGTATAGTATGTAGATAGTTTTTAATTTCTTGTTGGGAATATGTATTCTGTGTCTTATACAGTTCACTATAGAAAGTCTTAAACCTGGTCGCGACTTGGGACGGGTCAGTAATGAGGTCACCCTGGGGTGTTTTTAGGGAGACTACCACCGGTGGTTTATTGTTTAAATGCGCTAAGTACGCAAGCAGTTTCCCTGCTCTTTCCCCATGTTCAAATATCCGCTGTTTACAGAAGAACACCTGTTGTCTGGCTTTCTCTATGTGCATTTGTGTGACTATTCTGGCTTGCTGTTTAACCCTTTGTAAATTATCGTGACTGGGGTCTAGACTATATTCTGTTTCTATCTCTCGCAGTTTGTCTGATGACATCTGCAAAATAAGCTTAGAGGACCGTTTGAATCTGTTTATTTTAGATGATAAAATCCTGCGTACCTGTTCTTTAAATACATCCCATTCCATGGCACTATTAGTTATATTACGATTATCATTTAGGATATATTTTAGTTCCTCTGAAATAGCTTCCAAGTTTGGTATGACCGACAGCAAAAATGGATTTAGAGGATCTCAGTAAGGAAACCGTTATTCAGCATGGGGAATGGACAGATAGATCCCTAGGGGCAAATCCTGATCCCGTTACTTTGGGAAGGAGAGTATTCGACACCAATATAAAATCAATCCTTGACATTGTATTGTGACTAAGCGAGTGGCATGTATATGCTCTTGTATTTGGGTTTTGATGTCTCCACGTCAGTCCAAACATCAGTCCAAATTCTGCCATTATACGGCTAAGCCTGGTGCGTTGTGGCTCATTGGTGTGGGACCCTCCCGGCGCCGTCCTGTCCAGCGTTGGGTCCATGGTCATGTTAAAGTCCCCCATCCACACCGCCGGCACCGTTGAGTTCAGGGCCATAAATGCCAGTCCCATCTCAATCACTTTGGATGAGAATGGGGGAGGGATATAACATGCCAGCACCAACCCGGGCTCCCACCCAAGAGTGCATGAATAAACAAATATATCTACCCTGCTGGTCTGTTTCCAACTTTATCAGTTCAAAAGGGGTGTTTTTGGCTATTAAAAGTGATATTCCCCTGGACTGGTTAGTGTGTGTGTGCTATGGTATATCCATCCAACCCAGGGTGTCTTTATAGCACCTGTAGGTGGCCTGTAATATGTGTTTCCACCAAGGCTATAACGGCGGCTTTTTGTGACTTGAGGGATGTCAGGGCAGCGGTGCGCTTAACTTTGGCATGCATTCCCCTCACATTCCACGTTAGAAATTTAACTGATGTCATATTATCTCCGACGACCATTTACTGTGGTTAGACCAGCATGGTAAGATTCGCCAATTCCCTTATTGCAGATCTTATGACCCTGCTTTTGCATTCCCCATTTCAGATCTATTACATTTTTAATGTGCATATTAATATATAAACAACATACAACAATGTGGTAATTCCCGAAATTATACTTTGAACATAACCCTTCCCTCCCAGCTCCACACCTCCCCAACTCGGTGAGAGTGTCCTCGCTACGTTTTGCCCGGTGGTCACACCCCCACTTGTGGCCATATAGTCTCTCTGTTTCTGTCAGCAATCGAGATAAGTCCAAGACCTTAAGGACATTCATTCCCATGACCATGGGGACTGAAGAGACCACCGGACTGTGGGTGATCACTAACCCTACCAGCTCCTAGTTGAACACCTGCACTGTCATCCAGGTGACTCCTTCTACCATGACGGGTAAGTAGTTGGCCCCTTTCAGGAACAAATATGATGAGTAGAGCTGGTTCTGGGCCCCAAACCACTGTGCATAAAAATCATACTTCATAGTGGGAACTTCTGACCCTGTATCTATAAGACAATGGAACTTCTGCCCATTCACTAAGGCAGTGACCACAAAACAGAGCAACCATTGAACCATCCATTTTTGGCCATTTATGGGGAGTTTCCAGAGATCATCCCTCTGCCCCAGGAACTTTTAGCTTAACTGCTGGTGAGGAGCGCCCCTATTCTCAAGGTGGTCGCAATTTTTGGCCAGATATCCAAAGCGCCCACACCGCACGACATCTCCAGTCTTTGTCAGCATTCCTTTGCAAAGGGTTCCCTTCTTTAGAAAATTGGGCTAACTCCTGCTTGACCGTAGTCACCTCCTGTCGCATGAAGGCCATATTCTGTCAGCTCCTGGTTATCTGTCTGCAGAGCAGACAATGGGGAAGGGGGAAAAGCCTCCTCTCTAAGGTACATTAATTTACTTATCTTTGTCACCACAATAGTGGCTTATGTGTCCTCCTGTTCCTAGGCCACTGTTTCCACACACCGCATCTTTGAGCCCCGGTTCACACAGGGGCGGCACGACTTGCAGGTCGCCTCAGCGAGGCGACCTGCAAACTACTTCTGAGGCGACTTGCAAAACGACTTCTGCATAGAAGTCTATGCAAGTCGCCCCCAAAGTAGTACAGGAACCTTTTTCTAAGTCGGAGCGACTTGCGTCGCTCCTATTAGAACGGTTCCGTAGCACAGAACGGGAGGCGACTTGTCAGGCGACTAGGTCGCCTGACAAGTCGCCCCTATGTGAACCGGCACTGAAGGTGAGGAAAGGTTGGGACCACACCCATTTCTCCAGGGCCCACCACACGGGGCCAGTGTTCACCCCTCCTATGCATTGGTTCCAAAATAGGTTGTCCAGAACACCTATATCAGCACACCCCTAAAGATTGCTTTTCTCCAGACACTTTCATAAGTTCTGTAAGGCTACTGCAAGGTGAGTGAGGCTTTCTCCCTCCTGTTGTCTGCGAATGAGGAATCTACGTCTCAGCTCAGTTAAGGTAACATTCTCTCTGTGACAGACTCACCCGAGACAGAGGCTATTGGAGGGGACTGAACTCAAGCCTCTTGCCCACCGATTACCTGGATCCAAGGTCCGGATAGCAGGAGAGGAGAGGTACAGATACCAGCCGCCATGGAGGAGGAATTCAGAAGGAGGTTGCGAGAGATGCAGATACAGCACAGAGGACCAGTATCAGAGCAGGTCCTGCTGGGATGGTGTGATTCTATTCGCTGCAAGCTCTGGAAAGAAGCGCTAGCCCGTGAGCAGCGACACCAGGGAAAAGTTCTCCCCTCCATCCAGGAAAGGTACTGGTCGCAGTACGGATTGCAGGTGCGGTTTTTGGGAGAAAAACCGCACAAGGAGCAGACAGCTGAATTAAGCAGGCTGGTCTGGGCAGAGATGAAGCTGGATGAGAGCTACAGAGCCCTCCGGTGGCATGTATCCCAAGCATGTCCCTGGATAGCGGATGAGAGCCCAACGGAATGCTTAAGCTACGGCAGCTTGGGACTGTTGTATGTGAAGCTGACAGGGGACCCTAACTTTGGGAGTGATTTGGAGTGGCGGTGGATGAAATCATGGATTTCAGAGAAGGGCTACTGAACATTTCGGAAGTGCACTGGGCACAGGAAGATTTGGAGTTTCTGGCCGTTCAGGAATGGGAGCTGGAGATCACCTACAAACGGCTGCTAGACGTTGCTCAGTGCCAGGGCTGGGCTCCCTTTGCCTGGGACTATCAGGAAATACCAGTTGACAACCCTGAAATCCTGGCTGAAGAGTCGGCAATGTGGCAGAGTAATAGTGTGCCTTGTCAACCTGCCCCCACAGCTGTGGAGGTCTTATGGCGGATGCAGAAAGTGCTGACTGACATTGATGATCCTGTTTCTGCATGCGATGATCTTGGATGGAGGAATGTGCCTGTCCAGCAGCATGCCAGAGAATCGGCAGTGGAAAATATGGAGATTGCCATCCCCAAACCTGAAGTGCTGACAACAGGGCAGAGCTCTGCTAACCTCTGCCCAGCACTGATAGCATCTTCTGAGCTCCATGGACAGGAGATGGTGAATCTCTTTCCCCAGACATCAGTTGCAGAGACATGGGATTTGATAGACTTTTCTGCTGAGGAAGAACAACCTGATGAGCCTCCAGCAGAAGAGCTGCTATCAGGGCCAAAGTTCACTGTGCTCTGCTGAGCACCAACAGTGGCTTCGGCCTTCTTGAGAGAAGAGGTAGTCGGCCTTTCTCCCACAACACTGACAGGGACATGTGATTTTCTGCCAGCAGCATCTATGGAGTTACATCAAACTTCTACAGCTGAAGATCTGGTATCTGAACAGAGGGTCCAAGACCTTTGTCCCACACTTTTAGCAATTCCAGAGACTGAGGATTTGATAGACGTTTCTGTAGAGGAGGAACCACCTAGCAAACCCCCAGCAGAAGTGCTGGCAACCGGACAGAGGGTCCAAGACCTCTGCCCCACACCTGCAGCAATTGTGGAGGCCCAAGGTGAGGAGGTGGCAGTCTATCACGAGCTGCAGATCAGGATCCAAGGAGAGAATGCAGTCATCACCTCACAACTGCAGCTTGACCTGGTGTCGGTGGATGGGGCTTCATTCCCCCACCTGTATACCCCAGGGATGCTGGTCAGTCGGCCCAGATCCCCAACAGCAGGATTGAGTGAGCCCAGTCCCCCTGTCTTCTCCCCAGCGGCAGAAAGGACTCCAGGGAGAAGGGCCAGTCCGGGCCTCTCCCCAGCTGCGGATATGTTCTCTGAGAAAGGCAGAGGTTGGCTGGGTGAGTAATACTCTGTTTGGAACAAGTTGTTTGGGGTACTGTGTGGGTACAGGCAGTAGAGGACTGGAACTATGGACTAACTTCGGAGTCAACCCGTCTGGGGTCTCCTCCTGTGTTAGTCTCCTGCCGAAAGGGGAGAAATGTGACAGACTCACCGGGGACAGAGGCTATTGGAGGGGACTGAATGCAAGCCTCTTGCCCACCGATTATGGGCCCTGGCATTTGGGGGAATGGTGCTCTCTGTGAGCTGTATGCCTGGGGACCCTGGGGTTGATGTTACTTTGGATTCAGCTCCATGTCCCTCAAAACACACAGACTCTTGGAACCCTTTATATGCCATATTAGAATGGTGACTGATTCATACCGTTGGGACTCCTACTGTTAAATGCTAATGTCATCAATTCCAGCTACCTGTCTGTTGTCTGCTATAATGTGTTTATTGTAAATAAGTCTAGTGTGGCTCTAAGGGTCTTTTCACTCATTGTTGTTTGTGTTAATTAACTCTGTTACTGTGTGAAGCTCGGTGACCACAAGTCTGGGCAAAAGGTCATGTCTCAGTCACCTAGGCTGTATAAAGGATTAGATAATTAGCTCATATTAATTAGGTTACAGTTGTATTGTTAGAGGAGGTTCCAACAGCATATAAAGTCTTGTAATTTTGATTCTAAATAAAACATAGTCCATGTTATATTGTAAAGCGCTGCGTAAACTGTTGGCGCTATATAAATCCCGAATAATAATAATAATAATAATAATAATAATAATGTTAGCATCTAAGCAAGTGTCGCCTTGTTTTATGCTTGGGAGCGGTTGGAATATCTGATATCTGTATTCAGACTGGGAGGAAGTGGTATACTGACGGAAACACTTAAGCGGAGTGAGGGACGTTCCGTGACACTCTCCAAATATGCCTTCCAGTTGTGGAACTGTTATGTACCTGGGATGTGAGCCTGACGTGTAGAGGAAGGCCTCTAGTACAACTCCGGCTCGCGGACCACTGGTAGTGATACAGCAGCCACAGGAGCACGGTGGGGTATGAGTGCCTGTAAACAGTTCAATAGTCCGTGTAGTAGCGGTGATCAGCAGGCAGATAGTAGATGAGCTGACACGATGCTTGACTGGTGGCAGGCTGGGATGAACCACAGAGCAGTACCAGATGCAGGCTTGCAGGGCTGGGAGCTGTAGCAGGCTGGATGAGCGAGATGCAGGGTCAGACAGGCCGGGTCGGTAATAATCAGGCAGATCAGGCATAGACGGTAGGCAGAAGAGAGGTCAGGTCACAAGCCAAGTTGAACTGGAAGATCAGAAGACAGAATCAGCAGGCAGGATCAGAGTCTATGGGAAGCCGGGATCAGAACAGGCAGCAGGCAATCACAGGTAACAACAAGCTGGATCAGAATCAGAGGTCACACAGGAAACAGGACACAACACAGGAGCTGCAGACCAAACAGCAATGAACCTCTGTAGGAGCCCTGTTTAAATAGCCCGCCTGACTTCAGTATTAGTGACAGGTGTGTGTCTTAAAGTGCTAGTACGCATACGTGCATACCGGGTGCTTACATGGAAAGCCTGTCTTCCCTGACAGGAACTATTTGCTCCAAGCTAGTCTGTTCCTCCTCCGGCAGTACCATGAAAGCTTGGCGAGCATCATCTTCCAATAATAATAATAATAATCATCTCTACAATCAGCTTGATGGGCACGCGGTAGAGGCGTACTGTACTTTGCAGTGTCTCTTCCCACTCCATCAGCAAGACATTGGACCTGTTGAACTTTTGGGACTAGCACTAAGGCCGCTTCTAAGGATGCCATAGTGGTCCCTAAACCCCATCTGTGCCAGCGTGTGTGAGGCATTTCCTGCCAACTACGTCAAGTTGTGGACAGGGCCAGTTGATTGGTACCTAAGATGGAGTAAGGGTACACAGAGACTAAGGAAAGCAGCACTGTTGCTATTTGGTTATTTAAAAGTGACAAATAACAAGTAGAAGACTGTGGCATGGTACTTACTCAACAGCTCCAAACAATATGGCAATGAATCCTGGATACAAAAAAGACAAAAAAGACAAAAAAGAAAGAGGGTGCACCAACCTAGTGCATTACCACTGATAAACTTTAATGCAGCATAAAAACAGTAAAAATTATACTCACAAACGAGCTAGTATAAATAGCTTTCAAAAGGGCGCAAAAGCGCTGTTTCTGTGGATCGACACCCCAGGACCTGTTGCCGAGAGGATAAGACCAGCGCAAATGGCTGATGGCTTACGCGTTTCGGGGGAGCACCCCTTTCTTCAGAGCCTAAGCGGGCAAGCCTTTGTCAGCTTGACTTTTTCTCCTGCAGCTCCAAGCTACTTCATCCTCACAGGCTCAGACTTTTGTTTGTCCTGACCTGGACTGTTCGGTGCGATGTGCATCTCACAGTACCCTTCACACACTGACTCCCTCATGACGGAGGACAAACAAAAGTCTGAGCCTGTGAGGATGAAGTAGCTTGGAGCTGCAGGAGAAAAAGTCAATGGGGACGGTGCTAGTTATTAGCATTGCTCTCACTAAATATGGCTGTCGGGGTCAACCAGGATTACAGCGTCCAATTGGACAGCGGCTCCCCTGATGACACCTACAGAGGCTTCAGAGGAACAAAGCTCCTTGAAACCTCTATTAACTCGGTACTGCAGCCTGCTAGACATCGCCACCTAAAGAGAGGAGGATAAACTGCATCTGCCTACAAGCATAAACTCCTGTACGGGCAGACAGTTACTGTCTAAATGCATTAAGAGTCAATAAACTATGAGGGCACTCATCAGCGAGAAGAGGTCAGTTGCTGCACAGTAACAAATTACGTCATAAATACAGATCTAAATAGATGTAACATGTTACAAAAGGTGAACTTATTCTCTAAATCTTTTAGTAATAAGGACAATTAATCTCTTGTGTATCCCTAAGCTTGGACTCCACCACCCACAAATATGTTAACATTTAACAGATTTCCAGATTGAATGTCTTTTCTAATGTGTCCCTAAATCAGCCATTCTCAATCAGGGTTCCTTCAGAGGTGGCTAGGGGTTGCTTGAGCTGTGGTTGATTGACCTATTTGATGTTGCCTACATATTTTAATGTGTCAATGCCATTTGGCAGAGCCTGCAGGACACCAATGTTCTTTTTACCATTTTAAGGGTGCATTTTGACCACCACTCTAAGGCGCATTCTTCCCACTGACAGCAATGAAAAGAGGATTCTTCCCATTGACCAGCAATGAAAAGAGGATTCTTCCCATTGACCAGCAATGAAAAGAGGATTCTTCCCATTGACCAGCAATGAAAAGAGGATTCTTGCTCCTGACCGCCAACGTAAAAAGGATTCATCTAATTGACCACAAATATAAGGAGCATTCTTCCCACTGGCCACCAATGTAAAGACCCATCTTGCAACTGACCACCAATGTAAGGGGCCAGTGTTCCTTCCAAGGGCCACCAATGTAAGTGACATTCTCCCCACCTACTGTCAATGTAAAGAGTGTTCTTCCCTCTGACCCCCCAACTGATTCCCCATACCCAAACATAACCTTGTGGGTTTAAAGGTTGAGAAAGGCTGCCTTTGATAGTACAAGGGGTCTTTGAAAAGTTTCTGCAGTTTTTTATATTTAATTAGAAAAAAGTGCAGAAACTTTTTGAAGAACCCTCGTAGATAAACATCACAATTCTATTTTTGCAGAACAGGAAGAGCTCAATGATATACAAAACATAATATTCTTTAGGGAAGACCTTGCCGAATCTAAATAGGCTTTGAAATGTTCAAAGGAAACTTTCATGTATTTTAACCACTTCAATACCTGGCACTTTCACCCCCCTTCCTGCCCAGGCCAATTTTCAGCTTTTAGCACTGTCACACTTTGAATGACAATTGCGCAGTCATGCAACACTATACCCATATTAAAATGTATATTTTTTTTTTTTACACAAATAGAGCTCTCTTTTGGTGGTATTTAATCACCATTTGCTTTTTGCTATATTTTTTTTTAAAGTGTTTTTCTTTATTTCTGTTATAAAATCTTGCAAATAAGTAATCCTTCTTCATAAATGTAGGGCAAAATGTATACTGCTACATTTCTTTGGTGAAAATAACCCAAATCAGTGTATATTGTTTAGTCTGTAGAAAAGTTTATATATATATACACTCACACACAATACCAAGGTGGGATACCTCTGCCGTATAGCTGATTTAGTTACACAGGATTACATCTGATGTAATCCTGTGTAAGGAAATCAGCTATACGGCAGAGGTGTCCCACCATGGTATTGTATTATACTCCTATTGGGTTTTTACACCCCTCCATGATGGAATTGAATCCAGAAAATATGTTTTCGTTCTCACAAGAGGAGGCCACACAGATAGTTTCCTGAGTGGCCGGCTCCAGAGACTTTTTGACTGGGAATACCCCTGTGCATAATACACGTTCAGGGAGAAACTACAGAAGAAATATATCTCATTGGAACTACATGGATTGACACTTGCTGAATACCATCGAATGCAGCGGATCCCAAAAGGATTACTGGTGAGACTGACCCCTACACTTTTCAGTGATAATGATGAGTAAAAAAACACATGTATGCAGATTTTGAATAAATGTTCCTTTGATTTAATGACTATTTCATATGTGCAAAAAGAACTGCAAACAGTATCGGAACAACTGAGTAAAGTGGAAGAGGATTTAAAATCTGCGGTTACATCAGAAGAATTTGTGAAATTGAAAGAGACTCTGGATACCAATATTGTCAAGTACTGTATGGATTCAGAAACAAAGAAACAGAACAAATTTGATCGAGATAGTGAAGACTATTAAAGGAATCAGGTCTACAGATGGCGCTTATACACTCGACGAGGTTGAATGGAACAAGGGTTAACAAGAGAGATGGAGCTTCTGGTCCTCATTAGTAGCCTCTACACATAGGGATTCTTATCCTACAGGTTTTTTGAATCAAGCTCAGTGGGAAGGGAGAACCCGAATGCACACAAGATCATACAATTACAGAGTGGGGTTTACAGCCCTGTACCTACAATGGTGCAAATCAGGGGGACTTAGTTCACAATATAGCTATGAGAATGCTTTCCTCTGAGGAGGTAAGTGTCCTGAACAAGGGACTATCTTTTTGCCTGAAAGATTATTTGGATAAATTTGTGATAGATCAAGATTTATACAGACTTTTTTGTAGTATTAGATGGAAGGTCCATTTTGAACATAAACCCTGCTTTGATATAGAGGTCCCTGCAGAAACTTTTGATTGTAAGAAATTGGGGCTGACAAATAAATCCAAGTCTGTTCCACCTACCACTTATGCACCAGTGGAAACCTTTGCACAAGAGGTTATGAGGATTGTATGGGATTTTGTATCTGGACTTGGACTATCGTGACCATAGATGTAACAATCTTTCCTTTAAAGAGAAAATGGCTCTAAAGGAGCTAAAACAGAGTGATGAAATAGTGTTGAAGCCAGCTAATAAGGGGGGCTCAATTATGATTATGTACAGACAGATGTATGAGAAGGAAATTTATAGGCAACTAGAAGATCATGAAGCATATAACAAACTGACTAATGACCCCACTTGGAGTATACGCAAACAACTAGAGGCGATTCTAAAACAAGCCCTTAAGGAAGGGACAATCATATGTAATATGTATGAATATTTGTTGCTTGCTCATCCTATGGATTCCAGTTTTATATACCCTCCCGAAGATACACAAGGACAGAGAAAATTCCTCCGGACGTCCGATCGTAACGGGTAGAGACTATCTTAATCCCTGTATCACAATTTTTGGACAAGATCCTCTTCCCTCGGATACGACAAACTAAATCATATTTTAGAAGATAGGACTGATGTAACAGACTTTAACGGTACCAGTGAAGGATAATCAGAGCAAAATCATTCTAAATATTTTTATTACAAAAATATTAAAAATGTTTTACAGGTAAAATCAATTCAAAATTGTATGGCTCTATTCAATTTTATCTATCAAACAATTATTCTGTAGTTGATCTCTGTTAATACAATGTCAAGAGGTTGACGCATTTCACATCTATGCTTCCTCAGGACCTTAACTTCTTGACTAAAAACATAGATCCTGTTCAAAAAAGAAAAGTACACGAACAGTATTTACATGTTGATTAGGTGGGGGTGCAACACATTCATTTTGACATACCATCTAATTGGTTAAAAAGATGTGCACCGAGGGCCACTTACATATAGATAGGAGCCCTCAACAATTGACATGCCAAGTCATAGGGGAGCAATCCGATAGCTAATGTCTTCAAGCAATATGTAAATAAATATATATAGAGAGCAAGAGATGACTGTATAGTTCTATTCTGACAAAAAAAAAACAATAGTCATAAAATTGGTAGGTTAAGGGATGGGGTAGATGCAGAGTTAATTATCAGCCTGAGATAATATAGTACTAAGAGCCCTTTCACACTGGGGCGGTTTGCAGGCATTATTGCGCTAAAAATAGCGCCTGCAAACCGACCTAAAACTGCCTCTACTGTTTCTTCAGTGTGAAAGCCCGATGGCTTTAACACTGAAGCGGTGCGCTGGCAGGAGAAAAAAAAAACTTCTGCAAACCGCATCTTTGGAGCGGTGAAGGAGAGGTGTATTCACCGCTTCTAAACCGCTCCTGCCCATTGAAATCAATGGGGCAGCGCGGCTATACCGTGGCTATAGCAGCGCTATGCGAGCGTTTTTAATCCTTTTTCGGCCGCCAGCGGGGGTTAAAACCGCACCGCTAGCGGCCGAATAACGCCGCAAAAACGACGGTAAAGCAGCGCCCCAGTGTGAAAGGGGCCTTACTGAGGATGGAATCCCAAAAGGAAAAAAGGGGAAGGAAACAAAATCATATATCAAGGATACCAATGAATTTTTGGACAAGTTGCTGTCATTACCTGAATTTATGATTTCTTGGCTATTTTCAGAGAATATGAATGATAACACAAAAACTTTTCTCTTTCACTCATGGTTAGTGTTTGGCTGAAGCCATTTATTATCAATCAACTGTGTTTACTAGGGATGAGCCGAACACCCCCCCGTTCGGTTCACACCAGAACCTGCGAACGGACCGAAAATTTGCGTGAACTTTAGAACCCCATTGACGCGAATGTTCAAAATCAAAAGTGCTAAATTTAAAGGCTAATTTGCATGGTATTGTCCTAAAAAGGGTTTGGGGACCCGGGTCCTGCCCCAGGGGACATGTATCAATGCAAAAAAAGTTTTAAAAACGTCCGTTTTTTCAGGAGCAGTGATTTTAATGATGGTTAAAGTGAGAAAAAAAAAGTGAAATATTCCTTTAAATATCATACCTGGGGGGTGTCTATAGTATGCCTGTAAAGTGGCGCATGTTTCCCATGCTTAGAACAGTCCCTGCACAAAATGAAATTTTTAAAGGAATAAAAGTCATTTAAAATTGCTTGCGGCTTTAATGTAATGTCGGGTCCCTGTAATATGGATGAAAATCAGTGAGACAAACGGCATGGGTACCCCCTCCAGTCCATTACCAGGCCCTTTGGGTCTTGTATGGATATTAAGGGGAACCCCGCACCCAAATTAAAAAAAGGAAAGGCGTGGGGCCCCCAGGCTCTATATACTCTGAACAGCAGTATACAGGTGGTGCAAACAAGACAGGGACTGTAGGTTTGTTGTTAAGTAGAATCTGTTTGTAATTTTGAACTGGTACATTTTTAAAGTGTAGCTCCAGCCAAAAAAAATCAATTTTTAAGCTTTTTGGAAAACATAGGGAAGGGTTATCACCCCTGTGACATTTGTTTTGCTGTCTGTGCACCTCTTCAGAAGATTTCACCTCACTTTCTGTCCCAATGACAAATGTTTTTTGACAATTTGGGGTTTTTAGTGAAACAAGGATTGGTGATAAAGTATCAGTGGAGAGGAGACACGTTTTTCCCATATTAACTCTTACAGGAGAGAATTTCCATTCCTAGGGGTAGATTTCATCTCACTTCCTGTTGTCTCCTTCCGTTTGCAAGTAGGAGTCGTGTGTAAGTTGGATGTTTGAAAGTAGGGGTCTGCCCTATATACTCTGCAGAAATTGCAGCCTTAGGTGTTGGTGTTGCCACAACACTGTAAGCCCTCACAGTTACTCTTGGTGGGCGCAGGAACGGGCTCTGCTGTGAAATATTAGATCAAGAATTGTAATTACATGCCCCTGTTGAACAGGGTCAGAAAAATTGGGCCTTTGGTGGTGGTAGTGGTGGTGCTGGTGCCACAACACTGTAAGTCCTTACAGTTACTCTTGGTGGGCGCAGAAACTGGCCCTGCTGTGAAATATTAGATCAAGAATTGTAATTACATGCACCTGTTGAACAGGGGCAGAAAAATTGGGCCTTTGGTGGTGGTGGTGCTGGTGCCACAACACTAAGTCCTTACAGTTACTCTTGGTGGGGGCAGAAACGGGCCCTGCTGTGAAATATTAGATCAAGAATTGTAATTACATGTCTCTGTTGCACGGGGGCAGAAAAATTGGGCCTTAGGCACTGGTGCCACAACACTGCAACCCCTCACAGATACTCTAGTTGGAGCGCAGGAATGAGCCCTCCTGCAAAATATTGCATTAAAAATTGTAATTACAGGCCCCTGTTAGACAGGGGCTGAAAAATTGGGCCTTAGGCACTGGTGCTGATGCCACAACACTGCAGCCCCTCACAAATACTCTAGTTGAGCGCAGCAACGAACCCCCCCTTGCAAAATATTGCATCAAAAATTGTAATTACACGCCCCTGGTAAACAGGGGCTGAAAAATTGGGCCTTAGCCATTGGTGACGGCGCCCAGAACCAAAAATATTCTTACAAGCTGTCAGCATGATCATTGAGGAGGAAGAGGATAGTCACTCAGCATCAGCATAGGCAGTCTTGAAGGGATCTTACATTTAAAAAAAAATGATTCAGTTACATCAGCATCAGGTGCTTAGTAGCTGGTGATGATCCAAGACTGATTCATTTTTATGAAGGTCAGACGATCGACCGAGTCGGTGGACAGGCGCACCCTGTGATCGGTTACAAAGCCTCCAGCAGCACTGAATGTGCGTTCCGAAAGAACGCTGGATGCAGGACAGGCCAGTAGCTCAAATGCATACTGTGCAAGCTCTGGCCAGTGATCCATCCTCAAGACCCAGTAATCCAGAGGATTTTCGGCGGGAAAGATGTCCAAGTCAGATCTTGCCTCTAGGTATTCCTGCACCATGTAAAACAGATGCTGGCGATGGTTGCTGGAACCGATCATACCTTGGGGCTGCGGACTAAAAAATTGTCTGAACGCATCGGTCAGACGGCCACCTTCTCCACCGTTCATTCTTTGACTGACCGAAGCCTCAGCAACACGTTGTCCAGGAACAGGAGTTTGTAACCTCCCAGTCTCTGGGAATGCGTTGCACAGCCCTTTCTGCAAGGCCTCCCGAAGATGTTTCATCCTCTGCTCCCTCTGTGATGCAAGATAAGGTCCGCAACTTTACCCTTGTAATGTGGATCAAGGAGGGTTGCCAGCCAGTATTGATCCCTCTCCTTGATACCACGAATACGAGGCCATGCAGACGACATGATCCGCAGCCACCTCCTCCCAGCCACGTACAAGTCCATGGGTTTCTTGGTACTGTAAATGATCCCTTAAAGACTGCTGCTGATGCTGAGTGCCAGGCTCCACCTCCATGCTGACACAATCCTCCTCTTCCTCCTCCTCCTCTTCCTGTGTGATCGGCGGGCACGCAGGAACACTGTCTGGATAAAGGGGGCCTTGAGAGCTAAGGAAGTCCTCCTCTTCCTGCCTCTGTTCTACTTCAAGTGCCCTGTCCATTATTCCACGCAGCGTGTGCTCCAACAGGGGGACAAGGGGGACAGTGTCACTAGAAGTATTTTGAAGGCGTGTTGGCGGAACAAGCTCCAACACTACTGCACCCTGTCCTGCATCCTTCCCAGCTGCAAGAAGAGTCACCCAGTGCGAGGTGAAAGATAGGTAACGTCCCTGTCCATGCCTGCTGGACCATGAATCAGCGGTAATGCACCTTACCACTGACCGCCCTGTCCAGCAAGGCCAAGACATTGCCTTCCACATGCCGGTAGAGAGCCGGAATCGCCTTCCGTGAGAAAAAGTGACGTTTGGGAACCTGCCACTGAGGAACCGCACATTCCACAAACTCACGGAAGGGGGCAGAGTCTACCAACTGAAAAGGCAGCAGTTGAAGTGCTAGCAATTTAGCCAAGCTAGCATTCAACCGCTGGGCATGTGGATGGCTGGGAGCAAACTTCTTTTGGCGGTGCAGCAGCTGGGGCAGGGAGATTTGCCTGGTACAATCTGATGTCGGTGTACCGATAGCTGATTGCCCCCAAGTACATGGCTGTGACACACCTAATTCTACACTTTCATTCTCAGTGCAGGTCTCAGAGAGGACTGAAGGTATAGTGGGGTTGGAGATCCCAGCTGATGAGGAGCAAGGAGAGGTCCTCTTTGTTCTTTGGTGTGGGTCTTTTAGGTACGCTTGCCAACGAACTGCATGGCAGGTCGACATATGTCTGGTCAAGCATGTGGTGCCCAAGCGGTTGATGCTTTGGCCACGCGAGATACGCTTGAGACATATGTTGCAAATAGCAGCGGTGGGATCTGATGCACTCTTCTCAAAAAAGGCCCACACCAAAGAACTTTAGGAATAACGCGCAGAGACAGCAGCGCCCTGCACATGCGGAGCTCTATGGTGTGATGCGGTCAGTGTGCTTCCCTTAAGCTGGCCCCTGGAGGGCATCCTGCCTCGTTGATGTGCCTCCTCCTCCTATCAGGCACCCACGTGGAGTCAGTGACCTCATCCCCTCCCTCCTCATCACTGGAGGAAAGCTGGCAGTATGCTGCAGCTGGGGGAACATGACTGCCAGATTGCTGTCCTTCTTGGGCACCCCCTCTCTCTGGGCTCACGTTACTGCCTTCCTCTAGCTGGGTACCATCATCGGAGCCTTCAAAATGCTGGGCATCCTAATGGAGCATGTACCCAACACTGTGATCAAACAGTTCGGGGGACTCCTCAGGAGGACATGGTGGGGCTAGGGAAGGAGTGACTGATGCCATTGAGCCGAGGGAAGAGGCCGCGTTGGCAGCTGCTTTGCCAAAGTACCCTAAGCCTGGGTGAGAAAGGATGAGGACGGCTTGGTCATCTACACTACCAAGTCTTCAGCATGCTGCGGCTCAACACGGCCAGCTGCCGAAAAAAAGCACAAGCGTGTCCCACGGCCACGTGCTGATGAGGATGCACCGTCTCCAAGACCAGCACTGTTGCCTCTAGACACAGAGCCTGCTTGCCCTCTTTTATTGGCTTGTGACTGTCTGCCTCTCCTTGTTGGCCTTCCAGACATACTAATGGCCTGCAGTGAGAGGTAGCTGCACAAAGCTGGAATGTATATGTATATATATATATATATATATATATATATATATATATATATATATACTGATACTGCAGCTAGCAGAATCAACTGCCTGCCTGTAGTATTATTAGTATGAGAACACCAGGAATTGTCTTCAGGTAGCTTTAGGTGCACACTGTGCAGAGGACACAGTACACTAACTGTAAATATTGTAGCTGCCTGCCTGTGGTATTAATAGGATCAGAACACCACCAATTTTAGTCAGGTAGCTTTAGGTGCACACTGTGCAGAGATCACAGTACACTAACTGTAAATACTGTAGCTGCCTGTCTGTGGTATTATTAGGAGCAGAACAACAGCAATTGTCTTCAGGTAGCTTTAGGTGCACACTGTGCAGAGGACACCGTACACTAACTATAAATACTGTAGCTGACAGTCTGTGGTATTAATATAGGATCAGAACACCACCAAATTTATTCAGGTAGCTTTAGGTGCACACTGTGCAGAAAACACAGTACACTAACTGTAAATACTGTAGCTGCCTGCCTATGGTATTAATAGGAGCAGAACAACAGCAATTGTCTCCAGGTAGCTTTAGGCGCACACTGTTCAGAGGACGCACTACGCTAACTGTAAATACTGTAGCTGCCTGCCTGTAGTATTAATAGGATCAGAAGAACACCAATTTTCTTCAGGTAGCTTTAGGTGCAGAGGGCACAGTATACTAACTGTAAATACTGTAGCTGCCTGCCTGTGATATTAATATAGGATCAGAACAGCAATTGTCTTAAGGTAGCTTTAGGTGCACACTGTGCAGAGTACGCACTACATTAACTGTAAATACTGTAGCTGCCTGCCTGTGGTATTAAAAGGGTCAGAAGAACACCACCAATTTTCTTCAGGTAGCTTTAGGTGCACACTGTGCAGAGTACGCACTACATTAACTGTAAATACTGTAGCTGCCTGCCTGTGGTATTAATAGGATCAGAAGAACACCACCAATTTTATTCAGGTAGCTTTAGGTGCACACTGTGCAGAGGACACAGTACACTAACTGTAAATACTGTAGCTGCCTGTCTGTAGTATTAATAGGAGCAGAACAGCAGCAATTTTCTTCAGGTAGCTTTAGGTGCACACTGTGCAGAGGACGCACTACACTAATTTGTAAATACTGCAGCTGCCTGCGATACTGTACTAAAAAAATCAGAAGAACACCACCAATTTTCTTCAGGTAGCTTTAGGTGCGCACTGTGCAGAGGATGCACTACACTACTTTGTAAATACTGCAGCTGCCTGCAGGACTGTACTAATAGGGTCGGAAGAACACCACTAATTTTCTTCAGGTAGCTTTAGGTGCACACTGTGCTGAGGATGCACTACACTAACTTTAAATACTGCAGTTGTCTGCGGTACTGTACTAATAGGATCAGAAGAACACCACTAATTTTCTTCAGGTAGCTTTAGGTGCACACTGTGCAGAGGACACACTACACTAACTTGTAAATACTATAGCTGCCTGCGGTACTAATAGGATCAGAAAAACACCACCAATTTTCTTCAGGTAGCTTTAGGTGCACACTGTGCAGAAGATGCACTACACTAACTGTAAATACTGTAGCTAATAGGAATATGTACATACATACACACAACACCTAGGATGTGGAACATGGACACAGTGATACAGATTTAGAGATACATTGGATAAAAAGGGAGGTGATAGGATCCTGGAGATGAAACAGAGGGAGGTCTGGTGGATAAAACAATTGAATGCTTTACACCCATATGGCTTAAACAAAGATTACGATCTATATCTGTTTTTGTGAAATATATATACTGTAGCCAAGGGGCAATAATTGATACAGAGGATGTCGTGACAGAATAATTTTACTAAAGATTTTATGTGTTTTATATTCACTGCTCTTTTTAGAGAGAAGAGATTAAATCTTTCGGTGTATACTGAACAGCGAAAAAAAACAAGAATAGTCTCCACAGTTTTTTATGTGATATATTTCTAATGGGTTTACCCTTTTCTGTTTTGTATAGCAGAATTTTTGTTTATTCGTTTACACATCTTAGTATGTGGATGGACACGATAGAGATATAGGAAAGGTTTAAACAGTTTATATGGGTGCTGTTCACTTATTATGAGGCCTCATGCACACTAGACGTTAAAATAACATTATAAAAACACCAGTAGCTTTGCAATGAGTTATTTAACGTTTTCCAACATTTTTGCAATAGCGTTTTTTCCGTGTTACCGTTTTTTGTGTTTTTTATTTTTTTTAATGGATCAAAAATGTCCAAAAATTCTGGTGAGCCACGTTTTTGAGCGTTTATCAGTGTTTTTTGACGTTAGCGCATTTTTACAGCTTAAAACATCTGAAAAACTCCTCTCAGGCCCCAGCCAAAAACTGCTGATAACAGCCTAGAGCAGTGATGGCGAACCTTGGCACCCCAGATGTTTTGGAACTACATTTCCCATGATGCTCACCTACACTACAGAGTGCATGAGGATCATGGGAAATGTAGTTCCAAAACATCTGGGGTGCCAAGGTTCGCCATCACTGGCCTAGAGGGTGCATGGACACATAGGCTAACATGATGGGGAGTTTTTTTGACTGTAGAAAAAAAAATGTGTGAAGCCAAAAACAGCTGCTGTAAAAACTTCCAAAAACGTCCAGTGTGCATGAGGCCCGATTGTTATTATTAGCTCTAGGAATGGAATGGATTGATTGAAGGTAGGAGTGCAACGGATCAAAAAACTCATGGATCGGATCGATCCTCGGATCAGAGTCACGGATCAGATCATTTTCGGATCAGCAAAAAAACAAAACAAAAAAAAAAACAAAACACACAAATCTTGTTACGGAGTTTTAGATTTAAAAGCGATTTTCAACACAAAACCGAGCTTATATGCATAAATACAGTATTTGTAGATCGGACAGACTGTTTGCTGTTGCTTTTAAAATCTAACATCTAAACCTGCTGACCTTACATGGTTGCTAATGTGACAGAACACCTCTGATTTTCACATTTAACATTAAATGTGAAAATCAGAGGTGTTCTGTCACATTAGCAACCATTTAAGGTCAGCAGGTTTGCTGTTGCTTTTAAAATCTAACATCTAAACAGTCCGTCCGATCTACAAATACTGTATTTATGCATATAAGCTCGGTTTTGTGTTGAAAATCGCTTTTAAATCTAAAACTCCGGTGGGTGTAACAAGATGTCCGCTTGCCCCCTTCTTACTCTATCATTACTGTACAGAGCAGGAGTGTGGGGTGTAGCAAGATGGTGGCAACGAAACGTCACTTCCTGACGAGACAGCGGCCGCTTCCGGGTGTACCAAGATGGCCGCCGCTCCGGAGCTGAGCTGAGGCCGCAGAGTGCTCCACGGATCGCGGGTGTGCCGATCCGCGGAGGTTGATCAGTACGGATCACGGATCGGCGACGAACCGTTGCACCCCTAATTGAAGGGTTAACAAGCAGATTGGTGAAGGAATACACCTGTGTGAACTCTGATGCTCTGGTATGTGTAGCTCCATAGAGCTACAAATGTGGGTAAAAGATTTAGTATTATACATGCAGCTTGAAGAAGGACATGTGCTGTCTGAAACTGTGCAGTCGCTTGCAACTTTTACATGCATGAAGATTAAAGTAAAGGAATTCAACTTAAGGACCAAGCCTCTTTTTTAATTGTGTTGATTACAAGTTAAAAACAGTTTTTTTTTGCTAGAAAATTACTTAGAACCTCCAAACATTATACATTTTTTTCTAACACCCTAGAGAATAAAATGGCAGTCGTTGCAATACTTTCTGTCACACCGTACTTGAATTAAAAAAAATAAGACAAGAGTAAAGTTAGCCCAATTTTTTTTTATATTGTGAAAGATAATGTTACACAGAGTAAACTGATATCCAACATGTGACACTTCAAAATTGCACCCGCTCGTGGAATGGTGACAAAATTTTACCCTTACAAATCTCCATAGGGGACGTTTAAAAAATTCTACATGTTGCATGTTTTGAGTTACAGAGGAGGTCTAGGGCTAGAATTATTGCTCTCGCTCTACCGATCGCGGCGATACCTCACATGTGTGGTTTGAACACCGTTTTCATATGCGGGCAGTACTCACGTATGCGTTCGCTTCTGCATGCTAGCACGGCCGGGCGCGTTTAAAAAAATTTTTTTTTCTTATTGATTTTACATTTTTTATTTTTACACTTTTTTTACAAAAAAAAATTTGTGTCACTTTTATTCCTATTACAACATCCCTTGTGATAGAAAAAAAAAGCATGACAGGACCTCTTAAATATGAGATCTGGGATCAAAAAACCTCAGATCTCATATTTACACTAAAATGCAATTAAAAAAAAAAAAATTGTCATTTAAAAAAAGAATTAAAAAAAAATGGCCCTTTAAGAGCTATGGGCGGAAGTGACTATTTGATGTTGCTTCCGCCCTGCAATGTCATGGAGACGTTGGGGGCCATCTTTCCCTCACTTGTCTCCATGCCCAGCTAATGAAAGCATCAGATCGCCTCCGCCGCTGCCGACGGCTCCGGTAAGTGGCGGAGGTTACCTATCAAAGTGATTTTGCCGCGAATCCGCCGCAGAGACCACTTATCTTGAAGCGGACCGCCGGCCGAACAAGAGGATACCGGGGTTATGGCAGCTAGCTACTGCCATAACAATATCCTCCTTTAAAGTCAGGATGTATATTGGCGTGCGGCGGTCTGGAAGTGGTGAAACTAAGATTGCATCTCCAATTTTTTGATATATACACACATACATAAAATATATATTTGAAAATTGATCAGTTCTGATGTACTGGCGGCCATTTCCCATTTCCTGAGGCCTAAAAATACCAGGACAGTACAAATTTCCCCCAAATGACTCCTTTTTAGAACTTAGACAGTCAAAGGTATTTAGTAAGAGTCATAGCGAGTGTTTTTAAGTTGTCATTTTTTGTTGCAATTTTTTTGGAAAATGAAGAAATTAAAAAAACAAAAATGTTCACATTTTTATTTTTTACATACTGTCACCAGTACTATGTCATTACATAACTGGTGTGGCAGAGATCAGGGACAATAAATAGTGACAGCATGTAAAAAAAAAAAAAAAAAAAAAAAAAAATTTTACATTTTTTAATTTTCTTTTTTATTTAATTTTTTTCCTTTAAGATTTTTTTTTCTTACATACTGTGACCAGAGCAATACAGTGTTACCATAGTAACACTGTACTACTCTGGGGAGGAGATCGGGATTTGTTTTTATTTTTTTACACACTATAATTTCTTATAACATTGAAATTCACTGTTCTAAGCAATCATTTTTTCTTTGTGAAATGCATTCATTTAGTGTTTACAATTGTGATTAGCTGTGATTGGCCAATCAGCTAATCACATGGTACAAATGGGCTGTGATTAGCCCTGTCTGCACCATGTGATCACTGTGACCAATCACATCAAGCAGCACAAATTTACATAATAATGGCATGATTGGAAGCCATTCAGTGTGTACAAATGTTATGTGATCTGCTGCGATTGGTCAAAACAAACACATGATATTGGCAGCGGGCTGGTGCACTGAATTGTCATCGGCTGTGTCCTACAGCGGGTGACAGATCGCACCGACGCGTGCTCTGGGTAGGACGTCATATGAAGTTCTCCCAGAATGAGAGCGCTCTCACCCAGCCTTCATTTGTTTATAAGGCTGAGAGGGTAGCAGTTTTCTTTTCATTTTGGATAGAGAGGGATAGTTATAACCCTTGTAAAGGTTTATTTTTGCCAATTGGAAGATGTACCTTTTACTTTCTGTCCCATAGCCAAAACAGGAAGTGAGAGGAAATCTCTGCAAATTAAAGGGAATCTCTTGGGGCCCCCCAGCTCACCAGAACTAGTGTCCCCATTGGAAGACCCCCCCCCCATATTACTTTTCTGGGGACAACCCAAGATTTGGGATTTTCTTTTACTTTCAGTCTCAATGATAATGGTATACAGGACAAATAGAGAGGGTGAATCTCTCTAACTGGGACATAAACAGTAATAAAAACTGACAGGTTCTAAAAAAAAGTTTTGCCTTTAGTTATACTTTAAGTGAACACATATTTTAAGTCATCTGCCGATGTTTACCTTAACATTTTTTATTTGACTTTCATATGCCTGCTTACCATATTTCCATAACTATTTTACATATACAGGTTTGTAGATTCCCTAACACTGTCTGCATTTCTAGAGTCCGTCGTCCCCACTGATTGACAACCATTGAGATAAAATCTCAGCAACAAAGAGTGCATTGTTTTCAATGACACAGACTTGCATGGGTGACTTTAACTGAGAGGGGGCAGTGAGATATGATTATTTTACAGCATTACAAAGCAGAAAGAAGAGGCCGTATAATGTAATACATGTGTAATTAACCACTTCCGCCCCAGGAAGATTTTTCCCTCTCCCTGACCAGAGCATTTTTTGCAATTTGGCACTGCGTTGCTTTAACTGACAATTGCGCAGTCGTGCGACAATGTATCCAAACAAAATTGACGTCCTTTTTCTCCCACAAATAGAGCTTTCTTTTGGTGGCATTTGATCACCTCTGCGGTTTTTATTTTTTGCGCTATAAACAAAAAAAGAGCGACAATTTTGCTAGAATAAATATCCCCCAAAAATATATAAAAAAATGATTTTTTTCCTCAGTTTAGGCCGATATGCATTCTTTTACATATTTTTAGTAAAAAAAAAATCACAATAAGCATATATTGATTGGTTTGCACAAAAGTTATAGCGTCTACAAAATAGGGGATAGTTTTATGGCATTTTTATTAGTAGTTTTTATTTATTAGTAATGGCGGTGATCTGCGATTTTTATCATGACTGCGACATTATGGCGGACACATCGGAAATTTTTGACACCATTGTCATTTATGCAGCGATTAGTGCTATAAAAATGCACTGATTACTGTGTAAATGACACTGGCAGGGAAGGTGTTAAACACTACACACGGCAGAACGGGGAAATGCCTTGTTTACATTGGCATCTCCCCATTCTACCTCTCCACACCGCAATCGCGGGCCGCCAAAGAACATTGAGTTCCCGGGACCCACGGGACCCTATAGACGGCAAATTTAAAGGAATGTACAGGTACGCCCATTTTCCCGCCTGTGCCATTCTGCCGATGTACATCTGTGTGCGGCGGTCGGCAAGCGGTTAAAACATATGACTGCCCCATGTTCATATATCTACAATTTCTAGGAAAAAAGTTTTGTCTGCAAAAATGAATTAAACAGAGATGTTGCCTTTTCAGGTAATAGAATGATGACAACAATACAGCCTCTGGCTAGTCCAATAAATGTCAACTTAGGACAAATAAATCTGTTATGGGCTGTGTTAGATGTCATAGTTTATAGACAGGTCATAAGTGAGATGACCCAAACCCTTTATTTGTACTGTGAAAGACGTATACAATGTAACACTCCAGGCAACTTAGGAGATTCATATTGGACTTGTAAAAGTAATATTTCCTGCTCTTCTAATAGTTCCCCAAGCCCCAATCTCTGTCACTGCTATATTAAACATTTCTGTAATGAAGTACTCTCCCGCTATGTTTGATTTATTGGCATTTTAGTGGACCAAATTAAATCCACTTGGAGAACAGAGTCAAGCTACAGGCCACCGTTGTGAAAGCCGGCAATAATAAAAGAAGAAAATGAAGGAGAAACACGCAATTTATAACAGTGTCTAATGTAGCCTAGAGTAATGTTTATGCCATGACAATACAATAAATATATGGTTGAACACGTACAGCAAAGTTTTCAGCAGAGAATATTTCCTATGTGCATTGTTTTCACTTACATTTGTTATTACTCACAGGATGCTACTAACAGCAGTATCTTCTGCTCTGTGTGCATAGATGGTAAAATGATGCAGTATAAATATGCAGGTAATTATAAAAGGAGTTCACACTCTACAACTAATAGAGCAAAGGTCTTTGCTGCTTGGCTTCCCCTGGGTAACATCATACACGTATAACAACTAACATTGAGCTATATAAAAGTAGATGTAAACCCCAAATGAATTACATTAACTTTGCTAAAGCACTTTAACAATTGCCTGGTCTTAATTAAATATTTTTCACCTTTTTTATCCTTTGCTGCATCTTGGTACTACTGGCTTCCTTCATCCGTGTCCTGTCTACATAACATCGCTCTGACAATGACTGCATTGCATTTCTCAGGGTGATCTCCTGATGGTGACAACAGTGGATCTAGCCTGCCTTATGTGTGTTTAAACAACCACTTAAAGTGGTTCTAAAGGCTGGAGGTTTTTTTACCTTCATGCATGAAGGTAAAAAACAACCTTCAGTGTGCAGCTTCCCCCTCAGCACCCCCCTGCCCCAAGCCAATCTCTATCCAGCGATGACCAGAGGCTGTTCCGGGTCTCTTCCTCCTGATTGGCTGAGATGCAGCAGCAGAAGCCATTGACTCCCGCTGCGGTCAATTACAGCCAGCGAGGCAGGAGCAGATGACGGGGCTGAGCCACGCTCTCTGTCTCTTATGGACACAGAGAGCAGGCTCAGGAGTGAGCATGCACAAGTGTCCCCACAGCCAGCAGCTTGCTATGGGGGCACTCGAAAAGGGGGGGGGGCAGAGCTCCAGCAGCGGACCTGAGAAGTGGAGGATCGGGCTGCTCTGTGCAAAACTGCTGCACAGAGCAGGTAAGCATACAACAAAGCAACACAATGTTATTATAAATTTAATTTTAATTTTAAAGGGGGTGAATCTTTTCTATACCCAATGTATATGTATGTATTTTTTTTTCATTTGCACAAAAGATTTTTTGCAGTATTTCGTGTTGTGGTGAACTGGTGGAAGATTAGCGATTTATGGACTTACATTACCTTTTTTTGTGCATACACAGTTAGGTCCATATATATTTTTTCAGGTATTTACTAAAACATATTCAAGCTATAGTTATATAATGTATATGGGCTGAAAGTGCACACTCTCAGGTTTAATTTGAGGGTATGTACATTTAAATCAGAGGAAGGGTTTAGGAATTACAGCTCTTAAGAATAGCCACCCCCCTTTTTCAAGGGACCAAAGGTAATTGGACAATTGAATCAAAGCTGTTTCATGGCCAGGTGGGGGGTACTCCTTTGTTATTTCTTCATCAATTAAGCAGGTAAAAGGTCTGGAGTTGATTCTAACGGTGGAATTTGGAATCTATTGCTGTGACCCTACATCATGCGTTCAAAGGAGCTGTCCATGCAAGTGACAAATCAACAGTTTGGTACATTCCAAGGAAAGGGAAACGTGCTGGTGAGCTCAGCAACATAAAAAGGCCATAGAAGACAATAGTGGTGGATGATCACAGGATCCTCTCTATGGTAAAGAAAAACCCATTCACAACATCCAGACAAGTGACGAACACTCTCCAGGAAGTGAGTGTATCATTGTCAAAGTCTACAATCAAGAGAAGACTTCATGAGAAAAAATATAGAGAGAGCTCACCACAAAATTCAAACCATTCATAAGCCTGAAAAATAGAAAAGCCAGATTAGACTTGGCCAAAAAACATCTAAAAAAGCCAGACGAGTTCTGGAAAAGCATTCTTTGGATGGATGAAACTAAGATTAATCTGTACCAGAATGACGGGAAGAAAAAAGTGTGGAGAAGGCTTGGAACAGCTCATGGTCCAAAGCACACATCATGAGAATACATGGTGGAGGCAGTGTGATGGCATGGGCATGCATGTCTTCCAGTGGCACTGGGTCATTGGTGTTCATTGATGATGTGACAGAAGACAGAAGCAGCTGGTGAATTCTGCAGTGTATAGAGATAGATTCAGCCAAATGCAGAAAAGTTGATTGGATGACACTTAACAGTACAGATGGACAATGATCCAAGACACACTGCAAAAGCAACCCAGGAGCTTTTGAAGGAAAAGAAGTGGAATATTCTGCAATGGCTGAGTTAATCACTTGATCTCAACCCAAATGAGCATGCATTTCACATGCTGAAGGCAAAACTAAAGGCAGGAAGACACACAAACCATGAAGTAGACAGCTACAGTTAGAGCCTGGCAAAGCATCAGAAAGGAGAAAACCCAGTCTTTGGTAATATCCATGGGTTGCAGACTTCAGGCGGCATTGCAAAGTAAAGGATTCTCAACAAAATAAAAATTTTTTTTTTTTTTTTGAGACCTGAAAATAGGGGGAACTGTGTATTAAAAAGGTTGCAGTTCCTAAAATTTGTACTTGATATTTATGTTCAACCCCTTGATTTAAACCTGAAAGTCTGCACTTCAAATTCATTTGGATTGTTTTAATTTTATTCTGGTGGCATACAGAGAAAAAAAGTACGAAATTTATGCCTGTATCCAATTATATATCTAACTGTAGGTATTGTACTGCGGTCTATGTCCCCACTGGAAAGATTGTTCTGGTGACCATTGCCACTGGGACTGAAAGTGAAGGAAAATACAAACTTCCGAATTGTAATCACAACAGTCTACCAGCAGTTTACGCTTGGGTTACTCGCAGATTCCCATTAACTTCTATTATGATTTGCATTTTTTGGGCATTTTCTGAAAGTGCACCAAAAGTCCTGCATGCTGAATCTTTGGTGAGCTTTCACCAAAAACGCAGGACATAAAAGAAGTAAAGAAGTCTACGGGATCCCATGGTTAACCTGCACAAAAACTGTGGGTACACTGCACTGCATACTGCAGCCAAACCACAGCGCAGTAATGTGAAAGGGAGATTTTCTTTCACCTTCTGTTGTATCTGCAGGGCATAAAATGAAAGGAATTCTCCACAATTTGACAAAGACAAAAAAAAAATAGGAGTTTAACTATTTCCTACAAGTTTCCAAAACTTAAAAAGGTTTTAGCTTTAGAAATACTTTGAAAGGCTGTTTTTTCCTATTCTCCCATCTCCATCAGTCTACAATCAACCAAATGATTAAAATCAGACAAGCAGCCCATACAGAAATCCTATACAGCCTGCATATTTAAAAAATGTCTATTTGTCCACCAAAATGAACCCAGTTTCTTTTTAAAAACACACTAAACCACTTCATCAGCTACAAAAGTAATCAGCTCAGTGGCATTAGGCAGGTTAAAAAACAGACAAAAACCTTAAAGTGATTGTAAAGTCTTTTTTTTTTTTTTTCAATAAAAACAAACATATTATACTTGAAGCTGCAACAGAGTTCCAAAAAGCGCTTAGACCCAGGTTTATGTCTCAATGTATTTATATGAAAAAAGCGACTTGCGATGATGTCACTCGCTGCGCCGGAGGAGAGAGCAGATGCCGATGGAGTGGTTGGAGAGGATAGCACAGTCCAGACTTGACAAGGCGCAGGGGCGCAAAACATGTCATGATGACAGGACGTTACTGACCTGCCCCTGTGGAAGGCCTTGTCCTTTCTTTTTTTCTTATATGCAGTTTTACTTGTCGCATGGACTGCGCCATGTTGTTGATACTACATGGTGAAAGGCTGAAGTAATTACTATATTTATTATCTAAATAGTTGTATACTAATAGTGCGGTTGATCCGGGTACCACAATATTTTTTCATTTTCAATCTGCCTGTGTCATCCTCTCCAACCACTCCATCGGCATCGGCATCTGCTCTGTCCTCCGGCGCATCGAGTGACGTCATCGCGAGTCGCCGCCCCTGCACGGTGTCACTGTGGGGAGATCTGCAACAGCCCCTGGTTTACTACATCCATCTTCGGGATGGAACATGGCTTTCCCACCCTACCAGACCACCACTTACAACGGTAACAGTGACGGGCATAGAGACACATCCAGGACCTTTACATCGGAAGACAGGCATGACCACACAGCCATTGGGACTTGTGGATAGAGACTGACTCACTGGGTTGGCAGATCCTATGTAAGTTCACCAGTTAACCTGACCTGTGCAGTGGATTTGCACAGGGGAGCCCAGATCTTTCACTACTTGGGTCCCTCTTTGGCTCTCCTGGCCCCTCCCTCCTGTCGAGTGTCCCCAAAGCAAGCAGCTTGCCACGGGCGCATCTGAGCCGAGTCACAGCTCTATGTGTCCGTTCAGACACTGAGCCCCAAGCTTGGCCCCGCTCCTCTATCTCCCGATTGGCTAAATGACTTTGATTGACAGCCAATGGTGCCGCTGCTGTGTCTCAGCCAATCAGAAGGAACATTACGGACGGCTGAGGCACTCATGGACAAAGCTGGAGACATACGAGGCTCATTCAGATATGGAGCCGTGGCTCTGCCCCTCTCCCCTCATTGGATCACTGACTTTGAATGACAGCAGCGGGAGCCAATTGCGCTCGCTGCTGTGTCTCGGCCAATGAGATGGGAGAGTCCCAGTTCACTGAGGCTCTCCTGCAACATCGCTGGATAGACATGGGGCTCAGGTAAGTATTAGGAGGGGGGCTGCTGCACACACAGGTTTTTTTTATCCTAATAAATAGAATGCATTAAGATAAAAAAAAAAAACTGCCTTTAGAACAACTTAAAAAAAATACAGCCTGCGAGCATTGGACCAAGCCAGGAGTTGGACTTGAAAACAATGTATTCAAGTGAAAAGCCTGAAAATAAATAATTGATGACAAGGTCCCTTTAACCCATTGTCTACCAAGGTATGTTTATAAATGGAACTAGGGGTTAGAGCAAGCTTTAAAGCTGCTGACTCTTAATAAGGACACTTACCTGTCCAGAAAGCCCGCGATGCCGGCCCCCCGAGGCCGATCCGTCCATCGGATCGGCTGCTGGCGCCTGCATCTTACCGAAGGGAACCAGGCAGGCTTCACTACCTGTTTCCTACTGCGCATGCGTGAGTCGGGCAGCACTTGTGCACTTTGTGAATGGCCCCATTGTTTTCTGGGACACACACATGTCCCAGAAGGCAACGGGGCCGCTCGCCGAAGAGGAGGAAGTGCCGCGGAATAGGAAGAGGCAGATTAGGAAAACTGCTTAGCAACAGGGGTTTCAGGTAAGTTAAATTTTTTTTTCTAAATTTTTGTAAGAACATTAATGCAATTTTTTATTTTAGGGTGGCCTTTCGCTTTAAGCTTGGTGTTGATTTTAATAGCTGGTAAAGGGCTGTAAGATAACAGATATGTGCGGCATTAGAAGTTTGCTGCAGTCTGTCTATTATTCAACATGACCACTTACAGAGCTAAGAAACCTTTTTCTTATGATAAAATCTTCACCTTTTCAGTTTTTAAGTTTAAAAATGTATATACATATGCTGTGTACATAGTAGTTTCAGAATACGTTCAGTGAAATTAGATTTTTATATTTGGGTGGACACATATGCTAGCCAGGAACATACCAACAGGAGCATAGAGCAGCGTGAGCAGAGGGCTTAACTGTTGCAGCTCCTTCACTGTCCTGGGGCAGGAAAGTGAGCAAGCTTTATTTCTTAACTATGGTAGAGAAAAGTCAGGTCACCATCCTGGCACTGCTATCTGGCAGGGTTGTGTAAATCTTAGGACTGAACATAAAGAAATACAAATCCTTTGACGGGTAAAACCGCATTCATTTATGTATTTCAAGATACTGATAACATCAGAGTTTTTGTTTTAGCGTTCATTTCGAACAGGAGATAAAGTACATGTAATGGGAAAAACATGGTTTACCACTGCTTTACTAGGAAAATGTCAAGTGCCTGGTTGGCACTGGTTCCAGTGCTTTCTCAAATGTAACAAAACTGGAAAAAGCATGCAGAAAGTAAATGAAGGTCTATTGTTATTTTTTTTAACCGTTCTGTCTCCTATGGAACAAAATAAATGCAGTACTTTGTCCCTGTTGCTCAGTGCTTTCTAAGTAGGGGTGCAACGGATCAAAAAACTCACGGTTCGGATCGTACTTCGAATCAGAGAATATCCACATCTCCCCCACATCTTGCTTGCAGTTGAGGCGGGTGACGATGACGTCAGCGCGCCGCTCACCTAGGCCGCTGCGTGTACCAAGATGGCCGCCACTCCAGAGCAAGGCCAAAGCCGCCGCCTTTCCTAAGGCAGAGGAGCGCTCCGTGGATCGCGTGTGTGCTGATCCGAACCAGTTGACCCGTTCAGGTCACGGATCGGTGACGATCCGTTACACCCCTATTTCTAAGTGTGGTTTAAAGGTCCGACCTGCCCACACCTTCTGCCGTGACCAATCCAACAACAGCTAGGATGGAGACTGCTGATTCATAACTGCGTTCAAGTGTGGACAGGGAACATAGAAAACTGTTGTTTTCTATGTGTCCTCGTGGAACCCTGTGGTTCTAGTGCAGAAAAATGGAGATCTCTGTACAAGTACATACCCTTAGAAATAAAACCTACTTCAATGCTCAAAAAATATCCTTAGGACAGACATAAAAAATGTAAAATATTTAGCAAGAAATGTATAAACAGTAGCACTAATGACTATTCTATATGAAAGGACTCCTGTCTTGAGAACAATATGCTGTCACCTTCATCATTCTGAAATAGCTAGTTTTTGGCTGCCTCACCTGTAGCGAGCATGCAAAGAGTGAACCACTAATTATGCATACTTTTTCCAGGTTAGTGACTTAAATATTAAAACTACTTGGTCAATATTACAGTTGGACGACTAGCATTTCCGGATGGAGATGAGCACAAACAGCCCTTCATTCACCTTATGAAAGGTTTACTTTAAGTAAAACATAGAACACTATTCAATATTGGGTGAATGTCCTTTTTTTTTTTTTTTTTAAACATATGGATTCTAAATTTCAAGAGGGTGTGTTATTACATAAGGATACCACACAACATGAAATATTGAGATATAAAATCAAATATCTTTATGGCCGTAAGTGCTGTATCTGGCAGAACATTTGTTTCTTTACAAATACTTGGAGGAGAACATCTGTCCCCAAGGACTCCAGGTACAGAATTTTCCTAGTATTAGAGACATTACATAGAAAATTAAGGTCAAATGAGAGGAGAATCTACCACATTGCTCAAAAAAATTTGATTACTTTGTTGATTGAATATTATGAACAGCAATTGAGTGTGATAAGTAGGGAAATTGATAGTTACTGAATCCTTATTCCTTATAAACAGACGAGCCTGCATGAAAAGAGAATATGAGCTTTGTCAGCCAACAGAAAATCTAAATAAAATCCTCAGCAAGGAAGAGGGTAAGTTTGAAAGGGACAGTTATGCTTATGTCTTGTGGAAGTCCTATAAATGGAACAGTTCTGAACAGTTTAGATACTAGAAACAACACTATGGGAAATTAAACATTGTGAGAATGCAGTATTTCATAGACAGATTCACAAGACAGTAGAAACCCTGTACGCTTGGTACACCAATATACCTATGGTACAATAGAGTTAGAGATTGGAAATTCAGAATCTTTTAGTCATAGTTGCTTTTAGGGCCGAAACTACTAATCAATTAAACAAAGAATCGATTATGAAAATAGTTGTCAACAATTTTCAATTTAGTTGGCCTGCATACAGAATGCATTATTTGCTTACATGTCAGGAAATACAGTGCAGCACACATACAGCTCAGTACACCATCCATACATGCCAGTAAGTGCCGAGAACTTGTAAATGTGCAGAGCAATGCCTCATGGGACATGTAGTCCAGGGCAGGAAGTGAATGGTTCTAAAGGCAGAAGTGTTTTTTACCTTGCTATTGGGACACTCTTAAGGCAGGAGAAGCCAGAAGCGTCAGTGAGGGACCCCAGAAAAGGAGAATCAGGGCTGCTCTGTGCATAACCATTACACAGAGAAGGTAAGTATAACATGCTCATTGTTTAAAAAAAAAAAATCACTTTAAAGATAAGCATCTGAACCCACAGAAGGTGGAGGCTGATGGACTGGAGGTAATAGAAGGCATTACAATTACATTTAAAGTAAACTTTTACCAGTATTGTGCATTATAATTAAAATATTCATGGAAAAAAAAAAGTAATCTTTTAGTACTACTTTAATATAAAATATTTATATCTCCCTTCATATGTCTGACTTCTAGTTAAAATGCCCATATAGCCTACTTCTGGATATATTTATCATTATACATATATAGATAGAAGTAATATATATTATTACTTTTACTGTTTCACGGTATAAATGAACCCCTTATAGTAGCGATTATCTGCTTTTGTACTATAAAAGGGCTCATTTCACCTTTTTTAACCCCATTATGACAAGTGATACAAAAAAAAAAAAAAAAAAAAAAGCATGCTGCTGCTACTAAAGGTCGGGCTCAGGGTTCATACCTATGCGTTTTTTGGTGCTTTTTGCAGAAGCGCACTACAGTTCATTTAATATAGTTTCCTATGGGACACGGTCACATCTATGCTTTTTTCAGCCGCTGCATATTTGGAAAGGGTCAAAGGACGTTTTTCTATGCAAAACGGTGCTTTTTCTGCTTTTTTGTTTCAATAGACTTCAATGGAGAAGCTGCAGAAAAGCACACAGTGCGTTTTTGCCACGATTTGCGTTTTTTATTCTGCCCAACAACAAATTGGCCAAAAAAAAAAAAGCATAACAAATGCAAAAGGCAAATCGCAGAAAAATTGTCTTTGCAAAAATGCAAAATGCACAGCAAAAAAGCACTGCAGAAACGGATCAAAAGCAAACTGCATAGGTGTGAACCGAGCCTAAGAGCCCTTTCACACTGGGGCGGTTTGCAGGCATTATTGCTCTAAAAAAAACGCCTGCAAACCGACCCAAAACAGCCGCTACTGTTTGTTCAGTGTGAAAGCCCGAGGGCTTTCACACTGAAGCGGTGCGCTGGCAGGAGAAGAAAAAAACTCCTGCAAGCCGCATCTTTGGAGCGGTGAATTCACCGCTCCTGCCCATTGAAATCAATGGGGCAGCGCGGCTATACTGCGGCAATACCGCGGCTATAGCCGTGCTATGCGAGCGGTTTTAACCCTTTTTCGGCCACCAGCGGGGGTTAAAACCGCACCGCTAGCGGCCGAATAACGCCGCAAAAAAGACGGTAAAGCAGCGCACAAAATAGCGCTGTTTTACCGCCGACGCCCCCACCGCCCCAGTGTGAAAGCAGCCTTATGCTGGCCATACACGTATCGATTTTTCGATGAGAATAATCATACGAAAAATCTTTGTACATTCGCTGAATAAAAGAATGTTGTTTGTAAATCTCACTTGCTTACAACATTCAGTTTTAAAAATAATGTCACTTCTGAATGAAAACCACATACACTGTTTGAAGGTTCCTTTGACCAAGAAGTTTTCTATTCTGCTCCTTCGTATTTTCCAGTCACTGTGGTTGAAAACGAATGTCGATTTGACCCCACTAACGATTAGAAAATCGAATGAATGTTCTTAAAATGGAAATTTTTTTGAAGGAAGACATTGTTTTTGTATGGCCAGCATAAGTGACAGCAGGCACAGGTAGCTTTTATCAAGCCACCTGCCTATGACAAGGGGAGTCTGTCATACATAATAAATTACAGTTCTGTCTTAAAATCAGCAAAACATTCTTTAATTTTTTTTCTTTGAATAAAAAATTTGATCAGAGTCTGATGATATTTAGCAGATTCAACCTTTAATAGTATATACAGTATATCTCTTCTATCTGTTATTCTCAGAGTGGATTGGAGATTTTGCTCCCTAACCATATAGTTGGATATTTATATTTACCACTGCATATAGATATTTAAGAATAAATTGCCTTTTTTTAAAAAAACTTTACATATTAACTAAATTATACACCACACTTTTTTTAAGGTTATTATCCGATTAATCAAAGCAATAATCAGCCAACTAATCGATTATGAAAATAATCGTTCTTTGCAGCCCTAGTTGCTTTGCATTTGAAGGCCTAAACAGGAGTTCATAAGAGATCATGCATTCCAAAACCAATGACCTTTGATTTGAGATCACATTATGCAGTTAATTTCCATGAAGTTATCTTACTCCAAATTGGCACTTTATAGAAAGAGAAGACGGTCACTTACTTCAGTGTAATGGCAATATGGTATGCTCAGCCTATTCTGCAAAATGTGCTTGGATCCTTACCTTTCCCAATAAATGCCATCAAGGTTTATTTACCATGTATAAAAAAAGCCAACCTATTATTCCAACTTTATTTGACCCCAATATAGTCATGTCAGAAACTGTGATAAGCACAGGAATGGAGCATACTGCCCCTTACACAAGAATGACCCTTTCACATAGGCTCCATCACTTTTGTCCAGGACATGTCATTAGTGGCAGTATGCAATAACACAAAGTAACCAATGGACTATACCAGACATCACTAAATGGCAGACCGCGGTCCGGTTCCGGCCAGTGTAGTCATACTACCCGCAGCCTCGCCAAATAGTTGCCTGTGTGTTCCACTCCGCTCCCCGCCGCTGGCTTGCCTGCCTGCTGCTATGTTCACAGCATGGCAGGCGCGCCGTTCACTGGGTTGTTTGTCCTTTCGGTATCGGATCGCTGCACTGCCCCTGCCCTCTGTCTTATTTAGAGGTGCAGCGCGGCCGCTCTGGACAAAGGGCGGGACTTTTTAAGTTAAGAAGCAGGTGATTGGTTGCTACGCAACAGGGCGGTCCCAGTAATCAATCACTCACCTTTACTTGAAAAGTCCCACCCGTTGTCCCGAGGGCGGCCGCGCTGCACCGCATGTCTTGTGTGAATAAGGTAGGGTTCCGTGGGGAGGGGGAAGTGCTGTGCTGTGAAGGTTATGAGGACAGCAGTCTGCTATCTAGGGGTGTCTGTGAGGGGGGAGACCAGTCTGTGATGGGGTGGGGAACCAGTCTGTGATGGGGTGGGGAACCAGTCTGTGATGGGGTGGGGAACCAGTCTGTGATGGGGTGGGGAACCAGTCTGTGATGGGGGGGGGACCAGTCTGTGATGGGGGGGGACCAGTCTGTGATGGAGGGGGAACCAGTCTGTGATGGGGGGGAACCAGTCTGTGATGGGGGGGAACCAGTCTGTGATGGGGGGGAACCAGTCTGTGATGGGGGGAAACCAGTCTGTGATGGGGGGGGAAACCAGTCTGTGATTGAGGGGGGACCAGCCTGTGATGAGGGGGGACCAGCCTGTGATGAGGGGGACCAGCCTGTGATGAGGGGGGACCAGCCTGTGATGAGGGGGGACCAGCCTGTGATGAGGGGGGACCAGCCTGTGATGAGGGGGGACCAGCCTGTGATGAGGGGGGACCAGCCTGTGATGAGGGGGGACCAGCCTGTGATGAGGGGGGACCAGCCTGTGATGAGGGGGGACCAGCCTGTGATGAGGGGGGACCAGCCTGTGATGAGGGGGGACCAGCCTGTGATGAGGGGGGACCAGCCTGTGATGTGTACAGGAGGCTGCGATGTGGAGGATATCATGTGGAGTCCCAGCACCAATATGACACTCGGACCTCCGCTAGAAGTGAAATTTTCTGACCGGACCCCCGTGAATTTTAATTCACTACCCCTGGACTATACCAAAAGATCCCAAAGAGAAGTTTTATGAGTCTCTGTTGCAAGGGGCCCCTGTGTCCATTTGGTTCTGCTGCTGTATTTATGAACAAGTATCTAGAAATCAGAAAACGAAACAGATGCGAGAGAGAAAAATGTATAGATGAAACACACTGTAGGAGTAATACATACTTAGGTTGAAAATAAATATTAGATTAATAGTTATAAAAGGACTTTCTTCTTCAACGTTAATCTGCTATAAAGGAACTATGGATAGCACTGTGAACTAGATGCACTGGGGTCCTAGGTTCAGTTCTCACCCAGTATCCTACCAGCATCTGTACTATCTCTCTTTATGTGGGTCTCCTCCAGGTGATCTGGTGTCCACTCCCACAATTCAGAACACAGGCTTAATTGGCTTCCACCTAACCAATAAAATATATTTTAAATATATATATATATCTTTTAAAAAGTATATTGTATTGGTAGTTGGGAACTTATATGAATGGTTCAGTGTAAAGCACTGAAACATAAGTGTTATATCAATAAACACAATAAAATAAATATGAAAAGTACTTTATGCTTACATGTAAGATAATGAGCAAGAGGGAAAAGCACTGTTTATCTCTGGCAACATTGTGTTATGAAAAATAGAAAATATGATGTGTGCTTCTTAGAGAAATCAAGTGAAGCAAAAAAAGAAAAAAAAAACACCACAAATTAAAATGTGTAACATGAAAAAACACATTTTATTGCACTTAAGTTATAAGAAAATAAAATTTCTAAGTGAATCAAACCATAGACACAATCCCTTTAAACAATGTTTTCCTCCATCACATCAGGTTGTTACAGAACTGCAAAATGAACGAAATGGAATCTGATTATTTTAAAACCAGACTATAAATAATAAAACAAAAATATAGGATGAGGAGGAAAAAAAAAGTCTTCGAAACAAATCCAAAATATCGCATAGGATACAGTGTTAAACCACTTTTCACAGTTCAGCTTGAGTTGTGACTCTTGGAACATGAGGCAAATTATTTGACAATTGTATGGTCTTTATCTGCACGTCAAGCTTGCACCACAAAAAAAAAACAAAAAAAACAATTCTCCATTTGCCTTCTCCGCTTCACTCGTTCAACATGCCCTATTTGACTGTAACAGCTGTCTACCCCTCGAATACTGTAATTTGTTGAGCCTAACCAGTAATATTTTTCTTGTTTGTTTTGTTTTTAAAACATGTTTTTGTCAGTTGTAATGCATTTTGTTACATTCACCACAGCCTCACAACAAAAAGTTCCCAACAGAACAGGCTACAACAGCTTTGTTCCAAGGAATGTGTTTACATTTTGCTCAAAAACAAGAAAATAAGCTTTGCACACACTCATATTTCATTATTTTTCTTTTGCAAGCAAACTTCACTCTTAATTGTCTGAAACTGTCCCACTTACGGCCTCTTAGAGGCACCGTGGATACAAATTTCAGTGGCAAAAAGTCTTTTTCTGTATCCAAACTAGAAGAAATTTGGAATTCAGTCTGGGACTAAAACGTCACAGCAGTAAAATAATAATAAAAAAAAAAATTTGCTTTTTTTCTCCTTTCATTTAGCAGCATAAATATGTTTGGCCACTGGGAATACAGTACAGCTGTGGGACAACAATCCCATTTATAAAGACCTACTTTGCTAGCACCAGCATCAAGATTTATATCCGTCTGAGAACATAAAGACAAGCTTGCCACCCCAGAGCAATGTATGCATTGAATAGTGTAGATGGAAGCAACAGTAAAGAGAGAAACAGAGGCTAATACTGTGATTGACTGACATTGGCAATAGTCGGCAAAAAAAAAATAAGTGACAGAACTATACAAAAACAATTCACAGTAAATTTTTTCAGCATTTCCAAAAAAGAGAAAATGACTTTGTTGCAACTGCTCTCTTGCAAATTCAACCAGCGATTTGTGAAGCTGTGAGTTAAGGTCTAGCTTTAAGGACAGTCCGCCGAATCTCATGTAGACTACGGGTGCTGCCTTGTGAACAAATTGAAGACGTTATTCAGAAATAATTGCACCTGGTTTCATTTTGAGAGTCCTCCTTTTTACAAAAGAAAAAGGTAGTCCACATCAAAACGTTAAGTCTTTGCTGTGACAAGATGTCTTCTCATCTGCCGTATGTAGGTCTGCTTCATGTTGCCCAAAGCTGAGATCCTGTTAACAGAGGCCAATGGATATTTTTGGAGGGAAGGACTAGGTAAGAAGTGGGAGGCCAAAAATAAAAAGGAGGGTGTTACATGGTCTATAAATTTGGACAAATGAATTTCCCCAGCCTTCACTTCATGTCCACATCAAAGTCCAGCACCAGCAGCTTTGTCTCCTCTGTCCCATTTCTACTTCCAACAGCGCAAACAAGCTTTGTGTTGGAGGCTCGAATTCGCCACACAACACCTCCACTTCCACCACTTTCTAACGTGACCAGGTTCCGAATAAATTCACCCGTTTTCAAGTCCCACAGTTTTACAGTCCCATCATCTGAGCTGGTTATTACAAAGTTCTTGTTAAACTGTAAACAGGTCACAGCACTTTGATGTTTGTTGGGACCTAGAAGACAATATGAAAAAGATATTATTTTTCGAGCATAAGCACATAAAAAATAGAAAAAAAAAAAAAAAGAGAGTTTACACACCAACATCTGAATTACATAAAAATTCAAATCCGGAAATACTTGAAAGCCAGGATAAAAGAAACATGCAGAACCTCTAATGTATAGAAAGAAAGTAATCAGCTATGCAAGCAAAAGCCCTTATGCAGAACCAGACACAGCTACTGATGACACGTATTTGCGTAGACCTACACTGAGAAGGGCTAGAGGTCATGCCGCCATTCTCTGCAGGTTTGGTGGCCTCTTATGCAAGTTTGAAAGCGGCATTTGTTATTCTATTGGTTGTTTTTATGCTGCATGTTTTTATTGTATATTTGGAAATGTTAACTACTTCAGCCCTGGTAGGATTTACCCTCTTAATGACCAGGCAATTTTTTGCGATGCGGCACTGCGTCGTTTTAACTGACAAGTGCGCGGTCATGCAACGCAGTACCCAAACAAAAGTTATGTCCTTTTTTTCCCCACAAATAGAGCTTTTTTTTTTTGGTGGTATTTGATCACCTCCGCGGTTTTTATTTTTTACGCTATAAACAAAAAAAGGCAATTTTAAAAAAAAACAAAACAAAAAAAAACAAAATTTGTTACTTTGCTATAAAATATTTCTAAAGAAAAAAAAAAAAAAAAAGTAAAAAAACAAATTTATTCATTTCATTAATTTAGGCCAATTTGTCAATTTCTCTGCTACATATTTTAGGTTAAAAAAAAATCCCAATCAGCGTAGATTGATTGGTTTGTGCAAAAGTTAGCAGGTCTACAAAAGGGGGGCTAGATGTATGGCATTTTTTATTTCTTTTTTACTAGTAATGGCGGCGATCAGTGATTTTTAGCGGGACTGCGACATTGCGGTGGACAGATCGGACGCCGAATGGACCTTTTTTGACACTTTTTTGGGAACCAGTGACACTACTACAATAATTAGTGCTAAAAATATGCACTGTTATTGTACTATCGACACTAGCAGGGAAGGGGTTAACATCAGGCGCGATCAAGAGATTAACTGTGTTCCCACTGTATGGGGGAAGGGCTCACTGGGACAACATAGCAGAAAGACAGGATCTGTGTGATCACCCTTTAGAACGGAGATTTGCCTTATTTACACAGGCAGATCCCCGTTCTTTCACTGCGGGGAACGACCCGCTGATTGGCTCCCCCCCGGCCAATGGGAGCGCACCCACAGATCGCCGTGTATGAGCCCGACGTACACCTATCGCGATTTGCGCAGCTGAGCCAACCTGCCGCAGTATAACTGCGACGGCTGGTCGGCAAGTAGTTAAACTACTACACTATAAGCAAAAACATTGTTTTTGGTTCATGACACCATGCTGATAACTCTGGTACTATCCCCGGGTGGAGTGGAATAGAGGAGCTTGGTCCTGCCACCTGTGGAGCTACAGTGGTAATGCTGGATGCCATTTACACAAAGCGCTTATTGCTGTTCTAGTAATAGACAGCATATCCCTCTGGTGAGTGTCTATTTCTACCATTGGTGAAGGATTGGCACTATGGGTGTTTCCAAGCGTTGGGTGAAGGCTGAAGTGGAACACTTCTATTTTACACCCATAACAATATGAACGGTTTATTTTTGTTGTTCTGACAAACGTCAGTTTATGGTCACATTTTTGTGGACAATTTTAATATTTTAGAGCTGCATTTTTGTTAGAATTTGGTTATTGGTGTACAATATATCTACTCCTATTGCATGCGGCTGTTTAAATTTCACTGAAAGAGCGCTGACATGATTTTACTATTTTAACTGGGCAAATTCATTCTGAAAGCAGGAGTTTAGGGAATCCCACCTCACTGTATGTAATGCAGACACACAGGCCACATAAACATAGGCTAATGCATGGATGCTCAACCTGTGGCCATGCAGCTGTTGGAGAAATACCCATCCCATGAGGCATTGCAAGGCTGACAGTTACAAACATGACTACCAAAGGCAGAGGTAGATGGCACTTGTAGTTCCACAACAGCAGGAGGGCCACAGGTTGATGATTTCACTGAGACCAGAACAGTTATGATAAAAGTTTGAATTTCACCCACATCATTTTTAATAACTTTCCTAAGCAAAGGATATTTTAGATTTCAAACTTGTACATAGTGTGCTTAGGTATGGGGTAAACCTTAACATAGTTGAAAAACCCCATTTTAGAGAAACATCTGTGTGACCACCCTGAGTGGCATCTGCCACTTTGAAACCATAACCATTTCATATCATGAATGGTGTTTTTTAAACAGTGTGCTTGTAGATTTTATAAGACCAACAGCAGCAACTTTAGTGCTCTCGTTTCCTTTGCTCAGAAAACACAAACACAATTCCAGGGATCTTGGTTTAAAGTAATGAAGTGCTGTTCAAATGAACTAGCTTGGTAAACACTACATTTACAATATGGCACATATATGTGCACAAACTGCCAGGAGGCAACGGGATATCAAACACCTTCTGCAAAGAAAATTAATAACATGTTTGTGCAAACATTTCCAGCCTGGTCCTAAAATGTCATAGAAATATCTGTTTGCTATCTCAATAAAATAGAATGCCATGTAATTACATAGGGCTGGATGAATTTTGCGATGCCATAATACAATTGTAATGATAGATTTGGCTAGCAGACCATGAAGAATGCTCAGGAAATGTCATATCTACAGTCAGTCCTTGCCTGTATCCAGAGGGTTAGTTGCACCTTACAAAACTGGCTGATTTAATTGGACTGCAAAGCAGCATAAGCTGTCTAGTCAAATAAATCATGCAAGTAGAATGGTGGCCATTTTCCTTCCTAAGAATAGGAACGCAGAGGACGATGAGACAATGGACCTTTTCTTTTCCTGCCATTTTTCTTCCTAATCAAAATGAACTAGTTTACTGGACTTAAACAGTTTAAACAAAACGAATTGAAACAAGAATGTAATTTCTGTAGCACAGATTTATCATTGTGTTTTCTAAAAGTGGAATGCATTATATATTGGTCTTGTGCACTAAGTAAAATGTGGGAATGTTGACTACAACAACCCAAGAACAAAAAAGAGCATGCTACAGCAGGGTAACAGTTCCAATGGAAATGATGCTTACTGTATAACAAGATTCAAGCTTTATCTTGCACTTCTCAGAAATGTACATAAAAAGGTCTGTACTGCCTCGTGGCCACCAAATAACAAGCAAACTTGCATTTCCAAGCGACATCCCAAGAAAGAAAACTTGAATAGGAATGGATTCAATAGACATTAGAGACTGTTATCTGTAGAGGAGTTTATAAACTATGCCCATGTGCATTCCTTTTCCAGAATCATATGGATCAGAATTAAGGGTTAAATGGGCAAACCAGCTTATGTAAAGAAAGCGGGGAAATAACTTGATACCCCACTTATTTCTATGGAAAGGCCATCTAATATTGTCACACGGAGCTGCAACTATGTGGTACACAGGAGGATGCACAGCAAAGATCTTGGAAGAGCAGGGGGTAGGTAAGCATAACACTTGGTGGTTGAAGGTAAGCAAGAAAGGTAGCTTTTAAAAGATAAATATAATAAAACAACAAAATATACTCTAAGCTTTGTGCAATATCCCGCGTATACTGATCTAGTGAAGAGAACTTAGTCAACATACCTTGCAATGTTTGTAAACACTGTCCTGTTTTAATGTCCCATATTTTAACAGTAGAATCTGCGTTTCCCGAGACAAGAATGTTATCCTTAAGTTCCATTCCACTGGTTAATGACTGGTGCCCAGTTAACGTGTGGATACAATTTCCAGTCTCCACATCCCAGACTCTTATTGAGGTATCCAAAGATCCACTGACTACATGGATGCCATCAAACTGCAATTGGGAAAAAAGCAGACATATATTTAAGCTTCATGTTTAGCAGAGGAAAAATTAATTCAGAAAATCTCATGACAAAATACTTGTGTGTGAGGTCTCTGTAGATCAGAAGGTCCTAACATAACCCATGTATAATGGAAAAACTTTTCATTTTTTTAAAGTTTGTTCTTCCCCTCTATAGTGTAGCTTAAATATGCCCCTTATTTATGCTTGACCCTTGTTTTTCCAGTGTGTGTGACTTCACGCCACTGCTTTCTCCCTAATAAAGGGCTCCTGGTCACATTTATTTTGCCTAGTAGTTCACAACAGATCAGTGACATAATCCTTTTTGGTGGGTGTGATCTGCACTCAGGAACAACCTGCCTGCATGTCTCTGCATGGCATCATGGGACATATTGTTTTCATCTAGCCTTAGTGGGACACATTGGATGTTATGTGGGTCATATTGGATGTGATGTACCCCACCCGATTTGATCCTCCCACTGTCACCTGGGCAATGTAAACAATGAAGGCGGCAGTGATGATGTCAGAAGAAAGTTGATAACTCTAAAATAAAGGCATTCATGTTTAAAACTTACATAAGTGTTTGTTGTCCTTGGGCAAAGGGTGCTAAGGTTAAAAAGTAATGAAGATCCTAGAACTCAGCTGTGTAAAATATTCAAAATGGAGACTAGAAATACTGCATGTAGATATCGTACAATTTCAAACATAAGAAATCGTAACTTCCTTTATGCAGATACCATCAAACCCACAAAACGTCCAGTTCTAATTTTCAGTAAACTTCTACTTCTAATTTTATTTTATTTATAAAGCTTATTTGAACAAGCTAAACTTAGAAGCCAATTGGCTACCATGCACAGCTGCACCAGATTTTGCACTCTCCAGTTTTAGTAAATCAACCCCATAGTGGTAATAACCATAAAACTAAATAAAACTTTAGACTATAGCTGTTTCAGTCTTTGAATGCAACCTCTCTGTTTCTAAAGCTGATAATAGGCAAGTTAGCGGACATGTGAACAGCTATGTGTCTCCTAATCTTTTGTACGAATCCACATGGACATGACTATTATAGGAAAATGAACCCCTTAAACTGCTTGCAGTTGTATTTTTATTCTGCACAGAGTATTGTTTTTTGTTCAGCTGAAATGTATATGTATGGTGGGGTTCATAATCTGTGCTGTGGTCATGACCTGGAATTTGTAAGTAGAACTTGGAAACTTCAATAATCCAAGAGAAACTAGCAAACGCAGCCAAACATATTATTTTACTGTGCACTTGTCTTTTTAACATAGAATATGTGAGTTGCAAATGGGAGGTTGGTCATGCATCTTTGATGAAATCTTAACATTCACTCCCTTACTTGCAGAGGTATAAAACAAAACTGCAGGACACCAAAAAGATGGACATTGGCCTGACTTGCTAGAAAAATGTAATTAGGTTAGAAGAAACTACTTTACAATATTCAGATAGAAATATGCAGCTAATTGGTGACCTAAAATGGCATAGCCAATCACAGCAAGAAATCTGATGCGTCTCATAACCAGAGGGCATTTCTAGAGACAGGATAAAAAGAGCACAGAGCCTGACGGTAAGGGCACATTATAATGAGCTCTGAGCAAAGTAAATACAAATCGGGGTGGCATTTGACCTACATGCATTTAAAACCCAAGCGTGCTAAGCTGAATAAAATGAAGCTTTTTATTGCTCTGTAAGTCGAACAAAGAGCTAGAAGAACAATACAGACGAAAGAAAAAAAAAAGTTGTTCTCATGTAAATATATTGTTCATACCTGTAGAGAATAGACTCTGTTTGTGTGGCCTTGCAGTGTGTGTAAACAGGTTTCGGTCTCTGGATCCCAGACTTTCACCATGAAATCGTAAGCCCCGCTAACGACCCTCCGTCCATCGTACTGAACACAGCGGACAGCCGCTACATGCCCCATCAGAACATGTAAGCACTGGCCTGTTTCAATATCCCAGACTCGAAGGGTGGCATCTCGTGACCCGCTCACTACCCTGTAAAAGAGAGGACATATTGCAGCACATGTAACTGGAGTACATATGAAAATATCCTGCCTTCTTCTTATGAAAACAAAACACAAGAGGAGAGGTATTTTCTCACATTACTGCTGACCTGGCTTTCATTTTTATTTCAGAGCAAATAACAGAAAAAACAGATTGTTAAAACAAATGAAACTGCAGATAAAACAGGTGTCAACTAGGGCTGGGGAAAAAATCGATTTAAATCTTGAATCGAGTTGAGAGGTCAAATTGATTCAAAATTTAAGCAAATCGTTTTGTTTTTTTTTTCCTCACTGCGCCGGTCCTGAGGAGCTGCGGGCAGGAGTTTTTAGGCGAGGCCGCGGCTTTGGCCTAGTCCACGAGGCCGGACGCCGCGGACTAGGCTCAAGCCGCAGCCTCGCCTAAAAATTCCTGCCCGCAGCTCCTCAGGACCGGCGCAGTTTCCAAAAAAAAAAAAAAAACTTGAATTGAATCGTGAATCGAGTTTTTTTTAAGAAAATCGCAAGATTTTGTTTTTTGGAAAATCTCCCAGCCCCAATGTCAACACAAAAAAAATCTACAGGGGGGTTCTGTGGTACATCCATTTTGTTGCCAGGATATAAAAGATATTGTACCTTAGAAAAATCACCTAGTAAAACCTGCGGTAGCTTTCTATACATGTGCCTTTATCACATTAACATGTAAATATAAAGTACACCCCTAAGGTCTCTTTTTACACTAGCGGACCGATTTTGTCAGTTTTTCAGGCAGACCCAATTGGACCCTCCAGTCTTCTCTATGGAGCGACGGGTGTCAACGAACATGTGTCTGCCGCCATCCGATCAAAAAAACTGATAGATAGGGATCCGTTCCCTATCCGTATGGCGAATCGGATTGCATGGCAGTTGGGTGTAAACGGATAGCCAGTCTGTTTCCATCCGACCGCCCATAGAGGAGAGCAGGCTGTGTTTGCTCTGCATAAGCATAGAATGCATTAAGATAAAAAAAACCTTCTGCCTTTACAACCACTTTAAGCTGGGTACACACGATCTGAATACCGACATTTGGACTGTGTACAGCAGCCCGTCTTCTGTGGAAAGGGCAAGCTGGAAAACCAGCATTAGATCAGCGATGGCAGCCAATGACTGAAAACACGGATCATTGTGTTCTGGCAGGGGGGGGGGGGCAGGCAGCAGTCCCGCTGTCAGAACACAACAGTACAGTGGGGGAGATCACTGCACAAACACAGCTTGGTTACAACAGCGACCTCTCAGTTTTCTTTGCATTCAGCCCGCTGAGTTGAAAAAAAAAAAAAAAAATATTAACATGTGCACCTAGGCCATACACGGTGCAAATGTTACCCGTTTCAGCTAACATTCGAGCTGTGTAAGGGCAGGCTGAATGTACCAAGTTGATCGATCACCGATTTTACCGGAAATTATCTCCAACAGCTGCTATAGCCGCTAGCAATAATCACTGCCTTATTACAGCGGGGGCGGCTTCTCCCACCGGGAGAAGAAAATGGCCGGCAAGAGGGATTCCCACATCAACACTGTCTTGTACGTAGTTGCAGGAAAGAAATTTGCTTCATGTATGGCTGGCCATAGATTAGAAGCTCCTTGAGGACAGGGACTGGTGTGAATGTACAACATGTAAAGCACTGCATAAATTGCCAGCGCTATATAAATATTTGTAATGAATGACTAAAGAAAGTAACACAGACAACGAACCTTTTCTCATGTAGATGCATGCATCGCACAGTGGAGGTATGTCCATAAAGCGTGTGTATACATTCCCCAGTTTCTGCATTCCATACTTTTAACGTCCTGTCTGTGGAACCGCTGATAATGATGTTATCTCTCATCTGAGATGACCAGACACCACCCGTATGTCCAACCAACGTTCTCAGACACTGTAAAGAGACAGCACAATCATTCACAAAATTAGGCTGCAGAAATTCTGTTAAGTGTACTCAGTAATTCAATACATACTGTCTCGAAGAAAGAGCCAAAATATCAGATGAAGACAGAGCTTCCACACTTAATCATGTCAATGCACAGAGCCACAAAATTTTGCCCTTAGCATTGCTACTTTGTGCTATGAGGGATGTGGACATCTCCTAAATATTTTGAATGTGCTTTGGACTTTTGTTGCATTTTTGGAAGATCAAAAAAAGCACATCTAATTTATTTTGTACTGGGATTTGAAGCATTCATAATTCATTGCATATAGTTTTACTAATACTGGAAAAAAAAAAAAAAAAGAAAGACAATTAACTAGGACAGTTATAAATATCAGTATGGTAAGATCATGATTTAATTTCATTCCTTTAGAATGAAATGAGGTATGCAGGAAAAATAGTCTTTAAGATGCTATGCCACTGACAAAGATAGTCAATGCATTTACATCTGGGTGTGTCATCTACGCTTGATCTTGTTAGGTAATCTATCAGTAGATTGCAATTAAACCATTGTGTCTCAAAGTTGTTATTAAACTCATTCGTCCATCAACGCCCACTTAGCATATTATTGGGTACAGATCTCAAGTCAAACCAGCCCACTTACAGCTGAGACACAAACCTGTTGCCCAGCGACTTACTATCCAACATGCTTATTTATAACTGGGATTTGTGACTCATCAATATATTTTTGCTACAAATTTCATCATACATGACTGGTTTTAAAAGTCTCCTTTTGTAGTTTTAACTTCGTAATACAAAGATCGTGCAACAGCCCGGGAGTAGGCCTTGTGTGTAGTTATTAATTTTTTTTATTACATTCATTCAAAGCTTCTCTTTGTGTGCAACATAGGCAAGCAGAGAATCTGCAAGAGTGCTCAGCGATATGTAGCTTATTTACAATGCTAGGATAAGCCCACTCCTCCGCAGGCCTTCCCTACTCAGTGATTTCAAGGTAAATGCCCAAGGGTTAGACACACCAGCAATTTGCTCATCAGGCGAACATACAGGCCATATGGTGTCCACCCTAAAGCTAATCATACACTGCCTGCAGTCTAAATGAGAAAAAAAAAAAAAAAACACTAAAGAAAAACAAAAACAAAAAAAAAACCAGCACAATTCCTCCTGCCACACTATACAGAGCAGGTGAATGAATCTCCCCACTGGGGCTAATCTATTCTGACAGTTGGCCCCATAAAGTGTCAAAATACCTGAACAGCAGCAGCATTGATTAGATAAAGCTATAATAAAGCCAAAAAACTTTCAGCTGACTCAACAAAAGTTGATCCAATGCAACTGTCCAAAATTAGCACATTGTATGAACATATTAAAGTTAAAGAAAAGCCTATCTATAACTTTTCTTAAAAATGTTCCATCCTCTGTCACCTCCCTACTGCCCTATATAAAAAAACGATCTGTGTACCTACCTATTTTTAATCCACTCTGGTCTGACCACATGATCCTGCAGTTTCGACTCCCCTGTGTCAGTGAGCAGCTGCTACAGGGGAGAGAAAATGAGGGAGCCCCAACAACTGCTGGGCCATGGGAGCCTGTGGGTGACATTACGGTTCTGGGAATTCACAGCCACTGTTGAGTGCGCCCTTACACAGGGGACCTGACACTGCAGGATCATGTGACTGGACCAGAGACCAGAGCAGATTAAAATAGGTAAGTACACAGATTTCTTTTTTTTTTTTTAACAGTGTATGCAGGATGGGTAGGAAGAAGGAAAGGGAGCATTTTTAAGAATAGTCACAGTTAGGTTTTTCTTCTACTTTAAAGTGGATGTAAACCCAATGTCATCCTTTTTATACTACTGTCATAGGGGTTATCTATAAGGATATACATGCCTCCTGCATGCATCTTTACCTCTCAAATGTCTCCCCTCTGTCTGTTATGAGACCCGAAAAACTGCATATTCTGTGGGTGGGTCTGTTGTCTGGAGCTCGGTGGGTGGAGTCGTGATGTCAGTAGACTCCCCGCCCACCTCTACACTCCCCTTGTCAATATGCATTTTCTCCTGTGCATTTCTTACACTGAACTTCTGCTATGATCTCTAACATCCAGTGAAAAGACAGGAAAGTAACCACATGACTTCAGCATGCCAAATCATGCTGAGGTGTGGAACAGCCAATCCTTGCAGAGCTGCTGAAGAAAGGAGTGGGGGTGGGAATTAAAAAATAACGCATGTCTTAGGCTAGTGCACGAGATGTAAATCACCTGTCACTCACAGCAAGGGGGAGGATTTGACAAAGTTTTTCTCTGTTTGTCAAGTTTTATCTCACTCAACAATAAAAGAGGATTGCCCAGAGCTAGATTAACTCTTTGTGGCAAGACTGGGCTCAAATGATAGGAAATCTTATACGCTACATTATGACAGCAAAGAAAAAAAAAATTTCGGGTTTACATCCACTTTAATGAAGACAGGTATAAAAAAGAATAAAAAATAAAAGAATAAAAAAGAAGCCAATTCCTGCTTGTAAAACAATTTCATATATTAAAGATTGTAACTCATAGTACAACATTGCAGGTTTCTAAAATACAGCAGTATGACTGCACACTTGGGCTTCATGCACACTGGACGTTATAATAACATTAAAAAACGCCAGTAGATTTGCAGTGAGTTTCTCAACGTTTTTGCTATAGTGTTTTTCAGCGTTAGCGTTTTTATTCATTTAATTTTTTTTTTCACTAGGATCAAAAACAGTAAAAAAAACAAAACAAAAAAAAAACCGTAAAAACGTCCAGTGTGCATGAGGCCTTAGAATTAAATTTCGAAAAAGAAATGAGAAACTGCACACACAAGCACTTTGATCTTCCAATCTTTTGCATTACGCAACACCAACAAACTAACAAAACATTACACTTCGCAATTAACCAGCTTTTAATTATTAATCTATTCAGGAAATTAACAACTGGAATTTGATTTGTTGCTATAAGCAAATTGTCTACTTTTTTAGTTAAAGTTTTGTAAACAGAAGGTAAAGCAGTTTAAGATTGTATGCCATTTATATTAAAATCCTGAAGACCAAAAGCAGTTCCTGAAATGCTGTAGTGATAATACGAGGACCACTAAAATGGATTTAGAAATCATAAGACAAACATCCATTTATAAAAATGCATCATTATCCTAATTTAAACTATGCTGCTGATTATTTGCTTGTGAGTGGAGAGACCAATTTTCACACATTTTTGTCAAAAATAATTTCTAGACTATCACCATATGCTGTACACTTATGCGACCATACCACTTCAGTAACACTAACGGCTGCATGTATGGGAATACTGTAAAACTCTACCACAAAATGTCACTCACAGATTTACTGCCAGCAGGAGGATCAGATGCACAACTTTGATTATTGTAATAAAGGCTAAGGGTGTGACAAGTACCAGAGCCAATGCACAATTTAGGGAACTGGAGGTTTTTTTTATATTGGTTATGGAGGGCTAATTAAACTGATCTCACAGAACATGAAAGACTTGAGTTTCTCTGCAATGAAATCAGGCACCTTCTGCACGCTCTTTCATGGGAGCAGCTCATGCCGAAGAATGTGGACAGACGGGGAGTAGCTGAATTCTCTATACCCCAAAGGCACTTTATTTTAAGCCTGCAAATAGGGTTTCACAGTTCATGCTAAAAATTAAGACCAAATGTTCCATCTGTATTTAAGAGCATGGCTTCTGAGCATCATATATGGCACAAACATAAATATTAGTATTATTGCGGATTGATAGCAGAAAAAATGCCATTCACAATGGCTGGCTAACGATAAATTGGCTCCTATCATCTGTGCTATAATGCCAAATATTTCAGCACTGCTGGAATTTGCAGGCCAGATGACCCAGTTAACAAGCTGGCACATACAGCAATTGAAATACTGTAATCTCTCCTGTCAAAGCAGATTGCAAAATGGAGCAGAAACAATGTAGCAGCACATATCAGTGTTTGATCCCTACAGAAACAATTTTAGGTTCATATATTGAAAAAAAAAATGAAAAAAAAATTTAAAAAAAATTAAAAAAAAAAAATCAGGAAGCTGTTCTACTACCTGGCTAAAAAAAAACAACCAACACATCCAAAAATGTCAGTGCCAAATATTCTTACCTACTGCTGCAAAACAGTTGGCCAGGCATGGAGAGGCAGATTGTGCTGGTAGTTTATGACTGGTAGGACAACAGTACAGAATGCCAAGGTCGAGTCATCACCAAATGACCAGACATGGCTGCTACTGAACCCATTTTAAACAGGTGCATTCAGGAAGGCCATTATCTCCTGCATAGCAATCCCATTTCCCTGGCAAAAATACAATAAATTGGTAAAGGCATGATAAATTACAGAGGCCAGCATCTTATGACTTTGTGGGCTTACCTTTCCAGTAACTGCTGACCAAACTTTTAAAGTGTTGTCATCAGATCCGCTAACTATTCGGTTACCACAAAACTGGAGGCATGTAATCACATGATCATCGTGACCTTTCAGCACCTAAGAAATAAAAGAAAGCTGGTTAGGAATCATACCACAAATGAAACTCAACACAAACCTGCTTTAACTCTGTAAACCATAATGAACAGAGCCTTGAAATGGTTCCAAATATGTGCTTCATCGTTATTGTTTATAATGTATGCTTGGCGTGCGTTTGTTATGTACAACACAGATTTAGAAGCAACTTGCCTGCAAGCTTATTAATACTTTGATTGAACCTTAGACTCTTTCCCTGCCCATGTTAAAACACTGATTACCTATAGGACAGAGAATAGTTATCATACATTACTGCATTCTATTACAAAAGCTGACTGTTTAAAAAAAAGTCTTAAAAGTTCTGTTAACTGACCCTGATCATGACAATTTCCTTCATATCTTTTTACAAGAATCTCTATTCACAGCCAGAATGTTAATAGCTGGGCATGGCTCAGGGTGCTGCCTCCGACTGTCCAAGAACCGATGGCCGCTGTTAATCCCACTTTACCCTACAAGAAAGTGTTTCACGCTAATAGAGGGTGTCCTACCAAGTGTCACAAAATATGGGATAAATGGCTAGAAACTGTTTCCACTTGTGATGACTATAACCGTGCTGATGTGTACTCCTATTACTACATGCCCAAAATACCTTAGTATGACCTCATATGTTATATACTTTTTTTTTATTTTTGTGGGATATTTTATTCACCAGTTATGATTTTCCTGTGTTAATATAGAAATTGTTATTGCCTTAACTGTGTAACTGCATACACCCTGTTGTACAAATGTCACTTTGATAAACATCCAGACAGCATTTGCTTAACCAAAACTGATGAATTATACCACAACTGCTATAATGAATACCACTATTATAGTAAAACCAATCATGCTGGATCCCGGCTTCTCAGCATCACCACACATAGACTGACATAGACTAATGTCAGTCTATGTGTGTTGATTTATTGAATGTTCCATAGAAACAATGAAACACACCACAGTTGCAGTAGCCAGAACAGAGGTGGACTAGTTTCGCACAGCTACACTGTGCTTACTCGTCAGTAACCACAGTGTAGCTGAGCGAAACTAGTCCACCTCTGTTCCGGCTACTGCAACTTTGGTGTGTGTCATTGTTTCTATGGAACATTCAATAAATGGACTTCAGGAACGTCAGTGTGCAGCCAATTTCTTTCCTTATTCAGTCTTCTACGGCAGGCGAGCCAGGGATTGCACCCATGTGAGGAGTCTCACACAATTCATTGTGCTTAAAGTTTCTCACCTGGAGCAGCAATTTTCCTCTGCTGTCTACTTATGTGTGTCGATGCTGAGAATCAGGGATCCAGAATTAATTAGCCTGCTACTGCATACAGAAACAAGGGGTGATACTCGAAGGGAGTCACCAAGAGGACATCACAGTGGGATAGGTCCCCCCATAGAGACCTACAAGCCCAGTTGACTTCCCTTACTATACAGTAAGGGAGTCATCAACATCTTGTTAGTGCGGAGTGATTAGAACATTCAATGTGGTGGACACACAGGGAACATCCTGGGAACGAACCACTTTACATTGCACAGAAAGATTTTCGCACTGTCACTTTTATAGTATTATGTTGTAACATTGATTTGTTTTACTATAATAGTGGTATTCACTAAAGCAGTTGTGGTATAATTCATCAATCTAGGGTTAAGCAAGCGCTGTCTGAATATTTTCCTAACTGGTTTCATCGGAATAGATAGCACAGACAGCGGCTGCTCATACTACCATTAGGCCCCTTTCACACGGGCGGCTGTTCTGCCGCTGTTAAAAGCATGTTTTGTTATTTTGAAATTCAGAGAATCCTGGCACAGCGTTCACTTGCAGTTGTATATTGCAACTAGCTGCGTTTATGTGCGTTTGGCTGCCTTGGAACATTATTGCCATTTCTGATGTGCTTCCTGTTTTTCTTTCCTTGTTGCTGCTGTTATATCCAGGTGAAATAGTACACTGCGATTACCTGCAATTATGTGCAGATAGCTGCAATAAATCGTTCCTGGACGCAGTCAAATTAATTTTTTCTTTCTGCACCAAACCATATGCAACGAAACCATCGCTAAACGTAGTGTTGTGAATGGGGCCATAGGAAAGCATTGTGTGCGTTTAGCTGCGGTAGATAACTTCATCTGTCCGCAGCTAAAAGCTGAATTCTATCCGCCTGTGTGAAAGGGGCCTTAAAGTTGAACTGCATTCATTTTTTCATCTTTCTATTAAATCTTCTGCCCTTGTTGTTTTAACTTTGGATAGTAAAACATTTTTTTCTGCCAGCAAATACCTTATACAGCCCACTTCCCGTTTCTTCTATGGAAAAAAAAAAGCCTATACTTATGACATCATGCACAGCTCTCACTCTTGTGAGAATTTGCAAGGAATAGAGGGGGGATGAGTCATAAGAGGGCCAATGAGAGCTACAGAGCTGGCGGTGTTCCCCTGTGTGTCTGTGTAAATCCAGGAAGTGAACAGGCAGCAGCTTCAGCTGCCCACAGTTAAAATGGTTGCAGCCAGACTCAGTGGCAGGAGATTTCTGCAGCATATTTAGCAAGTACAGAATCACAGTATATATAAAATAATATGCAAAGTGGTTGGAAAGAAGCTTCAGAATGACAAATATATTTTTATTACAAATTATATGAGCAGACTGCAGTTCCTCTTTAATATTTTAGTTGTACACCTAGGCGTGGGTGCTTTAATTTTACTTTTATACATGTCACTTTGTCATACTTCTGCTCTTCACGAATAAATAGTTTGTTTAAAACAAAAAGTTCAGTCAACTTTCTTCAAGTCCTAGAACTGAAGAATTGAAAGGGTTGCAATGCTAGACTAACATATAGCATCCCTTTTTAGCCACATACACACAAACAAAATATTAAAGCAAATACAAATTGGCAAACTTTACCTTTGGAGACTTAAGTTCACCTCGTCGCCAGTTAGTATCAATTCGGTGCTGCCTAATAAAAGCACTTTTCCATGGACTGTGCGTGAAACCCGGTTTTAGCACTTTTCTTCTTTTTATATGTAAAGGTTCATCAATACCTAAAAAAGTTATGAAGAAACATATATACAAAGGAAACAAGAAATGGGCTCAAAATAAGATCCCCACAAGGTGTAATAAATGCTTTGTCATCTGAAATATATGTAGATTCTTACCATCTTCTTTACATTTTTCCCTCCACAAAAGGTTGTCTTCGGCCAGAATTCGCCAGTACCGACACGTCTGTGCTGCTTGAAGGAGATCCTTAGGTTCCAGAAAGGATAGAACATACAACGCCAACTAGAAAAGATAAATTAAGGTGGGCACTAAAATCAATAAAAGAGATAAAAGTCTAAGACCCAAGCCCACCTATCCAATTTACCTAATAAAGAGTACTTTAACTACTTTCTAACTGAAACATATAACCACTTCAAGAAAAAAAAAAAAAACAAAAAAAAACAAGAGGCTTTTATAACAAAAACTGCACACCACCACCAAACGTAACTACAAATATAAGAACAAAGTGCGTGTGTATGGTAATACCCAATCTTGCAATGAGTGTGGTCTTTCAAAGTCAGTTCTAACTTCCTCCAAAAACATAGAAGTGTCTAATTAAAAAAAAAAGGTTGGAAAATTGTGCAAAGCTGGTGCAGATGTCTAGGAACGTGGCAAAAAAAAATAGTAACGTTAAACAGTACCTCTCCCAGACACATGCAGATGACCAGATTGTTGTCACTTGAAAGAAAAGTGAATGGAAACATCCTTATCAAGCTCTAGAATGTATAAAGAGCCTAAACGCGGTTTTGATTATAGATACTGCCTAATGATAAAGTCAAGTCATGAATTAGCTCACTCAACCTTTCTTAGGAGACATTTAGCTTTGACTTCTAAGACCACCAGGTCTGATACAAAATATATTATATATATATATATATATATATATATATATATATATACATACATATATACACACACATATACATACACACACAAAACACCATAATTGAAGTCAAAGCCTAATAATCTGCACTTTGTGTCCACAGAAGACAGGGCCTTGTGATTGTGTAAAATGATTGAACTTTCCTCTATTCTACGCCCTACTGAAATAGGTTTGGCTATGACTACGCAGCACCATTATTCTAAAACATTTGCAGGCTCCTTATGCTTGGCAAATGCAGTACTGCATATTGCACAGTTCCCCTTTAAATTATTTGGCATTTTCTTAACTCATGCACCTGCGTTTCAGCTCCCAGGAATTCAACCTCTTTCAACATCTGCTCAATGTCTCTCACTGCGGTTTGAAAGCTCACATTAAAATGCTGATTTTTCTGCACTTTTCACAGCATTAACATAGTGGTAATAGATATTGATATTAACAGGAAACATTTGTACAAGTCATTTCAATTGCAAATGAGTTGTTAGAAATATAAGGTGTTATAAATTAGACAAGCCTTTTTTGTCTACTACTGCATATTTTGAAAAAAAAAAAAAAAAAAGACAATTTTTGTACAGCCAAATCTGATCTAGACTTTTCAAACACTGCCCCAGCTTTGTCCCTTATTGTTTTAAATCAGTGTACCGCCACATTGTATATACGCCACATTCTGTATTGCAGTATGGTGTAGTGCCAGATTGCAACAGCTGGCTCTGGTAAATGAGACACATCAAATCAGGGAGGAAATTACTTATTTCTAAGTGTAGTTCTCTAAAGGCATTCAATTAAACTATTGCCAGAATATCCTCTTAAAACATCCCCTTCATTAAACCATGAGCTTTAAACTATTGAATATGACCAAAATAAAATTAGAAACAATTGAACAGAGTATATGTTTTCTAAAATTCTAAAATTTTCCTCTAAAATAAACAAGGCATACAAAGTTACTGCTATAATCAAGACAGTAAACGACAAACTATTTTAAAGTTTAAAGTGGGAGTAAACTCCCATGGTTGATATCCATCTATAGGTAAACCTATAATAAGGCTTACCTATAGGGGTACAGTAAATATCTCCTAAACGTGCACAGTTTAGGAGATATTTACTTGTGAATGAGCCAGTGACCTCACTGACGCATTTGCTCTGAAAGAACGGCATGCCCGTGCTGTAAATAGAAGCTTCCACGCACATGCGCGGAAGCGACGTAATCGTGGTGACGGCGGGAGGACGCGAAGATGGAGGGCTTTGTTTTAAGGTAAGTAGCACATTATAAAACTTTACCTTGCAGGTTAAAAAACCCAAAAAAATAAAAGCATGGCAGTTCACTACCGCTTTAACCACTTCCGAACCAGCTGCCACAGTTTTACTGTGCCACGGTTAGCTCGGCTGGGCAAATCAATATTACCTTATGTCGGTTTTTCTTTTGGCCACTAGGGGCGCGTCCGCAGCCGATGCTAGTGCCCGACGGGTGCGATGACATGTACACACAAATCCCGGTTCTTTCAGGGAGTAGAGACAGATCATGTGTTCATACCATCACACCTAGGGAATACAGTTAAAGTGACACTAAAGGTTCTTTTTTTTTTTTTTAAATAACATATCATACTTACTGTACCTCCACTGTGCAGCTCGTTTTACACAGAGTGGCCCCGAACCTGCTCTTCTGGGGTCCCTCGGTGGCCCTCTCGGCTCCTCCCCGCATCAGATAACCCTCTAGGAGAAGAGCTCTCCCGGGGGGTTTACCTTGCGAGCACGCTCCCGAGTCCAGCATGCGGCGTAGACGCCACATGCAGGACTTGCCCCGCCCCCATCATTGGATTTGATTGACGGCAGCAGGAGCCAATGGCTGCGCTGCTATCAATCTATCCGATCAACAGCTGAGAACCCCCTAGCAGAGAGACTGCGCCTCAACGTGGGGCAAGTTCAAGGGTTCAGGTAAGTAAAACGGGGGGGGGGGGGGTCACTGGCAGGTGTTTTTTCACCTTAAAGCATAGGATGCATTAAGGTAAAAAACCACGAACCTTTACAACCCCTTGATCGCCCCTATTGTTAACCCCTTTACTGCTGGTGACATTTACACAGTAATTGGTGCATTTTTATAGCACTGATCGCTGTACAATTGTCAATGGTCCCAAAATGTGTCAAAAGTGTCCAATTTGTCCCCCGCAATGTCACAGTCCCGATAAAAATCGCAGATCGTCGCCATTACTAAAAAAAAAAAAAAAAATAATAATAATACAAATGCCATAAATCGATCCCCTATTTTGTAGACGCTATAACTTTTGCGCAAACCAATCAATATACACTTATTGCGTTTTTTTTTTTACCAAAAATATGTACAAGAATACATATCATCCTAAACTGAGGAAAAAAATGTTTTTTTTGAAAAAAATTTGGGATATTTATTATAGCAAAAAGTAAAAGATAGTGTTTTTTTTCAAAATTGTTGCTCTTATTTTGTTTATAGCACAAAAAATAAAAACCACAGAGGTGATCAAATACCACAAAAAGAAAGCTCTATTTGTGGGGAAAAAAAGGACATTGATTTTGTTTGGGTACAGCGTCACAAGACCGCGCAATTGTCAGTTAAAGCGACACAGTGCCGTATCGCAAAAAATGGCCTGGTCATTGAGCAGCCAAATCTTCCGAGGCTTTAGTGGTTAAGAAAACACAAACATTGTTTTAAAAAATTGTACTGAGTGTGTTGAGTGTTGATGAGAACAGAGTAGTAAATACCAAAATACGCAAGTAAAAACAGACTACGTTGATTTACTAAAACTGGAGAGTGCAAAAGCTGGTGCAGCTCTGCATGGTAACCAATCAGCTTCTAACTTCAGTTTGTTCAATTAAGCTTTGACAGAAAAAAACCTGGAAGCTGATTTGGTTTCTATGCCGAACTGCACCAAATTTTGCATGCTCCAGTTTTAGTAAACCAACCTCTGTAGGATGATTATGTGCATCAGCAATAGATGCAATTTGTTTGAAATTCCTATGCTTAGCTCATGTGAGGTATTAAACCACCCTTATTAAAGATCGAGAAATTACTTTAAAAAGCAGAGCTAAAAAACAATATCTTGCTTCAAGTATCCAGAATGGCAGAATTGTAATGAATGTTATATATACTGCTGGAAACGGTTACATTTAAACAGAAGGTGGCCAAGGCCTCATTATCACAGGTATATATATATGCGTACTTTCTGCACTGAACGCAGGTTTTTGTTAACACAGTTAAGATCCTGCAAAAAAAATACACATCTAAAATACTTGCATTTAGACACGTTTATATGTGTACTGCGTTTAGCCGTGTACAATTCTTCTTTCAGTCAAATAAATGGCTACACATTTACATGCGTAAAATTTGCAGATCTGGGTGGTCCTGGAAGCAGGTGTCCTACTTTTTTCTGCACAGCTAAACGCAGCGCACATTTTCACATGTACATGCAGCTATGTATATGGGCTCATTGAATACTATAGTGCTGTGTTTAGATGCATACAAAACTATCTGCTGAATGCATCTAAACGCAGCATTTTTTCTGCCTGTGTGAATGAACTCTAAGGGAGAGATTCAGGAGCACTGCTAGATGAAAAGCATATCACAGGCAGTATATGGTGGCCAGACAGTGAACAATCTGACCAGATTCATCTAACAAGCATAGTTGTGTGCATACAGCCAGCACTGTCATATTAATCTAGGGGGAAAACAATGTGAAAAAGTCAACCTAGCTGGTGGTCATTCTACTTAGAGGTCTGTGGTATCTATATACACTTCCCACAATAAATAAGAGTATCTGACATGCAATAAACATGACTGAGTGATTTCCTAGGAGAGCATGTTATGCTGAATGCAGGCAAGTGGTCAAAGTATTTTCTTTGCCCTGGGCCTCGTCAAATACAATGCCTGTAGCATCATACAGGCTCTCATGTTTTTCTAATGGTTTACAGCAACTAGTCTTGGCAGGTAAAAATAATTTTTAATATTTGCTCTGCAAGGTTATTATAACAACTGGATATGCAAACACCAAATTAATGACCTGAACAGTCCTCATTAATGCCCTATTCACACCTTAACCTTTTGTAGTTTGTGACTATGCTCATAATTTAGAATTCCATTGTTTGTAATCATGCCTGTTCACATTTCAATGCTTAGTTGCTTGTAAACCACATGCTTAACCACTTGCCGACCGACTCACACCTATATACGTTGGCAGAATGGCTCTCCTGCACAAACTGACGTACCTGTGCGTCAGTCTGCAAAAGCAGGATAGCGGGCGCACGCGTGCCGAGGGGCGTGCCCGCGGGTCTCGCAGATTCGATGTCGGCCGGCGATCGCAGCGAGGAGAGGCAGAACGGGGAACTGCCCATGTAAACAAGACATTTCCCTGTTATGCCTATTGACATTAGAGGTTTGCTGTTCCCTGTAATCAGGAACAGTGATCTCTCATGTTTTAGTAAGCCAATCCAACCTACAGTTAGAACACGCTGAGGGAACACACTTAACCCCTTGATCGCCCCTAGTGTTAACCAGTTCCCCCCCTAGTGTTAACCAGTTCCCTGCCAGTGTAATTTTTCCATTGATAAGTGCATTTTTTTTAGCACCGATCAATGTAATAATGTCACTGGTCTCCAAAAAGTGTCATTTGGGGTCAGATTTGTCTGCCGCAATGTAAAAAACGCAGATCGCTGCCATTACCAGTAAAAATAATAAAAAAAATAAATAAAAGTCCCTAAATCTATCCCGTAGTTTGTAGACTCGATAGCTTTTGCGCAAACCAATCAATATACGCCTATTGCGATTTTTTTAACCAAAAATATGAAGAAAATATATCAGTCTAAACTGATGAATACCGTTGTTATATATATATATATATATATATATATATATATATATATATATATATTTATTTATTTTTTGGGTGGCAATATGTATTATAGCAAAAAGTTAAAAAAAAATTTATTCTTAAAAAATTGTCAGATTTTTTGTTTATAGCGCAAAAAATAAAAAACTGCAGAGGTGATCAAATACCACCCAAAGAAAGCTCTATTTGTTAGGGGGGTTGGGGGTGAGACATCAATTTTGTTTGGGTACAGTGTCACACGGCCGCAGAATTGTCAGTTAAAGCGACGCAGTGCCGTATCACAAAAAATGCTCTGGTCATTAAGGGGGTAAAACCTTCCGGGGCTGAAGTGGTTAAAGTGGTTGTAAACCCCATTCATGAAATTTGAACTAGGCACATATATCTGTAGTGTTTACTTGTATCTCTCCAAAGCTCTAAGCCCTGATTCACACAGGGGCGGCACGACTTGCAGGTCGCCTCACCTTGGCGACCTGCACACGACTTCCACGGCGACTTGCAAAACGACTTCTGTATAGAAGTCTATGCAAGTCGCCTCAAGTCGCCCCCAAAGTAGTACAGGAACCTTTTTCTAAGTCGGAGCGACTTGCGTCGCTTCTATTAGAACGGTTCCATAGTACAGAATGGGAGGCGACTTGTCAGGCGGCTAGGTCGCCTGACAAGTCGCCCCTGTGTGAACCGGCAGTAAGTGTCCTTCTGGCGCTTCTTTCCTCTATTATCAGAGTCACTTCTGACCAGTTCTCTGATGAGAGCTTAGAGGGAGAGCAGCACGGAGCTTGTCTATTCAGAATACAGCTCTGCTTGTTCCCTTTGTTCCAATCAGCTCTCACAGTTTAAGTTCAGTCTCTCCACCCACCCCTATGTACTGCTGAAAGATGAAGAAAGACTTTTAACACGATCTGCACTTTTCGAACAGTGTAGAAAGGGAAAAACAGCAGATATACAAGGCAAAACTCATGTAGGAGGATTTGTTTCATCTCTGTGTATCATGTGAGGCTATTCACTTCACTGGGTATATGAGAGAGTTTACATCCACGTTTAGGAAAAGTTATTTTAAAAAAAATACACATTTTTTGCAAGTAAAAACATATGCATTTACAATTTTTCTTTAGGATCCTGGAAAGCATTGCACTTATGATCAGCAGATCTCTGGTGCCCTGCAGGACACCATACGGAGCGTACGGAGAGGCAGTTTCACACCGACAGGAAGATTCAGTAAACTACCAGAGCGCTCAACAGCACTGTGGTAGCTCATTAACAACAACCACCCAATAGCTGCAAAGGATAATGATAGTTGTAGTTCATTCAGTCACAGAGCTCTGAATGAATGACGTGGCTGCATGGCTTCGCTTTTCAAAAAAATAAAATAAATAAATAACAGCTGGTATGGGCAGCGTCTCCCCATACTGTGGTCACACGTACTTGAAGGCAAACTTTTGCTTTAAATGAATACATTAGCTATTTGTGAGCATAATGAGGCATTTTTGGCCTCACACATTTCTGTACGCAACATGCATATTCTTTCACGTTTTAGTGCCTGAAGAACTTCTTGCCTCCTATATAAATCGATCTCCTTCCCTTACTCGGCACAGGAAACAAATGCCCAAAGTTTGACACATGTGCAAAAATACTTGCAAAGTTTTTTGTTTTTTTTTTAAAGCCCCCCAACCACCCTTCAAATAAAAAAAAAAAAAAAAAAAGAAGCCACTTCAAAATCACCAGGAATATGCCCTGCTCAGGCATGAAGACAGGGTAAAAAAATGAAACCCCAAAAACTCAAAAATGATCTTGTATATCTCTACTGTGGAGTTCTGAAAGCTTGTTAACAAGCTTAAAAAAAATGATGGCACTTAGCATACCCTGCCTCTAAAACGCTACTAGCTTTAATATAGCTATATACTACAGTATTTAGGCAAAGAAACATAGGTAACATCAAAATCTCTTTGATTTAGGCTTCATGTACATGGGACTTTTTACAAACTCTCCTGAACGATTTAATTTGACAGATAGTAACCCATGTTCAAAACGTCAGTTTTGCCACGTTTAGCTACGTTTTGCAGCGTTTGTGTTTAGAAGCGTTTTAAAAATATATATATTTTTTCAAAATAGCCAAAAATGAAAAAAAACTGTAAATGAAACATGGCTAAACACGAGTTACCGCGTTTAACGCTTGAAATGCTTGTAAACTCAGCTTCTGAACGTATTTTTTTTGCGCATCCAAAAAAATGCCTCTAAACTCAACTGCCTAGAAACGACTGTAAACTGTGTACATGTACTGATAAGATAACATAAAGGAGAGTTCAGGGGCATTTGAAAAAAAAAAATCCCAACTGCTCCTAAATGTCCGTTTACCAGCAGCAGTGTACACCAGGACTTAAACCTATAGGCTGGGTTCACACCTAATACCAATGCGGCTCCCAGCAGGGGTCCTGCGCGTCCCCGTTCACAGTTTCAGGTCTGATTTCAGCCTGAATTTTTAGCCGAATTCGGACCTGAAATGGTCCAAAAGACACACAGGGCTCCTGTGCAAATTTGCACCGGAGCCACAGCGGAGATATGTGAACTGGCTTCATAGAGAGCCGGTCAAAATCTCCAGCTATTGCATCCAATTCGCAATGGTGTGAACCCAGTCTTAAAGTTGCCATCCCTTTAAAACCGAACGCAGGTTCTGTGGCTGATCAAGGTGTTAATTAAACTCACTGTGCAATAAATAAGCCTCTGAACATGTGTAATTTGAGTGTTCAATTTTAAAGGTATGAGGTGACAACCATACTGTGGTTAAGGTTTTCACTGGTTAAATGCTTCCACACCAAATATTAGACATTTTAGACCACCGTTCTAGAATTATTTGAGCAGTTTCTTCGGCCCAATGAGATCTTCAATGAAAGAAAAAAAATGCAAACCACGTTCATCTTAAGTGCCCACAAGTGTGACATTGCCACCATCACTGTATTGCTAATCAAAATTTCATCATGATTTGCTGTATAAGAGCACTAGATTAGGAAATGAAGATCAAAAACCTGATCACATTATTAAGAAATATTTTCTTGGTGGAGGGCCACAAATGACAAGAAAAGCTTAACAAAAAGATCATGAAATAACCCGATTTTATAAATTTAACAATCAGTAAACCCAAGCAACAACTAAACGTTTATAAACGTATGAAGATCACGTAAAGCAGAAAGATAAATGGAGCAATCTCTAATGAATGCAATATGGGAAATCCATCTGATAGCTATTGTATTAGGGAGAATAACTGTACCGCTGTATGGAGGAGCCTGCAATGCAGTGTGGATCAATGCTCTGTGCATGGGGAGAGGTTATGACAGGATACACAGCTCTACAATGCAGCACTCACCACAACGCATGGTATAAACAGAAACAAATGCAGCTATAGCAGCGTTATTTTACTGTGATTACAAACATCTATAGATTGAGCAAAAGTAAAACATGAACTCAGCAGTAGTAAAACCTGTGTTAAGAATAAAGCTTGTATCTAAAACCTATCTTCAAGCAAGAATTGGGACTTGCCATGATTGACAATCTGCTTTCACTCATAAGCGCACATTAATCATGGAATTACTGCGCTAAGTCACAAAGATGTGTCGGCTTGCATCGCTCTTAAGCACCAATTAACACAGCACAAGTGACTTTGCTGAATATCGTAATTAGCTTAGCAGCAGTTAAAGGTGGCAGATGAGGGCGGCTTGTGTTTATACAACTAGCTGTGCCCTCTAACAGCTGACAAATCTCACCTCTTTAGGCAGTAAAGATATAAAGTCCCTCTGAAACTGAGGCTCAATAACTTGCATCATATGCTTTACTTGAGTTGGTTCACAACTGTCTATAAGTTCATCCAGGGCCAGCAGCTTTTCCGGACCACTCCAGCTCTATAAAACAAAAATAGGGAGGTTCATTAGAAAAATAGACATCATTTAAAATTATTATAGGGTTATTTTGCCAGAAAATGTGCTTGGACTGGTTTCATAACATGTATGTTGCTTTTAGCACACCTTAAACACTTGCAGTGATGTGTTTTGTTTATTGCATTGCTGTCCATTTCTCTTTTCACAGCAGGAGCCAACAAACTTATTTGCGTTGCTGCGCACTGTGCTGCCTTGTGATTCCATGCAGGATGTCCGTTGGACAACACATGCAGTATGAATGAGCATGGTGTGTCATTTCATAGTAAAACATATTACTGCCAAAAAGAGTTACAGAAACTGAAAGTAAGAGAGGCTATTCTGTGTAGATATAAAGTGTCCCAAGCATGGACTGAAGAGCTATACGTACTTCTTGTACTTGCATAGCGCTGACTTTTTAGGCAAGATGCTTTACACCGTTCATATAAACCCCAACCTTTCAGGAGTTTACGATGCAAGGTCATAAAAGCAAAATGAAAACATTTGGATCAGTTTAGGCAGAAACATAAAAACAAATTAAATATTTTTGAGCTGGATTGTGAAAGAAAACCCATTACATATGGGAGGGCATACAAAATTCACTCAGTTTTATCCGCTAAGAACCAAAGCCAAATATATGGCACTATAATGGGAGGGTACGAAATGTACAGCCACCGTGCTACCCACAATAGTTTCTAGCGATGCACAGATACCGGTATTGATACGAAGCATTTGTATTTGTACTCATGCAAATGCTCCAATAGTAAGATTGACACCTTTATGTCTAGGTTCATATATGTGCGGGGCTGGTTTCAGTGCGATTTGTAAAGAGAGTCTGGTGCGATTTTGTTCATCGGTTCAGGTGCAAATTTTTAAAGTGTATGGCACTGGAAATCGCACCTGAACTGGACTGAAGTATAAACCCGACTCAATTGCACTGCGGCCGGCCTGCACATATGTGAATCGGCTCCGCGGAAAGATGGTTTGGTTTACATGTCATGTAAATCTGATGCAGTTCAAAACGCAATATGTTATATAATAATAATAAGAATAAAATAAAAAGAACCACATAACATTGATTTAGTATTAATTTAACATATTAGCTCATTTAATAATGTGACACATGACACTAAAAATAAGTATCACTAAATGGTATCGACGAGTACTTGAGAAAAAGTATCGGTACTTTGTCTTTTAAAACTGGTATCCGTGCATCCCCTAATAGTTTCATTGTGTTTTTTCCGGTCAGATATAAAAGGTGCCCCATTTACACACAACACTACATACAATGTAAACAATGGGGCAAAGGTCCATCTGTTGCTTACAAAGGGAGTATAAGAAGGGATCCCTAAACATTACAGAAAATAAAATAAACAGATGTGCCTTGTTTGCTGGCTGGCTGTGAAACTCAGAGGAATAAACACTATAGTCTATACATTTACTTATAGGCCATCAACTCTACAATAAGCTACATCACTATTCAATGGTGCAATGTACCAAGGTATGCCAAATACCAAATTATTAGCGGTTATTTACTATCTTTTCCACCCTCATAGAAGTACAGGTATTTCTATGTACTAAATAAATGAGCTCAGAAAATGAAGTGGCAGGTCAGAACACTGAATCATAATTGGCCCAAATAAACATGATTTCTTGTTGCTTAAGTGCCATATATTGTTCATCATTACAGAATGCCAGCTCTATGTTAGAATGTGCCAGCAAATGGCAATACAATTGCTCATCTCTAATACATATTTGTGGATTAACAAAGCTTTTGGAAAGTGCAGTTTAACTTGATTTCAAATCAATCACTTAAGAGTTTACAAAAAAATTGGATGTAAAGTATGTTCTCTCTCAATGTGGTCTTGATTTGGATGAGAGATAATCATACAACATATGGCCAACGCTCTGGGGGTATTTACATTCAGCAAGCAAGATTCAATAGTATGTGTAACTGTCATCCAGATCGTGGTATGCAGGGATCAGGCATTAGCCAAGTGTATAGTACATGTAAGATAAAAACACTACAAAAAGGAAGGGCAAAAAAATGATTACCCGTATTTCAGATCATTCAGGAAGAAAACAGTTATGCTCAATTAAACTTAACAATTTTCTGGATATTGAAGTCTGAATTCAAGTTAAGGCATTTAAAAACACACCTAATAATAAACATTGGAAGTCAATAGATTGCACCAGAGGCCATTTTATTGTCACTGGATCCCTGAAGTATTGCTTCATAAAGCCAAAACAATATAGTGAAGAATAAATAGGAGCCTCTTGGAAGCCTTTTATTAGTTTTGTAATAAGAGCAGCTTATATAATGAAAATCATCTAAAGTTTTATTATTAAAGAACAAGTCAGAGGCCTACACTCATTGTTTATATAGCCTGACTTGCAATGCAACTCATTGATAAGAGTTTGTAATCCTGAAGTTTACCTTCCTTTCAAATACCTGAAACTGCTAGATAAAAAAAGAACTACCGTATGTGGAATGCAAAACAAGGAAGCAATTATTTAGACTTATTTTACAATTACGAACCTAGCAATTTTTAATTTCACATTACAATCATTTCAAGTTTTTTGTAAAGCCCCATTTTGTTTTTTTAGATAGGTTTTTGCACTTCAGTTGTTTTATTTTTTGATTTTTGTGTCCAACTGGAGAAATTTTCCTTCATTTCTTTTCCTGGGGACATTACAGGTAATAAGAGGAAAGCTACCCAACGTGAGGGGTACTCCTATTTTACCATTGTCACTGGTATATTTGTCCCTATTGGATGATTTACCCTCACCACCTGCTCTAGTGACAACTCTAAAATGCTTGATTTATCCTTACTTTTTTGTCCCAGTGTCAAAGGTTAGGACACCAGGAGAAATAGCGGAATGAATTTCCCACCAGGGGCCACAGCAATGGATAACACTGTCACCAGCATAGGAAGTCATGGGAAATGTATTTAACATGGGCACAACAGCAGTAAAAACACTGGTTATTGGTAGGGTGGGGGGAGGCTGCAATCTACGTTAGCTTTTTATTGCTTTGCCCTTTTGGAAATTTCGCCTTACTTCCTGCTACACTGACAACTTTCACATTAAAACAGGAAGAGAAGGGAAATCTCCCAAAAGAGACAGAAAACAAGTTACATGAGCTATGACTGTTCCCCATTTTAAAAAATGGTAATGTTCTCACAAGAGATAAACTTAAAAACCATGTTAAAAATGTACCAGCAACGGTTTCTTTAAAGTGGTTGCACACCGTGTACAACCACTTTTACCTACAGGTAAGCCTATATTAAGGCTTACCTGTAGGTGCTGGAAATATCTCCTAAATCTCCACAGTCTAGGAGATATTTATAATAAAGCCGTGCCCCGATGTCTACGGCGCATACGCAATTTAGAAAGGGCAGATCATGCCGTTTCTAAAGGGGCCATGCCTTGACTGGCCGCTCCCGCGTCATGCGACTCGGGCCAGTCACAGAGCTGGAGTTCGCGGCCCCGGAAGGAAGAGGGGGGAAGATGGACGCTCGCTAATAGTGGGGACAGCGGTGACATCGCAGGCTTCGGTTTCAGGTAAGTGACACATAATGGACTACTATGCTATGCATAGTAGCCAATTGTGCTTTACCTTTGCAGGGAAATAAAGAGCAAGTAAAACCCACCCTTTACCCTCCGCAAGATTTACCTCCCCTTATGACCATCCATTTTTTGCGATACGGCACTGCGTTACTTTAACTGACAATTGCGCAGTCATGCAGACACTGTACCCAAATAAATTGTATGTCCTTTTTTTCCCCACAAATAGAGCTTTCTTTTGGTGGCATTTAATCACCTCTGCGGTTTTCATTCTTTGCACTATAAACAAAAATAGACCGACGATACTAAAAAAAAATAAAATTAAAAATTGTACTTTCTGCTATAAAACATATTCAATAAAAAAATTTAAAAAAATAAGAAAATCAAAATTTCTTTATCAATTTAGGCCACTATGTACTCTGTTACACATTTTTGGTGTAGCAGAGAAAAGCAGAAAAAAAATCCCAATAAGTGTATATTGATTGGTTTGCACAAACGTTAGAGAAACTACAGAATCCACAAACTACGCGATCAGCAAGTTATATCGGGACTGCAATATTACGGCAGACAAATCGAACACTGAAACTTTTGACATATTTTGGGGACCAGTGACACTAATACAGTGATCAGTGCTAAAAAAATATGCACTGTCACTGTACTGACGACACTGGCTGGGAAGAGGTTAACATCAGGGGTGGTCAAAGGGTTAACCGGGAACACAGGATCCAGGCCTTCTGTACTGACAGTCTGCCTTGTTTAAATAGGCAGACCACAGTTCTCCCTCTGTACCGAAGGATCTGCGAGTGATGGTGGACACCAAATCCGCGGTACCTGACGATCAACCTCCACTGCGTATAATCACAGCAGGAGCCGGACGGGGAGCATGAGCGCTCCAGACCTCGAATTGTCGGATCACTAACTAGGCAGGTGTACTAGGTATGTACACGCAGCCGTGCCACTTTGCCGCCGTATAGCTAAATTATACGATTGGCAAGTGGTTAAAGTAGAACTATAGGCACACTTTTTAAAAAAAAAATGTTTGATAGCGTAAGGGAGGGTTATAAACCGTCAGATTATTTTTCGCCATCTGTGACCCATTGCGGAGATTTCCTTTCACTTCCTGTCCCAAAGCCAAACAGGAAGTGAGAGGAAATCCCTGCAAATTAAGGTAATTCCTTGGTATTCCCCAGTGTCCCCATTGGAAGATTTCCCTTTGATTACATTTCAGGGGACAACCAAACATTTTGGATTTTCTCTTACTTTCACTTTCAATAAAACAGGACAAATAGAGAGGGTGAATCTCCTTAACGGGTGGACATACAGCAATAAAAACTGACAAGCATTCTAATCCCTCTGCACTACATCCAAAACTGAAAAAAGGTTTTGCCATTATACTTTAAGAAAGCGCTGTGCCTAGCACAAAACATGTCAGAGTAGATATGGTGCGCGCTGGCTATTTGAATAAGGGAAGAATGCTGTTTGCATTTGGGCATGTCGTATTCCTGTTGCTGGTACAATTGTCTGCTTTGGTGAAGACGAACCAAGCCTGCACCTGAGATGAATTGTGGAGTGTGGAGCCCAACTTTGTCACGGATTTCCTTACATCGTTTTTATTTCAGACCTATCGATAGAGTACTTTGGATATAACTTTGGATAACCCTATTTATGACCTAGCAGATCACACCAATTTAAAAAGCAAGGTTTTTGCTTGAGATTACAATATAGAGAGATATGCATACACATACACACACACACAACATTACTCAATAGCACAGACTAATCTCCGTCAGGAACACAAACATTACAACTGAAAATGTTCCACATTTGCTAAATGTGTTTCATTTCCACTGAGCTCTGCTCATCAAAGGGTTTTAATTTGTTTAACAAACACAGACTCAATAGATGGGAACATAAATAATAGGAGAGGGCAAGCTGGCTTCTTCATGGCTTAGGGAACTCAAAAGTTAAAGAATAAAGCTGAACACCAATTGTTGCACAGACAATAAGGGCACAAAAGAAAGGCTCATGGCCAAACAGGTCATTTTCAAAGGAATACAAGATGTTGATAAAAAAATAAATAAAATAAACTAGTGGCACAACATCAAAAATAATCAAGACAATTGTGTAAATGTATTATGGCTCAAAATAAGAGAACACATTATGCTATATTATTCAGTAAACTTTCCTGCAAAATGTACCATGAAAAAACTAAAGGATGCTTAAAGTCTTAGGCCCCTTTCACACTGGGGCGGTAGGGGACGCCGGCGGTAAAACAGCGCTATTTTAAGCGCTGTTTTACTGTGGTATTCGGCCGCTAGCGGTGCGGTTTTAACCCCCCGCTGGCTGGCGAAAAAGGGTTAAAACCCCTTGTATAGCGAGGCTATAGCCGCGGTATTACCGCGCTGTCCCATTGATTTCAAATGGGCAGGAGCGGTTTAGGAGTGGTGAATACACCGCTCCAAAGATGCGGCTGACAGGAGATTTTTTCTTCTCCTGCCAGCGCACCGCTTCAGTGTGAAAGCCCTCGGGCTTTCACACTAAACAAACAGCGGTGGCTGTTTAGGGGCGGTTTGCAGGCGCTATTTTTAGGGCAATAACGCCTGCAAACCGCCCCAGTGTGAAAGGGGCCTCAGTAAAATATTATGGCCTGTGGTAAAAGTTCTCTTAGCCAATCAAGAAACTAGAACCAGCGGTAGAGCCTCAGAGGACCAGTCAACTAATAAAAAAGTTGAAACCATTCTATACTTGGGAGAATTTAAATGGCAATTCAATGACAAACCTATTTTCCTAGCCATAGAAAGTCCTTAGGCTCTCCAATAAACCTCTAAAAGATTTGGTAAATGTTTACTTATTTGTGGTGAAGCATCAATAAAGCAATGAATATGACATTCACCTAATTTTTACTGCTAGTGTATCTCCATGGTGTGTTTCCGAATGGCAATTAATTCACTTGCCGCAAACGTTACATTTACTGCTTTAGAAATTTGCTTCTTAAAGACTATCTCTGCGCAAAATTGAACCTTCTCATTTCTCTGCTTTTGCTCATCAACATGCTTCTTGTCGGCACATGAACTGACTGGCTCCTTGTACTGCTTCTTCCTCTAACACTCCAGCCCTGCTGTACAGTGACTGCAACATAATTATACAAGGTCAAATTCAGATGCTTACCTATCTGTATTCAAAAATACATTTAATGATGTATTGATGAAATTGTGGTCATTGCAATACTTTATGTCACACCCTATTTGCGTATTTCTGTATTTTGTCTAACAAGCGCAATTTGAGGAAAAAATACTTTTTTGAATTAAAAAAAAAAAAAAAAAAAAAAAAAAGAAGACAGCAGTAAAGTTGGCCCAATTTTTTTCTATATTGTGAAAAAGATAATGTTACACCAAGTAAATTGATACCCAATTGATATCCGCTTCCAAATTGCACCCGCTTGTGAAATGGCGACAAACTTTGGCCCTTAAAAATCTCCATTGGCGATGTTTAAAAATTTCTACACATTACCAGTTTTGAGTTACAGAGATGGTCTTGGGCTAGAATTATTGCTCTTGTTCCAACGATCGCAGCAATACCTCACATGTGAGGTTTGAAAACAGTTTTCATACAACTTCTGCGTGCGAGCTTAGACGGAGTGCTTTAAATTTTTTTTTTTCTTATTTTACTTTTTTTTTTTACACTGTCAAAAAAAAAAAAAAAAAAATTATGTTTGGGTCACTTGAGGAAAAAAAAAAAAAAAAAAAAGCATGAGAGGAGATCTGAAATCAAAAAGACCTCAGATCTAACATTTAGACTTCAATGCAATAAAAAAAAATAACAAAAAATTCCTTTAAGACCATTGGGGTCTTAAAAGGGACATTAGATGTCAAACGTCAATTTCGCCATCTAATGTTATGGAGCTGAGTAGGGGCAATCTTTCCCTCACTCAGCATCCACACTCAGAGGGGAAAGGACGTGATATTCTCCGCCGCTACCGAGCTAGCTGCTGCCATTACCCCGGTATTTAACGTCAAAGTACCGACGTACAGGTACAGCGATTTGCATGAAGTGGTTAAAGTGCCTCGGATTACCCCACAAAAAGTCCAGCTGTTCTAGTAGGTCTTTACTGACATTTTCTTAGTCGCATCCTACAGCAAAAGCTATGGTCCGCAGAGAGCTTCCAAAGCATCAGAGGGATCGCATTGCTAAAAGGTATCAGTCAGGAGAAGGGTACAAAAGAATTTCCAAGGCATTAGATATACCATGGAACACAGTGAAGACAGTTATCAAGTAGAGAAAATATGGCACAATAGTGACATTACCAAGAACTGGACGTCCCTCCAAAATTGATGAAAAGATGAGAAGAAAACTGGTTAGGGAGGCTGCCAAGAGGCCTACAGCAACATTAAAGGAGCTGCAGGAATATCTGGCAGGTACTGGCTGTGTGGTACATGTGACAACAATCTCCCATATTCTTCACATGTCTGGGCTATGGGGTAGAATGGCAAGATGGAAGACTTTTCTTAAGAAAATAAACCCAAAACCAGTTAAATTTTGCAAAAACACATCTGAAGTCTCCCAAAAGCATGTGGGAAAATGTGTTATGGTCTGATGAAACCAAGGTTGAACTTTTTGGCCATAATTCCAAAAGATATGTTTGGTGCAAAATAAACACTGCACACCACCAAAAGAACACCATACCCACAGTGAAGCATGATGGTGGCAGAATCATGCTTTAGGGCTGTTTTTCCTCAGCTGGAACAGGAGCCTTAGTTAAGGTAGTGAGAATTATGAACAGTTTCAAATACCAGTCAATGTTAGCACAAAACCTTCAGGTTCTGCTAGAAAGCTGAACATGAAGAGGAACTTCATTTTTCAGCATGACAACGACCCAAAACATACATCCAAATCAACAAAGAAATGGCTTCACCAGTAGATTAAAGTTTTGTAATGGCCCGGCCAAAGCCCAGACCTTAATCTGATTGAAAATCTGTGGGGTGATCTGAAGATGCCCTTGCAATTTGACAGATTTGGAGTGTTTTTGCAAAGAGAGGGCAAATATTGCCAAATCCAGATGTGCCATGCTGATAGACTCATACCAAAAAATAAAAATAAAATAAATACAATCAATCAAAAGGTGCTTCAACAAAATACTAGTGTGCAAACTTATGCAACCATATTGTATTTTATTTTTTTTCCCTTCACCTAACAGATTTCAGTTTGTTGTGCAACCGAGTTGTACAGTTTATAGCTCACATTAAAAAGATGGAAAAAGTTCTGAAATAATTTATCTTTATTTCATTTGTTTACATCACAGAAACCTGACATTTTAACAGGGGTGTGTAGACTTTTTATATCCACTTTAGCTGCATGTATATGTGCCTATTAGATCTGCCAAGTATCACTTTAAGGAAAACCTGTACCAAGAGGAAAATGGAGGCTAACATTGATGAACTTTTGAAAATGATCATTGCCTTGCTGACTGGGTTCAATATTTTGGGTCACTGTCCTTGAAAAAACATGGAGATCAAGGGTCTCCAAACTACAGCTGCCAGCCCAAATCTGGCTTCTTGTGAGATCTAATTCGGCACTCTGATGTAAGAGGACTCCGATGGGCCCAAGCTTATTTAGAATGTGTTTATTTTGTTATACTGGCATTTTTCTCTGTCACTCTAAATGCTTCCTGATTACCAAAAAAGTCAGAGTAAAACATACTGATTAATATGAATTTGGATTAGTTCATTTATAAAACTGATTGTTTTTTCGGGCCATGAATATATGCAAAACATACACCGTGGCCCTTGATGTGCATATTTGTTTCCAGGTCCATGCCTCAAAAAGTCCTGAAGCCATTGGATTAGTATGACAGCCAGGCTACGAACATTTTTAGGAGGAGAGGCTGCCAGTCTGTATTTTCTCTCATTACAGATTTAATTTAAGTGACACAGTACTGACAAAGGGCTGCAAACGCCCTCCTGGCCTTTGTGATAATACATAAAGAGGAGTAACATATCACACACCATAGAAATATCGGTCTTTAAATAAGCCAGAATTTTAAGATTTAAGTACCAGACTGAATAACATTACACACTTTTCAACACAGAAAGGAATATATCCTATTATTGTCTATTTATAGTGGATTTTCCTTGTCAGAAGATGTTACGGTATTCAAACTGCAGAGCTATAGTTAGGATTTGACAGCATGGAGATAGTCTGCTCTCAATAAGCATTTGAACAATAGAAAGTTTTTTTTCTGTTACTGTATTTTTCATGGGAACACTGTCCCTGTTTGCAACATGAATGCCCATTAATCCTCAAATGCAGTGCTCGATTATCTTCTGTAATGTAAATTTGCATACCACAGCTCCACCAAATGACCTGAATGAATGGGAACCAGTAATTATTGCTAGAGGGTGAGAGAATTGCAGAGAATGCAAGTCAAGACTCTTTATGCAGAGTAGCCGTTAAGGACAATTCACACAAGTAAAAACACTAGTCTTATGGTGGAAGAGTGGTAGAACACCTGGCACATAGCCCAGATGCTTAGGATAATTACCTGAACACCCATCCTTTAAGATAACATGTTGGGGCTTGATAACTCAAACCATTCATCTCCATCATAGCTTCCCATTTGCTTTTCCACTCATGAAAGCCTTTTATTTTCCCAGGAGGGAAACAATTATCTTAGATAAAAGAATGTATCCTTCATAGTAACATGAATGGAAAACACAGAGATGACGTGGATGGCTGACTTATCACTGCTTTTGCCTTCAAGCTGTAGATGTTCAGGATTGATGTCCTCAAACAGGTAGCTGCAATTCAGCATATGGTGATCTTTCACACCAAATGTCTGATGGCTTCAACAGACTGGTTACAGCAACACTTAGAAATACAAAATGATTTACAGCTATCCCCTGGTTACACGTCCTGTTAGCATAATATACAAAGTTCTTAAACAGTCTACTGAAATATTATTAGTGTGGTCAATGCGCAGATAGAGTTCATAACAGGCAAACGCTACTGGGCCTATTGTATACTGTGTGTGTTATACCATCAAAGCACCCAACAGAAGTAACATTTGCAAATAAAACCCGTTTATACCATGGCAAAGAGTAATGGTCAAAACCATCTCCTGCTCAGAACTACTCTAAACAACTCTAGTTGGTTGCTCCAGGTTACCCAACCTTGTACAGCATAACTGATCATTCTATTCTCTAATTCTATAAACCTGTGGATGATGGTAAAACCTTAGATTAAGGCCTCGTTCACACAGGCAGAATAAAAACATTGCTTTTAGACCTTGTTCACACAGGGCGTACATAAATCATGGCCCCATACAAAAAAATTAAGGGTCTGGTACAGTGCCTTGCAAAAGTATTCAACCCCATTGGCTTTTTACCTATTTTGTTACATCACAGTCCTTAGACCAATGTTTTTTTTAATCTGAATTATATGTGATGGATCAGAACACAATAGTCTAAGTTGGTGAAGTAAAAATAGAAAAATACATACATAAAACAATTTTTCTGAAAAAAAAAAATGATAATTGGCATGTGCGTATGTATTCACCCCCTTTGTTACGATGTCCATAAAAAGCTCTGGTGCAACCAATTAGCTTCAGAAGTCACATAATTAGTGAAATGATGTCCTACTGTGTTTAAAGGCCCCAGAGGCTGCAACACCTAAGCAAGAGGCACCACTAACAAAACACTGTCATGAAGATCAAGGAACTCTCCAAACAAGTAAGGGGCAACATTGTTGAGAAGTACAAGTCAGGGTTAGGTTATAAAAAATTATCCAAATCTTTGATGATCCCTAGGAGCACCATCAAATCTATCATAATCAAATGGAAAGAACATGGCACAACAGCAAACCTGCCAAGAGACGGTCTCACACCAAAACTCACAGACTGGGCAAGGATGGCATTAATCAGAGAGGCAGCACAGAGACCCAAGGTAAACCTGGAGGAGTTGAAGAGTGCCACAGCAGAGACTGGAGTATCTGCACATAGGAAGACAATAAGCCGTACGCTCCATAGAGTTGTGTTTTATGGCAGAGTGGCCAAAAGAAAGACATTACTTTCAGCAAAAAACAAAATGGCACGTTTTGAGTTTGCGCAAAGGCATGTGAGAGACTCCCAAAATGTATGGAGGAAGGTACTCTGGTTTGATGAGACTAAATTTTAACTTTTTGGCCAAAGAAAACACTATGTCTGGTGCAAACCCAACACATCACATCACCCAAAGAACACCATCCCCACGGTGAAACATGGTGGTGGCAGCATCATGCTGTGGGGAGGTTTTTGAGTAGTCGGGATTGGGGAACTGGTCAGGGTTGAGGGAAAGATGGATGGTGCTAAACACAATGATATTCTTGAGCAAAACCTGTACCACTCTGTGTGTGATTTGAGGCTAGGACGGAGGTTCACCTTCCAGTAGGACAAAGACCCCAAACACGGTGCTAAAGCAACACTTGAGTGGTTTAAGGGGAAACATGTATATGTGTTGGAATGGCCTAGTCAAAGCCCAGACCTCAATCCAATAGAAAATCTGTGGTCAGACTTAAAGATTGCTGTTCACAAGCGCAAACCATCCAACCTGAAGGAGCTGGAGCAGTTTTGCAAAGAGGAATGGGCAAAAATCCCAGTGTAAGATGTGGCAAGCTCAGAAATCTATCAAAAGCGACTTGGAGCTGTGATAGCTGTAAAATGTGGCTCTACAAAGTATTGACTTTAGGGGGGTGAACTGACTTTTCACATTGACTTTTTTCTGTTATTTTGTCTTATTTGTTGTTTGCTTCACAATAAAAAAAAAAATAAATCTTCAAAGTTGTGGGCATGTTCTATAAATTAAATGATGCAAATCCTCAAACAATCCAACGTTAATACCAGGTTGCGAGGCAACAAAACACGAAAAATGCTATGGGGGTGAATACTTTTGCAAGGCACTGTAGGTCCTCATCTGCTGTCAGCCGCTATGCGTTCTGGTAGAGAAAGAGCTCATCTCAGCTCCACAGAAGTCAAAGAAAAAAAATGTCCCAGGAGTGGTACCATCATACAAAACCCTCATGTAAGGAGTAGAAGCAGCCTAGACTCCGTTCAGGCCACCCCACTGACGCATTTCATCCAGCCTATGGGGTTTAGTCATGGGGAACAGAAACCGTACCTCATGGAGGGCTGTGTTTATGTGCAGAGGGATGCAAGGGTGTTCCATGCATCCCCCTGCAGGCAAACCCATTGCTGTCAATAGGGATGCAACAGCTGCACGAACACAGCTATTGCTCACATGACATCCATGCGGGTGCACATTTCAAATGCGCCCTGGACGTGTTCAGGGCCATGATCATGGGTGTCACATTAAGAGCGACTGTGTCTGTGCAGATGCTGCTTCTCAATTGACAGCAATGGGATTGTCTGCACGAGGATACAGAAACACCTCTGCATCCCTGCATCCCTGTGGAGGTAAACACAGCCCTCCACAGGGGTATGGTTATGTATGTGCAGTTTGAATGATAACTTGGAGATATTTTTCTTTTTCTGCTCATGAACACAGCTCTATTTTAGCTAATATGTTAATGCACATTGTGCGATTTAGTTTGTACTTCAGAGCTGCATTCATAAAAAGAAAAAATGCCTAAAAGTGGATGTAAACCCAATGTGATCCTTTCTAAACTACTGCCATAGGGGTTATCTATAAGGATATACATGCCTCCTGCATGTATCTTTACCTGTCAAATGTCTCCCCTCTGTCTGTTATTAGACCCCAAAAACTGCATATTTTGCGGGTGGGTCTGTTGTCTGGAGCTCGGTGGGTGGAGTTGTGATGTCAGTAGACTCCCCGCCCACCTCTACACTCCCCAGTGTATTTCTAACACTGAACTTCTGCTATGATCTTTAACATCCAGTGAAAAGACAGGAAAGTAACCAAATGACTTCAGTGGAACAGCCAATCCTTGCAGAGCTGCTGAAGAAAGAAGTGGGGAGGGAATAAAAAAATACTGCCTGTGTCTGAGGCTAGTGCACGAGATGTAAATCACCTGAAAACTTCCCATAATGAAATCGGATTATTTGCATCGTGCCCCCCCCCCCCCCCCCACTTGCGTGACAATAGAGAAGATTTGCTCTCATCTTCCTGTAACTCCTTCCGGCCAAACAGGAAGCAGTTCCCGAGACCAGATTGGCGGATCGCCGCATTCCCGGATTTTAATGAGAGAAGAGACTCCATTCATCTCAAATGTCATAAGGATAAAGAGTGACAATAAATGATTCTTTTAGTTTTATTCACTACCAGTCTTCTGCAAAGACAAACAAACCTCCTCCCTGTAGTTGGCAATTTTGCAGTGACCTTCTTTATATACCCTCTCAGTCAAAAGTGCAAAAAATGTGTTTGCTTTCATTCAGTTTACAGAAGGAGCGTTGCTTTGATGGCTCGGATTCTTAACACAGAACACAGTGAGGTATAAATACAGAGAATGTGCCATAGGAACATTAAACCCTTCAGGAAGAAAGTTATGACTTGTAAAATACAAGCACTAGGCCCAACAACCAGACAGTAAACAAAAGACAGGATAGCCCATATACATATTGTTAAAGTGAATACACAAATGTTTTCCACAGACTATAGAGCAAACTATAGAGAATTTACAAAACTTGCCTTTAAAATGCAAACTGTCCTAATCCAAAAAGGCTTCTGTGGACATTTTCCAGAATCTTTATCTTTGCCTAGTAAATATTATAGTTCTGTATTAGGCATCGGCTAACAGTGTTCACTCACACTTGCAGTATTTACCGTGTCTGCACACAGTTCACCCCCTGGTTCAGTTTGTTTGTGTAGTGCAAGTGCCCTGTATCATTCTCAGAAAAGGATAACAATACCGTGCCTGGGACCACTTGGAAGAGGTGGTCCCAGGCATGGTTCACTTGCGGCCAGTTTGCCCTCACACTGAAGTGCCTGTGCACAGAACTCTCCATAGATCACCAAGTACAGAAGCAGGGGCCACTGTCTTCTGGATTGGGGGGGGGGGGGGAGTGGAGACAATCAAACTTAGGCATGGTTCAGTTCAACCATGCCCGGTGTTAATGCACCATCAAATGCAGAATGTAATAATTGGCAGTCAATAGCTTATATTAGGCCTAAAAACAGTTAAGAAGTGAAAAAAAAAAATTTCCTTTTTTACATAAACTAGTTTCATTGTCATTGCTCAGCATGTGTTAAATCACCATATAGGAGTGTAAAACTTGTCCAAACAAACAAATGAACCCCAGGAATACCTGCATATGTTTCAACAAGAATGGAGATTAGATAAATGTCTCCCTATCTGCCCCACACTCTAACAAAGATGACAAGACCACAGAATGATGGATAAATGTCTCTTAACATTTGTTGCCTGCAGCCACAGCAAAATGTCACACTATTAATGAATCAAGTTAGTTTTATATACAAAAGAGCATTTAGGGTGAGAAAAGGCCAATTCTAGGCAGTGTTGTGGAGTAACCCGGCTCTGCGAAAACAAGGTGAAGGAAAAATGGAATAGCCGCACTAAACTTATTATGAAAAAAAACATTTACCCAACAGTGATATTGTGAATCCCATAGAGAAATGTATCCACATGAAGAAATGGTTTCAGAATCGCTGCTACATATAAATAACTCCAACATGTAGAGAAAACCCTGCTTCCACCTACATATATATTACTATCTCTGCAAGTAACCATCAGATACAAAGAAGAGTGGCACTAGAATACTGGATTCTTTTTATCATCACTTGTGATTAAATACTGCATGAAATTGTTGGCAAGTCACAATTTTTATGGTAATAAAAGCACTTCTTATGGTGCTAGTTGTAATGCTCACAGGCCCAATATAAAAGATAGCTGCAATTTATCTACCGGTAAAGTCATATTCCATTTTTTAACCACTTTATGACCTGCATGGTAAACTTCCTTCCTGTCCAGGCCATTTTTAGTTTTCAGCACCGTCATACTTTGAATGACAATTACTCAGTCACCTTAACCTCTTGCCGCCACCTCCCAGTCCTTTAAGAGGATTTAAATGTGAGGAGACGGAGGTAGGCTTTCAGAACTAGTGACTACTGTGATTGTTTGTCACAACGAACACATAACTGGAAGCTCCTGATCACAAGTATGCCTCAGGAGCTGCACTCAGCATGGAATAGCTGCTCCCAATGGATGCATACATGTGGCCACTCGGGGTTAAAGCCCACATGCCAAGCGGCCATATCTATGTGTACAGCTTATGGCTAAGCTGGCCCAAACTGTTTCCGCTACAGAATGATGTGGCCGCTGGGTGTGCTGTATTGAAAGAACACAAAGCTTTCTCTGCTTGGCCAGGATGAAGAATATGACATCATCCACATGCCTTTCCACCTAAGCCAATCAGAGGCAGCATTGTTTTCACTGATAAAAATACAAGGCTCTTTATAACCAACAACAGATTGGAAGTTACCTGCACAGCGCCGCTAATGAAACTACAGTCCATTAAAGCATACCCTGGACCCACACCATTTTTTAAAGGAAATAGTTATTTTGGGCTAGTTTGTGACCTAGTTGGTCGCTCTAGACAACATGCTAAGTTTTATTTTCTATGTGTTCTTATAACACTTAGGCATACGATGTATATCTCTCTCTACAGTGAACTTCACTCCTAAGTGTACCTGCTCATGCTGCTTGACATACTTTAGAAAAGCAATCTTCATTTTTATGATGTCCAACACTGCAGAGAGATATGCCTCAAATGCCTACACCTCAAAGGGCTCATATGGCAGAGTGTAAAGCTTCAGGTAAGTAGTATTCGTAGCAGTCTGTCCATAGGGGGCAACGGGCGCCGCCCCCCCATTCATGCGTTCCGGCCCCCTAATCTACATGTGGGGCACAGGACGCATGGATTTCAATGGAGTTTTTTTTATTTAAACCGCTTGCGCACCAGCGCACACCAATGTACGTCAGCAGAATGGCATTGGCAGGCAAAAGGGCGTACAGGTACGTCCCCTTTAAGAAGCTGTGTCGCGAGCGCGTGCACACCGCCGCGGTCTCAGTGACCGCAGGTCCCGCGGACTCAATGTGCGCCGTGTACCCGCGATCGTGTGATGGAGAGGAAGAATGGGGAGATGCTTATGTAAACAAAGCATTCCCCGTTCTACCTAGTGACAGGACTGTGATCGAGAGCAGTGATCACTGTCCTGTGTGTTCAAGCCCAGCCCCCTCACAGTTAGAATCACTCCCTAGGACACACATAACCCCTTCACTGCCCCCTAGTGGTTAACCCGTTCACTGCTAGTGTCATTTACACAGTAATCAATGCATTTTTAATTGCGATCGCTGTATAAATGACAATGGTCCCAAAAATGTGACAAAAATGTCCGATGTGTCCGCCATAATGTCGCAGTCCCGATAAAAATTGCAAATCGCCGCCATTACTAATAAAAAATACTTAAAAATGCCATAAGACTATCCCCTATTTTGTAGACGCTATAAATTTTGCGCAAACCAATCAATATACACTTATTGCGTATTTTTTTTTTTTTTTTTTTTTTACAAAAAATACGTAGAAGAATACATATCGGCCTAAACTGAGGAAAACATTTTTTTATATATTTTTGGGGGATATTTATTATAGCAAAAAGTAAAAAATACTGCGTTTTTTCAAAATTGTCGCTTTTTTTTTGTTTATAGCGCAAAAAATAAAAACCGCAGAGGAGATAGAATACCACCAAAAGAAAGCTCCTTCTGTGGGAAAAAAAGGACGTCAATTTTTTGGATACAGTGTGGCACGCTATTGTCAATTAAAACGACGCAGTGCCGAATCGCAAAAAAACGCTCTGATCTTTGGTCAGCCAAATGGTCCGGGAATGAAGTTGTTAAGCACATAATTAGAGCCTGAGGCTCTAACTGGCTTCAAAAAAGGGTGGGCTTGGGGCCCAGAGCACTGCGCCCCGAGCCCCCCCCCCACACTTGTCTGACAATAGAGAATATTTGCTCTAATCTTCGGGAAACTCCTTCCGGCCAAACAGGAAGCAGTTCCCGAGACCAGATTGGCGGATCGCCGCATTCCCGGATTTTAATGAGAGAAGAGACTCCATTGATCTCAAATATCATAAACCTGCCCTGGGGTTCAGCATTTGTGTACACTGAGTCACACATGCGCAGATAAGCATACTTTTACAGCATGGTTCTGAAATGAGATGATGTGACTCCTATGCGCACGTGCAGGAGTGACGTCAAAGTGGCCTAACCAATCCTGTGGCTGGAGATATGAAACCGAGGCAAACCGAATGAAGATGGAAGGGGTCTTGACTGACTTGAGTGCTGAGAGTGCAGCGCTGGAGGGGATTGCTTGCCAGATAAGTGTGCCTTAATGTGCTAATCTGCGTTGGACATTATGGCTAAAAGCTCATGGGGACCATTTTTCTATTTATTTTTTGCAGATTTAGTTTAGGTTTAGTTTTTCTGTAAACTACAGTAGTCAGGGCTGCCATAGAAGAACTGTGCAGATGGCTTGGCTGAATAAGTGCTGTAGGTGATTTCATACATATGTCTGGCACACTGGAATCCTAAATCCTTCATACTCAAGGCTGGTCCAATAAAGCTGATTAGAATAAACTAAGCAAAGGAGATAAACAACACAATATTGTAACACATTTGGCAACTTCATTAAAATTACCTGAAACATTTTCAGCCATTCTTGAAGACCAGTGGGTGGTTGCACTGATGTAATTCTACGTCTTTGCTGACCTTGTCCATTTGCCGCACGTAGGTCACCAAATGTCGTAGGCGTTGCTGAACATGGCACAAGACCTGTAGTACTACATACACAAAAAAAAAAAACATTAATTAATAATTCTGGTCTAGTCAAAATTGCAGACATCATAAAGGGAGTTTCCACTTTGAACAAGCAGAAAAGCCCTGCACTCATTTGCTCCTGTGGACAGAATTGTAGGTCTGTCTGGAGGGTGGATTTAAGCACCCATATGCTGGCTGGGGTGGTCACAGCTTTCTAGCCAGTATTCACGACACAAGTATGTCTCAGAAAATCCTTTGATTCATTGCTATGGATGAAGACTGAGTTTCTGTGACAAAAACTAGAGATTTGATTGACAAGGGTCAAAAGTGGGAAGAATTAGGCTAGTAGGCTTTTTTTTTTTTTTTTAATGAGGAAATTCAAGATACTATTTGGACTACATTTACAGAGAATAAATAATCCTTTTATACCAGCCTCAGAAACTTACTGCCCATCATTCCTAATCCATGTAAAGGCAAAAACTATAGCCAGTTTTGGTGAAAGCGACCAACTTTCAACCATATTTTTAGATAGTGGAGGGAATCCACATAAAGATGGGCACAAGCTATGGTCAATTTGGGTGGAAGCCATTAAACTGTCATCAAACTTTTGGAACATGGGAGGAGACCATGTGAAGGTGGGCACAGGCTAGGGTCCATTTAGAAGTCGGATGATTAACCTATCACTATGTTTTTGGACTGCGGGAATAAAGTAGAGCACGAGAACAGGTAATGTAGGTCTACCATGATCATCTTCCTTTACCATAAGCATTATTAAACAGTAATTCTGATCAAAGTTTAACCAGTTAAGGACCAGACGCCGCAGTTGTACTGCAGCAGGTTAGCTCTCCTGGACAAATCGCCGTCATTGTACGTCGGCTGCTTTAAGATCACTAGGGGGGCGCGCCAGCAGTGCAACGCCGGAGCCGATGCGCGTGGCCGCGATATCCGCCGGCCACCCGCGATTGCTCCTGAGAGAGACAGAACGGGGATCTGCAATCTCCGTTCTGTCTAGTGATTAGGAACAGCGATCTGTCTCCTCCTCCAGTCATTAAACTGCCCCCACAGTTAGAAACACCTCCCTAGGGAACACTTAACCCCTTGATCGCCCTCGTGTTAACACCTTCTCTGCCAGTGACATTTATACAGTAATCAGTGGCTATTGTTAGCTCTGATCGCTGTATATATGTCAATGGTCCCAAAAAAGTGTCCGATCTGTCCGCCGTAATGTCGCAGTCCTGCTAAAAATTGCTGATCACCTCCATTACTCGTAAAAAAATAAATAATAAAAATGCCATAAATCTATCCCCTATTTTGTAGACGCTATAACTTTTGCGCAAACCAATATACACTTATTGCAATTTTTTTTACCAAAAATATGTAGAAGAATACATAACAGCCTAAACTGATAAACAAATTTGTTTTTTTTTTACATTACGCAGAGGTGATCAAATACTACCAAAAGAAAGCTCTACTTGTGGGGAAAAAAAAGGACATCAATTTTGTTCGGGTGCAATGTCGCACGACCACGCAATTGTCAGTTAAAGCGACGCAGTGGCGTTTCGCAAAAAATGGCCTGGTCATTAAGATGGCAAATCCTTCCTGTCCTTAAGTGGTTAAACGATAGAAACGTGATTTCCATCATTTTTAAATGTCTACAAATGTATGCTTTCCTGACAAATGTTCTCCTCACAGCATAATTTGGAAATCTGCATTAACCTTGTCTAATTTACACACACACACTTTATTTACTTGCAGACCGAGAAAAGCTGTCTTGATAGAGGCAGTTTAAATTGTCACTCAAACTCAGGGCACTGGGCGAGGATGTCACGCTTCTCAAGCATGTAATCAATTTCCCAAGCATGTACATTTATAGTGAACATTCCCAACGGGCATGTACTCAACTCCTCACTAATTCAACACTTTGCCCTATGCTATTCACAGCAGATTGTCAGATATACTGCAACATGGGAAAGGGTTAAAAGCAAAGCCAATTCAACTGATGACTGGCATTTTGCCTCTTGCTTCAAAGTTTATTTCTGTAATCCATTTCATCATCGATTTCACACACAGCGGATGCGCAACATTAGATTTATATGTACACATACAAAGTGTGTTTGCACAAACTGAATTCAGCATTTAGGAGAGGGTGCCGTGTGTGATCAAATGAAGAGATGTGATCACCACTTACTGTCTTCATATCTTGATGCATTTGCAATTGCCACCTTTTGATTTTGCAGGTGATTAGCACCACTGGAATCCTCTGAGGGTAGGCAATCCCAACTGACACATTTATATACTGAGCTCCCACTGCAATAATATGTTTGCATTTTAGTAAAGTTTAAGAGAGAGGTACACTCTGGGGTTAAGATTTATATAAGGCTTCTGGCTTTAAAGCTTTAATGAATTATACTATACTGATTGCTCCTCTGGGAAATCAGCTGGCAAAAGTGTTGCAAGACGTAAATAAGGCTTTAAACTGCAGGTGACATAGTATTGGATAAAAAGAGGGGAAGAAAGAAAAAAAAAAAAAAGCAAACACTGAAAAAGCTTTATGAACAGCAAATTTGCCGTTTATCTGTAAAAACACAATGATGTGAATTTACTAAGATGAGAGCAGACAGAATCTAGAAGAGTCATGCATGGCAACCAATCCGCTTCCAGCTTTCATTTTCAAAGCTGATCTGAACAAACTGAGGCTAGAAGCTGATTGGTTCCTTTGCACAGCTGCTCCAGTTTTAGTAAATCCCCCCCCCCCCCACCATCACAATGTATATTTGTGAAGGACTGAGCTAACCAACACTGAAAACACAGGAGCCGCTTGCATAGTTAAACCAGCATTGTGTGGGTTAAGTGAAATATTCTGTATTGGTTCTTGCCACTGCAGGGAACTGTAAGGCCATGCAAATTTCAGAGTGAAGTGATTAAGTGTGACTGTAGAGGACAACTGTGCGAAGTGGCAGTGACAGTGGGAAGCGGGCAGAGGGAAAAAGGCATCAAACAATAGCTCAGTCTTCTTTCAACTGTAGGTGCAGCTTTACTCTTGAATGCAAATAAGCACCTTGATTTTTGAAGTCACACGGAATTTATTGTTGAGGCTGCACATCAATGGCTTGGCTAGTAGATCTTTAGGACAGAAAGGTGAACAAGAACCTGCCAAATATGAAGTGTTGGGAAGATGAAGGCACCTGCAGTAAAGGAGCCCTTATTTAGCACTAGCTTGACTGTCACTGGTCAAATCTCTGCATGCAGCATGATCTTCTCAAAGAAATTCACCCACTGCAGGCAATTTCCAATTAATGTAGTCACTAGCTAAACGTCATGTAGATCGCTGGAAAGGTTTTACAAGGAGTTGCATTTTCTGCATGGTTAAAATGGAAAACACAGAGGAAAAGTAGTGCCATTCTAATTGCAGTGACCTGGTATGATAAACAGTACTGACAGAAATAATAACAGCATATTAGAATTTAGCTTAGTTTTCAAATACAAGCTCTTCTAAAAGTAACAGTGGACAGTGTTTTGTTCTCAAACAACTCTGCTTACTTGTAAACTTGGGATTTTTTTTTTTTAGTTATTAACAGAGTCACCAATGAATCTACTATTATTCACAACTAGAATCTACCCTCTGGAGCAGTAATGAAAGCAAAGCTGTGTTCAAATTCGAGAAGAAGCTGAGCAGCTGGTGAGGCAGGATGTACACTCCAGTCATGACCAAAGCCGCTATTATTGAATTCAATTACCTTGTGTACTCTGAGCCTTTGCAGGGTTTCTTCCCCAAAGAGAAAGAGCGGACCTCGGATCCATGGTCCAACTTTCTCTTCATCTGAAAATAAAGAGATAAAAAAAATAGGCATAAAACTGTGTCCAACCACCGTGAAAGAAAGGTAAATGTACTGGGGACAGACAGAGTATTCAAATATTAATTGCATTTTATTACCGCAAAGAAAAACACTTTCCCACATATCATTATATCACTAATGTAGATTGTATCAAAATACCACCAATAACATAAATACACAATCAATTAAACATCAAAATGTTTATAAACAAAGTATGAAACTGAAAGCTTCAGCATTAAATGCAGCAATTTTTGAACAGCTTTGTATACAATAAAGTAATAAACCATCATGTATCATAATAAAGATACAACAAAAGTACAAAGTATCATTTGTAGGGGCTCACCCAAAATACACATTTGTTCCTATATGCAGTGTACTGGCTACTTCAGACAGTCCTTCTATTGTACTATAGCTGTAATAGCCACATTCAGAATACCTGTTGCATGTTTTTAAACCACAGTAGGCAAAAAAGGGTTTATATACTTAAATTTCCAGGCTAATTTCTACTTTAAACAAAAACATTCAGATATATTGCAGTGGTCTACTGAGATATCTAAGGGTTAATTTTTTAAAGCAATTTAGAATTTGCATATCAAATCATTTTTGAATGAAAAAAAAAAAAAAAAAAAGTGTGCCCTCCTTTTATATGGATGTGACCTGCCATACTGTGGGAAGAGCGACTGCTGCGAGGACTCATGTTTAACTGCGCTTTGCCACCATGAGGTCCTTCTTCCAGAGATGAAAGTCTTGTTTTACAATGATGCAGCCTCATCACTCATTTTACATCAACAAGTGTCAGAAATTAGCTGGTGACTTCTTGAACAAGTACCACCACTGGGATCAGACAGGTTCCCACCACAAAGGTCTGCAAAAGTAATTACTGTTCCAAGTCATTAAATCAGGGATGTGATCAGGACAACCCCAGGGACCAAGATGATCTAGCAGGTTTCCCACATGATACAGCGTTTTGTTTTAAGACACAGAAGCGCATCTGCTTCAAATGTTATGTGAACAACTCAAAGAATTTACAGTTGCAAAATAATAATCAAAGTGGCAAAAGACACGAACAATCAGGTGCTATATATGTTCATAACAGGGGACTTACTAACCTACATGGTGATGTTAAAATATACATAAAGTGATGACGCACAGCACAGACGTAGCTATCGTACTGCAGTATATTTCACTTTAGATCATTAAAAATTAAATCAACTGAGCAGTAATCAAAGCTTGACTTTAGGTATTTTAGATCTCTGAATACAGATGGAATTGTCCTGTAAAGTTACTAAACGGAATCCACCACATTGGCAGACACTGAAAAACTGATGAAAATTAGCATTCAGCACCATGCTCTCCTGCCGGTTAACCTTGTCGGGAAGGGGCAACTAAAACCTGTGGACTGAAACTTCTCCAGCCGTAGATCCATCTTACTCCTGGAAAAGCCATATGCCACTCTGGTGCCAAACAAAGGCGCTGCCCATGCAGAGAAAAAAAACAGACCCTTCAGCATCCTAGGGTCATTATGTACACACACACAAAGAGCAGATCTCACCCTTCTCTACCCAAAAGAAGATGATTTACTTCTCAACAACTTGTCCTTCTCCATCACCCCTTCCTAGTCACCAGAAGCAGAAGCACAATAAAGAGTGGATGACAGATGCAGGCAATGCGTTATTTTAACCTTGCCAGGAAATCTTACCAGACTTGTCGGCAAATAGCTGGAGAAACGCTCCCATCCTGGAAGTTTACAATACTGCAAAGCTGCAGAAGGCATTTTTTTATTAAGGCACGCTTCCCCGAATTGTGATCATCTATTCAGATCCTGGCCAGCATAAGTCCTTGGCACGTAGAAGCAGGATGGTACCTCCACACCCCGGGCAACGATCGGACAAGTGGGATGCAGATGAAGGTGACCAGACGATGAGAGCACACCAGAGAGGAGCCAGCTTCCAGGGGAAATCTCATGCCAATGGATGTGTTCTGATCTGCATTGGGAATGCCATCTGCAGAACCAGGAGGGGAGGATGCTGGGTCTGTCTAATCAAACACCATCTCATCACCTTATTCTGCATCCCCATTACCTCTTCCCTTCATCATATCCAATGCAGACTTTCTCCTGTACTCAGCACATCCAGGCAGCACTTACTTTATAAAAGATCATTTTTAAAGTGCCGTAGAACCCCATGATTCCGGGAGGTGGGTGAGTGTCGGTGTATTCCCTGATCAGCGGCTGCGTGTGATGAATCGTTGTGCAGAGAAGATCCCGTGTCCAGGTAGGTCAGGAACACAGTCTGATGTGGACATGCTCGGACACGTTACCAGAATAAGAGAGCAGGCGGCTGGCAGCTCCAACTCCACACAGCAGCAGCGATCACACTGACAGAGTCAGGAGCCCCGCTGAGAGCAACTCCAGAGACTGAGCACGGGGGAGGGCGGAGCAGTACGGGGACCAGAGGAGGAGGAGGGGTGGGGGCAGTACACCGAGGAACCCGCACTACCTCCGATACACTGATCTCTTCCAGCACTACACAGCGGGGATCACAACTCCCCCTCCTACAAGGAGCCGCAATGGTGCAGTCTGAGCTTCAGCTACACAGCCCACACATCAATTATATGGAGATTCGGGGAGGAGGGAGATACGGGGGAGGGCTGAGGACACACATAGCCTGACATCGGCCCGGGGCTACCCAACATCATCACCCTCCTCCTACACTGACAGCACAGCGTGCACTCCGATCTCTGTCCGCATCATCCGCAACGCCCAGACACTCCAACACCTGAACCTTGTCATCATAGACACACAGAGAGAGACCTTCCCCGATCATCTCCTACATTGTACACATCTCTTCATCTGTCACACCGATCCCCTACTACACACCCATCACACTGCACCCCTACATTACCTACAACACACCCATCACCTACTACACACCCATCACACTGCACCCCTACATTACCTACTACACACCCATCACACTGCACCCCTACATTACCTACTACACACCCATCACACTGCTCCCCCTACATTACCTACTACACACCCATCACACTGCTCCCCCTACATTACCTACTACACACCCATCACACTGCACCCCTACATTACCTACTACACACCCATCACACTGCACCCCTACATTAACTATTACACACCCATCACACTGCACCCCTACATTACCTATTACACACCCATCACCTACTACACACCCATCACACTGCACCCCTACATTACCTACTACACACCCATCACACTGCACCCCTACATTACCTACTACACACCCATCACACTGCACCCCTACATTACCTACTACACACCCATCACCTACTACACACCCATCACACTGCTCCCCCTACATTACCTACTACACACCCATCACACTGCACCCCTACATTACCTACTACACACCCATCACACTGCACCCCTACATTAACTATTACACACCCATCACACTGCACCCCTACATTACCTATTACACACCCATCACCTACTACACACCCATCACACTGCTACCCCTACATTACCTACTACACACCCATCACACTGCACCCCTACATTACCTACTACACACCCATCACACTGCACCCCTACATTACCTACTACACACCCATCACCTACTACACACCCATCACACTGCTCCCCCTACATTACCTACTACACACCCATCACACTGCTCCCCTACATTACCTACTACACACCCATCACACTGCTCCCCATACATTACCCACTTCACACCCCCATCACACTGCTCCCCATACATCACCTACACTCCCATTACACTGCTCCCCATACGTTACCTACTACACACTTATCACACCGCTGCCCTACATTACCTACTACTCTCCCATTACACTGATCCCCTACATTACCTACACTCCCATCGCACTGCTCCCCATACCTTACCTACTACACACCCATCCCACTGCTTCCCTACATTACCCACTACACACCCATCACATTGCTCCCCTACACCTCCATCACACCACTCACTATTTCCATCTCTCCCATCACACTGCACCCCTACATTACCTACTAGTCTCCCATCACACTGCACCCCTGCACTCCCACTACTACACACCCATCACACCGCTCCTCTACATCACCTACACTCCCATCACACCCACTACTTCCATCTGTCACATCACACTGCTCCACTACATTACATACACTCCCATTACACTGCACCACTACACTACCATTACACCCACTACTTCCATCTCTCCCATCACATTGCTCCCCTACATTACCTATACTTCCATTACACCCACTTCTTCCATCTCTCCCATTGCACTGCTCCCCTACATTACCTACTAATCTCCCATCACACTGCACCCTTACACTAACACTACTTCTATTTCTCCCATCACACCACTCCCCTACATCACCTACACCCCCATCACACTGCTCCCCTACATTAACTACACTCCCATCACAATGCTCTCCTACATTACCTACTACACTCCCATCACACTGCTCCCCTACATTACCTATTACTCTCATATCACACTGCACACCCTTACACTCCCACTACTTCCATCTCTCCCATCACACCACTCCCCTTCATTACCTACACTCCAATCTCACCCATTACTTCCATATCTTACATCAAACCCACAAACACGTACGTATCCGCTACTGAAAATGCTACTTGCTTGGCCATCATCATCCAATGCAGTGTTGCTAACCTTCCGCAGCATTTTTTACTGACAACCTGAAAAAAGACAGAACTATTAAAATGGGAGTAAATTCCCATGCATAATTTGCACCTATAGGTAAGCCTATAATAAGGCTTACCTATAGGTACTGTAAATGTCTCCTAAAGGTCGTGTACCGTTTAGGAGATATTTACTGTACATGCAGCTGGTGACCTCCCCGGCATATGTGCTCTAAAGGAACAGTCCTGTGCCGTAAACAGCAGCTCCCGCGCATGCGTGGCGTCATGGCTCTAGCATCTCACACAGCCCAAGTCTGCAAACCCCAAAGGAAGACCGGGTGAAGTTGGAAGCCTTGTCAGTGGTGACAGCTCATCACTGAAAGGCTTCATTCTATGGTAAGTTTCACATAATGTGCTCATATGCGATGCATACGAGCAAATTATGGCTTTACCTTGCAGGTACACAAAAAAACAAAAACGGTTTACTACCGCTTTAAAGGAGGCAGGTGTTTTTTTATCTTAATGTATTCTATGCATTAAGATAAAAAAACCTGTGTGTAGAAGCCCCCCTAATTGCCTACCTGAACCCCTTCTCTCTTCAGCAATGTCCACGGTCCCCTCAGCCATCTACGACACTCCTCCTGAGATAGAGAAGTGGTGCCATGGTCTCCTGTGGCTGTCAAAGTCAGTCAGCCAATCAGGGAGAGAGGGGATGGGGGCAGGTCGGAACTCCATTTCTGAATGGATACACAGAGCTCTGACTTGGCTTGGGTACCCTCCTGCTGGTTGAGGGGCAGTCAAAGGAGGGAGAGGCTAGGAACAGCAAAGAGGGACCCAAGAAGAGGAGGATCTGGGCTGCTCTGTGCAAAACCAACTGCATAGGGGAGGTAAGTATAACATGTTTGTTGTAAAAAAAATGTCTCGCTTCTTTAAGGCATGAATCACAGCATAGTGCTGTTGCAGTGTAATTTGTCCCTTTCTATGTTCTAAAATACCTGGTTGATCCTGCCTGTTCCTGTGTCCCCCTATGTCTACTGCCCACAGTAATCATGGCTGCTGAGCTAGGATACCATGGTCAGTTTACGTGCCTCCGTCATCCTGTAGTTTCTCCTTCCCTTCTGGTCAGTTCAGTCTGTGTATGAGAGCTGATCTACTAGCTAGATTTATGTCATTTTTTTAATAATATTTTTTTTTACTAGTAATGGCGGCGATCTGCAATTTTTATCAGGACTGCGACATTGCAGCAGACAGATCAGACACTTGAAACTATTTTGGGACCATTGACATTTATACAGCGATCAGAGCTAAAAATAGCCACTGATTACTGTATAAATGTCACTTGCAGGGAAGGGGTTAACACTAGGGGGCGATCAAGGGGTTAAATGTGTTCCCTAGGTGTGTTCTAACTGTAGGTGGGATAGGACTGATTAGGGAAGGAGACAGATCGGTGTTCCTACTTAGTAGGAACACACAATCGGTCTCCTCTTCTCTGAGAGAACCGGGATTTGTGTGTTTTGTGTGGTGGACGTCGGGCACGAGCATCAGTGGCAGGCACGTGCTTGCTATGACGTCTTAAAGGAGAGAATTATAGCTATGGCGATGTGCGCAACCGTTCCAACTTGTCACAGGTTAACTGCGGCGGCTGGTCGGCTAGCGGTTAAATTATAATCCTAAATACCTCCTTTCGCAGCACTGCTCTACAGTCACGTGACCTCCCTCTGCTGGCCAGCTGACATCAACATCAGTGGGAATCTCAGCTCCTCCCGCTGCTCTCCTTAGATTGGGGTAGGAGAGCAAATGGGGATCACATGAACACAGAGAGGCAGTATGAGAAAAGCCATTTAGAAAAATAATCTTCAAAAAAAGAAAAAACCCCACACAGTACATTATATCTTCATAAAACAGAGAGGCTATGTGTCTTAACCACTTTAACTACCTCCCGCCCACTGTATAGACAAATGACAGTGGGCGGGATCCTTTCTTGTTCTGGGATGTCATATGAAGCCGCGGCTCTTTACCCATGTGATCAGCTGTGTTCTAATTACAGCTGATCACATGTAAACACAGAAATGACATTCATCGGCTCTCCTCACCTCACACAGAGGCGGAGGAGAACAGATAAGCGACATCCCCCCACAGGGGAGACCTATACAGACAATCAGGGCACTGATCAGTGCAGCCCCAATATTTCCCATCAATCAGTGATGCCAGTCAGTGCCACCAATCAGTGCCGCCTATCCATGTGTATTACATTACAAATTTTGTGGCACTGCTTAATTTTTGGGCGCTTTTTAGTACACTGGCAGCCCATTATTTTTGATGGGGCAGGACAATGTAACGCAAACATTTAACTACACCCTTCAAGCCCAAACCTTTATTTTAGGACAGCTGCAGGCTGTTATTGCTGAACATTCCTATAGGAAATGTTAGATGCCTGGCTGCCATGATGATCTATTATGGGCTTATCAACCTGGAACAAGCATGTAGATCAGGAGTTCACTCTGCTCCAACATGTTGCATACTTATTCCAGATAAGTCACTCAAAGTAGCCAGAAACAACAAGGCAAGTGGCAGCCTTCAGGAATTATGCAAGGAAAATAACTACATTTAAAAGAGAAGGATGTGACTGTGGTGAAAGCTGTAGTCTACTACCCACTCTTCATGGTCACAGATTTCAATGGCGGGATGAGTAAACACTATATACTACCTTTTACAATGCCTTCCATTTCACTGTCAAGGACACCAGCTATACAAAAATGTACTATGCAGCTCTATACTCACTTACGCTCATTTGTATAGTGTGTAAATCCGCTCATTCAAACCTCCAGATCCAGCTATGTTATGCCAATATTGTAGAAAGAAAATCATGTCCAACAATATCTATTCTATAAAGAAATGTATTTCACAAATATTTTTTCATACTCCAAAGCTCTCCCTAGCAACCAAATGTGCGGCATCTCACAATAAAACAGAACAAAAAAAGACAATAAAGCTCACATAAATTAGGATGTAGGGACAGACTGAAAGAAAAGAAGTAAAAATTGGGATTAAAGTGATGTAAACGCTAACATTTTAAAAAAAAAATAGACAAAACATGTCATACTTACAAAACCATTACACAGAGCAGCCCTGAACCTCCCTGTTCTCAGATCCCCCACCAGCACTTAAGGCTCCTCCCCTTTTTGGAGGAGGAGCATCCCCAGAACAGGCCACTTTGGTCCTCGTTCCTGAGCTGCACTGTGTGCGTCTATAGACAATGCAGCTCAGTCCCGCTCCCTCCTCACGGCAATTGAATGACAGCAGCAGGAGCCAATGGCTCCCACTGCTGCCCGAGTCCCTGTGAGAAGAGGAAGAGGGGAGAGAAGACCACAAAGGACACCAAGGCTTTAGAACCTTTTTACTGACCAATTAGAAATCTTGTTTACATTTTTCGTAAACCTAAAAGGCAAAACCTGACTGGTTGCTAAAGTTTTATAGCTCGGATTACAGTGGCTTAGTCGTTAGCACTGCTGCCTTGCACTGGGGTCCTTGCTTTTGAGTCCCAGTCAGGACATTATCTGCATGGAGTTTGCATGTTCTCACTGTGACTGTGTGAGTTTCCTCCCAAACTCCACTGACATGCTGGTAGGGTATTCGGCTTCTAGCATGTTCTACTGAATGAGCCCAAGATGGTTGCCTCACCATTTGACCCAACAAAGGATAAAGTGCTTTGAGTCCCCAGGGGGAAACAAGCTATATAAATACAAATGAAAAGGAATGTATTATGTAAGATTTTGTTAAAGTATAAAAGGCACAACTTTGTGTTTTTTTTTTAGTTTTGGATAGAGTGGAGAGGGATTAGAACACCTGTCAATTTTAATTGCTGTCTGTTCCCCCAGTTAGAGAGATTCACCTTCTCTATTCGTCCAATTTACCACGATCATCAAAAGGAAAAGAAGATCCCAAATTTGGGGTTGACATCGAAACAGTAATAGAGAAGACATCTTCCAGTGGGGACACTAGTTTTAGACTGATTTCTGATGTGATAGCAATCCACAAAACAAAATATGAACTACATCTCACGTTTTCGGGTATCAATTGTATCTAGTGTTTTCCGGTTGTTACCTAAATGCCAACATTGACTAAAGGTCATCATATATGTACAGGGATTACAACAGTCTGGTTCTAACTAATGCTTTTGTATTTACCAAAGTTATGTATACGATTACCCTCTCCGTATTTGTCCTATTTATCATTACATCTGAAAGTAAAAGAAAATCCCAAATTTTGGGTTAACACTAAAACAGAAATAGAGGGGGAAATCTTCCAGTGAGAAGTTCTGGTGACACCCTGGTAATTCCCTCACTCAGGAGAAAATTTCTCGCACTTCCTGTTTTGGCTATGGGACAGGAAGTGAAGTAGTCTCCCCTTTGGGATACAGAAGGCAAAAAAACTGACAGTTTTGTCACGGTCATCTGACAATGATAACATTTGGCCTTTAGTCACACTTAAGGAGCTCTCCTTCAATATACCCCAATTGTGGACCCAGACAAGTCAACATCGGAACAAGAATGCAGGATCTACCCATCCTCAAATGACTAATGTACTGTAGGTCACTGTAGCCATCATCCCAATTTGGTTGGCATATTGGGGTGACCTATGTGTGGTATCCTCAGAAAGTGGAAAAAAAGGCCATCATTCCATTTTAACCAATTCCATACTGCGAACATTCCAGCACTCCTTTCCTACATGTAAAAATCATCATTTTGTTTGCTATAAATATACTCAGTACCCCCAAAGATTATATATATATATTTTTAGCAGAAACCCTAGGAAATAAAATGGCGGTCACTGCAACTTTTTATGTCACATGGTATTTGTGCAGCAATTTTTTAAATTTTTTTTTTCCTCGAAAAAAATCACAAAACTTTCATGAATAACAAAAAAAAAAAAAAAAACAGTAACGTTAGCCCAATTTTTTTGTATAAATGTGACAGATGTTACGCCAAGTAAATAGATACCTCACATCGCATGCTTTAAAGTTGCGCACACTCCTGGTATGGCGCCAAACTTCGGTGCTTAAAAATCTCCATATGTGATGCTTTAACATGTTTTTACAGGTTACATATTTTTAGAGTTATAGAGGAGGTCTTTGGCTAGAATTATTTCTCTTGCTCTAGTGTTCGTGTTGCTACCTCACATGTATGGTTTAAACATAGTTTACATATGTGGGTACGATCTACGTATGCATTCGCTTCTGTGTGAGAGCTCGCAGGGGATGGGGGATGCTTAATTTTTTATTTTTTTTTTAATGGTTTATTTTATTTACATTTTTTATTTTTACACTCTCCCTTTAAAAACATTTTTTTTGATCACTTTTATTCCTATTACAAAGAATGTAAACATCCCTTGTAATAGGAATAGCGCGTGACAGGTCCTCTTTATGGAGAGATGTGGGGTCTATAAGACCTCACATCTCTTCTTCAGGCTGGAAAGACTGAGATAAAAAAAAAAAAAAATAGATTAAAAAAAAAAGAAGGATCTCAGGCTTTCCTGCTGTGCCCTTGGCTTTGTTAACTTCCGCCGGTCCGGATGCAATGTCATAACGTCTCGCCCTTGCTTCCGAGAGTCAAAGAGATTGCTGGGGACCATCTGTCCCTCGGTTTTCTCTATGGCTTCCTTCTGGTGCCAGGGGCTTCGTTCTCTGGCTCGCCCATTGCAGCGGAAGCCTCCCGCCGCCGGTAAGAACGATCAAGCAGCTGAACAGCCACTATGATTGTTTTTATGATGTAAGGAATCGCCGGCTGAAAAAAATTAAATCTGGATGATGCCTGCAGCTTCAGGCATCATTCATATATCGCCACTAAAAGCCCAGGATATCATATGAAGGCCTGTGATATAGAAGTGGATAATCATATGTTGCAAAATCAGAAGAAACCATTGTCTCTGATGATTATTAGCAATTATCTTGGGAGAATAGAAACTGGGTAATCCATGTCAGATTCTTCTTCAGAGATTGGATAACCAGGGAGTGTCTGAAATGGTGTCAGAATGCCTACAGACAAGTGACTGATTTCTGACCTGGTAGTAATCGACAAGATGAAATACCAATTGTATCTCAAGTTTTCAGGTATCAAAGTCCTCAAAATTTCTACTCGCTTACTCGCATTTGGTGAGTGGAATTTAGTGGAGGGCGAGTGTGGAGTAGGGGCAGACTGGGCTAACAGTTTCCTGGCTGATAGCTTCTGTCAGAAGCGGTGTGGCCATCAAAGCGGCCTGGAGGGGGGACTCCCTGTCCTGTAAAAAAGGCTGCACCACTCCTGCCAGAAGCGATCAGCCAGGAAACTGTCAGAAGGATCGGGTAGCCGGATGACACAGGGCGAGGATCTCCCACTGAGATGTGGCTTGTATATGAATAGCCAGCCGCTGTCAAACAAAAGTCCCGCCTCCTGGATCGGCATTGGACCAGTGCGCTGTCCAATTGAATAGCAGGTCTAGGAGGCGGGGATTTTGACAGCAGATGGCTATTCATATAGAAGCCACGTCTCAGCGGGAGATCCCCGCTCTGTGTGATCCAGCTGGCAGATCCTCCTGCTTCCTCCCTTATGCATTGCTGGGCACTGATGGGGCTGCACTGATGGCCACTCATCAGGCGGCACTGATAAGCTGCAGTGATGGGGCTGCACTGACAAGCTGCAGTGATTGGCACTGATGGGACTGTACTGATGGGCACTGATAAGCTTTATGTTAATATTGTTAAAGAAGTTTTTAATATTTATTTTTGGAACTTAATTCTGCATAGATCATTTAACAGTGTAATTTCATGAGATAATTTACGAGGGCGTGTTTAGGGGTGGACTTAGGGGCGGGGCAACTGGTGAGGAGTAACTCTTAAGGCCTGGCTAGTGGCTCTGGACTTGAAATTTTGAGCCCTGTCAAATATATCTAATGTTTTCAGGCTATCTAAAATGCAAACATTGACTAAAGGGCATCATACATGTACAGAGATTATACTGTCTGGTCGTAAAAAACTGCCTTTTTTATCTACCATAACTATGTAATATTCGGCCCTACCTAGACAGTCCATTGGTATCCAATCTGGCCAGCCCTTGTAGTGGTACATGAGTGTTTGTTTTCTCAGATTTACTAAAATGTTATAAAATGACATATAACTGCACCACACCCCAATAAAATAAATGAGTACATTTTTAAAAAAGCATGTCTGAAAAACTGAAGCTAAATTGCCCTGTCTATGCATTGGGACTGTGCATATGCCCACTGCAGCCCAACACATAGTATGAATCAGCCCTACTCCTTTTATACTAAATGACTGTAGTTAAAAAGCTGTACGCTTCCTCTGGCAATCTTAATCTAGCACCTTTAGCAGTGTGGTATACTATAATTAATACTGTCTATTTCCACTAAATGAAAGACCAGATCAAATTACACATGCTGTCACTTAAGAGGAGTCTTCTTTGAGCAATGAAAGGTACATAAAACTGTGGAATAAAAACCAGTAAATGTGTTACAGGAATGCTTTTTATCTTGAACTAAAACACAGAAACTATACATTTAAGTGAGAAGCACAATGCAGTATCGGACAGGGTAATCTGTTCTATGTGGAGGCTGCCCCTGCCTTGGGCTAGTAAACACAGCCTTCTTATTAGTATCATGTAACTATACTATTGAGGGACTGCTGAAAACATTTTATTGTGGATGCAACAAAAGAATTCAGATAACCAACATACTATTTTCTGCAGAGCTGCCAAACTTTAGTCTACTTTCATCCAGCACATCGTGTATGCACAGGATGTTAACATAAAGACATTACCATCTCTGTTATTTCATTGCTTTACAGGCTCATGCTCTTCTTTACTGGGAAGAATAGGCCACCTAGCACGTACTGCTAATTCTTGCCCTTGGGATGCTCTCAGCCTCATGGGAGATGGCTCAGAACGCTCACACCATGGAAAAGGAATGCCAAGCATGTGGAGGTCACACCACACTCTTTGAAGCCTAGGTAACCTATTATCATTAACCTTGTGGTGTGTAGGTTGCAAGCAGTGAGGTCCCTGTCTACTGTAGGGAAAAAGGCAGTGCTGTCTAACCCTAAACAGGTGTTGCCAGTCCAGTGAATTTCAGAGTCAGCACATGTGGTCAGATCTAATGATTTATTTCTCTGTAACAAAAGTTAAACATTTCAATGGTTTTAGTATAATATGTTAAATGGCTTCACTGATCACTGGAGTATTAACAACATACTTTTCCTTCATCTTGGTACTGCATAACCTTGGCAAACAGTTACCATGAAACAGCATAGCAATGCAGTGATGACTCCATGTTCATTTCTTTATACTAAGAGATGCCGTAAAATACATGCAATGTAGTGTCATATCAATTTAGGGAGTCCTTTATTATGTTCTTCAAGAAACAAAGGACTATTATACTTCTACTACACTACTTTTGCAAATGCTATATAGACTACAAACTGCAAGAATGTCATTTTACAGCACAGATACTTCATATATACATACATCCAATCACTTTCCAGAGCTTGCCGCCTCAACCTCCGCAACATCTCCAAACTACGTCCCTTTCTAACCAAGGAAACCCCAAAGCTCCTGATTCACTCCCTGTTTATCTCTCGCCTTGACTACTGCAACAATAGACTATCCCCCCTTTTGTTCATCATGAATGCTGCTGCCAGACTCATCCACCTCACAAACCGCTCAGTGTCTGCTACCCCTCTCTGCCAATCCCTCCATTGGCTGCCACTTGCCCAACGGATTCAATTCAAAATACTAACATTAATTACAAAGCCATCCACAACTCTGCCCCAGCTACATCACTAACCTAGTCTCAAAATACCAACCTAATCGTCCTCTTCATTCCTCCCAAGACCTCCTGTGTTCTCTAGCTCCCTCATCACCTCCTCCCATATCCGCCTCCAGGACTTCTCCCGAGCCTCACCCATCCTCTGGAATTCCCTACCCCAATCCGTCAGACTGTCTCCAAATTTATCCACTTTTAGGCGATCCCTGAAGACTTTCCTCTTCAGAGAAGCCTATCCTGCCTCCATCTAACAACTGCACTATTTTCTCCATTAGCTCATCCCCCACAGCTATTACCCTTTTGTATAACTTGACCCTCCCTCCTAGATTGTAAGCTCTAACGAGCAGGGCCCTCTGATTCCTCCTGTATTGAATTGTATTGTAATTGTACTGTCTGCCCTAATGTTGTAAAGCGCTGCACAAACTGTTGGCGCTATATAAATCCTGTATAATAATAATAATACAAGATATACTTCGGTTTCATTTACTTCAAACAGCTGCTCTGTATCCAATGGCTTTATTTCTTTGTCTCCTAAGATATAAGATGTCTTCTAAGATATTTGTTAAATAAAATACAAAAAAAGCATGGCTGGTCACAGCTCTGATGCAGCAACAAATAGGAGATCAATCTCCCAGAGTTCAAGGAATCCCCGACAACTTCTGATTGAACTATCCTAGGTTTCCAATAAACACTGGTTGAAAGTGGCTGCCATAGAGCAAAATGTAGTAATAATACAATAAACTAATTGTAAAAAGTGGAGAGACAAGTAGGGCAAGACAGAAGGAGAAGGGATTTAGAAGTAGAAAAGGGGTGGGGGAAGGCAGAGGAAGGACTTGGCAGCTAGTATTTTTAGGAAGAGGGCAGCAAGGACAGGCCCCTCATTTTCTCAATGCAAGTTTTCCTTTAAACTTCTAACAAATAATAACTTCATCCAAAAGAAACAACCCCCCCCCCCCAAAAAAACTATGTAAAGCATAAAGCTCTGGCTAGAGGTACACTTTAAATTGCAGAATGTGACTAGTTGCTATGCAGCAGTTTTATATTTCACCTAAATAGTAGGGGAAAAAATGTAAAGAATCCAGTATGATAAACATTTTCTGTGTAGTAGAAGACTGATCTACTTCCCTAACAGAGTGAAAACATGTATTTTAGGAACTATATATTCATATAAATGTGCAACACATATCTCCAACAAAAGGTCTACCAGCTTTCTGCTCTTCAATAATGACTCATTGTTTCCTAAAATAAAAATCCCAGATGGGCATTCATCTCTACCCACGCCACTACAGTCCTAACTATACCAGTCTTAATTATAAAACAGTATTTTTTCTGCATTCTACTTCTAACGGACAGAAAACTCTACCATAGGACAAACAACAACTCTGCTATAGAATGTTCAATCAATGGCACAGATTTATAGACCATACCCCATCTTGTGGTTTTACCCAAGGAGTAAAGTAGTTACACTGAATGCAGATGTCCGTTAAAAAACAGAGGCAATGTGAATGGAAAAAGCTGGGGATTGCTTGAAAATGTCCAACAAGATACACAAATATTTAACTGGTTTTCTTACAAGCATTTAAACGTCTTATGTACTAACAGAAGTAATCCAATACCCTATACAAATCAATATCGAAAATCAGGCCAAATCTTCTCAAAAGTCATCAGATGGCAACAATGTTCTCACCTTTCCCCATCCATCCATGTTTAGAGTGTGTGTGTGGTGGGGTTAATCTTCCTACTTTTGCACAGATAGATTTAAATAAATACACACACATACACAGTGCTGTGGAAAAGCTTTAGCCAGGTGAGAAAAAAATGCTATAAATTACCACTTCATGCAAATCGCCATACCCGTACGTCGGTAATTTGATGCTAAATACTGTGGTTATGGCAGCGGCTTGCTGCCATAAACCTGGTATTTTTGGGAACGGCATGCATTTCTCTTTAGGATTAAAGGGGTCTCCATGGTAATTTCGCAGCAAGATCACCTTTATCGGCAGCGGGAGAGGTGCCCCCCGCCGCGCTCCGGTCGTCTCCGCCACTTACCAGACCTGCCGGTAGCAGCGGAGACGTTCGCGTCCTCTCCCGTGGATGCCTGGCTGCTGAGCGGAAGATGGCCCCTGCTCGGCTCCATGGCATGGGAGGGCGGAAGCGACGTCAAACGTCACTTCCGCCCATAGCTCTTAAAAGGGACTTTTTTTTTTCAGCTGATGCTGATTTGAAACCAAAGGGTAGTCACACCATATATTGATTTGATTTAGCTCTTTCTTCTATTCGCTCTCTTTACATTTTGTAAATTGATAAAAATAATCAAAATATATATTTTTGAAAGCATTCTTAGTTTACAGCTGCTTTTCTTCACACCTGTCTAAAACATTTGCACATGACTATACAATATAATATATATATATCTTTACTGAATACTTTTTATGTATATGCTGGTATTTTTGGAAAAGCAGAGTAGATAATGACATTCTTTTATCGTTCTATACATAAGACTTTAAGGAGAAGTAAAACATTTAATTATTGTGAATTTCTTCCTCTTCTATTTAATGTACTCAGTGCTTTCTTCCCAACTGTCTGGCTCTCGGTCTTTAATTAAGCTCAGGAAATGACAGAGTATGTGTCAATATAAACCACTTTTGCTTTGGTGACTTGGTCCTCTGACTTCACAGGCTGTAATTCTGTCTATGATTACCACACATATTATCTTAGACATTGTTATTATGTGCAGTTTCTACTTGCTAATTGTTAGAACAAAAACAGAAAATTTGGTGAAATTCTGTGTATTTTACTCCTGCAGTAAAATACACACATTTATCTAAGCCCTTTTGTAGAAAAAGTGGGGACGTTAGAATGTCTGTTAAGACTTTCTAAGAGCCTCCCATTGGAAAGATTTTCAGTTACTTCCTGTTTATTTGATGGGTGTCAGTAAAGGGAACTCTCCTCAACAGGAAACAGAGATACAGCTATAGATAGTAGAGGGTTACTTTACTGTTTAGTTTTTTTTTTAATTCATTAACCACTTCAGCCCCGGACCATTTGGCTGGCAAAAGACCAGAGCACTTTTTGCGATTCGGCACTGCGTCGCTTTAACTGACAATTGCGCAGTCGTGTGACATGGCTCCCAAACAAAATTGACGTCTTTTTTTCCCACAAATAAAGCTTTCTTTTGGTGGTATTTGATCACACCTGCGGTTTTTATTTTTTGAGCTATAAACAAAAGAAATAGCGACAATTTTGAAAAGCGCATTATTTTTTACTTTTTGCTATAATATCCCCAAAAAAATATATATAAAAAAAACATTTTTTCCCCCAGTTTAGGCCGATACGTATTCTTCCACATATTTATTTTATTTATTTTTTTTACCAAAAATAAGCGTTTGATTGGTTTGCGCAAAAGTTATAGCATCTACAAAATAGGGCATAGTTTTGGCATTTTTTTTTTTTTTTAACAGAAGATTTTATTGAACAAATCAGCATTACAATACAATAAATTAGTACAGTCAGTACGATGAGAAAAGTGACAACAGGATCTGCCTTCAATCAAAAGCCACTATTTAGCAGATATGTCAGTTGTGCAAACGTCAGAAATTACACCTAGCAATACTTCTTATGGCATTAAAGCGTAATAACCTCTTCAGGTGGAATAAAGTAGGCAACCAATATGCAGTCAAACCTAGTAGGGATGGCGGGGGGGGGGGGGGGACGGGGGAAGAGAGGGGGGGGGGGGTCAGGGGACCGAGGGAGGTGGAAGGAAGGGGACGAGGGGGGGGGGGGCGAGCATCAGAAAAATGACCATGAGATGTAGGATGTCCTCTAAAATGTTTCGCTTCTTGGTTATGGGGATGGGGGTCCAGAATCCCCAGAGGCATCAACCCAAGAGGACCAGATTTTATCAAACTTTCGTGGGCATTGTCTACTTTCATATGTCAATCTATAAAGAGGAAGTGCCATATTCACCGACCTTCTCCACGAGGCCAGGGTAGGAGGCTCCACTAGTTTCCATCGCAATAAAATTTCACGCCTGGCATAGTATAATGCAAAGGTTAGACACAATTTACTATATCTATCTCCCTCCACTTCCTCCAAATGACTAAGCAGTAGTACCTGAGGGTCAACCGGCAAGTGTGAGCCTATGACCCTGCTCATTGTGGAGGCCACTGCTGACCAGAAGGGGTGAAGTTTGGGACAGGACCAGACCATGTGCCAGAAAGTACCCTCCTCCTGCCTACATCTCTGACAGTTGGGATCTCTTTGATGGTAAATGCGTGCCAGTCTCTGTGGGGTGAAATACGCTCTGTGTAGGAACTTAAATTGTATGAACCTATCTTTTGCAGCTATCATGGAGGGAATGTAGGAGATTAAACACTCCTTCCACTCCTCCTCGTTCAAAGAGGGAATATCGACCCTCCACTTTTCCCAGGTTTTGGTCAATTTGGCATCATACTCCACTGTAAGGTACAGATATAGTGTTGAGAGGGGCTTCCCCATCACGCTGGAAGTCAGGAGCCGTTCAATGGAATCCGGTTCCAGAATGAGGGGGGCAGGGAACTGGGCTTCAAAGGCGTGTTTCAGCTGCCAGTACCTAAATTGGAAGGAGAGCGGAATAGCGAAAGATTGCCTAAGGGCTTGGAAAGATATAAGTGTACCCTCTTTGACTATATGTTTTAATGTGAGAATTCCCTTTTTTGCCCAAAGCGAGGGATCCGGTATGCTGTAAAAGTGGGGGAGCATAGGGTTACCCCATAGGGGCATATGGGGTGAGATGAAATTAGGCTTCCTATATATTTTCCTAGCCTCCTGCCATACCTTCACGGTAGTTCGCATCAGTGTTGTCATGGTCAGGCTGGCTCTAAGTCCACGGAACGGGAGATTGCTCAGGGCCGCATAGGAACCCAAAATAGCTGCCTCCAGAGTGACCGCCGGATTCTGTATGGGCTGGGAGAACCACCACCGAATCGTGACCAGAACAGCTGCCCAATAGTAGATTTGAAAGTTCGGTAGGGCCAATCCCCCCCCCGAGAGCGGGAGATATAAAATCTGCTTGGCCACCCTAGGTGGCCTCCCGGCCCAGACAAAACGTATCAGCAGACTCTCCAACCTTCGAAAGAAAGTCCCGGGTATGTGTATAGGTGTATTACGGAAGAAGTAGAGATACTTGGGAAGAAAGATCATTTTTAGCAGATTAACTCTGCCAACAGGTGTCAGGGGAAGGGAACGCCAAGCAGCACATCTAGCCGTAAGCTGTGTCATGAGTGGTCGCAAATTATTATCCATGTAGTCTTGGACTCTGCCGCTAACCTGGATGCCCAAATATTTGAAGTCATCTACCCATTTGAGTTGTGGTTGTGGCACCCTAGGGGTCGAGGGGTGGAGCGGGAAAAGAACCGACTTGTCCCAGTTAATGCGTATCCCGGAGTACCCACCGAATCGGTTAATCAGGTCCAGTGCGGTCTGTAAAGAGGACGACGCATCCGCTAAATAGAGCAGAGCATCGTCCGCGTATAATGATAATTTCTCCTCAATTGGACCTACCTGGAGACCCTTCACACCCGGATCTTTCCTCAGCAATATAGCCAGGGGTTCCATTGCCAGAGCAAATAGACCCGGGGAGAGAGGACACCCCTGTCGCGTGCCACGAAAGAGTCTAAACTTCCCCGATAAACATCCGTTGGTACGTATTCTAGCCGAAGGGCCATGATATAACATGCGGAGCCAGTTCGTAAAACCCGTGCCGAACCCGAATCGCGAGAGCACCTCCCATAGGTAACCCCACTCGACGGAGTCAAAAGCCTTCTCCGCGTCGAGTGAGGCCACCACTCCTTTAGTCGCCTCATCCGCTCTATCTATGTGGGTATAAAGGCGTCTGATATTAATGTCAGTTCCCCTTCCGGGCATGAAGCCCGTTTGGTCCCTATGGATGAGGGCCGTAATGACCAAATTAAGCCTGTTGGCCAGCACTTTCGCCAGCACCTTTGCATCGACGTTTAGAAGGGATATGGGGCGATACGAGGAGCATAACGTGGGGTCCTTCCCCGGCTTAGGGATCACCACTATAATTGCTTCGCTCATTGTGTCCGGGAGTTTTTCAAGACGCCCCGACGCAGAGAAGAGGTCCTGTAATTTATCAACTAGTTCTGTTGCGTACTGTTTGTAAAACTCCACTGGGATGCCATCAGGACCCGGTGTTTTCCCTGACTGCATTGATTTAAGTGCCCGGATTATTTCCAGAGACGTAATTGGGGCGTCGAGCTTGTCGCGGTACGTAGCTGTAAGGGTTGGGATGTCAATATCATCTAAGTATGCTCCTAGATCTTCCCTTCTATAGTCTGCCCTGGAGCTGTAAAGGGATTCATAGAATTCCGCAAAACAGCCATTTATCCCTTCCGGTGTATGGATCAGCTGTCCCGATAGGTCTTTAATACATGAGATACTCACCCCACCAGCCTGTTCCCTGGAAAGCCAGGCCAGCAGACGGCCTGACCTCTCTCCCTGCTCAAAAATCCGCTGAGACTGAGCCAACATTTTCTTCTGGGTGAGAGAGGTACGAAGACGCACCACCTCTCTCGTCATGAGTTGTAGATGCGAATAGTGCGCAGGGTCTCGAGTACGAACAAAAAGAGCCTCCGCACTGCCCGCATCCCGCTCAGCCTTAGTCAAATCTGCCCTACGCTCTCGTCGGACTCTGGCAATGATGGTCTGGTACCGCCCCCGTGTTGTGGCCTTAAAGGCGTCCCACACTACTGTGGGGTCTGCCGAGCCCACATTTACTGCCCAAAAGTCTAGGAGTTCCGTCCTAAATTGGGAATCTACTGCAGTGTCTGAGATCCAAAATCTGGAGAGTCTCCACACCCTTGCCACTGGGCCTAGGGAGAGATCCAAAGACAACAGCAAGGGTGCGTGATCGGAAATACCCCTAGGGAGAATTTGTATGTCTGTGACCCGTGGGAGTACCTGGCTCCCTGCAAAGACCAAGTCTATCTGGGAGAAAGTTCTGTGAGAGGCCGAGTGGCATGTGTATGCCCTGGTCTGGGGGTGACGCCACCTCCACACATCCGTCAAGCCATAGGTATCTGCCCACTCAGCCAACCCAGAGCAATGATGTCCCGCAGGAGTTAGTCTGTCAAAATCCGGGTCAGGGACCAGATTAAAATCACCAAGTATAACAGTATTGTCAGATGCAAGATCGGCTATCTTGCTAGTGATCTGGTTGAGCACCACCAAGGAAGCCGGGGGAGGCAAATACAAGCCCACAATGGTCCACGTTAAAGAATATATTTTGGCATGCATAATGACATACCGACCATCAGGGTCGAGGGCCAAATCCAAGAGCCGAAAGGGGAGTGACTTCAACACCAAAATAGTAACACCCCTAGAGAAAGAGGAGTGCGTGGAATGATAGTGGTGGCCCACCCAAGGTTTTTTAAGAGCCATAACCCTACGTCCTGTTAAGTGTGTTTCTTGGAGTATACATATATGCGGGTTATAAGATTTAATAAATTGGAACACCAGGGAGCGCTTGACCGGGGAGTTTAGTCCCCTGGTGTTCCAGGAGATAATATTAAGGGAGGACATATCTGTCAAGAATAATAATAATATTAGGGTCAATGGAGATCACGGCTCTTGGACTGGACCCCGGGGCCCAAAACGAAGACATCTGGAAACAATGCAATGCTGATGAGTTAAGTTTTTTTGGTATGAACATCAAACAAAAACAAATACACCCAACTAAAAACAGATAAAGGATACCAATATCCAAAGTAAATGAAACAAGCCCCGTTAGGGGAACTTTCTTCTCCCCACCCCCCACCCCACCCAACCCCCCAAAACTGAGGCGGGTATCAATCCCAAACTTATTCAGCTCGCCGGCTGCAACGGGGGGTCCGTGGAAGAGGCAAGCCCACCCCCCGAGACTTCACGCGGGGGGGGGAAAGCAGCAGTTCAGGCGGCCTTACACAAGTGCGATCTCCGCTTGTAATGCAGCAGGCTGTGAGGACGTGGAAAGTCAGACATAAGGAAGTATCCGGTAATGCGACCTCACAGTAGTTTCGATCCATCTTATAGTAAAAAAAAAAAAAATACAGAACAAAGACTCCAACGCTCCTCGTGGAGACAAACAAATGCAGTGGAACTTTTTTTTTTTTTTCCCCAACAGTCTCCTGGCCAAGTTCTTTGGCAGGGGCATTAACTTAGCATTTCCCTGATAAGGATAACCAGTGCTCCCCCCACAGATCCGCACACTCCATGGAATGAACCGGGCATAACCTGTGCAACATAACAAAATCATCCATGTAGTAGTTCGTGTGATAACTCAGGCCCAGATCTAAGCTGTGGAGAGGGACCAATGAAAAAAGTCATAGAGCACATAGCAGGAAAACCATTAGCGATTCTGTGGCAACGTGTCCAGCCAGGCAGAGGCCTCTCTCGGTGTAGTGAAAAAGCGAGTTGTCTCGCCGTCCTGAACTCTCAGGCGGGCAGGGAAGAGTACACTGTAACGGATGTTGCGTGATCGCAACGCCGCTTTAACCTGGTCAAAAGATTTCCTAAGCTTCTGGGTCTCGACCGAGTAGTCGGGGAAGATCATCATCCTGGTGTTCTGAAATCTGAGGTCCCCCACAGATCTAGAGGCACGGAGAACTTCATCCCTGTCTCTGAAGTTAAGGAGGCGGAGAATGAAGGTGCGGGGAGGGGATCCAGGAGGTCCCGGCCTCGGCGGGATGCGATGCGCCCTCTCAACCGCGTAGTAAGGTGACCATCGGGCATCGGGCAGGAGGTCGCGCAGCAGACAATCTATGAAAGAGGTAGGATTATTCCCCTCCGCCCCCTCCGGTAGACCAACAATGCGAAGATTATTACGCCGGTTCCTGTTCTCCGCGTCTTCGGCTCTGTATTCGAGGGCCTTTACTTTGGTTTGGAGTGTACGAAGTGATGTTCCATGTTCCACAATGGTGTCTTCAGTGATACTCAGTCTTTGCTCCGTTTCGGTGACTCGCGATCTGATTTTGTCTATATCCACCATAACATCAGCCAGCCAGGGGGGCCGAGAGTCATCCGGCTCCATATTGTGTGTCTGCGGGGCTCTGTGAGTGCTGCGTGTATTAAGGGCCTCTACAGGGGGACAGGTGGGTGTCTGAGGGGAGTCCGGTTGTGGTGGGAAGGTTAACCTCTTGCCCCCTTTACTGTATTTTGCGCTAGAGTTCCTGCGCCTCATTCAGATGTTGGTGGCCCGGGTCAGGGCAATAATCAGCACTCGTCTGTGGGAGTCTGTCCTCAGAGTCAGGGACAGTCAGGCATCAGGTAGGGTAAAACGTGTGTCCCCTTAGCAGTCTTCCCCCTCACCTGCGAATGTGCAGTGTAGAGTCCGTCCACTTCAGGCCTCCAGGGATGTGCAGCCCGGCCTCCCCTCTCTACATCCAGGGGGAGAGGGATGTAGCTGTCTCAATTCTTCACAGGGCCTCCTCCACTATGCCAGCAGAATCCGACACCCCCCCGTCAGTCCGCCGGGCCTAGGCCTCCAGGAAAGGCCGCGGTCGCGGCCTAGTAAAACGTGGGGGGGAGAAAGAGAGACAGGGCCCAGGATGCGGCCTTAATCAGTGCAGGGGCATCTCTCCCTCACCCATCCGTGATCCGGGGCAATCTGTGGGGCCTGTGTGCAGAGGCGATCGCGGCAGGGGGCTCCCGGCGCGCCGTTCGGGCCGTCAGGAGAGGCCGCGGCTTCGGCCTAGTCGCCCGTGGTAGGCCGGGAGCGTGCGGCGGACCCCGATTTCGGCCCAAATTCTCTTCACTCCTAGCTGGGAAGGGAGTCCCCGAGTCTCCCCTGGTCAGTAGGGATTCTGGTTGCCACTTTTAAAAGGCGATGGATCCGGATTGTCATACGGATTTAGCGGAGCTCACAGAGAAAGCAACCGCTCAGATCGCCATCTTGGCCACGCCCCTGGCATTTTTATTAATAATTTATTACTAGTAATGGCGGCGATCAGCGATTTTTATAGTGACTGCGACATTATGGCAGACAGATCGGACACTTTTGGGATCACATTTATACAGCGATCGGTGCGATTAAAAATGCATTGATTACTGTGTAAATGTGACTGGCAGTGAAGGGGTTAACCACTAAGGGGCGCTGTAGGGGTTAAGTGTGTCCTAGGGAGTGATTCTAACTGTGGGGTTACAGCTGTAATCGGGGAGCTGATCAAAGCTCCCCAATTACAGGGAGCTGTGATCAGTGTCCTGTCACTAGGCAGAACGGGGAAATGCTTGTTTACAACAACATTTCCCCGTTCTCCCTCTCCGTGAGATGATTGCGGGTATCCCCGCGGACATCGAGTCTGCGGGACCCGCGATGACACAGATCTTGCGGCGCGCGCCCGCAAGCCGCTTCTTAAAAGGCAGCGTACAGGTACGGTAATATGCCTGTACGTGCCCTTCTGCCGACGTATATCGGCATGAGCCGGTCAGCAAGCAGTTAAAGTGTTTGTTGTTTTTTTTTTTTTTTAAATTGCATTTTAAAAACCGCTGTGCAAATACTTTGTGACATAAAATATTGCAGCAACCACCATTTTATTCCCTAGGGTCTCTGCTAAATAATAAAAAAATATATATCATTTTTGGTGTTCCAAGGAATTTTCTAGCAGAAAATAATGATTTTTACTTGTAAGCAATAAATGTTTGGTCTTTAAATGGTTAAACTTTCTTCATTTACACGCAGGAGTTCTTACCTTTAAAAAAGAACGAAAAGATACTTTGTTTCTACTTATTCCCATGTTGTGATAAAACTTGGTGGGTTGCCTGGATTTTTTTTTCCAGCTGTGAGAACTCTCTATACTTGTTAGAAAGAATGACATGCTATTTTGAAGATCGTGAAGGGAAAAAGATCGCGATTTCGATTCTTAACGATTAGTCGTGCAGCTCTAACCTGGAGTGTGCAAACTGCAACCTGCATAGGTGTGAATCAGGCCTAAAACCCTTGTCAGGTTTTGCCTGCTCTTTGTGTCCTACTGGGGAGATTTCCACTCAGTTTCTCTTCTGGTAAGAGATGTAGAAAGAACTGAAGCAGGTGGAATTTTCCTCACCAGGGACACAGACTGCAATAAGGGCCTGACAGAGGTTTTAAACCTTACCCCCTCTATACAAAACTAAAAAAGGGTGGCTTGGCAGGAGAGAAGCTTTATAAAGCGTGTATTTATGGGGATATTTTGAATGTCCTTATGCGAAAGGCACCTATCACATGGGCGCCTCCGTTCTGCGGGATCCGCTTGCTCAGCGGCGGATCACTCCGCTGATACCCGCTCAGCAGGAGGATGACAGGTCCGTCTCTACTCACTGTGCAGAGCGAAGACGGACAGAGTCCTGCTCTCCTTTATGGGGAGATCGGATGAAAACAGACCGCTTGTCCACTTTCATCCAATCCCATCTGATCCGATCCACCAGACGGATGGAAAATAGGACCTCCATTACATGTCAGCCGCTGACATCCGCCGCTCCATAGAGGTGAATGGTCGGCCTGAAAAACTGACAGGCGGACCTGATTGGACAGGCTGTGTGAAAGGGGCTTAAGGAGCAAGTCCAGGAATTTTTTTTAAACTGGCACAGCTGAAATAAGGTACCTCTAATGAGGATGATGCCAAGTCTTCATTCATCTTGGATATTACACACAATGCTCTTCTTCCAGCTCTGGTACTGATCGGTACGGCTCTTGTACATGGCAGATATCATGTCATTTATGCTCCTCCCCACCGCCCTTGTCCATTTACAAAACGACATTGTATTTAATTAACAAAACACAGAGCATTTTGTAAATGAATAAAGAGAGTAAATGATAAGATCCCCACGATGTACAAGAGCTGGAATGATCAGTCGTAGCGTGTATATTATCCACAATAGATCAAATGGTCATTTCTAATGTAAACCGTAACACTGAGGCCTTAACGTGCTTTTCATTATAGGCACATTATTTTATTTGTACGGTTTACAAAAAAAAAAAAATCCAGGAGTTCTGTTCTAAATAGTAAAACAATTCAATACTTTTTAAGACAATGACTTGGATCAAGCATGAAGCAAGTTAGAGCAATGTCAGGATTTCGCATTAACAGTTGTGCTCATAAGTTTACATACCCTTGCAGAATTTATGATTTCTTGGTCATTTTGCAGAGAATATCAATGATAAAACAAAAACTATTCTTTCACTCATGGTTAGTCTTTGGCTGAAGCCATTTATTATCAATCAACTGTGTTTACCCTTTTAAAAAATTACGGCAACAGAAACTACCCAAATTACCCTAATCAAAAGTTTACATACCTTGGTGGGGTTTGAACGGCTATTAAAGAGGTAACCATCCTCACCTATGGCCAAGAAATCATAAATTCTGCCAGGGTATGTAAACTTATGAGCACAACTGTATATACTTGTTTTGGGTTAGTAGTAGTGAAGTAGTTGCTTCTGCATACCAACCAGACCCATATCATTTTATCATCATCAAGGCAGAACCTCCTCAATTTGTTCCAGTACAGGTTTACTTTAATGATTAAAATATTTCAACCCTCTACAGCAGGAGTGCTCAACCTTTTGAAGAGAGGGCCACAGATTTAGTATCGGTTCACGGGCCAAAATGAACTATGGGGTTTTACCGCCCCCAAACCACAAATGTAAATGAGCCCTTACTGTCCTGATCCCCCTATAAGGCGGTTTTCACACCGATGGGTGCAGCATAGTACACCTGCGGATTTTGCCTGCAATGAGCCATAGACTTCCATTACATCTTCCAGGTGTGGTGCACTTTCTGAAAGTGCGCCAAACCTGCAGGATCTAAAAGAAGTCCTTGGCTGAGTGCAGCTAACCTACAGGAAAGCACTGTGCTGCACCTGTGGATCAGTGTGTAAGCAGCTGCCTAATAGACCCGCCATCCCAGAGCATGGGCTTCCCTGGTTTGAGGTCATGGGCCACATCAGAGGGCTCCATGGGCCACAGGTTGAGCACTCCTGCTCTAGAAGGAGTACAGGTTTTCCCCAGGAGCATGTGGAGTTCACCACTGAGAATACATAATTCTTTTATTGTTGACCATCACACTGCTACATCTGTTAGTGCCGGTTCACACAGTGGCGACTTGACAGGCGACCTAGCCGCCTGACAAGTCGCCTCCCGTTCTGTACAATGGAACTGTTCTAATAGGAGCGATGCAAGTCGCTCCGACTTAGAAAAAGGTTCCTGTACTACTTTGGGGCGACTTGCATAGACTTCTATACAGAAGTCGTTTTGCAAGTCGCCGTGGAAGTCGTGTGCAGGTCGCCTCGGTGAGGCGACCTGCAAGTCGTGCCGCCTCTGTGTGAATCGGGGCTTAGGGTTGCTTTTAGACACAGTTGGCACTACTCTGACCAACAAGAAAGTCCAGTGTCTACCTAATTGACACACAAGTCACAATTCTTGGCTGAAGGAACATTTAGCACATTAAAAAGGTACATAAAGTTACTTGAAGGGCACTTCTAAAAGACTTGTACAAGTTTTCTCATGTTCATGCCCAGCAATATGAAACGGGGGAACTGATCCTATGAAAGTCATTTCAAAAAAGCCGAAAGTACAAAGTGAAAGAAAAAAAAGAGGATACTTTGAGCTTTTATGCTGGCTCATATGTATATTGCAGCAGCAGATAATTAGTTTACTACTATACGATATTATCTGCAGGGAGGACTGAAAATCTCATACTTTCATATACTTTCTGCATACTATTTTACTGACTGGGTGTATCAATTACAAACTGCAACACCTCAATTGAAATGGGTACATTATCTAATTATTACAAGGAGTAACGTAGCCATACACAAGGAAAACCTAACAACCTATATATTTATGTTTATATTATGGCAGAGCTAAGCTTGGAAATAAGTATACACGTGTCATTTTCTGTATCCAGAAGAAGACTTGTAACCCTGAGAGACAAATCACACACTTTATAATCAGTTACAGTAAACTGTGTTTTTTTTTCTTTTGAGATAAAGGTTTTACATTATTAAATAAAAGTTGATAATTTTATTCACCCCTGTCAGTGTTAGGTGGTTTGTCTCATCCTTGTAAAGCAATACATTCTGCTGGAGCGCTTGAGAAAAACAACAGACTTGCTGGCTGGATTACCAGATGAAAATAGAATGCCTAAAAAAGAAAACTAATGCAACCATCACATCTTTGAATTGGTAAGTTGCAATATCATAAAGGCTTGCTTTTGAGTTTAATACTGCTTTAAGGCAATGCAGAATTAAAGAGGAAGTAAAGCCTCCTGTAAAAAAAAATAAAACAATTAAACACACCCTTCAAGATAAAGGCATAATGAGCTAGTATGCATAGCATACTAGCTCATTATGAATTACTTACCCGAGAACGAAGCCCCCGCAGCCGTCCTTGTCTCCCCCTCAGGCCGCCGACATGTCGCCCGGGGCTTGTTTCCGGGTACTACGGCTCCGGCGTTGTGATTGGCCGGAGCCGCGATGACGTCAGTCCCGCGCATGCGCACGGGAGCCACCGCGGCCGGCACAGTACAACTGAAGCAACGGCACGTACGTGCCATTGTTTCAGTTGGCTTAAGTGCACATGTACTGCATGACGTCGGCACATGCAACAGGGATATCTCCTAAACCGTGCATGTTTAGGAGATATCCAGTGCAGCTACAGGCAAGCCTAATTATAGGCTTGCCTGTAGTTTAAAGTGGTTGTAAAGGGTTTACAACCACTTTAAGAGCTGCATAAAGTGGGTACACTGCAAAGGCGTGAATGGGCTCTTTAAGCCCGAAATTGCAATACTGCAGGCTTTCCTATTTAAAATTCTGAATAGGAAAACTAAGCTCTGTTGCAGTGTGCTGTGTGAAGGGGGGTGTGTGTCCCTTCTCCAATATTTTATTTCCCTCAGATTACCTGTGTTCATCAATAGCCTGATGAGGTAGAAGTCCTGGAAAATCACATTTAACGCAGTTCAATATATTATTTATTCAATATATAAGGGTGGTCTGGTAATAATAGAATGTCTTACAATCTGATTTCAGGTACATGTCACCACACTGCAAGTATACAATAATTGTTTCAGCACCAGTCAAGACAGGAAAGTAAATTCCACATACAAGAAATATCACATGCACCTGGAACCAAAGCTGGGTCCGTGTCCACAAACACTGAAAAATTGCAGCTAATGCTTCAATAAACAGAAAAATATATTGCTTTTAACAGAGAAAATGAATTGTAGAGGTGCATAGGAATTCATATGAACTGACAAGTCCCTTCTGCTTGTCCAGAATTCCTACAAACCCAAAACCCAATAAATGTATACTTTATTTTTTTTTTAAATGACCAAAAAGCATCATAGTAGCCCTTTAAGTCAGTTAAGATCAGTTTAATGAAAATAATCTTAAAAACTTAATTCCATGTGCAATTAGTAATACTACATATGATATCTGTATATTATAACATACATATATTGGACAGCTATTTTCACATATTACATACAAAAGTTCTGCTGTGTGAGAAAGCACCATAGGAAGGGCTCTGGGCCCCCTTTTTTCTTCTTTGTAAAATCCTTGCTATAGTTTTGTGTTTTTTTTTTACCATTAGCAATGAAATGATGTCCCTGCTGACTGCAATGGGAGGAGCCATTCATCTCAGAGTTCTGGTCTATCCCATAACTTACCCACAAGCTGTGGCTGGCTAAGCAGTGTTCTGCGATGAGCCCACAATCCTATGCACATTTAAGCCCATGCCCCCACATTCACTCACAGTGGTGGCTACAATTCCCATTGTATGATGGAGTTGCAGTTTTTTTTCCATTGGCCCAATGCAGTAAAGTGAAGTGATGTCAGGAATCCAACTCCTGCCCAGAGTATAGATTTAAGCAGTTTGGAAGAATCATTGCAGTTGTTAAACTACCTTCTTGGGGTTGGTCTATAAATCTATGAAGCAGTAACAAAATAATGAGAGTATATTCTTGCAAAAAAACTAAATGACAGCCAAGATACTGTATATGAAAAAGTTGCATTTGTTTTTTTAATAAAATACTTCTTTTCAAATTTTTCTCATCCTTTGTTACACGTGCTGCTGATCTCCTGAAGCCTGCGTGCAGCCACTTCTTGTCTATATGCATGCACTCCAGCAATGTTTGCAGGGTGGGCTTCCTCTTGGTGAAAACAGTAGAACATGCCTGTGGAATTTATTGAACGGCCACCTGTAATCTTCATTGGAAGTACAGTATGTGTGACAGTACAGGAGAGCAACTGGAAGGCAGGGACAGAGTGCTGTCACCCTATAATAGGGAGTGTCTGAACGAAGAAAACAGAGGAAGAACCCCTCTTACATAGCGGTTAATGAAACAAGTGTCCCCAGTGGAGGGTGTCCTCCACTACTCCTGTTCAGATGGCTTTACCTTCACTTTCATTCTCAGTGACATTGGTGATTAGGACATTTGGAGATAGTGAATCTCCCTAATGAGGACACAGACCGCTATGTGAATATGGAAAGGGATGGTCAGCACTCAGGATAACATCCAAAAAATAGTATTCCTTTATTGAATAGAAATGTAAAAACAGCCTGGCTGTATGTACAGCATTGAACATGTCTTTTCGATAAAGCAATACGATTTTTTGGATATCATCCTGAGTGCCGATCATTTCTTTCCTTACTCTGGTACGTTGGAGGTGTCGCAGCCTCCAGGTCTGAGTACCGGGTGGCGCGGTTAGGTGGGAAGGTTGTAGCGCCTACACACCTGTTTCCCACAGACATCTATAAACCTGGCAGTAGTTCTAACCCCTCTCTATTCTATCCAAATCTGATTAAAAAAAAAAAAAAGCTTGCCTTCAGTTATACTTTAAGTTAAAACTGTAATAACTCAAAAAATGTGCTTGCTGAAAATACACTAGACCATCTCTAAAGGGAAAACTGTAGGCAAGCCCAGGCGTATATACAGACACACTGACAAGTCTCTTCTGTACCCACCCATCTATCCTGTGTTCAGTTTAGTCACAGTCACAGCAGATGGTACTGGGGCACAAAGGTAAGTATAGGAATCCCCCTCCATCCTGACGCTCCGAGCTATGAATCACGGCTGGAGTACAGCACACTATTACTCTCTCTACATGACATGGCAAGTGTAGAACAGTATGAGCCACTTTCTGTCATAATCAATATAATAGCCTTTTGTCATTCTAAATCAACTGTGCTGCCATCTACACACAATTTCAAGTACAAAGAAACTCATAAAACCAATTTAGAAAGGCAATTTTGAACTCTTAACTACATGTCTACCAGAGCAATTTTTTTTTTTGCTTGAAATTTCTTTAATTGCTTCAAACCCTTAGAACATATTCATATATCCTTGGGTTGAAGTGATTATACCAGGAGGCACCTGCACGCATCATCCCAGGATCAAAATTATCAGGCCAGTTTTGAAATTTCTTATAGAAGTGATCCGAGCAGCTATACAGCTACTCTATCGCCTCAGCAGGGCATGAAAGTGAAGCCCCACCTCCCACTGCCTTTACCGGACTCTCCTGATCGGGAAGCCTGGTACCAACTCTCTGGGTCCCGGCTCCCCTCTGTAATGTAATGCCTTGTTTCCACTGAGCGGATCAGTTCGGTGCGGTATGCTATTTTGAGTATTTCCATTATGAAAGCAGCCCATACAACTGAACTGCACCATTCTGGGTCCTGCTTCAGATGTGGGGCCAAAGAAAATAGTACGGTTTGGTTAGGGCGGAGCTACGATACATTCCACTGATTGGTGGACGTGTCACGCCATGCTGGGAATTTTTTCTAAACCCGCGTATGGCCCCTGGCGGTCCAACTTGCAGTGGAAACGCTCACCTGAATAGGCCGGACCATTCTAGGCCTTCCAAACTGTACCGACCCGAACCGATCCGCTCAGTGGAAACGAGGCATAAGAAACCAGAAGCAACGAAGATTGCATAACTTATGATTTCAGTTTGAGGTTTACAAGCCTTTACCAGCTTGTGAAGCATCTGATCAAACCAATAGAGCAAGAGCAATAAAATCTAGCACCAGACCTCCTGTGTAACTCTAAACTGATAACCCATAAAGACATTTAAAGCGTCACCTATGGAGATTTTTAGAGACTGTAGTTTGGTGCAGTTCCACGGGCCTACACAATTTTAAAGTGTGACAAGTTAGGTATCTAATTACTCGGTGTAACATCATCTTTTAGATTTGATGAAAATTGGGCATTACAGTATATTGTTTTTATGTGCACTAAAATTCATTAACCACTTCAAGACCGCCGCACGAATATATACGTCGAAACTTTGAATGGGGATATCGTTGTTATGGCAGCAGCTAGCTGCCATAACCCTGGTATCCCCGTTTTCGTGCGGCGGCCGGCTTTCAGATAAAAGTGGTCCCTGCGGCGGATTCACCGCGATATGGTTTGTTAGAAGAAAAACCATATATAATGTTTGGGGGTTCTAAGTAATTTTCTAGCAGAAAAACCTGTTTTAAACATGTAAACACCTAAAATCCAAAATGAGGCTGGTCCTTAAGTGGTTAAAATGCATTTTTTTCCCTAAAAATTAGCTTTTTAAAAATAGCTGCGCAAATATCGTGCAACATAAAAGATTGCAACAAACACCATTTTATTCTTCAGGGTGTCTGCTTTCAAAAAATATATAAAATTTAGGTTCTAGTAATTTTCTTACATGTATGATAGAAATGTCAGAATTGGCCTGGGGGTAAGGCAGTTAAACCACAAAAAATTATATACATTTTGAAATCAGAGACCCTGGAGAATAAAATGGTGGCAGTTGCTATTTTTTTCTCCAATGCATATTGTCAGGAAACAATACACTAAATCTAATTTTAGTGCAAACACAATATTAAGTAAATAGATACCAAACATGCCATGCTTACACTGCACACACCTGGAAAAACGCAAAAACAACTATGGTATGCAAACTTTACCATAGACAACGCTTTAAAAGCCTTTACAGGTTACCCGCTAACATTAGCCATGAATTATGGTCCTAAAATGAATGCTCTCACTCTGACATTCGCCACAATAACTCGCGTGTGGTGCAATTTATGCAGGTTGAAGGAAAGAAAATTGCTCGATTCCCTCCTGCTGCGCTACTGTATTATGACAGTGGGAGGCTTCCCAGCTGTTAAAATACAATGATCACTGTTGGCGGTTATAGCTGCTGGCAGTGACAGTATGAAAAAAAAAAAAAAGCGGACAGGCCGGTTGCACTGAACCAACAACCAGCCTGCCCATAGATAGATTGAATCCATCTATAGCCAGCTTAAGAGCACAGAGAACAGTTAGAATGGTAAGTTATCCTGCTTATTTCTTTAGATCCGTCTGAGGCCCATAGAATATAATTCTTTTTTCTTTGGTGACACAACAGGAAGTGAGGGAATTCCTTCTTAGAAAGTAGTCACCAGAACAGGCATCCACATTAAATACTTAATGACCTTTTATCCCAGTTCCATTGAGAAGTGTAAAATGCTGCATTTCCCATCACGTTCTGCCCAGTTGACAGTGATCACTACAACAATTAGGAAAGATGACATACCCCCAGGGGGGTCATGGGCAACTATAAAAATTTGACAATTCCTGAATCTATTCAAAATATAAAAAAGATATGGGCTTGAGAGAAGCTCAACAACATGCTGTAAATATAATATGTGAATCTCTAATGAGCAAACAATCTTCTCTTCATACAATCATTTACAAGATGCTCCACTCCCTCCCCATTAAAATATTATAAGGACTTTTATAGCAGTCTGGAGGGGTCACATAAGGCCAGCAAATTCACCATGTTAAGGTCTTACTCCTATATTTGAAAGGCATACAACTTGTGTCTTCTATAGGAGAAGGAAATAATTTATGTGTTTAATGATTTACACATTTTATACATTTTTAACAAATCAAACCTTAACATCTGTCATCTAAAACCTAATAGGCGCACTTCTCAATAAATGAATAACAATCTCCAGAAATGGAAAGAGAACTAATGTACATCTGTACACTGAATGGCTGTCACAAGGCAGAGCGCTGTATTTACAACAGTCAGCTGTTTTATTTGACAGGTTACATAAACGTTTATTCATTTACCTTTACATGTTTATTATTTTCCATCCTGGTGTTCTTTACATAGCAACAGAATCAGGGGAATTCCCTGCGAGTCATAAAACATTAACAAAAGGATATGTGGTCACCAATCAGGAAAAGCTTCAGAAAAGGCCAACTGTTAAAGATCGCTCATAGGATATTAATAGTACACTTTTATAATGCTCAGTTCTGCCACCTATGAACGTTGTCAAAGAAAAAAAAAAAAGAAAAGCAAGTTCAGTTTTTGAGTTTATGGGCATTTCTCAATACTCCTGTGATCCCTTCCTAAGACCCCTTTCACACTGGGGAGCTTTGCAGGCGCTACAGCGCTAAAAATAGTGCCTGCAAATGCCGCTGCTTTGTCTCCAATGTGAAAGCTCCGAGGCCTTTCACATTGGAGCGGTGCGCTAGCAGGACGGGCAAAAAAGTCCTGCTAGCAGCATCTTTGGAGCGGTGTGTATACCGCTCCTGCCCATTGAAATCAATGGGGCGCCGCGGCTATACCGCCAGCAAAGCGCCTCAACTGCCCCGCTAGCGGCCAAATACCGCTGCTAAAAGAACAGTAAATCGCCGCTAAAAATGGCAGCGCTTTACCGCCGACACACCTTTTGCCCCAGTGTGAAAGGAGATCTAAATTCAGCTGAAAGTATTTATTTTGTGCTAATAGTGACTAGTCCCATCTACTTGGGGGCTTCCTTGTGCACAGCAGAATTGTTTCCTATAGGCTAAAATAAACCTATTTGGTAGCTTCAAGATAATGCATTCAGCGGATCATTTATAGCAGTGGTCATCAACCCTGTCCTCAGGACCCACTAACAGGCCAGGTTTTATGTATTACCTTGGGGAGATGCAGACTAGAATACTGCAATCACTGAGCAGCAAATGAGATCACCTGTCATGTATTTCAGTTATCTTGCAAACCTGGCCTGTTGGTGGGCCCTGAGGACAGGGATGATGACCACGGATTTAGAGTACATCCCAGAAAACTGTTCCTTTAGGATGTTTTTTTCAGATTACAGGCATTCCAGCATAACATCCATACACAAGTCCTGTTTCAACATGTCTACAATTTAACAACCTTCATTTTAGCAGTTGAGTTATACCACATGACCAGAATAAAGTCAAAGTGAATCTCTAGCACACATTTTCTTTTGTTTCTTAGTTTTGTTTTGGATAGTGAAAGGAAAAATTAGAAGCCCTGTCATTTTTGTTTTTGTGTCACGCTGGGAAATATCACTTCACAGAGGCAATAGGAAAACAGTGAAAAAATCCCTAAAGTAATGGGACATTTTTTCTTAGGCAACGGCCATGAAAAAAATGCAACACACAGTATATAAATATCCTAGAGAGAGTAAATGAAGACTTCTGTGAATTTATATACAGCACTAAATCCAGCTTTGCAAAAAGTACACTATGTTGTCCCATATGGATATAGCAGCATAGCGTGCTAACGAGAGATGCACCAAAACATATCGTCCGAAAATGGCATTATCTGCACTTTGCTGATAACAGAAAAAGTGCTGATAATGGCACTGAAAACGCACACAATTTTTCTGTGATTTTACCACATACTATGCTTATGGTGTTTTTTTCATAGGTCATGTGACTCAAAAACGGAATCAAAAACGTAACAGGGATGCGTTATTGAGGTGTTCCTGCTGCCTTTCAATGCATTTTAACGGGGAGGCGCGTTTTTTAGGTGACCAAAAATGCAGCAAGCAGGATTTTTAACACCACAACGGAAGTGCAAGGGACCAGTGTGAAGAAATACATAGAATTTAAAAGGGATTCATTTCTCTTGAACTTTTCTTGCACTAAAAGTGCCAATAATGGCTGACAAAAAATTCATATTCATTTAAATTCATAATATTAATAAAAAAGTTGAATAGAATAATATATAATAGATATATATTTTTAAAAACTGTCATTTTTGTTTTTTGGGCCAAGTGCATCCAGCATTTTCAGTTTTAGCACCAAAATTTCTATTCGGCATTTGCTCCATCCTGGGTTATTATAGGGTCGGAGCAGCCAGACACCAGATTACCCCCTAGCAACAAAAGAGGGAGTACCATCCTGTTCTTTCAGGCCGCACATGCGCAGTGTGTACTCATAACAGGAGAGAGTAATTACTGTGAGCTTGTGAGGCCCAAAAGAACAGGATGGTACTCCCTCCCATGGCACAGAACTCTCATTCTGGGAAGCGGTGAATTCACATTGGGAATTCTACCGCCTGTGATGTGTGGCCAGTGGCGGAACTACCCACTTGCCTTAAAATTCTCAGCTGTACATTCCACCTATGACAAGCTTATGGTTAAATTATTGATAAAATGTACATTCATGTAAAGAAACACTTTTTTTGGTAGTTCTATAAAATTGGCTGATGGATTGTACATCACAGGAGTGAAACATAAAAGGAGATCAGTGCTGATTTGTTCAATGACCTCATGAAAGTCTGGCACAAGTTCCTGTCTTCCTCCAGCAACATGAAATATAAGAGCAGAAAACACAGAAGCCTTCTTTTAAGTAGTCTAAGAGATTTCATTTTAAATTAACTCATCACAACATGCAGGCAACTTCCAAGACCAACGGGCTTTCAAAGACTCGCATGACTGTTTGACATCACACGGGAATCGAAAGCGTGATTAGAAAAGCATGGCAAAACACTAATCTCCAGTGCTGTCAACTTCATTCTTAAACATGATCAGTATGGAATTGTCTGAAAGCATGCGTTCTTTACTGGAATATTCTGCATACTCTTCCTGCTATGCCATAAAACATCAATGACCCAGGGATCTTCAAAGGCAGGAAATGCCTCAATATTTTATGAGCGCACTATAGAGGGAATCCAGCCAGATTCAAAGTTTATGAATGAAGGTTTTCAGCCTTAAAAAAAAGTAGTATAAAACAGTATGCAGTGCTTGTAAATATTAGTACTGAACAGTCTGTGTGTGGTTCTATCCTCTTCAGCTCCTAAGAATGTACTCCATGCACAAGACAATTATATCATTACTAAAACGGCTTTATATTTAACGAGACAGAAGTAGAGTCTTGGTCAATAAGAGGATAACAAAAAATAATTATTGCCATAAATTGCATAGTGAAGAAGCAAAGACTCAGGACTCAAAGCCTAAACATGCATTCAAACAAATGAAACTTTATGGTATCTATTATGATCAGCTACAGTTAACATCTTTGGATTCTATGGTTGTCTGTGGCCGCTTGGTTAATTTTCTCCACACACTGTCTTCTATAGACAAGCGGCGCATCAAAATTGTGTATACCGCCCAATGTTGTTTCCAGTGTTGTTCTCAATGCACACTGACAGTCAATACTGATGCAAAGTGGGGGGAGGGGGGCAGAGAATCGGAGCATTGCGTGTATAAGGCATGTATAAAAGTCATGTTAGTGGTCCACGGAATTCAAAATTGTGAGTTTAGTGGTCCATGAGGTCCGAAAGGTTGGCAGCCACTGCTCTAGACACCCAGGACATTGTTATTAGCTGCACTCCGCCTTTTCACTCTCTGACATTATAGTTTCATACATCATTCTAAATGATCCAAAAGGAAAATTTGGACATAGCACTTTTTACAAGGAAAATGGGAAGATCTGAGCACACCAAAGCACTATGGGGGATATTTACGAAAGGCAACTCCACTTTGCACTGAAAGTGCACTTGGAAGTGCAGTCGCTCTAAATCTAAGGGGTAGATCTGAAATGAGGGGAAGCTCTGCTGATTTTATCATCCAATCATGTGCAAGCTAAAATGCTGTTTTTTTTATTTTCCTTGCATGTCCCCCTCGGATCTACAGTGACTGCACTTCCAAGTGCACTTTCAGTGCAAAGTGGATTTTCCTTTAGTAAATAACCCCCTTTGTGTCATCAAGACACAATTCGGGGGAAGCTCACCAGCAGGGACACAGAGAATGTAACCACTGTTCAAAATTAAACATTTTATGGTGGGTTCTCCATCACAACACCAGTAAATGACTAGCAGCTTCAGGTAGATGGCTAAGGCCCCTTTTACACGGATGTACCGTTGGGGTCTGCCTATCAGTTTTTTAGGCGGACCCGATCGACCATCTATTGCTCTCTATGGAGCAGCAGATGTCAATGGACAGTCGATCTGTTTTCATCCTGCTACCCAGAGAGGAGAGCAAGCTGTGTCAGTGTCCGCTCTGCATCAGCGGTGCAGACACAGACCTGTGATCCGTCTGCTCAGTGGGGATCAGCAGAAAGATTCCCTGCTGAGCAGGCAGATCTGGTGGCGGACTCCGCCAGTGTGAAAGGGGCCTAAAACATTCAGCTTTCCTCCAGTTGTGCAAATGTTTTGTTCTAGACACACCCTAAAGATTAGCATGTAGAGTATAAAAAAATGGGGTTTCTCAACCAGGGTTCCATGGACTCCTGGGGTTTCTCCAGAGGTTGCTAGGAGTTCCTTGAGCAATTTCTGCCTCTCCGATAAGTTTTCACCAACACAATTGAACTTATAACTATCTGCAAGGGGATAATCCCTCCCAAATAACCACAAGGTTAAGGAGCATTCTTTGCTCCATTACACTAATGTATCATGAGTTGTACATATATAGTCAGTTTTAGCAGGGGTTTCGTGACACCGGAAAGTGACTTCAAGGGTTCCTCTCTGTTGAAAAGCTGGTCTAAAATATTTCAGGTCATTCAAGGGCATGTCAAAACAACAACTTAAAAGTAATATTTTCCACAAATGTAAAAGGGGATGATTTTAGGACGCATCCAACATGATATAAATAGAAACATACTGTACAATCCATTGTTCATTTTGGTAGTTTGCTACCAGTCAGGAAGTTTCCACCACAAACTGCAAGTGATGGTACAAGTTTTGATCCAACATACACTTTTGCTTAAGTGTCTTTCTCACTATACTGTATATTCAATCTGCCCATCCACCCAATAAAGGGCTACAGACTGCATATGCATCAAAGTCACATTATGATCTCTCTTACAGGTGGAGCACTACAAGTGCTACTGCAGAAAGAATTACACAACGAGAAGGCAGCCTGTTGAGGAGCTGACCTTTCAAGCCAGGACAGTGATCCTGCCTGAATGGGTTAATTAATATTCTATAAAGGGCTTCAAAGGGCCTCTTCAGCTCTGAAGCCAGGGGGTTGACCTAAGACTTTTTCAGAATGATTTTTAATGCAGTCTGTTATCAGGATAGAGGGGGAGAAAAGCAGCTCGAATACATGTCCCATCTGCCAGTGTCCCATTTGCAAGACAGCTTCTTATACTTGCAGACAGTGCAGCTTTCGCCTGCTACCCGCTCTATTCTACTAGGCAGCTGTATGGTAATGAGCATCAGCAGCTGAAAAATAGTGCACAGTAAGAAAGCTGGGGTGAAATAGACAGAACGCCTTTAATCAAAGCAACACAAATCTTCCAGATTCGTTTCTTAGCACTAAGGTCTTACAAAAACTGAATAAGAATTTGTCACACCCAAATTGAAAAAAAAAATATCCATATATATTATATTTTTTTTTAGTTTTTTTATGTACGGAAATATATTAAACTTCCAAGTTCATCTATATCACCAAAAACAACTATCAAGGACAGTAAACCAAGGAGTAAATTCAGATAAACCGGATGCAGCATGTAAATCTTTTTGAATAAGTGAAGTTAGATCCTCCATATGGAAGACATAAAAATATTTGGTGCCACTTCATGAAGCTAGAACAGAGTTTTTAATGCACAGTCATATATAGTTCACAATCCCAATGTTTTGAGATTCATAAGCTTTCATTAGTCAGTCCGTTAGATTAGGGTCACACTTCAACGTCTGCAATGGTGTATCTTTAAAGGGGTTGTAAAGGTTTCTGTTTTTTCACCTTAATGCATCCTATTTCACTGTACCATGCTATGAATGATTTTCACTGGCTACTTAATACAGTCATAAACCATGTTAGAAAAATGGCAGCCCTTTCTTAGAAAATTCATTTTAATGGCTTTGATGCCCCATGCTTCCCCAGTTTCTGTGGGAAGGTCTGAGAAGGGAAGAAAAATGTCTGCTTCCATGATACAATGGAAGTCTATTATGCGTTATGTAAAAGTGTCATCAATCAGCACAATGTAGTGATGAGGGTGGGTGACTACTACAGACTTCATTTAAAAAAATCCTCCTATTTAACCCTTTGATATAAAATATCATAATTGAAAGAATCTATTGTCAAAACTGAAAAATCATACACTCATTTCCACATTGTATTCCACTTATTTCTAGCCAATTCCTATTCATCTGAACAAACTCTGTATACGTACTATTGGAAAAATCCCACATATTTATTTTTTGAATTCTGTGACACATTACCTATGCACAGTGAATATGCACTGCTGTGTCACATATTTCACAGAGCCTGCATTCTGAACTACAGAGGTGCTGAAGTGGAGTTTCAAAAGGTGGCGTCAGTACAGAAAAAACTATGTGTAGGCAGCAAGGTACCATGGGATATGTAGTCCTTATAAATGAAAAGTAATCCAAAGGAAAGAACAGAGGAGAAGCTGTGAAGCACGCAGGGAATCTAGGAAGTTATAGAAAAGGATGAGCAGCTGATAGGCGGCACAAGATGACAGGATATTTTTCAAGTAAGCTTATTTTGGATTGCCAAATATAACTATCGTTTGTCTTACTATTAAAATGCTGATGTTATAAAATAAAAGTGTTTGCTGTGACCATAGATTTCCTTTAAACTACTGTCCTGTTTTTTTCAGTTGGACCAGAGTCGCTTTGACAACTGTGAAAAAGCAATAAGTTTTTCCATACATCTGTTAAGCTGAAATGCAAGTCGCTGAATTCTGCTGCAACCTAATGATGTAACAACCCTGCCTTCACCTTCACAGATTTCACGCCCTTCCCAGTCATTATAAAAGGTTTGTCATGCATATCCTAGAGACTATTACATGTTTATTTCATCCTTGAGCAGAGGCTTTAAAATAAGTCAAAGCTTGGCTGCATTTTACTGCCATCTCTACATTTATCAAGTGGCAGGCATTATCTACAGTACTGTGCAAATAGGGAAGATTACAGATTACTAGTGCAACAGTGCTTGGATAGTAACAACTACCATGTGTACAGAAGTATTTAGAGAACCTGTAGCTACACTGTTTATGAGGAAAAACGTCAGAAACAAACAGAAGGCAATAGGAATTAAGTTTTGGCATCTTCCAGTTGGTCAGCAACAAAAAATCAGTTTTTTTTTTAAACATCCCATCCATACCATTTACATGTCACTCATTTATACACTGCTGACACCCACTAAGGCTGGCCATACATTATACAATTTTCTTGTACAACTTTCCTTTAGATTTACCAAAACCATATAATATGAGATCAAACCTGAACACCTTCAATTTGTATGCAATCAGGCAGGCCCTTTTCTACTACATAGTTGAAGGTAAATCTAAGGAAAATGAAATAAGAAAATTGTATGGTGTATGGCCATCTTAAGGAATCACATCAGTCCCTGCCTCTTAGGGAGCTTAACGTGATACTAAACACGCACTGTTTAATCTACATTGTCCCTTCTATTTCTGTATGTGAGTGATGGCACTGTAATCATTTTAATAAAAAAAGAAAATCCAAGTACCTTATTCCTAATTAATATACAGCTGTCAGATGACCAAGATCTTTCTCAGCCTGTCTGCAGGGAAATATAAGCAGGAGGAGCTTCTAGTCCTCTGCTGCTTGTCATACGTTTAAAAAAAAAAACAGCCTTTGGAATACAGAGTAAAAAAAAAAAACTAATATCAATAAATGGTTTAAAATTGTCATTGAAATATAAATTTGGAATTAAATCTTTTTTTTTTTTTTTTTTTTTGTAAAAACATGGTGTGGTCAGATTTGTCAGTCACAGTCTGCGTCTTACAATAAGAGGGAGATGAAGCCTCCATTAATGTACATGTAATATCCCAACCCCATTGTATTTAGCTGGTTAGTGGGAATGGAGGGGGGAGGAAGGGAGTGGGCTGTCATTTTCCACTATGTGTATGCCTAAATGTCAGACTCTATAGCAGTGATGGCAAACCTTGGCACCCCAGATGTTTTGGAACTACATTTTTTTCCCATGATGCTCATCTACACTGCAGAGTGCATGGAGAAAGTCAATTTGAACAGAATTTCTAGTTCCTACATGCTAATAGTAACATGTACTATAAATATTTCCCAAAGATGGAGGAAATGAAGAAATATAATATGGAACCTCTGTGTCTGCAAACACCAAGGCAACCTTTATCATCTATAATTGAACAGCTGTTTTTCCTTACTTTCTTTATAACGTCTTGAAACAGGTTTAGTACTCTGTATCATTAAACAGCCTACCCACACCATCAACAAGTCTAGAGATGGAAGGAGACAGATGCCCCTCGTACTCAACCTCAAAGTTTGACCTTTTGACTGAAATATTTGAGCCACTAAATTTAGTGGAAGCTAGTTTCTATGCATCGGACATTAAAATGACAAAAAATGTACACACATGATATACATTGTTATATAACACATTTAGCAAACACTGAAAGGCCTTGAAAGCAGACAGCTCAATGGACAGGTGTTTTTACATAGTTTGGTTTACCTTTGAGATGCTGACAGGAACACAGTACTTGGTTTGAAGCACAAAATCCTGTAAACAATGTACTGGAGTGCCAATATTAACTACAAAAAGACCAAATATGTCATCTGAGAGTCTGCTATGCAAACTTTGGAATTAACGAATTATAAACTTAATTACTGCTGACGACAATCTAAAATACCAGGCTCCATTTTTAATTAAATATTTGTAGGGCAACAATACTGAAAGAAGAATGGGGTTTCATTTATTTCTACTTAAAATGTATCTCTATTAGAAATTAATATATTTTATAGTATATATATATTAATTAGAGCTGCACGATTCTGAAAAAAATGAGAAACACATTTTTTTGGCTTAGAATAAAGATCACGATTCTTGGCTTAACATCATCTTTCACATTATACAAAAATTTGGGCTAACTTTACTGTTTAGTTGTCTTTTAATTCATTGAAGTGTATTTTTTCCCCAAAAATTTTGTTTAAAAGACTGCTGCGCAAATACAGTGTAACATAAAAAATTGCCATTTTTTTCTCTAGGATCTCTGCTAAAAATAGCTATGTATACACACACACATATATATATATATATATATATATATATATAGTTTTGGGGTTCTAAGTAATTTTCCAGCTAAAAATACTGATTTTAACTTGTAAGCAACAAGTGTCAGAAAAAGGCTTCATCTTTAACCACTTAAGGACCAGGCCTATATTTCAAACTTGTTATTTACAAGTTAAAATCATTTTTTTTGCTAGAAAATTACTTATAGAAACAAAACATTATATATATTTTTTTCAGACACCTTAGAGAATAAAATGGCAGTCATTGCAATACTTTAAGTCTCATCGTATTTGTGCAGCGGTCTTACAAGCGCATTTTTTTTTTTTTTTGGAATTAAAGAAGTAGACAACAGTAAAGTTAGCCCAATTTTTTCTAAATTGTGAAAGATAATGTTACGCCAAGTAAATTGATACCCAACACGTCATGGTTCAAAAGTGCGCCCGCTCCTGGAATGGCGACAAACTTGGGCAATTAAAAATCTCCATAGGCGACGTTTAAGGCTTAGTTAACACCTAGGCGTTTTTCTGCTGTAAGCCTCAGCTAAAAAACGCTCAACAAGACAAATTCCCCTCCCCCCCAGTTAGAATCACTCCCTAGGACACACTTAACCCCTACAGCCCCACCTAGTGGTTAACCCCTTCACTGCCAGTCCCATTTTACACAGTAATCAATGCATTTTTAATTGCACCGATCGCTGTATAAATGCCAATGGTCCCAAAATAGTGCCAAAAGTGTCCGATCTGTCTGCCATAATGTCGCAGTCATGATAAAAATTGCTGATCGCCGCCATTACTAGTAAAAAAAAAAAATAATAATAAAAATGCCAGAAAACTATCCCCTATTTTGTAGACGCTATAACTTTTGCGCAAACCAATCAATAAATGCTTATTGCGATTTTTTTAACCAAAAATTATGTAGAAGAATACGCATCAGTCTAAACTGAGGAAAAAAAATGTTTTTTATATATATTTTTGGGGGATATTTATTACAGCTAAAAGTAAAAAATAATGTGTTTCACTGTATTGCTCATCATTAAGCAGCTGTGCTCTTAGCAAAAAATAAATAATAAATGCACATCTTTTTGCAGGTAAAAAAAATTTGTTTAATTGTTTTTACTAAGAGCCTGCAAAGCAATGCATCCGCGATTAGCAGATCACTGGTGCAATGCAGGACTCCTGTAGTCTGTCAGTTTAACTAGAAGTAGAAATGTAGCCTTCAATAGCGATCGGGCTGACTTGATACATAGTAGCAGTAGTACCAAGAAACAGAAACATTGTAGCAACTATAAAAACAGGTAATTTTGTCATCACATTCTCTCTAGAGCAGGGTTAGGCAACCTTAGAGAGATGGAGATCTACTTGAACACTACTGATGAAGTCAAAGGTGAAGTCAAAGATCACTGGGCACAGTGTCCTGTTAGGGGCGGTTCACACCAGAACGTGATGCCAGAAAGGCAAGTTCCATGTGTGTTTCCTGAATCATGTTCAAAACGCACAGCCTTTGTGATCTACTGTGGGGGATGATAAAATGTTAACCCCAATAGTTGATCGCAAACGCTGTGAACACAAAAAAAAAAAAAGTATTACAAACGATCGTAGGGATCGGGAGTGCGTTACGCTCAGAATGCAGGGATTTGACATGAAGGGTGGTAGAGGACACTGTTATGGGGGTAGCCCTGTCCATAGCAGTGTCCACTGCCACCTTTACAGCACCCCCCCCCCCCCACACACACACACACACACACACTAGTGTCCTCTTCCCTCCCATAGCCTTCTACCTGCACACAGGAGACAAACAGGCACAGTTCTGGACAGGGGGTGGGAGCTGGCAGAGTGACTTTTCATATTGACCCTGCAGGTTAACTTGGCCAGCTGCTCCCCCCATCCTGAGCTATGCTGCCTCTTGCTCCCCGCTGTTCACTGATGACAGAGGCGGGGGGGGGGGGGGGGGACAGAAAGCATGGCAAGGGAGGCTGAGGGCAGAGAGAGAAGGCGCGGTCGGAGGCGCAGACCTGTTCCCCGGTCTACCTGTCACCTACCTGCGGTCGACACGTAGCCCTCAATCGACAGGTTGCCAACCCTGGCTCTAGAGTATAAGATTGTTACAATTCTTTAAAAAAAAAAAAAAAAACTTCCTAGTTTGTATGCTGACAAAGACCTGTATAGTGTCATTAAAAAAGGTTGTAATTTCTTGTGTAGAAGAGACTCTACACTGGGCATTATGCTATCACCCAGTTACAAATTACAAATATTTATACGAAACACGTCAGGATGAGCCCTGCTGTTGCCATTGCATTACTTTGACTGATATTAGAATATTCCTCTAAGCGCATTTTATTCAAGGAAATGTGAATACGCCTGCTTTTTTAATAAATTTGTTTGCATCAACAGTTTTACACTACGTGGTGCATTTGTCTCTTTTTACGTTACACCGTATGTATGTTTGGAGAAGACATTATCCATCCTTGAATCTGCCGGTCCTGACCTACATATATCCAGGGACGGAGGGATCATCCCCTATTGTTCCCAGGATCAAGTGAGGGGCAAGCTCCATTCATTGGTGTTTATACACCTCCAGCCTTGTTGACTCATTGGGCATATGCCTTATTGAGTCCACATGTTCCGGTAAGCCTTCTCAACGTTGGTGGTGGCTGTCTCTCCTCTAAACATATGATCTTTGTGGGATTTCTGTTGAAGACATTGGGACTTACCTGCCTCTTTATGGACTTCATGTGAATACCCGTTATTCCACCTATGTGGATTCAATTGGACTATTTTTTCACTTCCTTCTTCTCTATGTGGTTAATTTTTATGTATTATATTTTAAAAAAATGTATATATATATTTATTTTTTTTTTTTCTAACGTTAGCGCTACACATTTCTTTTCTCATTTCAAAATACAAATATGGTTATCCACTACAGGATTGTACATGTGGACAAAATACCTGTGGGCAGTGTCATAAGAACAAGAAAAGCACTTCAGTAATCTTTTTCAACCCAGAAAATATATGCCATCAAACAATACATAAATTGTAATTCTAAATCAGTGGTTTATGTAGTTCAATGCAGTGCTTGTAACATATAATATGTAGGGAGCACTATACAATCCTTTAAGGGTTAGGATCTCGGAAGATTTTAATGACAAAGTTAATCTAAATGCCGAAAACATTTCAAATGTGTCAAAACATGGGACCCACTGATATTGGGGTACTTTGATGTAGTAGTGGGCTTAGCACTATATGGCCATATGGTGTAACTAAATCCCCATATTTTCTGAATATGCTCAGGTGTTTTTAAATAGCCTTGCAGGAGTTGAATGCCATTTTTGTATGTGTGCGCTGTAATCTTTTTTTTCTGTCTGTATGGTCATATGGAAGCACCATCTTTAATGAATTTTTAGGGTGTGCCCCCCAAATCTTTGTCTACTTTTATTTAAGAGCATGCCGAGTTGCCAGCCTTCCCTGATTGAGACCGTCAGTGTAAGCTGTCTATGTGTACCTCATACGGGTAGGCAGTTGCACACTGCCAGGAAGAAACAATGAACTACCTAAAGCACTCAACAGTGCCCTGGTAGTTCCTTAAAAACTACAAGTCCACACTCACAAACACTGTCTGTACTTGTAGTTCTTTCATTCACAGAACTCTGAATAAATGATGCGGCTGGGTGGGCTTAGCTCCGCACAGCTGCATTTTATTTTTAAAATTGTGACAGCGAGTTCAGGGAGAAAATCTCCGGCTTGCTCTCACTAGAGGTGGCGGCTGCAGGAATGGAAACATGTTACACCTTTAAAATGAGTGGAACACATACATGTTCCTTAAGGTAAACTTATTCTTTAATGATTCACATATCCTTACAAGAGTCACCATGCACTCAAATGCTGTTCCATTCAATACACAGACAGAGACAGTGATAATTTTCCTAGTGCGTGTATGAAGTGATTCCCAAATAGCTCCAAAGCTCCTCTGGTAGTTGGGAAGTCTCTACAATTGGCACTGGCATTTCTGGTAAACTTAAGCATGTCTTGTTTCTGATGCTTCCAGCTAATAAATCAGATCTGATCACATGGGATAATGTGATTTACTGGATTCCTCTACAGGAATCTGTAGAGTGTTGTCTCATTCTCATGGTAAACAGTATTTAGAACTTGCACACCTACCCCAGACAAACAAGAAAGTAACTAGCCTACACTTGCTCCATAATGACTTAATCTTGCCTCTGGCCTATTTTATGGCCATCTGATTTTAGCTCAAAGAAAACTAGAGGAGTACATGAATTCGAATTCTCAGGTTAGACCACCTCCTCCTCCCCCCTCTTCCCAGTAACTATTCTTCTCAATTTCCTTTCAACTATATTTAACCACTTCAGCTCTGGAAGGTTTTACCCACTTCCTGACCAGGCCATTTTTTTGCAATACGGCACTGCGTCTCTCTGACAATTGTCTAGTTGTGCGACATTGTACATAAAACAAAATTTATGTCATTTTTTTCCCCCCACAATTAGAGCCGTCTTTTGGTTGTATTTGATCACCTCGGCAGTTTTTATCTTTTGCGCTATAAAAAAAAAAAGGACTGACAATTTTGAAAAAAAAAAAAAAGGACTGACAATTTTGAAAAAAAAAAAAAAAAACTCTACCTTCTGCTAGAATACATATTCAAAAAAAATGTAAAAAAAACAAAATTCTTCATCAATTTAGGCTAATATGTATTCTTCTACACAGTTTTGGTAAATAAAAATCCCAATAAGCGAATATTTTTGAGCAAAAGTTATAGCGTCAACAAAATACGAGATAGATTTAGGGACTTTATTTTTAATTTTCTTACTGGTAATGTGTCAGCGATTTTTAGCGGGTCTGCGACATTGCGGCGGACAAATCTGGGACCAGTGACATCAATACAGTGATCGGTGCTATAAAAAAAAAATGCACTGATCCCTGTATAAATGACACTGGCAGGGAAGGGGTTAACACTAGAGAGCAATCAAGGGGTTAAATGTGTTCCCTGGGAGGTGTTGCCAGGTGGGGGGAGTGGATTCACTGGAGGAAGAGAGAGATCATGATTCAGCTTAGCTGAAACATGATCTCACACTTTCTCTCCCTGACAGATCCACGGTGTGCTTTGTTTACATCAGCATACTGCTCCGTGTCTCTTCTGACCGTTTGGCGCCAGACCCGCTGATTGGCTCCTGCTGTGTCCAATCACAGTGGGAGCGCGCGCCCCCTAAACCGTGTGCACAGAATCATGTACAGGTATGTGATTTTGTGCATCCAGGCCGCCCCGCCACAGTAAATGTACGTGGGGCGGTCCGGAAGCATTAAAGGAACTGAAAACCTGCATACAGCTCAAACAAAACACCTAGAAATGGCAGTTTCACATATTGTGTTAACGTTTGTTAGGTCTTTGGCGACTGTTTTATGAAAGAGTTCAATTTTAATTAAAAAACTGAAATTCATGCCACTAATGAAATGGATGCAAGTGCTATGCATGATGTCAGCGGTGACATGTCCGCTGACATCCGACCCGCTCCGATCCGAAAAGTGTAACGGAGGAAAACCCTACTTTTCCATCCGTTTTCAGATCGGATGACGACGGACACTACGGTCCGTCATCATCCGATCCCCCATAGCGGAGAGCGGCGCTCTGACAGGTCCGTCGCTGCACACTGTGCAGCGACGGACCTGTCATTTTCCTGCTCAGCGGGGATCGGCGGAGCGATCCCCGCTGAGCAAGCAGGTGTTCACGGGGCGGATCATCACTGATTCGCCCCGTGTGAAAGAGCCCTAAAACTTGCCAGTGAAAATGTGCAGCAAGTTAACAGACTTACAATTCAGAGAGGAATTACCCTTTAACCTGCTCACATCATAAAAGAGCATAATTGACTCATAAGAATACCTCGGGCTGGTGCAAGGATTTTTGACACCCTAGACAAAAACTCATTTTGCAGCCCCCATCGGCTCCGCTCCTGACTCCACCCCCATTGTCCTGCCCATGTATACGGTGGAGGTGGTGGAGATTTTTGTGGCGTCTCTCCACCTAGTTCCTCAGCCATGGTCCCGCAGACCGGAACCTGCGCCTCTGGATCAAGCCTGCAGACAAATAGTGGTAGCACCGACTTGCTTCCTCATGCCAGCCGTGGTCAGCAGGTATATGGACAGGCTAGGGCAGTATACAGACAGACAGCCTCACCTATGAGATCGGTGTCCCAGGCACTGTGTAGGCCTCACCTGGTGCTCGGGGGATCAGATGACTCCTCCTGGGTGCTCCACCAGGACCCTCCATATTGGGTAATGGGAGGATGGAAAGGACGAGGGAGGATACTGCAGATATGAGCCACCTGTCATCCCAGGAGGAGGGGGAGGGGAGGACAGATAGCCAGATCCGGGCAACTTCCCTCATTTCTGGGGAGACACAGGGAGAGGGGTCCCTACAGGACTGTCCATAGAGAAGGAGCTTCTCAGGACTGGAAGTCCCCTTTCCTTCTCAGGTTGTCCCACACAGCTGGCCAATGAGGGTATAATTAAAATAAGATAAAATGTTGAAATGGTCTATTGCCATGATACCGACATGTCACGTATTGTTCTTGTGCAGAATAAAGTTGGCCATACATTATACCATTCTCTTGTACAATTCTCCTTTAGATTACCCAAAACCATATAAAATGAGCGTAAACTTTTTTAATTTATATGCAAATAGGCCGGCCCTTGCACTACATAGCTGAAGGTACATCTAAAAGGAAATTGAACAAATAAAAAGGAATAATGTATGGCCAGCTTAAGGGAGTTAACATGGCTTTGTATTTAAAGCCTGACAACTGTAAATCAATTTTAGCTGGCCAGTGCTTCAATGCGAAAGAAATGGAATCCTTTTTGAAGGATAAAAATAAGCCCACTTCTGACAAAGCCCACTTCTGACAAACCCTGTATTGTTGCCCCCTACCACAGTGAAAAAGTTGTACTAAATTTTAACACCTTCATCTCAATGCAAACTGGAAATATGGAGCAGACACTGAGGTATTTCAACACAAGAGTATTTAAAGTAAAAGCCCCCTCTTCTCTCAGGGGGTTAAAATAAACCAAAAAACACACCCAATGACTTTGTGTCATGACGCATGTCCTCTGAAGTGAAAATCCTCATTAAGAGTTACCATTTATAAGCAAAAGCCAAGTCTAGATTTTCTTCAGAGATTTCCTTCTAGAGATCCATTGCTGTAAAAACGTACATGGGATTCTGGGATGCTCCTACACATATTTCCCACACTTCAGTCATCAATTCAACTGGTAGAATAAAGGGACCCGTTTCTGAGATCTCTTCATAAAATGATAAGACTTGTGAATGCAGGCTGGTATTGGGCACAGAAAGACACACAAGTGTGCCTTCCTACTGTGGGCATATCAGTGAAAAATGATAACATTTATTTTTAAAAAATGAAAATGCTCAAAATAATGTGCATGTGGTCTAGCATGGAAAAAAATGGCACACGTTTTAATTTAAACGTCATGTGACCATTTACCCCACTCTGATTTTAATTTTTATAAGTTTATCACTGTGTATTAAAACTACTCAAACCAAGTACCCCCAATCTATCACCCATATTTGCAGTATCAAATATTTCAGACGTAATTAGAATCCACGTTGGTAAAAAATAACTATACTCAAACTATTAAAAATCCTTTCCCACCAACACCAGTCAAAAGCAAGTATATTAAATATATAAAGCACCCATGTTTGCTTCCCATTAAGACCATACTGTACAAAAAAACCTGCTAAACATGCCTAAGAAGCAAAATCTGAATTTTGTTGGTAAATGCTATAACATATTACTATAGAAATCATATGGAAACTATATATATATATATATATATATATATATATATATATATATATATATATCCATCCATCTATATATCTCCCATACATTTTATATATATTTTTAGCACTGAATTTGTCACATCCGTTATTACCAAGTAAACTGTCATGAATACTTTTTACCCTGTTTTGCACATTTCATCTTTTTGACGGTTTCTAAATATGGAGAAACTGAGGAGTAACCCTGAAAAGATGAATCTGCCAGGCTGTTCGTTGTGTTGCTCCGCAGAGTGCAATTCAAGGACTCTTCTCTAATGATCCATGACCACAGTGCCCAGCACTGAATACTCTATGTTTGTCACTGAAATGTTCAGTTGGCTTAAAAATATACCTTGAGAAGTTTCCAAGAAATGTTTACTTGCAAAACTAGAGCTATAAGTGGAAGATGAGCATTTACGTGGGTGAAAGATTTCACATTGCTTCCAATATATTGTGCTCAAGGGAAAGTGGTGCAGAAAGTGCTTTTTTGTCAAAGCACAATTATTGCTTGTTCTCGTACAAGATTAGAAAAATGAAGCAGACATTCAACATCAGATGCATCAATTATTGCTTCTTTCCCCTCTCCTCCTTGAAATGCTTCCCATTTAATCTGGCGTATGTACCAGATGTTACTGAGGTCAATATGATGACACTGCTACCATATGTGGTGTTAAGTGGGTGTGCATATATTAACTGAAGCATCCAAAGCCTTTCTGGAAATAAGCATAATTACATTACGTTTCTGTCCCAGAGTATATGCAAACAGAATGTCACATGGCCAAATAATAGAACAAAATAAGCTTGTTGGATTTGACTTCTATACAAAACAATTACATTAATGACGGACAGGGCCACTGAACATAAAACGTGAGAAAAAAACCCCCAAAAAAACACTACAACACGAGGAATAGCAACTATGAAAACGTTGAGTACAGACGTACACATCTTTACAAATACAGGGGCGCTTGATACATTGTGTAACCTATGGTTTTATGTAAGCTTCCATGTTGTCGTAGACTTTCACCCTCTTTAAAAAGGTTTATACAGTTTTCCTCCTCCCCACTTCCTGTTCCCTAATCAGACATTGACAGTTTTCTCCCCTAAATATGTGCATCTCAGTTGGCTTCAGGGCATTCCCAGCACATAGCATGTCATGAGGGGCCAGCTGCAAGAACTCAGAAGACATAAATGGTCACCTGATGGCATCAGAAGGGAGTGCGGAACTTGGCGTACCATCAGTGGAGCAGCAGGTTACACCAAACAACGCTGGATTCACTAGCCATGTGTCCATGTTTTTTTCGTTTTTTTTAGGGCAACCCAACAGTCAAGATAAGAGGGGAAGAAATAAACACAAAGGGGAGGTGAAGATCCTCTTTAAGCAAAGAAGAAATCAAAACAGAAATTCACAGTTTTCTTCTATGAACTACCAGCACAGCTGTACATTTAGAACAAAATTATATTTTTAAACATCTCGTATGACTTATCTACGTCATAAGCAGGGCTATTTTGTGGTTATTTTCATAAAGCTTTAAGTGGTTTGAATTTGTTTTGATGTTTCTGTGGCATAAAGGCCCAAGCCTGCCTATTGATAGTAAGGGGAAAAAGGTGGCACTTTTTTTATGACAAAGCAGTGCTTTGGCAACATTGCTTTGTCAGCTATACGTGATCTTCTCTCAGGACCTTCTGAAGGCTCTTGCTATACTGGAGGCAGAAGAGATTCCAACACCATAGGATACTCTGGCAGAGTTGTAGGTGAATTATTCCTATAGTGAAGAGGGGGTTACGTTGTCTGGGCAGCCACAACGGCCCATCTACTGATATTTTAAAATATATAATTAGGGAGGGAGGTTGTGACCTTGGTCTTAAAGTGATTGCAAATCTCAGACATGAAATATGAACAAAGCATATCCCCCATAAATAAATATTTAAAAAATACAGTGCTAGGTGAATAAATGGAAAAACAAAATAAGTGATACAAAAGCAGCGGCTCAAAGCAAGACACACCCTAGTAACAGAAATTATAAGGAACTGTGCTAAAAAAAAAATACATGAATATATACATAGTACCTAAACTTATATTTAAAAAATTTGCATGTGGACTCAAATATAAATTGTCCATGAACAGTCTGTTAACACAAACAAGGGCATGTAACTTGATTAGTTAAACCGATGAACAGTCCCAAAACACCCCAACAGATGTGTGCACCTCTACCAGAGTGCGTGCTTACCGGAAGGCAAGGTAATCGTGCTTGCCGCTATCAACCCAGCCAGGGCCTTTATCCTGGGGATATTGGGATATCAGCTCACAGAGGGATTCTTTAGGTAATTAGACAGGACACACACCAGGAACCAAGGCAACTCGACTGTCCAACGGTTATAGGAGTGAACCAGGCAGGTATACCCAAAAATGAGAAAAGCTCATCATAGCGTCAGGAACACATAGGATTTATTGAGGTTAAAGGTTGCACTTACATATAAAGCATGAAAAAGTAGCATCAATAAAAAAAGCCGGCCGACTAACAAACACCCGTCCTCCCTTTCGGGAGGAGTGGCGTACTGACGTCATTGCGTGGCGGTCCCGAGAGGACAGGTGTTAGTTAGCAGGCCGGCTTTTTATATTGATGCTACTTTTTCATACTTTATATGCAAGTGCAACCTTTAACCTCAATAAATCCTATGTGTTTCTGCAGAGTTTAACTTCAGCTCACCGCCCCCTTTTTCTGATGCTAAGACCAGCTTTATAATTCAGCACTTTGAACAGATGTAGAGAAGAGAGGGATAGGCTGCAGATAGACAGGTACAACTTATGTAGATATGTTAAATCTCTATGTATTACTTAAAGCAAGGCACAAACAATAGGAAACAAAGCCAGAATGATGTGCGGCTTCTTTTCTACCAACAAAGTGTACAGCTGCTGTAAAACTGGTGAGTTTTTTTTAGGCTTGAGTTGAGCTTTTAGCTGCATTGTAAAAGCACCTTTGCTGGACTTTGCCTATAAAATAAAAAAAATATATATATAAAAAAATAAAATCAAGCACAGTTTAGAATGCTAGAAATCGGAATACACTTTTAGCTGCATTGTAAAAGCCCCTTTGTATCAATAAAGAGTAAAACATGCATTTTTTAAATACTATTCAATTTTCATCTATTTATAAACCACATATTTTCTCTTAACTGGTATTTTAAGCTTGGCTTTCCTGAACTTTTTCTGTAAATGAAATAATTCAAAGAGGGAATAAAACAGGGAAAATACTGTACATCCATGGTTACTTTATGAAGGAGCAAATATGCCAAAACCTCCAATTGGACTGTTCAGGTAATTTTATAGCATCCGAAATCGCAATGCAAAAGGTAAATGCTACACTGTAACATCCCCAAGAATGCAGCAATTTGTATTTCAAAGAATCTCACACAACAGAAATTAATCATCTCCAAAAGCACAGGTCTCTCAATTTAGTGTAATGGAGCACAGAGAAACTGGCTGAGAGAATGAATGCAGCATGACCAAACACAAAAAAATGTACATAAAACACAAATGACAAGAATATGCATGTCAAGGCAGATGTAACAACGTAAGCAATTTTTCTTTGCACTAATGACTATGGTTGCGAGCTGTACCACATTAACTGTTCTTCTGTACTCCCAAAAAGCAGAAAATCATTAAAAAAATATATATATTGGTATGTATGCGTCTTCTCAAGACATGCCTGAAACATTTCCTTTTAAGATCAGAACCTGAAATTACATAATCCCATACAAAATGTACAATTGCTTTAGGCTTCAAATAAGATTTAGAATTTTAGACCATCTTATTTGTAGCTTATGCAAAGTTAGCTCAACATTAGTTCTATATTAAGTCGTGTGTCAACACTAGTTTAAAGGCAAAGTGTTTTGGCCCTGTAAAGTGCACTTGTTGCAACAGGACCGTCCTCCAGGCTTGACGTCACTTCCATGTTCCACAGTGCTTATGGAAGTCCTCCTCTACATCCAATGAATGGTGACCCGGCGTGCACCATCAGACACCACAAGTGGCGGCTGGTTACTGACCTGGAATCTGGGCGACTCCTCTGTTGACACTAGATATGCACATTCTTATGGAAGACATGTAAGTGTTTATTTGGCTGCTCCATTTAAAGTTCTTATAAATATTTAACTTCGAGGTGAGTGGGAGTGCTTCTGATCTCAGCTTGCTACCTGTATAACAGACCTGTCCACAGAAGCAATCAGATTCCAATCTCTCCACCATGGCCAAGACCATAGAGCTGTCCAAGGATGTCAGGGACAAGATTGTAGACCTACACAAGGCTGGAATGGGCTACAAGAAGATCGCCAAGCAGCTTGATGAGAAGGTGACAACATTGGTGCGATTATTCTCAAATGGAAGAACCACAAAATAACTGTCAATCTCTCAGTCTGGGGCTCCATGCAAGATTTCACCTCGTGGAGTTTCAATGATCTTGGGAACGGCGAGGAATCAGCCCAGAACTACACAGGAGAATCTTGTCAATGATTTCAAGGCAGCTGGGACCATAGTCACCAAGAAAACAATTGGTAACACAATATGCTGTGAAGGACTGAAATCCTGCAGTGCCCGCAAGGTCCCCCTGCTCAAGAAGGCACATGTACAGGTCCCGCCTGAAGTTTGCTAATGAACATCTGAATGATTTAGAGGAGAACTGGGTGAAAGTGTTGTGGTTAGAGGACACCAAAACCAAGCTATTTGGCATCAACTCGCCGTGTTTGGAGGAGGAGGAATGCTGCCTATGACATGGAGGTGGAAACAATTATGCTTTGGAGGGTTTTTTCTGCTAAGGGGACAGGACAACTTCACTGCATCAAAGGGAAGATGGATGGGGCCATGTAGCGTCAAATCTTGGGTGAGAACCTCCTTCCCTCAGCCAGGGAATTGAAAATGGGTCATGGATGGGTATTTCAGCATGACAAAAACCCAAAACACTGGACCAAGGCAACAAAGGAGTGGCTCAAGAAGAAGCACATTAAGGTGCTGGAGTGGACTAGCCAGTCTCCACACCTTAATTCCATAGAAAATATGTGGAGGAAGCTGAAGGTTCAAGTTACCAAATGTCAGCCTCAAACCCTTAATGACATGTAGAGGATCTGCAAAGAGGAGTGGGACAAGATCCCTCCTGAGATGTGTGCAAACCTGGTGGCCAACCACAAAAAAACATCTGACCTCTGATTGCCAACAAGGGTTTTGCCACCAAAGTACTAAGTCATGCTTTGCAATGGGGTCAAATACTTATTTCACTCATTGAAATGCAAATCAATGTATAACTTTTTGAAATGCGTTTTTCTGGATATTTTTGTTGCTATTCTGTCTCTCACTGTTTAAATAAACCTACCATTAAAATTATAGACTGATCATTTCTTTGTCAGTGGGCAAACATACAAAATCAGCAGGGGATCAAATACTTTTTTTCCCTCACTGTAGTGGGGCTTAGCCCCGGCATCGCTTTCCCCACACTGCATTTGATTGACAGGAGCATGAGCGAATGGCTCCTGCTGCTGCCCGAGTCCCTGTGTGAAAAGGAAGAGAGGGGAGAAGAAATGCAGCCATGCACAGCACTGGCCCTCATCTCCCCTCTCTCGCGGGGAAGGGGGAGGACAGAAACTTATAAAAACTTTTTCAGCCTAATGCAGGGAATGCGTTCAATTAAAAACATTTTGGCTTTAGAACCACTTTAGGGGGTTTTATCATAAATATATTTTTTTAATTGTCAGGCTTTCAACTTTAAAGCCTAGCATTGAACCTCTATTTTTAAATAAAACATAAGGTAATGGAGAAACCTACAGAGCTTATACAATGAATATGGTACCAAAATCTTTTGTAAAGTTACAAGAACTTTTCTTCTAACCTCAGACACTGAAACTAGTATAAAGAAAATCTATAACAGACATATTAAGGTTCAGTCAGGACAGCACGATATACAATATGGATGGCCTTGCAATGTTGTGACCAGAACATTTCCGAATCAATTGATAACATCAGCTGCATTTCATCTTTCTAAGTTGGAGCCAGCAGGTCGTGAACTACTTAACGCCTTTCTCTTTAAAGGAATCCTATTATTAGCAGAGTCATGACGGTGCGCTATGTATCCGCTCTGTGGAGTTGCTGTAAGCTACTCTAATGTTTCCTCTGTTATGCACTCGTGATTTCAAGTTAAGGACTTGAAAGAAAAACATTCCTCCTGCCACAACAGGCCCTGTTCAGTCATCACTGAGTGACATTTCCGAAAAATGAATATTGCACAGGCCAAAAGGGCTAGTTGTAGAAGTATTATATATATATATATATATATATATATATATATATATATATATATATATATATATATATATCTCTATAGATATATATATATATATATATATATTATATTTATATCTATCTATATATAGATATAGAGAGAGAGAATGCACACACTAATATATCTTACTTCCTTTTTTAAAAAAAAGCTCTGGTCTAACCTTACCATTGCTCTAGCGTGGTGATAGACAACCCCCCTCACCTAGAGTGAGGAGCAGAAAAGGTAGGCGAGTCAGTAATCACTTAAGTGGGCACTGTTCGCACACCAGCGTGCACACATTTTCTTGGCACAAAGAGCGCCACACAAAAAAATAAAAATCAGAAAGAACGTGCAGGCTCTTTAGTATGTTTTTTTGTTTCGAACCACAGATCTGCATTAAAGAAAGTTACTTCAGTTTTAAAATGGCCATTTAGGATTTGCATGCATCAACTCCCCAACAATTTGACATTTCAAAAGAAGAAAACCTTGAATAGAAAAGACCGGTTTATTTATGTCAGTGACCACATTTTTCAAGGTCGCAGTGACTTGTGCTTCTGAAAATTTCTGCACGACTTTTTTTTTTTTTGCAATTTGAAGCTGGTCTCAGTTGCTTTATGTTCTTTTATTTAAATCTGTAGGAGGCATTGGGGGCTGAATATAATGTGACTCATAGTGACTAGTACCCTACAATACAATCTTAAAAGGCCACGATGTAAATGTCATTTTCATAAAGAAAGATGAGGTAGAGATGGAAGCATGCTGATCATTAGTATACAGGTAATTAGTTATATTTTCATCAGTACATAGAGCATATTAAAAAATAAGCTTGCAGCCTTATAAAAAGGCATTTTGGTCCACTTGAGGCAATATGCCCACACATAAAATGAAACAATAATTTCTTCATTAAAACAAATAATTACTACATTTAATGAAGATATAAAAAAAAAAAAAAAAACGGTCAGTTTTCATAGGATTTACAGCAAGCATACAAATCAGCTACATACAGTAAGAATACTTGTATGGTAGTTTTTACATGAAAAAAAGCGCACGCACGCACACACACACACAAACACGGAAGTTATACAACCGCTTTGTACACATCCCTAGGACTTGACTTCTTCCCTAATATCAGAAGCAGAGAGAGACACACACACACTGATGTTTAGAGAACCATAAAAATTCCATTCAATTTACACTAATTTCATTCAATATAGGACACGAGACGGTAACATATTTGTTGCTTCTTACGTTGCTTCAGAAGATGGTGGCAGGATCTTAGGACATCATTCTACACTAAAGCTAGCCACAAATGGATCAAAATTTGACCAGTTCAGCAGGGACCAGCTGAATTTTGAACCATCTATGGCTGATCCCGAACAAGAGGAGTTGTTCTAATGATTGACCCCCCTCCAATGGGACTGCTGGCAAATTTTTTGATCGGTTTCAGCGTTAATCACTGTATTCTGACAGTGGGACTGCTCCACTCAGAGGACCCCCCCACATTCACCTCATATGTGTGGATGGGGGAATATATTTTTTTTTTTGCGTTCAGCCCGCTGTCTGACTGAAAAGATCAATGTCAGGTCAGCTTAAGCAACCAGCCTCTCATGCTTCATTAGGGTGGCGGCTGTGATTAGAGGCAAGTGAGGTGCTATAACCAAGGAAAACACTGCCATTCATTTTCGGGATGAGACTGAGGATTATTCAGAAAATTAAAGCAGTAACTACAGGAATTAGGGACCGTTAGTTGGCTGAACTCCAGTCAGAAACACAATTTAATGAAGTCATGTATTCATTTAAAGCAACTAGTAAGTAACTGATCTGCCATGCTATCAGTCTTATGTAATCCCCTACACAACAGGACTAGATAGGAGAGAGAGAGTAAAGCAAGCCATAGATGAACTGGCTGTGATTTGATCCATGTTTGGGCAGGCTGAATGTACTCAAGTTGATTTAATCTACTTGGGTACAACCAGCCTGTCAGATTTTACAAGCGATTATTGCTAGCGGTTGTTATGCGGTTCTAGCAATGATCACTGTGCTCTCCAGGACACTGTGTTGATGGGGGAACTAAGCAATTTTCTTTCCTACATCCCGTGGCTCTCAACAGTTGTGCTGCAGGTACATGGGCAGATAGGAAATATGCTAATAAAAGGAAAAAAAAAACTCATCAGCCTTCAGCTGTTGGTTCACTGTTCTATTACAGGTTGGGGGCAGGGAGCTCCTCCAAACCATACAGCTCAAAGTCAAAAATGATTTATATTGTTTTGCTATATAGCATCGGGGCATAACTTAAGTATAATGTAGTGTATCCCATGGGTCAGCTGGCTGCTATACAGTAAGAAATCTCCCCAACAGCACCAATCTTCTGGAGCTGCTGGGGTTGACATCAGCCACTGCGAGGGTGAAAGAGCTGCACCGCTCTCCTGCCACCTTTATGCATAAAATGCACTATGCATAGTATTCTTACCCAGAATGCAGTTTCAGGTTGTTAAATGGCAAACACACACGATTATAAACAGCTACTTTATTAAACATGTATTAGGCCCCTTTACATTGGAGTGCACCAGCAGATCCGTACCCTCAGCAGGGGATCTTTCCGCTAATCCCCGCTAAGCAGGCGGATGACATGAGGTCTGTGTCCGCTCCACTAATGCAGAGCAGACAAAGACACAGCCTGCTGTTCTCTATGAGCTGTCGGATGGAAAGAGACTTCCTGTTCATTTCCATCCGACTGTCATCCGATCCAATCGTGTCGGTCAGTGTGAAAGAGGCTCTAAAAACACAGGCTTATAGTTAAGATGCGAATAATAAACTAAAGGCTCAAAAAGAGCCAGTTGACCATATGATTTAATACAGAACCCGTTAATGTAACACAGGCTGGGAAATTGGTTATAGTCTACAACACTATCTGGACTATAACCAATTCCCCCTGCCTATGTAACATTAAAGGGTTCTGTAGTACATCATATGGTAAACTGGCTCTTTCTTAGTCTTTGGTTATTGTTCACATCTTAACCGGTTCAATACAGGGCATTTTCACCCCCTTCCTTCCCAGATCAATTTTTAGTTTTTAGCGCTGTCGCACTTTAAACATAAAGTGCACAGTCGTGCGACGTTGTACCCAAACAAAATTGACGTCCTTTTTTCCCCAAAAATATAGCTTTCTTTTGGTAGTATTTGATCACCTCTGTGGTTTCTATTTTTTGCGCTATAAACAAAAGAAGAGCGACAATTTTGAAAAAAAAAACCACAATATTTTTTACTTTTTGCTATAATAAATATCCCAATTTTTTTTTTTAAAAACAAATTTTTTCCTCAGTTTCGGCCGATACATATTCTTCTACATATTTTTGGTAAAAAAAAAAATCGCAATAAGCGTATATTGATTGGTTTGCGCAAAAGTTATAGCGTCTATAAAATACGGGATAGATTTATGGCATTTAAAAAAAAAGTTTTATTTTTTTTACTAGTAATAGCGGCGATCGCGATTTTTTTTCATGACTGCGACATTATGGCGGACACATCGGACACTTTTGACACATTTTTGGGACCATTCACATTTATACAGCGATCAATGCTATAAAATTGCATTGATTACTGTATAAATGTGACAGGCAGTGAAGGGGTTAACCACTAGGGGGAGACAAGGGGTAAATATGTTTCCTAAGGGAGCGATTCTAACTGTAGGGGGCGGAGACGTACAAGGGGAGGAGACCGATCAGTGTTCCTCTGTACTCGGAACACAGATCGGTCTCCTCTCAACTGACAGGACGTGGATCTGTGTGTTTACACACACAGATCCATGGTCCGGCCCGGTTAACGGGCAATCGCGGGTAGCCCAGGCCATCATATGACGTTCACCCAGGATGGGAGATCCCATCTGTGGACGTCATTTGTCTATGGCCGGGTACTGAAGTGGTTAAAGTGGATGTAAACCCAAAAAAAAATTTTTTTTTTTCTTTTATATCATACTGTAGAGTATAAGATTGCCTATCATTTGAGCCCAGTCTTGCCACACAGAGTTAATCCATCTCTGAGCAATCCTCTTTTATTGTTCAGTGAGACAATTATTGACAAACTGAGAAAAACTTTGTCAAATCCTCCCCCTTGCTGTGAGTGACAGGTGATTTACATCTCGTGCACTAGCCTAAGAGACATGCATTATTTTTAAATTCCCTCCCCCTCCTTTCTTCAGCAGCTCTGGATTGGCTGTTCCACACCTCAGCATGATTTGGCATGCTGAAGTCATGTGGTTACTTTCCTGTCTTTTCACTGGATGTTAGAGACCATAGCAGAAGTTCAGCAGAAGTTCAGTGTAAGAAATACACAGGAGAAAATGCATATTGACAAGGGAAGTGTAGAGGTGGGCGGGGAATCTACTGACATCACGACTCCACCCACCGAGCTTCAGACAACAGACCCACCCACAGAATATGCAGTTTTTCGGGTCTCATAACAGACAGAGGGGAGACATTTGACAGGTAAAGATACATGCAGGAGGCATGTATATCCTTATAGATAACCCCTATGGCAGTAGTTTAGAAAGGATGACATTGGCTTTACATCCATTTTAACTATAAGCCTGTGTTTTGTGTTTTTTTGGTTAACATGTTTAACCACTTCAGTACCGGCGTATTGTCATATGGCATCCTGGGATGGGATCTCCCATCCTGGGTGGGCGTCATATGACGTCCTGGGATTCCCGGCCGCCTAGAGGGCGCACCCGCCGCGTTGCTCGGGACCCAGTGCGTGTGCCCGGTGGCCGCGATGTCCGCCGGGCACCCGCGATTGCCCGTTAACACACCCGCTACAGCCCAATCAGAAACAGGAATCCCTCCGCGCCAACAGGTGCAGGATCCACAGTTGCACAGCTGCAAGCATAATCATCTAAAATGTATAAAAAGAAGTAAAAAAGGCTGAAACGCGTCAACTGCTGTAATGAAATTATGTCTTTTGTGGATTATTAATAAAAGATTTTTTAAGAGCAATGCAGGGCATTGCGGATTTCTTTTTTAGATGACAAGTAAATCTGCGGCTTATGTTATAAAGAAATATAAAGTATCCAATTGTCTTCTTTGTGTACCTTGAATTTATTATATGTAATCATTCGTTAGGACCCTTTTCCATGTCTGATGGGTTACTGTAAAACAGCTCCAGTGCAATAAAAAAAATGTAGGGGCCCATTCACACTATTGCCTATATTATTGAATGTTGTGTTAAAGCAGCCTATTCATTTGCATAGGCTGCCTAACGCATCAAAAATAAAAAAAGGTATTTAGCGCATTTGTCTGTCAGCAAGGTGCGTTGGGTTGCTAGTCAGAATAAATAACACTGCATCACGATAACATACATTTTACTGCAGAGAAACGTGTGAATGAGCCTTAAAATCACTTTACAAACAGAACTTTTGTGTGCCTTTTTGGCATTTGCCTAAAGATTAACAGGATTATTAGCCCACTGATAGAACCCGGAGATGGATCAATCTACAACAGGGATGACAATCATTCAAGGTTTAGGAGATAAACATGGGTGCATCATTTAAATGCTGTAATGAAAAAGCTAATATGATTTGCATTTGACATTTAAATAGTAGATATGAAATTTCAATGTAAACATTAAAAAGTCACGCAACAGCTTCTCAGATGCATAATAAATAGATGAACTGGTTCTCTTTGGTCCCTTTAGTTTGTTTAATTGCCAAGACTATTTACAGGATATTGTTCAACTAGAGGAGTGTTCCATACGTTTTTATTTTGCAGTATATTTTTGTGAGATGAAGCAGGAATGCGCAGAAACATGAAGGTAACCAGAAGTCAACTGTTTGGCTTTGAAACACACAGCTCCCAAGTACAATGGCCTCCCTAGGCTAGAACACTAACCCATGTATTGACTGTGAGAAATCCTCCAGTCCCATGTCTATGAAAATGAAAAGCACCCATGGCAACTATCCAAAACAAGAACTAGCAAGTAAAAATCTTGTGCCTTGCCTTGTTTGGCGTACAATACAAACGCTGACAAGTGCCTTTTACAGGAGACAGGCTGCCAATCTACCTTAAAATTATAGGCAGCGCTCAATGGTGGAAAGCCTTTTTGTTTATTTTTTTTTTCAATGGAAACACATTTTCCTGCTTTTGACATGGACTAATGGCTCCTAGATTGGACGGACGAAACCTACAGACTATTATATTAAATATGTCCAATCAGCTAGTGGGAGGCTGAGGTTTCATCAGGTCACAACTAGAGATGAACCCTGATCTACTACACTGGATGCCAAATTAAAGTGGTTATAAAGCCTAAACATTTCTTACCTTATGTATTCCTTGCATTAAAGGATAAATTCACCTTTGGGAACATGTTACACGTTCCACTCATTTTTAGGGTGGAACGTGTTCCTACTCCTGCAGCCTCTCATTGATCCCCCCACTCATTGTGACAGCAGGCCAGGGATATTCTGCTATCAAGGCCGGGGAGGCTCTTCCCATACCGCTGCGTCATTCATTCACATAGATCTGTGAATGAATGAACTACAAGTACTAACAGCCTTTATGGCAATTGCGACGTGGTAGTGCGGCAATTAGAGGATTTAATTAGGTGTGAGGCGGCAACACTGTGCCCAGTGATCTTTCACTTCTCCCATGTTGTTCAGGTAGATCTCCACCTTTTTAAAGGTTCCCTACACCTGCTATAGACACAGATAGCAGGGCTTGGTCACGCCCCCTGCTCCATGAGAGTTTCAATTCTCAATTACCTACACAGGGCGCTAGTGATCGCTCTAGATCAGGGGTCTCCAATCTTTCCAAAGGGCCAGTTTACTGTCCTTCAAACCTTGGGAGGCAGGCCATTGACATCGGGAGAAGAAAATGTCCCGGTATCAGTGGGAGCAAACAATGCCTCAGCTTTGGTATCATTTGAAGGAACTGTGCCCTATTATTGGTGTCACTGATAGGAACTGTGCTCCATCATAAGTGTCATTGGGTGGAACTGTGCCCCATCCTTGGTGTCAGTGGATGAAATAGTGCCCCAAGAGCCGGATAAAAGCAAAGGGCCACAGTATTGAAATCACTGCTCTAGGTAGTTTATTGAATCTTCCTGTCATTGTGTAACTGCCTGCCAGTATGAGGTACAAGCAGACAGCAACACTGACAATCTGAAGGAGCCTGAGATTGCGCCCACGGTCTGCTGAGCGTGGAGGTGCAATGCTTTACAGGCTCAAAAAAATGCACTTTATTTACCTGCAAAAAAAGTGTTTTTTTTTTTTTTTTTTTAAGAATAGAAAGGTAAACTTCTCCTTTAAGGGTAAGAATGTTTAGGTAGTAGCAGAACCCCCCACCCCATATTTACCGGAGCCCTCAGTCAATCTAGTGCTGTGCCCTAATACAGCGGCTCTAGCCCCTGACTTCCTGGTCTGACAGGCTTTGCTAAGGCAGTGGGAGCCATTTATGAGGGAGCAGGAGACCAAGCCCAGATATCTGTGTCTATAGCATGGTAGGGAACCTTAAAAAGGTGGAGATCTACCTGAACAACATGAGAGAAGTCAAAGATCACTGGGCACAGTGTTGTCCCCTCACACCTAATTAAATCCTCTAATTGCCATACTACTGCGTCGCAATTGAGTGCACTGCACGGCAATCATGATTTTAAATAAGGTATAAGGTGGTGGTGGGGGGGGGGGGCGCAACATATCGCCCCCTCACTACCTGTCAAACACACTTGGATCGCTTTTCAGAGGAGCAGCGGCACCTGCTGCAGTTATTAAAGAGTCTGTGCTGTGAACAAGGCTTATCGCCAAAACTAGTCTGCTGCTGACTGTACTCACTGAGAAGGCTATACAATAAATATGCTTGATGTTATGGAGTTTCCGGCTGTTTCTTTTTCTTGTGAATGAGTCCTTGAATTCGGCAGCGGCACACTTAGGGCTTATTGGGGGGGATTGTAAAACCCTGCCGTTGAGTCAGGGATTTACCGCCCCCAATCCCTACCGCCTACATTCAGAAAGTGCACCAAACCCACAGCAGATCATTGAAGTGAAGTGAAGTAAGCACAGGAAAGCTGCAGGTATAATGCACTGCAACCCCGATGTGGGTAAACCACAGTGCATCCGTGTGAAAGCAGCTCTATACTATTATGCCCAGTGTACTGCTTCACACTGACCTGAAGATCTCTTTCCTGCTGCTGGCACCACTCTGGAGACCGCTAGCCAGGATTTGAGACAGAGTGCAGTTGGTATCACTCTGCATGGGACAGGAGCCGGAACAACAGAGGAGGCATCAGCTTATGCGGCTCTGGCTCCCTACTACAGCTCCAACTTCACAAGTTGTCCCTCTGCATGGTACTCTGATGCTCTGGGGTGGCAGGTCGGCAAGGCCAAACCGCAATCTACCAGTCACCTGGTATTGCGATCTACTGGTTGCTGACACCCCGGTCTGTAGACACAGACAGCACAAATTCCCTGGTTTCTAGGCTGGACTATATCTATAAGATCCCTGCTTTTTTTTCTCCCATAGTCAAAGCAGACATTTTGAGGCAGGTTGAAAAGTAAAATATCTTAAAACCATTGCAATTACCCTTTTTTTAATAGTAAAAGCAACCGGGTAGCAGGATCTTGTACCTTGTTAGACAGTGTTGGAGAAGTAGCAAAAAATGAGCCAGGATTTTATATCGTTTTTCTAAGCTGTAATAGTCTGTGGGTAAGAGCTGTGTGTGCATTCAGTAATAGGGCTATCAAAAGTGCAAACATGGCCATGCTCCTTTCTGAATGGGAGAGATGTCACTTTTGTCAGGAAAGAAAAACTAACATTTACGATCTCTATGGGTAGGCAAATGTGAGTCTGTGTTTATCTGCTTCGTCCAGTAGCTAAGACAGGTGATTAAACAATAGTAATAAGAGTATTATTACCAAAATCCATTAGGGGTACGATCACATCATAAGGTAGTGCGCTCATTGTCAGGTGTTGAGGCAAGCTACATTAGCAGGCCTACCAAAATGAATGCACTGTAAGCGCCACCTTGATGCATGATTTTTGAGTGCAGCATTAGTGTTTTGTGCTTTGCAGAATGCTGTAGATCGGTGCTAGGATGTAATAACTTACAATTGCAAGACAGAAAGGGCTGAACTATCTGATCTAAAATGAGCTACATCTATCAGGTAACACTAATGGCTCTGAAATGTGAAGGTACACAAACATAAAACCAAATTTAGCAGCAGCTGGCAGAAATAAAAAAGCTTATTTGTAAAGGTAGTAAACAGGAATTCAGATGTAGTATCTTGTATGGCAAGGAACCACAGAGCCCAGTGCACAGAATGCAGAAATATAAATAGAAATGAGAAGCCTAGGAGTTTTGCCAGATTTATTAGTTACTTTGGCAACCGTGACTGTATTCTGCATCATGATACACTGAGCCACAAAATGCCTTCTAGTAAGAATTAGAGGCCTGATTGTTTGTTTTGTGCGCTCTCTGTCCGAGGACTACCTTGCAAGCTGCAGTTTCACACATGTGAAAGACCTTATGACATTCGGATTGGCAAAAAGCAGTGTGTGGAATGCGATTCAGCTTGGGAAAGCACAAGAGCTGCACACATTTGAGAGTAGGAGTCCTGAGACAGGAGCCAATATATCGCAAGAGAACTGAAACATGTAGAGCAGCTGTGAAGTCTGTTTCACTAATGATAAAAATGAGCCCTCAGTGGGTAAAAAGGGACAAGACCGCCAACATTTCCCAGTAGTCGCCAAATCCTTGAAGGCATCCCATACGTTACTGCAATTTTCATCCTGAGAGTAGAAGAATCTTTACAGAAGAAACAAAGAATATCTTTTTTTTCAGACCGGAGAAGTGATATTCCAGCATCTACGTTAAACTTTTTTTTGTAAAGAACTCATTTATCCCTAAGTCTTAACTCAGCATCTTTTGCTATAAGCTGAGCTTTAGTAAAACAGTACTGAACCCAAAAGCAAACATTTATTATATTGCAGATTACCAATTCATAGATGTGATGGTTGTATTAGTTTCATTTTTTAGGTTTCTTCATCTGGTGATCCAGTCAGTCAACAGAACAAACTCTCTTACAATTACAGGAATGAGACAAACCAAGTAACACTGAAATGAGTGCTTAAATGACTAGCTTTTATTTATTAATGTAAAAGCTTTATTCCCAGATACAACTGTTTGCTGTAACAAAGGCCGGCTATACACCGTTCAAATCTTGGCTGGTTCAGCAGGAACCGGCCAAGATCTGAATCGTTAATAAGCAGGCTGAATGTACCGAGTTGATCAATTTAGATACAACCAGCCTGCTGGATTAGCTTCCGATTATTGCAAGCGGCTGTTATAGCCGCTAGCGATAATCACTGTCTTCTCCCAGTGGGGAAGGCTTCCCCCACCAAGAGAAGACAATTGCTTATTTCCCTGTAAACACTGTCTCTGTTGATGGGGGAAATCGCACAAATTTCTTTGCTACAACCCATGGTTGCAGAAATGAAATTGGCACTGTGTATGGCTGGCCTAAGTATTAGCTGGAGTTAGGCTCCAATATGTTACTGTATTTAAATCTGATAACAACTCTAACACTCCCCTCCCCATCCAGAAATACTGGCCAGATTACTAGATTAAAACAGAGGGGAAAAACACATAACAGAAAGCGAATGCAGCCACCAAATCTAGTGATTGCTGCAATATTTTTATATATAGAAATTTAAAATCAAATTAAGTGTCCATGAACCACCACTTACTTTGATTCTAAATTTCTTTGGAAATGATATGGACATGTATTTTAGTGTTTCAGCATATATGTTTCTTATGAATTTCACTCATGATTTTTTTTTCATATGTACATTTGAGTACTCAGAGTGCAGTATGACATTTGATTTCTTTAACACATTATTAGACTTTTGGTCTCACTACCAGCTGCTCCCAAAAAGTGAATACAATTATTCATGTTGATTATTGTCCAGGGTACGCGGCTTATAGGTTTTTCCTATTTTTTTTTTTCACTAAAGTACTAAACACTAAAATAAAATAATATAGGCAATAATCTCAGCAATAATAACAATTTAAGGCTTTAAGAAACCATAGCTAAAACTGTTCTTATATGATGGGCTGGACAGACCAGATTAAACTTGCCCTGAAATCACAGGCTCCCACTTGCATTCAATGATTCCTCTCAACATTGCCCAGAAAACACTAATATGCCAGTTATGCTGATACAGTGATGTCAGCAATTTCTGTCCTCCTCTAGTCAAGGCTGTATGTTACTGATGCCCAGGAGTTTATCTACCAAGATGTGACTTTAAATTGAAATGAGTGAAGTAATCATCCTGTATGCAGTATTAAAGAGGTTGTAAACCTCTCTGTGGAAGTTGTACCTATAGGCAAGCCTAGAATAAGGCTTACCTAGAATAAGGCTTACCTATAGGTACTGTAAATATCTCCTAAACGTGCGTCGTTTGGGACTTACCATTTTGCGCCGATGAGATCATCGGCGCATGCGCCGTGAAGAAACGTCTCCCTGTGCCGTTTCTTCACAAGTGAGTGCCGTGACTGGCGGCTCCCCGAAAGCATGCGCAGGAGCGAAGTCATGTGGCTCGAGCCAGAGTCTGCAGCCTGGGAGAAAGAGAGGCGAACATGGATGCGGCCTGCAGCGGGGATGGCACGGGCTTCGTTTGCAGGCGAGTGCCACATGTGCTAGTATGGGATGCATACTAGCACATTATGCTTTTACTTTGCAGGGGCATAGGAAGGAAGTAAAACCCATCAGTGTTTACTTCCTCTTTAAACTCAAGCAGTAATAAATCTAAAAACTAACAATTAGTATATTGCAGCTTACCAAATCTAAGACGTGATGCCTGCATTTGTTTTCTTTTTTAGACCTTCTTTCCTTCACCTGGTGATCCTTCCAGTAAGTCTGTTTTTCAACAGAACAAAATTAGAGAGTTGAGACAAACCATTTAACACTGAAAGGGGTACTTAAGATGGCCAGCTTTTATTTATGTAAAACCTTTTTCCCAAAGGGTAAAAAAAAACAGTTGGCATGTCACTGGCCGGATCACCAGGTGAAAACAGGATAGAAAAGCCTTAAAAATGTAAGATTAATGCAGTCACCACATCTAATAATCAAATTTTTCATTTCCGGTTTAATATTGCTTTAATTTGACTAAAATTTTGACGCTCCACAACACAGTGGATGCAATCTGTATTGTGACCAAAGGCACTAGTAACTCTGAAAAAACTATATTAGGATAAATAAAACATTTTGCATATTTTGAACCGTGCTCATGTTTCAGTATATCTACGTCTGTTTTGGTCTTAATTTTTCCAAAATTGAGATACCTCAGTGAATATCCCACAAAGTATTACATGTTGCCATAATTTAAGACCCATTATAAATGACACTTGTCAAGGTAAATGTATTTTTCTTTAAATCACTCTACAAGCATCCATGTTTGCACTATTGTATCTGATATTCTAAAAAAATCATATACATATCCTGAATGTTAGACGAAATAATTTGCTTGGACTCGAGGTTAAAAAGGGTAAAGTTTAGGCATGACATTGAGTAAAAAAAACAAAACAAAAAAAAAAAAACAACTATTTTAGACAAAAACCGAAACTGACAAAACATGGATATATTCCCTTTTTCAAAAACAGTTCAATGAGCTGTGTTCATGTCGAGACCTCTGTACTTGTAAGCTAATACAGACGCCCATGGGCAGTTTCAGTCTAGAGAAGCAAATATCTCATTTCTGACCCTCTGGCAGAAGAAGGCCTTAACTTAAAGGAAATCAGTAGTTTCAGATTAACCCCTTACTGGCAATTAACTCATTTGGAGCACATCGATTTTAATATGCTGTGAGACACTTGGGAGCAAATTTAAAAGAATTTAATCTGAACCATACATTTATTGCAGGTGAATCTTTCAGTTGGCACATTTCAAACATAACGATTGATTTACCACCAGTGAATGTTTGGTGAAAAACAAATTCATGTCTTTATAAATATGCCGCATAATCAACAACAAATGAATAAAACATTTCCGGTGTGGGTTAGGATTATTAGCTTTTTTAACTAATTATAAATTCATGGCAGTCACCTAACAAACTCTAAAAGATGTCAGTTTAGATTTACTCAAGGTTTAGGAATGAGTCTATGGGAATGTTTGACCATTCTTCCAAAAGCGCAATTGTGAGGTCAGGCACTGATGTGGATGAGAAGGCCTGGCTTCATCCCAAAGGATGTTTTTATTGGTTTGAGCTCAGGACTCTGCAGGGCAGTCAAGTTCCTCCACCCCAAAGTTGCTCATCCATGTCTTTATGGACCTTATTTAGTGCACTGATGCGCAGTCAGGTTGGAACAGGAAGGGGCCATCCCCAAACTGTTCCCACAAAGTTGGGAGCATGAAATTGTCCAAATTGTCTTGGTATACTGACGCATTAAGAGTTCCCTTCACTGGAACTAAGGGGCCAAGTCCAACCCCTGAAAAACAACCCCACACCATAATCCCCCTCCACCAAATTATTTGGACCAGTGCACAAACAACGTCCATAAAGACATGGATGAGCGAGTTTGGGGTGGAGGAACTTGACTGGCCTGTACAGAGTCCTGACCTCAACCCGATAGAACACCTTTGGAATGAATTAAGAGCCGAGACTGTGAACCAGGCTTTTTCTTCCACATCAGTGCCTGACCACACAAATGCACTTCTGGAAGAATGATAAAACATTCCCATAGACACACTCTTAAACCTTGTGGATAGCCTTTGTTGGGCCAAATTAATACTGAACCCTAAAGACTAAGACACCATTGAAGGAGGGAGGGAGGGAGAGAGAGAGAGAGAGAGAGAGAGAGAGAGAGAGAGACAGAGACAGAGAGAGAGAGAGAGAGATTTTTTTTTAATTATTATTTAGCTTAAGAAAAGGCCTCCCCACCTAAGGCTGGCCATACACTTCTAGATGAAGGAATCTGCTGGATGGAAAAAAATTTACGGTATAGAGCAATCCATCTGCTGGGAGGCTCCCAGAATACACAAACAGTAGCTGCATCTGATTAGCACCTTCGATTTTTCAATAGAAAATGTTACGCGGCAGGAGGTTTCCAGGCCCTCCCACAAAGCAAAATGTCACCAGTTTATCGGGAACCAGCAAAAATTTGCAAAGTTTATGGCCAGTTTTAATGGCTTAGTGTTATAGTGATACAACGGTTTCAGTACTTTCTGGTTCATTGATCAAGCACACATATACAGACCAGGAGTTCTAACTTCTGTTTGACTTTGTAATTTGAATCCCTCTTCCAGGAAAAAAATACTAAAAAACAAGATAACCTGACAATTAGCATTTTTAGAAGGCCAGTCTATTTCTCCCAAGTTTAACTTACATCAAGCATGTCAAGCACAAAAATGGTGATCTGCAGAGGCATTCATTTTCAAATAGTCATATTTACTTAATTCCAGAAGAAAACCCATTTTACCCATTATGGATAGACTAGAGAATGGTTGAAACCACCCAGGTTTCTCATCACTTCTTGTTACAATAAAAAGGGATTTGAAATCTCTCCAAAGTGAAGAAATGGTGAGAGTTGTCACCAGAACGAGGTTACCCATTAGAAAGTTTCCTCTTTTTACTGTACAGACTTTTTATTGGTTTTCAATATTTTTAAAATACACAAAGGATGCATGGAGAGTGAGGTTAGGTTACAAGGCGTTGAAGGCAAAAACAGTACAGACGCTGCAATCAGTTCAGTAGAAGTACTGAATCATAGTACAAATATGGAACATCAATAATAAAATTGTGACTTATGCAGGCCAAACATGGTCGAATTCTGAATAAATTTTCTTTCGAAAATCAGAAATTTTGTGCGTTTTGTGATCCGATGGTGCCACTATTGATTTTGAAATTTGACCAACCAAGCCTCCCATTTCACCTCATGTTGCTACAGAAAAGAATTTTCGTTGCCAGGAATCTTTTCTTTCCAGGAAATTTCTTTTCTTGTACTCATGCGCATTTCTTTTTCAATTATATTTCTTGAACAATTCTCCCATCATTGATTAGACAATCATTCCTTTTCCAAAAGATTTCCAACATGCCTGATCACTCAAATTTGATAGGCACATGAAAATTAACCGTTGCTGCAGTCCACTAATTGTGTAAAATTCAAAATGAAAATTCTTAATTAAGATTTTCTTAAGAAAATTCTTTCGGAATTCGACCCATGAATGGCCGGCCTTAGGATTAACTGTGTGAAAGAAAATAAAAGAAAGCAAAAAGTAGTAACAAGAAAAGGAGAAAAGCATGGGATAAAGGTTAGATGAAGAGACAGGGCCAATAACGGAAAAACATTGGGTCTGCCACCCCTTTAAAAAGTCAAGAGGTCGAGATCAAATCCCTCAGATTGAAAATGTGATGTCCATGAACGGCAGGTGGAGAGAAACTTGTCCATTTTGTTGTGAAGTTTAGCCTCTATTTTATTGTATAAAAGAAATAAGTTGACTCTGGATTTGGTCTCTCCCAAGGAGAGAGTGGACATTTTCCAAGCCTTGCAAAACCATGCAATATCAGCTTAAAGCTGTGTTCAGGAATGCCAGAGACTTTCCCCTCATTCTGTTCTGGTGGCAGCTTAAAATTTTGGATTCTCTTTAACTTTCAATCATAGTGACAATGGTCTCAAAGATAAATAGAAAAAAGTAAATATTCCTAACAAGGAAACAGGAATACATAAAATCAATAAGAACTTGCCCGGGGTTCTAAACCCTGGTATCTAAAATACTTCACTTTTGGATTTAGATACACTTTAAGCTTAAAGTAAAAATTTAAACTAAACACATTTTATGCAAAAAAAAAAGAGCCCAGAAAAAGTGGGGCTCCAAACAATTGAAATTGTTAAACAAGCTGAGGACCACAAAAAAGGAGGGAGACGCATGCAGTCCAAAATCATCAGTTTGATATGCCTGCTTTAAAGCGGTTGTATACCCGCACCATTAAAAAAAAAGACAAACAAAATCCCCCTGTAAGGCAAAGGCATAGTGAGCTAGTATGCACCACATACTAGCTCATTATAAAATACTTACCTTAAAACGAGGTCCCCGTATCACAGCCCAGTCCACGCCGAGGGCAAAATGTCAGCCCGGGTTGTTTCTTCCGGGTTCGCGTGGGAGTCTTCTTCCCGGCAGGGTCTGCCGGACCTTCAGCGGGGCATTCACAGCGCATGCGCCACTGACGTCAGCGGCCGCATGCAAAGGGAATATCTCCTAAACTGTACAGGCTTAGGAGATATTCATTTTATCTACAGGTAAGCCTTATTACAGGCTTACCTGTAGGTAAAAATTAAAAAAAAGGGTATACAACCGTTTTAACTAAAAAGAGAATAACACATACTACAGACATGCTGGTAGGTTTATTGGCTCATGTCCCAATTTGCCCTGGTATGTGAATGGCCATGTGAAATAGGGACCTTGGATGGTAAGCTTCTTGAGGGCAGGGACTGATGTAAATGTACAATACATAAAGCGATTTGTAAATCTGCCAGTGCTATATGCAATGAATAAATATAATGCAACAGCTTTCAGTACGTCAACATAGTCAGTCCAGGAAAAAATGGTTGCTGTGGATTACTTCACGCATCTTTTTGTGTTATTAGAGCATATCTTGAACATGGCAGAAAGGTTACAATACTAAACCTATAAAGACAAGGTAAAATCGATATGTCTGTAAGAATGTTTACATTAGGTCCCTCCTTTCAATGTCACCTTGCTATTCAATAAACCAAAGACTTCATAACTGAATGATATCCTGCTATTACCTATGATTTTCCACAGACAGAGTGGCCTATAGAGTGCTCTTGTCTCTATTCTCAATATGGCTCAGGGAGCATAATGAGCAGAATTACCCTGAGTGCTCCAGACGCTGTTTAGTTACAGATCAGAGCTCAGAGGAATTAGGAACAAAAGAAACCCAAAGGAAAAATGAAATGACATTACAACGAATGAGGACATTTAACAAATAACAAGCCAGTTGGTGCATATTAGAGAGAAGAAACATACATCTGAACAATGATAACATTTCACACATTCAACTGCAAACATTAATGAAACAACACAGTATACCAGTAAGCAGCTGTTGAAAAACTTTTACACCAGATTCAATTAACATATTAGCATCTTGACAAAAAAAAAAAAATGTTATTCACTAGTACCCGTTGTTTTGAGATATAATTATCAGATCTCACGTTCAGTTCTGAAGTACCACTGGTTCAACTCAAGGACTTCATTCTAATAACCTGTTCTTCTAGAGCTTATCGAGAACTCCTGAAAAACCACTATAGTAATAATGTGCTTACGTCTTAAAAACTGTATTAAACACCATATGTAATGGCACTAAATAAAGGGTCATTAGTATATCAAACACTGTCTATTTTATATGCAGGAGCAACAACATAACACTATGGGAGCAGATGGTCACAGTGTCTACGCTTCTGGCATGTAGTCGTAAAGTCATTCTGGCTAGATTATTTCAGTTCTTTCTAGACAGATGTAAAAAAAGACAAGCTACTGTACAGAAAATTACAAAGTTATATGACCAGTTCACAAGAAACCATATACTCGTTTCGCTCATAGATCAGTCACAATATTTATTACCTTGATAGATGGTTAGGTCATTTTCACCAAAGAACTCTTAGACCCCTTTAACACTGGAGGTGCTTTTCAGGCGTTTTAGCGCAAAAAAATAGCGCCTGAAAAGCGCCTCTCAAGCCACCTCAGTGTGAAAGCCTGAGTGCTTTCACACTGGCATGATACGCTTGCAGTACAGGAAAAAAAAAGTCCTACAAGCAGCATCTTTGGGGCGGTCCTCCACCGCCCCTGCCCATTGAAATGAATGGGCAGCGCTGTCGAAGCTCCTGCAAAGCGGTCGCTATTAACCCTTTCCCCGGCCGCTAGCGGGGGTTAAAAACACTGCTGTAATAGATTGCAGATCTGACTGTACAGTCATGGCCAAAAACATTGGCACCCCTGCATGTCTGTCAGATAATGCACCACTTCGCCACAAAATTGTTGCAATTACAAATGTTTAGGCTTCCTCATGTTTATTTCTTTTGTTTGTATTGGTAGGGCACAAAAAAGTGAAGCAACAAAAAGACAAATCTGACACATTATATGCAAAACTCCAAAAATACACTGCACAAAATTATTGGCACTCTCACTTTAATATTTAGTAGCAAATCCCTTGGAAAAAATAACTGAAATCAATCGCTTCCTGCAACCATCAATGAAGTTCTCGCACCTCTCTACTGGAATTTAGGCCCACTCTTCTTTCGCCATCTGCTCCAGGTCTCTCAGATTGGAAGGTTTTCTTTTCCCAACTGCTGTTTTGCGCCTCTCTCCTCTCTTTGGGATTTAGATCTGGACTCTTTGCTGGCCTGTTCAGTACTCCCCAGCACTTTATCTAACCATTTCTAGGTGCTTTTTGAAGTTTTCTTTTTGGCCTTTGTTCTACTTTAAGACCCTTCACCTCTGACGGAGACCCATCTTAGACATTGGACCCTATATTTCACCCCAGAATTCTTTGGTAGTCTTCAAATTTCATAGTGCCATGAACACGGTCAAGACATCCACTGCCGGAAGCAGCAAAGCAAGCCCAAAACATCAGTGACCCTCCACCATGTTTGATTGTAGGGACTGTATTCTTTTCTTTAAAGGCCTCGTTTCTTTTTCTGAAAAAAGTAGAATGAAGAGCTTTACCAAAAAGTTGTAATTTTGTTTTGTCTGTCCACAGCACATTCTCCCAAAAGGATTTTGGCTTCCTCAGGTAAGTTTTGTCAAACACTTTGATCAATTTTTCTCTTTCTGTCCAGGGAGATTAGCCACAGTGCCATGGGCTGTAAACTTCTTACGAACATGAAGCACAGTGGACACAGGAACATTAAGATCTCTGGAGATGGCCTTATAACCTTGAGATTGTGCATGCCTTTCCACAATTTTTGTTCTCAAATCCTTGCTGTTCTTTCTCTTCTACATGTTCCAAGACGACACACAACAGAAAGGTTGAGTCCATTGTTTTACCATTTTAACTGGTTGCCGTCGAGATTTATATATTGCCAGCACCTGTTACTTGATACAGGTGAGTTTAATTACAAATTACAGGAGCATCACAAACTTGGAAAGCAATTATTTCTTACAACTTTGATTAGGTGCCCAAAATTTTGTCCAGTCCATTTTTTGGAGTTTTGCGTGAAATGTGTCAGTGTCAGATTTGGCTTTTTGTTTCTCCACTTTTTTGTGTCATACGAAGACAAACAAAAAAAACGGAATGCCTAAACATTTGTAACTGCAACAATTTTCTGAGAGAAGTGGTGCATTATCTTACAGAAATGCAGGGCTACCAATATTTTTGGCTATAACTGTATATCTAAGATACACTATACACAGCACAAGTGTTGCAAAAGATGAAAGCATTGCATACATTCATAAGTCTGCATGGGTTAACTGGTCAAAAACGAGCATTGGTATAACGCAGAGATATTTAAACATATCCCAAATTGTTAAAGCCCAACTCCAGGATATTAGCAACTATACCATCTTCCTCCAACTACTGATATGAAGAAAAAAAAACACTTATCCAAATAACCATTTTAGTCATCTGAAGTTGTGGCTCGATCCTTCTTTTATTTACTTCCTGGAGACCTTCTTCAGGTGTCCATATCACTACCGACAGGATGTGAACACATACGCTCTGCCAGGTCCTGTCTCATGGACTTGAGGCTGAAGAACTCATGGGGGCAGTAAGGTGGTCGATGCCGAAGAACATAACTAGTGGGCAAAAATGCCTGACCCCCCAGAGCAAGAAATCAGCTGTCACTTTGATCCATTACACTGCAGGATGGCTTAGGAAGAGATGTTTGGAATCAAGACTGTGGAGCAAAGTAATCAATGCACAATGCACTATTTAAATTTCATTGTTGACTGGATTTGGGCTTTAAAGTGGTATTAAACCCAAAAGCAAACATCCATTATATTGCAGCTTACCAATTCTTAGATGTGATGGCTGCATTCGTTTTCTTTCTTAGGCTATTTCTATTTTCATCTGGTGATCGACTGAACTCTTCACATTAAAAGAAGTTTACAGTCTAATTCTCCTATCAATATATAGCCACATATCTCAGCAAGACCCTCAGATAATTCTGTACAAGAATAAGAGGGCCACTTCTCATATGGTTACATTTTCTGTGACCACTTGTCCACAGCAGGTTATCACACGTTATTTGCTGTAGGCCAGTAAATAATGGAGCCACAGTTGAGAACTTCTGTGCAAAATGCCGTGTGGGAGGGGTGAATCGCGTCGGTTACAAGCTGGAACGCAGTTTAGGTTGTGAGAGAACCTGTTGCTTCCTGGAACGAATGGACTGTTATTTGATGTATAATCCTCTTGCCCTCTACTATGGAACATTTTAAACTTGACTTTTATTGAACAAGATATACTTTACTATGCGGGCTCTTTCTCCTCATGTCCGAGCCTGAAATACCCCAGGAAGGATCGCACCCCGGAGGTGGCGTCTCATCACCCTGATCACCATACTAAGCTTGTTTGACCCGCAACGCAGTACTGCTTGAGGGTCCATTGGATATGGTGAGTTCAACCATAAGGGGGGGGGGGGGGGATCCTGTTTTCACTTGTTTGCAGCATCTTATGATTTTTCAGCACAACACCACTTCTGAAAGGACCTTTTCAATTTGAACTTCATATATGTTTATTTTCACAAAAGTCTGAATTTTCACTGGCTACATGCTTGATAGCAATTTGTATATTTGCACAATTTGAGTGTTTTTTTGCACTTGTATTTATGCACAGCATTTGCACTTTATTATATCCACTTAGGCTTGTTTGCGCTGTGGTATTTATACCCATTTTCTCGCACGCAGAAGTAGGTTCAAAATCTGAACATGGTGTATATTCATTGTCGGAAAGCAGGTTCTTTATTCCTAGAGAGAAGCTTGAAACGCTTTTAGTATCAAATTAATACATCCATTATAGGAAAATTACTACCACAAACTTTGGGTACTAAGGAGGACACCAACAAACGGTAAAATAAAGAAGATTCATTTTTCTAACTGCTAGTTGGAATGTATTGGAACGTGAACAATATTCACTGCTGACAGAAAGAGGAAGCACTCTGTGGCTTCAAGCAACAAATGCTCAGTTTCCAACTTGATGCTTCGCTCTATACAAAAAAAGATCAACTAAAGAAAATATTTCTCTTCCCTTTCTAGAGGTCATGAACCAGCTGCCATTCATTATACCAACTAACAGAACACTAAGGCCATATTAACAGTTCACGTGGGCAGGAACCCGCGTTCCCACTTAAACAATTTTTTCTGTGTTTTTCACATGTTGCGTGTAGGGTGTCCCATTCACTTGCAGGGCTGCCCTACATGTTACAAACATGCCAAAGAAGCTCCAGAGCCGTGTCTCATGTGGGATATCACACATTTTTTTTTAAGCGCACTTTTTGGCACATTTGTAGCAGATTTGCCATGCGGCAAAACAGGTTTGCAACTGTGTTTGGGGTGCCATTACCAATTTATGGCAGCGCAAGCGCAATGCATATTTGCAACACGTTTCTGAAACATGTGGCACAACACACATTGCCTGTGCATTTTGCTATGCGTTCAGGTAAAGTGAAGTGTGAATGTGGCCTAAGCCAAAGACAGATAAATATTTCCAGAACAATTTTTGTTTTCATACATCATAAAAAAAACAAGACATAATGATTACAATAAATGAATCTGTTAACTACGAAAGCTCACAAAAACCCCTCTCAGGCTTAATGTACACGGGACGCTTTGAAACCTCTCCTGAACGATTTAACTGACAAATAGTAACCGACGTTTAAAAACGTCTTTTTTTGCAGTGTTAAGCTGTGTTTGCGTTTAGAAGTGTTTTTTTTTTTTTCAAATAGTTAAAAATGTATCTTCAATAAAAACACCTGCAAACAAAACACAGCTAAACGCGAGTTACCGCGTTTACAAGTTGTTACAGGCATTTGGCGTTTCAAATGCTCCTGAATGCATTTTTTTTTCCTTTCTAAAAAATGCTTTAAACTCAACTGCCTAGAAAGGACTATAAACGACCCTGTGTACATGTACTGATAAGATAACAGAGGAGAGTTTAGAGGCAACTGAAAAAAAACGCCCAACTGCTCCTAAACATCCGTTTACCAGCAGCAGTGTACATGAAGCCTCAATGTCATTAACCACTTGCCGACCGCCGCACGCCGATATGCATTGGCACAATGGCAGTGGTGGGCAAATAGGCGTACCTGTATGTCCCCTTTAATTGGCGGGACTAGCGGGTGCGCGCCTGCCGTGTACAGCGTGCCCGTGGGACCGGCGGCGATTGTGTCACGGAGCCGCAGAACGGGAAAATACCTATGTAAACAAGGCATTTCCCCGTTCTGCCTTCTGACATGATAGAGATCACTGCTACCTTTCATCAGGAACAGTGATCGCTGTCATGTGAGTTGAAGCCCATCCCCCCCACAGTTAGAATCACTCCCTAGGACACACTTAACCCCTTTATCGCCCCTTAGTGTTTAACCCCTTCCCTGCCAGTGTCATTTACACAGTAATCAGTGCATTTTTATAGCACTGATTGCTGTATAAATGACAATGGTCCCAAAATAGTGTCAAAAGTGTCCGATGTGTCTGCCATAATGTCGCAGTCATGATAAAAATCGCAGATCACCACGATTACTAATAAAAAAAATTAATAATAAAAATGCCATAAACTATCCCCTATTTTGTAGACGCTATAACTTTTGCGCAAACAAATCAATATACGCTTATGGCGTTTTTTTTTTTTTTTTTACAAAAAATATGTAGAATAATACATATCGGCCTAAACTGAGGAAGAAATTAGTTTTTTTATATATATTTTTGGGGGATATTTATTATAGCAAAAAGTAAAAAATATTGCTTTTTTTTCAAAATTGTCGCTCTTTGTTTATAGCGCAAAAAATAAAAACTGCAGGTGATCAAATACCACCAAAAGAAAGCTCTATTTGTGGGGAAAAAAAGGATACCAATTTTGGTTGGATGCCACGTCGCACAACCGCGCAATTGTCAGTTAAAGCGACGCAGTGCCAAATCGCAAAAGTGCTCTGGTCAGGAAGGGGGTAAAATCTTTCCGGGCTGAATCGGTTAATAAATACCAGCTACATGCTGTTATAATCACTTTTAGATTTTACAGTAAAATTTATTAATAGACCTCACCTCACACACACACATATTACAATCTGATTGTATAATTTCCTTTTGATCCCCCAACAGCTAAATAATTCAAGGGCCTGCCTGACTGAATTCAAATTGATTGGATAAGTATATGTAGGTTCTCATTTTTTGCAACATTTTGGGAAATGTGTGTGGTGATCTATAGGCCCCTTTCACATGGGCCGGGTCAGGTTTTCTCAGCAGGGGATCTGTCTGTTGATTCCCTGCTGAACACAGCGGGTGGGTGAAAGGCCCATGTCTGCTCCACTTATGCAGAGCAAACACAATATTCCCCATGCACACATTATTGAAAATGGCTATTCAGTAATAATGGGTGCTGTAATGACCACAGGTTGGGAACCGTAGACAATCCAAGTGAGAAATGTCACCAGCACACCAAAGATTCCTCAAAAAAAGGGTCCAAGCTTTATTTTTTTAGCCACATGGTCCACAAAAGGCAACGCTTCAGAGCCATGCAAAGCCCCTTCGCCAGGAAAGTGCCCTGTGGGCTCCGAAACGTTGCCTTATGTGTACCATGTGATCACAAAAATAAAGCTTGTACCCTTTTTTTGAGGACTATTTGGTGTGGTGTTGACATGTCTTGACTTATGCAGAGCAGACACGGACACAAGCTGCTCTGCAGGCAGTCAGATGTGAATAGGCTGGCTGTCCGTTTACACCCATCTGCCTTCCGATCTTGCCAGAAGTAGGGTCCTCTTCCGTTTGTTTTTGCCAAATCGGATCAAATTGAATGTAGGAGAATGTAAATGGACACAAGTCCTTTTATATCAAACAGCCCATAGAGGAGAATGGAAGGTCCGATCAGGTCCGCCTGAAAAAACTGACCTAAATCGGACTGCTTGTTTGAAAAGGGCCTATAGCAAATAAGTTACAACATAAATACTGCTTTAGGACCGGTTGGCTGGTGGTACCCAGACCCCTATCACTAGGACATTCATCTAGGCCGGGTATGGACATTACTCAATGTGAACCTATCTACTTCCCTGGGAGCCAGTTACATCACAGTTTTGAAAGCTGCAGGTCTGCACTACTGTTTGCGATGTGATCCTAATTCAATTAAAAAATGTTTGTACCCAATTGAAGATAGGTGGTGTGCTGGTGAGTATATACATTGTGTCATGCATGCTCCAGTATCCAGCTGGTGGTTGCTACAGTGATAAGCTAGTCAGATCAAGCAACAAGTCTGTCAGTGTCCAAGTTAGCCTAGGGCTACAATGGCAAGTATATCTCTGCTACTAGGGCTCAGTTTTCTCATTAGTATCAAAAAGATTTTAGTGTGCTGCAAATAAACTGACAGCAAATAAGTAGTCCGACATCTCAAAAACAAAAAAGATTTATTCACCGGTGTGGTGCAAGCCCAAATGTTCCAATGCTAAATTTATTCAAATGACTTGTGGACTGAGCACTTTTCAGAGCTAGCTTATCTATGCAGCATCCCATTCTACATCGGGAGACTAAAGACCCAGCTTCAGGTCTGGACAAGGCGAAGGGCAGTCAAGGTGCCCAAAGACATTACAGGATGTTGGCTCAATTGAGTTACCCTCAGTTCAGGAAATGATCACATTATTGATGTAGCGCCAACAGTTTGCGCAGCGCTTTACAATGTTAGGGTAGACGGTACAGTTACAATACAATTCTTTTTTTGTAAGCCATCCCTGTCCCCCCCCCCCCACCTTGCTTTTTGGGGAAGGACAAAGCGACGGTGACCAGGGTATTCTCCCAATCTCTACTGTTTATTTACAATGAGACATTTCAACATCTCAGCATTCCATAAATACATATATCATCTGATACAAACTGCATGGAGTACAAGCAATCTCTACAGTATTTCAAACAAGTCTAAACCTCTGTGATGATACAGTACTTCACATAGAAAATTATATAATACAGCTCCAATGAATACACAGCTACCACCAGACCTTTTAAATCATTTGAGGAGATAAACAGGAGACCTCTAGTGGTTATAAAGTGGAAACACAAAAACTGCTTACTCATTGCGAATATGGATGGAATCATAATATGTCAATAGAAAACATATGCATAACCCCTTTTAGCAGCACAAACTCATCTTCCTGCTTTGAAAATATACAGGAGCTGTGAATACAGTGCAAAACACTAAACCATCTTTTATATATTTAATATTTTATTTGATACAAGCCTCAAAGATAGGATCAAACTAGAATTGCTTTCTTTAGCTGTCTGGCATCTTGGATTTGAACAGAAGCATTTCAGCACACTGGGACAATCCTACTACCAATGCTACCAATACTGTTTGGAGAAAAATTCTGCCAATAACTGTGAGAGCATATATCAAATCTTCACTGTATTTTCTGATACCCTATATACTACCAAGACCGTGAATCATACATACACGCACGTCATTTAACTATATTCCTGAATAGAAAGAATAGCATCACACATGTTACTCAACAAGTATTCATCTCGATAAACCTATTTTCCATTCTATTGCTATTGAATGAAAGACAGGGACTTAAAATGACAATCAGAGGGTATCCACACCTCTAAACATGTACTACACTCACATCATCCCTGTATGCAAAACATCTGCCAGCACTGCAGGAAAAGTCCTGTTCTTACAGTAATCTTTGTAGAGCACTCAGCCAGCGCCATAAAAGATGACACTGCCATAAATTATATATATATATATATATATATATATATATACATACAAACACATACATACACACACACACATACTGTATCTTACAAAAGTGAGTACACCCCTCACATTTTTTTGTAAATATTTTATTCTATCTTTTCATGTGACAACACTGAAGAAATGACACTTTGCTACAATGTAAAGTAGTGAGTATACAGCATGTATAACAGTGTAAATTTGCTGTCCCCTCCAAATAACCCAACACAGTCATTAATGTCTAAACTGCTGGCAACAAGAGTGAGTATACCCCTAAATGAAAATGTCCAAATTGGGCCCAAAGTTTCAATATTTTGTGTGGCCACCATTATATTTCAGCACTGCCTTAACCCTCTTGGGCATGGAGTTCACCAGAGCTTCACAGGTTGCCACTGGAGTCCTCTTCCACTCCTCCATGACGACATCACACAGCTGGTGGATGTTGGACATGCTTGGCCAGTCCATCACCTTTACCCTCAGCTTCTTTAGCAAGGCAGTGGTCATCTTGGAGGTTTGTTTGGGGTCGTTATGTTGGAAAACTGCCTTGCTGCCCAGTCGCCGAACAAAGGGGATCACACTCTGCTTCAGTATGTCACAGTACATGTTGCCATTTATGGTTCCCTCAATGCACTGTAGCTCCCCAGTGACGGCAGCACTCATGTAGCCCAGACCATGACACTCCCATCACCATGCTTGACTGTAGACGAGACACACTTGTCTTTGTACTCCTCACCTGGCCACACACGCTTGACACCATCGGAAACAAATAAGTTTATCTTGGTCTCATCAGACCACAGGACATGGTTCCAGTAATCCACGTCCTTAGTCTGCTTGTCTTCAGCAAACTGTTTGCGGGCTTTCTTGTGCATCATCTTTAAAAGAGGCTTCCTTCTGGGACAACAATCATGCAGACAAATTTGATGCAGTGTGTGGCGTATGGTCTGAGCTCTGAAAGGTTGACCCCCCACCCCCTTTAACCTCTGCAACAATGCTGGCAGAAATCATACATCAATTTCCTAGAGACAACCTCTGGATATGACGCTGAGCACGTGCACTCAACTTCTTTGGTCGACCATGGCGAGGCCTGTTCTGAGTGGAACCTATCCTATCAGACCGCTGCATGGTTTTGGCCACCGTGCTGTAGCTCAGTTTTTTGTCAGTCTTGGCAATCTTCTTTTAGCCTACGCCATCTTTATGTAAAGCAACAATTCTTTTTTTCAGATCCTTAGAGAGAGTTCTTTCTTTGCCATTGGGTGCCATGTTGAACTTCCAGTGACCAGTATGAGAGATTGAGAGCAATAACACCAAATTTAACACACCTGCTCCCTATTCACACCTGAGACCTTGTAACACTAACGAGTCACATGACACTCCGCCCCTGCACAGCCTTTCATTGGAAAGCTCAGAGTGCTGCTGCTTCTACTCCCCCAGCTCTTATGCAGCTAAAAACAGAAGGAATGTGGTCACTTATAAAAAAAAGGGGGGGGGGAAAGGTGTTTATATATTTTTTTTTTATATCTATACACAAATGTTTTGCATTTCATTTTTAATTTTAACTGAATGGGTTGCTTTACAAGGTGATCGTTTACAATCACTTTAAGTATTGGCCCTGAAAGTTATCAACTCAATGATGCAAGTGGTACTTCAGTTTTAAGGGTTAGCTAAATTCATAATGTACAGTTAGTCAAAGGTTAGGAACTTGCATTGAAATGTAATGTCAAACACTAAGGGCCCTATTGAACAACAGTAAATGTAACTTTAATTTAATGGTGAATCAATATCTATCATTTATGACTGAGAACCATGCTATTACATTATTATTGCCCACTGATCGCTCACAGAATTCATGATAGGGTGAAGCTGGGCAAAATTCTCTCTGGCTCTCAGCCATGTACTAAAAGGTTGAGCAACCTCTCAGACAGCCAGACGGATCACAGCTAAATTGTATAGATCCTTCCTGCGCCTGGTGCAGCTCTGTCCATTCAGCTGATAGCAGGCAATAGTCTGCTATTCGCCAACTCTGGGTCAGGGGAGCATGAAAGTAAATGTACACCTGTTACCCTAAAGAGAAGTACAGCCAAAAAAAACTTTGGCCTTCTCTTTAGCAAGTTAAATCTTTACCCAAAACTAAATTGATAATCAGAATTCCAGCCAAAAAATAACAAGATAAAAATGAATAGCCTGTTAAAAGATTTAATAGCAAAATCAGCTTTAGCTGCAATATTAAAGCGGGGGTCCACCTATCTATCGTTTTTTGTTTTTTTTTGGTTCATTTACAAACTTTTCTTCTCAGCATTACATACTCACATATTGTGTGTAATATGTCCGCCTGTGTCAGATTTCGTCGGAAAGAATAACTTATATTATTCACTGCAGGCGGTTTCCATCTTCATTGTGGGCATTTGAAGCCCACAGGCATTTCCTGGATGTGGTGAATGCTGTGCTCCCAGCATTCACTGCTCGTTCCCGCACATGCTCAGTGGCATCCTGGGAAGCCTGAGACTAGCTCCCAGGAGCCTGGAAGAGGCTAGAAACACGCCTACTCCCACAGGAGGAGAACCAGGAAGTGCAAAGAAGAATAGAAAAATAAAAGGTAATTACGGCGATTTAAATTTTTTTAAACGGCATGTCAGCATCTAGGCAAGGAAGAGAATACATACAGATATTGTTCAAAATTTGGGTGGAACCCCGCTTTAAGTTTCAAGCGAGAGATTTTCCTTGCAGTAGGTTTCTCTACCACTAGGTCTCTTTAGTCTAATAGCCACCTAATAGCTAAACTCATTCAATCCACTTCCTCTGAGTGCAGGCATTACCGACCAGAAGTCAAGACAAATTGATTTTACAGGCTATTGTTTAGGCACAATTAACATTTCAAAATGTTTCCTATAACATAGAAAATCTTGCCCTCTTTCAGTTAAAGAGGAGTTCCACCCAAAATTGGAACTTCCGCTTTAAGCACTCCTTGCTCCCTTACATGACACATTTGGCATGTCATTTCACCCTACCTGGGTTACCTGGTTTTCACAGGTACTTCCTCCTTCCATTGCTAGGCCGCCTGGGTGACTCCTCCTCTCCCCCTAGGCGGCCCCTCCCTCTCTGCAATATTCTGGGACACGTCACAGGTCCCAGAAGATTGCCTGGCCACTAGGAGAGTGCAGTGTGGCTCACGTCCGGCTGGGAAGCCACAATCTGTCACAGCCGGGCGCCCACAGTAGTAATGCCGGCGCCACAGAGAGGAGGGGGAGAGGAGCGAGGCTTCGGGTGCCCACATCACTGGACCGTGGGACAGGTGAGTGTCTGTTTATTAAAAGTCAGCAGCTACACTTTTTGTAGCTGCTGACTTTTACCAAACTGAAAAAAAGACGAACTCCGCTTTGAGGTCCACTTTAATCAGGATGATAATGAATTGGGGTCTTCAGATGGGTCATATGACTGTGTAGTGTAGAAAATGTGTGGATATTAACCACTTAACAACCGGCCCATAGCCAAATGAATGCTACAGGGCGGTTGCCTGACTCTGGGAGGGCGTACAGTGACGTCCTCCCAGAATTCCAGAGGATCCCGCGCATCACGGATCCCGGTAAATGGCCGCTAATCACGGCCGTTTACCATGTGATCGCTCCGTCAAATGACGTACCGATCGGTACACTGAGAGGAGAGGGGGGAAGGATCGGATGGCAGCAGCGCTGTGGGCTGGATGTGTAGTGCCCACAGCGCTGCTCTGTGACAACTGCCATCCATCCATGCTCAGCCATCCCTCAATGCTCTGCAATACCCTGCACTACTCTGCAATACCCCGCAATACCCTGCAATACCCTGCAATACCCCGCAATACTCCGCAATACTCTGCAATACCCCGCAATACTCTGCAATACCCCGCAATACTCTGCCATACCCAGTCATATTCAGGCTCTGTATGTGGCCAGGCTGTGGAAGTCTCACACATGTGGTATCGCCGTACTCAGGAGGAGTAGGAGAATCTATTTTAGGTTATCATTTTTGGTATGTACATGCTATGTGTTAGAAATATTGTATAAATAGACGACTTTGTGTTAAAAAAAAAAAGCGTTTTAACCACTTCCCGCCCGCCCGCCGGCCGTCATACGACGTCCTTGACTTTGTGGGGGTATATCTGAATGATGGGTGCAGCTACAGGCATCATTCAGATATCAGCTTTTTCAGCCAGCGATTCCCTACACCATAAGAATGACCATAGCGCCGCCCTCCAGTGCTTCTACCGACTCACCGCTACGATCGAAGCCAGGATCTTTTTTTTTTCTTTTTTTCAGGCTTCCCAGCCTAGAGGTGAGATGTGGGGTCTTATTGATCCCATATCTCACTGTAAAGAGGACCTGTCATGCCATATTCCTATTACAAGGGATGTTTACATTCCTTGTAATAGGAATAAAAGTGAGCAAAAATTTATTTTTGGGGGGGGGGGGGAAAGCGTCAAACTAAAACAAAGTAAAATGAACAATAAAAAAAATAAAAAATTTTAAAGTGCCCCTGTCCCCGGGTGCTCACATGCAGAAGCGAACACATATGTAAGTCCCGCCCACATATGAAAACGGTGTTCAAACCACACGTGAGGTATCGCTGCGATCGGTAGAGCGAGAGCAATAATTTTGGCCCTAGACCTCCTCTAACTCAAAACATGTAACCAGTAAAAAATTTGGGGGATTTTTAAGTAGTGAAGTTTGGCGCCATTCCAGAAGCGTGTGCAATTTTGAAAGGTGACATGTTGGGTATCTATTTACTTGGCGTAACTTCATCTTTCACATTATGCAAAAAACATTGGGCTAACTTTACTGTTTTCTTTTTTTTTAACCACTTCCGGACCACCCACTGTATATATACGTCATTTTTTTGAAGATGGATATCTCGGTAACGGCAGCAGCTGCTGCCACAACCGAGGTATCCATCTTTTCAGCGGGCGGTTCTGTACACGATAATGGTGGTCTCTGCGGCGGGTTCGCCGCGAGATCACCGTTATCGGCGGCGGGAGAGGTGCCACCCCCCCTCCCGCCGCTCTCCCGCACCCTCTGCCGCTTACCGGAGCCGTCGGTAGCGGCGGAGGCGATCGGGTCCTTTCCCTGCTTAGGTATGGAGACGAGTGAGGCCAAGATGGCGCCCACCCGTCTCCATACCATGTGACGGCCGGAGCGACGTCATTACGACGGCTCCGCCCACTTCTCTTAAAGGCACAATTTTTTTTGAGTCATTTTTTTAAACGACTTTTTTTTTTTTTTGCATTTTAGTCTAAATATGAGATCTGAGGACTTTTTGACCCCAGGTCTCATATTTAAGAGGACCTGTCATGCTTTTTTCTATTACAAGGGATGTTTACATTCCTTGTAATAGGAATAAAAGTGATCCAAATTTTTTTTTTTTTTTTAAAACAGTGAAAAAATAAATAAAATAAAAAAAAAAAAAAAAATTTTTAAAGCGCCCTGTCCCGACGAGGTCGCGCGCAGAAGCGAACGCATACGTGAGTAGTGCCCGCATATGAAAACGGTGGTCAAACCACACATGTGAGGTATCACCGCGACCGGTAGAGTGAGAGCAATAATTCTATCCCTAGACCTCCTCTGTAACGCAAAACATGCAATTTGTAGAATTTTTTAAACGTCGCCTATGGAGATTTTTAAGGGTAAAAGTTTGACGCTATTCCACAAGCGGGCGCAATTTTGAAGCGTGACATGATGGGTATCAATTTACTTGGCGTAACATTATATTTCACAATATAAAAAAAAATTGGGCTAACTTTACTGTTGTCTTATTTTTTTTTTTTTCAAAAAAGTGAATTTTTAGCCAAAAAAAGTGTGCTTAGAAGACCGCTGCGCAAATACGGTGCAAAAAAAAGTATTGCAATGACCGCTATTGTATTCTCTAGGATGTTAGAAAAAAAACAATATATAATGTTTGGGGGTTCTAAGTAATTTTCTAGCAAAAAAACCTGTTTTAAACTTGTAAACACCTAAAATCCAAAACGAGGCTGGTCTTAAAGTGGTTAAGGCACAAAATTGTTTTTTTTTTTTCCAAAAAAAAGCGTTCGAAAAATTGCTGCGCAAATACCGTGCAAGATAAAAAGTTGTTCTATGTAATTTTCTAGCAAATAAATGATGATTTTTACATGTAGGAGAGAAATGTCAGAATTGGCCTGGGTGCTCCAGAACGCCTGAAGGTGCTCCCTGCATGTTGGGCCTCTGTATGTGGCCACGCTGTGTAAAAGTCTCACACATGTGGTATCGCCATACTCGGGAGTAATAGCAGAATGTGTTTTGGGATGTATTTTGTGGTATGCATATGCTGTGTGTGAGAAATAACCTGCTAATATGCCAATTTTGTGGGGGGAAAAAAACACCTTGATTTTGCAAAGAATTGTGGGGAAAAAATTACAACTTCAAAAAACTCACCATGCATCTTTCTAAATACCTTGGAATGTCTTCTTTCCAAAAAGGGATCATTTGGGGGTATTTGTACTTTTCTTGCATGTTAGGCCCCTTTCACACGAGGCGGACTCTGTTTCTACAGAGCCCGCCTCGGTCCGCCGGCTCAGCGGGAGATCTGTCCATTGATCTCCGCTGAGCCGGCGGATGACAGGTCCCTCTCTGCTCACTGAGTGGAGAGGGGCTTGTCAGGCGCCGCTGCCGCCTATGGAGGGATCGGACGAAAACGGACAGCGTGTCCGTTTTCGTCAGATCTCACCCCATCCGATCGCAACGGACCTGGACGTAGAGCCATCCGTCTGCTTTTAGCGGATCGGACGGGGGGATCCGACGCTCCATAGGCTAACATGAATCGCCCGTTCAGGTCCACCGTCAAAACTGACAGGCGGACCTGAACGGTCCGATCGTGTGAAAGGGGCCTTAGGGTCTCAAGAAATTAGATAGGCCGTCAGTACTTCAGGTGTGATCAATTTTCAGAGATTGGCACCATAGCTTTTGGACTCTATAACTTTCACAAAGACCAAATAATATATACGGATTTGGATTACTTTTACCAAAGATATGTAGCGGTATAAATTTTGGCCAAAATATATGAAGAAAAATTACTGATTTGCAAAATTTTATAACAGAAAGGAAGAAAAATGCATTTTTTTACTGATTTTTCGGTCTTTTTTCTTTTATAGCGCAAAAAATAAAGAACCCAGCGGTGATTAAATACCACCAAAAGAAAGCTCTATTTGTGTGAAAAAAAGGACAAAAATTTCATATAGATACAGTGTTGCATGACTGAGTAATTGTCATTCAAAATGTGAGAGCACCAAAAGCTGAAAATTGGTCTGGTTATTAAGGGAGTTTAAGTGCCCAGTGGTCAAGTGGTTAAAAGATTGGCTGTACAGAATTAGCAACCTTTTGGCAGGTGAAACAGTAAGCAAATATGCATTTCAACTGTGCATTTAGCTATTTTCCTGGAGTTTTTCTTTAAATGCAGTCTTCACTATTTCTTGTAGAGCTACAAAAGCTTTGAAACAAAATTTATCATAAAACTCTCTTCATATATCACTAAAAAGAATTATGCTACTCATGTATTTTATTTGAAGCTATTTGTATATTATGACATTTTCAAATAAATGAACATTATTAAATTCAGCATTTCACATGAAAGAAATACATTTCAAACTTGTGTCTTTATTAGGAATTCCATAGCTTATTGGGTTCACTTGCTTTTGTATTGTCATTAAACGGGCCAAGTGAGTCACTACATATCATACAACACAGTACGTGTTTGACAGGTTGATTGCAAAGCTGAATTTCCACTAGTAAATTGAAATTCACCATATGCGTGTATTTCATTATTCATTAATGGATCATCTTGAAAGCAATCAGAGATCAGCAGACAAGCCTGCAGAAGTGTTTGATATTGGTTGTTTACAATACAGAAATGACATGCACACGCATAGATGTAGGTCACTCTGGACATACTTGAAAAGCCTTTTACTGATCTAAGGAGGCAGGAGCGTTTGGTCCAAGAGACTGCATAGAATAAGAATATGGGAAGCTTGTAATCAAAAGAAATGGTGAGAAGGGGCTTTGGATTCAAACTATTTCTGAAAGATTAATTCCAATTTCCCAAGTAGTAGCAACTTCTTATCATGGCAGATCTGTGCAATTACTGTGCTGCTCACTGTTTTCCTAAGGGAACACTGGCAAGGAATAAAAGCTGTTCCCGAGGACCTGCAGGCAAGAAAAACCCCTGCTACACTATCAAGATGGCCACCTCCTCACAGAGACACAGTGTAGGGCTTGGCATGGTAAGCTAGACAAAGGGTAAAGGTGCAGGCCATCACAACCAGTTAAGAGATATCTGGTTGCTATTGGTAATTGAACATTGTCTCTTTACCTTGTAAGGCCCCTTTCACACTGGGGCGGTGGGGGCGTCGGCGGTAAAACAGCGCTATTTTTAGTGCTGTTTTACCGTCGTTTTTGCGGCTGTATTCGGCCGCTAGCGGTGCGGTTTTAACCCCCGCTGGCGGCCGAAAAAGGGTTAAACCCGCTCGTACAGCGCGTCTATAGCCGCGGTATTACCGCGGTATAGCCGCGCTGTCCCACTGATTTCAATGGGCAGGAGCGGTGAACACACCGCTCCTTCACTGCTCCAAAGATGCGGTCCTGCCAGCGCACCGCTTCAGTGTGAAAGCCCTCTGGCTTTCACACTGAACAAACAGCGGAGGCTGTTTAGGGACGGTTTGCAGGCGGTATTTTTAGCGCAATAACGCCTGCAAACCGCCCCAGTGTGAAAGGGGCCTTATGCTAAGGCTTCGTGTACACAGGACATTTTAACCTCTCCTGAACAATTTAACTTCACAGCTAGAACCCAGCATCTAAAAACATCCATCTAGCCGTGTTTACATGCTGCGTTTGCGTCTAGAAGCGTTTGTTAAAATGAAAAACTTCTCTAAACGAAACGCTGCTAAACGTTACCGCGTTTAGCAGCGTTTACAGGCTGTTACAGGCATTTGGCATTTCAAATGCCTCTGAACATCCTAAACCCTTTTTTTTTTTGCATTCCAAAATTGGCTTCTAAACTCAACTGCCTAGAAATTACTATAAACGATCCTGTGTACATGAACTGATAAGAGAACTGATAAGATAACAGAGGAGAGTTCAGGGGCAACTGAAAAAATGCCCAACTGCTCCTAAGCCTAGGTTCACATTAGAGCGATTTGTTATGCGATTTGAGAGATCAAACCGCATGACAAGTCGCAGCCTATTGGAGGCAATGACACTGTTCCAATCGGTGCGACACTATTTTCAAAAGTACTTCCTGCACTACCTTTGCCAATTTCAGGTGCAACTTCAATAGACATCTGTGCATGAAGCCACACAGATGTCTATCAAGTAGCACCTGAAATCGCGCTGACCTTGCTACTTTGAGTGAAGTGGGCACGATTTCAAAGTAGCATCAATGTGAACCAGGGCTCAAGTCCGTTCACCAGCAGCAGTGTACATGAGGCCTAAATATGCCTATCTCTGCAGATAAGGAAGCTTTAAAAGTACTTTTTCATTAGGCCACACAGGGTAACAAGCATTGTTGTACACAGGAAGTCAAGCATTTATCATGCTAAATGTCCATTTGGTGTCTTCTAATTGTGATACTTCATGTTGTAGGTGACATTGACAGTACTGCCAGATTGTGAACTTTAATACTGAATGTAACTTTGCAAGACTGGCTGAGTAAGGCATTTTGAATTTAATTTCATTGATCGACCTCTTGATTGCTCAAGTAGCAGACAGCTGAGCAATAATGTAGAGAAATCCAATTCAAGGAGATTAATGGCTATCAACCCAATTCTGCCTTTAGGGGAAAATTATACAATCCTGTGAAAATGATGCCCTATGCAAACAATAAAAACATGTATTTGACAATTACACCCTTATTCTAAATGACTGTACTAAAAAATGCATTAAAGCGTAAAAACACACACACACACATTAAATAGAAATTGTAAAAAAAATAAAGAAGAAATAGGAAAAAGAAAAAAAAATAGACCACCACCACTATACTAGATTAGTACAGTTTACCAAGAAAATGCACCATTTTAATGCATAAACTGTGCAAAAAATATCATTTCATTTTGCGCCTTTTAAAAAAAACACAAATGTTTGAATAGAAATACGCTAGCGCCACCTTGTGTTCTTCTAAGGGAAGTAAGCTAAAACACAATTAGACTGCACATGTAAAGGCAGTTCAGAATGATTATTATGCTGGTTAATTTTCTGGTTATGTACCAACTTTAAACATTTTTTTACATCCCATATAAGTGGCCTACAAAAGGGTAATATGTGAAATAAATGAAGATACGGAATAAACGGTAAGAAAAGTATGTGCCTGTTCAAAGCAAAAGGATGCACTGCTGCCCCCCTCCCCAATTTGGCATGAAGACTGAGTGAATACTACTACATACTACTGTATCTTCTAGCACTGATCCCCTATAATTGGTCATCAATGGAATCAGGGTACAAGCACCAGCATGAAACGCTTGTGTTAGAGGTAATAGCCACAGAGATGTGTCAGTATGCGGAAGCTCCACAGTTTTCAGCAGAGTCACTGGCCAGCGTCTCTCCATGCTATGTTTGTGAAAAAGTCTCAGTAAATGCAGGGTTGAGTGTCTTCTACTTGATCTAGCGTTTTACCTATTAATTTGATCTGCTGTGATAAAATTAATGCCCTCTCCCTTCTCAGGTGTTTTTTTTTTTTTTTTTCCTACTAACATTTTTGTAACATATAATGTCTTAAATGATCCCCACCCAGATACATTTTTTATTTAAGAACAACTCCGGGATAGTAATAAAGTTTGCACATTACCCCTGCGTAGTTATTTAAGCAAAACAGCCAAGGTGATTTAAAATAAAAATCGCACATTCTGTACAAAACTCAAAGAATTTTCTCTATCCCTGGGCTCCAGGAGGAGGGATCTCTGAAGTGGTGACATCACTTCCTGTTGGGATTTTTAGTCTTATTATGCGGTGACAACCACTAGCAGCGTGGGCGGGACTGTGGGCTGGTATTGGATGAATTAGACTTCTGGCTTGTCCAATCTACCAATGCTGTACAGTGGGTGGACCCACAAGTCTCTGACTTCTGGTCTGATCCACTCACTGTACAGCAAAATTAGAGGAACAAGCCAGGTGTCTGCCCACTGCAGCAAGAGTTCACTTTACTTAGACAGTAAACAGTCCTCAGACAATATACAGTCTGAATGGGCGGCAATATGGACATGTATGGGATGAATCAGACTCCTGGCCTATGGTGTAGAGTGGGCAAATCAGACTGGGAGTGTCAGACCATCGTGTCCACCCATTGTTGCGAGCTGTGCGGTAATCACCTCACTGCGTTTACTGAGAACTACAGGGGGAAATGTGAAAGAACAGTGGCCAGAGGGATAGAGGGCACAGAAGCCACCGATTTAATGAACAGGACATGAGGGGAACAAATGGCTCACAACAAAATAAAGGCGTAAAAAGCTTTAAGCATACTTTTTGAATTTTTTGTAACGCCTTAAGAAAAGAAAACATTGGCAGATTTCTTTAAGAAATGAGGAAACTATTCCAATTTCTTGTCGTGTTAATTTAAGTCTTTAAATCAAGAAACCATGATAATTCACAAGGAGTTGCATTGGATAGCAATCACAACATGCTAGACTACTTTAAACAGCATCTGATTTATATGGCACTTAAGCAGTATGATCATTTATAGTCATCATTAGCTTAACAAAAGGTCATGTTGATAATGCAAAATATTCAAGGGGCTGAAGGGCTAAAGTGAATTATGGGAATGATGATTGCACTGTCACAAAGTCAAGAGAAAGCGATTATACATTTCTGGTAACTGCAGCATTATTATGCCAAGTAGAGAACACTGGCAACATACATAGCCACTGACATTTTCTTGCTTTTTTTTCAAATTTTTCTTTTGCATTTCCCTGTTAAAGCTATATAAAAAGCACAACAGATCTTGTTGGGTCACGCATGTTGATGATGAGGATAATGCGGACTGGGCACCCCAAAAAAGCTGTGTGAGTGGGCCCAGGACAGCCATATTGTTTGAAAATCATAGTTAGCCATGACATTTCTTTTTTAGTTTTGTTCAGGAGGCAAGGTCGTTCTGCATGGAGACCTTTGAAACCCCTTGGTGTCTTCCAGTGTCCACCTGAGGAAAATAACCATTCATCCCCTTACCTCTCCCCCTGCTCTTCTTTCCACTCCTATTACTTTCTTTTTTTTTATTATTATTATTTACAACTCACCACCCTTTCACACACCATCACACATCCCCATGCAAAACCCTCCTCACCTGTCCCCTACCCTCCACACACCACCCTACCTTTTGTCTAGAATCTTCCCCTACATCTTCTATAACAAAAATGGAGGAAACAACCCAGGATATGTTCTATTCCCTCCTGATTCTTTCCAGATACAAGAGATCAGAGTATACATGGTTTATTTTAATGAACATATCCACAGGAATCCACTATTTCATTCAAAAGTTTAATCATTCATTTTACTCATTCAATGTACAACCAGTTCCTATGTTCTTACCTCGCTGTAAACCATATTTTTGTACATTTCTCCCAGTTTTAGAAATGAAAAAAATAAGAGAAAAAGCTCCAAAATATTTTTATTACGTATTACGCTTTATTCTGGAGTTTAGACTTCAGGAGTCCAAAGATCTCTGCGAACAGTGGGACATAAAAGTCATAACCAAATTATCCACCAGGGGTCTTTTTTTTTTTTTTTTTTTAATAGCTTTGGCTATAAGAATCATCATGATCTTTTTGCACATTTTTCCCCTGGAATGAGAAAGGAGTGCAGCCAGAGGCTCCAGGCACCATATTTTCTTAAACACGGTTTGATTAAGGTTTTTGCTGTCTCCCACACACATGAGATCATCAGTCAGATCTGAAGACAATTGTCTCATGTGTATGGACAACATACTGTTAGTACTAAGTTACTTCCCCAGGAAAAGGGAATTCATGAGAAACGTCCTTAATGTGGTGCTTTGTGGTAATCCATGCAAATTACTTGGTACCTAACATCGTTGTAGGCATCAAGAAGAGAGCTTTCAAGATATTTTAGTTAAATGCTCTTTTTGCTCTTCCTTTTAACCACTTAAAGACCGAGCCTCTTTTTGAGATGTCGTTGCAATATCTTGTCACGCCGTATTTGCGCAGCAGTCTAACAAGCGCACTTTTTTTGGAAAAATTTTTGGGAAAAAATGCACTTTTTTGAATTAAAAAAAATAACAGTAAAGTTAGCCCAATTTTTTTTTATATTGTGAAAGATAATATTACGCTGAGTAAATTGATAACCAATATGTCGTGCTTCAAAATCGCGCCAGCTCGTGGAATGGCGACAAACGTTTACCCTTAAAAATCTCCATAGGCAACGTTAAAAAAATTCTACAGGTTGCAGGTTTTTAGTTACAGAGGAGGTCTAGGGCTAGAATTACTCCTCTCACTCTACCGATTGCGGCGATACCTCACATGTGTGGTTTGAACACCATTTTCATCTGCGGGCACTTCTTACGTGTTTAAAAAAATGCTTTTTTTTCTCATTTATTTTACCTTTTATTTTTACACGGTTTAAAAAAAAAAAAAAAATTGTGTCACTTTTAATCCTATTACAAGATATTTTAGTTAAATGCTCAATTGGTGAGTTGTGTCTTATATTATTCTATTAATTATTCGAATTACTATAGTTCCTTCCTGTTCCATTAGTATCTCAATACCCCCATTTCTCTTTAGGTAAGCAATATACTTATGCCAAATCTGGACACCGTGTATTGTTCCACTACAATCGCAGTCGGTTCCTGTCCCAATAATTATATTTTACATAACTTTGGTATCCCTAGCTACATTATATAGTAGGTATTATTTATTTTGCATGATTATTATACTTGAAGTCACCATCATTGATCAACTATATTAATCTCAACTTCTATATGCACTGTTACCCTTATGGGATAACAACATATTTTGGCTATCTACCTTTTTTTATTGTTTTACATATATTTTTTGATAATGTTTTGCACGCCCCCGTGGTGACCGTTTTGTTCTGCCCCTTTCTGCTGATACAGTTTGGCTTCTATGGGTTTCATGTCTATATTTACTGCTGATATACATTTTCTATTTTATTTTATATTAATTACATGTTTTTTTCTATTCCTGCCTAGCCACAATAATCCCTGCTCCTGAAGAGGAGTGAAGGCACGCGTAACATGTTGAGCACAGTCTCCAGTTGAAATATTCATCGTATGTACACTGTCCAGCCACATCCTCGGACCTTTACCTACTTTGGATTGCTGTCCAGTTTTTTGGGTTCCGTATTATATATATGTATGGCTCTGTACAGTGGAAACTTTATGGAATATTTATGCATCTAGATTGTTTTGTTTTTTTTAACAAATTGTATTTAATATGTTTTTTCAATCAATAATAATAACAAAAACCTTTTTGTAGATTACTTTGTATTATTGTACCTAAAAAGTCCAAAGTCCCTTCTCATTTTCTCTATATACTATTATTAGGACGTGGCACCTGTCTACTGGCTATGGATCCACAGTACCACTCTGTGATACATCTTCATGTTCAATTATTATTCTACATATTTTTGGTAAAAAAAAAAAAAAAAATCGCAATAAGCGTTTATTGATTGGTTTGTGCAAAAGTTATAGCGTCTACAAAATAGGATAGTTTTATGGCATTTTTATTAATAATTTTATTATTTTTTCCTAGTAATGTCCGCCATTATCGTGACAGCGATATTATGGCGGACAGATCGGAAACTTTTGGCGTTATTTTGGGACCATTCACATTTATACAGTGATCAGTGCGATTAAAAATGCATCGATTACTGTGTAAATGTGACTGGCAGTGAAGGGGTTAACCACTAGGGGGCGCTGTAGTGGTTAAGTGTGTCCTAGAGAGTGATTCTAACTGTGGAGGGAGGGTCTACGTGTGACACGACACTGATCAGCGCTCCAGATTACAGGGAGCAGTGATCAGTGTCACTAGGCAGAACGGGGAAATGCTTGTTTACATCAGCAATTCCCCGTTCTTCCTCTCCGTGAGACGATCGCGGGTATGCCCGCTGACATCCAGTCTGCGTGACCTGCAATCACACTCACGGAGCTCGCGGCGTGCGCACGCCCGCAAACTGCTTTTTTAAGGGAAACGTACAGGTACGTTAATATGCCCTTCTGCCAACGTATATCGGCGTGAGCCGGTCTGCAAGCAGTTACATTTGTGTGTCGGATATAAAAGCCTTGATTTATTCCTGTATCCACTACTCCTCTCATTAGAATGTATCCGGGAGTTCCCAACTGGTATGGCAATATTCATTCCATAGATCTCCACATAAAGTGATCTTAAACTCTCATAAGAAACAAACAGCCATTATTGTGCATCATTCTATAATTTATTCCATAAAAAAATGTGTAAAATATTGCACTCACAAAATATAGTGCCTTAGGACCGGCACTGAGTCTTTCCAGCAATACGTTTGGAACCTGTGTATCGCAGTTCCATCTCCAGGAACCGGCATGCGGTACAAGCCTCGATTTCATGCGGGTTAAGGACCGGAAGTGATGTCGGCGTTACCCAGAAGCCTCTGGTTGATCCAGGCATGAATCAAGGGTTTTATATTTTTGGTCTATGGTGAGTGTTCATTTTAGAAGGTTGTGGTGAATCACGGATTGGTGGAAGTTAATTCAATACGAATTCAGATCTGTGCACGTGGATTTTTAATACCCATTTTTGAAGAGGAGCACTGGGACTTCCTTTTCTATATATACACACACAAGTTTTATTTGATTATATAGTGGTATATTGTATATACAGTTTACACAGCATGTTCCGTGGTTAATATTAATCACTAATGACTGCTATATTGATGGATGTAAATTAGTATTCACTGCCACAGGTATGTGGTAAGAATTATTTTGGGGTTAGCACAGTTATCAAATATATTAAAAAAACATTAATTCTGACATTGCTCTCATACATGTACAGAGAAGCATTTTGTTTGCTAGAAAATTACTAAGAACTTCCAAACATTACATATATTTTAGGCAGAGGCCCTGGGGAAAAAATGATTGCTGTTGCAAAGTTTTACGTCACACGAGATGTGTGCAGTGGTTAATCGAACGCACAGTTTCAGGAAAAAATACACTTCAATGAATATTAGTACATACAAAATACAATACCAAATTTTTGGGTAAAATATAAAAGACAATGTTATGCCAAGTAAAGAGATACCTAATATGCCACACTTTAAAATTGCTCAGACTCATGGAATAGCGACAAACTATAGTATATAAATTATCCATAGGTGACTTCACAAACCTTTACAGGTTAGCAGATTAAAGTTACACAGAAGGCCTCATGCTAGAATTATAGTTCTCATTCTGATGTTCGCAGTGATACCTCACTTGTGGTGCAATCACTGTTAACATGCACGTGGGAATGGTGGCGAAATAAAGTCTTTGATTAAAATGTTATTTTATACATTGTACCTTTAAGTTTTTTTTTTACAAACTTTATTGCCATCACAAAAGATGATCATCGCTTTTGATAGCATAGGCCATGACAGTCTTCTTTATGCACTCCAAAACAACAGATCAAACTGAGATATGATTGACTGGCTGCTTTACAAGCCGTCAATCGCTTGTAAACAAACAAACCGAAACAAAAAGTCCCCTACATGATATGTTTGTGATGAGTTCTCTTTAAGGAGACACTGCAGATGTTTCACCTGCCGTTCACTAAGGCTTTATGTACGGGATGTCGAACCTCTCCTGAACGATTTAATTCGACAGCTAGAAACCGGCGTCTAAAAACGTCTAGCCAAAAGTCTAGCCACACGTTTGTGCCTAGAAGCATTTGTAAAAAAAAAATAAAAAAAATAAATGAACCTATTCCCAACCAGCCGCCGGTTATACTGCGGCAGGTTGGCTCCCCTGCGCAAGCCGTCGTAGCTATACGTCGACTCGCGGGGTCGGGATAGCAGGCACGTGCCCGCTGCACAGTGGAGGTGCCGACGTGTGTGGCAAATGGTCGTGATGACCGCCAGCCACGAGCGATCGTGAGCAGGAGACACAGAACAGGGATGAGTGTGTGTAAACACACACTTTCCTGTTCTGAGAGGAGTGACAGATCGTGTGTTCCTATTAGCTAGGAACCACGATCCGTCACTTCCTCTAGTCAGTCCTCTGCCCCTTCAGTTATCACCTCCCAGGGAACACAGTTAACCCCTTGATCACCCCCTAGTGTTTACCCCTTCACTGCCAGTGACATTTTTACAGTAATCAATGCATTTTCATAGCATTGATCGCTGTATTAATGCCAATGGTCCCAAAAATGTGTCAAAATTGTCCGATGTGTCCGCCATAATGTCGCAGTCACGATAAAAATCGCAGATCGCCGCCATTACTAGTAAAAAAATAAATAAATTAAAAAATAAAAATAATAAAAATGCTATAAATCTATCCCCTATTTTGTAGACGCAATAACTTTTGCGCAAACCAATCAATATACACTTATTGATTTTTTTTACCAAAAATATGTATTAGAATACCTATCGGCCTAAACTGAGAAAAAAATTGCTGAGAAAAAATTTGCTTTCTTTTTTAAAAAAAATGGGGATATTTATTATAGCAAAAAGTACAAAATAGTGGGGGTTTTTTTTCAAAATTGTTGCTCTTTTTTTGTTTATAGCGCAAAAAATAAAAAACGCAGAGGCAATCAAATACCACTAAAAGAAAGCTCTGTTGAACATGTACTGATAAGATAACACCGAGGAGAGTTCAGGGGCAGCTAAAAAACATCTGTTTACTAGGAGCAGTGTACATGAGGCCTAACTAAGAGAGTACAGATCGCACGTCATTTACATGTTTTTTTTTATAGCTAGGGGAGATCAGCGAATGGATAATAATCACTGGCAGCACCCACAGATGGGAAGCCGGGGGGTGTTGGGTACAGTTCCAGGGGCCACAGAAAGTGATCAGATGGCTGTACAGCCACAAGATTGCTTTTTACTGAGCATAAGATGTCCTTCAAGGCTGAATGACACCCAGGAGCGAGCATCACCATGGTGTGCCCTTCACTGACAGTGTACAATTAAAAAAGTATGGCCAAAGCTTTTTTGGTCATACTTCGCTTCTGGGTCTTTAGAGAGCACTTGTTTCCACACTCCTGTGACCCAAATTCAGCTGACTGGACACTTCCACACTTCTCCTTTAAGTTATCATGTCAACAACCCAACAGAATGATGTACTTTGCCATCAGAAAAAATTTTGTGCTGTGTAACTTAATACTGTACAACGTATAACACTCATAAGACTTTTGCCCAATTGCAGATAACAATTTTTGCAGCTATCATCCGATCTGCCAGATTTGGTTGTTTTTAATATCTATGACTTGGTTCTGTCAAACCCTGTTGTGTCCATTATGGGAGGTTTTCGCTTTCATGGTTGAATTTAATTTTTTCTTTATGTTAAAGTGGATCCTTTAGTTAAATGAACCAAAACCTAACAGTGAAGATTTTCTATATTAGAAGGAAAATATTAAAATGTTAATTTTGCACAAGCAGTAGCCTGAAAAATGTACCCTTTTCCTTGAATTCCTCTTGAAAAGTAGTAGTGCACTTCCTGACATGTGGCTGTACTTTGTTGCTCACTGTTCTCCTTGCTGAAAGGAATTTGAGAGGAAACTATATATAGGGAAAGGATCTTCCTGCTTCTGCGTCATTCACTGTGTGGATCTGTGCTGTTTGTATTACACATTATTTGCATGCATTCATTTACTTAAGGTGTTACTAAATCCAGGACCCTGCATTTACTATTTTTGGTCTCCCACAATACACAGAACGTGGAAATTCAATTATTTTAGTAAATATAAACTTTGAAATACCTTTTCTCATCAGCAGTGTATAGCAGTCTTATGACTTCTATCAGTGTCTGGTTAAAGCTTGTAGGAGGAATTTTCATTCTACTTTGACTGTCCTATGAGGCTGCAGGACCCCTGACCCTTTGTCTTGACAAAGCAGATTGGCCCTGTGCTGATCACATGCACCCTCCCAAGGAAAAAAAAAAAAGACTCTCTAGAAATACACACCAAATTGAGCATGTGCAGAGTGACTCCAAGGGCACGGTCTTATTAAGGAATTGATTGGGGACAGTGGAAGAGGAGGATCAGAGAAGACAGGATCAAACAGCCTTTTTACAAAATGCAGGAGGATTAAACCCCTTAGCTTCCACAGTAAGAACAACAAGCATGCTTTACTGCATATACAGACAGGGTTTAGTAAAACTTTAAAGCGGAGTTCCACACAAAAATGGAACTTCCGCTTTTCGGAACCCTCCCCCCCTCCGGTGTCACATTTGGCACCTTTCAGGGGGGAGGGGGGTTCAGATACCTGTCTCCCATGGGAGTCTATGCCTCTTCCTGTCCCTCCGCGCTGTCTCCTGGGAAACAGACAGCTCCCAGGAGATAGCGGGGACCAGTTACGATTCGCAGAGCGACTCGCACGTGCGCAGTAGGGAACCGGGAAGTGAAGCCGCAACGCTTCACTTCCTGATTCCCTCACCTAGGATGGCGGCGGCAGCTGCCGAGAACCGAGCGGGTTCTCGGCGTCGCCTGCCGACATCGCTGGACTCTGGGACAGGTAAGTGGCCATGTATTAAAAGTCAGCAGCTGCAGTATTTGTAGCTTCTGGCTTTTAATATTTTTTTTTTTTAGGTTGATGTAGAGAACAGAATTGGGAATTAGGGAACTAAGATCTGATCGCTGGAGTATACAAAAATGTATATGTAAGAAGCTAGGGGCTAGCTCAGCTGACTCTGCTCCACCAGTAACTAAAGTCTGCCCTTCGGTGGACTGACAAAAGTTGTGGGACATAGTTATAAAGCAGTGAATGTGACATTCGCCAAACATTTCCAGAAGGTTCCCTATAATTTAAAAACACACGTGCCAGGTAGATTTATCAGCAGGGAATCCTGTATATATGCCCATATAGTGTGAGTCAATACAAAAAAAAATTTAAATTTTTTTTCTGTATACGCATATTCTCTTGACTACCTCTGCACCTCAAACTAGAAGGCTTTAATATACGAATATCATATTGCTGTTAGTTGCAACATCTAGAATAGAAGCTGGGTGCTTCGATGAAATGAAGTACAAAATGGAGTTGGCAGACTCCGTGCCCTATGCCCATGTATAGTCATCGGCTTGATGGACGCTCAATATAACTAATACACGAGATGTACACAAGCTGAACAGAACGATCTCATAACCTAAATCATACTGCTGGCACCAAATTACTGCTTCTATAATTTAAGCATTAGTTGGCCTCTGATGGATCCTAGATTCGACCGGTGTCCTGCTGGAATAGTTCATGAATTTGCTCAACAGGGCAAATAAGTGCGTAACTTTATAAGGAATTACTGACTGGCAGCCATATTTAAACCAAACCAACAAAAATATAGTACAATATCTTATTTGTAAGAATTAAACCACAAATCTAGACTCAATGAGAAAAATTAACACAGTTGCTTATCAAATCAAATATAAATGTATATTAAAAAGCGTTGGCAAAAATCTTTAGGTCTGTTGAGTGACCAAATCAGCTGCTTGGGTTTTGTTCCATCATTGGGCCAAATTGTGACTGTCTGCCCATTTCCTGTGCTGCAAACAGACTACTAATTTAGCAAATAAATTCAACTTAATGGGCGCAGAACTTGTTAGAAACATTAGGGGCATTTTTTAAACGTGTACAGATGTTTGGTTGCTAATTTACTACACAAACTGCTTACAGAGAACAAATCTGTTCTTGCATTAGAAATAAAATAAACTACAGATAAGCTACGGAAACATTAAGATTGTTTTGAAAAATGTCCCATACACCCTATACGTAACTATTTCTTAGGAAAAAAAAAATGGCTAAAAATAAATGGTTTAATAGCAACCTAACAAATCGTCTATAGGGCCTATGTATAAACAGGGGCCGAAACGTACTGGCACACAATAACCTTACTATGTAAAGTTACAACACTACAGCTCAAGGGGTAACCTTTCCGAATATTGAAAATGACAGTACAAAGCCACAGACGAAGCACTCAGGATTATCTATATTTAAACTATATCTCGAGCGTTGCATAGCGACTTGCTATTTTTATTTATGCGAGCTCTAAAGTGGTTAACCAGAGTGCTCGGTAAGCTTGTGAAATTTGTAAAGCGTTTACATTCAGCAAAATAATTGCAAGACAAACCTGCTGTAAAATCTGTCTGCAGCTTAGAACACCTAAATGAATGGCTAACAGTATCAAAGCACATCTTTGGCAATAACTGATAAACTGCACAAAATTGAAATGAATACTGCTGTGTCTGTATTCAGGAAGTGATATCTGAGAAAAAGGAGAACATTTTCTTCTGAATCAGAAATACTAACAACATACTCGCGGTTAGACAGTTTCCAGAATAAAAGCCAAATACTCACCCGTCTGCGGCAAAAAGGCAGGCCGTGAGCTATGATGCTGATACAAAAGGTCTTCATCACGGTTTGGTTTGGCAAACTTTCTTTAGTGCTTGGGAGATCAATGGGGACCAAATCATAATTTAGGGTAGCTTTATCAGACTTGGACATCCTTGAGTGACTCTTGCTCGCTGATACTAACATACAGAAACGTTCATATTCACCATCTGATGGCTTCCTGTACAGAAGAGCCCAAAGTGGCTCTCGAAAATCCCAAGGCCTTCTCTTCCTGTCTTTCAAGTTGTCCCTGTGCTGTTCTGACCTATGTGTGGCTTGCTGAAGTACATGCTGTCCGAGTATAGCAAGGAATTATAAACTCCAAATGGGGAGCAGACTGCTCCTGTCATTCAGGCAGCTGCCAGTCCCTCCCATAGCAAGAGAGGAGCAATTACTGTACAGTATAATGCAGTCTGCCCCCTTCACTAGCCACACTGCAAAGTTTGCATTCCACAAGTGGTCCTGCACCTCAGGACACTAACATTTATAAAAGGGAGACAGGTGGTGAGATCTGAATTTGTACACGACCCAAAAAAAAAAAAAAAATGTTTAACAATAGGAAATATTTTAGGACTTATTTTTTTCAGCTTTTTGTTTACGGAATTTATATGGTACAACAAAGAGTTGTTATTGTAAATTTTGCTTTTATTACGTAAGAGAAGAATACTGACACATCAATTTATCTGATGAGTGAATGTCCGTCCTTGATATGAAGGAAGAGTAGGTGGAAGACAGACATAAAATAAAATTCCAACTTCATTTAGACAGAAAAAAAGAAATGTATTTTATCCTCTGCTGCCCTCTGGTGGTACAATCTAAAAACACAGAAATTACCTGTTTTAAATAACAGGCTGAAATCGCCAGGCATCATTATCTGTAGTTATTTCATAGAAATAGCCAGCAACTGATCAATAATTGCAGACTGTCGCATACTTGTGTTCTCTAATGATACCTGTATACAGTGTATAATTTTATCCATTACATCTATATTTAAAGTAGAATAGGCAAAACTTTTTTTTTTCTTATTGTGAAAAGAATAAGGGAGGGTTATAACTCCTGTTAGTTTTTTTTCCCCATCTGTGTCCCATTGGGAAGATTTACCTTCATTTCCTGTCCCATAACCAAAGCAAGAGGAAAAAAAAAAAATCAGCAAATTGAGGGAATCCTAGGTCACCAGAACTAGAGTCCCCATTAGAAGATTCCCCCTCTCTTACTTTTCTGGGGACAACCCTACATTTGGGATTTTCTTTTACTTTCACTTTTGATGATAATGGTAACCATGACAAATAGAGAGAGGGAGAATCTCCCTAACGGGGGGCACAGACGCAGCAGAAACTTAACAGGGGTTCTACAGCCTCTCCCCAAAAGTTTTGCCTCTAAAGTTTCTTCACAATTATTGTATAAAATCTGAATGGTCTATATGTAAATGCTGGAACAAGAGTAGAGAACTCAATTCAATGTAAGTATTTAAAGTATGCAGTTTTGGGTTAGACGCTGGCATTTTGGGACATTTCTGAAATGCTTGCATTAAGTGCCTGTTCCAAGGATCTGTGAGGTGGCTCTGCTGATCTGAACAGCTGCTGAAGATACAAGAAGAAAGACGGCAAGCTGACAGTTGTTCCCAGAAGAATGTAGCTGCTCATTAGCCGCTTGTGCTGTGGTAGCACCTTTTTTTCTGGACTATGTGAAGAATGGCGAAGCACAACAGGTAGGTTAAACATTCCATGGATGCCACATTACGTGGCCCTAGATTAACATTTCTCTGGATAGACGTTGTGGTTTACAAACATGTTTTCTGATAGCACAAGTCAATATCTGCAGAAAAGCACCTCACTAAGAATAGATTACGGCCAAAAGAAGAGCAGGGTGATAGAGGGTAAAACCATCACAACAAATATACGCATGGCGTTCCAACATCACGACGACGGGTATGCACATTAGACCGACAGTATAAAAGGCAAAAAGTACTTAAAGTGGTAGTAAATGCTGGAGAGAAAAAAAAAAAGGTCCAGTCCTCCTGCAAGATAATGTTATAACGTGCTAGTATGCATTGTTTACTAGCACATTATGAAAAACTTGGCTTATAACAAAGCCCTTCAGCGACTCGCTGTCACCGCTGTTCCACCAGGTCTTCCTTCAGTGTTCGGCTGCTTGAATGGCTAAGCCACGATAACGTCACTCCTGTGCATGAATCCAGACCGTGGCACAGGGCTCTGAGGGGACGGTATGAGAATGCTGACCTTTTACAACGCATACGTTGGTGATGTCACCATCTACCAATAAGGTGCATGTTTAGGAGATTTTAATTTTACCTACAGTTAAGCTTTATTATAAGCTTACCTGATGGTGAAAGTAGCAGAAACACATTTACTCACACTTTAAAGTGCTTGTAAACCAACTTTTTGGACTTTTTACCTATAGGTAAGCCTAGAATAAGGCTTACCTATAGGTAGTGGAAATATCTCCTAAACGTGCGCCATTTAGGAGATATTTCACTTGTAATCCACCGGAAATTACAACGGCGCACACGCGGGAAAGAAACGAAACAAAGTGCCGTTTCTTCCCTAGCCTATGCCGTTAGTGGCGGCTCCCATGCGCGTGCGCATGCGCAGGAGTGACATCTGGCGGCTTCGGCGAATCACAGAGCCGGAGTCCGCGGCCCAGAAAGGAGAGGGCCAGAAGATGGATGCTGCCCACACAGGGGACATCACTGGATTCTAAAAGAGGAAGTAAAACCCATCAGGGTTTACTTCCTCTTTAAAGAATATGTAAGCCCAACATTTCAAATTCCTGATATGTGCCTGCTGTACCGTGTACTTGTATGAAAAAGTATCCAGTTCTCTTTAGATTTCTTCATTTGTGTGAAATCTCCGGTGTTCCTGCCAATCCCTATGCTGTACTAATAAAAAATGATCACGCTAGGCATGAACGCACAGCGTGGTCAGTTCTCTAGCTATGCTGGGAACTCAGTCTGCTCCCCCCCCCCTCCGCCTGCACAGCCTTTCACTGGAAAGATCAGTGTGCTGCTGTTGCTCCTCCCCTCGGCTCTTATGTGATCGCTTAAAAAAAAAAGGGGGGGGATGGGGAGGTATTCACAACAGGGAGGAAAAGTGAGAGATCATGTTTGTTAGGCTGAATCAAGATCTCTCTTTTCCACCAGTGTAACAGCTTTCTTTCTGGTTTTTATTTTGTGCGCTATAAACAAAAAAATACCAGCCTCTGCCCACTCCCCCACCCCATATCGCATGACAGCAGGCACCCCCGCACATGTCATCACATGTTAAAAAGTGTAGCTGTTTGGGGCTCCGCCCACACAGCCATGCCATTCATTCATTCACAGGAGTCTGTGAATGAATGAACAAGTCCCCTCTGTCACACCGCAGCATAGGGCTTGAGGTTCTCAATGAATTGCGAGGGTACTGGTGAATGCTCTTGTAGTTTACTGACACTTCCTACAGCTTGCAAACAGAAGTATGGGCAGGAAGCTGTAGGCAAGGTCTTCAGGAGCCTGACACTGCACCTGGAATCTGCTGATCACAGGTAAAATTCTCTGAAGACTACAGGGGGGTTCATAGTCCAAGAAAAGGTGAAAAACAAGTCATCTGCTTTTTGTCAGCAAGCATAGAGCCCAGAGCAAATAGGGCATTTACACCATCACAGAGCCTTGGAAACTCTTAGGCTACATGCCCACGGACATTTAAAAAAAAACGAGCTGCAAAGCTAATACCAACGCCAGGAAAAAAGCGGCAATAAAAACAATTTTTTTTTTTTGGCGTTTTGCATTGGCGTCAATACCCATTTAGCCACTCTAGCTTTTAGCCGCGTTTCTCTGTCTCAATTCAAAACCAATGGAGTCCATGGATTTGAATAGAAGTCCCACCAGAAGTCGGATCAAGATGATCCGACTTGCTGCGATGTCGACTTGTGTGCTGAGAATCTTGAAGGGGGACCCAGACAAAAGATCCATACCAGGCCTTTATCCGAGCACGCAGCCTGGAACGTGGGGGGGGGGGACGAGCGAGCGCCACCCCTCCTCCTGGACCATACCAGGCCACATTCCCCCCAACATGGGGGGTGGGTGCTTTGGGGCAGAGGGGGCCCCTGTGGCCCCCCACCCCAAAGCACCTTGTCCCAATGTTGATGAGCCCCCAGACCCCCAGATGACGGCCCCCACCCTAAGTGAATGAGTATGGGGTACATCGTACCCCTACCCATTCACCTAAATAAAGTGTCAAAATAAACACACTACACAGTATTTTATTAAAGCAGCTCCGGCTATTCTCCCCTCTCTCCGCTATTTTCTTCTCTTTTGCTGGGTCTTCTACGCTATCTTCTGTTCTTTTTGCTGGGTCTTCTCTGCTATCTTCTGCTCTTTTGCTACCCAATACTCATTCACCTAGGGTGGGGGGCCGTGATCTGTGGGGACCCCTTGTTAAAGGGGGCTTCCAGATCACTATAAGTCCCCACCTGCAAACCCTGACAACCCCAGGGCAAGGGTTGTCGGAAAGAGACCCTTGTGCTCATCAACATGGGTCCAAGGTGCTTTGGGGTGGGGGGCTGCAGAGGATGTTCCCGGATGTCAACAATACGCACCTTTCTCATGCTTTCCAGCCTGGAGGAGAGATGTGGGGTCTTATTGACCCCGCATCTCTCAATAAAGAGGACCTGTCACATAGATTCCTATTACAAGGGATGTTTACATCCCTTGTAATAGGAATAAAAGTGATCAAAAAAATAAAAATGTAAAAAAAAAGTGTAAAAATAAAAGTAAAATAAAAATAATAATAAAAAAAAGTTGAAAAACGCCCCCGTCCCCGGTAGCTCGAGCTCAGAAGCGAACGCACACGTAAGTCCCGCCCACATTTGTAAACGCCGTTCAAACCACACATGTGAGGTATCGCCGCGTGCGTTAGAGCGTGTGCAACAGTTCTAGCACTGGACCTCCTCTGTAACCCTAAACTGGTAACCTGTAAAAAATTTCAAAGCGTCGCCTATGGAGATTTTTAAGTACTGAAGTTTGGTGTCATTCCATGAGTGTGCACAATTTTGAAGTGTGACATATTAGGTATCTATTTACTCAGAGTAACATCATCTTTCACATTATACCAAAAAATGGGCTAACTTTACTGTTTTTTTCTTATTTTTTAATTCATGAAACCATTTTTTTTTCCCCAAAAAAAAGGCGTTTGAAAAATTATTGCGCGAATACTGTGCGAGATAAAAAGTTGCAATGACCGCCATTTTATTCCCCAAGGTGTCTGCTAAAAAAAACGTATATAATGTTTGGGGGTTCTGAGTAACTTTCTAGCAAAAAAATTATGATTTTTACATGGAGAGAAATGCCAGAATAGGCCCAGTATGGAAGTCGTTAAAGAAGATTTTTCCTCGCTTCCTCTCCCATTAACAGGTGGTCATTAGGATAGGAAGTGAGGGAAAGTCTCCACATTGCATCTACAGAAAAGTGAGTAAGGGTTAAAACCTCAAACTTTTGATTACAGAAGATTTCCACACTTTATGTCCTAGTGAAAGGCAGTCTTTAGGACAGGAAATAAGGGGAATCTCCTCCACTGGGAGAGAGCAATAAAAAACAGATTAACAACTCTTCCCCACAATGCAAAACTAAAGAAATTGTATTTTTTGACCAGTTGAGTTTGAGTGGCTGTGTACAATAACACAGTACTTGCTCACAAGTATTAATGAGAGGCCCTTTAGTTGTGCAAGGTACAGCTAGATGGTGAACGTGCTCGGTACCTGGCGTTCCTAACAGTATAGTGAATAGAAGAGACTACTCTTAAGGTCATCTACACACAATAGAAATGCAGTCCAGGTATGTTCCAGATGCTATTCTGCATGTGCGTTTTTGATGCAGTCCAGTGCATTTTTCCCCCCTCTTTTTTCTTAACCTTAAATAAGGACACGTGTATTCCAATGCGTTTTACCACCTTCCAGTGGGTCCAGTTCAGAAAAAACTCACTGGTGTTTACTATGCCACTGAAAACCATATAACCTACTATCAATAAGTTTTTGAGGCAGAAAAAAAACGCACTGGACTGCAGGTGGTGTGAACTGGTCCTTAAAGCGGTAGTAAAGCCAGCTTTGTTATTTTTACCTACAGGTAAGCCTATAATAAAGCTTACCTGTAGGTGAAATGAATATCTCCTAAACATGCACCATTTAGGAGATAGTCACCCTGAATGCAGCCAGTGACATCACAGGCGCATGCGGTCTGGAGGTCCGGCATACCTTGCCGGAACTTCAGAGCTTCGTGCCGGAACCGAGAGCGCTTGCGCATCATCACGGCTCCGGGCCAATCACACAACCGCATGAACCCGGAAGAAAGACCTGGGGGGGTAGAAGTCAGCTCTCTCAGCAGTGACCACATGAGGAAAGTATTCCATAATGATGCAAAATTGTGTTTTGGTTTTTTTTGTTTGTTTGTTTTTTTTACTAGCTGCAGTTTACAACCGCTTTAAGGCTCCAGCACACAAGCAGAAAAAAAAATGGCACTGCTGATTAACGCAGCTGCATGTAATTTAATGTGGTCATGCGCATGGAGATACTTATGCACATATTTGAGTGCATCTTTCAGGGAAAAATAACATGCCCCAAAGCTGCATTTGGAGAGGCGTACATAAGCATACATGTATGCACGTACAAGCATACACTAGTCCATATGCGTGTAAATTTATTGTAGTGGCTAGAATAAATATTCTAGCCAACAGAATGAATTTACACTCAAATATACAAATGCCATATGCCTGTAAACAATTTACAATATGCTTTCACATGCAAATTCACGATATTAGAGACATTCTTTCCTGCCAACCTTTAGCAGCTCATCTAGAGCATACCTGTGTGTATGAGGCCTAAAGGGTGGCTGAACGAGAACCTGTACAACCTTGCTCAGCACTAGTTTAGTAGATACAGGACAGTACATCATCCCAGACTGACTATGTTTTTTCCTCCAAAGGCAAGCATTATGACTGCCAACATTTGGGACAGGCAATCAAGTCATGTTACTCAGAATTGTGTGCAGCTGCTAGAAGAGGCGCTCCGAGAATGCAGCAGTGCCCAGGGAGGATCAAGGTTGCTTTTCAAACACCTCTAAAACCCTCAAAAATCAACTACCTTATGCTGTAGTTCTACATATCAGCAAACTATAAATAGGGGACAACACGTTTAAGTTTCACAGTAAAGCCTCAAAAAATACTGTTTCAAGTATATAAGCAATTAAGTCACACCAACAACACAGAGTTTAGCAGTGATAAAGTCAGTAAGATCATAGCAATGGAAATGTTCATTTTAGGTGTACTTTTAACATAGGCTTTGAAATAGGTTTGTATTTTTGTTCCCATGAACACATCAGGTCAAACTTAAAGCACAACTAAACCCATTGATTTAACAGACACATTTACATTAAATCCATGCCTTGAATGAGCCCCAGTTAAGGCCCAGATCACACAGCAATGGACAGCTGCCACACACTAAACTGCAGCGGGTTTAGTAACATTTCAGGTGCACTGAGCAGGCAGTAGGGGGCAATGTGGTACATGGTTCAAATCATAACATGACTTCTTTCTTTTTACACTTTTTTGTACAAATTTTTTTGAAGTGAACAAAGTGACATTGCATTCATGTCACAGCTGTTTAGTAACATGCAATCATGTCTTGTGCCATGCGATGAAAAGCAGCATGCCTGCATGTTATCGCAGCTCAGTGCACTGCACCTCCAGGGTGTGTTGCAGAAGGAAAAGGACACAGAAAAATGACCAGTTACACTTACCGGTAACAGTGTTTCTGGGAAGTCTTCCAGGACGGCACCCTGAGAGATGACTGGTCCACCTGACAGGAAACACAATCAAGAAAGAGGTTAAAAACCCCGCCCCTCCCTGCACTCCTCAGTTGTGCAAAAGTATTGACCCACACCAGTGCATGAAAGTGAAACAAAAACACCTCCAATGTACCACTATATAAAAAGAAATACAAACCGGGTGGGAAGTAGGCCTGCCGTCCTGGAAGACTTCCCAGAAACACTGTTACCGGTAAGTGTAACTGGTCATTTTCTCAAGTCGTCTTCCAGGACGGCACCCTGAGAGAGGAGCAAGTAGCTCAGGCCTACCTTAGGGCGGGACCACCGCTTGCAGGACCTTTCTGCCGAAGGCCAGATCCTGGGGTGACAGCAGTTCCACTCTGTAATGTCTCAGGAACGTGTTCTGGCTTGACCACGTTGCTGCCTTACAGATTTGATCTACCGATGCTCCGGCTCTTTCTGCCCAAGAGGTTGCCAGAGACCTTGTAGAATGAGCTTTAAGATTAGTTGGAGCCGTCTGACCTGAATGCTCATAAGCTATGGTAATAGCCTGTCTAATCCATCTAGCAATGGTCGTTCTAGAGGCCTGTTCGCCTCTTCGAACTCCACAAAAACTAACCAACAAATGTTGAGATTTCCTAAACTCTTTAACCTTATCTAGGTAGAGCAACAGACACCTCCTGACATCCAACGTATGGAAGGCCCTTTCCTTCTCGTTCTGTGGATTGAGACAGAAGGAGGGTAAAATAATCTCCTGTGACCTATGGAAGCGTGAAGCCACCTTGGGAAGGTACAAAGGGTCCTGCCTGAGAATAATTCGGTCTTCTAACAGGCGGAAAAAAGGCTCCTTCATAGAAAGAGCATGTAAATCGCCCACCCTTCTGGCTGTAGTAACAGCCAGAAGGAAGGCGGTTTTAAAAGAAATCAATCTGACTGAAGATTGAGCCAACGGCTCAAAAGGTGCCCTGGTCAGGGCTTCCAAGACTAAAGATAAATCCCACGGTGGAAATTCCTTCATTTGCACCGGGGAAAGTCTCTCTCTAGCCGACAAGAATCTCTTAATCAAAGGATCTAGGGCTAATCTGACATCCAGAAAACTAGACAGGGCCGCCACCTGAACCTTCAGAGTTTTGGTGGCTAAACCTCGGTCTACTCCCTCTTGTAGGAAGTCTAAAATAACAGGTATTTGCTTCTGGGGAACTTTTCTCGCTTCACACCAACGGGAAAAAGCCCCCCAGACCCTAGCATAAATGCGTCTAGTTACCGGCTTTCTACTCAGTAACAGGGTGTCAATCACCTTCTCTGAACACCCCTTGTTGCGCAGGCACTCCCTTTCAACAGCCAGGCTGTCAACCTGAAGAACCCGGGGTTCGGATGGTAAAGAGGGCCTTGAAGCAGAAGATCCTGACGTTCTGGGAGCTGAACCGGAGGCACCACCGCCCAGTTCCACAACGTGGGGAACCAGGACCTTTTGGGCCACCAGGGGGCAATCAGGATCAACTTGCCCCTGGCCCGACTCAGTCTTTGAAAGATTCTTGGAATCAGAGGTAAGGGAGGAAACGCATAAGCCAGACTGAAATCCCATTCCTGAGCCAATGCATCCACCCCCTCGGACCCTCGTTCCCTGCAGAGGGAAAAGTATCTCTTGACTCTCCTGTTTTCCCTGCGGGCAAAGAGATCTATCTCCGGTGTACCCAGCTGTTGACAGACCATGGTGAAAATTTCGGGGTTTAGTTCCCATTCTCCCTGCTGTACTGTCTGACGACTGAGGAAGTCTGCCTTTATATTGAAAACTCCCCTTATGTGTACCGCAGAAATGGACGGAATTCTCTGCTCCGCCCATTCTAAAATCTCCTGTGTCAGACTCATTAGGGGAAGCGACCGTGTGCCCCCCTGACGGTTCAGAAAGGCCACTGTCGTGGAATTGTCGGAGAGGATCTGAACTTCCTTCCCCTTGATCCTGTCCTCGAAGGCTATTAGAGCCTCCCTGACAGCTAACAATTCCCGGAAGTTGGAAGACGCAATTCTCTGTCGTGTGTCCCACACACCCTGAGCTTGCAGTTCTTCTAGATGGGCCCCCCATCCCCACGAGCTCGCATCGGTCGTTATTCTGACCGGCTGAAGCTGGAACCAAAGATGGCCTGTCCCCAACCTTTGGGGGTTGAGCCACCAAAGTAAGGAATCTCTTATTCTTAGAGGGATGGTCACCAGAGTATCTAGGGATTCCTTCTTTCCATCCCATGAGGATAGAAGGAAGTTTTGCAGGGGTCTTGAATGGAACTGGGCCCAAGGTACTGCTGGGATACATGAGGTCATAAGACCCAGAATCCTCATGATCACTCTTCTGGATACTACCTTCTGGTGCCGGATTGAAGACACTGAAGTAATCAGTGCTTCTATCTTCTCCTGCGGAAGGATCAGTTTCTGCCTTACCGAGTCCACCCACAGACCCAGGTAGAGTTTGGTCTGGGAAGGAATCAGAGAGGATTTCTCCTGACTTATCAACCACCCCAGGGACTCCAAGGTGGATATTACCCTGTCCAGATCCCGGAGAAGGGATTCTCTGGAAAGGTTGTAGACCAACAGATCGTCTAAATATGGTATCAGGGAAATCCCCTGAAGGTGCAGGTAGGAGATGACCTCTGCAAGTATCTTTGTAAACACCCTTGGACTGGCACCCAGTCCAAATGGTAGGGCCTGGAACTGCCAGTGCTGTGTACCCAGATCCGTGCGGATAGCAAAGCGAAGGAACACCTGGTGCTGTGGCAGAATGGGAATATGCAGATATGCATCCTTCAGGTCTATGGTAGCCATGAAGACCTCTTTTAACAGAAGTTTTCTGACCGTATAGACCGATTCCATGCGAAACCTTTTGTATCGCAGGAAGGTATTTAATCTCTTTAGATTCAGGATTAACCTGAATTTCCCGGACGGTTTTGGAACAACAAAGACGTGGGAATAAAAACCCCTTCCCTGTTGATCCGCCGGAACTGGGAAAATGACTCTCTGACTCGCCAACTGCTCGATATTTTCCATGAGTCCTATGGCTTTTGGCCTTTCTCTGGGTAAAAAGGTCAGTAGAAAAGTCTGAGGAGGCCTGGAAGCAAACTCTAGCCCATAGCCCTCTCTTATCCACTGAAGGACCAGAGGGCTCTGGGCTACCTGCTCCCACTGTGGGATAAATTGTGCCAGCCTCCCTCCCACCTTGGTGCTGGCGTCACTTAGGATCCTTGTCTGCGACCTTAGGGCCGGAGAAAAGGAGAGTTCCCTTCTGTTTGGCTTTACCAACACCCCACTTCTTTCCTTCCTTACGGTCTTTAAACCGGTTGTTGACCTGGGGGCCTCGAAAAAATTTTTTGGCCTTTTTAGGTTTAACCGGAAACTTCTTTCCCTTCTCCGTAGATCTGGAGAGGGTCTGGTCCAACCCTGTACCAAACAGGAGAGATCCTTCAAAAGGAAGACCGCATAACCTGGTCTTAGAGGTATGATCCCCATCCCAGGTCTTAACCCATATGGCTCTTCTGGCAGAATTGAGAAGTGCTGCTGTCTTAGCTGAAGTCCGCACCGACTCCACTGCCGCATCCGCAAGAAAGGCAACTGCCTTACCAATTACTTCCAAGGAGTCCAAAAGATCCTTGGACTTGGAAGAACTCGCCACATGGTCAGTCAGCTTATTCAGCCACATGTTAGTATTCCTGGCTATACAAGCTGAAGCTAAAGCCGGACTTAGAGTAGCCGCATTGGCCTCCCAGGCCCTGCGTAAAAGGGTCTCTGACCTACGGTCCATTTGGTCCCGGATGTTACCTGCGTCTTCAAAAGACAGGTCAGATTGTTTAGACACCTGGGCCAAAGATGCATCTAGTTTGGGAAGTTTAAAAAACTTCTCCTGCTCCTCTTCCTTAAACGGACACCTGCGTTTCCAAGTTTTAAACTTCTGAAGTTTATTCTCTGGCTCCTTCCATTCTCTTAAAACAATGTCTTTTAGAGACTGGTGGATAGGTAACACTTTAGACTGAGCCTTAGACAACCCCTGATACAACCTATCTTGTACAGAAGTTTGAGCCTCCGGCTCCTGGATCTCCTCAGAAGCATAAATAGCCCCTAGGAGGCCCTCCATATCATCTGTTGAGAAGATATGTCTGCCTGGCCTGGAGTGTTCCCCTTCCTCCTGGCTATCCTCTGCGTCTTCCCCTTCTTCAAGGAGACTACGGCAGGGGCCCTCCACCTCATCCGCCTCCTCCTCCGAATCCTGAGAAGATGGCGGTTTCTGCGGAATGGTGCCTACCTGTCTCACACTAGAAAAGGCACTATCCTGGGAGGATGAGCCTTCTCTGCTATCCTGCCTAGAATTGAGGCTAGCCTGAAAGGCTTTAAGTGTGGACAGCATTTCAGATTGTACTGAGAGAAAATCCCTCATAACTTCTGAAGTCTCCTTCCCTGACAATTTGTGGATGCATTTGTAACAGAACGGCTTGGTGTGCTCTGCAGCTAGTTTGTCATTGCAGTACCCACACCTCTTAGTTCGGGAAGGATTTTTGGGTCTCGGTCTACTGGCAACACTCTGGGTTTCTGTGTCTGCAAAAAACAAGAAGCCCGTTTAGCTAGTAACAATAAAACAGAGATCCCTTATGAGGTTAAAGGCTAGAGGGCCACCCTCTCCCTTATCTCCTCCAGCCTGGTAGACTCACCCCCGGTGGCCTCCACAATAGCTGCAGACTCCTCCTGCTCCATTGCAGTCAGTGAGTCATGGACGCCTGCTCCTTGCCTGTTGCGCTGCTGCCTCTGCCGCCCGGAACTACCCCCCTTTATATACAAAGGGTCCTGCCCAGCTGGTACCTGTAGTCCCTGTGCTGCTTCAGGCTCCTCATGGCGCTCCGAACGCCGCCGCCATCTTGCCGAGGTCTCGAGCAATCGCGCTCTAGTGTCCGGGCCGCCGTGACGTCATTTCCTCTGGAAAGATCCACCGCAAAATGGCGCCGGACACACACACAGCCGCCGGCTGAGGCGGCCAGGACACTCAGCAAACACCTGCATCTTGCAGCAAACGGCAGAGCTGGCAAATCCTCTCCAAAAACCGACAGGTAAGGAGAGGGGGGAGCAGGAAAATGGTCCCTGGAGTTCTGGAGACTCACAGTGCCCAGGGTCCTCCAGTTCTCATGGGGAGCTCTTCATTGCCCCCCTGAGAAAATAGGGGAAACGAACCCCCCGGGAAGGGTAAGCCCTACCAGACCCAAAGGTTTTCCAAAAACCTGCAGTCTGGTTCCCAGGGGGAGACTTCCAGCCCACGGCCTTAGGTCTATAAGAAAAAAACAAACTGTTTCGCTGTGGGGAAACACAATCAAAAACTGAGGAGTGCAGGGAGGGGCGGGGTTTTTAACCTCTTTCTTGATTGTGTTTCCTGTCAGGTGGACCAGTCATCTCTCAGGGTGCCGTCCTGGAAGACGACTTGAGAAACAATGGTTTTAGGTGTGTCCTAGTGGTGACCTGTGTTCTTTAAGTGTAATTAAAAACACAGGTCACCACAGTATGTGCTAGCAGGGCCTTATGGTTAGAATTCAGCACTCAAAAGAACTGTTAAGTCATAAAAAATGGCTGCTGTCATAGCTGATAACATGTGCAGCACCATAGCAACTGCAGATCAAACATAAGCTAAGATTGAAATTTCCTTGGCTATACAGAAAAAAACAGGAGGATTTAGTTCTCAATTTACTATTCAGGGAAAAAAATATATTGTCTGTCTAAAAGTACACAAATTAAAGGTATCGATACCCATTTACTTGTAAAGCACTAACCTTAAAGCGGTTGTATACCCGCACCAAAAAAAAAAGAAATACCTCTAAGTCAAAGGCATAATGAGCTAGTATGCACCACATACTAGCTCATTATGAAATACCTTCAATCGAGACGTCAGCATCAGATCCCGGTCCTTGCTGAGGGAGCTGACATTTCCCCCTCGGCGTGTCTTCCGGGTTCGTCACTCCCGCTCATGCGCGCAGGAGTCTTCTTTCCAGCAAGGCCCGGCAGCACCCGCCGGATCTTCAGAGCGCATGCACCGCTGACGTCAGCGGCTGCATGCAAGGTGAATATCTCCTAAACCGTATAGGTTTAGGAGATATTCATTTTACCTACAGGTAAGCCTTATTATATTCCAGTACATTTTTATAAATGTAAAAATAGGTTATACAACCACTTTAAAGGGCAAACTGAGGCATGCCCTACTTAGTGCATAAGCAAACAATGCATCTAGCTGGTTTCTGTGCACACTAAATTGCTTTCTGACTGCATAAACAAATTATACAGATTAGATTTAGTCAGATAAGATGTCACCACACAAAGCAGTCAGTCCAAATGGATAAACTGCATTTTGACCTGTATGTAATATGCATTAAGCAGGATAATAAGCTATACCGGCTTATTTAAAATTCACGCAAAATACTCACTTTCATAAAAAGATGGAAGTCTTTTCTACCCAAGCAATCCCAATGTACTCATCTCTCACCTAGTCCATGGCATCCTTGAATCTGCACCCTCTCTTTTCAAAACTTTCTGAAGCATTCTGAACCCTTGCTTCCTGTAGCATCATGTGACCATCCAGGAAACTTCATATCCCATCATGCACTAACATTGCATCACAGCAATTGGTCAGCAATGGCGAACCTTGGCATCCCAGATGTTTTGGAACTACATTTCCCATGATGCTCATCTACACTGCAGAGTAGGTGAGCATCATGGTAGTTCCATAACATCTGGGGAGCCAAGGTTCGCCATCACTGGAATAGGGTGTGTTTTATCCCTCTGGACCACGCCTCCCTCATTACTGGTTTTAGAAAGCACTGCACCCTGGGCTAATCTAAGGCAGTGAAGAGGTGGGCGGGAAAAATTTCCTAGAGGAGGATGGCATGGTTAGGGTGCGTTTTTATGAGATCAGCTGCTGAAGAACATCATCTAACGGTTCTGGTGTCAAGCAGGACGGATACCAAGAAGACATGGAGGAGTTTTCTATAGAAGAAAGCAGAGGCTGCAGTGATGCCTGCTCCAGAACACAGACTGCTTTTTCTTGTATACAGCAAAAGTACATTAATGGTACACTATATTGTCAAAAGTATTGTGACGCCTGCCTTTACAGCACATGAACTTTAAAGGAGAAGTCCAGCCAAAACTCGTTTGGCTGAGCTTCTCCTATGGGTCACAGCAATTCGTTTTGCACTCCTGTGACTCGGTTTCAGCAGAGAGCGGGCTCAAATCTGCTCTCTGCTGACGTCACGGATATCAGTCCAGGCACCGCGTCATTACGATAAAGTCTGAATCCGCCAGGTGCCTTGACTGACACCTGTCTCAGCCTCTCAGCGAATCGCTGAGACAGCCGCTCCACGCCCTCCACAGCTCAGTGAGTGTGGAGGAGCAGATCAGAGAGCTGCTGATTGATTGGGACCCCTGTACATGTATGCATGTTCTGGGCCCCTATCCTTTTCACCCCCCATGGGGAGAATTTTTCATTTAGAGTATTAAAAAATTAAATTGTATTGCATTTCCTTGTATCATGATATGATTACTTAAAAGTTTGTGATTTTATCTAGATGGCATGTATAGAAAGTCTATATTGATAGCTCCTGATGAAGAGGACTGTGTCCAAGAAACAGGTTGAGCTGTAAAGACTATCATGTGCATTTCTACAGCAACAAACGCAACTTTTTTTTTTACACAATTGTATTTTATTGCAATCTATTGTTATATGAATTGAACTTGTTTGAATCTGATCAATTTTGAATACATTTGATTTTACCAAAATATGCTGTGCCTTAAAAGTCCCATACCCTTACCATTTTTTTTTTTAATCTTTTTATTTGTGTTAAAAACACGTACAGATATCCAACATACAACAAAAAGAAAGAAGGAAAGGTAGCCCACTCACGGGACACTTAAGTATACACTGTGAAAGAATTAAACCCAATGAAGTGCATGTCACCTTTAAGTAGAAAAGGTGAGGTTCCCTTTCATTTGTGCTATCATGTTGAGTGGAATTACCAACTTTTTTGCTCCCACATGTGGCAAAATAAAAATAAAAAAACTCCCAAGAACAGTATATTGTGGAAAAATAATTTCTGTTAAGCATTTCAACTAAGGACTACTGCATGTTCAAACACAGAAAATCTTAATTATGCAGAGGATGGCTCTGCTAACCATTTAGACCACACTTTCTGGTACTTTTTGGGACAGCCTCTGTTGGTACATGTGTCTTTGTAGAGGGGTAAGCTCCTATTCACCAGCTGTTTCCAAAAAGTGCTCGTTGGTGGGCCCGATTTCTTCCAGTGAAGTGTGATGGCTTTTATAGCATAGAACAAGAGTAAACCCACCATAGTACGCCCAGCCACCATGGGGATCATCTGCTCAACGAGTCCCAACAGGCAAACCGACATAGAAGACAATAAGGAAATATCACTGACCAAGCGTATGTAGGATAACAATTGCTCCCAAAACCCAGTGATAACTGGGCAGGTCCAGAAAATGTGAGTAAAGTCTCTCGGGTTTCTCCCACATTTCCAGCACTCCAGAGGGAAGCTGAAGCTCATTTTATGTAACCTGTATGGGGTACAATAGGCCCGGTGGATCAGCTTAAACTGTATCAAGTGGTCTCTGAGGGAAACTAAGGACCGGAATGGAAAGTCCTAGATATCATTCCAGTCATCACAGTCAAGTTCTGGGACGTCTTGGAGTCCGCGGGCCCTGAGATTCTCCATGACTGGTAGTGAAAATCTAAGGAGATGTGAGTATATCTAGGAAGTTGTTTTTTTTATACAGTCAAACTTGAGGACATCTTCCAGAGAGGCTTGTATGAGCTGGGGGTCAGAGTGGGAGAATTGGCAGCTGAAGGCATGGGAGAGTTGAAGATATCGAAAGAAATATGATTCTGGGATATTAAATTTAGAACGTAGGAGAGATAGAGGAACAGGGAGTTATTGTCTACTATTTGGGAAATAATCTTTATATTAAATTTAGTCCAGGCCTAAGGCTCTGGTAACGTGTAGATGTAGTCTAAATTGGGATTACACCATAGTGCAGCATTTGGGGAATGTGCTCTTTTGGGATACCGTTCAAGTTTCAGACCAGCTCCCCATGCCCAGAGAGTGGTGGTCATAGACGGGGGTTAGTGCATAGGGAGCACAAAGGCCACGGAAAAGTAAAAATTTTAAAGGCCTCCAGTGACTGTACCACAGCTGCTTCAAGTAGCACCGCAGAGTTGGTAGTATTGGGGTTCAGCCACCACACCGCAGTAACCAATTGAGCGGCCAAGTAGTATATATAAAAGTCTGGAAATGCCAGGCCACCCTGGGAGGCCAGGCGCATCAATGTGCACCACCAGCATCTTGGAGACTGAGGCCCCCAGATAAAGGAAGAAAACAACTGGCTGAGCCGGGTGAAAAAAGATTTTGGTATCAACTGTGGCAAATGTCTGAAAAGGTAGGCAAGTTTCGGCAAAACCTTCATTTTGATCAGATTGATGCATCACAATAACGATAGGGGCAGGGACTCCCATGCCTTCAGCTTCTGGATTATCAGAGATAGACTTAGGGTTATGTAATCTGTGGCCTGTCTAGATATTTCCACCTCAAGGTACCTGAATTGTTCTACCCATAGAAGTGGAGGATCCAGGGGAGCCCCCCTTGAGCTGCTGGATCAATGGGAAATAAAAGTGATTTGGACCAGTTCGTTCACCCGTATCCCGTAAAGGGGGCAAACGCATTTAAAACCTGGAGTGCACCCTCCAGCAATGGTCCTGCATCATTTAGAAAAAGCAGGACGACGTCAGCATACAGCACCACCCTCTCCTTCAGCCAGCCAATCCACAGCCACTTAATATGTGGGGAAGTACAGAGAGCCTCTGCCACCGGCTCGATGGCGAATGGAGCTGGAGAGAGAGGGCAGCCGTCAGGTACAGCTTAAGCTGTTTTAATGCAGCATTCATACAGCAAAAAATATTCCAGCTGCATCAAGAATCCAGTGAATTCCTGCAGCTAGACATACAGATGGATGTAGACAGTTGTAGTTGCTTAGCCTATACAAAGCAATGACCGGCTGGTAGCGGACCTAGCTGTCCTCTGGGGTTCAGATGTAATCACGCATGGAGCAATTACCTGTTAGGGACAGATGATCACCCATGGACACAAACAGCTTGTACCGAGGAGCAATCATTTGTCCCTAAACACAGGTAACTGTTGGCTGTACAATTAAATCTAAACAACGGTCAGCAGTTGCAGCCACTATAAGAGGATCGTTGCTTTTTATACGCTCAGAGGCCATTTTGCTGTGTGAATATGACCTGAGTCTCCTCTTCACCCTACAGGAATCAGTGAAGGGAGTAAAGAGTTTAACGGTATAAAATTGTCCTTGTCAGTGTTCTTAACACAAGATGCCATGTCCTAGCAGACAGATAACATATTCGGTGAGGTGATTATTCCATCACAATGACATAACATCAAATTAACCTAAGACAGCACCAATTGTTGGCTGCTGTACATGGCACTGGACAGTACTGCTCTTTATGTTTTCAAGTTCAGACCATTTACCTGTATTTTGTTCTGTCTGTAGTCATTTCGGGATAAATCCTCAATTGCATACAGCTGAAATAATAAGTGTTGAAGGCAGGCTGTGTTTCACTGGCCACCCAGAAAAACACAGCCCATAACAACCTACTGAGTGAGGTAAAAATGGAAATGTTTACTTCTCAATTTTGAGCAATGGAGAGTCTACTGCTTGGATTCTCAGATCTATCATTTAGCTTTTAGTATTGGGTACAGTTTGCTACCATATTTCAAACTTAGTGCCAAGTAGGACTGGCCATCAACAATGCTTAAACACCTGATCTGTAGTATTACACAAAATGAAAAAGAAGGCAGAAAGGGAAGGTAGATATTGAACTGATTTCTTTAAATGATAAAAGGTTTACATGCATTTTAGTGTCATGATTAAAATTAAATTCAGTTAAACATAAATTAATATGTAATTTATAACTGACCAAAAAGAAGGCAAGCCGAAAAGCCGTGACAATGCTGCCATCTTACATATACAGTGTGACTGATTCTTCTGATGGTCTATCCTTCATTTTTATCTGGTCCCCCAATCACAGGTCTCCATTTACTTTTAAGTGTGGACCACTGGTCTGCAGGATCCCAAAAGAGCCACCCTTACGTGCATGCTTCCAGGGATAGGACTACCGCCCTATAAGTGGATCTTAATTACACCGACATGAACACCTAACAGAAGGCATGCCTCTGCACTGAAGTGATTAACAGTGGCTCCCAAGGCAACTGAGGAGGAGCATGGGCAAGTGTTTTTGTTGTTGTTTTGGGATGACTATGCACGTCAGCGCAGGCAGCATGCTTATAACAGCCAGTGGGGATTGCATGTGCTGTGGCAGTATGGCTAATGGGATATATAATTGATAGGACAGTGATCCCATGACTTTTATTTAATTAAGCACGCCCAATGTGCAGGGAAGTGGCACACATGAAGCTGGAGGACAAGAATACAATAAGGATAAAATGTAAATGTTTCTACAGTTTTTTTTTTTTTTTTTTTTTTAAAGAAAAAAAATCACTTTTTGATCCAATTCAAATGTATTTGTTTCAATCCCAATGTGTTTTTTGTAAAAAAAAAAAAAAAAAAAAAGACGACGTGAATATTAGTTTATGTAAAACACTCCACTAGGTATTCAGCTGTCTGGCTGGAGTTTCACTCACTTTAAAGAGCTGCTTTCCACTCTCTGCTGAATTGCGCAGGTCTCGAGTGGACAGTTTCACCTTTAAATATGTATTCATTATTATTATTATTTTTTTTTTTTTTTTAACCAGCCCTGTGGGGGGGGGGGGTGACATTTAAGGGGTCTAATCTGACCCCTGACATCTCCCCTTTGAAACAGGGAAAGGGTCTAAGGACACCGATTCCTCAGTACCTTTCACTGAAGCCTCTGGTGCACCGACAATAAATGGAGAGGAGACAGAGGCTCCTCTCCATTCATAAACTGAGACATCGTAAACACCGATTACAATGCTTAGTTATGAGGCAACAGAGTCAGTAATCACACCAGTAAATTACAGATTTACTGGCTTCTTCCTCGGCTCTCCATCCTGACAGATCCAGGACAAGAGGGACCGGAGGAGGACACGGAGGACCAGAGAGGGAGGAGGACACCGCAGAGAGGGCACCGGGAGCCGAGGCGCAGAGAGGGAAGAGGACACCGCAGAGAGGGCACCGGGAGCCGAGGCGCAGAGAGGGAGGAGGACACCGGGAGCCGAGGCGCAGAGAGGGAGGAGGACACAGGGAGCCGAAGCGCAGAGAGGGAGGAGGACACAGGGAGCCGAGGCGCAGAGAGGGAGGAGGACACAGGGAGCCGAGGCGCAGAGAGGGAGGAGGACACAGGGAGCCGAGGCGCAGAGAGGGAGGAGGACACAGGGAGCCGAGGCGCAGAGAGGGAGGAGGACACAGGGAGCCGAGGCGCAGAGAGGGAGGAGGACACAGGGAGCCGAGGCGCAGAGAGGGAGGAGGACACAGGGAGCCGAGGCGCAGAGAGGGAGGAGGACACAGGGAGCCGAGGCGCAGAGAGGGAGGAGGACACAGGGAGCCGAGGCGCAGAGAGGGAGGAGGACACAGGGAGCCGAGGCGCAGAGAGGGAGGAGGACACAGGGAGCCGAGGCGCAGAGAGGGAGGACGACACAGGGAGCCGAGGCGCAGAGAGGGAGGACGACACAGGGAGCCGAGGCGCAGAGAGGGAGGACGACACAGGGAGCCGAGGCGCAGAGAGGGAGGACGACACAGCGAGCCGAGGCGCAGAGAGGGAGGACGACACAGGGAGCCGAGGCGCAGAGAGGGAGGAGGATCCAGAGGAGGACACAGGGGGACAGTCGGGGGTTATCAGAGGACGACACAGGGAGCCGAGGCGCAGAGAGGGAGGAGGATCCAGAGGAGGACACAGGGGGACAGTCGGGGGTTATCAGTGTGGCGCTGGGGGAGTTAAAAGCACCGATCTTCCTGTATAACTTTTAATAAAGCACCTGACAGCCTCGGGAGGGAGAGGAGGAGAAGCGGCTGTCAGTAAAGCTATACAGGGAGATTGGTGCTTTTAACTGCCTCCACCACAGCACCGATCACCTGTGAGGCTGCCAGCCCCTCTGCTGAGCTTGAGGACGCCTGGTCCTTAACAACAGGTATCAGATTAGGCTTTGGAGCATTTGCTTGGTATCGGCACTGATACTAGTATCGGTGCATCCCTACTAAAAGGAACATTTTTAAAAGCAGAAAGGTTCTATTTGTTTTAGAGACAAATACAGATTATTTACACATCAATTGCCCTTTCAATGGCTACGTACTATATGGGTAGTGACATAGCAAGAAAACACATGAAAGTGCAAGAGAATACAGCTGTCTAGTATGTATGCCCTCTAGTGGTGAAAGTGAATAATGCACTGTTGGTTTTACTACGCCAAAATAATAGAAGTATACAAACTAAGGCTGCAACTAATTATGTTTAATTGCTACATTATAAGTGACAACCATATCATAAAACAAATAAAGAAAAGCATTTTACAGTTTATTCGGCCTCATGCACACAGACCTATAAAAAAAAAATTCCAAGTATGATACCAGAAAAAAAAACACCTCTAATGAAGCATTTGCATGAGCATATTGCATTGACATTCATATAATGACTTATTCTATTGGCTAAAATATTAGCCACTATAATAAAATGACATGCTTCTGGGTGTGTATACGCATGTACAGGCTTAATTACGGTGGAAAACTCCTCTGTGATGACAGGTTTAGGACATTTCTATGCCCCTGGATGCAGCTCTAAAATATGCCTGTAAATGAAACACTGTGTGCATAGGCACATAAGGAAACAAATGAAACAAGAACATTCGGTCATTCAGAGGGCCGCAGCCCGCAAACCAGGAAGGAAGGCCGGGTAAAGATAGAAGCCCTGTCAGCTGTAACAGTGCACTGTTGGAGGGCTTTGTTTTACAGGGAAGTTATTTATAATGTGCAAAGATGTAATGCATCCCACTGCAAGGGGGGCAGAAGGTTTTTTTCTTAAATTAGGATTTACTATTGCTTTAAGCAGCCCACAGATTATGCCATTTATTTGCAAGAAAAATCAAGAAAATTGCTTGATTGAACACAGTCAGTGTTGATGGAGGAATCACAATGATCACTTCTGACAGCTATAGTTGCCAGCAGTGGCCGAATTAATAAAATCTGATAGGCTGATTGTACTAAAGTCAATCAATGGAATGACTGCAGTACACCCAGCCTGCCCATAGATATTTTGGCTGGTCCATGCTGAACCAGCCGAGATTCGAGCCATCTATGGCCGGCTTTAGAATCAGTGTTACTTCCTCTCTCCTAAAATGATTTCCCACCTACCACCATCCTAAGGCTAATCTAGGCAGTAGCAGCAGATGGCAATCTGTGTTTACTTCGCTCACACAGTAAGCCCCGGTTCACACAGGGGCGACTTGTCAGGTAACCTAGCCGCCTGACAAGTCGCGTCCCGTTTTGTACTACGGAACCGTTCTAATAGGAGCGACACAAGTCGCTCCGACTTAGAAAAAGTCCCTGTACGACTTTGGGGGCGACTTGCATTGACTTCTATACAGAAGTCGTTTTGCAAGTCGCCGCTCCTGTCGCGTCCTGGGTCAATGCCATCTAGCATCTCCAGCATCCCTTTAGAGCAAGGGTCTTCAAACTATGGCCCTCCAGTTGTTCAAGAACTACAATTCCCATCATGCCTAGCCATGTCTGTGAATGTCAGTTTTACAATGCCTCAAGGGATGTGTGGTTCCGCAACAGCTGGAGGGCCGTAGTTTGAGGATCCCTGCTTTAGAGGGTGTAGGATTTTTGAGAGGCGAAACTGTAATAAAATAATTATGGCAGTAGATATCAATGAGAGAGAGGCCGGAGTTAAGCTGGCCATACACTATACCAGTGATGGCAAACCTTGGCACCCCAGATGTTTTGGAACTACATTTCCCATGATGCTCATGCACTCTGCAGTGTAGTTGAGCATCATGGGAAATGTAGTTCCAAAACATCTGGGGTGCCAAGGTTCGCCATCACTGCACTATACATTTACGTATTCAATTCCCTTTAGATTTACCTTCAACTATGTAGAGCAAAAGCTGTCCTTGTTGCATACAAATTAAAAGTGTTTAGGTTTGACCTCCTATTATATGGTTTTAGTAAATCTAAAGGAAAATTGAACAAGAAAATTGTATAATGTTTGGCCAGTCTTAGCTTAACATTTTAGAAATCGTGCATCTTAAAACATTAATAACAGAAATTAAGTAATCTATTCTTGCTGAATAAAACTTTGTAAAAGTCGGTTCTTTTTGCAATCAAATTGGAATTGGGAGATATGCCTTTGCATTTGATAAGTTTGTAGTGTAAAAAAAAGACCGGTGTCCATTTTTTCTAGCAGCAGAAGTTGTTCCAACTCACTTAGGATAATAAAAGGGTATATTTTGCAGTAACATACAAAATACCTCCACTCCTCCAGTAACAGTGTCTTCAACTTTATTACTGAGTTAAAGAGCTCTTCATTCTTAGAAAAAAAAAAATTTCCATTGCCTCAATAGTTTTGAAATCATTCCATAGTAAACAAAAAGATATATTCTAGATGTGACCTTATGGGAAGACACATTATCTGTACAGAGAATATCTCCTCTTGCAAGTTTCCATAAGAAAAAACAAACACAGATAAAATGTAAAAAAAAAATATTGAATTTTAATCATGAAACAAAACACATCGAGGAGCATTTACTAAGACTGGAGCTGCTGTACACTGCAACCATTCAGATCCTAGTTTTCATTTTCAAAACTTGACTGAACAAGTTGAAGTTTGAAGCCGATTGGTTATTATTCACTTCTGCTCCTGAGTCTGCCTGCTCCAGTTTTAAAAATGTCCACACTGTCCACAAAAGGTGCTGCACAATTCTTTTTTTGCAGCCTTGTGCATAAAATTACAGTCCCTTTGGTTTCTTTAGTGCTCTTCCTCACACAGAAATCCAGAAAAAGTGATTTACACCATGGTATGAAGTAAAGTAGAGATAGCTTTTTTTCCCCCATATATTAAAACGTGCAAAAGTTAGGAGCTTTGCTCCACCAGTGCAGCGTTTAAGGCCCTGAACTGAACTTGTCAAACAAAAATGCAAAAGAAAAGCCAGAGCTTCCCACACTGCCTGGATCGGAAGACTGGCTAAACACAATGACAACAAATCCACTGGCAGCTGTTATGCTTTCGTTGATAAACCTGAACTGCAGAATTTTTTGCCGGATTACTGACATTCTTCCATATTTTGTTGCTACGGAAGAACTGCTACCACTGTAGTGCCAGAGAAACCCTGTTTCAACTTCATCATTCATCCCAGAAGTATCAAACTACAACAGGTACTACTGAGAATTTCAGAAAAAAGGAGACAGGCCAGGCGACAAAGCAGAGAGACCATAGAAGCCAGATGGCACAGGCTGGTGTATTGATAAATGCAGCTGTTAAAGTGCTCAAAGGGTGGCACAGGCTGGTGTAGATTTTGAATACTTTTTAGCTGGGAGGACAATACAGAACAAAATCGGAGGTATAAACTGGGCACCAAGGCCAGTTTATATTGACCTACAGGTTTGGAAGGTTGACAAGCCATAAAACAAGACTACAGATGGGATACTATGTGCTACTTTGGGTAAAAAGAACAAAACACACGTTTTGTCTCTAGCTACTGAGCATTTAAGACACTTGATAAGGGTAAAATACCAAAAAGACACCTATCAGCTGCAACTGATAAAAGATAGAAAGAGAACAATTATCCTATATTAAATGAGAAGTTCAGGAATACAAAAAAAATAAACAATCATAATCACCTAAATGGCTGCAGCACAGATTCCAGCTGCCCCCCGCTGGCTCTACACTGAGAACTCAGCAATCAAACACTGGGTGATCACTCAGTTCTTGGCCTTCAGTAAGCAGAGTCACCAGCTGTTAGTCAGCGGCTCTCTGCTCTGTCCCTCCAGAGCTCACCGAAGCGCTGGGCTGCGGAGGCAGCGGCTCACTCAGTCTCCCAAAGGCCGAGTCAGCAGCTGCCCCAGGCATCTGGGCGGGCCCCGGCTTTAAAGTGAGTGATGTCACCCGACCGTGGCCTATAGCTGAAAACAGGCAGAACGACTTGCACTCCTGTGATCAATAGCAGAAGTATGGCCATAGTTAGCAAAAGTTAGCCATACTACTTTAAATACAAGGAGAAAAAAAATAATGCTCAAACAAAACAAAAGAAAAAAAAACACAAAAACTATGGTTAATCGAACATGTGAACAAATAATGGAACTATGCAACAGCCAAAAGAAAAGGTCTTCTGCCTCTACCGTTATTGGTAATTTATGCCAGAGACTTTTAGCTCTACAATCCCAAAATATAGAAAAACCACAACCAGCGCACAAGTCCCAGCTTGCCAAACTCCTGTCAGTCAAGTTCAAAGAATTATCTTAGATGAGGGCACACATCACAAGGAATGGTTTCTAATAGGCTTGTATTTTCAGATGGACTACAAGCTTCTCATGAGGTACCAGATAGATCCAAAACAACTCATAAAACAGAATAACAGAAGCACGATCCCAGTAAAATATACAGAGTAGTTTATTGAAATGCAAAACAAAGCACACTTATATCAGTGGCTTCCAGGGATAAGCAGGATTCAGGGTGTATCACAGCAACTACACAGGATCCTATGGCCACAGCTAGACCCGCCACCTTAGAAACTCATGACACTGACAGCATGAGGATGAAGGGCTGGTAACACGTTTGATAAATTTGTGTTTTATACTCTGAAACGCATTACCAGCCCTTCATCCCCACGCTGTCCGTGTCATGAGATTCCAAGGTGGCGGGTCTAGCTGCAACCATTGACTGTTTTCATCTGTCTTCCCATGGATTCCCTCGTACCGGCCATAGGATCCTGTGTGGTTGCCTCTGTGATACACCTTGAATCCTGCTTATCCCTGGAAGCCTCTGGTGTAAGTGTGCTTTGTTTTGCATTTTAATAAACTACTCTCTATATTTCATTGGGATCGAGATTCTGTTTTTTCGGTTTTCTAAATCTCACAATGTAAACTTTTTTTTAGGATGTAACTTCTGCAGTGCACATTGCTTCCTCATGTGTTATATAGAATGTCCTCTATTTATAAGATCTTTAACATGGTTTCATGGGTACTGTCAGTTTTAATGAAGATAGTAATCATAGGAAATTGTGTCTGACAAGATAATTATACTGTCTGGATTTATAAACAAAAGTTAGACAGCAACAAATGCTCCATAATCAAACACATCCTAAATCCTGCACAAGCCTAACTATAATGAAGCCAGTGGTACTCTAAGAGGGCTTTCAGGAAACCTGCATTGTTAGCACGTCAAGCCTGTTACATCCAAGCGATTCTCCTGTGTAATCAGACCCTATGTAATTCACACCAACCACTGCAGACCAAAGCCGCAAATGACAAGAAAACTGCCTGACCTGGCAGCCACTCGGATCCACCCATCTGAAAGGCTGAGTAACACAAGGGTAAATGTCAGGAGAGATACAAGGACACCATAGCTTCCAGAAGCATTGTTACATAGCACCCATACACAAGGCAAGTATGTCTGCCCATACAAACGATTAAAGGGTTTAGAAAACCAGCATTAAAATACATGTATGAATGCAAAGCATGTAGCCTGCCATGACCTTTTCTCATGCTCAGACAGCGTTTTTTTCATGCTTTCCCATCCTGTTGAGTTGTGCCATTTCACTTCTATTCTAGGAGATTGATTTTCTTCCACCAGAAGTGAAATACAGAAGTAAAACTATGTATTAACTATTTTCTGCGACTGTTTTTCTCCTGCAGTTTACAAATTCCCTAGCGAAAAGAGAGCAAGTATAGTCTCCCTATTAGATTGGTTGTATAGAATATATAGAAATCAAGATCCACAATCCCACATTTCCACAGCTTCTGAAGGACAAAAAACACAAAAAATGCACACTGCTATAGACAAAAAATTGCATTTATTTATATCACCACACTTATGTTGTGTTGATAACTACAAATCCATCTGCTGGGATGACATTAAGGCCCCTTTCACATGTGCAGACCGTTTAGATCCGCCTGTCAGTTTTTTCAGGCGGATCTTAACAGTCGCTCCATATATCTCTATGGAGCAATGGCTGTCAGCGGTGACATGTCCGCTGACATCCGATCCGCGCCGCAAAATCCAGACGGATGGATGACCTATTTTCCATCTGTCTGGCGGATCGGATGAAAACGGACAGGCGGTCCGTAATCATCCGATCCCCCCATAGAGAAAAGCGGTCTCTGGCGGGCCGTTCCCTGCACAGTGTGCAGAGACAAACTTGTCATCCGCTGGCTCAGCGGGGATCAACTGAGCGATTCCCGCTGAGCAAGCGGATGGCTAAATACGGATCTGCAGGTCTGAAAGGGGCCTTATGCCCTGTACACACGGTCGGACATTGATCGGACATTCCGACAACAAAATCTATGGATTTTTTCCGGCAGATGTTGGCTCAAACTTGTCTTGCATACACACAGTCACACCAACCTTTTCGGAAATTCCAAACGTCAAGAACGCGGTGACATGCAACACTTACGACGAGCCGAGAAAAATGAAGTTCAATAGCCTGTGCGGCTCTTCTGATTGATTGCGAGCATGCGTGGCACTTTGTGCGTCGGAATTGTCTACACACAATCGGAATTTATGCAAACGGATTTGGTTGTCAGAAAATTTGAGAACCGGATCTCAAATTTTGTGCAACGGAAATTCCGATGAAAACTGTCCGATGGAGCCTACACACGGTCGGAATTTCCGACAACAAACTCCGATAGCACATTTTACATCGGAAAGTCCGACCGTGTGTACGGGGCATTAGAGTGAAACATGTAACATGTTCCAGCTCCTGCCACCTCTCAGTGTGACAGCCGGCAGGGGATCTTCTCCATGCACCCACTGTCACCATTAAAAAAACAGTGCAGCCGTGTGGGGCTCCAGCCACATCATTCAGTCACAGTTTCCTGTGAATGAATGAACTTCAAGTACCATCAGCCACCATGACGGACAGCTTGAAGTTCTGAATCAACTGCCCGTGTAGCTCATTCACAAGCCCTGCAGCTTTCACCCTGACAGCCTATATGGCGGAACGAGCTGAAAGCTGCAGGGCTTGTATGAAGAAGCCTGACGTTGCACCCCTAATCAACTGATCACAGGCGTAATGCTTTCCAGACTCCTGCAGAAAACATAATCAATGCAATTTTTTTTTTTATCTGCAAAAATATGAAGTTATTATTTTTTCTAAAAAGGTGAACTTATCTTTTAAGAACAAATTAATGTAATATGGAACAAACTTTAAAAGGTGAAGTTAGACTTTAAGAACACATTGGCAATGCACATAAGGCAAGAAAAAATGCCAAGGAAAGAATCTGTGTTACACCAGCTAAGGAGCAGTTTGCTTAGCCAGTACCTTGCTGTCAAGAGAAAATATTTTACATGACTTCCACAAATAGAGCTTTCTTTTGGTGGTATTTGATCACCTCTGCATTTTTTATTTTTTGCTCTTTAAACAAAGAAAGCGACAATTTGTACTGCCTCCAGCTCTTCTGTGAAGATGAGAGCGCTGGAGGCAGAAGGAAAGGATCGGCTAAGCAGGGACATGTTTGCGATCTACCCATCGGCTGACTGCAGTCGATGGGTAGATCGCAATTGACAGCTTGCCGATGCCTGCTTTATAACAAAAGGAACAGTTTTGTTCCTTTAGGGATCAAGATTTTACATAAACAAATAAAAGTGGATCACTGTGTGCACCCCTATCAATATTAAACGATATGTATCAAACCTCCAACTGCTACATCTGCAAGACAGCTTTTTCTGTAGAAAAACAACAGACTTACTGGCAGGATCACAAATCCAGCCATCAAATCTAAGAATTGCTAGGTTGCAACAAGTTAAATATTTGCTGGTGGAACTCCATCCAGCAAAACAAAAAGTAATACAGTACATTAAAGGCTGGACCTGTCAAAATATTTGTAATTCTGTTCAGCCCCTCTTGTGAGCGAAGTGAGAATAATGCCACAATTAAATCAATGAAGCATCATCTCCCTGCCTCCAGCTGGACAATAAATGAGTATCACTGCTGCTGGGGACTTCCTTGTGTTTACTTCTTGTAAGCATCTGATCTACCTTTCTGTTCAGCCCTAGATATCTTGATCCATGTCAGAATGATAACACCCACTTCTCTCTGCTGTGCAGGGAATATGGAAGGTGTATAAACACTGCTTGTAGGTTCTATATTATCAGGACCTAAAAATACATTTCCAAGCCATTTATAACCGTAGTAAATGTTATGCTTTTCTATTTCTCTGTAATCTCACAGTAAGATTTTCACACCACAAGAAGCAGGGTGCTGGTCATTCATACGGTGAAACTTCTCTCTATTTTCACTAGATATAGCTTCTTATGAGATAAAAGACATCACTAGACAACTACCCTTAAGGATGCCTTTTATTAGCGTTGCAGACAAAATGCGAATATATCATTGGTTGGAAAGCATGAAGGCTATAATTCCATTTGAATCTGCTAAAGACCCTAAAGTCAAACTCCAGGAAACCTGTACCTGTACTGTAATGGTTAACTGCTTGTTTTCAGAGGATTGTAAGAGCATTTTTACCTACCTAATCCTCCACTCTCTGGCAAACAGTGTTCCCTAATGCTCCCTCAGCGTCCTCACACCCAATGCAGGGCTCTGGTCCCTGCATTAGTCTTGATGATCTTTAACCTCCCTGGCGGTATGATTATTTCGGATTTTAGGTGCTGAAAGCGGTACAATTATTTTGCATGGAAATTTGGCGTTTTATATTGTAGGTCTGTAAATCTTAACAATAACACACTTAAATCTGTCCAAGCAAGAGTCTAGTAGATATCCCGGGTATGATAAAGTTTGAAACACAAAAACATAAATTATAATATAATAAATAAAAATAAATAATAAAAAAAAAAAAAAAAAATAGTAATAAAATAAATTTCCCCACAATTCACTATCGCTCAATTCTGTAAGTGTTCTAATTTACTATCGCTGATTTCTAGCTGGTCTAAAGCCACTTTTGACGTAAAGGGACACTTTTTGGTTGCTATGGACAATCTCCAGTTTACAGGCAGAAAGAACAGTATATATAATATAAAACTGCATGCAAGGCATGGGCCAAAGCACTGGGGACAAAAGGGATGTGAAATCATTTCATACAGTACTGTAATCTGTAAGATTACAGTACTGTATGCGTTATGATTTTTACTTTTTTTTTAATTTGCCGCCAGGCTCCGCCCCCGTGCATCGCGCCGCTCGCAGGGAACGGAGCCTGGCACGGAGAGGCTTCGGAGGAGGACGGAGCCCTCGGACACTGCGGGTGACATTGCAGGATCCCGGGGACAAGGTAAGTAACACCGCCCCAGGATCCTGCAATGCGATCCCGAGTGTGGCTCGGGGTTACCGCTAATGGTACTGAATTTTAACCCCGAGCCACACTCTGGAAAACCGCCAGGGAGGTTAAGAGCACCGGTGTGGAAAGGAGTAGAGGCTGCAATGAATGGTTTAGCAGTGCAGAGGAGATTGTGGGATTATAGGGTCAGTAAAACGTCTTTTCATGCTAGGCATAAGCAAGAAGCTAATTCTTTCAGTGTGAATTGTTTCAAAGAATTGTTCCCTGTTCGGTTAGCAGCAATGCGGTGTTGAGGCGTATTAAATACAGGGATGGGCCAAAGCAGTTGTGGGAGAGTCCCCAACCTCAGGCACTGCAGTGGGGGAGCTGTTCCCAGGGAGTTGCTGCATCCATACATGACAACAGTAAAACTTGATCTTGTTCTGTGTATTATGGAAGCTGACAGTAGGCCCTGTATAAATTAAAGTGGTTCTAAAGGCTGAATGTTTTTTTTTTACTCCAATGAACTGTATGCATTAAGGTAAAAAAAGCTCCCCAAACCCTCCTTATACAGTGGGGAAAATAATTGTTTAATCCCCTGCAGATTTTGTAAGCCTGTCTAAATTTTTTTTATCATAGGTGTATTTTAAAAAGATGGAGACAGAATATCAGCCAAAAAAACACGATACAATTGTTACAAATTGAGTTGCAGTTCAGCGAGTAAAATAAGTATTTGATCCCCAAGCAAAACGCGACTTAGATCCCTTTCACACTAGAGCACTTTGCTGGCGCTACAGTGCTAAAAATAGCGTCTGCAAAGTGCCCTGAAAGAGCCGTTGCTGTGTCTCCAGTGTGAAAGCACCGAGGGCTTTCACACTGGAGCGGTGTGCTCGCAGGACGGTAAAAAAAGTCCTGCTAGCAGCATCTTTGGAGCAGTGAAATCAATGGGGCAGCACGGCTATACCGCCGACATAGTGCTGCAACAGCAGCGCTTTGCAGTGGTTTTAACCCTTTCTCGGCTGCTAGCAGGGGGGTAAAACCGCCCCGACAGCAGCTGAACACCGCCCATAAAAATAGCGACATTTTACCGCCAACGCCACCCCTGCACCAGTGTGAAAGGGGCCTTAGTACTTGGTGGAGAAACCCTTGTTGGCAAGCACAGAAGTAAGACGTTTCTTGTAGTTGGTTACCAGGTTTGCACACATCTCAGGGGGGTTTTGGTATACTCATCTTTTCTCTAAATCCTTTCTCTTTTCAGATTTTCTCTAAATCCTTAAGGTTTCTTGGCTGTTGCTTGTCAACTCGAAGTTTTAGCTCCCTCCATAAATTTTCTATAGGGTTAAGGTCTGGAGACTGGCTAGGCCACTCTATGACCCTAATGTGCTTCTTCTCGAACCACTCCTTAGTTGCCTTGGCGGTAAGTTTTGGGTCATTGTCATGCTGAAAGAACCATCCACTACCTATCTTCAGTGAGGGAAGAAGGTTTTCATCCAAGAGTTTACAATACATGACCCCTTCCATTGGCCCCTCAATTAAGGCAAAGCCGGCCTGTACCTTTAGCAGAGAAACAACTGCAAAGCATAAGGTTTCCTCCTCCGTGTTCGTCTCTTGGGCTGGTGTTCTTAGGGTCATAGTCATAATTTTTCTTCCTCCAAATATGGCGAGTCAAGTTAATGTCAAGGAGCTCAGTTCTGAGTCAGAAAAGGATTGAGAGAAAATGCTGTGGTCAGATGAGACCAAAATTGAGCCTTGGCATTAACTTGACCTGCCGTTTTTGGAGGGAAAAAAATGCTGACCATGACCCCAAGAACACAATCCCTACAGTCAAGCATGGAGGTGGAAACATTATGCTTGATGTTTCTCTACTAAGGGTACAGGCAGACTTTGCTGCATTACGGGGCCATGAATTGTAAAATCTTGGATGAGAACCTTCTTCCCTCAGCCAGAACACTGAAGATAGCCCAAATGCCAAGATTCCAGCATGACAATCAAGAAGCACATTAAGGCCATGGAGTGGCCTAGCCAGTCTCAAGACCTTATCCTATAGAACATTTATGGAGGGAGAGAAGACTTTAAAGTTACCAAGCAACAGCCGAGAAACCATAAGGAATTAGGAGAAGTTTTGTAAAGAAGAGTGGACCAAAATCTCTCCTGAGATGTGTGCAAACCTGGTAACCAACTACAAGAAATGTCTTACATCTCTGCTTGCCAATAAGGGTTTCTACACCAAGTACTAAGTCATGTTTTGCTTGGGGATCAAATACTTATTTACTCACTGAACTGCAACTCAATTTATAACATTTGTATCATGTGTTTTTACTGGATTTTTGATTGATATGCTGTCTCTATCATTTAAAATACAACTATGATAAAACATTATAGACCCTTCATTGCTTTGTAGATGGGCAAACTTACAAAATCTGCAGGAGATCAAATAATTATTTTCCCCACTGTACTTACCTGAGTCCGATCTCGATCCAGCAATTTGAACAAGAGCAGCTGCTCCCTCAAGCTCTCTCCCTCCTTATAGGTTCAGAGACAGCAGCGGGAGCCATTGGCTGTCAATCTCAGCCAGTGAGGAGGGATCGGGGTGGGGCCAAACCAAGCGATGTGTAAATTATTATAAATGCAGTTTTGTTCACTTATGTGCCAATTACAGAATTGTCAATTGATTTCCACGTAATGTCTGTTCCAGCAAACTCACTATTCTAAAGCATAAAAATCTAAACAAAGTCTAAAAATGCTCTGTTTCAGTCATAATAAAATTCCCCATGCTTTGTACCAAAAACAGAATTTTAGTACCCTTAGAAATAGAACAATTTTCACTTTTGTTACATTATAAGATACCTTCATTAACAGTTGAAAGAGCAAAATTGTGCTATCAAAACGCAAACCATAAACGTGGGTCTGTTTTTACTATGCTATGCACACTGGAATACACTCTTAATTCCATTATAATTTTACAGGAACCAAAAGGCAGCAACCCTAGGCACAACCAACAGCAGCTGTGATTTCTGCCCCCTGCAACAGCCACAGTACATGGAGACCTAGAAGCGCATTCCTTTTCCGCTTTACATAGATATATTCACTCTTATGTTGGCCACACACTACACAAAAAATGGTTCAAACTCATTTTCAAATAAAACAAACACTTCAATAACGCTAAGAGAGCAAATGATAGTGCTATCACATAATGACCGAATTTAGATCAATAAATAATTTAATGGACATAAATGAAACAGTTTTTTGTCCATTTTGTCACATGTGCACAGTGCAAATAGTTCAATTTTTACAGGACGATAAACACATTAAGCTTTCAATTTTTTTGATCGTTCAGCAGTTTTCCAACCTGTTCCCTTGATTTTTTGTCTCTGAAAAGTCAAAAACAGTTTTCTATTTGTGCCCATTAACTAGACAAAAAAACAACCAAAGGTACAAAGGACAGATTTTCAAATAAATTTTTGGCTAGCGTATGTCCAGCATTATTAGGCCCTGTTCACATATAGTGCAGCAGAAACACGGGTTCCCGGCTCTTGATTTTAAAATCGCAATTCACAAGTGTTTCCGTGTGTTGCTCTTAGGGCAGCCCATTTACTTTATTGGACTGCCCTATGTGCATTTGTCACGCCAAGGAAGCTCAGGGACCAAATTTAAGCTCTGAGCAAGGCAACTTTTTTTAAACACGTGTTTTGCCATGCAACAATTGCGGCAAAATCACACCACGTTTGGGGTGCCATTCAATGTGTGTTTAGCTGTGAATTGAAATTTCGAATCGCCCAAGTGTGAACGAGGCCTTGGTGATGCTTTATTTAGAGGTTTTGTTATTTTTTTAGTCTATTTAACTCTGAAACCAGAGTTAAATAGACTAAAAAAAACATAAATTAATGGCTGACAAATATGTATGAATTAGTAAGCATTAAGCAGACATCAAATTCAAGTCATGAGAAAAAAACATATGCCACAAAAAACTACTGAGCTTCTCGGAAGAACTACTTCATCATTAAATTTCTATAAACATAATATTTCTCATGAAAAACTTTGTGAGAGAAAAAAAGTTTGCATGCCTACCTTTGATAATAGTAAGGTATGAAAACAAAAAAAACATTTGTTTAAAAACTGAAATGAAATGTGAAATATGCCAGCTATACATAAACAGCACTCACCTTTGTCTTTGTATGGAAAAGAGTGGACTTTTGGTGAAGAGTTATGTCCATTATACTGTTTGAATTTGGGATGTCTCTGCTATTTCTGCGTTCATCCTCTCTACTACTGCCATCGGACTGATCAAAGTCATCACTGTCCTGATCCATTTCCTCCTCATCATCTTCATCCACATCACAAACATGATCCTCATCCTCCTCTTCATCCTCTGCTGGCTCATGTTCTTCAGGTTGGTCCACAGACTCCTGATCTGCTATAACGCAGCTGTTATTATTTTCTTCCAACTGTCCGTGCTGGGAATCGTTTCTATCCACACTACCAGGGCCATCCACATCTCCATTTACCACTATATGCTGATCCTCCTCCTGCTGCTGTGAATTCTGTTGCTCATCCTCCTCCTCTACTCTGTTCATTTGCTCCTCATCTGCTTGGCTGGAGGAAGCATTACCTCGCACAGAGCCTCCAGTACGTCGCCTCTTGCTGCCCACAGACAGCAGTTCCTGATTCATTTCCAAAAGCCAGCTTGCTACTTCATGGACATTCAGTAGACTGTGTGAAGCGACAAACGCTTTCACATTCTGAAATACATAAAAATAAAAAATAAAAGGTGTCACTCGCATCAAACAAATCAATAAAAAAATACAACCATTACTACTTTTTAATAAGTCACCAATTGTTTAAGCTGCAACTTAAAAACTAAAATGATTATTATTATACAGGATTTATATAGTGCCAACAGTTTACAGAGCACTTTAAAACATTAAGGCAGACAGTACAATTACAATACAATTTAGTACAGTAGGAATCAGAGGGCCCTACTTGTTAGAGATTACAGTGGGAAAAGTACGGTAATTGAGGATTTGTACTCACAAATTGCACCAGGAACATGGGCCTGGTGCTCACAAAATACTTCTAAGCATTGGCCCAGTAGAAATGGATTAGAAGACAGTACCTGAATACACACAAGCACTTACTGAATTTGTTATCTGACTTACACCACGATGTATGGAAAACACATTGCAGAACTGTCAAACATTGATACTTCAGTACTATTTCTATGACTTCCTCAAGTTTAATGTGACCCTCGACTGGGGTCAGTCAGTCAGTTTTTCAGGTGGACCTAATCAGACCCTCCAGTCTCCTCTATGGAGCGGATGATGTCAATGGACACGTCCGCTGACACCCACCGCCATCCGATCCTTTCCGCCAAAAACAGGCGGATGGTGGTCCTAGCACTATACCTTTTTTGTATTTTTAAATATAGAGCACCAAACAGGTTCATTTTATATGTTATGTACATATCCATTAAACTGCCTTTCTACCAAGGTGGAAGAATGGGTAACATGCACCTCATTGTAGCAGACAATAGCTCAGGGTATTGCAAGCAAATACTTTACTTTTACTTCAATTAAAGAAAACAAACCTTTCTGTTCAGATTCTTAAATAGTCATTATCAGTGAGAGATCAGAATGTTGTCCCAATAGGACTTCAAGCGGCATTAAACCCAAAACCAAAAATGGAATATATTGCAGCTTACCTATCATTAGATGTGGTGGCTGCATTACTTTTCTTTTTTTTAGGCCTTTTGCCCTGGCTATCTGGCCAGTAACACACCTCCTGTATCAGGCTCTATCCAACACCTATGCAGTTTGCTTTTGAGCGTTTCTACAGTGCTCTTTGCGTTATTTTACTGCGATTTTGCCGCAATTTGCATTTTTTATTTATTTTTATTTTTTTTGGGGGGGGGGGGGCAAATTTGTTATTGGGCATTTTAAAAAATGGCAAATGCACATCACTGTAGAAACATGGTTAAAACTTAATACATGCTTTTCTGCAGCTTCTCCAATGAAGTCTACTGAACCAAAAAAAAGCACTGTTTTGCATTTAAAAAAGTCCCTGACCCTTTCCAAAAACAGAGGCACAAAAATGCATTGATGTGAACATGTTCCATAGGAACCCATGTTAAAAATAATGTCCTGCATTTCTGCAAAAAGCCAAATGCATGAAAAAACCGAATTGGTGTGAACAGAGCCTAATGCCCCGTACACACGGTCGGATTTTCTGATTGAAAATGTGTGATAGGACCTTGTTGTCGGAAATTCCGACCGTGTGTAGGCTCCATCACACACTTTCCATCGGATTTTCCGACACACAAAGTTTGAGAGCTTGCTATAAAATTTTCCGACAACAAAATCCGTTGTCGGAATTTCTGATCGTGTGTACACAAATCCGACACACAAAGTGCCACGCATGCTCAGAATAAATTAAGAGATGAAAGCTATTGGCTACTGCCCCATTTATAGTAGCGAAGTACGTGTTTTACGTAACCGCGTTCAGAATGATCCGATTTTCCGACAACTTTGTGTGACCGTGTGTATGCAAGACAAGTTTGAGCCAACATCTGTCCGAAAAAACTCTAGGATTTTGTTGTCGGAATGTCCGATCAATGTCCGACCGTGTGTACGGGGCATTAGAGTGCCCCCACTCTGGAGCACAGGGGAACCTTTGTACAGCAGCATTGTCAGTTTGGAGGGAGGAGAGTGTTGGATGCACTAGCAGATTTAGATACACTATCAAATTGAAGGAAAACTGCAGGTAACACAGCAGTTACACAAGCACTTACAGCAAGTTTTTTTTTTTTCTTGGGAGTAAGGTTTTACATGAAGAAATAAAAGCTGGTCGTTGTAAGCACCCGTCAGTGGTAAATGGTTTGTCTCAACCCTCTAGTGATACATTAGCAAAACAGCTTGTACTGTTGGGGAAAAAAAAGGCTTGCTGACCAAACCACCAGGTGAAAATAAAATAATGAAAACTTAAACAAGAAAACTTATGCGGCCATCACATCTAAGAATTGGTAAGTTGCAATATAATACAGGTTTGCTTTTGGGTTTAATACTGCATTCAGATCACATTGTGCTTTGCTGCTGAAGCTCTTGCCCACCACTGGAGGGAGCATGTGGATTATAGCAGACGGACTGCTATTTCAGTCTAATCAATGCAAAGCTAATTTTCCAAGAACTCTTCCCAACGGTAGCCCAAAGCAGTTCCTTCAGCAGCATATCAAAATGTAAAAAGAAGCAGGGAGACAGCATGCTACAGAAGGTATGCTTATTTTATGTGTAAATGTTAAAAAAGTGTACATTCCCCTAAATTCTGTGATCTCTTTTCACAGGACAATCTCCTGGTGAATCTCCCCCTAATGGAGACCCAGACCGCAAAAAAAAATTGCCTCTTCTCCCCTCTATCCAAAACTACAAAAACGTTTTGTCTTTAGTTATAAAGTGTACGCATAGCCCAACATAGAAGAATCTAACTCCGGGTCACGTTTTCATTGTTTTCCTCACCCAACAGTTCCAACCTCTGTATTCCATCTAGTTGTCACCCAGGCAGAAAGATACGAGAACTCCAAAATGTTATAGTACCTTCAAAAAACAAATAGGTAAGGGGAAATTTCCCATAGGTTACAACTATCAAGAGATAAGCAATACTAAACAAAACCATTTTGACAATATAAACACACCCAGTTCCCACTGGATGCGGCTCTTAAGTTGCACTATTTCAGTGCGATTTCAAAGCCACCGATCAGTGAGACTTCATGTGCGGCTTGCCGATATCTGTGCTACTTCATACACAGATGTCAATGTGAGTCACATGAAAAATCGCACAAAAATGGAGCAGGAACCTTTTTCAAAGTTGCTGCGGCTCACATTGCACCGATTTGAATGGTCCCATAGCAGCAAATAGGGAGCGACTTGTCATGCGAGTTTGATCAGTCACAAGCTACACCAGGTGTGAATAGGGGTTAATTTTCACTGGATAAAAAAAAAAAAAAAAAAACTGATAAATCACAGGCCATTTCTAAAAAACATACAGTATGTAAAACTGAAAGTGTGCAAAAGAATGTTTACAATGTATTTTACATTCTGTTACTCTAACAAAAGGAGCACAGAAGGAAACAATGTACACACATACATAATACATCCCAAACTATCTTACATACAAATACGCCATCAACAATGTGCTTTTTATAAAGTCACACATGGCATTGCCTGACAGCCTCTGACAAAGCAATTACAACATTCTTTCAGAGGACCAGTAAGTTAGTAAATTATTTGAATCAGTTCACTACCTAAAATAGTAACACATCATCTTTGGCTCCCTTGGTTCTGCAAGCTGAAAGATCTGGGAAAGTACAATAAAACTCAATGCATTCCTGAAATTCTATGCTACATGCTAAATACAAATCAACCCAAGAATGCTTGGACTTTTTTTTTTTTGTTGGCTGAGCAAACACATTGGCAGACAATCATGAAGACATTATAATTACTAAGACACAAATGCTAATTCGATTTTTTTTAAATTAGATATCAGATAATATTAATATAATATTTTTAAAAGGCAATTTTTCCAAAATATCTGTCATTGAGACTGTGATTTACCTTTTGCATCAAGTCGCTGCAATAAATCCCTTCTAACAAGGAATATTTTTGTGCAAACATACATTATTTTGTTCAATGCAACTACTTGAACTCCAGGGATTTGTTCTGACCCATATAAAGCGAAGCCCAATAGCAAAATCATCTACTACTGTTTGGCCAATACAGCTATATGAAGGTGAATATACTAACTCTAAGCAGCAAACCATCTTTCACAATGATGTGGTGCGATTTTCCTGCACAACATGTGCTGTGCCACAGAATTCTATTGCATCTGCCACGTTTGGTGCATTTTCTGAAAGTGCAGCAAAATTCCTGCATGCAGGACTGATAAAAATTCTGTGGGTTCAGCAAGGATCTCCAATTGACTTCTGTCAAAGGGAGGGGGGGGGGCCTAAAGCCAGCTTTAGCCATGCGTCTGGCAAAGTCTATATGGGAAAATCTCCTTTGTACAACTGTGACATTTAGGGACACAAAACATGTTTTGCTTGCCAAATACAAAAGTTAAAAGCAATAAAAAAATATTAAATAAAAGCCTGAGGCTGTCAAGGGGCAAACATATCCCAATTCAGATCCCTTTGGAAATTTGAGAAGTAAAACTTCTAAATTAGGTTCTCAAGAGCAGATTGATAGAGGGGTAGTCAGCACTGGGACTTGCATCGCTGCATTTTGTACTGTGACATAAAGGCTGTATAATAATTACAGGAAAGTTTATAGTTATGAGGTACTAAGAAATATGATTTTTTGAAACATAAAAATGATGATAGTGTGACTTGTTGATAAAGGAAGTAAATTGTGGAGAAAGCCAAACCGCAGGAATTCAGCCACTTTATAAAATATGCTGGATTAGTAGGGGTTAAGTCAATCGAGGTGCATGCCATCTCATCAATTTATCGCTTTAATTTACTATTGACATTTTAACTGAGCACCAGGAGTCCAGCTAGTGCTATAATTTTGGCGATCCAACGCTGAACCCTCTGGTCTCAGCTCCTGCAGCTGCAGAGTAGCATGAAGCCGCTGTGCCCGTAACTTCCCTCCTCCTGCCCAGTCACAGAGTGCTTTGTATTATATGAATTCATTCACAAAAAAAAAAGGCTTCTGTGAAAGAACAAATATATTAAAAATAAAAACACAACATCAATCACATGTACACAAGTATTCACAGCCTTTGCCATAACACTCAAAATAGAGCTCAGGTGCATCCTGCTTCCAATAATCATCCTTGAGATGCTTCTACAACTTGATTGGAGTCCACCAAGATCCCACAGTTAACAGTGCATGTCAGGGCAGAAACCAAGCCATGAAATACAAGGAATTGACTGTAGACCTCTAAGACAGGATTGTATAGAGGCACAGATCTAGGGAAGGGTACAGAAAATTTTCTGCAGCATTAAATGTGCCAATGAGCACAGTGGGCTCCATCATCTGTAAATGAAAGAAGTTTGGAACCACCAGGACTCTTCCTAGAGTGGGCCGCCTGGCCAAACTGAGTGATCGGGGGAGAAGGGCCTAAGTCAGGGAGGTGACCAAGAACCAAATGGTCAAACTGACAGAGCTCCAGCATTTCTCTGTGGAGAGAGGAGAATCTTCCAGAAGAAAAACCATCTCTGCAGCACTCCACCAATCAGGCCTGTATGGTAGAGTGGCCACACGGAAGCCCCTCCTCAGTAAAAGGCACATGAAAGCCCACCTGGAGTTTGCCAAAAGGCACTTGAACTCTCAGAACATGAGAAACAAAATTCTCTGGTCTGATGAAACGAAGGTTGAACTCTTGACTGAATAACAAGCGGCATGTCTGGAGGAAACCAGGCGCCGCTCATCACCTGGCCAATACCATCCCTGCAGTGAAGCATGGTGGTGGCAGCACTATGCTGTGCGGATGTTTTTCAGCGGCAGAAACTGCGAGACTAGTCAGGATCGAGGGAAAGATAAATGCAGCAATGTGCAGTGACATCCTTGATGAAGACCGGTTCCACAGCATTCTGGGCCTTAGACTGAGGTGAAGGTTCATCTACCAATAGGAAGAGTCCTGGTGGTTCCAAACTTCTTCCATTTACGGATGATGGAGGCCACTGTGCTCATTGGGACCTTCAATGCTGCAGAAATTTTTCTGTACCCTTCCCCAGATCTGAGCCAAGATACAATCCTGTCTCGGAGGTCTAACGGACAATTCCTTGAAGTTCATGGCTTGATTTGTGCTCTGACATGCACTGTTAACTGTGGGACCTTATATAGACAGGTGTGTGCCTTTCCAAATCATTTCTAATCATCTGACTTTACCACAGGTGGACTCAAATAAAGTTGTAGAAACATCTCAAGGATGATCAGTGGAAACAGGATGCACCTAAACGCAATTTTAAGTGTCATAGCAAAGGCTGTAAATACTTAAGTATACATGATTTTTTTTTTTTTTTTTAATAGGATGCAAAGATTTCAAATAATCTTCTTTCACGTTGTCATTATAGGGTATGGTTTGCAGAATTTTGAGGAAAATAATGAATTTAATCCGTTTTGGAATAAGGCTGTATCATAACAAAATGTGAAAAAAGTGAAGCGCTGTGAATACTTTCTGAACGCACTGTATGTGTGCACAGCATCTCTCCTGTCAGAGCCCCAGGAGCATAGTGATAACTGGACTCTGGGAACTCCATAAGACTGTTAGATGTACGGTAGATTAAAAACACAAAACCACAAGGTGGCATGCACCTCTTAATTCATAGTATATCAGCTCATTTTACAAAGCAGCTGAATTCCTGAAATTTAGCTTAAAATCAACAGTATATGAATTTCAAAACTGATTAGAATAAACCAAGGTCTATCCTCAGGAAAAAATGTAAATGGGAAAAAACAGGCAGACTTTGTACCACTAGAGCATTTTTTGTAGTCAAGTCTTTTATGTTTCTATGTATTGGAATAGAAATGGAAACTCGTCCATAGTTCACCTGGCTGTGACTGGCTTTGTTATTTCACAGACCTGGAACAAACATGCATCATCAGATGCAAATTGCTGCAAAGAATAGAAGCCAATTTATCATCAGCAGGATAGCCATTCAACTAGCATTTTAAGAATGAGGCGCCAGTAATGACAATACTCTTCCTCAAAGCAATATCTTATGATGCCATTTTGATGCAGGAGATTAAAAAAAATTTTTATTTTTTTTTTAGTACCCCTGTACCCAGACACTGTATGAAGAGCTAAGGACCTGGCACCAGTACATAACACATATTCAAGTGTGAATGTTTTAAAAGCACTGCTTTGTGAATATGTGTATGCAGAGACACCAGTTTTAGCTTGTTACATAGGCAAGCTGTGCCTGTAGAGGACTCTTCATAGGGCTAAGGGAGCTTATCACATTAGTCTGTAACTACAGTCAGGTCCATAAATATTGGGACATCAACACAATTCTAATCTTTTTCAAGTTCTTGATCTGGCCAACTGTTGTGAAGGGTGCATTCTTCACCAGGGAAAGAAGTCTTCGGTCTTCCACCAGTTGTTTTCCGTGGTCTTCCGGGTCTTTTGGTGTTGCTAAACTCACCGGTGCGTTCTTTCTTTTAAAGGATGTTCCAAACAGTTGATTTGGCCACACCTAATGTTTTTGCTATCTCTCTGATGGGTTTTTTGTTTTTTCAGCCTAACGATGGCTTGCTTCACTGATAGTGACAGCTCTTTGGATGTCATATTAAAAGCTGACAGCAACAGATTCCAAATGCAAATAGCACACTTGAAATTAACTCTGGACCTTTTATTTGATATTTCCTTGTAAATGGGATAATAAGGGAATAACACACACCTGGCCATGGAACAGCTGAGCAGCCAACTGTCCCATTACTTTTGGTCCCTTGAAAAGTGGGAGGCACAAATACAAACTGTTGTAATTCCTACACCGTTCACCTAATTTATATGTAAATACCCTCAAATTAAAGCTGAAAGTCTGCAGTTAAAGGACATCTTGTTTGTTTCATTTCAAATCCATTGTGGTGGTGTATAGAGCCAAAAAGATTAGAATTGTGTTGATGTCCCAATATTTATGGACCTGACTGTATGTGCCTTGCTTATACAGGTTCACTTTAATGTAGACCTCCATGGGCATATACAGTTCTCATAAGTATACATACCCTGGCAGAATTTATGATTTCTTGGCCATTTTTCAGAGAATATGAATGATAACACAAAAACTTTTCTTTCACTCATGGCTGGTGTTTGTCTGAAGCCATTTATTGTCAATCGACTGTTTATTCTTTTTAATGACAACAAAAGCTACCCAAATTACCCTGATCAAAAGTTTAAATACCCTGGTGATTTTGGCCTAATAACATGCACACAAGTTGACACAAAGGGGTTGAATGGCTATTAAAAGGTAACCATCCTCACCTGTGATTCGTTTACTTGCAATTTGTGTGTTTGTGTGTGGTTATGTGTGTATAAAAGGTCAATGAGTTTCTGGACTCCTGACATACCCTTGCATCTTTCACCCAGTGCTGCACTGATCTTTCTGGATTCTGAATCATAGGGAAAGCAAAAGAATTGTCAAAGGATCTGCGGGAAAAGGTAGTTGAACTGTATAAAACAGGAAAGGGGTATAAAAAGATATCCAAGGAATTGAGAATGCCAATCAGCAGTGTTCAAACTCTAATGAAGAAGTGGAAAATGAGGGGTTCTATTGAAACCAAACTACAGTCAGGTAGACCAACTAAAATTCCAGCTAAAACTGGCAGGAAAATTGTTTGGGATGCAAAGAAAAACCCACAAATAACTTCAGGTGAAATACAGGACTCTCTGAAAACGTGGTGTGGCCGTTTGCTAATGCACAATAAGGAGGCACTTGAAGAAAGATGGGCTTTTTGGCCACAACCATAAACACTACATTTGGAGAGGAGTCAACAAGGCCTAAGATGAAAGGTGCACCATTCCTACTGTGAAACACGGAGGTGGAACGCTGATGTTTTGGGGATGTGTGAGTTACAAAAGCACAGGAAATTTGGTCAAAATTGATGGCAAGATGAATGAAGTATGTTATCAAAAAATACTGGAGGAACATTTGTATTCATTAGCCAGGAAGCTGCGCATAGGACGTACTTGGACATTCCAACATGACAATGATCCAAAACACAAGGCCAACTCGACCTGTCATTGGCTACAGCAGAATAAAGTGAAGGTTCTGGAGTGGCCATCTCAGTCTCCTGACCTCAATATCATTGATCCACTCTGGGGAGATCTCAAACGTGCAGTTCATGCTAGACAGTAGAGCTGCACGATTCTGGACAAAATGAGAATCACAATTTTTTTGCTTAGAAAAAGATCACGATTCTCTCAATGTAAAATCTTTCACATTATACAAAAAAAAATGAAACATTATTGGTTAGTTTTTTTTTTGTTTTTTTTAATTCATTAAAGTAATTTTTTCCCAAAAAATTGCATTTGAAAGACCGCTGCGCAAATACAGTGTGACATGCAACAACCACCATTTTATTCTCTAGGGTGTCCACTAAAAAAAATACATATAATGTTTGGGGGTTCTAAGTAATTTTCTAGCAAAAAAAAAAATGATTTTAACTTGAAACCAACAAATGTCAGAAAAAGGTTTAGTGTTTAAGTGGTTAAACTTTTTTTACTTCCACACAAAGTCTTTTCCATTGACAAATTGTTACAATGTTTCAAGTTAAGTTCAACTGTTAGAGCCGGTTCACACTGAGGCAGCACGACTTGCAGCACGACTGCCTCAGGCGACCTGCACACGACAGCAGCGGCGACTTGCAAAACGACTTCTATATAGAAGTCAATGCAAGTCGCCCCCAAAGCATTACAGGAACCTTTTTCTAAGTCGGAGTGACTTGAGTTGCTCCTTTTAGAAGGGTTCCATTGTACAGAACGGAAAGCCCAGTGTGAACCGGCTCTTAAAGAATGTTTTGATTCTTGGCAGACTGCCCAGTTTTTCTCTTCCTTTCTTTTGAGGGCTGTGGCTTCAGAAGAGCAGAGAGAATTCTTTGTATAGAAAGAATTGGGAAATATTTTAGTCAAAATCGCGATAACGATTCTTGATGATTAATCGTGCAGCTCTACAAGACAGCCCAAGAATTTACAGGAACTGGAGGCTTTTTGCCAAGAGGAATGGGCAGCTTTTTCATCTGAGAAGATAAAGAGCCTCATCCACAAATATTACAAAAGACTTCAAGCTGTCATTGATGTTAAAGGGGGCAATACACGGTATTAAGAACTGGGGTATGTAAACTTTTAATCAGGGTCATTTGGGTAGTTTCTTATGTCATTATGATTTAAATAGAGTAAACACGGTTGATTGATAATAAATGGCTTCAGCCAAGCGCCAACAATGAGTGAAAGAAAGTTTGTCTCATCATTCATATTTTCTGAAAAATGGCCAAGAAATCATAAATTCTGCCAGGGTGTGTAAACTTATGACCACAACTGTATACTTATCTACCTATCGCTCTGACCAGTTTAACTGCCAGGAGCATAAGGAAAGCCCTGTGTGAGCTAAAAGCCACATCTTTTACAGTGCGATCTATGGATTACTCCTGTGTGAAGACACTGATTGGTCAAGCACCATCAGATCTTACAAAGTCATAAATCGTTCTAAGCCAGTGAGTCAAATTATGAAAGCCAAAGGGGCTTATTTACTAAAGGCATATTTAAACTAGTCCACTTTGAAGTTCAGTCGTTGTAGACCTGAGGGGGACATGCAAGGAAAATAAAAAACAGCATTTTTGCTTGTACATGATTGGATGATAAAATCAGTAGAGCTTCCCCTTATTTAAAATCTTCCCCTCAGATCTAAAAGCGACTGCACGTATAATTGCATTTGCAGTGCAAAGTGGATTTGCCTTTAGTAAATCAAACCCAAATTGTCACTATGACAGTCACATTTGCAGTCGCTTTGAAACCTGGAGCATGCCAATATAAAAATATCAACATTTGATGGTAAATCTGAAACCAGCACAGTGGTGTAGTGGATAGCACTCTTGCCTAACAGTAAAAAGGGTCGCTGGTTCGAATCCCAACCACGACATGACCTGCCTGGAGTTTGCATGTTCTCCCTGTGCCTGTGTGGGTTTCCTCCGGGTACTCTGGTTTCCTCCCACCCTCCAAAGACATGCTGGTAGATTAATTGGCTTCTGTCTAAAATTGGCCCTAGCATATGAATGTGAGTTAGGGACCTTAGATTGTAAGCTCCTTGAGGGTAGGGACTGATGTGAATGTACAATGTATATGTAAAAGTGCTGCGTAAATAGACGGCGCTATACAAGTACCTTAAATAATAATAATTTCATGGTAAATCTGAAACCTGGGTTGCCCTTTCCCAACTTCTACACTTCAACTTACAAAGCCCCACTGTCTTCTTCTCCTGAAGACAAGGTGCGTATCTTCAAATAAAACTTGTTCTAATGCTCATCGCCAGATGCTACTATAAACAGGAACCAATTGCATGTGTATTCAGCAATGGTGTAGGAATGACACCCTGCCGTGTCTCCATCCCTTCTGTAGGGTGAAGTGTTGGAAGGGTGTGTCCACTTTTGCAATTAGGTGAAGTACTGGGGTTGTTTTATACTTCCCTTATAACCAGTGAAGCCACCCATCACAGCGTTGGGCATACAGGAAGGTGCAAGAGGTGGATATTAGAATGGACCAGGATTTGGGGCTTCCAATGAAGGCACATGCATGCACCTCTAGGTGTTTGCTGTATACTAATGTAATCAATACAGAAAATTTGACAAAATTACTTGTTTGCGTCAAGCATGGATACTATTTAGATCCTTGATGCAAAGATGGCAACTTCACAGAGCATTTACAAATGCATATCTGAAATAAATGATCAAAATACATAACAGCAAGCAAATGAAAAGTTGACTTTATTTTTACAATAATTGCAAATTTTACAATAATTTAAAATGACTGCACACTAAAGTTACATGACAGATTCTCCAACATGACGTTGACTACACAAAAAAGACAGGACAAATATTTACCAAGAGTTGGTCCTTTTTGTTAAACGGTAATCTAAAAAGGGGTCAATAAAGAAGTCATTGCATACCACTTTACATTAATTATGAAGCCAGACAGTCTGCAATGATCACCAGTAATACCTAATCATCAGTTCACCGATTCTCATGCTGAAATGCATCAATCACATAATGAAGATTAACAACATAATTGTTTTTCTAAATGCACGTTTAAAGGAACATCAACTCCAACAGTTGTTCACTAGATGCTTTATAAAGCAAGCAAACCTGTGTGATGTACACACGGTTAGGGGTAACAAAATACTGGGATGTATACTGTCATTTCATCAATTGCAAAAGACAGCTATAATCAACAAAGACAAATAAGACCACATGATGCATCTCCGGAAACCTGCAGGTCACCCTTTCTCAGACATACATTCATTTCTATAATTAGCCAGCAGTTTAAAGTGGATAGCATATAAATAAAAGTAATACGAAACTATGCTGAGCTGAAAGCAGCAGCTTTCATCCTAGCAACAAAATTGTGGAATGTGACACCTAGCAGAACAATAGAGAGTATGTCTAAATCATTTATTTATCAATACCTTAGCACACAATGTGGGAAACTATTCTCACTAGTTCCATTAGCAGATGAGCTTACAATCTCATTTTCCTACCATAATCATTCTGAAATTCATTGAAGATGGCATTCCCAGTGTGAACTCATGACAGAAGCCTGCTGCAAGACTACACTCAGTCACCTTGTAGCTTGTTTTATTTTTAACTTAGTACTATAAATGTACCCAAAAAATATAGTTTTACACATGAAAAACGAAAGTCTTACCCAAGTTTTGATTTTGGAAACCTTACTGGAAGAAAAGGTTTTGGGCATGTAGCAAGAAATAAAGCTTGCCTAGAGGTGGCCACAGACCACCAATGATAGCCTGGTGGTATAAAAATAGTCCCAGCGGGAGAGTTTTATTAGCAGTTTCATGTGTCCAGGAAGAGGATTAGGAACTTTATACTTCAATGTTTATAAACCAGTTTGGTTCATCATGCCTAATGTAATCGTGCGGTTTTGGATACAGGATGCAAGGGTTAGAACCTCCATAAATGGTTGCTATGTCCACTTTAGGTTTTTCCTCACTCTACTTGATGGCTGTCAGGCAGAACAAGTGAGGAAAAAAAACATCCATCTCCTTTCCATTTACTATTTGATAGTTAGCAGAGAGAAGAAATCTCTCACATAGACAAATCCAGCAATAAAAATGCATTTTCCAGTAGACTCAAAAGGTTTAAAACTACTGGCAGTATGTTATTGCCGTCCATGTCCCTGTGAGAGAAATGTGCCCACATTTCCTCTAAATGGTAGAAGACCAAAATTGAAAAGGAGAGCAATATCTTCTATGGTGACAGACAGCATCTAAAACATCTGAACCAACCACCTGTGCATACTGACTCCAATCACCAAATTGATTATCAGGGTGTTTGGCCAACAGTGGCACTGTTATGCTTCATGTACACGAGACGTTTTTACAACCTCTCCTGAACGATTTAACTTGACAAATATTAACCCACGTTTAAAACGTCCGTTTTGCCACGTTTACATGCCCCGTTTGCATTTTAAAAACAAAAAAGAAATACATTTATATATATATATTCCCAAAATAGCCAAAAATGAAAAACCGCCTGTAAACGAGATGCGGCAAAACGCGCGTTACCGCGTTTGGCGCTTGAAACGCCTCTAAACTCAGAACCCTTTTTTTTTGCGTTCCAAAAAATGTCTCTAAACTCAACTGCCTAGAAACGACTATAAACGACCAGGTGTACATGTACTGATAAGATAATAGAGGAGAGTTCAGGAGCAGTTGAAAAAATGCCCAACTGCTCCTAAACGACCATTTAGCAGCAGCAGTGTACATGAGGCCTTAGGAGGCTAGGAGGAGTTACTTCACTCATTTGGTCTTCCCTTCACGGCCGCAAATGATGTCACGCAGCGCCGGCTGGACTGAGCGCGTGTCTTGCAGAAAACACAGTTTGACATGATGAGGAAGCGGAGTTCGCTAAAACATCTCCCATCCACATCACTCGCTTTTGGGAGCCAACCCATTCATACAGGCCAAGAGAGAAGACATCTACCTTGCTGTACATGCAATTTTAAGCTCCATGTTTGTGAGTGTAACCCTTTTAACTTGATTTCGCATTTTTAGCATTAAACAGTATTACACTATGGCAGCCTTGCACTCTCTTTTCTTTGTACATTTCAGATTAAGTCCGCCACCCAGTGAATTTTTGACAGAGCTGCAGCACCTGGAGCAAAGAGAACTTTCTTTATGTAGACTGTTACAATTTGTGTGTTGCTTATGGGGACAGCGCTGGTTTGGTTTTCTTGTCTACATGAGGCCTTAGATATCTGTGATCCAAAAAGGCCAACACCTTTGTTCAAATATAGCCTATTTTTACTGCATTTCTATGAAAACAAATGTTTCAGAGACTCACAGGTCTCTTATCAAGATGACAAAACATGGCAACAACTCACTTGTATGTAGTTAAAGAAGAAGTCCAGCCTGTGCTTTTTAGGCTGGGCTTCTCCTATGGGTCACAGGAGTGCAATTCGTTTTGCACAAATATGTGTTGGCTTTTTCTGGTTAAGAGCTTCTAAAGCTTGACAGGAGTATTAATCCTCTATGGTAAAATCCAAAACTTAAGAGTTGTTCCGGTCCCCCACGAAAAAATTAAAAGTCAGCAACTACAAATACTATAGCTGCTGACTTGATAATAGGACACTACCCTGTCCAGGGTTCCCGCAATGTCGGCATCCCAGCCGATTTTCGGATTGGCTCTCGGGTGCTGCCGCCGCCATTTGTAGTAAGGGATCCCGGCAGTTTAGCCTTTCAACTTGAAAGCTGGTTGCCTATTGTGCATGCGCGAAGCGCTTTCTATTTGGCCTGGCGGAAGGGAGGAGGAGGGGGCCCAAACTTCAGAGGGACGGCACTGTCTCCTGAAAGTGCGGACAGGTGTGGCACCAGGAGGGGAGTCAATTAAGCAAAGGTTCCTCTTATGGGTGGAACTCCGCTTTAAGTGTAAAAATAAAAAAGCTATTGATCCTGACAGGAATTGCGGTGTCTGATAACTACCTCGGACAGGAACTGTGTAACTGGGCAGAATCAACAGCTAAAAAAAAGAATAAAAAAATAAATAAATAACCAAAGAACTCTTCCATTATTATTGCAGTACACATTGATTGTGAAATGATGGGGGGCAGTGGCCTCATTTGAAAAAAAAACAGAAATTTCCAAGCTCAACTTACTGACCAGCCTGCGACCAACCAAATTGACCTGTCCAACAGTATGCATTAAAAACAGAGTTTAGTCTGCACACATTTGAGTGGCCTCATTTGGCCTTGCAGCAAACATGAGTTGTCCAAAACACGGGAAAATGGGTGAAGATATCTTGCCCTGGATACTGCAAGAAATATAGCTACAGAAATCAGAGTAGTCATACCACATCCTTCAGAGTGTCATATGAACATGCATACCATGAACAACGCAAACCCTTTACTGGTGCCCACACTGCTACCTAAACAGTGACCATCCACTTAAATCTATTGATAATGCTAGCCAAAATATGATTCAACCAATCAACCAGGAGCAAAACTGAAATACCACATTTGAGTTTAGTTATCTTTTACTACTCCTATAAAGCACAAAGATTGAATTACTTTATGAGTTGCAGATATACAATTTTGAGGAAAACAAAGCAGGGGAGGAAGCAGCGACCATATGACTAACATATCTCTTGCCGTAAGCAAGAACCATCTAATTAACTGCAGTTGTTAGCTCTGATTGCAATAAACAAAATACATCCACTCCGTATCATCCAATTACCTCTTTGTGTGATGTCATTCAAAACTGAAATAAAAGGCAAGATTCTTTCATGTAAGAAATAGGAAAAATATTCACAGTTCATTTCCCACAAAGTCATAAACAATCTCAAATTCTAACATCCTACACTTGACAGCCCATGGACATACACAGTATCTCACAAAAGTGAGTACAACCCTCACATTTTTGTAAATATCTTTTCATGTGACAACACTGAAGAAATTACACTTAGCAGCAATGTAAATTAGTGTACTGAGTGTACAGCTTGTATAACAGTGTAAATTTGCTGTCCCCTCAAAATAACTCAACACACAGCCATTAATATCTAAACCGCTGGCAACAAAAGCGAGTACACCCCTAAGTGAAAATGTCCAAATTGGGCCCAATTAGCCATTTTCCCTCCCTGGTGTAATGTGACTCGTTGGTGTTACACAGTCTCAGGTGTGAATGGGGAGCAGGTGTGTTAAATTTGGTGTTATTGCTCTCACTCTCTCATACTGGTCACTGGAAGTTCAACATGGCACCTCAGGGCAAAGAACTGAGGATCTAAAGATAATAATTTTTTCTCAACATAAAGATGGCCTAGACCCTGAAAATGAGCTACAGCACGATGGCCAAGACCATACAGTGGTTTAACAGGACAGGTTCCACTCAGAACAACCCTCCCCATGGTCGACCAAAGGTGTTGAGTGCACGTGCTCAGCGTAATATTTAGAGGTTGTCTTTGGGAAATAGATGTATGATTTGTGCAGAGGTTGAAGGGGTGGGGGGTCAGCCTGTCAGTGCTCAGACCACACTCTGCATACTGCATCAAATTGGTCTGCATGACTGCCGTCCCAGAAGGAAGCCTCTTCTAAAGATGATGCACAAGAAATCCCGCAAACAGTTTGCTGAAGACAAGCATACTAAGGACATGCATTACTGGAACCATGTCCTGTGGTCTGATGAGACCAAGATAAACGTATTTGGTTCAGATGGTGTCAAGAGTGTATGGCAGCAACCAGGTGAGGAGTACAAAGACAAGTAGGTATAGTCAAGCATGGTGGTGGGAGTGTCATGGTCTGGGGCTGCACGAGTGCTGCCAGCACTGGGGAGCTACAGTTCATTGAGGGAACCATGAATGCCAACATGTACTGTGACATACTGAAGCAGAGCATCATCCTCTCCCCTCGGAGACTGGGCCGCAGGGCAGTATTCCAACATAACGACCCCAAACACCTCCAAGACAACCACTGCCTTGCTAAAGAAACTGAGGGTAAGGGTGATGGACAGGCCAAGCATGTCTCCAGACCTAAACCCTATTGAGCATCTGTGGGGCATCCACAAACGGAAAGTGGAGTAGCGCAAGGTCTATAACATCCACCAGCTGGAAGAGGACTCCAGTGGCAACCTGTGAAGCTTTGCTGAACTCAATGCCCAAGAGGGTCAAGGCAGTGCTGGAAAATAATGGTGGCCACACAAAATATTGACACTTTGGGCCCAATTTGGACATTTTTACTTAGGGGTGTACTCACTTTTGTTGCCAGCAGTTTAGACATTAATAGCTGTGTGTGGAGGGGGCAATTATGATAAAATCTTGTTACAACGTGAAACCAAATGGATTGTCACCCTCAATGCTCTAAAACATCCAGGCCTAAATGATGCTTTGAGTTACAAACCTTTTTTTATAATACATTTTTTTTTTTTTTTTTTTATGTATTATAAACTATTCATATATTAAATTAACTGATGGTTTAATTTAAATTCTCTTTTTTATACATTTATATATTTTTTTATTGAATACAATGTGGTATGAGCTCTTGCTTCGTCCTTGAGTTTCTTCCTCTACACTATTTGGCATGTACGGACACCCCGGGCACCCAGCCAGTCACTTCTTAATCAATGTCTTGATTGCTTGGTTGCCCGTTTTTTAGACACCTTGCGCTGCTGCCTTTTTTCTCCGATTTATTCGTACACACGGTATTTATCATACTACATAATCAGTGATAGTTAGTCTTTAGGCTCATTCAATTCAAGACAACAAAGAATCCCCAAATATGACTGCGTGACAGCAACGTTAATCCAGTGATCCTTGATTTTAATTAACGCCGTTGTATTCACCTAGTACAATTCAGCTATATTATTACTTCTTTTTGAGCCCTGCGAGCCTTCTTACTATTATACTTAGGGCGTAGGATTTTTAAAGATGGCCGCGAGCCTACTTGCCAGTAGTTGACGCCATTTACGTTGCCCGCTGTACGGAAGTCGGATGCGTGCGCATGCGCGGTTGTCTCTCTTGGTCCGCAGCGTGACGATGGGTCAGACGTCGTCACGCTGGAGGGTTTTAAAAGCGGGGCTTTATTCCCCGCCAAGCTTCTGTCAGTTCCTGCTTGACACACGGGGCAGAGGGATCTCCCTGAAGGGCCATTCTATTTAAATAGAAACCCTGATTCATCACAGTAAGTCTACGCTTATTCGCTTTCTATAATAATTATACATTCCCGACACTGATGGTATTCTGAGACATTCCTTCGTTATGTCTTTATCTTTTAGGTTCTCTGTGGTAGTTTGCAGCAATACCTCCAAGTCCAGCTTATCCATCAGCTGTGTATGGACGTATACTGCCCCTCTCTTTGTTTGCTACTCCACTGCAATATTAGAACCATCCTTTACATCCTGTCAGCAATTTTGCAATCTACTATCTTTTGGATGTAGCCTTCTTTTCATCTTGAATTGATTCTATTGAGGTATTTTTTGATTGTTTACATTCATACATAATGCCATTGAAAATTACTTTACTTACCCAGACTTACTGTTCTCCATATTTTCTCTCTCTTCTAAGAAGAGCTCATGCTTAAAGGTTTTTATTTCTCTCTGCATGCCGCCCAAAGTTGAGGTGGGAACCGAGGAGGAAGCATTTTGCCATTACACAAATTCCCGTTCAAATTGTATATTTTTCCCCACAGGTAAGCTCATTTGAGCCGAATGATGATAATGCATAGAAAAAATATATATTTTTTTTTTATGATGCTTACACTTATCAAGCCATGTAGGTAGATTTATTTATCATATATACTTATTTCTTTATTTCTGTATATTGTTCATACTTTAATATCATGATTGTATGAGGTATCAGCAGACATGTATATGTATTGTTTACAGATATTTTTTCTATCTTTTCATAGTTGACTCTAATATCACAAATATAACTCCTGAAGAAGCTTATGCAAGCGAAACATGTTGAGAAAGTGGTATTAACTTCTGTATCAAAGGGTTATCCTTCCCCCCTTCTGTTTTGTATATTGTCCTTTATCATGTTTGTTTCCCTTTTTATATGATTGTTTAATAAAATATGATTTTATGATATGTTGGATATACCATTTGACTCAAGCACAGTTAAAAGTCCCTGAGGCCCACACAATGGCCTCAATGCCCCACTCCAACATTCAATGCCCAAGAGGGTCAAGGCAGTGCTGGAAAATAATGGTGGCCACACAAAATATTGACACTTTGGGCCCAATTTGGACATTTTTACTTAGGGGTGTACTCACTTTTGTTGCCAGCAGTTTAGACATTAATGGCTGTGTGTGGAGTTTTTTTGAGGGGACAGCAAATTTACACTGTTATACAAGCTGTACACTCACTACTTTACATTGTAGCAAAGTGTAATTTCTTCAGTGTTGTCACATGAAAAGATATAATAAAATATTTACAAAAATGTGAGGGGTGTACTCACTTTTGTGAGATACTATAAGCACTGTTCTAAATTTTCCAAAAGCCAACCTGTTCAGACAACAAACTTCTCCAGCTTCAGCATCAGATGGCTTCATGGTATCAAAGCTGTATTTCAACACTAGGTTAGTATGTATTGCCAAAAAGCAGGAATACAATTACTGTCAACAATCCCCTCAAATGCCTCTCTTTCAGCATATGGATTCTCATGCTATTATTCACGCTTATCCAATCCTCAGAGTGCTTTTCCCAAAGGTGGGCAAGGCATGCAAGCAGATTAACATGACTAATCTAAGGTCATCCTCATGTATTTAACAAACAGTTAAAGCGGAGTTCCACACAAAAATGGAACTTCCGCTTTTCGGAACCCTCCCCCCCTCCAGTGTCACATTTGGCACCCTTCAGGGGGGAGGGGGGGTGCAGATACCTGTCTAAAAAAGGTATTTGCACCCACTTCCGGCATAGACTCCCACGGGAGTCTATGCCTCTTCCTGTCCCTCCGCGCTGTCTCCTGGGAAACACACAGGTCCCAGGAGACCAGTTACGACGCGCAGCGCGACTCGCGCATGCGCAGTAGGGAACCGGGAAGTGAAGCTTCAACGCTTCACTTGCTGATTCCCTCACCTAGGATGGCGGCGGCAGCTGCCGAGAGTCGAGCGAGTGATCGGCGTCGGCTGCCGACATCGCTGGACCCTGGGAAAGGTAAGTGGCCATTTATTAAAAGTCAGCAGCTGCAGTATTTGTAGCTGCTGGCTTTTAATATTTTTTTTTTTTTAGGTGGACTCCCTCTTTAAGTGACCATAAAACATGGAGGACTTGTTTGGGACATTATATCCTATTTATTTATTTACAGCTACATTTACTTTTAAAAAGGTAACCTGTTCTTTGTATCTGGCTTTGCCTTACACAGAGGCAGAGTTTGCAGGCATAAAGAAGGCAATATGGATGCACGCACGTACGCAATTAAAAACTATACACAGAAAGTCTGTACCTTCTACGTTCCTCCCAACTATGGTAGCATGGGAAGCAAGATTACCCTTCTTGGAAACTTTAGGAAAGGCAAAAAGGGAATCAATTTTTTGAAAGTTAGACATTGTGGCTAGGTAAACCTTTACTGCTCTAACCACATCCTGGCAAAGTAGTAAAGCCTATCTGACATGCTTTGGGGCAGAGGGAAGGGAGAATAATAACCTAATTGAGGTGAAAGGAAGAGACCAACTTGGGAAAGGTTTGGGTCTCAGGACCACCTTAACTCTATGGAGAAGTTTCTTTACAAGAAAGCTACCAACTTGGAAATAAGCCTGACCAAGCTAATGGCCACCAAAAAGGCCACTTTACCACTGAGATCCTCCAATAGGATATCCTGGATTGGTTCAAAGGAAGGTTTCTCAAGAACCTAAAATACCCTGGACAAAGTGGGGGATTAACATGAGCCTCATCTTGTATAAAAGTCTTAAAGTAGTTGTTACCCACTTCTATGAAAAGCTCCCATTCCCTCTGTAATATAACAATAAGTGCCCCTGAGCCTATATCACAGCGCCTCCCAGCGATCAGGTGACTCCTCGGCTTTCTCTTCTGCCTGGCTGACAGCTCCAGCGGGCGGGGCGAGCACTGCCGCCGACGTCAGCCGGGGAGGAGAGAGAGCCGAGGAGTCATAGCACAGATAAGCATATTTTTTAAATATAGCACAGGAACAGGGGCAGTTTTGTTATGTTACAGAGGGGATAGGAGCATTTATATAAATTATGAGAGCAACAGGAGCAGAGGGGGTGGGGGTTTACAGGAGCAGACGGGGGGGGGGGGGGACAGAGCAGGGCTGCGAATGATGGAGGCACGTAAACTGACCACGGTGTCAGGGATAAGCAGCCGTGATACATCGTGGTCAGCTTACAAGGGGGAAGGCATAGCCAGGCAGGATCAGCCAGGTTTTTTTTTAGGTGTTACAGGGGGTCAGATTACACAGCACAAGCACTGTGCTGTATAACATGCTTTAAGGGAACAGGATATGTTTGGTTTTTTTGGGTTAACAAATGTTCAATGGTTTGCCACAAGGTTAGAAAAATGGGGTATTAAATCATTAATTAGTACCATCATCCTTTGAATGAATAGAGCGATGTTGGGTTGAAAGAGCAGACAATAAGGACCTCTCCAATTGGATCCAATCTCTTTCAAAATTAATAGGACTATTGCGGTACCAAAAGGGGTATAGACGAGAGTATTAAAAAATTGTATAGTTTATTCAAAATGGGGATAAAATGTCCTACAGAGGACACAATATGAACAATAACAACATAACACAATCATACAATAATTGTTACAGCAATATTGACAATCGAATATATAAATAGTGCCTCCACAGACAAATAGAGGCAGGTTATGTGGTACTTGCAGACGTGACCTCTACAGTTTCGCGGTTAAAAGCAGCTTCTTCAGGAGGCGTCTTTTTAGTACATACTCAGCCTACACCCACAAGGGGTTTGGAGCGATACTGTGAGATGCCCACGAAAGGGCGATCCCCTGGGGGCGGGCCAGGGGGGCACTAAGATGGTACGTTACTATGAAGCTAAAACCATTTGCAAATTTGATGGCAAATTCACACCCAGGGTATATGAATGGTAAAGCGACAATGCATTAGAGGGACCAGGCAGCCAAAACATACAGGATCCCATTAGGAAGCTGGCGTGGATGGACTTCTGGGTGTGTGCCTCTGAGGCCAGCCAAAAAAACTATTTTTAAGCTTTTTGGATAGCATAGGGAAGGTTTAACACCCCTGTAACATTTGTTTTGCTGTGTGTGCCCCTGTTCAGAAGATTTCACATCACTTTCTGTCCCAATGACAATTGGATTTTGAAAATTTTGGGTTGTGGAAACAAGCCTTGGTGATAAAGCATCAGTGGAGGTACCTTTTCCCCATAATAGCTCTTACAGGAGTGAATTTCCCTTCCTAGGGGTAGACTTCCTCTCACTTCCTGTTGTATCCATCTGTTTGTAAGTAGGAGTCGTTTGTAAGTCAGATGTTTGTAACTTGGAGACCCCATGTATTTAAATTTCATAAAACTTTCTACCCTTCCCCAGCAGGTCATAGAGGCCCACACCGCACAGTTTTCCACCTTAGCAATCCTGCACACCATCTACTCATTACCTACTTGTAAAAGCCCAGGCCCAGTTCACCTTTATTCACATCTCAGCCACCTGCCATTTCTCAACACAAGAGCAGGAAGCACGCATTTCCCTGATACTAAAAGAACAGAAGAACTCCACCCTACGCTAAAGCAACCACCCAATATCTCATCAATTTGGATTTCAGGGTATTTGTGAAGATTAACACTAACAGACATCAAACCTTTATCTCTTCTCTGAACGATACTGAGCAAGTGGGCTTTGGCCCCTTTACCGAAGCCCATGACACAAGTCACACAATCTCCCTTATGTAACATGCCGACAAACATAACCAGCACTTAATATTTATCTGTTAATGCTGAAAAGTTGTTTGACTGTCAGCTGAGATTTCCTGATAGCTACCTTACAATTAAATTGGCATTCCCTCTTTTCTTTTAGAGGAAATCCTTGAATTATAAAAAAAAAAACCCGACCTGTGTTTACATCAATTGCCTTCTGTCTAATCGCCTGTTCATCCTCATGGGACTCGCCAAGGCTGCCATCTCTCCCTGTTCCTCTACATATTAGCAGTGAAACATCTTGCTAGTGCTATTAGAGGTAATGAGCCAACATCTCCTTTTGAGTGGACACCATCACAAAACTGGGCTCTACAGATGACATGCTGCTGTATGTTTCAAACCACAGGTTAGCGTCCCCTTCCCCCTTCCATACTGCAAGAATTTCATACATTCGTTCTATTGAGCAACTTTAACGTGAACAGCAGCAGTAACACTGAAAATGGCGCTTTCCTAAGCTTGACAACAGACATCTTCCTCATTCGAATTTCAAGGGGTCCAGTTAAAGTGTAACTACCTTGGGGGACACATGCCCCGAGACCTTTCCAGACTCTATATCTTAAATAATATATCGTTGCTACAAAATATGCTACAGATGCTTAAAAAGTGACACTAAACAATACATCCTTATTGCCCATTAACAACCCATACACATACACTACTTAATAGTCCTGTATTCTACTTTCCAAGAAACCATTTCTTACATCCTCCATGAGCTCCCAAATTTAGCCATCATGTGCACTCCTCTATGCACACTACAAATTCCATAATCCATAGTCCATCTTGTGACTAGCATATAGTAAGACCATGGGGAATTAACATAACCACCCTCTTACAGGAAGTCAGAACACCAGAGCAAAAAGAAAAGAAAAAAAAAAGAAGATTTTGGAGATTTGGATGTGGCTGAGAGCAACAGCAGGTACTTCTTTTTAAATTAGGAATACATAATTGAATACAATTTTTTTTTAAAGTAGAGTTTTGCATCATTTTAAGTGCTGGTGGAATGTGTGGAAATTTTGCCCTGTTTCTCATCATACATATTAGATGCAAGCGGTGGGTTAAATACGGAGTCTGCCCTGACTCCTCTCCTACTATATGCGCTACCATGGATATTGTTTTGTACTGAAATTGTTCAATAAATGTCTTATTGAAAAAAAAAAAAGTAGTTATTCCCACTTTTTATGTTTAAGTGACACTAAACAATAACCTTATTCTCCACAAATAATCCATACACAGCCATTATTTAATGGCCCTGTAACCCATTTTTCACTAAATCCTTTCTTACTGTGTTTTTCCGCCTTCTTGCATCATCATCCGTGAGCTCCAAGACATTTTTCCAGCCCACTTCCTCTTGTTTGGAAGAAGCAATACGTGTTAGTTCTGATCAAGTGCACTGCTCTATGCCCACTACAAATCCCATAGTCCCTTTTCCACCTCAGGAGGGAGCAAGAGAGGGTGGCTACATTCCTACATATAGTGATGCTACGAAGAAAAAAAACAGAGCCAACCTCTAACAGTAGCCGGAATTCCAATAACAAAAAGGAAATTTTTGACAGACTCCGCTTGCTCAGCAGGGATCGATCCGATGACCCCCTCTGAGCCGGCGGATGACAGGTCTGTCTCTGCACACTGTGCAGGGATGGAGCTGTCAGAGCTCTGCTCTCCTCTATGGTGGGAGAAGAGAACGGGAAAAGGGCCACAGGGCCCTAATTCGGACTTTACAGGCAAGATGGACAATGATATAATACAGAAATATATTTTATTAACAATAAGTCACATCAAACAGGTCAAGTAAAAAAGAATTAAAAACATACGATAGGCATATGATAGTAATGAGTATCTAGTGTAAACAAGAGTGGACACCAAATAAACGGCTCCTCTATGGGGTCCGTTTTCATCCGATCGGCCAGACGGATGGAAAATAGGGTTTCCATCCGTCTGGATTCAGCAGAGCGAATGGGATGTCAGCGGACATGTCACCGCTGACATCCGGTGCTCCATAGACCTGCATGGAACGGCCGTTTAGGTCCGCCTAAAAAAAACTGACAGGCGGACCTCAACGGTCCGCTTGTGTGAAAGGGGCCTTAAGAATGCATACTTGAATGAATTTTATTTAATAAACCAGGAGTTTAGAGTCACTTTAATGTTCACTACAGGTTCACCTACAATTGGATTGGTAACTACAAAAATCGCCCACAGTTACTGTCTTGTCATTAGGCAATACAGTGTCCACACATTTGCTAATAGTTCACTTGGGCTGGGGTTCACTGTCCATAGAGTTGCAAATATCCAAGGGAAATACACAGAATACTGCATTTTAATTAGTCTTAACATTTCATTTAGCCCCTCTCTGCAAGTCCTACTATATACATACATACATACATAGTCTCCCTACTGTAGGTCTTCATTCAGTTTTTTTCTCCCAAATGGGTGAAAACAGCTGCAAGAACAAGCCCTCAGACACTGCTTTTTTCCCTCTTTACATTTCTCATGAATATGAACACAGGCAGCTCAGGCAAAGAAATATATTCAAAGCACACTGCTGCGAGCTCTGCAATCCCATAATTACTGCATGTCACAGATGCACTTTTCTGCAGATAGGTACACAATTAGACACTCTGGTGCAAATGGCATGCTGAACAAGAGCTATGATTGCAAGGAGTTGTCAGCACAGCCGCAGTTGGTATAATAATGGAAACACACAGGTCCAAAAAGAAGCATGTGAGAGTGTGACAAGAAAAATAAAAAAAATAAAGTAAGCAAGCCAATCAAATAACTATTTGATTGGCTTGTTTATTTTATTTTTTCTTGCTTATTGTGGGTGCTTGTGCATGGTGGGGACAAATTAAAAGTAATGAACCTACATGTCTGCATAATGAATAGCAGAAAAATTTCTTTGTGTTGTAATTTTAATAGATGTATTTGTGGACAGACTACAATATCTATCTCTCTATATCTATATATTTATATATATATATATCTATATCTATCCAACAGGTATCAACAGCCTCAGTAAAATTTCCTAGTGCAATTAGACCTGCACAATTAATCGTCAAGAATTGTTATAGCGATCTTGACTAGTGTTTCAGGAAGAAAGGAAGAGAAAAACTGCCAAGAAACAAAACATTCTTTATCAGTTGAACTTAAGTATAAACATTGTAACAATTTGTCAACGGAATAGACTTCCTGTGTAAATGAAAAATGTTTAACCACTTAAACACTAAACCTTTTTCTGACATTTGTTGGTTTCAAATTAAAAATTTTTTTTTTTTTTGCTAGAAAAATTACTTAGAACCCCCAAACATATATTTTTTTTTAGTAGACACCCTAGAGAATAAAATGGTGGTTGTTGCAATTTTTTTTGTCACACTGTATTTGCGCAGCGGTCTTTCAAATGCAATTTTTTTGGAAAAAATTACTTCAATGAATTAAAAAAAAATAAATAATCTAACCAGTAAAGTTACCCCATTTTTTTTTTGTATAATGTGAAAGATTTTACATCGCGAGCATCGTGAGAGAATCGTGATCTTTTTATTCTAAGCAATGAGAATGAGATGCCAGGTTGGAGGTCAGACCGACACTGGACGCCAGAGTCTGATGAGATTTTTAATGTGAACACATTATACTGCTGGTACCAATATGCACCATCATCTCCACCTCGAACCCCTCCCCATGGCTGCCAACGTATGCAGAGAGCAGCAACAGGTGGCTGCCACAAGATTCCAGCTTCCCTAGGTAGCAATAAAGCATTCATGTACTTTTTTTGCAAAAATATCAAAGCTTTCCATAAAATCTACCTATACGTACCTTACAGTCCTCCATCCATGATTCAAAACGTATCTATTGCTTCTGTCTTACGTCCTTACAGACTTTAGGTTATGACACAGGAAGGAGTTGACCAGCTGATCTCATTAGCACACACTCTGCATCATCCACCCTCCCATTCCCAGCTGCACGTTTTTTAAATGAAATGCAATCAGTGAACACCCTTCTTACTAAATACACAATATACAATCAAATTGTATAGTGTATGGACATCTTTATACAAGTACATAGAAGGCAGTGGACAAAAACACTCAGCTATCAAGCCCCATTCACATCTCTGCATAGCGGGAACTAGCATTCCCACATGCTTTTTTTTTTTTAGCGAGGGGGGTGTGTGTTTTGGAGTATCGTATATACTCGAGTATAAGTCGATCCGAGTATAAGTCGAGGCCCTAATTTACCACAAAAAAAAATTGGAAAAACGTATTGACCCGAGTATAAGACGAGGGTGAGAAATACAGCAGCTACTGTAAGTGGATAAAGAGGTTTAACAATGCCCATCTGCAGCTGTATACCTCCCTGTGTCCTGAGCATATGTGCATGTGTCGTCATATGTCCTGTGTATGTGTGCATGTGTCATGTGTCCTGTGTCATGTACCTGTGTATATGTGCATGTGTATATGTACCTGTGTCCTGTGTATGTGTGCATGTGTCATGTGTATATGTACCTGTGTGCATGTGTCTGTGTGCATCCTCCGTGTGCCGCTCTGCACCGATCAGGGTGTGAGACGGCTATTCACTGTTCAAAAGCCGCACCTCCTCCTCGTCCATGATAGGCAGAAAACTCCATTTCCCAGCAGTCAGCCTATCACGGACATTCTCTCATCCTCATACCATGGACGAGGATGAGAGAATGTCCGTGATAGGCTTTACACTGACTGCCTATCACAGAAGAGGAGGCGCGGCTTTTGAACAGTGAGAGCCGCTGCCGAGTGTAATGTAGCACATGCTGGCCGCCATCTGCCTGCATGACACAGTGATCATGTAGGCAGACGGCTGTGACTCGAGTATAAGTCAAGGGGGGAACTTTCAGCCCCAAAAAAGGGGCTGAAAATTTTGACTTATACTCGAGTATATACGGTATTTTCACTCATCACACATAGGGCAACCCATCCACCTCAATGTGCTGCCCTACACACAGCAATCGCCCCAAAGAAGCTTCAGAACTTTATTTTTTTTGAGCAGAGCTTGTACAATCTCCTTTAGATTAACCAAATGTATATAATAGGAGGAAACGCCTATCTAGCCAATCGCTCTGTATCCAAACAGGCAGGCCCTTGCTCTACATAATTGGTGACAGATCTAAAGGAGGTTGTACAATCAGATTGTATAGTGTATGGCCACCTTTATACACCTAAAATTACTAGTTGCACTTTCAGTGCCATTCATTTTTAACAACACACCAAACACAGAAGCAAATACACATTTTGGTATGTGAAATGATGAATCGCAAATGCTGCAAGACACACAGTAAAAAACATGCAACCCACAAAACGCCAACATGTCCCATAGGCCGCATATAGCTCAGCAAATTGAAATCAACAGGCTGCCCTATGCGCGTCACAGGAAAAACGAGACACAAAATGTGCACTCCCACTATGCTAGATGTGAATGGGGCCTGACAGTGAAATTGGTGCGGTAACACAAGAACAATGAGGCTCCATTCACATGTGTGCGTTTCCTTGCATTTCATAAATGTGCTGCACCAAAAATCGCAGTAAAAAATGCACCAAGCTCCGCTCTAAAAAATAGTCCTGAAGCTTCTTTGGGGCAATATTGCGTGTAGGGCAGCCCATTCAGGTGGGTGGGCTGCGTTATGTGTGATGAGTGAAAATGCTCCAAAACACCTCCCCACCTAGCTAAAAAAAAAAAAAAAAAAAAAACAACACGCATGTGGGAATGCAAGTTCCCGCTTTGCAGAGATGTGAACGGGGATTGACAGCTGAGTGTTTCTGTCAACTTCCTCCTATGTACTTGCATAAAGATGCCCATACACTATGCAATCTGATTGTATATTGCCGTGGGTGCGTGTTATACGCCGATCCCCCGCCGATTGTGAGCGGAGGATCGAGCCGCCGAGATACTAAGCAGAGTGTACTCGGCTCGGCTCACAGTCACGCCCAGTGCCGCCCTATGATGGACATAACACAGGGACTGGGCGTGACTGTGAGCGGAGCCGAGCACACTCGGCTACTCTCGGCTCCGCTTGGGACTGCGAGAGGACCCGGCCCCATTTTTAAACTGGAAAAATGCAATGAAAAGGCTGAGCCGACAAGGCTGCACCGACAAGGCTGCAAATGACACTGGACAAGGTTGCAGATGGACACTGACAGGGCTGTAGATGGACACTGACAGGGCTGCAGATGGACACTGATAAGGTTGCATTGATGGGCATTTAAATGTAAGTTTTTTCCTTAACTTTCCTCCTAAAAAGTTTTTTTCCCTAAAATTCTCTCCCAAACTTGGGGTGCGGGTTATACGCTGGCGCGTTATACGCCGATAAATACAGTATGTATTTAGTAAGAAGGGTGTTCACTGATTGATTGCATTTCATTTAAAAACCGTGCAGCTGGGAATGGGAGGGTGGATGATGCAGGGTGTGTGCTAATGAGATCAGCTGGTCAACTCCTTCCTGTGTCATGACCTAAAGTCTGAAAGGACGTAAGACAGAAGCAATAGATACGTTTTGAATCATGGATGGAGGACAGTAAGGTACGTGTGTGTCGATTTTATGGAAAGCTTTGATATTTTTGCAAAAAATGTACTTGAATGCTATATTAGTACATAGGGGAGCTAGAATTTTGAGGGGGAAAAAAAAGGTGAACTTAGCCTTTAAGGTGTCTGACATGCATGCTGTGACTTAGGGCCCTTTCACACCGGGGCAGGGTCGGCGGTAAAGCGCCGCTATTGTAAGCAGAGCTTTACCGTCGGTATTCGGCCGCTAAGCAGGGCAGTTTTACCCCTTGCTGGCGGCCAAGAAAGGGTTAAAAACCACCGGAAAGCGCCTCTGCAGAGGCGCTTTGCCAGCGGTATAGCCACGCTGTCCCATTGATTTCAATACACTCCGCTCCTTCACCGCTCCAAAGATGCTGATAGCAGGACTTTTTTTTCCGTCCTGCTAGCGCACCGCTTCAGTGTGAAAGCCCTCAGGGCTTTCACACTGGAGAGACAGCAGCGGCTGTTTGGGGTTGGTTTGCAGGCGCTATTAGCGCAATAGCGCCTGCAAACCGCCCTGGTGTGAAAGGGCCCTTAAAGTGATTGTAAAGGCTTGTTTGTTATAAAAAAAAAAAAAATCATGTTAATACTTACTGCTTCTGTGCAGTTGGTTTTGCACAGAGCAGCCTGGATCCTCCTCTTCTCGGGTCTCTCTTTGCTGCTCCTAGCCCCTCCCTCCTTTGAGTGTCCCTCTGCCAGTAGCTTGCTACAGGGGGGCACCCAGGCCGAGTCAGAGCTCCGTGTATCCATTCAGACACAGAGCCCCAATCTGGCCCCAACCCCTTTCTCTCCTGATTGGCTGACTGACTGACAGCCGCGGGAGCCAATAGCGCTGCTGCTCTGTCTCAGCCAATCGGGAGGGGTGTACTGGATGGCTGAGGAGATTGTGGACATCGCTGGAGAGAGAAGAGGCTCAGGTAGGTAATTGGGGTTGCTGAAGGGGCTGCTACACACAGAAGGTTTTTTATCTTTATCTTTTTTATCTTTACAACTCCTTTGTTTGTTAAGCCACCGAGTCTTTTTCTCCACAATCCACTGTTACATTAAATGATGTGCCCCAGTGTATGTGATTCTTAAAAATAAGCCGCTGTATACCCTTTTCATAGCCCCGATAGGCACTGAAAGAAAAAAAAGGTTGGTTTTGTGTTGCAGTTTGGGCATTCGGGCTCAAAAACGTTCGCCATCACTGGCATAGGCTCTTTACCGTGGTTGTAGATGTGGTGTGTTTGAGAGACACACAGCACCACCAATCGCCGCGATGGGTGCTGGATCGACATCTAGTCAGAACAATGAAACCCCCGCCCAGCCGTCATTTTGCTACAGGCAAGGCGGGAAGTGGGTAAAGATGTATTTAACCGCTTCCCGACCAAACATTGCAGTTATACTGCGGCAGGTTGGCTCCCCTGCGCGAGCCGTCGTAGCTATACCTCTAGGAACCACGATCCCTCACTTCCTCTAGTCAGTCCCCTCCCCCTTCAGTTAGAATCACCTGCCAGGGAATAGTTAACCCCTTGATCGCCCCCTAGTGTTAACCCCTTCACTGCCAGTGACATTTTTACAGTAATCGATGCATTTTTATAGCATTGATCGCTGTATTAATGCCAATGGTCCCAAAAATGTGTCCGCCATAATCTCACAGTCACAAAAAAAAAAAAAAAAAAAATCGCAGATCTCCGCCATACTAGTAAAAATAAATAAATAAAAATGCTATAAATCTATCCCCTATTTTGTAGACGCTATAACTTTTGCGCAAACCAATCAATATACCCTTATTGCGTTTTTTTGGGGTTTTTTTACCAAAAATATGTAGAAGAATACATATTGGCATAAACTGAGAGAAAATTAGGTTTCTTAAAAAAAATAATGGGGTTATTATAGCAAAAAGTACAAAATAATGCTTTTTTTTTTTTTCAAAATAGACGCTCTTTTTTTGTTTATCAAATACCACCAAAAGAAAGCTCTATTTGTGGGAAAAAAAGAATGTCAATTTTGTTTGGATGCAACGTCGCACGACCGCGCAATTGTCAGTTAAAGCGACGCAGTGCCGAATCACAAAAAGTGCTCTGGTCAGGAAGGGGGTAAATTCTTCCGGGGCTGAAGTGGTTAAATAAATATAGCGAATTAAATAAAAAAATCAAGCAAGTTCCATCACTGCTACCATTTTGGGCTGGACATATTAGGGCCCTTCCTCAGACAGTAAAATGTATTACAAAATAAATTTTGAATACAGTGTATAGAAACATACTCAAAAGGAACCAATTAAATTATTAATACATAATTACATTAATACTGTCACATATCAAATCTTGATTCTCAGAGAGAGCTAACGAATAACATCAGTAGATGAAAAAAGGGTCCGGAACGTCACCTATCAAAAAACACTGTATAAATCACTCAAATCTAAAACGATACTTGATATATGAATAGATAGATATATACCAGAAAGACATTTTAAAAAAACTTCCTATATATACACAGCAAAATACCCCAATATATTCATTATACTCCTGTAACACAAGATGTAAATCTAAATCTGAGTCCGCCTGGCTGTGAAGTACCCAAACGATATATATCCAATGCACCTCCCGTTTTTTTAAATTGAATTCACTATCTCCTCCTTGTCTGTTACAGGGAATGCCGTCAATTACCATAAATTTAAGTTGTTCCACAGTATGTCGCTTCTCTAAAAAATGCCTAGGCATAGGTATTTGGACCAATTTGTCTTGAATAGAATACATAAGTCTTGCAATCCTATCCTTAATTTTTTGTGTAGTTACCCCTACATATAACAAATCACATGGGCATTTGATGATATAAAATATTTTAAAAAAGAACCGCGCTAAAAATAAAACCTAATAAAGCAGCAACCCTCCTGCGACATAGCCAAACGCACGCCTCATGTACACAGCTGCCGGAAAACAGACGTTCAGAGGCAGTTGGATGCTTTTTTCAGCTGCCCCTGAACTCATTCAATGTTATCTTATGAGTACATATACACAGGTTAGCTTAATGTCATTTTTAGGCAGTTGCGTTGAGGTTTTTCTTTGAAGGCAAAAAAATAGTTTCAGATGCTGAAGTTTCTGACGCCAAACGCGTCTAAGCGTTTGTAAGGGTGCCCCATTTTTTTTTACATTGCAAAACTTAAAAAATGATAGCAAATGATAAAAAATAAAAATAAAATTTTTTTTAAAAACTTTGTAAATGCTTCATAGACCATTTATATACCCCTAATGAGCCCATGATCCAATCCAATGCACCACTAGCATTGCAGTTAGCCAAAGTAGAATTGGAATTTGGCCTATCTGTTGTTAGATTTGAACCAGATGACCCCACCATTGAGCTTCACCCCCGGCTTGATCAAATATAGCTGCATGAAATTTAATATCTGGCTTTTTTAATTTCCTCAGTCCTCACATTTGCTCATTATGGGATCCATAGTAAAAGCACGGAAATTGAGGTAGATACAAGTACACTGCTGTTCTCTCAGCTGCTGCTACTCTCTGGTCTCGCAGAAGTAGTTAAATAATACTGTTTTTTGTGCTTTGGGAGGGTCTTATGATGTCATCTTAAAAAAATGCTCCTAGACGCGAACGCGGCTAAACGCGGCTAAACGCGACTAAATGTGGCATGCCAACACGGCTATACGGGCGTTTTTAAAACGCCGGTTTCAAGCTGTCAAAAAAATCTTTCAGAGGAGGTTGCCTCAGCGTCCCGTGTACATTAGGCCTAAATAGATAAAATAATAAATAGAGCTGCACTACTTTCAAACAAATATTATAACAAAATAAATTGTTCTAATCAAACGTGACTTCCATATAATAACAACTAGCCAATAAATAATTATAAAACAGTGAAACATAGTCCAGGTGAAATATAATGTCCTTCCAAACTACTAGTGTCCACCACCACATAATAGAAGTGCAGCCTCCACCGCAAAAAATGCTAGCTGGTGTGGACCTCCAATTCCTAAAGGTCACAATCACTTGTGGCTAGTACCCAGCCAGGGCCTTTTTCCAGTGAAGGGGATATCTCACCAAGCCTGTAATCGAAAGACCAGGGCACGGATGTTCTCGTATAGGAGACTGGGTCCAGAACACTCCACAGGACTTGTAATGACGAGTTCCTCTCTCAGAGTGTGTAAACTCATAGATCCTCAAAAATAGATAAACTTGCCATAGTGTAAAACCTCAAATTTTATTATAAAACCAAAAAGTATTGCACTTACATTAGGGTAGTTTAAAAGAAGCATGCAAAACAAGCTGGCCGGCTAAAACACTAATGCCTAATCAGGGATTACATGTAGCGCGGTGACATCAGCGTTTCGTCATACCAAATGAAGACTGCCAGGTTTAATTACCCTTAATTTCTATATTCATACCTCTATGTGGAAGTGTATAAGTTTTTCCTTTCATCATAGAATTGCACTGTATGCAGCTCAAACAGGGATAGGACCTATTATTCTGTGGTCCAAAAAAAGGAAGTGGAAGGTACAGTAGGTCAAAATTTGTCAGATCTGACCAAGTGGTTGTATAAAGACCTTCTTTTCTATATGCCGGTAAAGGTGGCATATTAAACTCTGGTATTTGTGGACAATTAGCAACTTGGTACGAACCAGTGAGTTTTAATAACAAAATACCAAAATTCTTAATGAGAAGGAAAGATACTGTGACACAAACGGTAGTCTTGTTTTGGGGACTGAAGCCATTATGGAACTTGGATTTATTTTGTTCGCTATAGTTCTCTAAGTCTTTAAAGGGCAGCAATCTTAGAGATATATATATATATATATATATATATATATATATATATATATATATATATATATATATATATATATATATAATCTATCTACACACACACACCATGCATACATATATATAGGGCTTGACAAAGTTGTGTTAAATCAAGGAGCCAGCTAAAAAGGTAAAGAATCTTTTTGTTTTTGTTTTGTTTTTTAAACCAACAAAGCTTATGGGTAGAACATGTAACATGTTCCCAAAGGTGAACTTATCCTTTAACCCTTTCGCTGCCAAAGCACGTTTAAAAATATAATTTTATGCATGAAGATTACATAAAAGCCCCAAAACATAATATTTTTCTGAAAGCAGAAACCCTAGAGAATAAAATAGTGGTAGTTCAAATTTTTTTATGTCACACGATATTACTGCAAAAAACACATTAAAGTTAATTTTAGGGGGCACAAAAACGCAATAAATAACCCAATTTTTTCGTAAAATATAAAAGCCAAGGTTGCTTTGAGTAAATTGACACCCAACATGTCAAACCTTAAATTTGTGTGCGCCTGTGAAAAGGCAACAAACTTCAGCACCCTATTTTTTACATTAGCGATGCTTTAAAAGTCCCCTATAGGTCATTAGTTTAGTGTTACAAAGGAGGTCTGATGCAAGAATTGGTGCTCTCATTGCGGCATGCGCGGTGATAGGTAACATGTGTATCGCAAGCTTTGTTCTCAGGCATAGGCACCCAGACACGCGCGTCTACTTTTGTACGAGTGTCTGTGGGGGTTGGGGGCCTCAATTTATTTTTTTTTGGGGGGGGGGGTATGTGCTTGAGTGTAATTTTTTGTAATAAAACTAATTTTTTTTTTCATCACAAAGGGGACAAAAGTCCACTATGTGATGATTTTAAAAGGCCCTGCATGTCTCCACAAAGCACATCGCACTGCATTGTTTTCTGGCTTTTATGGCCAGGGAAACTGTCAACGGTGACATCATACACGTCGCTTCCGGGTCAGCAACGTGTGTTAGCTCTCCTCCCTCCCCTCTTCCCAGCAGCAGCCGCTATGCCGGCACCGGGGCCAGCATATGGGCAAGCGGAGCTCAGGATTCTAACTACTTTGTAAAAAGAAAGCAGCTTATACTTACCTATTCTGAGGGCCCTGTGGTCACATGATTGTCTTCCAGTGGCGACTTCATGAAAGAGACAGACAACAGATGCCCCATAGTAAACCAATGGGTGACGTCACCGTAAAAGCATTGCAGCTGTTGTCAGCAATCTCTCCTCTTCCCTGAAGCTGGCCACTGGAGTGATCACGTGGCTTAACCGAAGCGCCCTCAGAATAGATAAGCATCTTCCTTTTACAGTGTAGTTAGAAAAGATTTTAGTAAGAGGGTGGGAGAAGTTTTAGGCTTAGTTTAAGTAACCCAGAACTTCCACTTTAAGGGGGAAAAAAATAACATTTTCAAACACATACCTTATTTCAGACCCACTTTAAAAAATCACTGGGTCTATGCGTTACTCATGTAATGCAGGCTGATCATGATTGGTGAGAGGGGCCAGTATTGTGCTGTATATAGCCTTCTAAAATCATCACAGCACCCTAACTTGGTACTCCACTCAAAAGCCCTCAGCTCTGATGCAGTGGGCAGGTTCTTGTGGATATTATGCAAATATTTAAAGCGATTTAAAATAGCCCTAGGCTGGAGGAGTGGCCATTTCTAGAAAAGCTGTTTGCACATGCAGACTTGACATGGGTAACACCCACATTGGATGCTGAACATCCATGGCTGAAATCCAATGAATGAAAAGGGTGGTCCAGGGACAGTAAGGCTGGGTAGGAAAGGGTTAGACTCCAGGACTATAGCCCAGCTAGGAAATGAGGCAGGATCTACCTGACTTCCTACAGCTTTTAATGAGCACTATGAGACAGTATAGAGTACAGTGAATTTAGAGTAAACAACCCAAGTACAGGAGAGGAGCCTGTACAACTGTGCAAGACTGAAGGTAAAGCTGGAGTTCAGCTTTAAGCAGTAACAAGAGTACAGCATCTTTCGGCACATGTAGTTTCCAGCTAGAGAATGGTAAGAATTTGAAAGTCACTACAAAAATAACAACAAAGTTACATTTAATAAGATAAAGTGAAAGGTGCTCATCAAAACCTGATTTATCAAGTACTCGGGTCTTATTATATGTATACAGAAGTTATCCTGAAAGGCTTTAGTGAAAGGCAGGTCAACAGCAATGTAAACATTCATTAGAGTGCACACACTCATTCCAAGCATAGCTACTGCATCTTTGGGCTGCCAGTAAATCAACGATCCTATTACAAAATCAATTACTGCAGTGCATTTTTAACCGTACAGTATCTAGCGATTGCCACATGATACCAGATACTTATTTTATTTTACAAGGTCAAGAAATCTGCCCCGACCCCAAACCTTACACGCTGAAACCTTAAGTTCATATCATCCATTTTGACTTTTATCAGTATAGAAAGCAGGATGGTTTACCTTTGGCTGGCTAAGACATTCGAAGGAGAGCCTCTGCAAAGGGTCTGATGGATAGCTGCAAGAAAGCAAATCGGAGCAGCAGGTCGAGCGGCCCAGCCTCTTCATTAAAGAAGAAATGATGCTGCAGCCACAGCCACACATTGACTTGCTCAGAAGACGACTTCTTTCCTTAAGAAATAACCACTGCTATTGTCCCACATGCACTCTCGACTAGCTGGCTGCCTCATTACGTAGCTCCCTGGCTGAAATTAGCTCTGATCAATAGGTGGGGGTAAATGTACAGAAAGAAAAAAAAAAAAATGAATAACCCCTTACAGGTTGTTGAAAGATAAGCCGGTCACCAAAGTGCTTCTGTAAGCACTACAATGGCACAATCCTTAGTACAGTATCAAGGTTCAAGCTAAAGCATCATTTCTTGTAGTAGTCTTTCTCTAGTTGTTCAATGTGAACTGTCACAGTCTCTCATGAAGAAATGTACACTTGTGAGCACAGCAGGCATCCTGATCTGAATTATCTGGCAAAAGAGCTGTCCTGTTCAGATGTTATAGCTCTGCAACCTATCCAACCTGTTTCCCTTTCAGTGATGGTGCTCTCTAAGCCACAGCCAACAGGAATCAGCCACACCCCTTTCAGCTGTCCCCAAGTACCCTGTTCAAGAATGATCGGCACCTGAAAGCAATCGCTGCTTACACTGCCTTCCGTAGTCGGAAAACAGAACGGTTCACTGTGTGTGCTCATTTATTTGCAATCACAGCAGTTGACTTTTGCTGAATCCAGTGGTTAGGTGGGACCTGCCAATTACAAATTACACACAGCATGCGTGATTCCGGCCTCTCCGCTGAGCTGCTTATCAATTTGCGTTAATAATTTGGAGAGCACAGTAAATGCATCAATAGCTTCTACACAACCTTCGATCACAGTTCACACACACACACGAGATTAGAAACAGGCATAGCTGCACACATTTGCTGCTCTACTATCTTAACAAAAAAAATGAACATATAAAAAAAAAAAAAAAAAAAAATGAAAAAAAATATATATATTGCTTTGAAAAAATTTCCTGCCTTATGGTGAATAGTTTGACATTTTTGGTTTAAAAAAAAAAATAATAATAAATTAAAAACACATCTCTCATACTTTTAGGTACAAGCAATAGGTTTCCTCAGTTTAGAAGCACAAATTTGAAATATAGCATTCTGTTCTAACAGAAGAGGATCACAACACAATTCCAGTGGGTTAACCATCGCAGAAATGGAATGAAAAGGACAAAATACATAGCAATTTTGATATGACCAAAGCGTATTGTAAGATAATAGCATCACCTTGCTGTGCCCTTTTGTTATTAAAATGAGTTCATATCCGTCTTTAGAGTAACTACAGCCAGGGCAAGCAGAGGTGACGACGAACTGAAACACTGTACCAATTGGTACGCTGGATGCAAACAAGCAAAATAATGCAGTAACCTTTTACTCGCCTGCTGGAGGTACTGTCTGCTGCATAGAATTTTAAATCCTCATTCATCTGCAGATGCAATTCAGCTGCTTTTGCCAAGGACTTGGCTTTTCTCTCTCTTTCACTTCCCTGTGCTGCTTCCACAGGAGCCGCTCAAGAAAAGTGCCGATTATGTGAAAAATTTAAAGTAATACCAGGTGAAATAACTTGGATGTAAGGAGGTGGTTAACCAACTATATAGAAACAGCAGTGGATTGGAACTGCTCTTGTCGCTAACACAAGGTTATGAATCGGAGATGTGCCTCTATTCTTGTCTTGCACTGTGCCAATACAGGAAACCAGTGGAAACATGGTTCCATCAAAGTGCAAGGATTAAACACATTTACACATGGAAATCTCACAGCAGTACCATCTGTTTATGCTCAAAAGCAGCAAAAAAACATTGTCCACATGTTGTCGAATATTAATGTAGGTGAAAAACATATAGCTAGGAATATAATATTGTTACAGTGATGCATAAGTGCTAAAAGTTATACATGTGGATACTAAAAAAAACAACAATATATTCTTGCCAAAATATTTTCCTTGCCTGTATGATATTTCATTTTTCCCCCAAAACAGCACCAAGCACATTAGTCACATGCAATGGTGTATATCCCATCTCTTACAGGCTGACGATTCTTGTATATCCCATCTCTTACAGGCTGACGATTCTTGTATATCCCCATTTCCTGCAGGCTGACGATTCTTGTATATCCCCATTTCCTGCAGGCTGACGATTCTTGTATATCCCATCTCCTGCAGGCTGATGATTCTTGTATATCCCATCTCTTACAGGCTGACGATTCTTGTATATCCCATCTCCTGCAGGCTGATGATTCTTGTATATCCCATCTCTTACAGGCTGACGATTCTTGTATATCCCCATCTCCTACAGGCTGACGATTCTTGTATATCTCATCTCCTGCAGGCTGACGATTCTTGTATATCCCATCTCCTGCAGGCCGACGATTCTTGTATATCCCCATCTCCTGCAGACTGACGATTCTTGTATATCTCATCTCCTGCAGGCTGACGATTCTTGTATATCTCATCTCCTGCAGGCTGACGATTCTTGTATATCCCATCTCCTGCAGGCTGACGATTCTTGTATATCCCCATCTCCTGTAGGCTGACTATTCTTGTATATCTCATCTCCTGCAGACTGACGATTCTTGTATATCTCATCTCCTGCAGGCTGATGATTCTTGTATATCCCATCTCCTGCAGGCTGACTATTCTTGTATATCTCATCTCCTGCAGGCTGACTATTCTTGTATATCTCATCTCCTGCAGACTGACGATTCTTGTATATCTCATCTCCTACAGGCTGACGATTCTTGTATATCTCATCTCCTGCAGGCTGACGACTCTTGTATATCCCATCTCCTGCAGGCTGACGATTCTTGTATATCCCATCTCCTGCAGGCTGATGATTCTTGTATATCCCATCTCCTGCAGGCTGACGATTCTTGTATATCCCATCTCCTGCAGGCTGACGATTCTTGTATATCCCATCTCCTGCAGGCTGACGATTCTTGTATATCCCATCTCCTGCAGGCCGACGATTCTTGTATATCCCCATCTCCTGCAGGCCGACGATTCTTGTATATCCCTATCTCCTGCAGGCTGACGATTCTTGTATATCCCTATCTCCTGCAGGCTGACGATTCTTGTATATCCCTATCTCCTGCAGGCTGACGATTCTTGTATATCCCCATCTCCTGCAGGCTGACGATTCTTGTATATCCCTATCTCCTGCAGGCTGACGATTCTTGTATATCCCATCTCCTGCAGGCTGACGATTCTTGTATATTCCATCTCCTGCAGGCTGACGATTCTTGTATATCCCATCTCCTGCAGGCTGACGATTCTTGTATATCCCCATCTCCTGCAGGCTGACGATTCTTGTATATCCCCATCTCCTGCAGGCTGACGATTCTTGTATATCCCATCTCCTGCAGGCTGACGATTCTTGTATATCCCATCTCCTGCAGGCTGACGATTCTTGTATATCTTATCTCCTGCAGGCTGACGATTCTTGTATATCCCCATCTCCTGCAGGCTGACGAATCTTGTATATCCCATCTCCTGCAGGCTGACGATTCTTGTATATCCCATATCCTGCAGGCTGACAATTCTTGTACAGTTGTGCTCATACGTTTACATACCCTGGCAGAATTTATTATTTCTTGGCCATTTTTCAGAGAATATGAATAACACAAACATTTCTTTCACTCATGGTTAGTGTTTGGCTTTAGCCATTTATTATTAATCAACTGTGTTTACTCTTTTTAAATCATAATCACAACAGAAATTACTCAAATGAACCTGATCAAAAGTTTACATACCCTGGTAATTTGGCCTGATAACATGCACACAAGTTGACACAAAGGGGTTTGAATGGCTATTAAAAGGTAACCATCCTCACCTGTGATCTGTTTGCTTGTAATTAATGTGTGTGTATAAAAAGTCAATGAGTTTCTGGACTCCTGACAGACCCTTGCATCTATCACTCAGTGCTGCATTGACGTTTCTGGATTCTGAGTCATGGGGAAAGCTAAGGAATTGTCAAAGGATCTGCGGGAAAAGGTAGTTGAACTGTATAAACAAGAAAGGGATATAAAAAGATATCAAAAGAATTGAGAATGCCAATCAGCAGTGTTCAAACTCTAATCAAGAAGTGGAAAATGAGGGGTTCTGATTAAACCAAACTACGGTCAGGTATAACTTCAGGTGAAATACAGGACTCTCTGAAAACATGTGGTGTGGCTGTTTCAAGATGCACAATAAGGAGGCACTTGAAGAAAAATGGGCTGCATGATTGAGTCGCCAGAAGAAAGCTATTACTATTTAAATGCCACAAAGTATCCGCGCTTACAATAAACAGCACAGAGACAAGCCTCAAACCTTCTGGCACAAAGACATTTGGAGTGATGAGTAGGGCTGGGGAAAAAATCGATTTAAATCTTGAATCGAGTTGAGAGGTCAAATCGATTCAAAATTTAAGCAAATAAATTTTTTTAGATTTTTTTTTTTCACCGCGCCGGTCCTGAGGAGCTGCGAGGCCAGACGCGGCGGACTAGGCCGAAGCCGCGGCCTCGCCTAAAAACTCCTGCCCGCAGCTCCTCAGGATCGGCGCGGTGTCCAAAAAAAAAAAAAAAAAACTCGATTTGAATTGTGAATCGAGTTTAAGAAAATCTCAGATTTTTTTTTTTTTTTTTTGGAAAGTCTCCCAGCCCTAGTGATGAGACCGAAATTTAGGTTTTTGGCTACAACCATAAACACTACATTTGGAGAGGAGTCAACAAGGCTTATGATGAAAGGTACACCATTCCTACTTTGAAATGGAGGTGGATCGCTAATGTTTTGGGAATGTGTGAGCTACAAAAGCACAGGAAATTTGGTCAAAATTGTTGGCAAGATGAATGCAGTATGTTCTCAAAACATACTGGAGGGACATTCATCAGCCAAGAAGCTGCGCATGGGACGTACTTGGACATTCCAACATGACAATGATCCAAAACACAAGGCTAAGTCGACCTGTCATTGGCTACAGCAGAATAAAGTGAAGGTTCTGGAGTGGCCATCTCAGTCTCCTGACCTCAATATCATTGAGCCACTCTGGGGAGATCTCAAACAGGCAGATCCATACAAGACAGCCCAAGAATTTGCAGGAACTGGAGGCTTTTTGCTAAGACAAATGGATGGACAGCTTTACCATCTGAGAAGATTAAGAGCCTCATCCACAAATACCACAAAATACTTCAATCTGTCATTGATGTTAAAGGGGGCAATATACTGTATTAAGAACTGGGGTATGTAAACTTTTGATCAGGGTTATTTGGGTAGTTTCTGTTGTGTTGCTGTTAAAGAGTAAACACAGTTGATTGATAATAAAATGGCTTCAGCCAAACACTAACAATGAGTGAAAGAAAAGTTTTTGTGTTATTCATATTCTCTGAAAAATGTCCAAGAGATTAAATTCTGCCAGGGTATGTAAACTTATGAGCACAACTGTATATACACCATCTCCTGCAGACTGCTGCTTCTTTTCAAAATACTCCCTTCCAGGCCTCCAGATATTTCCCCAAGCAGCTATCTTCTAAAAACTATGGGTTGACAGTAAACGCTAGTGCAAAAATTTGGGCCGATCACCCACCCCTTTCTGCTCGCTTTGGCTTTTTGAGGCCTTGCACCACTACTCGCCCAAAATGCAATATAGAATTCAATATGAATGGGCAGTGGAGTGCGGTCATTCATAAGGCCTCCTCCACTCACAGAAGGAGTTGCTGGCCCCTCACTGGAAGATAGCCAATTAGGCAATATCTGTGTAGCCAAGCAGGAAGCAATAGCTTGCAGGAGAAGAAATACACAACATTATACATAGGCAATAAAAAAAAAATCTAAAATTACTACATGGGCTTTAAATTCCCAGGTAGACTATCAACATGGAGATTATTTATTTTCTCAATGTTTGGCTCCTTTCAAGTGCTTTATTCTTTGTCTAACTGAAAAACATACTGCCAGATAACTTTTACTTCCAAAATCACCAATAGGTAGGGGGTAGAGTTACCTTTCACTGCCAATGACCACCAGTTCGTGAGTGTGTGTTGGTGCATACTCAGTGCTGGGGGATATTATTGCGTTCACACAGGTCATCACTCACACACACACACAATGGCCATCTTCCTGGTTTAAATCTTTTCTGAGTTTTGATGTTATGCCTGTTTAAATTTGCTTAAAGTGATACTAAAGTCTGTTATTTTTAAAGAAAAAAAACAAACAAAACATGTTATAGTTACCTGCTCCATAAAATGGTTTTGCACAGAGCAGCCCACATACTCTTCTCGGGTCCCTCTTCGGTGCTCCTGGCCCCTCCCTCCTGTCAAGTGCCCCCACAGCAAGCAGCTTGCTATGGGGGCACCCGAGCCAAGGCTCAGTTTGTTCATTCAGACACTTAGCCGTGGGTCGGCCCCACCCCTCTCTCTCCTGATTGGCTAACTGACTGATTGACAGCACCGGGAGCCAGTGGCGCCGCTGCTGTGTCTCAGCCAATCAGGAGGGAGAGTCCCGAATGGCTGAGGCATTCGTGCACATCGCTGGATAGAGATGGGGATCAGGTAAGTATTAGGGGGGCTGCTACACACAGGTGTTTTTTTTTATCTAAATGCATAGAATGCATTAAGGTAAAAACCTTCTGCATTTACAACCACTTTAAGTGCGAGTATGATGGAGTTCTTTTTATTAAATGCTTTAGTGTCTTTAACACTACACCATGAGGTTATTCAGTTTTCTGATATATATGTTATGGCAATCTGACTTCTGGAGTGCTTAACCATGAGAGGAGACCGCAATTATTCCAGAACTTCTATGAAGCATGTAAAAATCTGACCGTGTTTAATTGAGTGTCGTCTGACAGCTTATATTTAGGTGGTCCACATTTGAGGGTAAGAGGTTCTGTGTGCTGTGGTGCAGGTGGAGGACTCGTATCACTCTTTTGTGACATTATACACACATCTGGGAGGTGCATTCCATGTTCCTAACTTCATTGGATTTTACATAGACTTTAATGGAGGACTTCTGCCTGTATATTAGGAATTGCTGCATAATATTACCATTTACTGTTTGAACAGCTGCTTAACCACTTGCCGACCAGTCGCCACAGTTTTACTGTAGCAGAATGGCGTGGCTGGGCGAAACGGCGTTAGGTTACGTCAGACCCAATGCAAGTGCCCGGCGGTCAAGATCACCACCGGGCTCCTGCGATCGCTGGTTACACACCGAGAACCGGGAAAACACACAGTTTCCGGTTCTCTGTGGGTAGAAGAGACTGATCGTCTGTTCATACAGAGTATGAACAGCGATCTGTCATCTCCCCTACACAGTCCCCTCCCCCCTTAAGTTAGAACACACATTAGGGAACACAATTAACCCCTTGATCGCCCCCTAGTGTTAACCCCTTCCCTGCCAGTGACATTTTTACAGTAATCAGTGCATTTTTATAGCACTTATCTCTGTATAAATGCCAATGGTCCCAAAAATGTGTCAAAAGTGTCCGACAAAGTCGCAGTCCCAATAAAAAAAAAAAAAAAAAAAAAAAAAAAGTAATAATAAAAATGCCATAAAACTATTCCCTATTTTGTAGACGCTATAACTTTTGTGCAAACCAATCAATATTCACTAATTGCGATTTTTTTTTAACAAAAATATGTAGAAGAATACAGATCGGCCTAAACTGAGGAAAAAAAATTTTTTTTATATATATTTTTGGGGGATATTTATTATAGCAAAAAGTAAAAAATAGTGTTTTTTTTCTCAAAATGTACGCTTTTTTTGTTTATAGCGCAAAAAATAAAAACCGCAGAGGTGATCAAATACCACCAAAAGAAAGCTCTATTTGTGGGAAAAAAGGACATCAACTTTGTTCGGGTGCAACGTCGCACGACCGCGCAATTGTCAGTTAAAGCGGCGCAGTGCGAATTGCAAAAAGTGCACTGGTCAGGAAGGGGGTAAAATCTTCCGGGACTGAAGCGGCTAAATGTAGTGTTATTGTTATATACCCAAAGTGCAGATGGATACATTAATACTGCAGATAAGGACCCCCTCTGCATGGAAGCAATGGTCTCTCTGCAGAGATCTGACAGACCCCCTGCTGTGTCAGACCAACAACTCTGCAATCACAAAGCTCATGCTCCTTGCTAGATGGAAGCCGCTAGTTCTATGGAGAGCATGTTGGACCTTTGCAGAAATATCTTCCACACACACAGAGCAAGGATCATTCTCTGCATTAATCTGGAAGTGGACAGTTTTTATAGCTATAATGAATCAAAAAACAAAACAAAAAAAAACTACTAAGACTTTGCACACTTGATGCATCTGGAATGCTTTTAACCAGTTTAAACTGAACATTCAGTGGGACTTTAAAGTGATCTAAGCCTTTAATTTTATTTAAACAAACATGTTATACTTACCTGCTATGTGCAATGCAGCTTGTTAAGCACTTCCATAACGAGCCTATTACTTGGAACTCCCAAACATTATGTTTTCTTTTTAGCAGAGACCCTAGGGAATAAAATGGTGGTTGTTGCAACTTAAAGGGGTTGTAAAGGCTTATTTTTATTTTTTTTTAAACAACAAACATACCATACTTACCTCCACTGTGCAGTTCGTTTTGCACAGAGTGGCCCTGATCCTCGTCTTCTGGGGTCCCTCGGTGGCTGTCTCGGCTCCTTCCCGCAAGAGCACTTCCATAGGATGCATTAAGGTGAAAAAACACGAAGATTTACATACCCCTTAAGTCACATGGTATTTGCGCAACAATTTTTTCAAACGCGTTTTTTTGGGTCTCATAAATTAAAATAAAAACAAACTAAAGTTAGCCCGATTCTTTTGTATAATGTGGAAGATGTTACGCTGAGTAAACAGATACCCAACATGTTATGCTTTAAAACTGCGCACACTCGTGGAATGGCTCCAAACTTCGGTACTTAAAAATCTCCATAGGCGACTGTTTAAAAATCTTTATAGGTTACCTGTTTAGAGTTACAGAGGAGGTCTTGAGCTAGGATCAATGCTCTCACTCTAACATTCGCAGTGATACCCGACACGTGTGCCATGAAAGCCAATTACATAAGCCGGCGCAACGTACGTATGCGCTCGCTTCTGCGTGCGAGCGCTTTAAAAAAAAAAAATTTAAATTTATTGTTCATTTTAGTTTTATTTATTTTTAACACTTTCCTTTTAAATTGTCTTTTTTGATCACTTTTATTCCTATTACAAGGAATGTAAACATCCCTTGTAAAAGGAATAGGGCATGACAGGTCTATTATTCCCCAGATCTCGCCTCTAGGCTGGAAAGCCTGAAATAAAAAAAATGTAAAAAACGATCTCAGCTTTCTAGCTGATGAAACAGTAGTGTTTACATCTGCTGAGGCCGGATGTGACGTCATAACATCGCATCCAGCCTCCAAATGTCAGAGACTGCCGGGGACCATCTGGTATACTCTATGGTAATCGGCTGCCACTGGCCGCACCGGAGGATGCTGCCTGTAAAAACAATCAATCAGCTGAAGAGGCGCTATAATTGTTTTTACATGATAGGGAATCGCCGGCAGAAAAAGATATCTGAAATCATTCAGATTTAACCACCTCCAGGACATTATATGACATCCACCTAAGAAGAAGTTAAGGGCTTTGCCCTGCCCCCACTCCCTCATTATAGGATTTGATTGAAAGCAGCAGCAGCCAATGGCTCCCGCTATCAATCTGCCCTGTGATGAGAAAGTCACTGCTCTGGTGCAATACACTGGATCGAGATCAAGCCCAGGTAAGTATAAGGGGGTACTGGGGTGTTCCTGGACACAGAAGGCAGGGTGGATAAAAATCAATGGATTTTTTTATTGTTTTTATCTGATTTTTTTTTTTATTTATAATCTGATTTTTTTAATTTTGAAACAAATTTATTTTAATAAATGCTTTTGGAGGAAAAATAACTAAAAACTAAACTAAATCTAAAGATAGTTTTCCATTTAAGATACATTAATGATTTAGTTTATTGAGCATGAATTGGAGCTTAGTTATGTAGCATGACCCTGTATATTCTGCAAGAGTTACATTTTTGGTAAACTCATTCTATGAATCCAAGCTCTGCAAGCTGAGAGAACATGCATTGTATTGATGAATTCACACAATTTCACAGTAACCATGAGATAAAACAAAGTTCAGGAATATTCCTTTATTCCATTTGCAAATCTATGTACACTATAAACTGTATGATTGAACTGGGTTCTGATATCGCTGTTTTACTAACCTGACAGCTTATTCTAAATCGGAAACCTTCATTTTCCTTCCTTACATATAAAGAGCACCTATCATTTCAGATCCATCATGACAGCGCCTGTTAGCGGGCATCCGCTCGTCTGCTGTCGCTACATCCCTCACCTTGTTGTGTCACTGCCGCATCACCAGCTGTCCCATTAAAGTAAACGGGACTGCCGTGAGTCAACAGAGGATCAGAGGAGGAGCCGATGCGGTACAGGGAGGACAGCTGCTCTTTAAAAATGATGATTTAAAATCGACTTGATTTAAATCAAATGCACCCTGAGAGAAGGGTTTTTTTTTTCTTGCAGAGACTGCATTAGGGTAAAAAACCTCAAGGCTTTAGAAGTATTAAGTTAACAGGGCAGCACAGTGGTGTAGTGGGTAGCACTCTTGCCTAGCAGTAAAAAGGGTCTCTGGTTCTAATCCCAACCATGACACTACCTGCCTGGAGTTTGCATGTTCTCCCTGTGCCTGTGTGGGTTTCCTCCCACCCTCCAAAGACATGCTGGTAGGTTTTTTATTTTTTGTACAAATATATTATTGAAAATGCTATTATTTATATGACTCACTGTCATAAGCGATCGACGTCCGCTCGATTGTCGATTTATATCAAACGATGTCTTTGATTTTTTTTTTTATCCCTGGCATGTTCCATTTTGCTTGTGGGCATGTGAAGCCCACAAGCACTATCTTCCTGGTTGCGGTGCTGCTGCTGGAGCAGCATGCACCGCCCCGTTCTCGCGCATGCGCAGTAATGCATCGTAGCGGCACTGTAAAGTATACAGGTTGCCATAACAACGGGCGGTGGCGGCGGAAGTGCCCACCCCGTTGTTATGGCAACCTAGCCCTCTGCGCAGCCCACTGACTCCTGGGAAATGATGACACACATCTCCCAGGAGCAGTAGCGAGCGGAGGCGCTGAGGGAAGTGACGTCAGGAGCCGAGGTAATGGAGACAGATTTCGAGGGACCACATAGCAACAGGCATAAAAAAGGCAAGTAAAAAAAAAAAAATATTCTCCAAATGTTGTTTTTTTAAATTTATTTCATGCACATTAAAGTGGAGTTCCACCCAAAAATGGAACTTCCACTAATTTTTAGGATCCCCCCCCCCCTCCGGTGTCACATTTTGCACCTTTCAGGGGGGAGGAGGGAGCAGATACCTGTCTAATACAGGTATTTGCTCCCACTTCCTGGCATAGATCACCGCAGAGTTTGCGGTGATCTATGCCACTTCCGGCGCCTACCCCGTCCTCCCCCGCTGTATTCTGGGAGACACACAGGTCCCAGAACACAGCAGGGACCTGAGCGGACGCGCAGCGCGACTTGCACATGCGCAGTAGCGAACCAGGAAGTGAAGCCACACGGCTTCATTTCCTTATTCCCTTACCGAGGATGGCAGCGGCAGCAGCCGAGAGCCGAAGGACGGATCGGCTTCAGTTGCCGACATCGCGGGCTCACTGGACAGGTAAGTGTCCATGTATTAAAAGTCAGCAGCTGCAGTATTTGTAGCTGCTGGCTTTTAATATTTTTTTTTCAGCCGACCTCCACTTTAATGACATTATTTTATTTTTATTTTTTTGGGTGGAACTCCATTTTAAATATTTTATGTATCTACATGAGTAACGGATACATACAGAACTTACTGTTTATATTATGTGTTCATGTTAGGCACCTGTAATGGATGCACAACAAATTGTTTACTGTTAACCCTGTATGATGTTTCTGGCCACTGTGGCTTTTCAAATCTAGGGTTTAAAACAGCAAATTTGAAAATAACAGAAAGCGGCAGGGGAGTACTCTGAAAAAAAAAAAAAGTAGTACATGTCCATCTTACATAAAATAGCTGGCCTCCCCCTAAGTTCACATAATTGTACTTACATGTGTGTAGCTGTATGCCTGGAGTTCTGCGTTCATCTGTGTTAGGGCTCAGGTGCAGCATACAGTCTGCCATTAACATGAATGGCTCTCTGCTGCTATAATCATGCATACAGTGGTGCCATCGTAAACACGGGTACAGCATAGAAGCGTACGCAAAAAAAGTGTCACATTATCCGTCAGATGTTGTTAGTATAAATACACCTGTTCTGAATCCCCTGAGTCTGCAACACTACACAAACAACATGAAGACCATGTAGACTTCCAAACAGGTCAGAGGCGAAGTTGATAGGTATAGATCAGGGTTGACTTCTAAAAAGATATCCCATACTTTGAACATCCCATGGAGCACGATTAAAACAAAATGGAAAGAATATGGAACCACTACAAACCAGAGAAAAGAAAAGCGCACACTAAACTCACAGACCAGACAAGTAAGGCATTAATCTGAGATGTAACAAAAATACTAAAGATAACACTGAAGAAGCTGTAAAGATCCCATAGTGGAGATCCGAGTATCTGTTCATAGGACCACTTGAAGCTGTTCACTCTACGGAGTGGGGCTTTACAGAAGAGTGGCCAGAAAAAGGCTATTTCTGAAGGGCAAACCTTCCAACCCGCAAAAGATGTGAATTGATCTTGTAATTTCATGGTGACATTTCTTGCCATGTACGCTAAGCCTATAGTAAAATGAAGGCCTCATTATTATACAGGATTTATATAGCACCAACAGTTTACGCAGCGCCTTACAATATAAAAGGGGGACAATACAGTTAGAATACAATAAGATACAAGAGGATTAAAAGGGCCCTGCTCAGAAGAGCTTACAATCTAATACCTCATTCGCATGGGCATACTCATCTCTACATCAGTGCCAAGTGTCGTCTTTGTCAATGCAGAATGCACAGGTATTTGATCACCTCTGCAGTTTTTATTTTTTGCGCTACAACCAAAAAAAGAGCGACAAAATAAAATTAAAAAAAAAAAAAAAAAACAATATTTTTTTACTTTCTCCTATAGAACACACCCAATAAAAAAAAAATTACAAATCAAATACATTTCTTCAGCAATTTAGGCCAATATGTATTCTGCTACATATATTTTTGGTTTAAAAAAAAACCAAAAATCATATATGGATTGGTTTGTGAAAAAGTTATAGCGTCTACAAACTATGGGAAATTTTTATTGCCTATTTGTTTATTTTTTTACTAGTAATGGCAGCGATCAGTGATTTTTAGCAGGACTGTGACACTGCGGCAGGCAAATCAGACACCTGACACTTTTTTGGGAACCAGTGACATTATTACAGTGATCAGTGCTAAAAAATATGCACTGTTACTGTACTGACACTGGCAGGAAAGGGGTTAAAACCAGGAACGATCAAAGGGTTAAGCGTGTAACTAGGAGGTGCTTGCTAACTGTGTGGGGGCTGGACTGACCAGATGAACACAGAGATCCGTGTTTAGCAGGAACAGAAAGTCTGTGTCCTCCCCTGTCAGAACGGCGACCTGCCTTGTTTACATAGGCAGGTCTCTGTTCTGCCTCACTGTGGCCAGCCGACATCAGGTACGCCAGACCTGATGATTGACTCCCCCTCTGTCCAATGTGAACGCACACACGCCCACAATATCTATTGCAGGGTATGATGTCCAGGTACGGGATTTTGTGCAATAGAGCCGCCCTGTCGCAGTATATATGCGGTGGCGGTCTTTAAGTGGTTAAAGCGGTATGAAAAACAGACATACTGGCTGGATCATGAGGTGAGAATAAAAAAAAGCCTAAAAAGAGAAAACAAATGCAGCCACCCCATCTAATAATTTGTAAGTTGCAATATAATAAAGGTTTGCTTTTGGATTTATTACCACTTTTAAAGAAAGAAAAAAAAAAGAAAAAAATAAGAACAAGCAATTAGCGTTTACCTTATATAGTTTACCAAATAGCAAGTGGGAGACACCACAAACACACAGAAGAAAGTTTTTTTGAAGATTGAAATTTTACTTTTAGGCTATAATGGGAAACAGTATTATTATTATCATAAACGCAGCACTTTAACTCTGAAAACATGGTGGAGGCAGCATCATGCTGTGGGAGTGGTAAGGATTGAAGGAAAACTGGATGGCACTAAATTCAGGAAAGAACCCCTGTTTCGGTCTGCTAGAAATTTAAGACTGGGATGGACAATCTCCTTTCAGCAGGACAATGACCATACACATACTGCTAAGGCTATACTGGAGTGGTGTAAAGGGAAACATTTCCAGTACATGTCTTCAAATGGCCAAGTCAAAGCTCAGCTCTAATCAACGCAACCCAACTAACTTGGAGCTGAAGCAGTTTTTCCTTGAAGAATGGACAAAAATTCCAGTGGGTAGATTTGCTAAGCAAACAGAGACATATCCCAGGAGACTTGCAGCTGTAGTTAGAGCAAATGACGACTCTGCAATGTACACTGCCATTTTTTTTTCATTTTTTTTTTTTAATTATTGCTTTAGTCGCAAAAAAAAAAAAAACATTTTGCACCTACAAAGTCATAGGTATGCTGTGTACATCACATGGAACAAAGTCCCCCAAAAAATCTATTTAAGGCTCCATGAACATTAGCTTATTTTTAAACTCCTCTGAGCTACTTTTTGTTTTCTGCCCCTAGAAGCAAATAGTGTTATCCTATGTGCCCATGCACACTATTGGGAGCTAGCAAGTGGTGAGTGGGCTATAACTGAGCATTGGGTTGTGCCACATCCAATAATATAGAAAAGAAACAAAATCCCCTTGTGGTGGACTTTTAAGGCCTTAAAAGTCCACCACAAGGGGATTTTGTTTCTTTTCACTATTGGGAGCTAGAAGCGTTTTTCATGCTTCAGCTTCTAGGAGAAGAAAAAAACAAAAACAAAAATATTTTTGGGAGCGATTTGAAAGCAGAAATGCTGCTAAGCACCGTTCTTTTATTAGTTTTTTTTCTTTTTCTTAGCCAGTGGCCCGCCAGCATCCTTAACAACCAGAGTTTATATAGCTGGTTGTTAAGGAGCAGACTGGCAAGCCGGCCGCCGCACCCTTAACTACAGATGACTCATCAGCTGTCAGCGGGGCTTCCCTGACAGCTGAAAGTAAACAAAGCAATTGCCAGCAATAAAAATGAAGAACCCCCCCCCCGAATCCATACCAGTCGCTTTTGGGAATGGTATGGATTTTAAGGGGGAAACCCAAGCCAAAAAAAAAAAAAAAGGAACACCTGCTGCGCGGGCCCCCCACCCCCACATCCATTCCAGACCCTCATCCGAGCATGCAGCCTGACAGAAAAGGAGGGGGGGGGGAGACGACAAGTGAGCACCCAACCCCCTCCTGAACCACACCAGGCCACATGCCTCAACATTAAAGGGTGCTTTTTCGGCCGGCGTTCATCTACACGGGGGACATAGCTTTTGTTTTTTTTAATTAAAGGACAGTCAAAAACTGTGTGTGCGTTTTTATTTACATTTTGACCCTTTTTTGCTGAATGAGTAGGGGTACAATGTACTTAATACTCATTCACATAAGGAGGCTGGGATTTGGGGACCCACTGGTTAAAGAGGGCTTCCAGATTCCAATGTGTCACCCCCCCCCGCACCCTCACAACTAGCGGCCCAGGGTTGTGAGGAAGAAGCACTTGTCCTCATCAACATGGGGACAAGGTGCTTTGGAAAGGGGGGTTCTGGTCAGTTAGTCAGTGAGGAACCCCGCTAACAGTCAATAAGTCATCCGCTGTGAAAAACGTGGTGACCGGCTTGCCGGCCTGCTCCTCAGCAACCAGCTATTCACTGGTTAAGGACATCTGTGGCCTCTTGCTCTTTAACAAAAACTCAATAGCTCCTAAACATTTTTGAAAAGGCTCCTAAATGCTGCTAAAATGCTAAATATTAGTGTGTTTTGGGTGTCTAGTGTGCACAGAGCCTTCATTCCAGGTAATAATGCAATAAAACTGGAGAAGCACCAAAAAAGGTGAATACTTTCAGAAGGCACTATATGCGCACTGTAAATGCTTATGCATTAATGTGGCGCTTTTGGTGTGGTTTTTAAAGGACACGGGACTCAAAAAAAGCATAAAAAATGCTTAGTGGGGGCATTTTTTTTAGCTCCCCAAACATGCTCCAAAGTTGCTGCTTGCAGGATTTTTTTCACCACAATTAAAACATTGATTTTTAAAGAGAAGCATTTTTCTGAGTTTTTCCAGCTTCTTTTGTTTAAACACAAAAGCGCTTGAAAAACTCCTTGGTGTAAAAGAGCTCTTAAACTGGACAAAAACTGCTGAAAGGTAAAAAACAGTCCGTAAAGGCACTGCACCCTTTTTCTATAATGGTTCTTTAATTCACATTAATGAAAACCTCTAATATTTTTAAGGGAATGTTTGACATTGACAAGTTTATACTATAAATGTTAAGGGAGGAAGAGGTGCGTTTACCCTGGCTAGCCAATACTGGTTGATTTTCACAACACTGTAGACCAGGCAGACCGATTACATTTCTGGGCCATCTAATCAGGGATTTGCTTTAAAAAGTGCCTGTTGGGAAGAGTTAGTGTTCCTGGAGAAATCAGCACTAGAGCACAGGAAGGAAATATGAAGAGCAAAAGTATGTAATCAATTATTTATAACCTGGATTGTGTGTGTCAGCTACTTTATTGTAATATTGATTAAGAGGATGTATATACATGGGGCTAATGATATACACACCGGAGGTATGTGCCATCAAGAAAGAAAATACATCTGGATGAGAAATAATGGATAAAAGAAATCAGAAACCAGTATTTTAGGTTACTGAATCTGCCACTGCTTACATATTCTCAACTGCTATTTAAACAGAAAATACCATCAAAGACAGTTTATATTCCTTTAGAACATTATTCCTCTGAACAACTGATAATCACAGTATTCATTCAAGGAGACACTCTTAAAATAAAGCTAACAAAAAAAGAAGAGTCCATTTTACCAGTGCTATCCCTAATGCCCATATATTTGTTGTGTGTAAAACTGCCAGATGAAATGAGATCTAGGCATCATTGCTGTGAGACAGAGCAGTGCTCTCCTCCAGGGAAATAAGCACAGCAGGGCTGAACAGCTTTTCCTCATCACAATAAGTTATTTTTCTGCTTTAGACACTGGAATGAATTCCAGATATTTCAGGTTGTGATATCCTTCACTGAGATATAATGAGATTTCCTCAAAGGCTACTCTCGTACAAAAGAGCCTCACACCCAGAAAATACATTTGGAGATCCATGCAATCTAGCAACACATCTGCAAAGGTGCAGAAAGCATTAGAAAGATGCCCTAGAATTAGCTCATGCAACAATGAACATCAGCAAGAGATTTAGTGTCATCTGAGCTGAACGACAACACAGAACACAGCGGTCATGTGAAGGCAACAGACATGTTTAGACAGAAGGTTATGAAAGGACATATCCCAGTCATTACTGTGTGACTCCTCCAGGACACATTCACACTATAGCAACGCTTATGGTGCTGCAAAGTAGCTGTACAATATGGATTTGTAATTCACAAGGGGGACAGCCATCCATTCAAAGATGTAAACACAAAGGTGTAATAGATTAAAGACAGTGGCACTAGTATTTCTAAGAATACACACAAACATCTCAGCTTGAGCAACATCACTATTGAGACTTCATGGACCCCTGCGATTCTGTCACTAATTTACAATGACTTTTAACCTGATTACCACTAAGTAACAAAGAATGCACAACGTCAACCAATTTCAATATACTGAACATTTTTTTAGATATATTTATCATATGCAAGCTTTGGACGCTGAACACTAAGGCAGGCTATAGACGGTAAAAATTTCCTTCCTGCAACCACGGGTTGCAGAAAAGAAATTTGTACGATTCCCCCATCAACACAGACAGGGGAATCCCTCCTGCCAAGTCTTCTCCTGGCTAGAGGGTGGAGGAAGCCGACCCCGCACGGAAAAGACCGTGATTATCGCTAGCGCTTATAGCAGCATCATGCGATAATCGCAAGTGAATCCGGCAGGCTGGTTGTACCCAAGTTGATTGATCGATCAACTTAGTACATTTAGCCTGCCCATAAATGGTTCGAACCGTCTATGGCCGGCCTATGGCTTCATGTACAGTTGCCACGCCTTTTCCCACAGACGTGAAAAAACACCGAAAAATCATGCTGCGATTTTATGCTTTCCCACAACCGGCGGTCAAAATGTTCCTATCCAGAACATGATTCTTCTGCATTCAGGAGGGAGAGGTTGAACCTCTCCTAACCACAGCAGCTCCTAAACTCTGCTAAAAGCCAGTATGTACATTGACAGAAGCTTTTATGGAGTTGCGTTTAGGAACTTTGGCCAAAAGCTCCATTAAAAAAAAACAGTAGTGCGTTACCTACAGAGTGTAGGGTTCAGGAGTACATATGTCACAGGCCAGTTAAAAAACAAAAATTATTTCCCCCCACCTCCCAGTACACAGCTCTTTTTCTTCGATTTGATCACCTGGCATTTTGTAAATTGAAATAAACAATTAAAAAATATAATTTTGAAAGCATTCTTTCTTTACAGCATTTCTTTGCACCTGCCTAAAAGTTTTGCACAGTACTGTATACAAGTATAGATCAACAGATAGGTGTACTTCTGCTTGCTGCCAAATACCATACACTGAAGTGAAACTACAGTAAAACCTTGGTTTAAGAGCATTTTGCAAGACAAGCAAAATTTAATAAATTTTTACCACTGCATAGAGATATTTAAGAATAAATGTACCTTTTTTTTGAAACTTACACATTAACTTAATTATACACTACACTTTTTTTTAAGGTTATAAACCGAATAATCGATTAATCGAAATAATCGTCCAACTAATCGATTATGAAAATAATAGTTAGTTGCAGCCCTACTTGATATACAAGCGATGTCTTGATATTCAAGTAGAGTCATGTCACAACTGAGTATAAAAGAACAGAGGTGCCCCTAAGTGTAGCAATACAGTTACATTTAATGAAGGTACAACATTTAGCAAGTCACATGGTTTATGATTAAAACAGGCACATCTAAGTATGCAGGCATCCAGGTTAAATCTGTCTATATAGAACATCCTCCATACCACCATTGACGTCATCCCTTCCACGCTGCGCTCCACAAGCGCTTCAAGCTCGCTTTCAAATCGCTGTACTGCAGGATAGTCTTCCCGGTCACGATTGCAGACTGACAGCAGTGCGAGGTGGTGGTGCAGAGGACCATCTATGTAGACAGCTTTACCCCAGATGCCTGCATACTTAGATGTGCCTCTTTTAATCATCAACCATGTGAGTTGCTAAATGTTAGACCTTAATTAAATGTAATCATATTCCTACACTTAGATGCACCTCTCCTCTCTTTTATATTCTGTAGCTCCGGCTGGATTTTGCTTCTAATCTCCTTGTGGAGGTTTCCATTTGTGGATGGACATTTGATGGTTACACAACCTATCACATTGCTATAATCTTTTTATATAGACTATAAACTGAAGGACTTGTGAATAAATGGTTGTGAAACAAATCTGAATTACCATTACTTCTTATGGGGAAATTTGCTTTGATATACAAGTGCTTTGGATTACAAGCATGTTTCCGGAACGAATGATGCTCGAAATGCAAAGTTTTACTGTATAACCTTTAGAAATCATTGTGTGACGAGCTGTAGATCGTATAAACATTATGTCAAACTATGCTGCTAAAACCATAAAGCATTACCTAAAGATAGTACTGAAAACACCATACAGATCCACATCTTTAAAGATAAAACACACATAAAAATACCTATTTTATAATGTACAACCCACAAAGAACAAAGTTAAATTACAGCAAGGGTATTTTAACAGACCATTTGCGTATACAATATAAAACGCCACTTATATTTAGACTGTGGTTATTGATTGAACAACAAAGAGCAGCAGGGATGTCCACCTGGCAGCTCACAAAAGCTTTTAACTGGCCAGACGGCTAAAGAAGTGAACATTTAATACGGGGTTGTGGTAATGACAGGTGGCTAACACACACACAAACTAGCTACTTGGAAATTTACACACTTACCATGTATCTCAGCATATATATGCTACTTCATTCCCAAGATATAGTCATTTAAAAACATGTAAATAACATTTTCCCCAAGACTATCCTTAGCACTTTGTCCAGGAAACCAAATCTGTAGTAACCTTCATTTCCAGTATTTTGCATGCAATGACTGGCAGGTGGTTGTTTCCTTGGCAACCAAGGAAATCCATGCTACAGCTCAACAACTATACGTTATCAAGTGTTTATGGGGCATAGACTTTCCATTCTTAGAAACAGAAACCTGTATTAGCTGCCTGGCCAACTCTTACTTAAATACAGAGTCACTGGTTAGAAACATGTATGTAACATGTGAACTCAAAACTCCAGATATGCGTGCTCCTAGAATTCCAACTCAAATAGTATTAAAACCACTTGGCCAGACAACTAAAACGTTCAAACAAATAAAGCTCAGAAATGGTAGCATATGAAGACCAATTATCACATTTCCTTACTTCTTGCCCTCCTGACAAAGCCTTTACTCGAGACTTAATTCAAACGGGAATGCATTTCCTCCACTGCCCGTTAGGCACTTGGTATCTCTTATTTAAAATCTCGTTAATGCTCCCCTAGGGACTTTAAACTGCCATATATACTCAAATGGGAAACAGATCTTCAAATGACTCTCTCAACACAACAGATTGATCAAATATTCTTGAACATACAAGGCTTCCATATGAACCAAACATCACGAAACAAATTTTAAGATGCTGACGAGGTGGTATCTTGCTCTTCCTAGGCTTCACAAAATTTTCCCACAGTCCTCAGACCTCAGTTGGGAGGCCATCTGAGACATCCTGTATATTTTCTCAACTTGTAACAAGCTTCGAGAGTTCTGGTCTACAATTAGGCAAAGAACACAAAAATTTACTGACATTCCAATTCCCTTGGAATCACCCCTGTTTCTCTTGCACCACAATACCATACCCAAAAAGACCTACAAATGCTCAGTGTTACCCTACCTGCTTATTACAACCACAAGCTGTATTCCTGATTGCTGGAAACAAAGGCAACCACCCTATATTGCCCTACGGTTAGCCATGATTGAGGAATTTAAAAGAATGGAGGACCTTGTCTTAAAGTCCTGAAAAATGGTCTACTGGTATAAATTTATGTTCAAAGCTGAATATAAAGACATTATTGAGAGATCCGAAGACTCTCGTCTTCCTTGAGTGGTGTGGGCCCAAGGAGAGATGGAAAACTTATCCTGTCCACCTCTTCTTTCCCTCCCATCCAATTCTTTTGCCCTCTCCCAACCCCACCGTTTTTTTTTTTCTCCCTCTTTCCACCCCCATTCTAGATTCTTTATACCTTTAAGTGGTTGTAAAGGCAGAAGGTTTATCTTAATGCATTCTATGCATTAAGATAAAACGCCTTCTGTGTGCAGCAGCCCTCCTCAGCCCCCCCCAATACTTGCCCTAGGTCCTTCCCTGTCCAGCTATGTCCACGAGTGTGTCAGCCATCAGATATTCTCCCTCCTGATTGGCTCAGACACAGCAGCCGTGCCATTGGCTCCTGCTACTGTCAAAGTCAGCTAGCCAATCAGTGGGGGGAGAGAGAGGGCAGGCTTGGTCAGGGATCAGTGTCTGAATGGACACCGGGAGCTGTGACTCGGCTCGGGTGCCCCCATAGCAAGCTGCTTGCTGTGGGGGCACTGAACAGGAGGGAGGGGCCAGGATCACAGAAAAGGGACTTGAGAAGAGGAGGATCCAGACTGCTCTGTGCAAGGCCACTGCAACAAGCAGGTAAGTATAACAGGTTTGTAATTTTTATAGGGAAAAAAAAATGAGCCTTTACAATCACTTTAAACTCTGACAAACCTCAGAGGCTGTTAGGCATTCAATTTGTTGTCATCTCCTTGGTTTTATAATAAAAAAAAACGGAAGTACATGCCTAATTTACAAGTAGATCTCTATCAATGTCTATTGTAGAGAAGTCTATTACCAATATTGGGTTCACCTGACTGCTCGGATTTGGGCCTCCTTGTGGACATACCCTTTTATATGTGATGTGTCAATACACTATGCAGATTCAAAACCTGTTCTACTCTGTGCCTACCTTGTTTATAAAGAATAAAAACAAAAAAAAAAAGGGTTGCATATATATTTCCCTTAGTAAAATTTTCCTGTAAAGCAAATTTGTCAGATACCTGAAAAACACAAACTGATTATAACAGATGAAAAAGTACATAAGCAGAAGTCTCTCTCTCTCAAGCACAGCATGCAAAATTCTCAATAGATCCAGAGACTGAGGCAACAAAACGTATATAGAAATGTCACCTTTTCCTGTAAAAGTCTTCGAGAAGATGTTATTGGGCAGATAACTAATTTCAGAAGAATAAGTCACCTAATGTGCAGCTCGGTTTTTCTGAGGGGCCTATTCACATTGTTGCTTTGGGTTAATGAGATGTTCTGAATGGCTTTCTTCAAAGCAACCTATCGTTGGAAAGTCCCTTCAGCCCATGAAAATGTGCAGAACTGCAAGAAAGTGCGTTATGAGGTGGTGCACTGCCAGAAATTGCATGTGCACCTTTTTTGGTGCATTCTGGTGAATTAAACAGAAGAGAAATCTTCCAATGGGGGCACTTGCTCCAGTGGTAACTGTCTAGGGTAAAGTCAAACACCTTTACTAACTATCCCAATCAACACACCTTACTATCACCAGGGGCCAAGGTTGTAAAGCAGCCATATGGCTGCTTAAACAAAATAACTATACATTCTGAAAGCCCAGCTGTGTTTTAAAATTTGCAATGTGCCTAAATACACACTACATTTGTTTCCTCTCTCCCTCTAGAGAGGGAAAGATATACACAGGTGTTGCATAAAACCAGATACCTATGACTGACTCACACCAGTAAAGGGCTGTGTCCATACAAACGATCAATTCTGCATCATCTTCTGAATGCTGCCAAATATTGAATCTCCGTTAGGTGGAGGGATCTGCAACCTACGCCCATTGGGTTCTGGCTACGCAAGGCGGAGGAATTGAAATCAATAGAGGATCACGTACTGATGAACCAACACAAAGGTGTATACTAAAACGTGGACTATATGGAACAGGCTTATATATTCTTTAGCAGGAAAATCTCTTCTAACTGGCTGGCTGCTTATGAATTACTGCAATGTTGTACGTGATTGGACACTGTTGTCTTATAATAAAATATTTTGGGGAGAGCTGTATACACTCTATACTATATCCAGTGCAAAGGCAAACCTGTCACACATGTGCAATTTGAACTTAAGTAAACAGTATATGATATTCTGTTTAACGATTCAATGGTCACACCAGTGGTCTGATACTGCAAAAGCAGTTATTCTTAGTGTAGCAGGGAAGCACAACAAGCAGAAGATAATGAATAGAATGGATGTGCTAAAAACCCAGGATAGATTGTTACTGGCTGGCAGAACGCGAACTTCCTCATGAATGAACGTCACATATAGGGATTAGTGTTTATTCCGGAAACCTTAGGAAATGGGAGGAGAGGCGCACTGTCAAGCTTATCACAAGAATAGCAAGTTCAAAAACATTGACATACCAACTGGACTTTTTTTATTTCCTGTGAAGTATTGTAACAGGCAGTAAATTAGAAAGCTTTGTTGCATATTCTACTACGCATTAAAATAAGGAAATAACTGTTTTAGAAAGAGCAGAAAAATAAACACTTTTTCTGAAAGTTCTGCCATACATTTCTATTGCCACGGCACTTTCACTTTTTAACACAGGCATTCTAATATCAATAGAAACAATAGTTATTTTTGCCAATGCAATATAAGCCAATATTTTTTTTTTTAAATCTCCTTTTATGTTGTGACTGCTGCCTATCTGCTGGCCATTTCATTCCACTCAAAGGCCTCCGGGGTCAGAATGATAACCACACTATTCAGTCATTGTGAGAAGTATAAATACACAGTTGTACAGATCCCGAAGTGCTTTCTGGGTCACAAATTCTGAGGGAATTTACCACTTTAAATGAATGAATCTCTCAGGTGATTTATAGGAGTCAATATTTCCAAGCACAGAGGAAGGAAAGGAGAGGAACTGGCTACATTCTAAACTAAATTGGAGCTACAAAGGTGTTCCATGTTTGAATAGGGACAAAAAAAGATTATAACAGATGATCACAAAAAAAAAAAAAAAAAAGCAAGATGTTCACAAGGCAGTCATCCTCAAGCTCAGGCATTAAGGGTTTGTCTGATATTGACTCCTTTTTTAGATACATTTACATATGATCAGGACCTGTAACAACATTTTCGGATAGTTAAATGGAAAGTCCACTTTGCTGTAAACCTACCGTATATACTCAAGTATAAGTCGACCTGAATATAAGCCGAGGCACCTAATTTTACCACAAAAAACTGGGAAAATTTATTGACTCGAGTATAAACCGAGGGTGAGAAAGGCAGCAGCTACTGTAAGTGGAAAAGAGGGTCAACAATGCCCATTTGCATGCCTCACTGTGCCCATCTGCCTGCCTCCTCACTGTGCCCATCTGCCTGCCTCCTCACTGTGGCCATCTGCCTGCCTCCTCACTGTGCCCATCTGCCTGCCTCCTCACTGTGCCCATCTGCCTGCCTCCTCACTGTGCCCATTTGCCTGCCGCCTCATGTACCTTCATCTCCAGCGCTGTGACATGCAGTCTAGTCGGCTGCCGGTGTAACAAAGCCTTGCCTCCACCTCCTCCCTCATTTATGACGGAACACTGATTCAGTTCTTTCAAGCAGTGAGTCAAAGTCCCACCTATCACAGACGAGGATGAGGAGGAGGCGGAGGTGAGGCTTTGTTGCAGTCAGTCTAGTCCACAGCCGTGCAGTTTAACAAAGCCCCGCCTCCTCCTCGTCTGTGATAGGCGGGACTCTGACTGCTTGGAAGAACTGAATCAAGGTTCTGTCACGGACGAGGAGGCGGGGCTTTGTTACACTGGCTGCCGACTAGACTGACTTGCATGTCACAGTGCCAGGAGATCAGGCGCAGGAGGCTGCAGATGGACACAGACTTGGGTATAACCTGAGGGGGGCATTTTCAGCACAAAAAAATGTGCTGAAAAACTCGGCTTATACTCGCGTATATATGGCAAGTTAAATTTACCCAAATCTGAGTTCATGTTGGATTAGAAAGATGTGGTTTAAACACAAAAAGCCATAAACTGGCACCGGAGATGTATGCAACAGCTGAGATGCTCATATATAAAGTATACCAAATTATATATCTCCACTTTGGTAAGTGACTTTCATTACATACCACATAACTTGTCACTAGAAGAATGTGCAGCTTTAAAATTGTTGACCAAAGAAAAGGACTTAATTGTGAAGACAATAGATAAGGGGGCTCACTGGTTATTATGGATCTGGCCACACATGACTGAGAAATAAACACACAAGTTGTGGTATAACATTCAAGATTAAGGCTGTGTTCACACTATTGTGAATTGGATGCGGGTTTCTCTGCATCCAATTTGCATGTCAGGAGACTGTGACTGGCTCTCAATGGAGCCGGTCCACACAGCTCCGGGACAGCTGTGGAGCGTATTGAACAGGAGTCCTATGCATGTTTGGCTCAGTTTCATGTCCGAATGCAGCCAAAAATTCGGACCTAAAACGGTGAATAGGGACGCACCAGACCCCTGCTGTGAGCCACTCCACACGGTAGTGTGAACCAAGCCTAAGAGGTGTTGTCGAGAGCACATCGAATAGGTATTATTTACCAACCAGTCATCCTCGGATGTCCCATACTATCCACTTGAAGGCCGGGCCTTTTCTGGCACTTTTTATTTACATGTAAAAATCTGTATATTTTTGCTAGAAAATTGCTTAGAACCCCAAAACATTAAATATTTTTTTTAAAGCAGAGGCCCTAGAAAATAAAATCCTGGGTGTTGCATTTTTTTTTTACGTCACTAGGTATTTGGTCAGCAGTTTTTAAAACGCAAATATACTTATATGAATTTTAAAAAAACACACAATATAACGCCCAATTGCTTGGTAGCATATACATGTTGATGTTAAGCTGAGTAAATCGTTACCAAACATGTTATGCTTTAAAGCGGCAGTAAGCAGCTGCTGGGAAAAAAAATTCCTGCAAAGCAAAGGCATAATGTGCTAGTATGCATCGCAAACTGGGAAATTATGAGAAACTAACCTTAGAACAAAGCCCTCCAGTGCCGCCATGTCACCGCTGAGGACTATTATCTTCCCCCATCTTCCATTCGGGCTTGCGGCCTCCGGCTACATGAGTGGCCGGGGATGCAATGACATCACTCCCAATGCATGCTTTTTAAAAGCCTTTACAGGTTACCACTTTAGATTTACAGAGGAGGTCTGGTGCTAGAATTACTGCCCACAATCTGACGTTCACGGTGGGGCGATTGTTGTTTGCAAACGTGCAGGACCGATGCATGTGTTTGCCTTTGCGCATTAGCATACGGTGACAGGTGCACTTTAAAAAAAAATGTATTTTATTTTTACACTGTTGTTTTAAATTTATTTTTTATCATCACTTTTTTTGTTATCACAGGGAAAATAAATATACCCTGTGATAACAATAGGCACTAGGCAGTGACAAGTACTCTTTATGGAGGGATTGGGGGTCCAAAAGACCCCAAATCAATCCTCTGCCCTTAAAAGCATTTGATCACACCAGCCAGCCACGTCATTCAATCACAGTCCTCTGTAAATGGGAAGCTACAAGTCCAAAGAGCCTTTGTGGCTGTCAGCTTGTGGTTTCAATGAGTTACCATGGTGTTGTTGAGTGCTTTGGTAGTTCATTCATTCTTCCTGTCAGTGTTTTTCTGTCTGCCCATTCGAGGTAAGAGCAGACAATACACTGAGGACGTTTGCAGAAGTCCTGTATGGCACGGGCAATCTGCTGATCGCCAGTGAAATGCTTTCTAGGCTCCAAGTAAAAAAAAAAAAAAAAAAATATATACATCTTTTTGCAAGTGAACTTATCCTTTAACAAAGATCAGTTGCTACTTTCTCTCCTTGGGCAAGGTGACCGGTCTTGTTCCCACCCCTCCTGTAGTTTTCTGCAGGCAGCCTGTAGTGGGTGGAGCCTGCTGGGTCCCTCCCACAACTCTGCTCTCTGCACAGCACAGCGATGATGTCACTAGTACGTTTACATGGTAATATCATGGGTTTCAAAAGATTATGGTACACAAAGTCAATGTATAGCCTTTGTGGCCATTAAGAAACATATCACCATGAATATTTTTGTTCCAAGAGATCAGCTTTAAGGACTGGTAAGCCATAATATAATACATTTTTGATTTTTGGTTTAAACATGCTTTAAAATTTTTCTTCTTGGATTTGGATTACCCTCAAGAAAACTGACAGGTCACGGCATGAAATAACAGCAGTCCACTGTTTTTAGAAAACTCACTAGCCAAACGCTATTCCATTATATTCTTCTGGTAAAATAAGCTAAAATAAGGCAAACTATTAGAATGTGAGACCATACATTAGGCAGCATATACAGCAAATACTTTTGAAATTATACTATGAGATGAAGAGTGGTGCTGAATAAATCCATGTACACAGCAGCAAGATGTTTGTTAATGTAAATCAGAGCACAAAGTCAGTGGCAGTGAAGTGTTATCTGCAGCACACACACAGACTGCAGTAGCAGTATGTCACAGGACCGATTATTTACATATCCATGCACATTCTTAGCAAGCAGAAAGCACAGATCCTCAGCATAGACACACAAACCTGTGCAGCCACAACGTAATTGATAACTATTCACGAATAAGCTCCAACAGTTACAATTCAGCACTTTTTCTATATTCATCTATTGTATATTTACTCTAATACTCCCCCTTCCATCACAAATGCAAAAGCTCCTTCTATGTTTTCCCTTTTTCTTTATGCAGTCGGTTTTAAAAAGGACAGACAAAAAAAAAAACGTTAAATGTAATGACAAAACGAAAGTGGAAAAGGCCCATAAAAGGAGTAAAAAAGACCTGTGCAGATGTAAGGCATTTGAATTCTCAGGACTATTCATTTGTATTACCAGAACCAACAGTTGTCGGCTTCCTAAAATCATTCTGGGGAAGAGCTGTTCATGGTATCAGGATTTTTAGCCTAAGGTTTCATGCCCACGAGACGCTGGTGCAAACTCTGCTGAACACATGTTTTTAAAAGCTGAAACCGGCGTTTAGAAAAGCACGTTTTGCCGCATTTGCATGCCGCGTTTAGTCGCGTTTTACCGCGTTTGCGTCTAGAAGCGTCTGCAGAGCAGAGAATGACATTTTGCAACCCAATTTTGGTATCTCACCCGTATCTCAGGGCCACTTGGTGCTAGATACCCCAAATTTGGTGTGCTAACACAGTGGAACTAACAATACAACATATCCAAATTTGTGGTTCCTAGCACCAAGTGGCCCCAAGATATGGAGCCCCAAAGTTGGGCCGCAAAAAGTAATTTTGCTGCAGAAAAAAGCTTGACATTTTGTGACCCGAATTTGGGGCCCCGTATCCCGGGGCGACTTGGTGCTAGGAACCCCAAATGCAAATTGCACAATGTCATTCTCTGCTGCAGTTTTACCACATTTCTGTGTTTTCTGGTCCAAAAAATAGGGTTCCTTTAAAAATACTTATAAACGCAAACGTGGCTAAACGCGGTACCGGCGTTTAGCGTCTGAAACGTGGAAAACTTTTGCGTCTGAACCCATTTTTTTGCTTCTGGAAAAACGAGGTTAAACACAACTGCCTAAAAACGAGATTGTGTACATGTACACATAGGATAACATTGAATGAGTTCAGGGGCAGTTGAAAAAAATGTCCAACTGCCTCTGAACGCGCGTTTAACAGCGTCTCGTGTGCATGAGGCCTAAGGCAGGCCATACATGATTCATTTTCTAGCAGGTTGAACGAAATAAAATTAATCGATTCCCCCATCCACACCTTCAAGCTGAATGGGGGAATCCCTCAGGTGGAGCTACTGTATTCTGATAGCAGGAAGGCCTCCCTGCCGTAAGAACACACTCATCAGCATTCATATAGTCGGCAGCACTGAACGACTGAAATCTTTTCCAAAAGGTTGGCCATAGATGGATTAACATTCAGCCGATGCCTGCTGAACCCTCCAAATTTGGATCCCTCAAAGGGCAGTTTAAGCAAGTTCAAAAATATTGCAGACTAGATGTAAAAATTAAAACTCTGATAGAGTAACATTTAAAACATCAAAGTGGCGCTCCCATCAGTCAGTTGATATGAAACTGACAGGCTAGTACAAAATCACTACTGTGTACATAAAGATTTTGAAGTGAACAAAACTAGAAATAAATCAAGAGTCTCTAGTGGATATATAGGGTGTAAACAGCAGTTTGTTGTTGATGAGTGCACCGTTCAAACACTTTTCCACCGCATGCTCCACACACCCGCAAGGGGTTCAAACTCACCAAAACCCGGAGATTATCAAGCCCCAATCAACATCCTGTGGTCTGTTAATGTGGATATCCTCATAGGGTAGCTCAAAAATGATCTCCGAAATCCACATGCATGTAAGAGAGACTCCACAGTCTAATTCCGTTTTAAAAATGTATTCGCAAACTCAAGTATATAAAATCCAATGAAACGTAACGCAGTGACAATCCAACTGTGGTCATGTGGCTCAAGGTCGGTTACTAAAAGAGCTTACTTTATCCACTTTCCCTGGGATTTGAGAGGACGGGTATAGTCCGGTGTAGTCCGTATTGGTCTCAGCATCCAGCACTTCCTCCTTCCCGTTTGCTTCCCTGGGTCTTGGAACGCACAACGTCGTGACGTAATTTCCGGTCGCCGTGAGGTCACGCCCTGACACCGCGTTTCGTCATCACGACTTTATCGAAGGGCGTTCAAAAATATAGCTGAGGAATAAGCATAGTAGCTACAATGAACAAACTGGCCAGTTAACCCGGCCACACTTGGGCAAATATAACAATCAAACAAGAGTGGCACAATATTATATAACCACTTCGGCCCCAGAAGGTTTTACCCCCTTAATGACCAGGCAAATTTTTTTGCGATACGCACTGCGTTACTTTAAGTGACAATTGTGCGGTGTGCTGTTCCCAAATAAAATGTATGTCCTTTTTTCCCTACTAATAGAGCTTTCTTCTGGTGGTATTTGATCACCTCTGCATGTATTTTTTATTTTTTTTTGCGCTATAAACAAAACAAGGACAATTTTGAAAATAAAAACTATTTTGTACTTTCTGCTATAAAATCTATCCAAAAGGAAAAAAAAGTAAAAAAATCGAATTTCTTCATCAATTTAGGCCAACATGTATTCTGCTACATATTTTTTGGTAAAAAAAATCCCAATAAAGCGTATATTGATTGGTTAGCACAAAAGTCATAGCGTCTACAAAATAGGGGATATATTTATGGCAATTTGATTTTTTTTTATTTTTTACTTTTAATTGCGGCAGACAGATAGGACACCTAGCTGAGACTTTGACACTTTTTTGGGAACCACTGACATTATTACAATGATCAGAGCTAAAAATCTGCACTGACACTGTATAAATGACACTGGTAGGGAAAGGGTTAACAGCAGGGGCGATCAAAGGGTTAAGTGTATTCCCTAATGGTGCTTTCTTACTGTGGGGGGGCTCACTGCATGGACACTGATCAGTGTTCCCTATAAGCACAAACAATAGATCACTGTGTCCATGCCTGACAGCACGGTGGTCTGCTTGTTTACATAAGCAGACCACTGCTCTGTCTCTGTGGGGAGCAATCCTGGGTGGCCGGCAGATATGGCATTCACTGGGCCCGCTGGATGGCTCCCCCTGTGGCCAATCAGTAAGCGAGCCACCCCCCCCAGTGGCTATTGACAAAATCACGTACAGGTACATGATTTTGCGCAATAGAGCCACCTTGCTGCAGTATATGTACGACAGGTGGTCAGGAACTGGTTAATTCCCAAACAAAATTTAAGACAAAATATTTACATTGAACTCCTAATGAACTTATGTATGCTTTCCAGAAGTCAACTTGTTACAAAAAAGGCAGTTTATGATTTTTGGGGGCTGCCTTTATGCTATATTCACACCAAAGTGTCCCGTTTTTCGCGTTTGAGCTTTTTTTTGGAGCAGAAGTTGACATTTTTGCAGCTTTTCGCAGGCATATTTTCAGGCGTTTTTCAATTAAAAGGTGTGGAGTGATGCTAAAAAAAAAGGTGGACAGCTGCTACTTGAGGAGAAAACTCATGACAAAACGCTTGAAAAAAATATGTCATGTTGAGCTTTTTATGCATTTACATTGAAGTTTATTTACATTGAAGTGGGCAAAAACGCTAAATTCTGCCTGAAAAGTGTTCTTTGAGTCACAGGCGTTTTGCTACAAGCGACAGAACGCTCAGATGTGAACAAGAGCTAATGAAAACAATAGGTTTTTGATTGATGAGCGTTTTTGAGCTACAAGCTGCAAAATGCTCAAATGTAAACAGGACCTTAGGCTGCATTCACCCCGGAGCATTTTCAGCTCGTAAAACGCTCATCTCAAAAGTTCCAAAATGTCCAACAAACAACATCCCATTAATTTAAATGGCTTAAGCATTCTGTCACCTGAAGCAAAACGTCTGAAGCTCAAAAAAGTACATGAGCTTCTTTTTAGGCAGATTACAAGCATTTTACTGCTTTTTACATTGGTGACCTTTAGACCTCAAAACGCAGGTGCAAAAACCTGCCCTAAACAAAACTATACACTCAGGTGTGAATGCAGCACTTTCAGTACTGAACACTTTCAGAGACTGGACATTCTTAAAGTTATTTTGAACTTATGACAACAGTCTTGAATTGCTCTTCCAAATATATTACAGGATTACGGCACACAATCCATAATGAATGAGTACCTTGAGAAAAAAGATAATCATTGACTAAAATCTGATATTAAATACCTGGGAGCAGGCAAGCTCTTTGTTGCAGAAAAGACATTGCAATGTCTCTATTGCAATAAAAATAAACCCACCTGCTTGCTCATAGTCTTCTGTAAAATGACACCGAGCTACGCATGTTCCGTTCAGTTTACAATCTAGGTTTGTGCCTGTGTATCGAGAAGAACGCACTCCAGTGGGGGATTATCATCATCTCACGCAAGACAATCAAGATAGCCAAAAACAGGCACCCAGGAGAATCCGGAAAGGCATCGGACCATTGATCCAAAAGCAGAACTAGATGGCATTGTGTCTTTTTTCAGCCAGTCTAACTATGTATAACAGAATTTAGTTCAGCTTTAGAGCCCTTTCACACTGTGCCGCCTAGGACGTCAGCGGTAAAGCGGCTCTATTTTTACGTCGCTATTCGGTCGCTAGTGAGGTGGTTTTAACCCCCCGCTAGCGGCCGAAAAGGGGTTAAATCCGCCCGGCGTTATAGCAGCGCTGCCCCATTGATTGCAATGGGGAGGAGCGGTGAGATCACCCCGCTCCTTCACTGCTCCAAAGAAGCTGCAGGCGGGACTTTTCCTGACGCCCTGCCAGCGCACCGCCCCAGTGTGAAAGCCCTCAGGCTTTCACACTGGAGTGAATGGAGCAGCTGTTTTAGGGAGGTTTGCAGGCGCTATTTTTAACGCTATAGCGCCTGCAAAGCGCCCTCAGTGTGAAAGGGGTTTTAAGGTTTAATTCGGACTCTGCTGTTCACTCAGAGCTTGGAAATTTAAGATTCCCATAGACACTAGGTGACAATTTCCCAACCCTTTACACTCAGCAATGTCATGTCTACAGAATTTTTGCATGCACTTAAGAATAAATTATTAAAATTATTTTATGGTCCCATTCACACTATAAAGTCCAGTGTCTCAACAATGCAGTTCGTTGTAGGGTTGGGGTGACATTCATAATTAATGACACTGCAATGCACCAACATAGGTATGGTGCATTACCACAACAGTCTAGTTGCATAGGCCCCTAAAGGCCATTGGGCTTATGACATTTACAAACACATCAAGGTAACTTTTCAGCCAACTTTCAAGTTGATAGATCCACAAATATAGGCAGGCCGCTTAGGTCATATACAAATCTATACTTTTTCTATAAAGTGCCAGCCCTAACCCTCCAAAGACATGCTGGTAGGTTCATTGGCTTCTGTACAAAATTGGCCATAGTATAAGAATGTGAGTTGGGGACCTTGGATTGTGGGCTCCTTGAGGGTAGGGAGCAATGTATGTGTGGAGTGCTGCGTAAATTGACAGCACTATATGGGTACCTTAAATAAATAATGATATAATAGATGAGCATCTTAATGAGACACAATGTATGGGGATAGGGACAATTGTAGACACTCACTCAGGTTGAACTGGATGGACTGGTGTCTTTATTCAACCTTACTAACTATGATAAAATTATGATACAAAATCAACCAACTTTTAAAAAGGGTTGCATCAATACCGTTTTTTTTTACCGATACTTTTGGTCAAGTACTGGCCAATACCAAGTACCAATACCTTTGTGGTGTGATTTGAGCCCATGCAAAATGAATAGGCTCAAATTGCACTGCAAAGAATAACACACGATTTGAACAGGAACACTGTGCAATTCCGGTCTGAATTGCATGCGGTTTCCCGAACCACTCCTGGGTGAACGCAGGCTGAAGTCATTATTGCTCAACCCTACCTTTAACCCTTTCATGATATGAAAGGACCAACAGGGACAATTGGGGGGGGGGGTGAGAATGGGCATTGTCAAGCTTTACCTTTATAGATACAGTATCTCACAAAAGTGAGTACACCCCTCACATTTTTGTTAATATTTTATTATATCTTTACATGTGACAACACTGAAGAAATTACACTTTGCTACAATGTAAATTAGTGAGTATACAGCTTGCATAACAGAGTAAATTTGCTGTCCCCTCAAAATAACTCAACACACAGCCATTAATGTATAAACCACTGACAACAAAAGAGAGTACACCTCTAAGTGAAAATGTCCAAACAGGGCCCAATTAGCCATTTTTCCCTCCCCGATGTCATGTGACTCGTTAATGTTACAAGGTCTCAAGTGTTAATGGGGAGCAGGTGTGTTAAATTTGGTGGTATTGCTCTCACTCTCTCATACTTTTTACAAGTAAAAAAGGCGCAGTACAAAAGTACCTCAGTCAACTGTTCCTATTAGTCCAAGGGCAAGATCCACATATGTATATAACCATATACATAGGTGGAAAGTCAGTCTATCAAGGCAGCCACCATAAAGGACCGGAAGCCAAGTCCAATGTGCTAGGAAAAAAACAAGGAAAAGGGGCGCCACTAAGTATGTATCAAACACAATTTTAATAATAAAAAGCAATATCCACTCACATGTAGAGCTGAAATGTTGAGTTCAGGTACATCTCCAAACAGGAGAGAGAGAGAAGGACTACAGGTAGCAGTGAGTCCATATGTACTGGCATCACATCTCGTCCACCGGGGATGGGCTGCAGTAGGTTAATATGGTAGTCCAAGTGGCACACCAAAAAAGGAGGAGATCACAAAGGAGCTGTCAGAAACGTTGTGGGTTCCGGGAAAGGGAAGATCAGAGCCGGTCTTCAGCTGTGTTGCGGTGTCGAGCAATGCCTCGTCCGGCATCCGTGATGGAGAGATAGCACGGCCATGTGGTCGGAGCCAGAAAGAGGCTTGGATGGCAAACACAGTGGCACCAGACAGTGACGTCACTACTGTGCGACGCATTTCCGAGTCAGCACGCTATCGATGGAGAGGATAGCGGCATTCCTTTGTCAAGTTCTGGCTCTGACCACACGGCTGTGCTATCTCTCCATCACGGATGCCGGACGAGGCATTGCTCGACACCGCAACACAGCTGAAGACCGGCGCCGACGCCCTGATCTTCCTTTTCCTGGAACCCACACCATTTCTGACGGCTCCTTTGTGATCTCCTCCTATTTTGGTGTGCCACTTGGACTACCATGTTAGCTTACTGCAGCCCATCCCCGGTGGACGAGATGTGATGCCAGTACATATGGACTCGCTGCTACCTGTAGTCCTCCTCTCTCTCTCTCCTGTTTGGAGATGTACCTGAACTCAACATTTCAGCTCTACATGTGAGTGGATATTGCTTTTTATTATTAAAATTGTGTTTGATACATACTCAGTGGCGGTCCTTTTCCTTGTTTTTTTCACTCTCTCATACTGGTCACTGGAATTTCAACATGGCACCTCATGGCAAAGAACTCTCTGAGGATCTGAAAAAAAGAATTGTTGCTCTACATAAAGATAGCCTAGGCTATAAAAAGATTAGCAAGACCCTGAAACTGAGCTGCAGCACGGTGGCCAAGACCATACAGTGGTTTAACAGGACAGGTTCCACTCAAAAAACAGGCCTCCCCATGGTCGACTAAAGTTGTTGAATGCACGTGCTCAGCGTCATATCCAGAGGTTGTCTTTGGGAAATAGACGTATAAGTTCTGCCAGAAATGCTGCATAGGTTGAAGAGGTGGGGGGTTAGCCTATTAGTGCTCAGACCATACGCCGCAAACTGCATCAAATTGGTCTGCATGGCTGTCGTCCCAGAAGGAAGCCTCTTCTAAAGATGATGCACAAGAAAGCCTGCAAACAGTTTGCTGAAGACAAGCAGACGAAGGACAAAGATTACTGGAATCATGTCCTGTGGTCTGATGAGACCAAGATAAACTTATTTGGTTCAGATGGTGTCAAGTAGAGCTGCACGATTCTGGCCAAAATGAGAATCACGATTTTTTCGCTTAGAATAAAAAGATCACGATTCTTTCATTCTCTCGCGATTCTCGCAACGTAAAATCTTTCACATTATACAAAAAAAAAACAAAAAAAAAAACGGGGTAACTTTACTGGTTAGATTTTTTTTTTTTAATTCATTAAAGTATTTTTTTCCAAAAAAATTGCATTTTAAAGACCGCTGCGCAAATACAGTGTGACATAAAATATTGCAACGACCACCATTTTATTCTCTAGGGTGTCTACTAAAAAAATATATATGTTTGGGGGTTGTAAGTAATTTTCTAGCAAAAAAAAATTATTTGAAATTTGAAATCAACAAATGTCAGAAAAAGGTTTAGTGTTTAAGTGGTTAAACTTTTTCACTTACACAGGAAGTCTATTCCATTGACAAATTGTTACAATGTTTATACTTAAGTTCAACTGATAAAGAATGAATTGGTTTCTTGGCAGACAGCCTGGTTTTTCTCTTCCTTTCTTTTGAGGGCTGTGGCTTCAGAAGAGCAGAGAGAATTCTTTGCATAGAAAGAATTGTGAAACACTCTAGACAAGATCGCGATAACGATTCTTGACGATCACGATAACGATTGACGATTAATTGTGCAGCTCTAGTGTCCAGCGTGTGTGACGGCAACCAGGTGAGGAGTACAAAGACAAGTGTGTCTTGCCTACAGTAAAGCATGGTGGTTGGAGTGTCATGGTCTGGGGATGCATGAGTGCTGCCGGCACTGGGGAGCTACAGTTTATTGAGAGAACCATGAATGCCAACATGTACTGTGACATACTGAAGAAGAGCATGATCCCCTCCCTTCAGAGACTGGGGCGCGGGGCAGTATTTCAACATAACGACACCAAACCCACCTCCAAGGCAATCACTTCCTTGCAAAAGAAGCTGAGGGTAAAGGTGATGGACTGGCAAACCATGTCTCTAGACCTAAACCCTATTGAGCATCTGTGGGGCATCTTCAAAAACGGAAGGTGGAGCGCAAGGTCTCTAACATCCACCAGCTCCGTGATGTCATCATGGAGGAGTGGAAGAGGATTCCAGTGGCAACCTGTGAAGCTCTGATGAACTCTATGCCCGAGAGACTTAAGGTAGTGCTGGAAAATAATGGTGGCTACACAAAATATTGACACTTTGGTCCCAATTTGGACATTTTCACTTAGGGATGTACTCACTTTTGTTGCCAGCGGTTTAGACATTAATGGCTGTGTGTTGAGTTATTTTGAGGGGGGCAGCAAATTTTCATTGTTATACAAGCTGTACACTCACTACTTTACATTGTAGCAAAGTGTAATTTCTTCAGTGTTGTCAAGGCTTAACATTTCCAAAGTCTTCTATGCATTAGAGCTGCACGATTCTGGCCAAAATGAGAATCATGATTTTTTACTTAGAATAAAAAGATCACGATTCTCGCAACGTAAATTTTCCTCTCAAGAATCCCCCTATCCTCCTTTCAGGTGTCCCCCTTTTCCCTCTCTCCATCCCTAGTGATCCCCCTCCATGTCAGGTGCCCCCAATCACAGGATCCCCCCCTCTATCTTAGGTGTCCCCCTTGCTCTCTCTCAGGTGTCCCCCCTCCCTGTCTCTTCCTCTGTCATGTGTCCCCCCTCCCCCTCTGTCAGGTGTCACCTCACCTGCTGCTGGATCTTGCCGTCCTCTGTTACCACCCAGTGTATTGTGGCCCCCGAAGGGACACACCTGGCAAAGCAGGCAGAGCACCCCAAGCAGAGAGACTCCCATTCAGGGGATCCGGGCGGTTCCAGTCTCAGGGGGGCTGTACGGCCCGCTCCTGCTCTCTGCCATGTTTCCCGCTGACATCACACGCTCGGGTGCACACGTCATACGTTTCACACTGGCTCCGACGGCTTCCCCTCCACTCCAAAACAGGCGCGCGCTTTGAATAGTCAGAATCGTTCAAATCCTGAGTTGCGATCGTAGTGGGCGGAGAATCGCGATAAGGATTCTCCGCAATTAATCGTGCAGCTCTACTATGCATCTATCCTTGCTTGTCCTGCCAGAAGCATGAGAAGCTGCACAGCTGCCACTAAAAACTCTTGCCTGATCACTTACTACTCCACATGGGGAAAAATCCCTATTATTGCTATAAAAAGAGGCCATTGATGATAAAAACACATGTATAATAAAGTGCAGCCTTTCTTTAAATCTTGATAAAGACATCTCTGTACCAAAGTCCATTCATATAATACAGAAATAGCAAAGTGGTCCCCTTTCAGTTTGTGACGCATTAAAAAGAAATCAGTTGGGAGTAAGACTCTGTAACTGGATGTAGGGCACAAAATTACAGAGTGATGGGATTTGGCCCCTGCAGCCCATGTAATAATTCAACTAACCAGTCTCCCTTAAAGTGGTTCTAAAGGCATATATTTTTTTTTACCATCATGCATTCCCTGCATTAAAGAAAAAAATATTTAGGCATCAGTATCAGAAAGCCCCTCCTCCAGATAAAAAAAAAAAAAATGCCCACGCAGACTTCTGGGATGTATGACAGCAATTTTGCCTAGGCCAAAATCCAGGAAGCAACTGTAGAAACATTAAAACAAAAACAAAAAAGTTTAGAACAATTAAATACCTTCCTATTTACTACTACTAGCAGCATAAGAACCAACCAAAAATAGTTTATGTTAATTGAGAGAGTTTAGTTCCCCTTTATTATGTCCTTAAATCAAAGATGTAAAATAAACTAATGTTTTATATAAATGTTGGAAGGAGATTTCACATTGCAGTTGATGACTGCTTCAGTCTAGGAATAGGTGGCTATTTGAAGAATTCCATACAAGGAAGCAAAGGCTCAGGAATGAAATTAGAAACTGTTCAATGGACTGCTATTTATTAAAGAAAAAAAATTCCATAAATATGGGATTTTGTCCAGCAAAAACAGATCCAAGTTAATGTGCATTCTTTGCATAAATGGACAATTTGGAGCCAGTTGGTGCACAAACTTCAAGACATCTGTTAGACGGCACAGAATAAATTTACAAAGAAAACAGAAAGATAAAGCGAAACAAAAAAAAAAAAAAACATGATTACAATGTAAACACTGGTTACTAGAACACTAACTGCCAATGTAACACAAAATGCACTACAAATATGACCTCAAATAATGCCGACTATCTTCAAACCATTCTCAGTCATATTGCCCATAAATAAATAAGCCTTATTCTAGAAATGGCTATAAAACTTTGGTAAATTAGGATTAATATTATAGGAATTCTAGGCTTGGATATGTTGTGTTTTAATGTTTATTGGTTTTGAGACTAAACACGAGAATACAAAGGCAAGCTTGTAAATCGCCCACACAGGGGCTAAATAATGGGCAGACATTACAATTGCGCAAAAAAGATCACAATTATGCTAACCAAAAATTACAGAAGTCTGAAATTTTGGGATGATACTGAAAAATAAAAAACTGCAAAAAACGCCATTTAGACCCCTTTCACACTGGGGCGGTTTGGAGGAGTTATTGCGCTAAACATAGCGCCTGAAAACCGACCCAAAACAGCCGCTGCTGTTTGTTCAGTGTGAAAGCCCGAGGGCTTTCACACTGAAGCGATGCGCTGGCAGAAGAAGAAAAAATCTCCTGCAAGCCGCATCTTTGGAGCGGTGAAGGAGCGGTGTATTCACCGCTCCTAAACCGCTAGTGCCCATTGAAATCAATAGGACAGTGCGGCTATACCGCTGCTATACGAGCAGTTTTAACCCTTTTTCAGCCGCCAGTGGGGGGTTAAAACTGCACCGCTAGCGGCCGAATACCGCAGTAAAGCAGCGCTAAAAATAGCGTTGTTTTACCGCCGACGCCCCCTACTGCCCCAGTGTGAAAGCAGCCTTACCCAAAAGCTACGTGCAGTCACTGGGAAAGGGGGGCTCTTCTCCTGCAACCCACCCCACAAGTGGCGAAGGCATAAACAGGAACAGAAAGTAACTAGAAAATAGGTAAAGGAAACAAAAAAAATGGGTCATAGACAATGGGGAGAGAGAGAGGAAGGGGCAAACTCAGACTCAGAAGCCCCAAAAGGGAGCAACCAGACAGGGCACAAACGGGTCAGCTGGAGTGAGGGGAACTCGTAAGAGATCAAAGGTTCCCAAACATTGAAAATTTGGTATGTGAATCATTCACAATACTGGACATTCGCTAATGAAGCATCATGGCGGTCATACAAGTCTTCAACCCCTGGAAGGCTACGCATTGGGTCTTCCAGGCTTAAGCTATGGTCTGTTTAGCCACAATAAAAAGATATCTGCCCAGCTTCTGCTGTGATGCTTTTAAGCCAGGTATTGACAGTAATAAGGCTAACTTAACATTCCTATGGACAGTAGATGGAAAAGGGTCTGAAGCAAGCCAAAAACCCTAGACCAGAACCCCACTAGCCTAGCCTGATGGATTCCGAAGCGAGGTGCCCTTTATGAATACCCGAAAAAAGAACAAATAGGGAAAATATTTGTCTGATAGAAGAAGCAGTAGCTTTTGGGTACACTTTATTGGCTCTGACTACGTCCAGATAAAGTAGACAGATTTCCTTTACATGCTTAGAAGTAGAGCACAAGAATGGCAGAAAAGAGATGGAAAGCTGAAAATACCTTTGAAAGAAAAGATGGTCTAGGACAAAATGCAACCTTGTTGTTGTAAAGTACGAGGAAGAGCTCTTTACAGGAAAGGACCGCTAGTTTGGAGACATGCCTGAAAGATAAGATGGCTACTTTGGGGGCCTGACACAAGAAACATCTTGAATAAATGTTTTTTATAAATGGAAGAAAAGCCAAAGGCCATTGAAAAGTGATGGATAAGGCCGAAAACGTGCCCCTTCAGGGTGCTAAAGTTATATTCAGGTCAAGACCTGTTTGTAGGAAGGCCAAGATGCGAGGCACAGAGTAATCTCTGGGATTAAAATGTTTGTGCTCTCACTAGTCAATGTAAGATTTCCACATACAGTAGCAAGGTCGGAATCACAGACTCAGAAATAGTCTGACATTGCACCCATGATTTGCTGATTGGGGGTGCAATGCTCTTTAGACTCCTAAGAATTTTTTATTTTAAATGTATATTTTCTTTTGCCCGCAAAAAAATGTTTTTTTTTTTGCTTTTTTTAGTCAACTTGAAATTCGGACCACTCAGCAGTGACCAGCTGAATTTCAATCAGTGTAAAGCTGTCGTTGCTTGACAGAAGTCGATCATTTGACCGACTTCTCATGACAGAGCACGCTAGAAAAACTTTTGTTGATCAGCTAATAAATATAAATAAATAAAAGTGACAGATCACTGTACTAACACAAGCAATGTTTGTACAGCGATCTCCCTTGCTGTGCTATTGTGTTCTGACTGGGGGACTGCCCCCACCCCACCAGGACACACAAGTCAGCACTAGCAACCACTGGCTGCCAGCGCTAATTGGTTGCCGAACGGATGCCGGTTTTCCATGGGAGCTGTACACAGGCCGAATGTTGGCCAATTTGTACTGTATCGGCTGATTTCAGCCGATTTTCAACCATGTGTACCTGGCCATAGAATAACAGTCTATAGCTATTATTATTATTATTATTATTATTCAGGATTTATATAGCGCCAACAGTTTACGCAGCGCTTTACAATATAAAAGGGAGACAATACAGTTATAATATAATACAATACAATAGGATTAAGAGGGCCCTGCTCAGAAGAGCTTACAATCTAATAAGCTAGATTAACAGTCAAGACCAAAAATTGTATTGTTTTAACTACAATGGAGAAAAATAAAAGCTCTGGACCTTGTAAAGCATCTGCTGCAGGCCTTTGGATTTAAAAAAAAAAAAAAAAAGATGAAAAGATATATAACTAGACAGTTCACAAACATGCATAGAAACTGTATACTTAGCGGTTGATCTACAAACACACTCAAAAAAATTAACAGATCAAGAAGTGTGCTCTTTATGTTCTTCTTTCATTTTAGTACCATAGAGGGAATTTTTTTTTTTTTTGCAATGGCAACAATTACATTTACACTGGTTTACCCATTTATGTATAGTTGATATACATTTCCCATGAACTTGTCAAACGGAAATGTGTTATAAAATAAAGTGAAAAAATGAATAAGCAATATTTCTTATTTAACTTAAAGTGGTTCTAAAGCCTAAAGGATTTTTACCTTTGTGCATTATATGCATTAAAAGGTAAAAGAACCTCCTGTGTCATAGGATCCCCCCCCTTCACCCACCTTATACTTACCCGAACCTGATCTTGATCCAGCGCTGTTCATGATAGCAGGGGCTCTCTCCCTTCTCACTGGGCAGATTGATAGCAGCGTGAGACATTGGCTCTTAGGCCCGAGGGAGGGGGGTGGCAGAGCCACTTAGTCTGTCAATAGACACAGGCAGGGCAGCTAAGGAGCGAGCCTGCATGAGAAAGCCCTTCTGTGGGGGCACAGAACACCAGCTGGAGACCCCAGAAGGAGGAGGATCATTTTGTGTTAAAAAAAAAAAAAAAGAAAAGAAAATGAAAGCTTTACAAATCGCTTTAAAGAAAAAGAGTGATTATGTACAAATCCATGCAAAATAACAGGGTCAATATTATGCGAATGAAAGGTGCATATGCGCTGCTGGGGAGTAGCATTAAAACAGAACTATATTGACCTCACTTTACTTTACTGACCTAACTCCCATACATGCGCATAAGTTCATTCACCCTGGCAGTGCTGAAAGTGTACCCTGAACTGGGCATGTGTAGCTCAAAATACACCAATCAGAAGTTTGCAGACAGCAAGACACAGAGTGGGGTTTATTTAACCACTTAAGCCACGGAAGGATTTACCCACTTTCTGACAAGGCCATTTTTTGCGATACGGCATTGCGTCGCTTTAACTGACAATTGCGTGGTCGTGCCACGCTGTACTCAAACAAAATTGATATCCTTTTTTCCCCACAAATGGAGCTTTCTTTTGGCGGTATTTGATCACCTCTGCGGTTTTTATTTTTTGCGCAACAAACAAAAAAAAGACCAAAAATTTTGAAATAAATAGTTTTTTGCTTTCTGCTATAAAACGTTTCCACAAAAAAAAAAAATAAAAAAAGTAAAAAAAAAAAAAAATGTATTCATCGGTTTAGGCCGATATGTATTCTGCTACATATAAAAAAACATAATAAAAAAACCACAATAAGCGTATATTGATTGGTTTGCACAAAAGTTATCGTCTACAATATAGGGGATAGATTTATGACATTTTTATTGTAATTTTTCTTTTCTTTTTTTCACTAGTAATGGCGGTGATCAGTGTTTTTTAGCAGGACTGCGACATTGCTGCGGACAGATCGGACACCTGATATTTTTGACACTTTTTTGGGAACCAGTGATATTACAGTAATCAGTGCTAAAAAATATGCACTGTTATTGTAATGACACTGGCAGGGAAGGGGTTAAATGTGTTCCCGTTTGTGTTTTCTAACTGTATGGGGGAATGTTTGACTAGGGAAACAGACAGATCAGTCTTCCTGCATAGCAGAAAGACAGGATTTGTGTGATCTCACCTTACAGAACGGAGATCTGCTTGTGTTTACACAGGCAGATCCCTGTTCTGTCACTGCGGGGAACGATCGTGGGTGATCAACGGTCAGAGTCCGCTTGACCTGCTGCTTGGCTCCCCCGCTGGCCAAGGGGAACGAGCGCGTGTCCACAAAAGCGAGCTCACGAGCCCGACATACAGCTACGGCAATACGCGGAATCTTGCCAACCTGCCACAATAGAATGACTGCAGCTGGTCGGCAAGCGGTTAATAAATGCAAATCCACTGTTCACTGCAAGTGCTCTGTAGATCTGAGGGGGACCAGCCACAAAAATAGGAAACAGCATTTTTGCTTGTACATGATTGGATAACAGAAAATCAGCAGACTTTTACTCATTTTGTAGTGCACAGTGGATTTGCCTTTAGTAAATCAACCCCTATGTCTCTTCTGCAGTAAAAAATCTAGCCGTCCACACTTTGTTATTCAGTTAACAATCCACTTTAAAGAAAAATCTGTTAAAATACAGCACAAACTACTTTAGGCTCGTACACACACAATAAGAAAATCAGGTGAACATTTTTGTCCAAAGAATTTTCGTACGATTTGCGTACAGTATGTACATAACTTTCAAGAGCCAATTCCGAATGTTCGTACGAAAATTTACAAAGGGTCAAACTCCAAAATTTTTCTCGTACGGGAACAGAACGAACGAACAATTTTCATTTAATATGTACCGTTTTTGTACAAGAAAAATAAGAAAAGAAAGACTGTGCATAATCAAACAAAACAAAAAAAAAAGCCTTTGTCGTACGAGAATATTCGTAAGAATTTTCGTACAAATTTTTTTTTATCGGTTCAGATATTCAGATGTTACTAGCATGCCATAAGTGATTAAACATACTAATAATGTAACCTTTTGTTACATTACAAAACTTCAAAAACCCCTTATGTAGAATCTTGCTTGGCATGTTTCTGTCCACGGTTTAAACCAGAAATGTCTTTTCAAGAAGAAAGAGTGAATTGTATAGAGGAAACAGTACAGTGACTGACTGGATACTGTCATAAGAACTTCAAAAAATGAAAGCCCTTTGTAAGAATTATTTAGTAAACATTCATTTTATTTACTCCAAAATGTTTGTTAAAAAAAAAAAAAAAAGGGATCTATAGTCAAAGCATACACCTCTATTTTATAAAATCAGGCTTGTAATAACAATACTATCAAAAGTTTGACGAGCCTAATTTAAATCCACAATTTTAGGTTTAGAGTACTGTCTGTCTGCTAGCCATCTTCATTTAAAACTTCCCTACATGCTTTGCAGCTTCTCCTCTGCTCATTACTTTGGTTTACTTAATGATTAGAAAGGACTGCATATCATATGGTAGCATGCGGACTGCAATAAGTGATGTGTTAAGCTTCCTTTACTGACTGTGCCTTTTAAAAAAACTCCTCCTCTTCAGCATCTCTGTAGTTCAGAATGCAGGCTTATGATGAAGCAGTGCGTGTTCACAGGGCACAATGAATATGTGTCATAGAATTTAAGTAAATGTGTAGAATTCTTCACAACATAAGTTTACAAACTTCAAGATCATTCTGATTAATACAAATAGGCTAGACAAAAAAAATGAAACTCAATATAGAAATAAATACATTATTTTTTTTTTAATTTTGAACATAGATAACTGAAATCTATTTCATAATTTTCAGTATATCATCCAAAATTAAGATCAATGCTCATTTCACTTAAACTGAAGCGTAGAAAGAAATGTCTCCTTGGGAAGATGTCTCAAGACATCTAAAAAGGGACATCAACATCACCTTGTCCCTATGCAAAACCAGTTTGGACACTCGCCACACAGAGGTAATGCATATAAAAGTACCTTGTGGGTGAGAGAAGAGGGAAGCATGTCTATAATAGATTCAAGCAGCAGAATATAAACAAAAAGAGCCAGATACAAATTCCATCAAGTCGTGGGGAACGGATGAAGGGAGCTAAATTGGGAGACCCCCTGTACAAAGATTTTTCCCAAAGTGAGCAGTCAATGGTCTCAAAGGATTAAAAAAGAAGTTCGGAGCAAACTAAAAGAAAGTGTCAGAACAAGGAAGACAATTCAAAATGTCAAGTGATAGATTAAAATTATAACAAATGAACCTTGGATTTTCAAACGCCAGGTTTGGAAAAATAGAATATCTCAAAAATCGCTCAGAAACATGTAGCAGAGTATGTAAAACGATAAACCATATTACCTTTTCAGGACAAGAAGTATAGCCAAAGCTTGTTTGGCTGTACTTCTCCTATGGATCACAGAAGTGCAATTTGTTTTGCACTTCGGTGACCCATTTTCACAGGCTGAAGTGCACTCTCTGCTGACATCACAGAAGACGGTCCAGGCACCGCGTCATCGCGACAATGGAAGTCAGGATCCGCCTGGACCAACACCCGGCTCAGCCTCTCAGCAAACCGCTAAGAGCCTGAGCTGACAGCTCCACCCCCTCCACAGCCCAGCGCTCCAGTGAACGAGGAGGGGGCAGAGCAGAGATCTGTGACTGACAGCCACCAGCTCTCTGCTTACGGAGCTGTCAGAACTGAGCGATTGACGGTGTTTGATCGCTCGGTTCTCAGTGCAGAGGCACCGGGGGGACAGATGCAGCATTGGACTGATGCTGCATCCAACTAGTTAAGTATAAAACTGCAAAAAAGCCCAACCCACACTTCTCTTTTAAGAGTTTGCAGCAAAAATTCCAACCCAGATTGGAGATACTTAAAGGCTCTAACGGATTGACGCTGAATGATCCAGCGAGCATGAAAAGACATAGAAAGATAACACCGAAAACATATATTAGAAAATGCAATGTGGATAACTTTGTAGAATCTCAACTGGAAAGCGATGCTAAAGATGAACCCGATATTTTAAAATTAGAAGTCAGAGCAGCAATTAAAGCTTTATCAAACAATAAGTTACCATGTATCCGTGTTATTTCAATTGAGTTAGTCAGAGGCCCTGAGGGTGCCATCGTGGCCTTTACTCAATCTGTCAATCTGTCTCGGATCTGGAAGGAAAAAGCATGGCCAACCGACTGGAGAAGGTCACAGCTCACTCCTATACCAAGGAAAGGTAATGCCAAGGATTGTAACTGCAGAACAATTGCATTAATTCCACATGCCAGTAAAGTATTGCTCAAAATATTACAATGAAGGATACATTCATACACTGAGTGAGAACTACCTGAAGCTCTGGGTGGTTTCAGGGAAGGTTGAGGAACAAGAGACATTACTAATTTTAGATGACTATTAGAGAAGAGCAAATACCAAAAGACTGTATACTTTTGCTTCATGGACTACAGAAAAGCATTTGTGTGGATCATGATAAATTATGGAGGAATACCTAAACTCATAATTTATTTGATAAAGGGCCTCTACAAAATTCATGAAGCTGTCGTAAGAACTAAATATGGCTATACTGACTGGATTCCAATAACACATAGCATAAGGTAGGAATGCAACTAGTAGTCACAAAATGCTCCACATTGCACAATAAAGACTCTCAACAAAGTATTAAAAGTAAAGAAATTACACTCAAAACAAAGATCAGAATTGTTCATGCTCTCATTTTCTCAGTTGTTAATGATGGATATGAAAGCTGGACACAATGAAACAGGACAGAAAGATGACTAACTTCGGCTTTGTTGCTAAAGATAGATTTTAGCCATGCCGTGGACAGTCCATAGAACTTACAGATTAATTTTGGAAGAGATCCAACCGGCTAGATCACTAGAAGCCCAAATGAAGTTACAACTGTCCTATTTTGGTCACACACAGAAGAGAGACATCACTGGAGAAGGGAATAATGTTTGGTAAGATTGAAGGAACCAGGCAAAGAGGATGACTGGCTTCTAGATTGTTGGACACATTGACTACAGCTGTGGGGATGACACTGGAAGATCTTGCAGGACTAGAACAAAATTGAGTTATTTTAGATCTCTTATTTGTCAAGTCCCTAGGACTCAGACCAAAGTTGATGACAAAGCGATTTCTTAGCTTTTTCCCCTCCTCTGTAATGTTTTTTCAGCTTCTTCACTAATCATAGTTTTGATGTAATTCCATAACTCTTCAGGGACCCAGTCTCCTGCATCAAGAATGGCAAATCTATTGTTAGTTTAATCCAGTAATCTTGTGGAATATTCTCAATGACATATCAAAGCTCATGATGGCTTCCACACTCAGCTCCTGGCTTAGTCCCTGCCTTCAAAATGGCAGATTTCCACCTTTGTCTTATGCAGATGTAGTCAATTTTGTACATGCCATTTGGAGAAGTTCATGTGTATAGCTGATGCTTGTGGTGCTGCAATTGTGTATTCATAATGGACAGTTTTGTTAGTTTTGCAAAACTTTACAAAGTGATTTGTCTTAATTTCTTAACACCCACTGCATCTGCTACTTTTGCGCTGAAGCCACATGATTATTAGAAGATCTTGATTGTCTGCTTGCTCTACTGCATTTTCAAGTTGTTCGTAAAACTCCTCTACATCCTTGTCTTCTGCGTCTTTTCTTGGAGCATACACTTTGATCAAGGTGACAATGATTGTCCTTCCATGTAGACGGATTGACATAACTATCACTATTGGTATACTATTTTAGGTACCATCTTTAAGAGCTTACTGTTGAGGATGAATGCCACACAAATTTATACAGTAAATTTTGCAACCAAAATAGCATATCCAATTTTCATTTAAAATGTCCCGAATTTGCTTATTTGTTTTAGATTTTAGAATGGGGTGCCTTGAGACTATGCATAATTTTAAAAAGGTGCCTTGACTGAAAAAATATTGAGAAACACTTACCTACCAAAATTTGCAGCCTGCATGAAACATTGTACACATATTGGGTGATCTCATTGCATGGTTTATGGTCTGCTATAAAGAGAGGGGGTTCGCTCTTTGCTGTATGCATTCATGTTTTTTTGTTTATCTGTGTAATGACACTGTACAGAATGTCCTAAATTGGGTGCACATTGTGAATCTTCAACAATGTGATTTGAACAGAAATGCGGTTGCTATTCCGGTTCGATTTTACATGCAGTTTCCCGCAATGCTCCTGTGTGAACCCAGACCAAAATCACTATGACAAGCCCAGGTTCACACATGAGTGGTGCAGCAAACCGCATGTGTATTTGATCAGGAATTTCACTGCATTTGAGTTATTCATTTTGTATGGGTTAAAATCAAAGCTCAACCAGTGTATCAGTTTTCAGGTATCAGAGCACTTGCATGAGTACAAGTACTTGTGCAAATGCTTAGTTACGGCATCGTTGCATCCCTACTTGTTATACATTTGTACCACACAAAAATTTTTTTGTGCTCAGACAAGCTAGGTTTTGCCCTATCAAAAGCTGGTTGGCAAGTCTTGGGAACAGGGAGGTACTGTAAGTTGTCACTTCTGGACCCAGAAACCAGAAGTGACGTCACATATGGCTAACCATGGGGAGTAGCTGCTAGTAGCAGCCATTTTATATATGTAACATAGGCTTAGCTAGTAATTTAGAGTGGAGGAACTTGAGAAAGGGGGTTTATACATGCCTAAAACATTAGGTTTTACCCTCCTCTCTTTTCACCAGGGTCTGGCTCAGCTATCCTTTTCATTACCCTATTGTGGGTACCAATTTCTTTTATGTATTTCTGATTATCAGCTCAGCTGCTCAAGTGGTGCTCATTGTACGTATAGTATGTACATGCATTTATATTTGCTGGTTGGATTTAACAGTGGAGTGAATACCTATGTTGCAATATGCTTGATGTGATACAACATACTTGAAGGTTTGTACCTAATGCATAACTGTATGTACAGTATATGCCTAATACAACCTAATTGCTAAAGAATTTTTGGTTTGTGGTGTGCTTACTCTAAAGATTTTAAAAAAAGAATTAAAAATATATAAAAAAAAAAAAATAAAAAAAAAAAACAGAAACCTGACTATTGATGGTGCTGACAGCCAATTTCAGTCCAGACTAGCTGCAGAAAGCACAGGATTAATTGTATAGAGAAATTCATGGGGTAGAAACCCTAAGACTCACACCAAATAAAGTATGTGATCCAAATCTGATGACAGGTCTTGAAAGACCTTATAGACTACATAGCTTTTAGCATCATGGGAATCACAGACTCTGAGCTGCTTGTTTATCTTAGAACTTGAGTGTCAACAGGCATGTTATTATAGCCAGCAACCATGAAGGAGAATAACAAATGGTTCCTCAGGACAGAAATCCTGACAATCCAGCAAAGCCCACAGAGTGTCTGCTAGGAGTCTTACTAGGTCAGTGTACTACATCCACCGGGGCTAATCTGGGAGCAATGAAGATCAAGAGAAAGTCCTCCATCCCAAAAAAAGACATGGAAGAAATTTCAGGGGGGAAGGCATATTTCAGGGGGTACTGATCCCACAAACTATTCTAGGTTGTTGTGGTCAGAAGATCCATATTTGGTGTTCCCCGCTATAAAACAGGTCCTGGAACATTTCCAGGTGTAAGGACCGCTCCCCCCCTGGTCAAGACTGTCAGATGAGAAAATCTGCCTGACTCTTGTCTGGAATGTACATGATGGAATGTGAAATTCTATCCAAGACAGGATCCGATCTATATCTTTGCTGCAGGAGGACTTCTGGTTCCTCCCTGATGACGGATATACACCACCGCCGTGTCATTGCCAAATTAATATAAAATATATGAGCCTCTAATAGTGTGGAGTGCTGAAGTGACCAAATCACTTGAAGTTTCAAGATGTAAATTGAAAATGAGACGCCAACGGCAATCAAGATCCTGTACTTACAAGATGCCCTGTACACCTTTCCACCCCAATAGATTAAGATCTGTCTGAGGATACACTATAAGATAGATAGAAGGAAAGGACATCTCCAATCCCAGAGCCAGATTCCTGAGCCACCAAGCCAAGGACAACCCTGGTCACAGTCAAATTGGTCTGTCCAAAAAATCAGATCAACATGTCCAACAATGACAAAATATTGCACTGCAGGGGTCTGAAACAAAATTGGACAAAAGAAGCTGCCTAAAATTAAAATTAGGCTACCATCAGACTTAGGATCAAACAAAAGTAGAGAGTAGGAACAGCTGAACTGGAGCATTCTAAACTAAAACGTCTGAAGTTTATCCTGTGGAAGAAACTCTGGCCTGAGTGGTGTCCAGAATTAGACTAGCTCTGTTCCAACAACAATCTTTGAAGGTTCTGGATCCAGCCAATTCACTAATCTCTGTGCAGTCAAAGTTACGTTGTGACAGAACCCATGCCAGCTATTCCCTCAACAGGAAGTCAACTAAGTATTTCACAATGGGAAAGCAAGGAGAGCACAGTAGGGGTAGTACTGGGACCAGTACCTTGCTGAGAAGGGGCATAAGAGCAGGGCCACAAACTGGTTGTGCAGGGGCCCGCAACAATGCATAGAATCACCGATTTTCTGCAAAGACGGGGAATATGTAGGTAGGCATCCCAGATGTTCACAGAGGCCAGAAAATCATGAAGGTGAAGAGAGGTAATAACAGATTTGGTAAACAAGTTAGCGTAAAAGGGTGAGATGGGATGGCGCCAGTAAAACAATCAGTTGAAATTTATTGCTACAGCCATCTGCTCCACATATTATACAATTGAGGGATCAACCACGGCAGCATTTAGATCTTTAAGGGATTCTGACCATACACTTAATAACAAAAGAGGGGCCAAGCCAGAATTAATTTAGAGCAAAACTCACAAGAAGAGAAAAGACTTAAGACAACTTACCAGTTGGGTACCTAAAGACAAATGCATTCTCTATAAGAACAGTAAGTGCCTTGTTAAGGCAGGATGCTGCTGGATCAGTGGGAATAGACCTATCTCTGCACAAAATCCTAACCACACAGATACAAGACTAATAAGCATTTAGGGGCAGCAAACAGTTTTTAGGATGCTTCCAATCCCCAAAGAAAATAAGCTGGAAAAGAAAATCAAAAAAGAAAATCTTTGAGGACCTAGGAGTTTTAAAATGACCCGAAAAGTGAAAACAGCCCTGGTAGAAACATTCTAACCCTCTAGTTGTAGGGCGGCGTGCACTTTATCAATTAGAGCCAAAATGGTGATCTTTAATTTGGGAATAATAGCACAAGACTCCTGAGGGGTAAGTAAACTTGTCAGTCACAGACTGGAGTGGCCCAGACTCAGTATTTGCAGGTTGATGGCTTGAAAGCTGCTAAAGGGGAAAATCAGATACAGAAATTGCAGAAGTGGGTGCAGAAGGGCGCTTGCTGCTTCTGCAATCCGAATCAGCAAATAACTGGGTGATTGGAATCAAAGTCGTACATGACTGTGGTAAAGGGAGACATCACAGCTACACCCAATGAAGCCAAAGAGGATTCAGAAGACAGAACAGACTTTAGGAGCACAGAAGAACACGATTCCAGGATGCAGACTTTTGCAGCATCAGTAGACACGCCTCAAGCAATCCCGGAATCATTTGAACCAAGTGATCTGGAGCACCCAGACAGAAGGACTATACACCCCTTTCCCCCTTTATACCGTATGTCTAGACTCATGAGAGTGATGATGCCTAGCATCCTAGGTAAATGAGACAGCTTCTTGCATTCAGCCCCTCCAACCTAGACAGGCCAAGCGCTGAGGCAATTCCAGTGACTCTGAACCTGGAAAGCACTCAAAGCAGCCATTTACCAGAAGGAAGAACTAAAACATGGAACCCAGTGTCCAAAGGTCCCTTCCAAAAACTTACACAACAGCCAGTCCAGCATGGTCCAGACACAGCACTCAAAAAACAGAAAGCTTCAACTGAAGAGAAAGCTCCAGCAGCAATGGATAATTCTTGATTCCAGACAAAAAAAGAAAGAAAATAAAAGAAAAAAAGCTGCTTGGAAAAAACTACTTAGTCTTTAACACAGCAGAGCTTCAGAAAAGATGTCCATCCTCCCAGGACACTAGCAAAAAAGGCATGTTAGAAGTGGGAAGGGTGATCCTGAGTTGCCATAGGCAGCAGTATAAGTATAAATGTTCTATGTCCAAAGTTACTAAATGGATAGAACAAAATGACTGTTGCAGTCTTTCAAGTCAAACTGCTGTCTGAAAACTCTTAAAACCACAAGATTTTCAGTGCAGAAGAATGCTTAATTTGTACGTCATCATTTCATTTTGTAATTCAGGGTGCCACCGTAACACTAGTTGTTAGAGCCTTCTGGATGTTCTAAAAAATGTTTTAGGGCTCAGTCTCTCTAATTGATAATTTACACACACAGCCATAACGAGAGACAATAAAAAAGGATGTGCCCCTTCTATGACTTGTTCAGCTGTGCATGTTTTCTGAGCAGTTCAACAAGAGAGTCAAATTACACTCTTTACAGTACATAAAACCTGCAAAAAAACAGTATAAAGTCACCCTTTCATTTTCTATTGTTTACAGAAAACACCACTAAATTTGAACTATTCAAATTACAAACTCATCAATGCATAAGTGAACAAAACCGCAGTGAACATAATGTCCCAAGAGGCTCAATTATTTACTTGTTGGGTTCAGCCATGTTACCTTTCTTACAGAAAACAGAAGATATAGCTAAGCTCCAAGCTTTAGATCACAGCCTGCAGGAGAAAGACATACTCTGCTACTTTTTTTAAACAGTCTTGTACCACTGCCCCATGCATAGGCCATAGGAGTGGATAGAGGGCTTAGCTAAAAGATGAGATCTGCTGCCACCAAGGGATCCAGTTGGCATCCACCTCCCAGCAAGCTGCCAACATCACAGCCTTGTCTGTGCTTAAACCCAGTACATATACACCTAGGAAAATGGCAGGTGGGTCGCCTCCTCAAGCCAAAGAATGTTACACTGAATTGTTTACTCATATGGCACTTCTTGCTACTACTATAGGTTTTTTTTAAAAATAAGCAAGGTCTCTTTACTAAGAGCATACTCAGATCAAATGACTCTTCTTCTGCTGAATGAACCAAAAGCACTTCGAACATAAAAATAAGAAAATATATATATATTATACTATAACGTAATGTTAACTGCCACTGCAGACACTGTTCTGTAGGTGTCCCTTCACACTGGAGAAACTACAGCTGCACCTGCAATACGAAGAAAGTCTCGGCTGTTAAAATGAGAGCAGAGAATTGTTTGTAATAGCAACCAGAAAGTGGCAGGTTAGGAAGAGAAGCAGGGTGTATGAAGTATAATTAGTATAGGTCTTAAAATAGAAGCATGGGCTTTAAGAAATATTTAAAAAAAAAAAAAAATGATTATTCTCACCTAGGTGGATCGATCCAATGCCACATCTGTCCCCCACCAGCTCTGTATTGAGAACTGAGCGATCAAACACCACTGATTGCTCAGTTCTCCCCCTCTGCTCTGAGGGGAGAGCCGTGACCAGTAGTTAGCGGCTCTCTGATCTCCCCTCTAGCGCATACTCGACAGCTAAGCTGTGGAGGGTAAAGGAGAGGTTTGCTCAGGCCGTCAGCGGATCGCTGAGAGGCTGAGCCAGGTGTCTGTCCAGGGTTCTGGGTGGATCCCAACCAAATGGTCAGGATTTTTTTTAGAGCCCGGACCAGCTCCGTGATGTCAGCCCGCTGTCGGCATAAAATAGATCACAGAACGAACTGCACTCCTGTGATCCAAATGAGAGGTTCAGCCAAAAAAAAGCTTTGGCTCTACTTCTCCTAAGTCCACAATTGTTTAACATAGTCTTTTTTGTTTATCGGATCCTTTACTGTATAGCTGTCTTTCTCAGACTTTATAATAAGGCACTGGCACTCTGGGCAAGATAGGGAAAGTAAAAGAAAAACCTAAAAAGAGGATACAGTGGGTTGATTATCTAAAGGCAAATAGACTATTCACATTGCAAGTGCAGTTGCACTCTGCAAGTTCAGTTGCTCCAGAGCTTAGTAAATGAGGGGGGAAGCCCTGCTGACTTCCATCATCTAATCATCTGCAAGCTAAATTGCATTTTTTTTTCTTGCATGCGATTGGGTATTCTTTGCAAAATGAAGCTTCACTTCATTTACTAAGCTCTGGAGAAACTGCACTTGCAAAGTGCACAGTTTATGGGTCTTTAGTAAATGAACCCCAGTGTTAAGGCGTTTATAAGTTCCATTATAAAAACCGGAGTTCCACCCACATTTTTCACTCCTCACCATGCAGCACCAATGTGCATCCTTAACCACTTCAGCCCCGGATCATTTGGCTGCCAAAATGACCAGGCCACTTCCTGCGATTCGACTCGGTTGTGCGACGTGGCTCCCGAACGAAATTGAAGTCCTTTTTTTTTCTCACAAATAGAGCTTTCTTTTGGTGGTATTTGATCACCTCTGCGGTTTTTACTTTTTGGGCTATAAACAAAAATAGAGCGACAATTTTGAAAAAAAAAGCAATATTTTTCACTTTTTGCTATAATAAATATCCCCAAAAAATAATATAACAAAAACTTTTTTTTCCTCAGTTTAGGCAGATACGTATTCTTCTACATATTTTTGGTAAAAAAAAAAAAAAAAAAAAAAAAAAAAAAATCGCAATAAGTTTATTGATTGGTTTGTGCAAAAGTTATAGCGTTTACAAAATAGGGGATAGTTTTATGGCATTTTTATTAATCATTTTTCTCTAAGTGTCCTTCAGGACAGCCCATGAGACCTAGGGTCTCCTCCCAGGACAGGAAACACGTTACCCCCACCAGATAAAAGGGCGGTCCTCCAGGCCCCATGTCGGTTATTAGTGTTTCCTTCAGACAAAGGATAACATGTTCCTGGAACCTGGTCCCCTAGGTCTCATGAGGAGGGGCTCTAATGGCTGTTTGGGGTGTATCACTGACCTTTCTCCTCTGCCAGAAGCAGCATCTCTGCTGGGGAAGTTGGTCGCACTGCTGTTCCCTGTTTTCAGTGCCTGTAGAGGGCCAAGACCGGGGCGAAGTCGGGCCCCATAGCACTGGTTGCATAGCAGCAAGGTGGTATCCTTTCCCCGCTGACAGCGTGGCTTGTATGTGCAGGGGCAAGCAGCAGAGACTGTAGACGACCAGAGGGGTAGGATGGATCCTTCTGCAGATCCTGCACAGGCAGTGGATGCGGTGAACAACACCAGCACCTCACGGGTAAGCCTGGAGTGTTTTGTCAGCCTCTTGCCATCCTTGTGAGTGTTCCCTTCCCCTCCCCCCTCTATAGAATTTGGTATAAGGGGACACATTTTCCTCCCTCCTGCACGAATTGTTTCGGAGTGATGGGTGGCTTAAGTTACATTATGGGTCATTTATTTTGTCTTGCAGACCAAGGCCCAGGACAAGGCCCAAGCGCAGCCACCAAAAAGGAAATGTGTGGTTTGCGCAAGCAAATTGAGGTCCTCATGAAGCAAAGCAGTTTTCAGCAACTGTATAGAAGGCCTAGTAAAAGGATGACCCGGTAGCCTCCTGTCAGAAAATGCTGACTTCTGTTAGAGATTACGTCTACCTTTAGCACATTTAAAACCAATTGACAAGTTTCAGGCTCCCGCAGAGGGTCAGTCTCCTATAAAGGCTTCAGTCGGTAGTGCTCCACAGCAAAGTGCAGAGAGTTTAGAATCTGAGGCTGAAGCCAGATCTACCCATTCTTCTCCGGAAGATTCAGGGTCAGATACAGGGCCCAGGGATAGAGAATCCGCAAGGGGCTCGAGGTTTAAGTTATCTTTAGAGGACCTAGATGACTTATTAAAGGCTATCTATACAACACTTGAAATGGAAGAAGAGGAGGTACAATTGTCTAAACATGACCTTATGTACAAAGGTTTGCATAAGAAGAAGTCTAGAGTTTTTCCAGTGCATAGTTCCCTTCTTGATACTATCAAACTGGAGTGGGAGAGAAAAACTTTCTTTTCTGGTAACCCAAAAACTGTATATAATAAAGCAAAGTGGGACTTTAATTGAAGCATAACTGCAAAGTAAATATGCAAGGACATGTTTGATAGTTCTTTGTCTAAATACAAGATTGGGGGTAAAAATTGTAGCAAATATAAAAAATTGATAACAATAGTAGTTAGATCTCTTGTATTTCATATATATACACACATATATTACAACATAATCCGTGGGTAATGGATATATTGGTATGAGGTATACAATAACAGTAATGGTTAAATAACTTGTATTTCATATATATATATATATATATATATATATATATATATATATATATACACACACACACACACATTCGTTACAACATAGTCTATGGGTAATAGGCATGTAATAGGCATATTGACATGAGGTATACATTTTTAAAAAATAGCATAGATCTTAAATTGATTAAGAAATAAAGCGTTGTAGATAGGATACAAAATCCGGGGAGAATTCAGACATGAGCTTGCAAGTGGTAGCATGTAAGTGCTCTGCGCGTTTCGTGGAGTTACATTCACTCATCAGGAGCAATTCCAGAGTTAAAATATCTATAGAAGGACAAACCCCCAATCTTGTATTTCGACAAAGAACTATCAAACATGTCCTTGCATATTTACTTTGCAGTCATGCTTCAATTAAAGTCCCACTTTGCTTTATTATATACAGTATTAGGGATGGAGGCAGATGAATCTACACATTCATCGCCTCATTTAAAGTCCCAAATTCCCCTCCCCCTCTCTTTGTTTAATGTTTTAAGGGATGGAAGCATTTTTCTGCGGTAGCATCTATTTTATTTTTTAGTTACAATGACATCGCTGGGATTCAGCCGGCACCCTAGCTACTATTTTGTTTACTCTATCTTTCTCTATTGATCTGGCCTCCGTGGTTGTCTCCTTCTCCGGAGCTGCGATGTGCTTGGGGGCCCTCCCTCCTCCCCTCGCCTTGGGACGCGGAGTCGTGGGCGAGTCCCGCTGCACATCGACGCCACAACTCGCTTGCCGAGCGCATGACGTCACTTTGTGGCGCCGTGCGTCGGCATGCTGACTTTCCATCTGCATTTTCCACGAGGGAGGTTTGAGCACCAACTGCTGCACGCTATCAGCTGTTCGGTCGCTGGTGCCGCCCCCCCCCCCCTCTGACTTTGCAGCGTGACGTTGGCGGTACCCTGCGGCCATCCACTGCCACAGCAGTACACGCTTGTTTAGCTTTTCCCTGCACCTTTGAGTTCTTATTCACCTTGGTTGCCATGTACTTACCTCCACTCAGGTAATTTTAGGTTGCTTTATTTGCTTTTTCTCTTTTCTTTCTTCACCTCCCACACTTGTCCTATTTTCTACTATCATGTCCTTATTGCGTTCACTTGGCTTAGCCATATGGCTTCCTCTATTCACTGATCTTATTCCTTTACTCTACACTCTTAGGCTGTACTTCATTGATCTGCCTTTGTGCAGACATGTCTACATACTTACATTATACTCATTATATTCTTACACAGTTGTCCTTTGGAACACGCCATACATGTTACCCTGGAGTTTACAGTCCCCTAGATGTATTACACTTAAGCTACTGTGGCGGTGTGTGGTCAGGGATACTTTTGCCTCAGCTCTGGTGGAGACTCCTTTCCTACGGTGCCCTCAATTGTCAACATTTTACCTTTCAGTACCAGTTCTTTTGTAGGTGAGAATATTTGGGGAAGCTATGTTTCTCCCTCTTCCCCCCTTTTTGCCTCTGTGCTATTTTGGCTGACCCCCCTGTATTCATTTGTCCTTCTATAGATATTTTAACTCTGGAATTGCTCCTAATGAGTGGATGTAACTCCACGAAACGCGCAGAGCACTTACATGCTACCACTTGCAAGCTCATGTCTGAATTCTCCCCGGATTTTGTATCCTATCTACAACGCTTTATTTCTTAATCAATTTAAGATCTATGCTATTTTTTAAAAATGTATACCTCATGTCAATATGCCTATTACCCATAGACTATGTTGTAACAAATGTGTGTGTATGTATACCTCATGCCAATATATCAATTACCCACAAATTATGTTGTAATATATGTGTGTATATATATGAAATACAAGAGATTTAACTACTATTGTTATCAATTTTTTATATTTGCTACAATTTTTACCCCAAATCTTGTATTTAGACAAAGAACTATCAAACATTTTTACTTTGCAGTTATGCTTCAATTAAAGTCCCACTTTGCTTTATTATATACAGTATTAGGGATGGAGGCAGATGAATCTATACATTCATCGCCTCATTTAAAGTCCCAAATTCCCCTCCCCCTCTCTTTGTTTAATGGTAACCCAAAAAGAAGAAGGTTTCCATTTGATGAGGACACAGCTTAGTCATGGAACATAAATCCTAAGTTAGACCTCTTTCAAAAGTTTCAAAAAACTCAGACCTAGCGTTTGACGATATGGGCACGCTTAGGGACCCGATGGATAAAAAAGGGGATATCCTTCTTCAGAGCCTGGGATTCAGCTGTTGGGAATCTTAAACCACCTCTGGCCTCCACTTGTGTAGCCAGAAATTTGGAAGTATGGTTGACACAAATACAAACATTTGTTGGCAGGTACCTCTAGAGAGCAGATTCTGAAATCTTTCCCTCTCCTTTTTCGTGCAGTGGGGTTTTTAGCTGATTCTTCCGCAGAGTCGGTAAGAATGTCATCCAGGACTTCGGCCAGAAGAAGCCTATGGCTTAAAACCTGGTCAGGTGCCTCAAAGTTGCGCCTATGTGGGCTTCCCTTAACAGGTTATCATCTTTTTGGCCCAGGACTGCAGGAGGCACTGGAACACACAGCACATAGAAAAAAGGCTTTTCCAGAGAAAAAGAAAATGCCGACAGCCAGAAAGTTTTTTCGTGGCCAAAGTAGGCAGCAAGGTCCTAGAGAAAAAGACAAATAGGCCCAAAAAACATTGGACAGGGCACAAAGCCAGAGGTAGAGGGGGCGTGTTGTTTAATTCTCCTCAACAACCCGCCAAGCCACAGTGACTCATGTCTCCCAGTGGGAGGAAGATTGAGGACCTTTCTCCCACGATGGGCAGCAGTCATCTCAAGTCCTTTCATCCTGGACATAGTGACCAATGGCTACAGGCTAGAATTTCCTTGCCATCCACCAGAGCAATTATTGGTCACCCTCCCTCCCCAAGCTTGGGGAAAAAGCGAGGGCTCTGGGTCTCCAAATTAGAAACTTGTTAGAAACTTGTTAGATCAAAAAGTCTTGATCCCTGTTCTCCCGTCATATCAGGGCAAGGGGTTTTATCCCCATATATTTGTCATCAGAAAGCCGTCAGGAAAGTATCGGCTTATCCTGAACCTTCGGTCTTAAAACCGTTCAATCAGATACAAGCACTTTCGTATGGAGACGGTGTTCACAATCAAAAACCTGCTTTACCCAAACTGCTTCATGGCCACTTTGGATTTGAGGAATGCTTATCTGCACATCCCTATCCATCCAGCCTTCCAAAGTGTAGCTTCAGATGCCCACACTGGAGATGGTCCCACTGTGCAGAAACTTCACAAAGTAAGAAAACAATGCTGCACAGAAAAAAAACGGAGCATAGTTTACAGCATACCTTTGCTACATTGCACAAGGCATAAGTATTATAGGGGTATTTTTATCTTAAGTCATATTTTGGCCGGAACTCCACTTTCATTACATTTTTTGTGATGGATAGAACAGACTATTGGAAGGAAAGCACAGAAGAATTAATTCAGAAATTCTTTGCCAAGCCTGCTGCAGCTTACTGATGTAGTTCAAGACTTGTTTTTAGCAAAACGTCAGCACAACGAATACTGCATAATAAAAAAAAGGGAGGCAAAATCTGCCTAGTCTATTTGATGACGGCAATACAAACCCATCAATAGTTCCACTTCCAACCTATCCACAGTACCCAAAATAGGCTGGAGTTAGGCCATTAATAAAAATACAGATTTCCAACTGAAAAATTACATGCACCAACTGGAATTCAGTCAAAACTGAGCCAATTCCTTCAAAATGTTTCTCCCCACTTAACCGCTTGCTTGTCATGACAGCCAGGCGGCACGGCTCTCATTCTGGGCGGGCGCCATATGACATCCGTCCATTTAAAAAGGAAATGCGCGCATCCCTGTTCCTTCGGTCGCCGCGTGTCACGGAGACACAGCTCGCCACCGAGAGGGGTGAACAACCATTGGGCATGGCTGTTTACCACGTGATCGGCCATGATGAAGTCACGGCCGATCACAGATGGTACCGCCCCACTTTGCACGTCGCATGTGCGCTGTGCGTGCACGTTGGTAGCGGCGTGTTCCCGGGAAAACTGCTTGTCACCGACGCTGGTAAACAGCCATTGGCCGGCGGCTGTTTACCACATGATCCTTTCACAGCCGATCACTAAATGTACCATAGAGCGATAACGAGATGTTACTGGGTTCTCCTCCTCACACACCGATCATGTGTGAGAAGGAGATTGTGGTAACATCTCGTTACCGCTTACAGTCTACACCAATACCAGTACCTGTCACAGTCCATCAGAGTACCCTCTAAAAAGGGGTCATTTGGGGGGTATTTGTAATTTCCTGACTTGTTAGTGTCTCAAGAAATGAGATACACCTGATGTACTGAAGGCCTGATCAGATGTGATCAATTTTCAGTGATTGGCACCATAGTTTGTAGATGCTATAACTTTCACAAAGACCAAATAATATACACTAAATTGGGTTATTTTTACCAAAGATATGTAGCAGTATAAATTTTGGCTAAAATTTATGAAGAAAAATTAGTAATTAGCAAAATTTTATGACAGAAAAAGGCATTTTTTTTCACAAAATTTACAGTCTTTTTTTTATTTATAGCACAAAAAATAAAAAATCCACTAGTGATTAAATACCGCCAAAAAAAAAAAAAAAGCTCTATTTGTGTGAAAAAAAAAAGGACGCAAATTTCATACGGGTACAGTGTTGCATGACTGAGTAATTGTCATTTAAAGTGTGAGAGCACTGAAAGCTGAAAATTGGCCTGGGCAGGAAGGGGGTTAAAGTGGACTGTATTGAGGTGATTAAGTACATAAGCTAAAATTGGACATGCATACTAATGAAGCTCAACCATCACTTATTCATTCTCAGTTCTTAAGCACAAAACATCAGCAATGACCTTTTCAACTAAATAATTCTGCCAGTTTATACCAAAGCAATCCAACAAGAAAGTGTCTACTTTCCACTATTATACAATACAATACAAATCATACCTCTGACAAAAGCACTTTTAGGGTCTGAGGTTTGAAACATACTTATAGTAGAATATGGATGGTGGAGAGAAAACAAACTGGAATTTCTAACATTTTTTTTTTGATTTTTTTTATTTTATTTTAAACTATTTTGTAAAAGTACATGTGACTGAAGAAAAATTTGACAATTCTCTTTACTGGACGTTTATAAGCTTGATTTTCCCAAAGAAATATTTCCCACGCTGTACAATCACGCCTTATTCAGGTTATCAGTTTATGGGAGCACTTATATTTGCAAGCAACTTTTTTCAAAGAATGAAGCACAAAGGGTAAAATTAGAACCAAAAACATCAAATGAGCAGTTTGAGAATTAATTGCAAATTGCTGCTACTATATACATCGAACCAAATATTGATGTGTTAGTTTATCAAAAACAGTGTTAAATATCGCACTCAAGTTTTATTACTCAGATAGGTAAATTAACAGTTTGACCTCTAGAAGATTTTATCCCCTTCATGACCAGGCCATTTTTTGCAGTTCGGCACTGCGCTACTTTAACTGCGAGGTCATGGAAAGCTGTATGCAAACAAAATGTATACAATTTGACACAAATAGAGCTTTCTTTTGGTGGTATTTTATCATTTTGAGCAATATAACAATTTTATGCTATAAAACATATCCAATTAAAAAAAAAAAAAAAAAAAAAAGAAGTTGTAAAAAAAAATATAAAATTTCTTCATAAAGGTTTGGCCAAAACGTATTCCGCTTTACGGCTTTGGTAAAAAAAAAAAAATTCCCAATAGTGCATATTAGTGTAGTTACTGGAATTTTTATTTATTTATTTATTTTATACTAGTAATGGTGGTGATCAGGGACTTATAGTGGGACTGCAATAGTGCGGCAGGCAATCTGACACTGACTAAGGCCCCTTTCACACTTATACGACTTGTCCCACGATTTTGTACTGCAAAATCGTATGACAAGTCATTCTCCATGATTTTCAATGACTACCATTCATATTGGCACGACTTTAAGTCGTGCCGACTTAAAAAGTAGTCCCTGCACTACTTTGGTCCAACTTCTATGCGAGTTGTACTCCATAGACCTCAATGTTAAACCCTGAAGTAGCATGCAAGTCGTGCCTGAATAATATAGACACGACTTCAGTACGACTTTGTAAGCACAAGCCTGGCCTCGCTATTCGGGAAAGGAAAACTTTTCTTTCCTTTCCCGATGAGCGACAGGCAGTGCTGACAGCTGTCTGGTATGAATCCAGAGGGGGAACTCCGTGCCAAGTTTTAAATAAAAAAACCGGCGTGGGTCCCCCCCCCAGGGGCATACCAGGCCCTTAGGTCTGGTATGGATCTAAGGGGAACCCCCTACGCCGAAAAATCGGCGTGGGGTCCCCCCCAAAATCCATACCAGACCCTTATCCGAGCACGCAGCCCGGCTGGTCAGGAATGGGGGTGGGGATGAGCGAGCGCCCCCCCCCCCTCCTGGACCGTACCAGGCCGCATGCCCTCAACATGGGGGGGTGGGTGCTTTGGGGCATGGGGGGGCGCAGTGCGGCCCCCCCACCCCAAAGCACCTTGTCCCCATGTTGATGAGGACAAGGGCCTCTTCCCGACAACCCTGGCCGTTGGTTGTCGGGGTCTGCGGGCGGGGGGCTTATCGGAATCTGGGAGCCCCCTTTAATAAGGGGGCCCCCAGATCCCGGCCCCCCACCCTATGTGAATAAGTATGGGGTACATGGTACCCCTACCCATTCACCTAGGGAAAAAAGCGTCAATAAAAAACACAGTACACAGGTTTTTAAAATAATTTATTAGGCAGCTCCGGGGTCTTCTTCCGACTTCAGGGGTCCTCTTCCGACTTCGGGGGTCTCTCCGCCGTCTCCTCCCGGTGTCCGCATCTTCTGCCGGCTCCTCCGCTATCTTCTGCAGCTCAATTGCTAGCGGTGGTCCGGACTTCTGCCTTCTTCTTTTCTTCCAGAGATGTTGACACGACGCTCTCTCCAGCCAGAATGGTCTCTGTGCGATTCGCAAGGGACTTATATAGGCGGTGGCCCCGCCCCCTTATGAGATCACTGTCCCGGGGCATGCTGGGACTGTGCCGTCATAAGGGGGCGTGGTCATCACCCGTTGACCACGCCTCCTAAAATGTCACAGACCCAGCATGCCCAGGGACTGTGACGGCATAAGGGGGCGGGGCCACCGCCTATACAAGTCCCTTGCGAAGCGCACAGAGACCATTCTGGCTGGAGAGAGCGTCGCGTCAACATCCCTAGGTGAATGAGTATTGGGTAGCAAAAGAGCAGAAGATAGCAGAGAAGACCCAGCAAAAAGAACAGAAGATAGCGTAGAAGACCCAGCAAAAGAGAAGAAAATAGCGGAGAGAGGGGAGAATAGCCGGAGCTGCTTTAATAAAATACTGTGTAGTGTGTTTATTTTGACACTTTATTTAGGTGAATGGGTAGGGGTACGATGTACCCCATACTCATTCACTTAGGGTGGGGGCCGTCATCTGGGGGTCTGGGGGCTCATCAACATTGGGACAAGGTGCTTTGGGGTGGGGGGCCACAGGGGCCCCCTCTGCCCCAAAGCACCCACCCCCCCATGTTGAGGGCATGCGGCCTGGTACGGTCCAGGAGGGGGGGGGCGCTCGCTCGTCCCCACCCCCATTCCTGACCGGCCGGGCTGCGTGCTCGGATAAGGGTCTGGTATGGATTTTGGGGGGGAGCCCACGCCGATTTTTCGGCGTAGGGGGTTCCCCTTGGATCCATACCAGACCTAAGGGCCTGGTATGCCCCTGGGGGGGGACCCACGCCGGTTTTTTTATTTAAAACTTGGCACGGAGTTCCCCCTCTGGATTCATACCAACTACTGTATGTTTTCATTTGTTAATGCCAAAAACGTGGCAAAGTAGTACTGCTCCCAAATCGCGGTAAAATCGCGGCAAATCGCGGTAAAATCGCGGCGAAATCGTGCGACTTTGAAGTCGTATAAGTGTGAAAGGGGCCTAACTGCCACTGACACCAATACAATGATCAGTGCTAAAAACATACACGGTCACTGTACTAATGACACTAGCTGGGAAGGGTTTAACATCCAGGGCTATCAAGAGGTTAAATGTGTGCCTAACAATGTTTAGTGTGTTTACTGTGTGGTGTTATACTCCCTGCTTTGAAAACACTGGGCTCTCTTCTGTCATTCTCTGCGGTATTCTCTGTGGGTCCCAGCTTGTGTTGCAACGAATGGCATGCGCGAGTGGACACGGAAGAAAACCGCGACGTACTGGTACGTCATTGTGCCTGTAAAATGTACTGCGGCGGGTCGGCAAGTGGTCAATCTATTTCAGTGACCGTTACCTTGTGATCTGCCAACTTTTTCTGTTTATCAGCTGTCCTTATTGTTTGTGTATTTTATGTGTGGCCCAAGACAATTCCTCTTCTTCCAATGTGGCTCAGGAAGGTCAAAATGTTGGATACCCCTGATATAGATGAACTTGTGATGCTTTATAAATGCATCCAAGTTTGAATTTACCAGTTCTAAGACTTACACAGCCAACCAGATAAAAACTATTACATTTCAGAAATAAACCAGTTTTCCTATCTCCACAAACAAATTGACTTGGTCATCTCCCTACTGACTCTGGTCTCTCCTATCAGCGTATCAGAGTTACAGTGAATTATTACTATCACTTGGGCATGCGTAGCAATACCTAATGTGTGGCATCGGTTTTGTGTGAATGCACACCAGAAGCACGTTTGCATCCAGATGTGTATGTGCACGTTGTGCAGGGAGCTTTTAAAATGTTTTGTTTTTTTATGCATTTTATTCAACTTTACTTTTCCTTAAACTTGTTGTTTTAACTTAATTGCTATTACAAGGGGACTAACAGGGTGGCATGTTTCCCAATATCTAGACGTACAATTGGGAGCCTGGAGAGAGAAAGCAAACTATGGCTGCTACACCAGGCAGGAGTTTGCTGCTGAGGGAACTATTAAATTGAAGGCATTGCTGGCTTGTAAAGAAATGAGCTAACAAGACAAATTTAACTATTTATTAATCAATAAAGAGTTGCAATTATTTGTGTTTTTTTTTCTTCCTGGAGTTCAACTTTAAATACTTTGAAGTCACTGAAGCAGAACATGTAGGCAGATAAGGAGCTCTGACTCCACTGTCTGCAAACTCATTCTGGGTCAAGGGCTGATAATACTAAAAGTCAATGGAACAGCATGACAGGCAAACCACTAAAATCAGCACCGGGCTTCTTTATATATCTTTCAGCACAGGTTTGCTTTAAAATGTTAGGATAGTAAAATGAATGCTCCACTGCAGTCACAGTCTTTGTTTTACTACTCGGTGATAAGACACCAAATATACAAGTGCTGGTTGTGGGTCAATGACTCACTGAATGGTGAAGCAAGGTAAAACACTTGCCGACCATGGAGATATCATTTTTTTTAGGGCCAGGGATTCCCTTCAATGTGAACGTAATCCTAGCGATTAAGGATTACTTTTAGAGGAAACGCAAGGGGCTACCACCCACTCCCCCCGCTGCCTCATTTACCGGGCTCTACTATGCAATCGGGGAGCCGGTATGAATGCGCCCCATGGCATCTAGTTCTTAGGACACAGTGAGAGGAACTTATGTTGTTCCTTCCATTGTTTGACGTCAAAAACCAGAAGCAGCGAGCATTTTGTCACTTCTGGATTAGATCTCACGTAAAGAAGCTGGTAACGGTTAAAAAAAGCATCTGATCAAATCGATCTTGGTTTGTTTAGATTCTTTGGAGGGCAGAGGAGAGATCTGGGGGTCTAATAAACCCCAAATGTCTCATTAAAGATTACCTGTCACTGCCCATGCTATTACAAGAGATGTTGTTCATTCCTTGTAATAGCAAAAAAAAAAAAATTAAGGCTCCCCCCCCGCTTGCGCACAAAGGCAAATGCATACATGGGCCGCACAATACGTGAGGTATTGCCCCAATCGTTCTAGTGAGAGCAAAAATTCTAGCACCATACCTCCTGGTAACCTGTAAAGGCTTAAAAAGCATCTCCTATGAAGATTATTTTTTTTTTTTTTTTAAGTACTGTAGTTTGGTGCCGTTCCACGAGCGCGCACACAGTTTTAAAGCGTGACATGTTGGGTATCTATTTACTCGGCATAACATTTTTTATTTTGTACCAAACAACAGGGTATAATATCGTGTTTTTGGGAATTTAAATTTACTAAAGCAAATTTTTTTCTAAAAAATAAAAAATAATTGTGTTTGAAAAAACGCTGCGTAAACAACGTAAGCCTTGAAAAATTGCAACTACCACCATTTTATTCTCCTCCTCCAGGCAGTCCCATCCCAAACCCCCCCCCCCCAGTTAAAAACACTCAAAAGGGAACACATTTAACCCCTTGATCACCCCCTAGTGTTAACCCCTTCCCTGACAGTAACATTTATACAGTAATCTGGCTATTTTTAGCTCCGATCGCTGTATAAAAAGGTCAACGGTCCCAAAAAAGTGTCAATAGTGTTTAATCCTTCTGCCGCAATCCCGCTAAAAATCGCTGATTGCTGCCATTATTAGTAAAAAAAAAAAAAATAATAAAAATGCCATAAATCTATCCCCTTTTTTGTAGACGCTATAATTTTTGCGCAAACCAAACAATATACACTCATTGAGTTTTTTTATCAGAAATATGAAGCAGAATATATAATCGGCCTAAACTGATGAAGAGATTTGTTTTTTGGGTTTTTTTTGGATATTATAGCAAAAAGTAAAAAATAGTTGTTTTTCAAAATTGCTTTTTTTGTTTATAGAGCAAAAAAAAAAAAAAAAACGCAGAGGTGATCAAATACCACCAAAAGAGCTCTATTTGTGGGGGGGGGGAAAAGGACGTCCATTTTGTTTGGGTACGGCGTCCCACGACCACGCAATTGTCAGTTAAAGCGACGCAGTGCCGTATCGCAAAAAATGGCCTGGACATTAGGGGGCAAATCCTTCTGGGTCCTTGAGTGGTTAAAAAAATATAAATATAACATTTGGGGGTTCTGAGTAATTTTCTAGCAAAAAAAAAATGAATATTTTTACACATCTGTGAGAAGTGTCAGAATTGGCCTGGGGGTCAAGTGGTTAAAAGCATGACAGCACTAGAGTGTTCCTTCAAAAAACAAGTCAGCAATGCAAGCTCCTATATTTTCTTCTTGACCAATTTCAACCCAACTTTTTATGAATTCAAATGGTTGTGTACAATATATATATATATATATATATATATATATATATATATATATATATATATATATATATATATATATATATATATATATATATATATATATATATATATATATATATATATATATATCTCTTGTGAAGTGACTAGCATGAAACAAATCCTCCTACTGAAGTTGTAGCTGTGTATCTGCAGCATTTCTCCTGTATCGTTCTGAAAACACACAGATTAAAGTGTTATTAAACCCAGGAGCCTGCATTCACTATATCTGGTCTCCCACAGTACACACAACATGGAAATGCATGACCTCTGACCGTCTGTCTGGACATTGCCGATTGGCGCTGTGCTGATCACATGCACCCACCCAAAAAATAAACAACTATCAATACACACCACACTGAGCATGTGCAGAGCGCCTCCTAGGGCCCTGTACTATCAGCAGACAGTTTGGGGACTGTGAAAGAAAGAGAGGATCAGCGAAGACAGGATTAAAAAAAAAACTTACAAAAAGTGGAGGATTTAACCCTTAGGTTCCGCAGTGAGTATAACAAGCATGCTTTACTGCATATACAGACGTATTTTACTGCTGTGGGTTTAGTAACACAACTTTAGTTCTAGGAGCAGAGGGTGGGGATCTGAAGTCTTCACACAGCCCACAGCTGTGAACCCCGATTAGAGGGAAGGGACACATCCTCCTTCACACAGTAGGAGAACAAGCATAGCTGTGGATTACAGGCTGTGCTGCGGCCTCTCCTCTGTCACCATTTTAAAGTGATTGTTATTTTAAAAAAAAAAAAAAAAAAAAAAAAAAAAAGCTTTACAAACATGTTATACTTGCCTCCTCTGTGCAAGGGTTTTGCACAGAGTGGCCCCAATCCTCTCCCCCCCCCACCGCCCGCGCGGTGCTCCTCCTCTTCTCAAGTGCCCCCACTGAAAGCCGCTTTCCATGGGGGCACTCGTGTGGGCGCACTCATGAGTCCTGCGTCTATTGACACAGACAGAAGGACTCAGCCCGCCCTCCAGGCTTTGTGTCACTGGATTTGATTGACAATGGCTCCCGCTGCTATCAATCTATTCAATGAGGACCCCGAGTGAGTGGCTGGGCCGGCTGTGCTCCTTCCCACTGCTGGAACGTTCGGGCTCAGGTAAGAAAAGGGGGGGGGTCTGGGGGGCAGCTGCAGCACAAAAGGTTTGTTACCTTCTTGCATAGTATGCATTAAAGTGAAAAACTGTGGGGGTTTACAACCCCTTTAACTCTTGGTGTGGTTGTGAAAAGCTGGCTGGACTGAATTATGCTAATAACAGAGGAACTAGGCAGCGGAGAGAAAATTACACTTAGTACCTTTGAGAAAAACAAGTAAACAGTATAGAAGGATGTGCTTTTTTTCATATTTCAGGTCTGAGGTTACAACCACCTTGGTCCCCTTTCACATGGGTGCCACCGCTGGACGGACTCTGCTTGCTCAGCAGGGGATCGCTCCACTGATTGCCGCTGAGCAGGCAGATGACAGGTCCATCTCGGCTCACTGTGCAGAGCGGAGACAAAGTCCAGCTCTCCTCTATGGGGAGATTGGGTGAAAACAGACCGCCTGTCCGTTTTCATCCAATCCGCCAGGCGGATGGAAAATAGGACCACCATCCGTCTGGATTTGTCAGACAGGATCGGATAGCAGCGGATGTCAGCAGACATGTTACCGCTGACATCCGCTGTTCCATAGGGGTAAATGTAGGGTCCAATCAGTTCTGCCTGAAAAACTGACAGGCAGACCCAAATTGGACAGCTCACGTGAAATAGGCCTTAAGGTTGCTATTTGTTAGGGTTTTGTAAAAGACAAAACTGGTAAAATTTAACCATGCAGTGGGGTCTCCTCCACCTGAACTCTATAGGCTAAATGCTTATTTGGCTAGTGTGGATAGGAAAAAGTATAAAAAAATAAATAAAAAACACATCTCCCTTCCATTGTCTTCCTCCACTCCATGTAAACCGACCAGCAGCCCTGAATTGTACAGAAGAACAGGGAGAGCCCACCCACATTCCTAAAGAGCAGACGAAGAAAGAGGGCATCCGCCAGGGGAATAAGGAATAGAGCTGCATGATTAATCGTTAAGAACAGTTATCGCAATTTTTTTCCCCCTTGCGATCTTGACAAAGTATTTTCAAGATTTTTTTTCTATGCAGAGATTTCTCTGCTCTGAAGCCACAGCCCAAAAAAAAAAAAAAAAAAAAACAGGCAGTCTGCCACTTACACACTAAACCTTTTTCTTACATTTGCCGATTTCAAGTTAAAAATCATTATTTTTTTGCTAGAAAATTACTTAGAACCCCCAAACATATATTTATTATAGCAGAGACCCTAGGGAATAAAATGGTGATTGTTGCAACATTTTATGTCACACTGTATTTGCGCAGCAGTCTTTCAACTGCAATTTTTTTCGAAAAAAAAAAAAAAACACACATTAATGAAAAAACTAAACAGCAAAGTTAGCCCAATTTTTTGGAATAATATGAAAGATGTTATGCCGCGAGAATTGTAATCTTTATTCTAAACAGAAAAATCGTGATTCTCATTTTGGTCAGGATCGTGCAGCTCTAATAAGGAATGAAAAAAAAATTCTTTCCCCATAGACACACACGTGTATTTACTCCCATGCAGGGAGGGATAAGGGGGTCCACTGCCTGGGTAAATTTAAACACATTCCAGGGTTAGGCTTCAAAATAAAAATAATTCAATATATACCAGCCAACTATAAAATTATCAAAACTGCTACTAAAAAAAGATTAAAACAATTTTCATTACTGTTGCTTTGCTGTTGGAATGCCGTTTGAGCTCTCCACAAATATGTGGCCTGCAATGTTATGGGAACAGGCACCAAAAGATAAAAGGATATTTCTAACAAAAGCCACTGTGTAGTTAGTGCAAGTCAAACTCTGTTTATTCACGTCAAAGCGCTCCTTTTTTTTAATGCAAAGTTAAAGTGGAACCCAAAAGGAAACCTTTTTTATATTGTGTAGAGTAAGAGGGGGGTGGGGGTTATAAGCTGTCAGCTTTTGGGGTTTTTTTTTCATCTGTGACTTATTGTGGAGATTTCCCTTCACTTCCTGCGCCGGTCCTGAGGAGCTGTGGGCAGGAGTTTTTAGGCGAGGCCGCGGCTTCGGCCTAGTCAGCAAGGCCGGACGCCGTGGAGGCCGAAGCCGAGCCTCACCTAAAAACTGCAGCTCCTCAGGACCGGCGCGGTGTCCAAAAAAAAAACTTGCTTCGAATTGTGAATCGAGTTTTTTTGGGGGGAAAATCTCCCAGCCCTAACTAATTTTAAAAAATTCAACGTAAAATATACTGACCCTGACCTTTGACTCTGGCCTTTGCCCCTAATTTTAACCCCAACACTAACCCTGGCACTGACCTAGACCCAACCTTGATCTAGCCATTTATTTATTTTTTCCATACACTTTAGGTTGTTTACATGTTTTCTCCCCTAGCAAGGAGAGAAGGGTACAGTGTATTTTTTTCTCCAGAGGAGAAAAAAATACGACAAGGGTGGGCTGCACAGTGAATGATCACTGTGATAACCAATCAGAGGCTATCAAAGTGATCAGGAACCGGGACTCACAGTTCCCAATTAATAGTATGAGGCCCCTGGTGAGAGCCCAATATCTGTGCTTGGAGTTTGCTGTGTAACGTGCTCCAAGCATAAACGTGCGCATATATGCGGCCTCACAGAAAAACATTCACTTAAATGAGCCTGCTTATATGTCTACAGGCAGAGGCAAGGTGTTAAAATATTTTGAGAAAAACTTGTTTTGAATTTTAAATGTGAAAAAAAGTGAATGCTAGGCATATATAAAAGGACACAAATTAATAAAACATTAAAATTACTTTATATATTTACAAGTAATGTAAGAACCTGAATTTGACCTGGTATTAGCTTCTTGCCATGCCTATATAGTAGGGCTGGAATGTAAGAGGAGGAATCAACACAAGGAGCCACTCAGTTCATGTGCTGACAGGAAACATGCTGATAGAAAGAGAAAGCAGACAGAGAGACGGGCTCATAATTGCTGCTTTGCCTTTGACTGTCCATTCACAGGCTGTGTGGTAGGTCCAGGAAGACCTGGGCTCAGTAGAGGTGGATTTAGTCATGATGGCCATCAAACTGAGGACATATGAAGGTTGAAGAAACACTCCGGATATAATCTCTGTACTGAAAGTAAATTTAGCAACAAATGCTAGTTTTATTTGATCTTGTAATTGTCTATTTTTATCTTATTCAGCTGGAGCTCTGCTTTAATATGCTTTCCATAGTAGTGTTTCATTGCAAATAAAATCGCTCATAAAAAAATAAATTTCCAATATATACAGTAATTCATACAAGAAAAAAAAAATTCACTGACAAACCAACCTGCTCCAGTCGATGACCCTGTGAAGGCAGACTGATTGTGGCTCTCAGAAATTTTTTTTGGCAGTAGAAGGTAGGCAGCTTCCAGGGGTCCTGACGTCAGGAAGGGAGTAGCACATCCATGATGAGGATGGTATTCACCTATTTCTTTAAACTTCAGCTGTCAGTTTACAGTTCATCGGTTTAAGATTTACCTGCATGCAGCAGAAATTCTCTAACCTCACTCTTCCTTAGGATAAGAAAGTATTACCCAAAGTCTTTAAATGCGCAGCATGCGTCCACTCAGTCATGTATCCCTCAGGCTTTTCTCATGTGCGGAAGTCGGCAAACCTTGAAGTCAGGTATCCTGTGAGCCTTGGATCATTTTTCAGATATGAGCTGGAAGCTGATAACCTGTAGTGAAGGGAATTTTAAGATTAAAAACGTAAACACAAATACTATGCTTACCTCAGCAAAATAGTGAAATACTTTTTAGGTGTTTTTCAACTAAATTACCCATCGTGCTAAGACTTATAGTTAGCCAAACACTGGTAGAGTCCCTTCAGAAAATAAAACGATTAACCTACCCATCCAATATAAAGTGAAATGCTAAAGGATGGTCAAGAGTTCAGATGTTTTATTAGTTGTGTCTAATATTTATACATACACACACACACACACATACATAGATATATATATATATATATATATATATATATATTTATTTTATTTTTTTTTATCCCCCCCCCCTTTACACATTTTCAAACCATCCCAGCTAAACTACAGTTCACTAAACCACCATAGCTAAAGCAAAAAAACATCTAGTTTGCATGCTTGAGAAGATGCTGAGCAAACTTACACACCTTGGTCTCCTAAGAAAGGGGATATAATACACATAAAGCGCAAGTTTTTGAACAATGTCATTGTCAGTCTAAGCCCAAAATCTACCTGACCCCTTAAAATCAATTTACACCTACGCTTACTGCTGTGACACCTACTGCGCCGCGTTTTTTTTTTATACGCTAAAAAAGCTCCAAATTTTAGCACAGAGCCAGGCACGTTTAGCGTTGCGATTTTTGGCAGTCGTCAAAAATGCACCACATTTGGGGTGCCATTAGGAAATAATAGCTTCGCAAACATGTTCTGTGTTTTCCTGCGATTGTAGAATCGTGGGCAGAATCGCACGATTCCAGTACACTCAGGTGTGAATGAAACCTAAGTACACTGCTGCTGGTAAACAGACGTTCAGAGGCAGTTGGTTGCTTTTTTCAGCTGCCCCTGAACTCATTCAATGTTATCTTAGGTGTACATGTACACAGGTTTGTTTAATGTAATTTTTAGGCAGTTGAGTTTAGAGGCCTTTTTTGGAAAGCAAAAAAAAATTAGTTCAGACGCTGGAGTTTAGAGGCATTTAAAGGGCCATGCTCTTCTAAACGCGGTAACTAGCGTTTAGCCGCATTTCGTTTACAGGCGTTTTTCATTTTTGGCTATTTTGAAAATAATAAAAAGAAAATTTGTTTTTCAAACGCTTCTAAAAGCAAACGCAGCTAAAACGCGGCTAAGCACAGCATGTAAATGGGTTACTACTATCTGTCACGTTAAATCGTTCAGGAGAGGTTGTAAAAACATTGCGTGTACATTAAGCCTAACAATTGATTCTCAAAAAAATTAAAATCACTGCCAATACTAGTAAAATAAAATTGAAATAGAAGTGCCATAAATCTATCCCCTATAACTTTGGCGCAAACCAATCAATATACGCTTATTGCAATGGTTTTTTTTTTTTAAATATGTAGAAGAATACATATTGGCCCAAACTGATGAAGACATTTTTTGGGATATTTATTATAGCAGAAAGTAAAAAAATGTGGGTCTTTTCAAAATTGATGGTTGTTTTTGCTTATAGCGCATTAAATAAAAAACGCAGAGGTGATCAAATACCACCAAACGAAAGCTCTATTTGTGGGAAAAAAAGGACGTCAATTTTGTTTGGATGCATCCCTTATAATAGGAATGGTGCGTGACAGGTCCACTTTATGGAGAGATGTGGGGTCTATAAGACCCCACATCTCTCCTCTAGGATGGAAAGCATCAGATCAAAAAAAAATAAATAAAAAATGAATGATCCCATGCTTTCCAGCCGAGATTGCGGCTTTGTTTACAAACGCGGCCCGGACATGACGTTATATAGTCGCGCCCGGGCCTCCAATGGTCAGAGATGACTGGTGACCAGATGGTCACCGGAAATCTCTATGCTCATCATCTGGAAGCGGCAGATTGCACGGAGGAGGGGGGGGGGGAGAGGTGAACTTCCTTCCGGCGCCGTGGAGCCAGGGGAGAAAGTGGGAGCTCAGTGCCCATAAAAACAGGGTAGCCGCTCCTACCCAAAAAAAACATGACATTCCAAAATGTTGCATGTCAGGGGGTCACCTGCACTTAAAGCGGAAGTTCCATTTTTGGGTGGAACTCCGCTTTAAGGGCTCATGCACACTGCAGTTTAAAGGAGCGGCTCCTACAGGCTTTTGAGCGCTTATTTTTTTCTGCATAGAAACTCCCCTCCATGTTAGCCAATGTGTCCATGCACACTAGGGCTAAAGAAAAAAAAAAAGCTCAAAGATGCACAAAAACATTTGTTCCAGCTTTGTTTGTAAAAAAAATAAATAGATACATTTTAAAAAAAATGCTTATGCTCAAAAAAAAAAAAAAAAAAAAACTCGAAAGAGCTCTATTAAAACATGAGGAAGACCACAAAAAAGAACAAGCTTCTTCAAGCTTTCATAGGCAGCAATAAAAGCTCAAACGCCTGTAAAAAGCAGCTTCTTTTTTGAGCTGCAGTGTGCATGAGCCCTAAAGTGATCCTCCATGAACACAAATTTTAGATTTTAGTTTTGGGAGTATTTTACCACATACATTTTTGTATATGAAGGTAAAGCTTTGAATTGTTCAATGGAGGGGTTTTCATGGGTGAATTAGTATGAAAGGAAAAAAAAAATTGGATTTTTTTTTTTTTAAGTTTACAGGGCCACAAAAACGAATTGTATTTTAACAATGCATACTTTGAGCTATGCTAAAAAGTAAGTCAGAGCAGCTCCCCAATAAGAACAACAGATAGTTATGTGGTTGAGTACAGCTGGTGTTTTCAGAGGGTGTGCGATTCTGTGTTTTGAGGGTGTGCATCAATACCAGCTCTGAACTGAGCACTGTCACAGCAAATAAAAACAAAACAATTATCTACCACTGCCACCCATTAACCCAACGGTTACCACGTATTATACCAGAACAGTAACTATTAAAGGAGCAGTAGACAAAAAGTGTACAGAGTATAGTACAGTATAGCCTTAAAACAATCCAAACATATTGGATTCAAAATTAACAACACCTGCTAGCACTATATCTTTTAAGACAAACCATGCTTATAAACAAAGCAATTGACTTCCTGCCACAAGCCACAAATAGCATCCATACTACTGCAACTAACCAGCTGATTCAGCACTCATAGTTGTCATATAGTCATCATACTTTTCCTAGATGTACTAGTAATATAAGCTTACAGTGGTTATAAAGCCTAAACATTTTCTTACCTTAAAAAGGGGTTGTTAACACTCTATTTTTTGCGAGGCCATACAACACTGTACCCAAATTAAATTTTTATCATTTTTTCCCCACAAATAGAGCTTTCTTTTGGTGGTATTTGATCACCTTTGCGGTTTTTATTTGTTAAAAAAAATGTAAAAAGACCGAATTAAAAAAAATAAATAAAAAATTTTTTTTATATTTTGTTAAAAATTTTTAAAAAAGGTAATTTTTCTCCTTCGTTGATGTACGCTGATGAGGCAGCACTAATGGGCACCGATGGGTGGCAATAATGGGCACCGATGGGTGGCAATAATGGGCACCAATGGGTGGCAATAATGGGCACCAATGGGTGGCAATAATGGGCACCAATGGGTGGCAATAATGGGCACCAATGGGTGGCAATAATGGGCACCAATGGGTGGCAATAATGGGCACTCGTGGGCACTGTCAGGTGGCAATGGCAGGGGGTACTGGTGGAACATTTGAGGCAGAATTACCTCTTAGGCCCCTTTCACACTGGGGTGGTAGGGGGCGTCGGCGGTAAAACAGCGCTATTTTTAGCGCTTTTTTACTGCGGTATTCGGCCGCTAGCGGTGCGGTTTTAACCCCCCGCTGGTGGCCGAAAAAGGGTTAAAACCCCTCGTATAGCGCGGCTATAGCCGTGGTATTACCGCGGTATAGCCGCGCTGTCCCATTGATTTCAATGGGAAGGAGCGGTTTAGGAGCGGTGAATACACCGCTCCTTCATCGCTCCAAAGATGCGGCTTGCAGGAGATTTTTTCTTCTCCTGCCAACGCACCGCTTCAGTGTGAAAGCCCTCGGGCTTTAACACTGAACAAACAGCTGAGGCTGTTTAGGGGCGGTTTGCAGGCACTATTTTTAGCGCAATAACGCCTGCAAACCGCCCCAGTGTGAAAGGGGCCTTACTCTTCGGAACCGATGTCCCTTGCAGATAAGTCGATGATCGGCTTTTTTTTCTCCTTCGCTGTCAGCGTGAGAAGATAAAAACAAAAAAAAAAAACAAAAAAAAAAACACGATCACAGAGCTTTTGTTTTGATCATGTGATCAGCTGATCACATGGTAAGGGGCCGGTGTTCTGCCATATAGTGTCCTCCTATCGGATAGTGTCCGCTCCGTACTGCGCAGGCGCAGCGCTTGCGCAGTACGGAGCAGAAGGAGATGCCGAAAATGTCCGAAGTTAATCAGCTGACCATCAGCTGTACACGGCGCTTCTTAGCGATGGCAGTGTAAGAGGGCCCCTCGCCATGCTTCGGGCACGGCAACTATATATTCTCACTCTATGTCCACTTGGATAGTAGGGAATGATCCTGGACATAGGGTGAGAATAAAAGCGCAGGCGCCGTGTACAGCTGCTGATCAGCTGTTAAACTTCGGAGACTTTCGGCGTCTCGTTTGTCCTCCGTACTGCGCCTGCGCAGTACAGGGAGGACACTATATGATAGGGGGACTGTATTTGACAAGACACCGGGACCGGCCCCTTACTCGGATCCGTGATCACCCGAGTTTCAGTGACTCAGTGATCACAGCGCACTCCGCGCGCACCCTGCAGGGCGCGTTCACAGGGGAGGCCGTCATATGACGGCCTCCCGGAAATTCAGGTCCGCGCTGTGGTCGTCATTCCGCTATAGCGCGGATGTCAAGCGGTTAAATAACAAACATAACAAACATGTCATACTTACCTCCACTGTGCAGTTAGTTTTGCACAGTGGAGTTTAGTGGCCCCGATCGACCTCTTCCAGGGACCCCGAGCGGCGCTGATAGCTCCTCTCCGCATCGGGTGTCCACGTTGGAGAAGCACTCTCCTTGGTGGACACCCATGCGGGCATGCTCCCGAGTCCTGCTTCTGCGTGCATTCACACAGAAAGCAGGACTCAGCCCCGCCCCCTGGCACCCGCATCATTGGATTTGATTGACAGCAGTGGGAGCCAATGGCTGCATTGCTATCAACCTATCCAATCAAAAGCCAAAGCAACGGGCAGAGAGGTAGAGAGGTAGAGCACGTCTCCGCCGTGGGAACGAGGGGGGGGACTGCTCAGTGCCACAAGTTTTTTCACCTTCATGTGGCTATAAACCTCAGACATGAAATATGATCAAAGCATATCCCTCTATAGTGTGTACTTGTCTTAATTAAGAGCACCAAGTGGTTCACATGTGTCCAGAGCGAATTTCCCCTCCATTCTCACTGCCATTTCAAAAGCAGCTGCGATTTCCACATACAGTGCAGATGCAAATTTTTAGAGCCAGTGGCCACCGACGTTTTTACCCACTTGCCGACCGGCTCATGCCGATATACGTCAGCAAAGTGGCACGTTGCCACGAATCGACGTATATAAACTGCGGCTCCTTTAACCACTTCAGCCCGGACGATTTGGCTGCTCAATAACCAGAATATGCATGCATCATACATGCTAGGGGGGAGTACAACTGGGGGAATCCGTAGTGGAGAAGGATCTGGGGGTTTTGGTAGATCATAAGCTCAATAATAGCATGCAATGCCAAGCTTCGGTTTCCAAAGCGAGCAAAGTCCTTTCTTGTATTAAGAGAGAGGTATGGACTCCAGAGAGAGAGATATCATTTAGCCCCTGTTCAAATCATTAGTAAGACCTCATCCAGAATATGCAGTTCAGTTTTGGGCACCAGTTCTCAAAAAGGATATCGAGGAACTGGAGAAAGTGCAGAGAAGGGCAACCAAACTGATAAGAGGCATGGAGGGGCTCAGCTATGAGGAAAGATTAGAAGAACTGAATAAGGGGGGATATGATCAACATGTTCAAATCTATAAGGGGTCCATATAGTGAACTTGGTGTTGAGTTATTCTCTTTACGGTCACAGAGGACAAGGGGGCACTCATTACGTCTAGAGGAAGAGATTTCATCTCCACATACGTTTCTTCACAGTAATGCCCTGTACACACGATCGGACATTGATCGGACATCAACATCAAGATCCATCAAATTTTTTCCGACAGATTTTGGGCCAAACTTGTCTTGCATACACACAGTCGCACAAAGTTGTCGGAAAATCCGATCGTTCTCAACGCGGTGACGTAAAACACATACGTCGGGACTATAAACGGGGCAGTAACCAATAGCTTTCGTCTCTTAATTTATTCTGAGCATGCGTGGCACTTACGTTGGATTTGTGTACACACGATCAGAATTTAAACGATCGGATTTTGTTGTTGGAAAATTTTATATCCTGCTCTCAAACTTTGTGTGTCGGAAACTCCGGCGGAAAAAGTCTGATGAAGCCCACACACGATCGGAATTTCCGACAAACACAACCCGATCGCACTTTTTCCATCGGAAAATCTGACCGTGTGTACAGGGCATAAGAGCTGTGAAAATGTGGAATAGACTCCCGCCAGAGGTGGTTCTGGCAAGCTCAGTAGATTGCTTTAAGAAAGGCCTGGATACTTTCCTAAATGTACATAACATGTACATAATATAACTGGGTACTAACATTTATAGGTAAAGTTGATCCAAGGAAAATCTGATTGCCTCTTGGGGGATCAGGAAGGAATTTTTTCCCCTGCTGTAGCAAATTGGAACATGCTCTGCTGGGGTTTTTTGCCTTCCTCTGGATCAACTGAGGGTATAAAATTGGGTATATTGGATTGTACGATATTTTTTATTTTATTTATTTTTTTTTTTTATGGTTGAACTGGATGGACTTGTGTCTTCCAGTTCCAGAGAGTCCTGTATTTCACTTGAAGTTATTTGTGGGTTTTTCTTTGCATCCTGAACAATTTTCCTGGCAGTTGTGGCTAAAATTTTAGTTTGGTTTGAACAGAATCCCTCATTTTCCACTTCTTGATTAGAGTTTTAACACTGCTGATTGGCATTCCCAATTCCTTGGATATCTTTTTATATCCCTTTCCTGTTTTATACAGTTCAACTACCTTTTCCCGCAGATCCTTTGACAATTCTTTTGCGTTCCCCATGACTCAGAATCATCAGTGCAGCACTGGATGAAAGATGCAAGGGTCTGTCAGGAGTCCAGAAACGCATTGACCTTTTTTACACACACATAACAAGCAAACAAATCACAGGTGAGGATGGTTACTTTTAACCACTTGCCATCTTAAATTTCTCTCCTACATGTAAAGTTCATAATTTATTTGCTAGAAAATTACATAGAACCCCCCCAAACATTATATATGTTTTTTTAGCAAAGACCCTAGAGAATACATTGGCGGTCGTTGCAACTTTTTATCTTGCACGGTATTTGGTTTAGGAGGGGGTCCCCCCCCCCTTCCTAGCCTGCTAGCTCAGGTAAGGGGAATATATTTTTAACTTTTGGCGTGGAGTTCCCCTTAAAATCTATACCAGATCTGCTGGGTTTTTTTTTCCTCTTAATGAATTTTTGTTCAAAACTAATGAGATGTGTGATTCAGATGTGTTCCCATAGAAGGCATATGAATCACACCACAGTGGTCAGAAAACTCACCGTACTCTTTAACCACTTCAGCCCCAGAAGAATTTACCCTCTTCCTGAGCAGAGCACTTTTTGCGATTCGGCACTGCTTCGCTTTAACTGACAATTGCGCGGTCGTGCGACGTTGAACCCAAACAAAATTGACGTCCTTTTTTTCCCACACACAGAGCTTTCTTTCGGTGGTATTTGATCACCTCTGTGGTTTTTATTTTTTTTTTGTTATAAACAAAAAAAGAAAAACGACAATTTTGAAAAAAAAAAAAAAAAAAAAAGGCATTATTTTTTAGTTTTTGCTATAATAAATATCCCCCAAAAATATATATAAAAAAAACTAATGTTTTCCTCAGTTTAGGCCGATACCTATTCTTATACATATTCTTGGTAAAAAAAAAAAAAAAAAATCACAATAAGCGTATATTGATTGGTTTGCGCAAAAGTTATAGTGTCTACAAAATAGGGGATAGATTTATAGCATTTTTATTATTTTTTTTTTTTACTAGTAATGGTGGCGATCTGCGATTTTTTTTGAAAATTCTTTTTATTGAGTTTGTTTAAAAAATATAACAAAACACAAAAACAAAAAAAGTTACATAATACAGCCTCTGGGCATACCCTGGCTGAGGAACAACCCTGATCTGCGATTTTTATCGTAAATGCGACATTATGGCAGACACATCGGACAATTTTGACACATTTTTGGAACCATTGGCATTAATACAGCGATCAGTGTGATTAAAAATGCACTGATTACTGTAAAAATGTCACTGGCAGTGAAGGGCTTCCCTGGGAGGTGATTCTAACTGAAGGGGGAGAGACTAACTACAGGAAGTGACAGATCGTGGTTCCTAGCCAATAGGAACACACAATCTGTCACGCCTCTCGGAACAGAAAAGGGAAGTGTGTGTTTACACACACTCATCCCTGTTCTGTGTCTCCTGGTCACGGTCGCGATGACCGCCGGCCAGGAGCATTGGCACCCCCACTGTGCAGCAGGACGAGCACGCGCCTGCTATCCGGCCCCCGAGAGCCCCCGTACAGTAACATGGTTTCACGCAGGGGAGCCAACCTGCCGCAGTAGTTAAATTCATACTGCCGCTACACTGCATATATGTGAACCGCCTCCATTGAAAGCCAGCTTGGTTCACATGTCATGTGAATTGGATGCGGTTCAAAATGCATCCAATTTGCTTACATGTGAACGGAGCCCAAGTCTCATTTCTGTCTGCTGCTTCCTTTCTCTGCTAACACCATGAATCACTTCTGACAAGTTCCCAACACCAAGAGAAAAATGGCGATGGGAAGGCAAGGCATCTCCAGCCTTTGGGAAGGCATCTCATACTTTGTATGAGCAGGTCAGTCACTTCTCCCCTCAGAGAACCGGGATCTGTGTGTTTACACACACAGATCCCGATTCACGGTGTGTCACCAGCGATCGCGGGAGCCCGGAGGTAATCGAGTCCACCGGGCACTCTTATCGGCTCCGGGGGCTGAGCAGCGGGCGCCCCCCTAGTGGCCACAGGGCAAAGTGACGTTACATAACGTTGTTTCGCCCAACCGTGCCATTCTGCAGCAGTAAAACTGCAGTGGCTGGTCTGCAAGTGGTTAAAGGATAAATTCACCTTTTATAACGTTACATTTTAAATCCATATTCAGGGTATAACAAGTACCGTGTTTCCCCGAAAATAAGCCCTAGTTTTAAGTGGTTGTAAAATCCTAGAATGCACTCTATTACAGTAATGTAAACTGTGTATGTTTCTGTAATCTAATTGTGCCAAATACATTCGGTACAGCGCTGCTCGGCACTCAGCTGACCTCCTCCAGCTGTCACGGAAGCACCAAGCGGCGCTATAAGAAGGTATTTGGCACAATTATATTACAGAAACATACACAGTTTACATTATATAATACTGCAAGAGCGGATTCTAGGATTTTACAACCACTTACTCGGTTCCACTGGGGGGTCCTGACAGGCAGGGAGAGAGAGGGGAATAGAAGAAAGCACATGACATAAGACCTATCCCGAAAATAAGCCCTACTGTGTCTTTTGTTGGCAAAAATTAACATAAGACCCGGGCTTATTTTTGGGGGAAACACGGTAACATGTTACTGTTGCAGCAGCCCCCACCCCCAGTTTTGACAGCAAGCCAAGCCAGGTATCTTCTCCCCACACCCACAATTTAAAAAAAAAAACGTGGCCATGCAGGGCTCCAACCACGTGACTGTGTAATTTATTCACATAATTCTGTGAATAGGGAGAACTACAAGTACCGACAGCCTTTGTAGCTGTCGGCTTGTAGTTCTTAATGAACTACCACAGCGTTGATGAGCGCTCTAGGCAGTTCCTGTCGGTGTGCAACCGTATGCTTGAACAAAGTATGAGCAGACAGCGTACACTGACAGTCTGCAAAAGCCCAGCTTTGCACCCATGATCTGCTTATCACAGGTGCAGCGCTTTGCAGGCTCCTAGTAAAAAAAAAATAAATGCACTTTTTTTAACTGCAAAAAGATGTGCATTTATTTTATTTTTTTTAAAAGGTGACCTTATCCTTTAAAGTGGCACTCACATGACTTCCGCAGTTCCCTTTGTCTTGCATCCAGCAGTGGCCTCTGGGCAGAACTGAACACAGCACACATATCACACTTGGCTTGAGTGCTCTACTGGACTTTGTAATATAGTTGCAGCTGGTGGACCGAGTTTCAGACAGCACCAGACAGAAAATGTTGCAGTAAAAACTGCAATATTTTTTTTACTTTAGTACCAAAAAAAGAATTAAAAAAAATCTAATTGTTTAAACTGGTACTTGGCTTTAATAACTTAATCAAATTTATGCAAGTAAAATGTTCAAACAGAAATAATTCTACAGTCGGGCAGCCATTTTCCCGCCTGGCATATGCATCTTATTCTTCCTGCTTAGTAATGGTGCCGACTGACTGTACTTTAACCACTTGCCGCCAGCCATATAGCAGAATGACGGCGGCAAAGTGGTTGTGATATCCTGACCGTCGTTATCAGCATAACACACCACAACTCTGATCATGGTATGGAGCCTCTGACAGAGGCTTTTTACCACGTGATCAGCTGTGACCAATCACAGTTGATCAGCACGTGAACCAGTTAGTGCCGGTGTCTTGCCGAGAAAGTTCCCCCGGCGGATAAGGACCCCCCTGTACTGCGCAGCCGCCGAAAATAGCTGAAGCTGAAAAACTTCACAATCAGCTGTACACGGCGCCTGCGCCCTGGGTCCAGGTTGGAGCCCCACCATCCAAGTGGACCTAGAGGGAGAATAAAAAAGTGCCGAGCGCAGCGAGGCCGTGCCCGAAGCGTGGCGAGCGAAGGGAGCCCGCGAGGGTCCCTCTTACAGGCGCCGTGTACAGCTGATTTCTATTCTATCGGCTTCGGCTATTTCCGCCGGCTCCTACTGCGCAAGCGCTGCGCAGTAGAGGGGGGGTCCTTATCCGCCAGAACACCGGTAAACAGCTTTCCACGGTTCACACAGACAGGGAGAGCCGATCGGCGGCTCTCCAGGTCAGGGGGGGGGGGGGGAATCTGTGCTGATAATAAGCACATTGATCAGCAGAGCCCCCATAAAAAGGTGCCCATCAGCTGCCAATCAGTGCCCAACACCTGCCAGCCTGTCCCCATAATAAACGCCTGTCAGTGCCCACAACAGTGCCAATCAGTGTCCACAATAGTGCCAATCAGGGCCCAAACAGTAATGCCTGTCAGTAGCTCATCAGTGCTGCCTATCCAGTGCCCGTCAGTGCTGCCTATAAGCACCCATCAGTTTTTTGCTTTTTTCTTCTATCGGTCTTTGTTCGTTTATAGCGCAAAAATTAAAATATTTTGTTTGTGTTGCATGACAGCGCAATTGTCATAGTGCGACAGTCCTAAAAGCTAAAAAATGTCCTGGGCAGGAAGGGGGAAAAGTGCCCGGTATGCAAGTGATTAAAATAGGACTAAAAAAAGGTTGTTTTTTTTGGTTCAATTTTGGATAAAAGTAAGGGAGGTAGGGCTTATAACCCCTATCAATTTTTTTGCTATCTATGTACCATAGGGGAAATTTCCCTTCACTTTCTGTCCCTTAGCCAAAACAGGAAACAAAAGAAAATGCCTCCCAAGTGAAGGATTTTTGGACTGTCAACCAGAACTAGTGGCTCCATTGGAAGACTCCCCCTCTATTACAGTTCCTGTGACAACCTGAAATTTGGGATTTTCTTTTACTTTCAATGACACCGGTAAACAGGACAACTAGAGAGGGTAAATCCCCCGAACGTGGGCACAAACAGCAATAAAAACTGACAGGCGTTCTAATGCTTCTCTATGCGATACAAAACATTAAAAAAAAGTTTTGCTTTTAGTTAAGACATTTATTTAAATTGTTAAACTAAAGTGTATCAGTTGGCTCAAAAGAATGAAAAACAATAGACTGTCACAGTGGTTAATTTTTGTAATACCAGCAATTGTTCTACAGGGATGATTTATCGCTACTTAAAACAGACGGCTTCTGTTCTGCCTCCTCTGCCCTCCCTTTAGTACAATTGCTGGAAAAAAAAAAAGTTAAGCTTAATGGCTAAAAACAAAACAAAAAAACACAAGGGATATTACTTGCCTTCAATGTGAGGTGTCCCTTGTGCTGCTGTCTTTTGGTTTGGTAGAAATTTTCCTCCTCCAATGTCCCCCCCCCCGCCATAATTTTTCAGAGCGGCGAGGTTAATAGATCTACGCGATCTGTGACAATTGCTCATCAAGAGTGCCAGACTATCCCTGCTCCTTATGCTTTTCAATTCTTGCATGAATGAAAGGCTATCTATGAATGGAGGACAGGCAGATAATTGAAAGATTCACCACCGCCTCCCATTCATACATCTGGTTTCATTCACAGAAGCTATTAAATGGCTTCTATGAATGAATGAGCTGGGAAAAAGGGCGAGCATATTTGGGCACTCTGAGTTCTTATCCTTTCCCACTCTATCCAAAGCCAAAAAGAGTGCTGCCTATAGCTACAGTTAAACTACAAGTAATTAAAAATATGGAAGACAGATCAATTTTAAAAGGAATATAACAAGATTGGCCTTTTAGACAGTGGTCCCCAAAGTTTATGGCACGAGCTGCATAGAAGAAAATTGGGACAAAGCCTGGGGTGTAAGCAATTTTTCACAGGAAATTTGTAGGGGCAATGGCTGGTGTTAGCGCTTCAATAATCATGGCACCATGGTTGATATGGTGTCAGGGTGATTAAAGCGCATTATTTCTATTATTACATTGTAACATGAAATAGCTCAACTCGCCATAATGCAGAATCAGCGTGAGCCCTGAGTGTGTCGCCTTCAACCAGAAGCAGATTGTCATTTGGCACATCGCCTGTGTCGGATTGGCACTTTCCACGTCACCTGCCTTCAGATGCAGCCTGCCACCAGATGTGGATTGTCACTTGCCACATCACCTGCCACCAGATGCGGATTGTCATTTGCCACGTCGCCTGCCACCAGATGCGGATTGTCATTTGCCACGTCGCCTGCCACCAGATGCAGATTGTCATTTGCCACGTCGCCTGCCACCAGATGCGGATTGTCATTTGCCACGTCGCCTGCCACCAGATGCGAATTGTCATTTGCCACGTCACCTGCCACCAGATGCGGTTTGTCATTTGCCATGTCGCCTGCCACCAGATGCAGATTGTCATTTGCCACGTCGCCTGCCACCAGATGCAGATTGTCAATTGCCACGTCGCCTGCCACCAGATGTAGACTGTCACTGCATTGGTGGCAGCGCTGGTCCAATGAGCACAGAGGCAGTCCTTGGTGCAGTGGTATAAGCAAAGAAAAGATAAAGAGCGCTTGGTGCAGAGGTGGGTTCTGAGTGAGGGCAGGAGAGCGGTGATGTGGGACGGTGAGAGAGATGTCCTCTCTCTGCTCCCTGCCACACATCTGACAGTGCAGCCTCTATGCAGCTGGGCCGTGGCCCAGGGGTTGGCGACCCCCGCTTGAAAGGACAGACAACAATTGAAAGCAAAATAAGCTACTATTCCTATCCTGCCAAAAGTACACAGATCTAAATCAAAGAATAAAAATGGAAATATATTGCAGCTGAGCAGTCCTTAAAGTATAACTCAAGGCAATACAGGGGGTCCCCGGGTTACAAACAAGACAGGGTCTGTAGGTTTGTTCTTAAAGCGGAGCGCCGCCGAAAGAAAAATTTTTAAAAGTCAGCAGCTACAAATACTGCAGCTGCTGACTTTTAAAACATGGACACTTACCTGTCCAGGGCGCCCGCGATGTCGGCACCCGAGGCCGAAGCGTCTCTCCGTCCTCGGGTGCTGCCGCCTCCATCTTCGGTAAGGGAATCAGGAAATGAAGCCGTGCGGCTTCACTTCCCGGTTCCCTACTGCGCATGCGCGAGTCGCGCCGCGCAATACGAATGCTCCCTGCTGCCTCTGGGACCCGTGTGTGTTTCCCAGCAGGCAGCGGGAGGGAGCAGGAAGTGGCGTAAATAACCGCAGATTCTGCGGCTATTTATGCCGGGAGTGGGTACAGATACCTGTAATATACAGGTATCTGTAACCCCCTCCCCCCTGAAAGGTGCCAACTGTGTCACCGGAGGGGGGGGGAGGAATCTGATTAGTGGAAGTTCCACTTTTGGGTGGAACTCCACTTTAAGTTGAATTGGAACAGGTACATTTTTTAAGTGTAGCTCCAGCCAAAAAAAAAAAAAACACTTTTTAAGCTTTTTGAATAGCATAGGGAAGGGTTAACACCCCTGTAATGTTTGTTTTGCCATCAGTGCCCCTGTTCAGAAGATTAAACCTCCAATGACAATTGGATTTTGAAAATTTTGGGTTGTTGTGGAAACAAGGATTGGTGATAAAGCTTCAGTGGATATACCTTTTTCCCATATTAACTCTTCCTCTCACTTCCTGTTGCCTCTCTTCCTTTGTAAGTAGGAGTCGTTTATAAGTCGGATGTTTGTAACTAGGGGACAGCCTGTATTTGTTTTTTGTTTTTTTTTAGATGAAATTGAAGAGGAACATCTGTCAGATTTTTATTGCTTTCTAGGTCCTCAATAGGGAGATTCACCCTCTCTGCTGGTTTTGTTTATGGTTATCACCAAAAGTGAAAGAAAACCCCACATTTTGGCTTGTCCCCAGAACAGTAATTGAGGGGAAATCTTCCAATGGAGACATTAGTTCTGGTGACAACCAGGGATGTCCTATCAATTTCTATTTTGGCTATGGGACAGGAAGTAAAGAAAAATCTCCCCAATGGAGCACACATGGCAGGTGTTACAACTTTCCCTTTTACCAATAATGGTCTGCTCATTCACAGAGGAGCTCCTCGTCCATTTTAACGTGCTGCGTAAAAATGCTAAAAAAATAAAAATAAATAAAACTGTGGTGAGGAAGCACATAATAATAGGGATCGTCCAATATCGTTTTTTCGGTGCCGATACGATACCGATATTTCGGCCACCTCTCAGGCCGATAGCCAATACTGTCTGCCGATATAAAAAAAAAAAAAAAAGAAAAACTACTTTTTTTTTTTAAACACTGTTATTTATTGCTGTCACAAGGAATGTAAACATCCCTTTTAAAAGGTAATAGGTAGTGACAGGTACTCTTTATGGTGGGATTGGGGGTCTATAGACCCCAAACCCCTCCACTGCACTTTAAAGTATTCAAAACGTCAAAATCAGCGGAATAGTTAAAGTGATTCCAAAGGCAGAAAGTTTTTCACCTAATGCATTCTAAAGCTCCCCCCCCCCCCCCCCCCACCCTTTAAATACTTACCTGAGCCCAATGTCGATCCAGCAATGTGCATGTTGCTGACAGTGACAGTGACGAGGGAGCGGGGGTGGAGCCGAGCCACTCCCTGTGTGTCTTATGGACACACAGAGCGGGGCTCTGGAGCAAGCACACACAAATGCACCCATATAAAGCGGCCTGCTATTGGGGCACTAGGCAAAGGGGAGGAGCACCGGTGGAGAACCTGAGAAGATCTGGGCTGCTCTGTACAAAACCATCACACAAAGCAGGTATGTATAACATGTTGGTTAATTTAAAAAATTAATAAAGAATAAATAAATGAATCATTGTTAACTTTAGTTTTCTGGGAAGGTGTTTTTTAAATTACTGAAACCATATAATGACCTGTAACAAAAAAAAAAAAACACAAATACATTTTGTTCAACCAAATAAGAATGGGGGGAGGTGAGCTCTCCACTATATATATATATATATATATATATATATATATATATATATATATATATATATATATATATATATATATATATATATATTAAAGAGGAGTTCCACCCAGGGGGCCCATGAAAAAAAAAAAATAAAAGTCAGCTGCTACAAATACTGCAGCTGCTGACTTTTAATTGGACACTTACCTGTCCCTGGGTCCAGCGATGCGGGGGATCGAAGCCCCGCTCGTCTCCCCCTCCGTTCAGCGGCGCCGGCATTGCAACTGTGGGCGCCGGGCTGTGGCTTCACAGCCTGGCACCCACTGCGCATGCGCGAGCGGCGCCGCACGCCGTGATTGGCCACTCAGTCACCTGGGACCTGTAATGGGTCCCAGATGATTGACAGGAGGGAGGGAGCAGAGCGGAGCCCTTCCTGTGCCGAGGGGGAAGTGATGTTACCAGCCCAGGCACTGGAAGGGCCAGACTACGAGGGCCCCCCTAGTAACAGGCATTTAGAGGTAAGTTAAAAAAATATATATATCCAAATGTTTTTTTGTTTTGTTTTTTAGTATTTTTTATGTATTTTTGTTTTTTTGGGTGGAACCCCACTTTAACTACATTGGTCGTTTTTCTTTTTCCAGGCTAAGTAGACTTTCTGCAAGTACAGAAAAACTCTTATTGACAGCTTTACAAACACACACTCCTCGAGAGGGATGTGTTTGTAATCTAAATTAGGACATCAGCCCTGCAAATATAAGACACTTCAACCCCTCCCTCTCAGATGGTTGCTGGAGATGTTTGGGGACTAGGGGTACCTTGCTTCGCATCTGGTGGGACTGCTCTCCTGTCAAAAAAATTCAGGCACAAGGTTTTTGATCTGTACTGCAGACTGATGGCAACATCTCTCCAACCCTCACCTGAGATGGCCTATCTTTCCATGATTCCTGGCCCTCTAAAATCAATTTAAAAAGATGTACTCCGTCACTTCCTTGCTGTGGCACAGATAGTATTCCCGCACCACTGAAAATCAATGGATTTGCCCTCCCTTGGGGAATGGGCTATTGAAGTATACGCATACGAGACTTGGAATGTCTGATGGCCCAGGAAAATGACAAAGGGGAACAGTTTTCCCTCACGTGGACCTCCTGGTCCAGGTTTCGGTATTCCTCTTGTGCTGTGGGCTGAGGGTGAAACACCTACATCCGCCCCATAGCCATGAAGGACTGTTTCCTTCCCTCTCTCTTACCTGGCTACTTAGTTTCTACTTAGGCTACTTAGTCTATTGTCCCCATCTATGTGCATTGCTCTCCTGATTTTTGGACTGCGTTGTGATTCTACTAAAATTTACTTTTTTGTAAGACTCAATTACCTCTTACTTTATGTGTTATTATCCCACTTCACAAGCATCCTGATCTCCCTCAGGATGATATTATTGATATATATATATATATATATATATATATATATATATATATATATATATATATATATATATATATATATATATATATATATATATATATATATATTTTGAGAGATATATATATATATATATATATATATAGTATTTTAGTATACACTATATAGTTTCCATATGGAATAGGTTTAAAAAACAAAATGAGACCTACAAGATTCTGGTGGTACTGTTATTACCGTCTCTTACGCAATGGTCATCATAATCCTTTTATGTACATATCTGTCAAATATGATACCTTTTCAATAAAATAAGATTGAACTAAATTAGGACAGCAGCCAAGTGTTACTGGCAGGATTAAAAAAAAATGTTAAAATAAAAAACCCTACATCTCCTGTAGGTCACAGAAGTGCACTTAGTTTTGCACTCTTGTGACCCATTTTTAGTCTATCGTGGGCCAAAAGCTTTTGGTCAGTTGACAGCACAGAGCCGATCCAGTGTCAAGGTCAGGATCTGCCCAGAAGCCTGACCAGGAGCTGGCCCAGCCTTGTAGCACACCACTGAGAGCCTGAGCCAGGTGCTCTGGCCATTAGCATCGTCCAACGCACCAATGACTGCTGCAGGGGTAGGGCAGAGAGCAACGAGCTCTCCAGCTGTGACGGGGGGGGGGGGGGGGGACAGCTGCAGTCGGTGCAACCACCATCTAAGTAAGTATGAATGTTATTTTGAATTCTCAAACTTCTCTTTTAACTGCACATTTCTTAAGGAACGGGAAAAGCACTTTTACTTATCTCATCCACTACTTCGCCAGGGAACAATGCTCCCCCATGCACCAGGAGTGCACTGTTCTTCGGTGTTCAAATATCCAATGCAGAGCTGTGGGCCTGCATGGGTCTTGAAGATGTTAGAGGAAATTAGAAGGTCGGAGCCTGGGAGAGTACAGGCTGCAGGAACCGGTCCAAAAGTGTGGAGGAGCTAGAAGTGCTTTACCTGCCTCCCCAAACATAAATGAGCAGGGAGAAATTTTAGTTTTCCCGGAGTTCAACTTTAACTTCAGTAGAAAAAGGTCAGCTCCCCAGGCTGGCTGTGCTATCTCTGGCAGGGCACTGTAGATTTAAGAAAAGAATGGAGAGCAATACAAACCATATTACAAGTAAAGCATCTCTCGTTTAAAGTCGAACTTAGAGAACAGCAAATATTGTCCAAACACAAAAGTCATGTAGATTATTCCTTGAATGATCAGGGTGCTGAAAAACATTGCCTCTGTACAGGACTTTCCTGTAATAAAGACTGCTAATTGATGATGGAAAAAGTGGGGTGTGTGGCGCTACCCTAATATCTGACAGGCAAGGGTTATCAGTAAATAGTGAAGTAGATAGCACTACCCAAAAAAAAAAAAAAAAAAAGGGGAAATTCCTCTCCCTGATAGTACAAAAGTGTGCACCCTCCACGTAGCAGTGCTCAAATAATAAATAAGTAAATACTAAAATTTTGTGTAAGCAAATAAAACAAACATAATAACCACATATGATATATGGAGTGTGACCAAACTAAATAAAAAAATAGCATATGGGTATAACGTGGCCAAAAAAGCTAATCATGTGCATAAAATTTATAAACCATTAGTGTAATGAACCAAAAATGGTTCCCAAAATCATCAAAAGTTCATCAGAAAAAAATACGGTATTTCAAAAAAGATGTGTCAAAAAAATACAAAAGTTATAAAGTCCCAAATATAGTGTTAATATAAAATTGCTGAAGCTCCAAAATAACCAAAATGTTCAAAACGATCAAAACAATCAAGTGACTCTTGTGCTCAGCAGTTCAGGTGACTTGTGTGCTCCCCCTTATGGGTCCCCACTCACCAGCTCCTGTTACCCCTGCAGGGGTGATAGGCATGTATAGATAACCGTTGGTGGTCTCCCTTGTTGGCTCTATCAGCGGTCCGTCCTTGGCCTGTCGGGCCTCTACAGCTCGCTCCACCAGATCAGGGCATCCAAACCGGTAATCCACTCAGCTTGTCACCAGTCACCGTATCCAGGAGGATATTCAACAACTTTTCAAGGCTGGGTCCTGGTGACATCGTACAGAGACAGGCTCTGAAACATGAAGTGCATGTGTGAAGAAAAAGGACAGAAATCACCCACGGTTATCTATATATGCCTATAACCCCTGCAGGTTTAACAGGAGCTGGTGAGTTGGGACCCATAAGGGAGAGCACATGAGTCTCTCCTGAACTGCTGAGCACAAATCACTTGATTGTTTTGATCGTTTTGAACATTTGGTTATTTTGGAGCTTCACCAATTTCATATTAACACTATTTTTGGGACTTTATAACTTTTGGATTTTTTTGACACACATCTTTTTTTGAAATGTTTTTTTCTGATGAACTTTTGATGATTTTGGGAACCATTTATGGTTTATTACACTAATGGTTTATAATTTTTATGCACATGATTAGCTTATTTGGCCACGTTATACCCATATGCTATTTTTGATCTGGTTTGGTAACACTCCATATGTGGTTATTATGATTGTTTTATTTGCTTACGCAATATTTTAGTATTTACTTATTTATTATTTGAGCACCGCTATGTGGTGGGTGCACACTTTTGTACTATCAGGGGGAGGAATTTCCCCTCTTTTTTTGGGTAGTGCTACCTACCTCACCATTTACTGATAACCCTTGCCCGTCAGTTATTAGAGTAGTGCCAAACACCCCACTTTTTCATCATCATACTTTGTAAGTTTCCTTTGAGAACTGATTAGGGGAGGCTGCAACCCGTTAGTATCCTGAGCGCAAAGTATACCATAATTTTGAAAGACTGCTCATTGCTCTCTCTCCTTATGCAGCATAACTGGTATTGTCTCTGCCTCCTCCTATAGCAGGGATATGTAATTAGCGGACCTCCAGCTGTTGCAGAACTACAAGTCCCATGAGGCATAGCAAGACTCTGACAGCCATAAGCATGACACCCGGAGGCAGAGGCTTGATGGGACCAGTTTTGCAACAGCTGGAGGTCCGCTAATTGCATAGCTCTGCTCTATATAGTTTTCTGTAGTGGGTGGAGCCTCTTGGGTCCCTCCGACAGCTCTGTTCTCTGCGCAGTCTATGTGCAGCGCAGTGATGTCACTGCTACTTTTACAAGGTAACACCTGGGTCTGCAAGGGCCTTTGGTGTGGACAAAGATTTATATCCTTTCTGGCTATTGAGGAATACATTTCAGTTAAAGTTTCTGTGCCTGGAGTTCTACCTTAAATAATTTGTGCATTTTCATCTTAGCCGTTTCCCTGGTGTTAAGCTGGGTACAAATGAGCCAACATTCAGCCCACGTGTACAGCTACCTGTCCAACCTAACTGCCGGTGTTCTGCCGAGAAAGTTCCGCTCGGCGGATTAGTTCCCCCTCTACTGCGCATGCGCAGTAGAAGCCGGCGGAAATAGCCGAAGCGGAACAGCTGAAAATCAGCTGTACACGGCGCCTGTAAGAGGGCCCCTCGCGGGCTCGCTTCGCTCGCCACGCTTCGGGCACGGCCTCGCTGCGCTCGGCACTTTTAGATTCCCCCTCTAGGTCCACTTGGATAGAGGGGAAGGAACCTGGACCCAGAGCGCAGGCGCCGTGTACAGCTGATCGAAGCGTTTGAGCTTCGGCTATCTCCGGCGGCGGACAGTAGTACATACTGCGCAGGCGCTGCGCCTGCGCAGTACAGGGGGGGAACCTATCCGCCGAAGGAACTTATTCAGCAAGACACCGGCTTTTGTTGAACGAGTATGCTGGAAAACTTGCACCCAATCAGCGCTCACAGCCAATAGCTGGGAAGATAGCCACACCAACATAACTTGTGTTGGTATAGCAACCTGTCAGTTTTTTTCATTAGTGGGTACCAGGCTTTGGGCCCTGTGCAGGGCTGTACTTTGCCAGAAAGTTGATGCACAGGTGTTGCATGCACACCCATGCCAGCAGCCCCATAAATGTCTATTGGAACACGTGGCTGCACAGACTCGGTAACTGTGCCTCAATGTGACATCCATGCAGGTGCACAGCCCTGACACTCAGGGTAACCTCAGATACGTGCACCCACATGGATGTCACATTGGGACACAGCGGCTGTATTCATGCAGCAATGTGTCCCAATAGAGACTGCCAGCACAGGGGTGCACACAACACCCACAAAACACAGCCCTTGACAGTTCACGCAAGTAAATGGCCGTATGAACAAAGCCTTAGGCTTTGGGACACAATGGGGGTTATTTACCAAAGGCATATACACTTTGCACTCTAAGTGCATTTGGAAGTATAGCCGCTGTAGATCTGAGGGGGACATGCAGTGAAAATAAAGAACAGCATTTTTGCTTGCACACGATTGGATGATAAAATCAGCAGAGCTTCCCCTCAGATCTACAGCGACTGCACTTCCAAGTGCAAAGTGGATTTGCCTTTCGTAAATAACAACCAATGTTTTTAAAGCAAAAAAAAAATCTAAGAATCATCAGATGGTGCTATTCTCCAAATAAAGGGTTCATACTACCACATGCACACCTCTTTCCCTCCATTACCAGCTGCTTCACCGCCTTGAAATCAGAGGACAGAAGCTTCCATCTGAGGCTTCACACACTATTATTCTGCTTCAGAAAACATCCACTTCATCCTTAATTTGGAACACAATTACAGACTTTTTGTACATGTAAAAAGTGAGTAACCGCAAGCCATGTGGGCAGTCACAAAATAACCAAACATAACTTATCTTCATTCCCTTATACAAAATAAATGCTTTATATTTAGTTTTGTTTCTCTCAGAAAGCATCTGAGCATATTATTTAGTCTTGGCAAACTGTCCTCTCACAAACGGCAACACCCACATTCAACTCCAGCTACTATTATTGAAACGCACAAGCTGCATTGTATCACAAAGGTAACATTGTTACACAGCTGTTTATTTATTTTACCCCAAAAAAAGGGCGAAGAGATCTACACACAGCACTATTGCATTTCACCTTTATCAATGTACAGCAATCATAATAATTGCCAACAAGCAACCTGCTCCTCATCTGATTTAATAAGACAGATTTCTCATAAAGTCACATGATTCTACTTAGGTGAAATAGATTTCGACATTTTGAGGCAGAAAAAAAACTTCATATAAGTAAACTTTCAAAACTGCAGAGGGGTTATAGTCACATTGCAACTTAGCAGTACTTTCTGACCCTTTAGCATTCCCACCTGTTCCCCAGTCAATCTGCTAGCCTTAGTATTACACTAACAAGTACTGATAATATAGCAGCACAAGAGGCACTAAGGCTGGAAGACCTGGCAAAGAAAGTATGCCCACAGTGTGTCACCATACATAGAACAGACAACTAGAAGAGTAGGACAAACCATAGTTTGGTCATACACATATGGAGCTACATTGGGTAAAATATATGTACATCAAATATTAGCTGACTAATCTACATCTGCTGTGTAGGGGAAAGAATACAAAACCAGCTGCATTGGACTGGAAGGTAGGGAAGCCCTGTATCCTATTGTACACAGGAATGTGTTACTGACAGTCAATAATATGGTGCATGTGTGGCTTTGTGCTGCCCCTGACAGCCTCACTGACCCAGACCACGGTGTTGGCTATGCAGAAATCTGGGCCTGCACACAATAAAGAGCATTGCATATAATAAGGATACACAGATACACAGATACACACAGATCATTTCAGATGAACATAAGGAAAAACATTTGGTATGAAAAGTATGTAAAACTTGCTTAAAACATACAAGCCCAATTCCAAAAAAAGTTGTAAAATCTACATAACAGAGTGAAATGATTTGAAAGTCTTATAAAACGCAGATTTTATTCTCACTAAAAAACTTATCAAATGTTTAAGCTGTGAAAATTTAGTATTTAAAGGTAAATATACGTCATTTTGAAATTGATGCCAGCAACATGTCTCAAAAAAGTTGGAACAGGGCAACAAAAAGCTGGCAAAGTAAGTGGTACTAAAACAAGGAAGAGCTAGAAGAACATTTTGCAAGTAATTAGGTTAATTAACAACAGGTCAGTAACATGATTGGGTATAAAAAGAGCATCTTAGCGAGTCAAAGTGTCTCAGATGTTAAAATGGACAGAGATTCACCAGTCTGTGAAAAGTTGTTGAACAATGGTGAATAATGTTCCTCAATGTAAAATTGAAAAGACTTTAACCACTTGAGGTCCGGGCCATAGCCAAATGACGGCCACAGCACGGACCTCAATTTCCAGGAGGCCATCATGGGATGTCCTCCCCTGTGCACGCACTGTGATCACTGAGTCACGGAGACTCGGATGATCACAGATCCGAGTAAGAGGCCGATCCCGGCCCCTTACCATGTGATCAGCAGTCAGCCAATGACAGCTGATCACATGATGTAAACAAAAGCTCGGTAATCATTTCTTTTTCTCCTCACGCTGACAGCGTGAGGAAAAAAAAGCTGATCACCGGCTTATGTTAAAGGGACATCGGTCCTGAAGAGGAAGGAGGCACAATGCCTCATCTGTGCCTGCCAGTGCCCACAAGTGCCACCTATCAGTACCACCTAGCAGTGCTGCCATCACTGCCACCCATCAGTGCCCATCACTGCCAGCCATCAGTGCCCATCACTGCCACCCATCAGTGCCCATCACTGCCAGCCATCAGTGCCCATCACTGCCACCCATCAGTGCCCATCACTGCCGCCTCATCAGCATACATCAATGAAGGAGAAAAATTACCTGTTTGCAAAATTTTATAACAAAATATTAAAAAAACATAGTTTTTTTTTTTAATTCGGTCTTTTTCAAATTTTTTTTTAACAAAAACTAAAAACCGCAGAGATGATCAAATACCACCAAAAGAAAGCTCTATTTGTGGGGAAAAAAAATGATACAAATTTCATTTCAGTAGTTTTGTATGACCGCGCAATTGTCATTCAAAGTGCGACAGCGCTAAAAGCTGAAAATTGGTCTGGACAGGAGGGGGGTTTAAGTGCCCAGTAAGTAAGTGGTTAAATAGGAACTGCAGTCTGCTCACATAATTTGTAATAAAAACATCTTTGCCATTCTGAAGCTTCCCTCCAACCACTTTGCATATTTTATATATACTGGGATTCTGTACTTGCCAAATATGCTGCAGAAATCTCCCTCCCTTGATTCTGGCTGCAACCATTTTAACTGTGGAAGAGAGCTGTGCATGATGTCATAAGCCTAGGCCAATAATGGCGAACCTTGGCACTCCAGATGTTTTAAAACTACATTTCCCATGATGCTCTTGCACTCTGCAGTGTAGCTGAACATCATGGGAAATATAGTTTCAAAGCATCTGGAGTGCCAAGGTTCACCATCACTGGAACAGGAAGTGGGCTGTATAAGGTATTTACAGACAGAAAAAAATGTTTTACTATCCAAAGTTAAAACAACAAGGGCAGAAGATTTAATAAATGGAAAGTTGAAAAAAATGACTGAAGGTCCGCTTTAAATATATAGTCATCCACAGTACATAACATCATCAAAATAATCCAATTATCTGGAGAAATCTCTGTGTACAAGGAACAAAAGGTCAAAACACAACATTGGATGCTGGTGATCTTCGGGCCCTCAGACAGCACTGCATTAAAAACAGGCGTGATTCTGTGATGAACCTCACTGCATGGGCTCAGGAATACTTCCAAAAATCACTGTCTGTGAACATAGTTCGCCGTGCCATCCAAAAATGCAAGCTAAAGCTCTATCAAAGAAGAAGTCATATTTGAAAATGATCCAGAAACACTGTTGTCTTCCCTGGTCCAAAGCTCACTTAAAATGGTTCATTGCAAAGTGGAAAACTATTCTGTAGTAGAGCTGCACGATTCTGGCTAAAATGAGAATCACAATTTTTTTTTTTTTTGCTTAGAAGATAGATCGCGATTCTCTCATGATTCTAGCAGCGTAACATCATCTTTCACATTAAAACAAAAAAAAAAATTGGGCTAACTTTACTGTCTTTTTCAGGAAAGGTCTTGCATATTCCAGCAGGATAGTGCTAAACTGCATCTATGACAACAGCATGGCTTCATAGTAGAAGAGTCTGGGTGCTTAATTGGCCTGCCTTCAATCCAGACCGTTCACCAATTGCAAATATTTGGCGCATCTTGAAAATATAGATATGACAAAGAAGACCAAGGACTGTTGAGGAGTTAGAATTCTAGCAAGAATGGGACAACAATCCTCTCCAAAAACACCACCAACTGGCCTCCTCTGAACATTTACAGAGAGTTAAAAGAAGAGGGGATCTCTCCTCTACACCCCACTTCCCCTTTTTTACTTTTTCTTATTTTTTCCCCACTTTCTATTATCTTTTTTCCTCTCTTCTATATCTGAATATGCAATCCATTTTACAGTGGACTGTTTATCCTACCTCTTTATTTAGTTTTAATCTTCCTGCTTATTTGGACTTGAAGTGTTCTCTCTTTCAATTTACACCAAAGATAAATGACTTATTGACATGTAATGCTTAATTTACTAGCTGGAATTGTATTTTGGTTCTGTGCTATATATGACACATGTTGATGATGTGTTTGTTACACTCTGTCTTCACGTTAAATAATTGGGCTCCACTGCAGACTACTGCACATTATTTTTGTCTTTTTCTTTACTTGCAAAATCAATAAAAAAAAAAAAAAAAAAAGAAGAGGGGATGCTACACCATGGTAAACCCAGCCCTGTGCTAACTTTTGTGAGATGTATTTCTGCCATCAATTTCAAAATTAGCTTTTTTTACTCTTAAAATGGTACATTTTCTCAATTTGAAGACTTGATGATATGTTTACTATTTTCTATTGTGAATAAAATGAGATTTGCATATTGGTGCATTCTGTAGATTTTACAGTGTCCCGATTTTTTTGGAATTGGGGTTACATACATACAAAATCATCAATTCATATATACTGTACAAATAAACGCACTGACCATTTCATACATACAGATACACACACTGACCATTAGTGAGAAGCTCAGGTGTGTTCAGATCCCAGTCTGACCCCACTTAAGCGATCCAATCCTGCATGCAAGCTGTCAATGTACTGGGCCAATCATAAGAGGCTGAGGCATGCCCCACCCCGCAGCTCCACATATACACATGGCTGCAGGGCATGTTTCAGCCACTTATGGCCATGACACAGTGACATCTTCCAGACCGGGATTCTGAACACACCTGAGCTCATCCCTCCTAATCATTACATGTATACACCAACTACTTCACATATATACGTATGGTGATTTTTTTTTTAATTTTTATACACACACCGATCACTTAATATAAACGTAAACACACCTATCAATATATACATACACTATATTGACAAATGTATTGGGACGCCTGCCTTTACACACATGAACTTTAATGGCCTCCCAGTCTTGGTCCATAGGGTTCAATATTGAGTTGGCTCACCCTTTGCAGCTATAACAGTTTCAACTCTTCTGGGAAGGCCGTCCACAAGGTTTAGGAATTAGTCTATGGGAACGTTTGACCATTCTTCCAGAAGCGCATTTGTGAGGTCAGGCACTGATGTGGACAAGAAGGCCTGGCTCGCACTTTCCGCTCTAATTCATCCCCAACGTGTTCTATTGGGTTGAGGTCAGGACTTTGTGTAGAACAGTCAAATTTCCTCCACCCCAAACTCGCTCATCCATGTCTTTAAGAACATTGCTTTGTTCACTGGTCCAAATCATTTAGTGGAGGGGGGATTATGGTGTGGGATTATTTTTCAGAAGTTGGGCTTGGCCTCTTAGTTCCAGTGAAGCAAACTCTTAAAGGCGTCAACATACCAAGACATTTTGGAAAATTTCATACTCCCAACTTTGTGGGAACAGTTTGGGGATTTCCCCTTCCTGTTCCAACATCAGTGCACAAAGCAAGTTCCATAAAGACTTGGATGAGCGAGTTTGGGGAGGAGGAACTTGACTGGCCTGCACAGAGTACTGACCTCAACCCGATAAAACACCTTTGGGATGAATTAGAGTCAAGACTGCGAGCCAGGTCTTCTCGTCCAACATTCAGAAGCACATTTCTGAGGTCAGGCATGGAAGAAACCTTGTGGACAGCCTTCCCATTAGAGTTGAAGCTGTTATAGCTGTATACAAAAGTTATCCCCGCACTAGTTTAGGTCTCACCAGGTGTAAAGCTGATCTTGCTCTCCAGAGATGAGAGGTTCCAGGTGCTGGCTCATGCTAGTAGAGACTATATGCAAACGAGAAGATCTGGACAGCCGCACTCCAGGAAGTAATAATCCAAGTTTCTTTATTTTAAAATCAGGAACACATCAGATACAGGACATCATAGACAGAATATACAGATCATAGGTCTAACGCGTTTCACACTTGTCCAAGTGCTTACTCATAGCTCATGAGTAAGCACTTGGACAAGTGTGAAACGCGTTAGCCTATGATCTGTACATTCTGTCTATGATGTCCTGTATCTGATGTGTTCCTGATTTTAAAATAAAGAAACTTGGATTATTACTTCCTGGAGTGCGGCTGTTATAGCTGTATAGTGTGGGCCAACTCAATATTGAACCCTACAGACTAAGAGTAGGATGCCATTAAAGTTCATGTGCGTGTAAAGGCAGGTGTCCCAATACTCTTGACAATATAGTGTGTGTATGATACAAGAACAAAAAAAAAAAAAAAAAGAAAAAAAAAATCAAACTACATAATGCGATTAAATGGGCGCTGCAGGGGGCGCGCGCATATATATGTATATTTTATAATACACACATACAAAATAGAACTACAATATGGTAAACGTATACGAGACTGCTAAATGCAAGCACACACACTGAACTTTTCACATACACAAGAGAGAAATTGAACTCTTTATGGTAAGGGAAGTATACAGATACACACACTGAGTAGGTTATATACTGTATATAAAGACTGAATATTATATAATATAATATAATATATATATATATATATATATATATATATATATATATATACACACACATACACACACACACACACACACACAGAGTACTTTGTATATGTACAGTATTTCATACACACAGACATCCATCCATAGTGGGAGAGAATGGTGTGACTGTCACACACATGATCTATGTACCCATGGTAAGTAGGGTGTACATACCGATGGTAGAAGAAGGAAGAGACAGAGTTGGGGTGTGGAGTAGAACACACAGTAGGACACACACGTCGCTCCCCTGACAAGCACACACATAAGAACACACACCGAGCAGTCTAAGGTGCCCCCTGAGCACACGGGTGGTAGAGAAGCCCTCCTGTACACACGAGTATGGGGGAGACCCTGACACACAGTAGAGAACCCTCCGGTGCTAGAGCCCGGTGCTCGGTACCTGGTCGGGGCCGACTGAGAACACTCCGCTCCTCACGTACACTCCAGCACACGCGCACTTGGCGGAAGGTGCTCGCCGAGAGACACAAGCTCGGAGAAGAGAGAGGGCGCGCCGGGATGACGTCAGTCGCTCGGCAACAACCAGTGCTACCGACGTCGCAGATGTGGTGAGATCATCCGTGAGAGACGGAACAAGGACGGGAAGTTCTGTGATGATGGTAATGATGTGATGTGAGGTGAGACTGTGTTGGTTGGAGGAGCTGGGATTCAATAGCGGCTATCTAGTTGGGCTTTCTGGGCCGGTTCGGTTTCATATGTAAGTGCTGTGTGGAAGAAGTGTGGGGTTGGGCAGGCTCCATGGCCTGGAGTCAGAGAAGAGTACAGGGGAGGCCATAACTGACCTCTTTCAGAAGGTGGGTACACACTATAGGAAATTGGAAGAAAAATTCTGTACGAGTAACGATTGGCTGATTGTCGATGTGTACATTAATCGTACAGAAATAGTCGCATAGAGAAACACACATATGAAAAGAAGCAAAGAATGACCTGGAAGAAGGTGGCCACAAAAATAGAGATCATACACAAGAAAGAAAGTTTGCCTTTGTTGTTGGAGAATTTTTGTACAAGCTAATACCATTGTCGGCTACCTCATGATACACACCTTTGTGGGAAATCGGACGACCGTTGTGTATACCATTTTAGAAACATGTTGGGTGGGAAGTTCCTGGTCTACATTCTTGTTTTAGGCCAGTGCTTCTAAAAGTATTGAAGCCATTGGATCAACATGACAGCCAGGCATCAGGAATTTTCAAGGGGTGGTCATCAATGGCAGCATTTAGAAAATTGTTTAAAGTGTAAGTTCAACTTACAGAAAAATCCGTAAGGTGAACTTACTCAGGACTAAGGATGAGCTTGGGCGTGTTTCGCATGCTGCACGTGCCGAGCACACCAGGAAGTCGGCAATGTGCTGCGCTAATCATAGGCAGTAAGACATTCCCCGATCTCTGCAGCCGCACATCGGGAAATGTCTCACTGCTTGTGATTAGTGCAGTGCCAAGTTCCTGGCAGGCTCGGCACGTGCAGCATGCAAACACGCCCAAGCTCATCCTTGCTCAGGACTAAGGATGAGCTCCGGCGTGTTCGCATGGCGCACGTGCCGAGCCCGCCAGGAAGTCGGCACGGCGCAGCGCTAATCACAAGCAGAGAGACATTTCCCGATGTGCGGCTGCAGAGATCGGGAAATGTCTCTCTGCTTGTGATTAGCGCTGCGCCGTGCCGACTTCCTGGCGGGCTCGGCACGTGCGCCATGCGAACACGCCGGAGCTCATCCTTACTCAGGACCCCTCCTCTGACCTGGAGCGCAGCAATCTCCTGTTCTGAGCCCTGCTATAGCCACGTCACGGGTCCGGGGCTTAGAAATTCGCTCAGTTTTCCCTCTACTCCTTCCCCGCTGACAGGACGGGCTACGTGGGTTCTGATTGGTCAGCGCCGACCAATTAGAATGCTCCTAAACATACCTCCTGACGGAGTACGTTTTGGAGATTAAGCTGTGGGGATTTTTAAACCTCTGACCTGTGACGCAGCTATAGCAGGGCTCAGAATGGGAGATTGCTGCGCTCCTGGTCAGCAGGACGGGGGTGGGTGAGGAGGGGGTCCTGTGTAAGCTCACCTTACAGATTTTTATGTAAACGTGAACTTACCTTTTAAGTATAACTGTGGCCCCGTTCACACCTTGCATAGTGTGAACGCACACGTCTGTGCACATTTTTTGTAAATCATGGTTCAGGTACCCCATTCACTTGAATGAGCTGGCCTGTCTGCAACAGTAAATGCAGCAAAGAAGCTCCCAAAACTTTTCAGGCATAGAGCTTTGCCTGCTTTTTACTGCATGTTTGTCACACGTTATAGTGTGGCAAAAATGTGCATCAGCTGACCGCATTTCAGGTACTAATAGGAATTAATAGCTGCACCAGCGCAACGTGTTTTTCATGCATTCCATGCATTCCAAGAATGCACAGATGTAAATAAACCCTAAAGGTCCATTCTTCTTCCTTTTTTTTTTTTTTTTTTTTTTTTTATTTACGATTTGGATAGAGTGGAGAGGATTTAGAACACCTTTCAGCTTTTATTGCTCTCTGTGTACCATTAGGGTTTTCGTCACCATCTCTTTTTTTCCTGTTTACTGTTATAACAGAAAGTAAAAGAAATTCTCAAATATTGGGGGGCCACCAGAACAGGAATAGAGGGAACATTTTCCAATGGGGACAATAGTTCTGATGACAGCCAGGGATTTCCTCTCACTTCTTGTTTTGGCTATGGGACAGGAAGTAAAGGGATGTCCCCTAGTTGGACACAGATGGGAAAAAGAAAAAAATGTAAGGGTTCTAACTTTCCCTTACTCTATTAATAAAAAAAAAAACTTTCCCCTAATCGTCTTTCAGGACAGAAACTCCTGCGCCAGCCTTCTTATAAATTTCCTCCTCCCCTGCTGGCTCCTCAGTTATTTGTGTTTCCTCCAGAGGGGAGACACCAGTGGAACCAAGCCAGGAGAGTCAGGAGGCTCAGGCAGTTGTCCTAAAAGGGAGCAGAGGCTCCTTGGGCAGTCCAGGGGAAGAAACTAACCTGGAGGAGGATTTGTCACCCCCGCATCCCTGAGTGCAGACGGAGGTCGGGGGGGCTCCTTTTCAGTGCTGAGCGCGGTAGCAGGAGTTGCAGGCCCAGCCGTCCCATTCCCTCAGCAGCGTGTAGCACTGGCAGTGTAATTCATGCCGGGTATTGGGACCGCACGGCGCCTGTGGCGGGCTCCGGTGGTGACACCATAATGTCGGACGCAGAAGGTAGAGACCAGACTGCAGCTCTAGCAGAGACCAGCTCCAGCCATGTTAAGGTAAGGGGGACCTAGGGTGGAACTTCCCTGGCCTGAACCCACCGCCCCCCCCACCAGCAAATAGAGGGGGGGGGGTAGGTAAAGTGCCCTCTGGTGTCAGAGGGTGGTTCATGGGGCCCCTGGTGAGGTAAGCCCACATGAAAATACGCTGTGCACCTGCAGTTTTGCTGGAGAAGATTATGGTAGTGTTAATACTGTGGGGTTTTTTCTTTTATATCGTTTCAGAAAACAGACAAAGCCAGGCCCTCTCACAACTCAAAGAGGAGGTGCCCTTCCTGTAAAAATACACTTAAAGATTCCTGGGGTAAAGCATTGTGTAAGGAATGTATTAACATACTAGTACAGGAACATTCCACTGAGCAGGGCAGTGATTTAGCAGCTTCTGTTAAGGAACTATCAAATACCTTTGAATCCTTTAAAACCGTCTTTGAAGGGTTTCAGATCCCACAGCTGCAGACTGCTCCTCCTGCAGTACAAACAACTCTACCAAAAGTACAAGCACTACCCTCTACTAGTGCAGGCCCTGCATCAGCCCCTAGGGAGGAGGCAGAAGAGGAGCCTGACAGCGCAGCGTCCGGCTCCCAAGAATCAGAGGGGGAGGCCCTGGAAGGGGATTCCAGAAAACCCTCCCGTCACAAACTCTCATTGGAAGAGGTTGACCATCTTCTGGGAGCCATTCATACCACATTAGGTATACAAACTGAGAAGAAACCTTTATCCCTGCATGATCAAATGTATGAGGGTTTAGGGGAACAGGAAAAGAAGAATTTTCCCATTCATGAAGTATTAGTAGAGGCAATTAAGAAAGAGTGTCAGGAACCAGAAAGAAAGCCATTCTTTTCTAAAGCCTTAAAAAGACGGTTTCCATTTTCAGATGATAAATCATCAGTATGGAATAAAACCCCGAAGCTAGATGCGGCGTTCTCACAAGTATCGAGACATACGGATCTAGCTTTTAAGGATATGGGGGTCTTATCTGAAGCAATGGATAAGAGGATGGACTCCCTGTTAAGGAAGTCATGGGACTCCACAGTGGGAAGCCTAAAGCCAGCCATGGCAGTCACGGTAGTGGCCAGAAATGTAGAGTTCTGGTTGAACCAGATTCAGGCGCACATCGAGGAAGGAACTGCAAAGGAGCAGATTTTATCCTTTTTTTCCCCACTCTTCTGCAAGGCATCGCGTATATTGCGGATGCATCAGCAGAACTGGTACGCATGGCAGCCAGATCTTCGGCACTAGCCAACTCCACAAGGAGGGCCCTTTGGCTAAAAACATGGCAAGGTGATTGCGCATCTAAAGCCAAACTTTGCGGGATCCCTTTTTTAGGGGACCTGCTGTTTGGGCCAGGGTTAGAAGAAGTGCTGGACCGTACAGCGGACAAAAAGAAAGCGTTTCCGCTGAAACGCAAAGCAACCTGGAGTCAGCCACACCAGAATAAAAGGAAGCAGAGGGGGGACACAAAATCCTGTTTCTCAGCACCCAAGGCAGAAAACCAAAAAAGACCTTGGTTCCAGAGAGGGAAGGGCAAGGGAGGAGCGATTTTTCGTCCTCTTGGACAAGCCAAAAATAAACAATGACAAAGTAGTCCCAGTGGGAGGAAGACTGGGGGTCTTCCTCCCGCAATGGGAAGAGATATCCTCCAGTCAGTTTATTTTGAGAACAATAAGAGAGGGCTATTACCTGGAATTCTCAAATTCACCCCCAAACAGATTTTACACCACCAAGCTTCCAAAGAACAGGAAAAAAGCCAGAGGGTTAATGAGTTCCATAACGGATCTCAGGAAACAAGGTGTAATCATTAAGGTACCAAGGGAAGAAAGAGGGCAGGGTTTCTACTCCCATATATTCGGAGTACAAAAACCCTCTGGAAAAGTCAGACCAATTCTCAACCTCAAACCCTTAAATCTATCCATAACTTACAAAAGATTCAGAATGGATTCCATATACTCAGTGAAGGCCCTGTTACCATCAAGCTGTTATATGGTCTCCCTGGATTTAAAAGATGCGTACCTACACATACCCATACACCAAAATTGCCAAAAGTTTCTAAGATTAGCAATAGAAACAGGGAAAGAAACCTTACACCTTCAATTCCGAGCTCTACCCTGTTTTCCTCACCAAGAATTTTTACAAAAATTCTGGCAGAAGCTTTGGCACCATTACGACTAAAAGGCATATCCATCATTGCCTATTTAGACGACCTTCTCCTTTTTGCAGACTCCCCCGGGAGATTGCTAGAAAACCTAGAATACACACGGACTTTCCTGGAAAGTCTAGGTTGGTTGATAAGTGTAGAGAAATCCAATCTACAACCCACTCAACAAATAAAGTATTTGGGGTATATAATAGATTTAGTGCAACAAAGGATATTCCTACCCAAGGAGAAGATAGAAAAAATCCAAAGAGAAATAAAAAGAATACAGACCAATTTACCATGTTCAATAAGAAAAATCATGTCGATGTTGGGGTTGCTAACATCAGCAATTCCAGCAGTACAATGGGCAAGTCTACATTTTCGGCCATTACAGATGTTCCTATTAAGGATATGGGATCACAAACAGGAATCACTGGATACACAAGTGTTAATACCAGCAGGGGTAAAAAAGACCCTATGGTGGTGGAGAAGAGCAGAAAATGTAAACAAAGGAAGGCTATGGATCCTACCTATTTCCAAAACTCTAACCACAGACGCAAGTGGCGTAGGGTGGGGAGCACATTTAAACTCCCAAATCGCACAAGGGACTTGGGGAAAGGAGGAGAGGACGAGGTCGTCCAATTGGAAAGAGTTGAAGGCAGTATGGTTTGCGCTTCAATCCTTCCAGAGAAATTTGAAGGGACATCATGTACAGGTCAGGTCCGACAACTCATCGGTAATCGCCTACATAAACAGACAAGGGGGAACCAAAAGCTGAGCCGTGTGGTCTTTAGCAAAGGAAATCCTGAGCTGGGGAGAGGAAAACATACTCTCGTTATCAGCAGTCCACTTAAAAGGGGATTTAAACAAAGTGGCAGATTTCCTCAGCAGGAAAAGAGTGAGAGAAGACGATTGGGTGCTAAAACAAGAGGTATTCCAGCAGATTATAAAAAAAGGGGAACACCTCAGGTGGACTTATTTGCGTCAAGAGAAAGCAGGAAAGTTCAAGCATTCTTTTCCCTGAGAAGAGAAGATGGAGCTCTCGGGGTAGATGCATTAGCACAAAATTGGACGTTCAAGAGATGTTATGCTTTTCCCCCACCAGCGGTGATAAGAAAATTGCGTACAGAGAACACATCTCTGATTCTCATAGCACCTCACTGGCCCAGGAGACCGTGGTTCTCTATGCTCAAAGAACTTGCCATAGAGCCCCCCTGGTTGTTACCAGTCCAGGAAGACCTACTTTCACAGGGCTCAGTGTACTGTCACCGTGTAGAAAGGTGGAATTTAGCCACCTGGTATCTGAGGAGCAGCTGTTAAAAGCAAAAGGGTTCTCAAGCCATTTAATAGAGACACTGCTGAAAAGCAGAAAGATTGAGACACGGTTTATCTATCAAAGAGAATGGAAATGTTTTAGCAGATGGTGCACAGAAAACAACTTCAAAACACATAGCTCAGTGGCAGTCTTAGAGTTTTTACAGAGTGGTGTAGATAAAGGCCTAATTCTCAGTACGCTAAAGAGTCAGGTGTCAGCACTGTCAGTTTACCAGGAAAGACGCTTAGCAGCAGATCCATGGATAATCAGACTCTTTAGATCCGTGAGCAGGCAGAGGCCAATACAGAGTTCAGCCTTTCCAAAATGGGACCTGTCATTAGTGCTGAAAACTATGACAGCAGAACCCTTTGAGCCCTTGAAAGATTGCAGCCTATAGATGCTGACACTGAAAGCAATCTTTTTTTTTGGTAGCGATCACTACAACCGAAAGGGTCTGCGAGATAGAAGCCCTATCGATTAGACCCACCTTTTGTCAAATTTTCCCACATCGCATAGTCTTTAAAATGGATGTGGGATTTCTGCCCAAAGTGGCCTCGAAGTTTCACCGAGACCAAGACATAGTGTTACCCTCATTTTGTTCAAATCCTTCAAAAGAGCAGGAAATAAAGTTTCATAATTTAGACGTCAGGAGATGCGTCTTACATTATTTAGAGGTAACAAAAACACTTAGACTGATTCTTTATTTTAATTTCTGGAGCTAGGCAAGGGCATAAGGCTTCAAGAAGCACTATAGCCAGGTGGCTAAGAAACGCCATTGAACAGGCATACAAGCTAGGGGGCATGCAGATCCCAGAGGGAATCAGGGCACACTCCACAAGGTCAATGGCAGCGTCACAGGCAGAAAGAGCTGGAGCAACGCCAGAACAGATTTGTAAGGCGTCAACCTGGTCCAGCTTCGCCACTTTTGTAAAACCTTATAGAGTGGATCTGTGGTCAGCCAAGGATCAGACCTTTGGACGCCAAGTCCTACAAGCTGTGTTCCCGCCCTAGGGGTAAGTGCTCGGTTATCCTCTCAGGTGGCTGTCCTGAAAGACGATTAGGGGAAAAACGAAGTTACTTACTGGTAACGTTCTTTCCCGGAGTCTTTCAGGACAGCCGGGTACCCACCCAAATGTATACTAAAGCATAAAGATTTTCTTGCAGGAAATGTGATATAGTTGATTATGTGTATCATATGTTCTTGTGTCTCCCCAGCAAACTGGAGGTGCTCTTCAAAGAACTGAGGAGCCAGCAGGGGAGGAGGAAATTTATAAGAAGGCTGGCGCAGGTGTTTCCTACAGAGGGGAGGAGCCAAGGTCTCTCAGGTGGCTGTCCTGAAAGACTCCGGGAAAGAACATTACCAGTAAGTAACTTTGTTTTTCCCTTTTAATTTTTCTTTAGCCTCAGTTCCAAAGCCTTTCCCTGCATGTGTACAGATCGATGCAGAACTGAGACCATTCCAAAATGAAAAAAAGTCAAAAATTCTGGGTTTATTTACTAAAGCTGGACAGTGCAAAATCACTTCTGCAGAGAAACCAATCAGCTTTCAGGTTTTATTGCTAAGGCTCCATTCACACCATGGCTTTCTGTTTTACGGGCGGAATCGCAGCGATTCTGCCCGTGATTAGAAAATGCCACAAATCACAGGACGCCCTTGCGATCCCTATTACTTTGGCACCAAATTGTGGTGTGCTTCTGCCGCAATTGTCGCCCAACGAATTGCAGTAAAATCACGCACACAGAATCGCGGGACGCCTGACACCCAAAAGAAGTTCTTGTACTTTTTTTTATTTACCTGTATATTTCTTGCTATTATCATAATTCACCCACCAAAGAACAACCCAAAATTAATTCTCCCTCTCCTGACGATTGCAGTCGTACCACATATGTGTATGCTAATTTTTTTTTTTTTTAATCCTGCCTAAAATGCACTTAAACTGACACCTGCAACCAATTAAACTTTTTTTTTTCTACACCAAGAATCTCCAAACTACGGCCCTCCAGCTGTTGTGGAACTACACGTCCCATGAGGCATTGTAAAACTCTGACATTCACAGACATGATTAGGCATGATGGGAATTGTAGTCCCTGAACTACTGAAGGGCCGTAGTTTGGAGACAACTGTTCTAAATAAATATGCTGACCGTGACCTTTGACTGTGACCTTGACCCTAACAATAACTCTGGCAACCTTGATCTTGATGTTTTGGGGTTTTTTTACTTTATTTTTAAATGTATTTTTTTTTAAATGTATTTTTTTTTTTTTGTGTGTGTGTGTGTGTGTGTGTGTGTGTGTGTGTGTGTGTGTGTGTGTGTGTGTGTGTGTGTGTGTGTGTGTGTGTGTGTGTTTTACACACTTTACAATTCCTTTCCTGCCAGAAGAGGAAGATACAATGTACCATTCTCTTCATTCATTCAGAAGAAGGAAACTCAGGGGCGGGCTCGCAGTGACTGATCGCTGTGATAGACAATCAGAGGCTATGACAGCGAACAGGTGACCCGGACCGACAGTCCCAGGTCCCGATCGTTCGTACGAGCCCCCTGTCTCTGTGCTGGGAGGGCACTGTGTGGCGCACTCCCAGCACAAAGGGAGAAACGCATATATGCAGTCCCACGGAAAAAAGGCCACTGCCTTAAGGCAGCATATATGTGTGCGGTCAGCACAAAGGGGTTGAAATGAAAGCTTGCCTTGTAATTCAGGGGAGATTTTGTCCGTCCCCCCCCCCCCCCCCTTTTTTTTTTTTTTTAAAGCAGTATTAAACCCAAAAACAAGCATTTATTATATTGCAGCTTAGCAATTCTTAGATGTGATAGCTGTGTTTTTAGTTTTCTCTTTTTCAGCTTTTTTCCCTTCATTTCATCTGGTGATCTGGCCAGTAAGTCTGTTATTTTTCAACAGGACCACCACATCTAATGATTGGTAAGCTGTGATATATTACATTTTTGGGATTAATACCACTTTAATGCTGCATTGTAATGCACAGAGCAAATTGCATTAATTGTTAGCATACCATTAAAGTGTTACTAAACCCAGGACTCTGCATTCACTATATCTGGTCTCCCACAGTACACAGAACATGGAAATGCAATTATTTTAGTAAATATAACCTGCTAAATACTTTTTCTCATCAGCAGTATAAAGCAGTCTTGTGACTTTTATCAGTACCTAGTTAAAGCTTGTAGGAGGAGTTTTCATACTATACTGGCTGACCTAGCAGGATGCAGGACCCCTGACCCTCTGTCTGTCTGGACAGTGCTGATTATCCCTGTGCTGATCACATAAACTCTGTAGCAATACACACCAAACAGTATGTGCAGCCTGACTCCAGTACCTGTCTTTTCCGGACCTGTTTTGGAGTCAGTGGAAGAAGAGGAGGATCTGTGCATACAGGATCAAACAGCCTTTTTACACACTGCAGAGGATTAACCCCTTAGGTCCACAGTGAGTATAACAAGCATGCTTTACTGCATATACAGACTGATTTTACAGTTATGGGTTCAGTAACACTTTTTAAAGTTAGATCAAGTCAGGTTGTAGGTGGTACAAAATAGCATAAAATACCTTATCAATGCAAACACCATACAGATCATCGAACATATATTGGGCAGATAATATTCTTTATTTTTTAATTAACCTTTTTTAGTTTTATATTTTATTTTAATCTTCAGTTTCAGAACTAAACTCTGGAAACTATGCCCAAAAATCAATGACACACCATTTAACCAGAGCACCAGATGTTTGCCAACCCAAAAGACCACAGCATGTAATGTGGGGGAGTCCAGGCACCTTACAGCAAGAATAAAGTACAGATAATTTACATCTTTTTCTTGCTTTACAAGACTATGGGGGGAGATTTACTAAAACTTAGAATCTGGTGCAGCTGTACATGGTAGCCAATCAGCTTCTAACTTCAGCTTGATCAATTAAGCTTTGAAAAAAAAAAACTGGAAGCTGATAGGTTTCTATGCAGAGCTGCACCAGATTTCACACACTCAAGTTTTAATAAATCTGCCGTATGTAAACAATGTAGAATATAGTTACCATGTGGTGTTTTTTTCATGCAAGGTCCACTTTAAGTAACTGCAGCATTGAATACATTATCACACTCATTGTTTGTATTTTCTTGCAGGCATTGCTCAGAAAACTCAAGATAGACCAAATAGTGTCATAGCTTTTAAAACCAAATTCTAAATCATGCACTTTATCCGTGTGGCCTTGGATTTTATAGCAAATTAATTTGTTTTTACCCCATTTTGAAGAATGCTCAGCTTTCTGTGGTCCCGGATCTGTGGCTTAGATAGCCCTGTTCGCCTCACACGAGCTGAAGCCACACGAAGAGTACTAAGTTTGGATTTAAACAAGGACAGGAATGTTGAGCGAATACATGAAAATGGGATCAACACCCTTGACATTGAACCAGTGGAAGGAAGATATATGCTATCTGGTGGATCAGATGGCGTTATTGTTATATATGACCTTAAAAATTTGACTAAAACACCTTCGTATACATGCAAAGCACTGTGTAAGGTTGGTAAAGGCCTCCCTGACGTACACAAATTCAGTGTTGAAACTGTTCAGTGGTACCCTCACGACACTGGAATGTTTACATCAAGCTCATTTGATAAGACTCTGAAGATATGGGACACCAATTCACTAAAGCTAGCTGAAGTCTTTCAGTTTGATGGTAATGTTTACAGCCACCACATGTCTCCGCTAGCAACCAAGCACAGCTTAATAGCAGTTGGAACAAAAAATCCTAAAGTTCAGTTATGTGACTTAAAATCTGGCTCTTGTTCACACATATTGCAGGGTCACAGAGCTGAAGTGTTGTCTGTTTGCTGGTCTCCACGCTATGACTGTATTTTAGCAACTGCAAGTGCCGACAGTAGAGTAAAACTGTGGGATGTCCGCAAAGCTACAGGGTGCCTGATCACACTGGATCAACACAATGGAGAGAAATCGAAATCTTCTTCAGAAGCTGCTAACACTGCCCATAATGGAAGAGTGAATGGATTATGCTTTACCAGTGATGGGCTCCACCTATTGACTCTTGGCACAGATAACAGAATGAGACTATGGAACAGCGCTACAGGGGAAAATACTCTGGTTAATTATGGCAAAGTTTTAAATAACAGCCGTAAATGTGTAAAGTTTACAGTTTCGGTGGGCTGCAATCCAGACTTTGCATTTGTTCCAGTTGATAGCACAATAGTTGTGTACACTATATATACCGGTGAAAAAATAAGTGTTCTGAGAGGACATTATAGTGATGTAGACTGCTGTGTCTTTCAACCTCAATATCAGGATTTGTATAGTGGAGGCAAGGACTGTGATGTTTTGGCTTGGGTACCCGCAATGCGGGAGCCTGTTCCAGATGATGACACTCAATCATCTAGGTCACAAGCCCATATTCACCCTGCATTTCATGATGCATGGAGTAGCAGTGATGAAGATTCTTGATGTAAATTAACACATTTATTTTGTTAGTTGTGTATTCTGTTATTCAAAATGGCAGCCTTTTTGTTTTAAAGCAGTATTAAAACCAAAAATGTAATATATTGCAGCTTACCAATCATAGATGTGGTGGCTGCACTAGTTTAGGCTTTTTTTTCCCATCTGTTTTCACCTGTGCAAGGGACACACCTTCTGTATTAAGGTGCCTAAACTCTGGATGAACGCTCAACAGTGTTCCCTTTTAGAGAGCAGCCCTGTCAGTCTGGAGGATGGGCAGTGTTAGATGGACTAGCAGATTTAATTACTTGAAGACCAGCCTGTTCTGACACTTCTCTCCTTTTCAGAAAAAAAAATGACTTGAAACCCCCAAACATTCATTTAAACAGAGACCCTGGAAATTAAATGGTGGGTGTTGCAGTTTTTTCATGTCACACAATGCGGTAGTTTTTCAAAAGCAGTTGTTTTGGAAAAAATACACTTTAATGAATTTTAATGTACAAAAACACAATATAATAACCAGTTGCTTGGGAAAATATAAAAGATGCTACGCCAAGTAAATAGACCCCAAACATGTCACATTTAAAATTGCAAACGCCCATGGAACAACGACAAACTACGTAAATTATATTATCCAGAGGCAATCCTTTAAAAGTCACCACTTTGTATTTACACAGGAGATCTTGTGCTAGAATTATTGCTCTCGGTCTGAAGTTTGCAGTGATACCTCACATGTATGGTGCAATCGCTGTTTACGTAACAATGCGAGAGCGACCACATTTGCGCGTGAGCATTGGTGGGCTTTAAAATTCATTTTTTTTATCACTTTTATTGTTCTCGAAAGGAATGTAAACATGCCTTATGATAGCAATAAGCATTGACAGGTCCTCTTTACTGAGACATCTGGAGATTATAAAGGTTGGTACACATGGGCCGAATATTGGCCAGTTTAACATAAACCGGCCCACATTTGGCCAGTATGTACAGCAGCCTGTCCAGCTTCTTTCGAATGGGCATGCTGCAAAACCAGTAGCCGACCGGCATCCGTTCAACACTTGCAGCCAATGGCTGCGAGGGCTGACCAGTGTGTTCTGGCAGGGGGGTGCTTTCCCTGTCAGAAGACAATAGCCTAGCGGGGAGGTTGCTGTACTAACATTGCATAGTTAGTAACAGCGAGCGTCTGTTTTGTTTTTTTTTGTTTTTTGGGGCAGGGGTTTCAGTCCACTGGGTTGAATGAAAAAAACTGCCTGTATATACCAGGCTTTAGACCCCAGATGTCTCCTCTGCACTTAAAAACTTTGGATCATACCAAGATCAGTATGATTCAACGCAATGGTTTGTTTACAACATTTGAGAACGGAAGTGATGAAATGCAGTTTCTTAGCCCATTGAGATGATCAGGACCGTTCAAGTCCCCTATCAGCTCTATGGTCAGCTGGCGAAAGTACTTGGTTCCCTTGTGGGATGGGCGAGTCGCTTGTAAAAGTAATCCAGTGGCTATTTAGCCACTAGGATTGTTTTTACAAGAAAGAGCTCCGCCGGGTCTAAAAAAACAATATCGGGATGCAGGCATCATCCCAGTAGAACAACTCAAATTCGGGTCATGTATGGGCACATCACCTAGCGCTAAGTGGTTAAATACACTAACAAATACACCACAACTCCACTTAACACTTTTTAAGCAGTTACAGAAACAGTTTTATTCTCTTTGGGATAAAGGTTTTACATAAGTAAATAAAAGCTGACCATTGCAAGCGCCCTGTCAGTGGTAAATGGTGTACCTCAACCCTCTAACTTCTACATCTGCAGGCAGCTTGGTCTATTGAAAACAGACTTACTGGCCAGATCACCAGATGAGAAGAAAGTAAACGAAAGCATATAATGTATGCTTTTGGATTTAATACCGCTTTAAAGCAAATCTTTTGTGCAAGTGATGTATTAGGAGTATGTGTAAGTATGAAATGATTTGGTCCTCGTCACTTTTTTTACTGCTGTGTTATAGCACTGTAGTCCCATAATACAGGGCAGTTTCTGGTATATACAAGAGACCTAGTAGGTCTTCCATATGGCTCTGCCATTAATCTTTATCTTCTTTGCCAGTGGAGCTACCCTCTAAATGATCACAATGGGATTTTTCTTAACAGTTGTGGTTGTTACCCTAAGAGGATGTAGGCATCGGGGATATTTTCTTTTTTTTACCTATTTTTTTGTGTCTAGGTGTATTATTTGCACATTCCATGAGCAATTTAACTGCTTCCTGCCTAGCCAGTGTACATAAACGACTGGGTGGGTGCTCTGTTTTTCTGAAAGGATGTACCTTATGTCCTTCCAGAATGGCACACAGCCAATAGCGGATCATGGTAACAGGCTGCAGTGAGTGGCCCTGGTACCATGTAATAGCTGTGACTGATCACAGTCACAATAGTGAGCTAGTCTGTTATTCATGATGCTTTGCTTACTACTGTGATCATCTCTGTGGTTGATCACAGAGCCTGATCACCCCCGAAATTCCTGATCACCCCCGAGTAGTATGGTGTCACTATGGTAACACTGCACTGTGCTGGTAACAGTATGGGGGAAAAAAAAAATAGCAAAAAATAAATTAAAACTGTTGTTCCACCCCCCACCCCCCCCCCCCCCCCAACATACTGTCAGCAGAGTAAATGGGGACATTGTACTACTGTGGCGCTGATCATCTACAATGTCTGGCTGTTCTGATAACTACTGTATATTAGTGCTGCCAGCTCTGCATGTGTTTGGGTGCTGGTATCCTTCAATGGCACCCCAAACGCTATGTGATTCTTCTACAGCTGTCACGCAGCAAACCGCGCCTTCACAAATAGCGTGAAGCTTGTCACCCGAAAAGGAGCAGGAGCTCCACCAACACAAAGCTCTATCTGTCTCAAAAAATGCTAAACATTTCATTTGGGCACAGTGTTGCATGACTGAGTCATAGTCATTCAAAATGTGACAGCTCCGAAATCTGAAACTTGGCCTGAATAGGAAGGGAGGAAGCAAGTGTCTGGTATTGAGATGATTAATGAAGTGAGGACATACTAAATGCATGGTGTTGATGTGAACTACATTCAGCAGGATACCAATCTAAGCTCAGACTTAGGTGTTTGTTTAGCTGGCACAGTCTAAGGATAAAATCCTAAAATGCAACTCTCAAAAACCTACAGAGCTTTAGTTTACGCTGCATAACACTGAAGGTCAGGGTCTACCCCAAAAAAATTACTTTATTTTCCATGGTGTGCAGCAAAATTCCAGTTCCTTTACCTGTAAGGAGTGCTTTATAACAACATGTTTTACATGTCATATGATTTACACTGAAAGTGCATTTTCATTAATTCAATGAAAGGAGCAACTGTCGATGTGAGTGCTGCCTACAAGTTTTATTGTTTGAATCAGCTGAATTTACTGCATGAACGTTAAGGCTGGGTTCACACATATGCGAATTAGATGCTGGTTACACCGCATCCAATTTGCAGAATATTTGAAAATGTGTTTGATTCAATGGGTCTGGTTCACATATGTGCGTTGCATCCACAGTCCGCATGCCACAAAAGTGTGCGTTTTCTAGGCAGTGCGGTGCGAATTGCAGGCACAAAATCTTCAAAATGGGAATGCATCTGATTCGCAGATGTGTTCCGTTCTGAACACAAATTCTCTCTCCCTCCTTACTACACCTCCCCCCTCTCCCTGGTTCACCTGATCCTCAGCTACAAAAGAGAGGAACCACTGAACAACTGATTTTTATATTTGCAGGGAAACCGGAGCTGTAATTCGCACCGCTCATGTGTGAACCCAGCCTAAGGGTCCATTAAAATTTCAAATTTTCTTGCCCCCGTAGATGCTTTTTCCATTAAAAAGCATCAAACACATGTCAACCCAATGAGTGTGAGCTGTTCATTTGGAAGAGAAAAATATTGAGAGGACATATTTATATTAAAATAACTCCTACATCTTACTCAATTTGCGTTGAAACAGATTCTCTGCTCAATTCTGAATATTTTATTATGTTACTGGCAACGAGCTCTGTATTTTCCCAAAGATGTGTACCATTTTAGGATTGATACCATGTTCACTACAACACTCTAATGCCAACAAGTTGCACAATTGAAGTTTATATAGAGAAATGTTTCATAATTGTAAAGCTTATGTCCAGGTTTACTTAAAAATGTAAATATTTCAGTTGGGCCAAGCTGGGGTAAAGAGACTATTTCCTTCACTAATGTGACCGCTGGGTGCGCTGTAAAAAACTATATGTAGCCTCAGGTACATAGAGTATACAGCACTGTGTTGCGTGTTTTAAGATGAGACCTTCCTGTCCCACACCCAGAACAAAATGGCTTTAGTCTGAGCGGTGTTGTATTCTGTTCCTGGCCAAGTCAGAGATTGTGACATTATCAGCCTGCCTCTCCGACTCAGCCAATCAGAGAAAGCTTTGTATTCATGTGATCTATTGCAAAGCTGCCTATAAATAGCTAAGTGCCGCTCAGCCCAATGCTGTTTTGTTTGTTCTGGGTGTAAAACAGGAAGGTTTCGTCTCACACCTGTAACACAGTGCTGTATACTGTATGTAGCTGAGGCTACATAAAGTTTATACATCACTCGTTGGTAAAGGAAATTTTTGGGCTGGACCCAAACAAATTATTTAAAATGAAAGTAAAGAAAGAAACGATGCACAGAAGTGTGTGGGACATAAGATCAAGATAAGATACATGAGGGCAGGTCCTAGATACCAGGCTCTAATCTAGATAATATGCCAGGGGGAGGAGGGAGAGGCATGAATAAAAAAATGGTGCAACAAGCAACCACGATAGCAGGAGCTTTATCCAGACAAATTGCAAACCGGTACATAATGTTTGGGGGGGGCAGTTGAAAGGGACAACTAAATGGTGAAAAATAGAGATGCACTGAAATTTCAGCCACCGAAACATTTCGGGCGAAAATTGTGTTTTCGGCTTTCAGCCAATAAGAAAAAAAGGTGCCGATTAATGCCACTTGAAAAGGCACATGATTTTGCAGCAAATTTGCATCGATTTTACTGTGCTTATGGCGTGCACTAAGGGTGCCAATAATGGCCGACGATAAATTCATTATCATTTAAATTAATGATATTATTTAAAAGTTGAATATAATACAATTCTATATAAAAATATAAATATTTTTTTAAAACTGTCAATTTTTGGTTTTGGTTTTCTGCCAAGTGGATCCTGTGGATTGTTTCTAGTGGTTAAGTCTATCCATGGCCAACAGTGGCTGCTGGAAAGAATAGTCCCACACTTTATCCCAGTCCTCGTTGCAACACCTCCGCAGTGACGACTGAGTTGTTCCAGCAGGAGCTAGACAAAGAAAGCGACCTAGTATTGAATCTTTCATCAAACATTTTCACTAGGTCTGTGCCAGGTGCTAAACAAGGGGGTGTTAGGCTTTGTGCTTGTCTATCTTGGTGACAAACTGGAAGTTGACATTGAGTTAGAGAGATTCTTTAGGATTTTTGGATGAAGGGCCCATTTTGGTTCTCCAGATAATGTACTTTTTTTTTTTTTTTATCAGGTCGGGATATGATAATTTGTTAGAAAAAAATGAAAACTGTTTCAAATACTTACCATAATTTTCCTTTCCTGACGCCAATCCATGGCAGCATAGATGTGATATATACTGGAGATCAAAATTAGAGAGTAACCTACAGTTTCCTAAATTTCAAAGTCATTGCATATTTGAAATTATCTAAACAGGAGTAATAGAGCATATTTTTTTAAGCATATTATATGAGTTACATATATTTTGAAGCACAGAATAAAAAAATTAGATTTGAAAAAGAACATTGATTAACCCCTTCACGCCAACCCTATGCAAATATGGGTTCTCAGCTTGAAGGGGTTATACCGGGGTGATGCCTGCAGGCATCACCTCAGTACCATTTTTTAGAGCCAGCGGTTGGCTTTTTAGTAATAACAACTGAAGCAGCCCAACGGTTATCCTAAAGGAGCTGGAGGGGAAGTCCTGAGCCACCATTTCGATGCGTCCGCCACCTAGGTTGAGACCCAAACGAAGCCGCATTTGACTCCGATCGAGTCTCCTATGTAAAATCCCAGAAGCAACGTCACTTCAGCTTTACTCGGCTGCCAATGACGCCAATTTTAAAAAAAAATGACAGTATTCAGAAATGCCAATTTTTGGCGGTCTGAATACTTTTAAGTTCAAAGGAAGGATTTGGGGTCTTTTAGACCCCCGATCCCTCCATAAAGAGTACCTGTCACCACCTATTACTGTCTCAAGGGATGTTTACATTCCTTGTGTCACCAATAAAATTGATCAGATTTGTTTTGTGAAGGGACAATGTTAAAAAAAATAAAATAAATAAGAAAAAAAAAAGTTTAACCACTTCGCATCCAGGCCATTTCTGACACTTCGCTCCTACATGTCAAAAATCATAATTTCTTTGCTATAAAATTACATAGAACCCCCAAACATTATATATGTTTTTTTAGCAGAGACCCTAGAGAATACAATGGCGGTCATTACAACTTTTTATCTTGCACGGTATTTGCGCAGCAATTTTTCAAACGCGTTTTTTTTTTTTTAAAAAACAGTTTCATGCTTAAAAAAAAACAAAACAGCAAAGTTAGCCAAATTTTTTTGCATTGTGTGAAAGATGAAGTTACGCTGAGTAAATAGATACCTAACATGTCACGCTTCAAAATTGCACATGCTCGTGGAATGGCGCCAAACTTTGGTACTTAAAAATCCCCATAGGCGACGCTTTAAAAATTTTTACTGGTTACATGTTTTGAGTTACAGAGGAGGTCTAGGGCCAAAATTATTGCTCTCGCTCTAACGTTCGCGGCGATACCTCACATGTGTGGTTTGAACACCGTTTTCATATGTGGGCGGGACTTACGTATGCGTTCGCTTCTGCGTGCAAGCTCACGGGGACAGGGGCGCTTTAAAATTTATTTTATTTTTTTTTTTTTTATTGTTAATTTCACTTAAAAAAATTTATTTTGACACTTTTTAAAAAAATTTTTTTTTTGATCACTTTTATTCTTATTACAAGGAATGTAAACATCCCTTGTAATAGGAATATGACACGATCAGTCTTCTTTACAGTGAGATATGGGGTCAATAAGACCCCACATCTCACCTCTAGGCTGGGAAGCCTAAAATAAAAATAAAACGATCACTGCTTCACAGCCGCAGCGGCGCCGTTTTTTTGAATGCAGAGGCCGGGCGTGACGTCATAACATCGCGCCCGGCCTCCGAACGATCATAGAGACTCCGGCGACCATCTGGAAATCTCTATGGTGAACATCCGGCGCTGGCGGATCCACTATCCTACTCACCGATCGCTGAGGTGAGTCGGTAGAAGCACCGGAGGGCGGCGTGAGGGGGGGGGGACGTCCCCTCTCGCCGCCCGTAAGAACGTTCAAGCGGTGGAACAGCCGGTATGATCGTTCTTATGGTGTACGGAATCGCCGGCTGAAAATGCCGGTATCTGAATGATGTCTGTAGCCTCAGGCATCATTCAGATATAAGCCCCGAAAGTCGAGGCCGTCATATGACGGCCTCCGGATGCCAAGCGGTTAAAGCACCCCTGTGCTTGTGCAGCAAGGAAAATGCATATGTAAGTTGCGCCTACAAATGTAAATGGTGTTCAAATCACACATGTGAGGTATCGTCGCGATCGTCAGAGTAAGCAATAATTCTAGCAAAAGACCTGCTCTGTAACTCTAACCTGGTAGCCGTTACATTTTTTTAAAGGGTCGACTATGGAGATTTTTAAGTACCATGGTTTGTCGCTATTCCACAAGTGTGTGCAATTTCAAAGCATAACATGTTAGGTACCTATTTACAGTGCCTTGCAAAAGTATTCACCCCCCTTGGCTTTTTACCTATTTTGTTACATTCTTTAGTTAAATGTTTTTTTTAATATGAATTATATGTGATGGATCATAACACAATAGTCTAAGTTGGTGAAGTAAAATTAGAAAAATATATACATAAAACTATTTTTCAGAAATAAAAAACTGATAATTGGCATGTGCGTATATATTCACCCCCTTTGTTATGAAGCCCATAAAAAGCTCTGGTGCAACCAATTACTTTCAGAAGTCACATAATTAGTGAAATGATGTCCACCTGTGTGCAATCTAAGTGTCACATGATCTGTCAATACATATACACACCTTTTTGAAAGGCCCCAGAGGCTGCAACACCTAAGCAAGAGGCACCACTAACCAAACACTGCCATGAAGACCAAGGAATGCTCCAAACAAGGGACAATGTTGTTGAGAAGTACAAGTCAGGGTTAGGTTATAAAAAAATATTCAAATCTTTGATCCCTAGGAGCACCATCAAATCTATCATAACCAAATGGAAAGAACATGGCACAACAGCAAACCTGTCAAGAGACGGCCGCACAGCAAAACTCACGGATCGGGCAAGGAATGCATTAATGAGAGAGGCAGCACAGAGACCTATGGTAACCCTGGAGGAGCTGCAGAGTTCCACAGCAGAGACAGGAGTATTTGTACATAGGACGACAATAAGCCATATGCTCCATAGATTTGGGCTTTATGGCAGAGTGTCCAGAAGAAAGCCATTACTTTCAGCAAAAAAACAAAATGGCATGTTTTGAGTTTGCGAAAAGGCATGTGGGAGACTCCCAAAATGTTTGGAGGAAGGTGCTCTGGTCTGATGAGACTAAAATTGAACTTTTTGGCCATCAAAAAAAACGCTATGTCTGACGCAAACCCAACACATCACATCACCCAAAGAACACCATCCCCACAGTGAAACATGGTGGTGGCAGCATCATGCTGTGGGGATGTTTTTCAGCAGTCGGGACTGGGAAACTGGTCAGAGTTGAGGGTAAGATGGATGGTGCTAAATACAGGGATATTCTTGAGCAACCTGTACCACTCTGTGTGCAATTTGAGGCTAGGATGGAGGTTCACCTTCCAGCAGGACAATGACCCCAAACACACTGCTAAAGCAACACTTGAGTGGTTTAAGGAGAAACATGTAAATGTGTTGGAATGGCCTAGTCCAGTGATAGCGAACCTTGGAACTACATTTTCCATAATGCTCATGCACTCTGCAGTGCAGAGCATCATGGGAAATGCAGTTCCAAGGTTCGCCATCACTGGCCTAGTCAAAGCCCAGACCTCAATCCAATAGAAAATCTGTGGTCAGACTTAAAGATTGCTGTTCACAAGTGCAAACCATCCAACTTGAAGGAGCTGGAGCAGTATTGCAAAGAGGAACGGGCAAAAATCCCAATGGTAAGATGTAGCAAGCTCATAGAGACTTATCCAAAGCGACTTGGAGCTGTGATAAGGTAGTGTAGTGATGTGTAGAAAGGTGGCTCTACAAAGTATTGACTTTAGGGGGGTGAATAGTTATGCACATTGAATTTTTCTGTTATTTTGTCCTATTTGTTGTTTGCTGCTCATTAAAAAAAAAAAACATCTTCAAAGTTGTGGGCATGTTTTGTAAATTAAATGATGCAAATCCTCAAACAATCCATGTTAATTCCAGATTCTGAGGCAACAAAACACGAAAAAATGCTAAGGGTGTTAATACTTTTGCAAGGCACTGTACTCGGTGTAATATCATCTTTCACAATATACACTTTGCTAACTTTACTGTTTTGTTTTTTAATTCATGAAATTGTATTTTTTCCTAAAAAATTGCGTTGGAAAGCGTGCTGCGCAAATACCGTGTGAACTAAAAAATTTGCAATGATCGCCATTTTATTCTATAGGCTCTCTGCTTAAAAAACATGTATAATGTATGGGGGTACTAAGTAATTTTCCAGCAAAAAATACAGATTTTAACTTGTAAGCAGCAAATGTCAGAAATAGGCTTAGGCATGAAAGGGTTAAAATTAGAGAACACTTGCAGATACCTCATTGTTATTGGTGTTAATCTGGCACCTTGTACTAATTTCTTTAATTTTCTGACAAACCTTATTTAACTGGCAGCCAGTTTTCACTGACTTTGCAAGATGGTGAGCTGTTCTAAAGTAACTGTAACCCTACAGCAGCTGGTTGTCCAGATGAAGGCCAAAGGGATGACCCTTTCAGCCATAGCAAGAGAAGTTTGTTGTTCCAAATCTGTGATTTCTAGAATATTGCATCTTTACAACATCAAAATCTCATTCAAGTCCCCCCAAGAAGGCTTGTCGTCCATGAAAGACAAATGCAAGAGAGGACAGGATAATGCGGAGAATCTCAATAGGCAGTCGGTTCAACATTGCAGCTTCGATTGCTCGCCAGTTCAGCACAAAACAGAGTAAGAGACACTGTCTCGTAATACAGTGTTTTACCGTTTAAGAGAATTTGGACTGAAAGCCCACTTTGCAGTGACCAAACCTTTCATTAGCAGAAAGAATCAAAAGGCTAGACTAACCTTTTCTGAGGAGCATGTTGTGTGGACAGAGGAGAACTGGCCCAAAGTTCACCTTAGTGATGAAAGCAAGGTTAATTTATTTGGATCGGATGGGAAATATTATTTTCATCCTCAAACTGGGGAAAGACTGAACCCAAAGTGTGTAAAGAAGTCAGTGAAAGGTGGAAGTTGAATATAGAAAGGACAGGCTCAGAAATTTCTGAACGGGTGAGCCTGTCCTTTCTATATTCAACTTGTACATAATTGTTTAATGTATTATTCAATGACTCTGCTGCAACCACCACAAAAACCTTCATACATCTGTGAATTTTTGTATATTTATTACATGTTTTCTATGCTATATTATAGACTTTACTCTCCTGAGGAAGCGGTGAATACCGCGAAACCGGTCGAGAATTCAAGTCATTTTTGCAATCTCTGTTATTACTTGATGCAATTCATATAGTTGTATATATTACCTTGTCCTGTATTACAACTGTATATGTTATTGTAATATATAGATATATATATCTTTTTTAAAATGGTTTTCTAATAAAATATAGTTTTTATCTTACTACTTTTTTCCTCTCCACCCTTCTTGTACTAATACCCAACTACCTTCAGTACCGTAATAGTCCCCTGTGCTTTTTCCTGTGTGTGGGGGGTTGGGACATCTGCCGACAGAAGCAGCTAACTGCGGCTTTCCCTACTCCCTGCCTCCCTTTGTATTATGCCAGAGTGAATGCAAATGTTTATCAGTACCTTCTTCAACAACATGCAGTTCCTTCCCTGTGTTCATCACCCAATAAGCCAGCCGTTTTCATGCACGACAATGCCCGCCCCTGTCACACAGCAAAATGGGTAAAGCAGTTCCTTGAAGCTGAAAACATTGAAATGGCCAGCCCAGAGTCCTGATCTAAACCAATAGAAAACCTCTGGAAAAATCCTTGGTGATGAAGTTATGGCCTAGAAATCCACTACAGTCACTGAACTGTGGAAGAGACTAAAATAAGAGTGGAACAAAATCACACCAGAGCAGTATGAGAAACTAGTGATGTCGTGTGGCCGCAGATGTGCTGAAGCCATTCAAAGCAAGCGCCTGTACACTTCCTACTAATTGTTGGTTGTTGTAATCTTCAGGTATTTTAGCTGTAATCTTTCTCCATGTTACGTTGCTGTTCTCTAATTTTGATCATTGTGTTTTCTACAAAGTAAAGTTTTTGTTTTTTTTTTGTTGAAGTGCCTTGGTTATTTTGAAAAACACTGTACTATTAGCAAGGTATAGCCACAACAAAAATTCCACAAAATGTTGAGCAATGAAGATTACATTGTTTGTGAAAAAAACATATGTATATCATGCCCCCCTAAGGTCATATCCACCATCACTTCTGCTGAATGCTGCCCACTGGGGAGGTAAAGGGGCATGCTTGTAAGTCTTGCCTACAACTGTGGTCTTTAAGCCTAACATCAGCCTGTTGTGCAAAGGTAAGCAAAATGGGAGGTGAAACCCTTTTTCAAAATAACATGGTGCTACAGTGCTGTGAATTTTGGTGCATGTGAACGCACATCTCAGCAGATGCATGGGGGTGTCATTAACAATTAATGGAATTGCTGTGTATCTGTTAAAGGGAAGCATGTTTCTGGGATGCCAGGAAAGCAATTTTGCATGCGTTCCTGACACACACAAATGTGAATGTAGTCTAAATGTTTCAGTTACATTGATGGTCAGTGTCAATCTTCTCAATACATTGGGGCTTGGTGTACAATCCTTTCATTCACACTAGTGGCCAGTGTGAAGGTCCCCCTTACATTAATGGTCAGTGTAAATCCCCATTATATTGGTGGCCAGTGTAGAAATTCCACTTTATATTTGTAATCGGTAACAAAAATCTAAAGTTGCATTTGTGGTCAGTTTAGAATCCTCACTTACATTAGTGGTCCATGTAGAAGCTCCCTTTAAATTGATGGTGAGTGTAAATCCCACCTTACACTGGTGGCCAGTGTAGAAACCCCCCTTTATTGGTTGTCAGTGTAAAGTCTTCATTACATTGGTAATCAGTGTACATTTCCCTTTACATTGGTGGTAAGTGCAGAATTTCCCTTACAGTGGTGGTCAGTGTAAATCCCCCTTTACATTGGTGGTCATTGTAAATCCCCCCCTAACATCGGTGGTCAATGTAGAAGTGTCACCTTACATTGGTGGTCAGTACAAATCTCCTCGAGAAAGGTTGTCAGTGTAAATTCCCCTTTACAGAGAGGTCATTGTACATTCCCTCTTACAGCGAGGTCATTATACATTCCCCCTTATACTGGGGGTTGGTGTAAATGCTCTTATTACATCAGTGTCAGTGTAGAAATCCCTCTTTATATTGGTGGATGGCGTAAAACCCCCGTTACATGGTGGTCAGTGTAAATCCCCCCCCCCCCCCCCTCACATTGGTGGTCATTGTAAATTCTCCAAAGATTTCCAGCTTTGCTCTACATGATTTCGAATTTACCACAGTGTACTGTCTCCTAACTAATCCCACCACCCCCACTGCCACTGATCCCATCAAACCCCCAGCATTGCCACTGATCACCCCCCTTTCCCCAGCGCTGCCACTGAAACAGTCATCAGTCATATAACAACAATCTTTCACAACAGTGCAAACAAATCTTCAAAAATAGTGAAACGAATTATAGGTTATAGGTATTCTATCTCTTCATGTGACAATACTGAAGAAATTACACTTTGCTACAATGTAAAGTAGTGAGTGTACATCTTGTATAACAGTGTAAATTTGCTGTCCACTCAAAATAACTCAACACACAGCCATTAATGTCTAAACCGCTGGCAACATAAGTGAGTACACCCCTAAGTGAAAATGTCCAAATTGGGCCCAAAGTTTCAATATTTTGTGTTGGCACTATTATTTTCCAGCACTGCCTTAACTCTCTTGTGCATGGTGTTCACCAGAGCATCACAGGTTGCCACTGGAGTCCTCTTCCACTCCTCCATGAAGACATCAGCTGGTGGATGTTAGAGACCTTGCGCTCTTCCACCTTCCGTTTGAGAATGGCCCACAGATGCTCAATAGGGTTTAGGTCTGGAGACATGCTTGATCAGTCCATCACCTTTACCTTCAGCTTCTTTAGCAAGGCAGTGGTCGTCATGGAGGTGTGTTTGGGGTCGTTATCATGTTGGAATACTGCCCTGCAGCCCAGTTTCCGAAGGGAGGGGATCATGCTCTGCTTCAGTATGTCACAGTACATGTTGGCATTCATGGTTCCCTTAATAAACTGTAGCTCCCCAGTGCCGGCAGCACTCATGCAGCCCCAGACCATGACACTCCAACCACCATGCTTGACTGTAGGCGAGACACACTTGTCTTTATACTGCTCACCTGGTTGCCGCCACACACGCTTGACACCATCTAAACCAAATAAGTTTATCTTGGTCTCATCAGACCACAGGACATGGTTCCAGTAATCCATGTCCTTAGTCTGTTTGTCTTCAGCAAACTGTTTGCGGGCTTTCTTGTGCATCATCTTAAGAGGCTTTTTTCTGGGAGGACAGCCATGCAGACCAATTTGATGCAGTGTGCAACGTATGGTCTGAGCACTGACAGGCTGACCCCCCACCCCTTCTACCTCTGCAGAAATGCCGGCAGCACTCATACGTCTATTTCCCAAAGACAACCTCTGGATATGACGCTGAGCACGTGCACTCAACTTCTTTGGTCAACCATGGTGAGGCCTGTTCTGAGTGGAACCTGTTCTGTTAATACTCTGTATGGTCTTGGCCACCATGCTGCAGCTCAGTTTCAGGGTCTTGGCAATCTTCTTATAGCCTAGGCCATTTTTATGTAGAGCAACAATTCTTTTTTTCAGATCTTCAGAGAGTTCTTTGCCATGAGGTGCCATGTTGAACTTCCAGTGACCAGTATAAGAGTGAGAGTGATAACACCAAATTTAACACACCTGCTCCCCATTCACACCTGAGACCTTGTAACACTAACGAGTCCGGGGAGGGAAAATGGCTAATTGGGCCCAATTTGGACATTTTCACTTAGGGGTGTACTCGCTTTTGTTGCCAGCGGTTTAGACATTAATGGCTGTATGTTGTTATTTTGAGGGGACAGCAAATTTACACTGTTATACAAGCTGTGCACAGACTACTTTACATTGTAGCAAAGTATAATTTCTTCAGTGTTGTCACATGAAAGACATAAAAAAATATTTACAAAAATGTGAGGGGTGTACTCACTTTTGTGAGATAGTGTGTGTGTGTGTATAGATAGATAGATATAACACTCACCAGACCAAATTGCCACCCATTCTCATGAGTAGGCAATAGCATTAAAAACAGATGTTAAGTCTCCTTTAAAGGGAATCCAAATCGCCACTCCACCTTCCTCATAACTTTAGATCTCATGTTTGTTAAAGGAATTTAAAGCAGTATTAAACCCAAAAGCAAACATTTATTATATTGCAGCTAAGCAATTCTTGGATATGATAGCTGCATTTGTTTTATTTTTAGGCTTTCTTTCTTCTGTTTTCAGCTGATGATCCAGCCAGTAAGTCTGTTGTTTTTTCAGGGATGAGACAGACCATTTAATGCTGGCAGGGGAGCTTAAAATGATCAGCTTTTATTTATGTAAAAACTTCATCCCAAAAGGTAAAAAAAACCTGTAACGGAATCTAAAATACTAACTGGAGTCCAGCGTCAATTTGTTTGTGTATCTAAGTCTTCTAGGACTTCTAACACTCCCCTCCCCCAGTCTGACAATGCTGCTGTCCAAATGTGCCCCATGTTCTCCTTCATGCGGAGTGGGGGCACTCTAATGCCGCGTACACACGACCGGACTTTACGGCATACTTTGCCCGACGGACTTTACGACAGACTTTACGAATGAATGGACTTGCCTACACACGATCAACCAAAGTCCGACGGATTCGTACGTGATGACGTATGACCGGACTAAAACAAGGAAGTTCATAGCCAGTAGCCAATAGCTGCCCTAGCGTCGGTTTTTGTCCGTCGGACTAGCATACAGACGAGCGGACTTTTCGACCAGACTCGAAAAGTCTTCAGATTTGTTTCAAATCTAAGTCCGTCAAACTTTTGAGAAAAAAAAGTCCGCTGGAGCCCACACACGATCGAATTGTCCGACGGACCAAGTATGCCGGAAAGTCCGCTCGTGTGTACGCGGCATAACACAAGAGGTGCATTACTGGACAGATCACCAGGGGAAAACAGAGGGGAAAAAAGCCTTAAAAAAAAAAAATGAATGCCGCCACCACAGCTAATGATTGGTATTTCTGCAATTTATTACACTTTTGGTTTTGAGTTAAATACTTTACAACATTTTTTCAATAAGATAACCTAATCTTTTTTAATAACTTTACAGTTACCTTAACAGACACCTAAACATCTTTTACCATAATACAAGGAATGCATTAAAGTGATTCTAAAGTCTCGTTTTTTTTTTCTCTAAAAATAACAAGCATGTTATACTATACTCACCTGCTCTGTGCAGTTGGTTTTGCACAGAGCAACCCCAATCCTCCTCTTCTCGGGTCCCTCTTCAGCTCTCCTGGCCCCTCTCTCCTGTTGAGTGGCCCCACAGCAAGCAGCTTGCTGTGGGGGCACCTGAGCCCAGTCATAGCTCCGTGTGTCCATTCAGACTCAGAGCCCTGGTTCGACCCTGCCCCTCTCTCTTCTGATTGGCTAACTGACTGATTGGGAACCAATGGCACTGCTGCTGTGTCTCAGCTAATCAGGAGGAGAGTCCTGGATGGCTGAGGCAGTCATGGACATCGCTGGACAGAGATGGGGTTTAGGTGAGTATTAGGGGGTGCTGGGGCGGTTGCTGCACACAGAACGTTTTTTTTATCTTAATGCATATGCATTAAGATAAAAAAAACTTCTGACTTTACAACCACTTCAAGGTAAAACATGTTTAGGCTTTACAACCACTTTAACTTCTGGCTAAGCATAGAGACTCCAGCATTGTAAAAAAACTCAACATTATTAGTGGCTCTTGTGAAGCCAAAAGCCCCGAGCACCAGCAACAGGCTAAGCACAATAATTTACATTTTGCTTTCTAGACACCAACCCAGCATCATGTGATCTGACACATCCTAATTATAGACGGCAGACTCATATTTAGGTATCGTGGCAACTGGATAAAGCAGTTCTGTAGTTGTACGTGCTAGCGGTGTACTAGAAAGAATGAGCTCATCATCATTATCAGACGATCCAATCAACCCTCCGTACAGCAGATGCTGCAGGATAGCAGAACTACAATTCATCTTAACACCACAAACCAAAAACGCTGTTTTAATTCATTTTTAATATTCAAAGCAAACTCACTCATCCATTTATGTCTCCATGCTTTATTTTTCTGAGAATTTACCTGCTGTGAAAAACACCCCTTAGCATTTCTGAATATAGCCATTTTGAGTAAGGGAAGATGATTCATGTAGCATTTACTTCTTGGAATCCATCTGCCTTTAGCACAGGAGGGTGTGCATAGCTGAGAAAACCTCTCCTGAAGACTCATGCACTAAGATGCATGACTATTATTTGCCTAAGCCTGGATACTAGGAAGTAACTGAATAAATGTAAAAAAAGAAAAAGTTTAAAACAAGAAAATATTATATAATTTCCTATCTATTTACTAATGTCAGCAGCATAACGTGGAACTTCACTCTCAACATTGATCATTTTTAATCTATACGCTGCTAGCATTGTAACTAGATAGGAAAGTATATCACATTTACTTGATTTAAAGTGACTGTAAAGTCTGGTATTTTTAAAAATAAAAATAACAAACATGTCATACTTACATGCTCTGTGCAGTAGTTTTGCACAGAGAAGCTCCGATCCTCCTCTTCTGGGGTCCCTTGCTGGCGTTCCTGGCGCCTCTCTCCTGTTGAGTGCCCCCACAGCAGGCAGCTTGCTATGGGGGCACCCGAGCTGAGCCACAGCTCACTGAGTCCATTCAGACATGTAACTTCACTGGCTGCAAGCACTATGAATATCTCCTAAACTTTGCAAGTTTCAGAGATAGTCACAGTATCTACAGTTAAGCTTTATTATAGTACAACTGAGTTTACTACCACTTTAAGGTGGTCATACATGGTTTGAAATTTGGCCGGTTCAGCAGGGACCAGCAGAATTTCGATTAATCTATGACCGTCCTCCTTGACACTGGTCAATCTAGTGATTAACTTTTGATATACAGGACTATTGGAAAACCTTCCTTTGATCACAGTGGAGGAGTCTCCACTGTCCCAACACAATAGCACAGCGGAGAGGATTCCTCCAGCCACCTTACTTGCCTGTGGGGGGGAATTTCTTGTTTTTTCTTTCAATCAGCCCTCTGGCTGTTTAAAAAAAAAAAAAATCATTTATGTCATAGACGGTGCAAATTTCGTTCCTGCAAGCACGGGTTGCAGGAAGGAAATTTGCATGCATCCCCCATCAACACAGACAGTGCTGACAGGGGAATCCCTCCTGCCCAGCAATTGTCTGCTCCAGGTGGGGAAATCTGCCCCCGCCAGGAGAAGACAGTAATTATTTCTAGCGGCAGCCGCTAGCGATAATTTTAAGTGAATTCAGAAGGCTGGTTGTACCCAAGTTGATAGATTGATCAACTTGGTACATTCAGCCAGTCCACACACGGTTTGAATTTTGTCCGGTTCCTGCTGAACCTGCCAAGATTCAGGGGGGAGGAACTGCTGGCACAATGTTGCATGTGCTGGTGTTTCCACTTTTATTTTAAGGATTGCTTTTTTATTTGCAAAAAAACATTTTGCAGCAGGCACTACTTGGAACCATCAGGATTTTTTCTTTCACTACAAAACTGATACATTAAAATTTGTATTATCATATTGAATTTTTTGTCTGTCTGGTATTTTATAGTTTAACTACTTCCCGACCAGCCGCTGCAGTTTTACTGCGGAAGGTTGGCTCTCCTGTGCGAATCGCCATCATTGTACGTCAGGTACATACACGCGATCTGTGGGCGCGCGTGCCCATTTACTAGTGCGGGAGCCAATCAGCGGGTCCAGCGGACTCGATGTCTGTTGGCCACCCACGATCGCTCCACAGAAAGGCAGAACAGGGATCTGCCAGTGGAAACAAATAGATCCCCGTTCTGTCAGGGGAGTAGAGTGAGATTGTCTGTTCCTAGTGTTCAGAAATAGCGATCTCACTCTACTCCCTGTCAGTCCACTCCCCCCACAGTTAGGAACATTTCCCTAGGGGACATTTAACATTTTGATCGCCCCTGGTGTTAACCCCTTCCCTGCCAGTGTCATTTATAGAGTAATCAGTGTATTTTTATAGCACTGATCACTGTATCAATGTCACTGGTCCCAAAAAAGTGTCAAAAGTGTACGATCTGTCTGCCGCAATGTTGCAGTCCCGCTAAAAATCGCAGATCACTGCTATTACTAGTAAAATAATAATAATAAAAATGCCATAAATCTATCCGCTATTTTGTAGACACGATAACTTTTGCGCAAACCATTCAATATACAGTGGAACCTCGGATTACGAGCATAATCCATTCCAGAAGTATGCTCGTAATCCAAAGTACTCACATATCAAAGCGAGTTTTTCCATTGAAGTCAATGGAAACGAAAATAATTTGTTCCGCATTGACTTCAATGGGATGCAATACCGCATGCGGCCAGAGGCGGGGGGCGCCGGAGAGCCTTGAAAACGGCCGAAAAGGCCCGAATACACTTCGGCTGACCTCGGCAAACCTCGGAAAGACTTTCTACCTGAGCTTTGCCAAGGTCACCCGTGCTGTATTCGGGTCTTTCCGTGCATTTCCGAACATGGTGTTTGGCTCTGCTCGGCTCTGCTCGGCTCCAGCACCCCCCACCTCAGGCCAAAAGCGCTAATGCACACCGCTTTGGCCTAAATCATGCTCGTTTTGCGAGACAACACTCGCAAACCGAGTTACGATTTTTTAAAATACAGTGCTCGTATTGTGAAATGCTCGTTAACCGCGTTACTCGCAATCCGAGGTTTCACTGTACGCTAATTGGGATTTTTTTACCAAAAATATGTAGAAGAATACATATTGGACTAAACTGAGGAAGAAATTTTTTTTTTTACATTTTTTGGGGATATTTATTATAGCAAAAAGTAAAAAATATTGTTTGTTTTTTTTTCAAAATTGACGCTCTTTTTTTGTTTATAGTGCAAAAAATTAAAACCACAGAGGTGATCAAATACCACCAAAAGAAAGCTCTATTTGTGGGAAAAAAAGGAAATCAATTTAGTTTGGGTATATTGTCGCACGACCGCGCAATTGTTGGTAACTCGACGCAGTGCCATATCGCAAAAAATGGCCTGGTCAGGAAGTGGGTAAATCCTTCCGGGGCTAAAGTGGTTAAAGCCAGTGGTGTTGCTATGGGGGTGCAGAGGGGGGCAAGCCGCACCCGGTGACACCCGCCTGAGTGGTGAAACCATTGTTGTCGCCCACCGCTACACGCTGCCCTTTATTGCTTCTGCTTGCAGAGCTGGAGTGGAGCGAGCAGGGCACCAAGCTGTGTAGGAGAGGCTGCCTGTAACATTCCCCCGTCTTAAGCTGTCACTCAGGGATCTCCAATATCTCCGGAGGCAGCCGGAGTTGGTGGGCAGAGCTGGGGATGTGACTGCCTCCACTCCTCCCACAGACTCCTTCACTCTGGCTGATCCCGCAGCTGAAGGAGAAAAAGGTGAGAACACAGCAGCAGCAGGTGTCTTCATCTCCTGCTGTAAGTTACTGAACACTGTCTGTCTCTACATAGAGTCTTAACCTGCCCTATGCCAACGCAACCTGCCCTATGTGTCAGGACTGGGCTCAGCCCTTCTTTCTGCCAGCTCCTATCTCTCACAGTGACTCACCTGTTGATGATATCCTGCTCGTCAGTCTTGCTTACTTAAGCCATCCAGCCCAGATGATCTCTGCCTTCGCCTGGTCAACATCACAGAGATTCTCTCCTGCGTGCCTGTTAAAAACTTGCTTGGCTGATGTTCCTTCTGGCTCCAGATCCTGCTTGCTGTTCCACTATGCTGATTCCTGGCTTCCTGACTTTCTGGCTTGACTGACTATCCAATCCGGTTACCGAAGTTTTGCTATGTTTTGACTATGTTTGTCTATTTACTTTTATTATTAAACAAGTGTGATTTAACTGTACTTCTGTCTCAGTCTGATTCAAGGTTTCTGACAGTAGGCAAAGGCCATGAATTCAGAAGATGCAGTCAATCCACTTGTTGGTAATATTTTTTCCAGATTGGATGAGCAGGATCACCGTATGGATCAGTTTGCCATGGCGTTACAGACGCTCCTGAGTCGCACGGCTCCCCTGGAATCTCCCACTGTGGCTGCTCCAGTACAACCTGTGTTGCAGGCCGTCCTTGCTGCTGCCCCAGTCTCTGTGCAGACACCTGCCTTGAGTATTACCTCTATAAGAGGTATGTCTGGTTACGCTCCACTTCTCCAGTAATTTGGGGGCGATCCAGTCCAATGAAGAGGGTTTCTCAACCAGGTTGAGGTATACTTTAAAATGCTGCCCCAGGTGTTTCCAATGGACAGAAGCAAAGCAGGTTTCGTGATATCTTTGCTTTCTGAGAGAGCTTTGGCCTGGGCAAACCCTCTATGGGAGACATAAAAACTCATTGTCCTGAGTTACCCAGAGTTTGTGGCTTCTTTTAAAAGGGTATTTGACGTTCCCGCACGCTCCGCTTCTGCTGCTAAGTGCCTCATGTCCATCAAACAGAGTACGAGAACTGTTGCCCATTACGCCATTGAATTCCGTACTCTGGCAGCAGAGGCTGCTTTTTCTCACGGTCTCTCGGATACCATCAAAGATGAGATAGCAGCCCAAGATATACCCACTGAGCTTGAGAAGTTGATCACATTTGCCATCCTCATTGACTCCAGACCGCTATCTTAGCGATGTATTTGAAGCCAGTAGTTTGACCTACTGTCCTTCAACCTAGTGCCATACCCCCTCCTGCCAGGTTTACCCTCTGTCGGTCTCGGAGGATAGGGCCATGGAGGAGTATGTTGCAGACACACTTTCTCTAGGTTTCATCCGCAAATCCTAGTCTCTCGCCGGTGCTGGTTTCTTCTTTGTGACGAAGAAGAATGGTGAACTGAGACCTTGCATTGATTATAGGGGTCTCAATTGTCTCACGATTAAGAATGCTTATCCAATTCCATTATTTATGGAATTATTTGACCGCCTCAAGGGAGCAACGGTTTTCACGAAGCTTCATTTGGGAGGGACAAACAATCTCATGAGGATTAAGGAGGACGACAAATGGAAAACTCTGTTTAATACCAGAACAGGCCATTATGAGTACCTTAAAATGCCATTTGGCCTTTGCAACGCTTCGGCAGTTTTCCAGAAATTTATCAACGCTGTTCTCTGAGCTTTGTTGCAGCTATGTGTAGTGGTTTATCTTGTCAATATCCTCATATTTTCCAAGTCCCTAGAGAGCCACCACACAGATGTGTTGTGTGCTTCAGAAGCTGAGAGAGAACAAGCTCTATTGTAAGTTGGAGAAGTGCGAGTTCCAACGTGAACAGGTTAAATTTCTGGGTTATGTAATTTCCACTGCTGGTTTTTCGATGGACCCAAAGAAACTTTCAGCAGTCCTACAGTGGCCCCAACCTGTAGGTATGCGTCCTCTGATACGTTTTCTTGGCTTTGCAAGTTATTATCGGAAGTTTATTGTAACTTCTCGGCCCTGGTCAAACCCCTGACTGATATGACCAGAAAGGACGGTAACCCACAGAGTTGGTCTCCGGAGTCCATTAAGGCCTTTGAGAGTCTCAAGGCTCCCTTTGTTTCTGCTCCTGTGTTGGTACATTCTGATCCTACGTTACCCTTTATCCTTGAGGTTGATGCTGCGGAGACTGGAGTTGGCGCCCTTCTGCTTCAATGTCCTACCTCTGAGAGCGCTATGCATCCGTGTGGCTACTTTTCCAAGAAATTGTCACCTGCGGAGTGCAATTACGAGTTTGGGGACAGAGAGTTGTTAGCAATCATTTTAGCCATTAAGGAACAGAGGCATCTCCTTGAAGGTACCACTGTGCTGGTTCTCATTCTTACTGACCATAAGAATCTCACATTCTTGTCTGAGGTTAAACGCCTCTCTCCCAGAAGGGCGCAATGGGCTCTTTTCTTGTCAAGTTTCAATTACATTGTCTCATTTTTACCCGGTACTAAGAATGTAAGGGCTGACTCTTTGTCGCGACAATTTTCCTCCACTTCCAAAATGGAGTCAGTTCCGGTTCCTGTGATTCCTCCTGATCGTATTTTGGCTACGGTTCGCACCAGCCTCACTTCCCCTTTGGGTGACAAAATTCTTGCCGCTTAGGTCCATGTTCCTCCAGAGAAACCTTGTGACCGCTGCTTTGTCCCTGAGAGTCGCCGTACTGCTGTACTCCAGACTTACCATTCTCCCAAGGCTGCTGGCCACCCTGGGAAGAATTAACTCTTTTGGGCAGTTTCTCAACAATTCTGGTGGCCTGATTTACGTGCTGATATAGCCACCTTTGTAGCTGCTTGTTCCGTGTGTGCTCAGAGTAAGACTCCACGACACCTTCCAGTGGATCTCCTACAACCCATACCCAATGGAGAGAGGCCTTGGACCCATCTGTTTATGGATTTCATTGTGGAGTTACCTAACTCCCAGGGCAGCACAGTTATCCTTATAGTGGTTGACTGGTTTTCAAAAATGTCTCATTGTATTCCACTTAAGAAGTTGCCCACATCTAAGGAACTGGCTTTCATTTTTGCTTGGGAGATCTTTTGCTTACATGGGTTACCCAAGGTGATCGTCTCGGACAGGGGTAGTCAGTTTGTAAAAACAGAAAAGTCAGTGCTACTACCCATACACCACATAGCAGAGCTCCCAGGTGCTCGATCCACACTCGCTGGCTGAGTAGCTACTAATAGCCACAGTGAACAAACGCAGATTAAGTCAGTTGACGCGTTTCAGCCTATAAGGCCTTAGTCATAACTATGACTAAGTTTAAGGAGTCAGTTTGTGTCCCGATTCTGGCGCACCTTTTGTGCACAGTTGGGAATTCTGTTTGCTTTCTCCTCTGCGTATCACCCGCAGTCTAATGGGGCAGCAGAACGAGCCAACCAGTCAATGGAGCAGTTCCTACGTTGCTATATTTTTGACCATCATAACTGATCAGACCTCTTACCTTGGGCGGAGTCTTGAATTCTGCTTCCTGATTGTCCCCGTTTATGGCGAACTATGGTTTCCAACCTTTAATTTTGCCTTACTCATTTGTTCCACAGAGCACTCCTGCATTAGAGGAACATCTCCGTGGTCTTCGTTCCACTAGAGCACAAGTTCAGGAGGCTTTGCGACATGGCAATGATAGGTACAGACTCCATGCTGACCGCAGATGCCTGCCTGCGCCTTCCTACCAGGTTGGGGACATAGTCTGGCTGTCATCTCGCAACCTCCGACTCCGTGTTCCCTCTCTGAAGTTGGCACCTCGGTTTATTGGGCCTTTCCGTATTCTCCACAGGATTAACCCAGTGGCTTATGCTTTAGACCTTCCTTCTAATATGCATATATCAAATTTATTCCATGTCTCCTTATTAAAACCTTTGGTCTGCAACCGCTTTACCTCCTCGGTGCCACATCCTCACCCTGTACAGGTTGTGAACCATGAGGAGTATGAAGTACAGTCCATTTTTGACTCCCATAGGTTCTGTGGGCGCATACAGGACCTGGTGTATTGGAAAGGGTAAGGCCTGGAGGAATGCTCTTGGGTCTCATCCTCAGACATACATCCCCCTGTCCTCCTCCATGATTTCCATAGACGTTTTCCCCTCAAGCCTGGTGGTCCTCCGAGGGGGAGGGGTCGTTGAGGAGGGGGTACTGTCAGGGCTGGGCTCAGCCCTTCCTTCTCTGAGCTGGCCGCTCAGTTGTCGGTTAGTTGCCAGCTCCTATCCACAGTGAATCACCTGTTGATGATATCCTGCTCGTCAGTCCTGCTTACTTAAGCAGTCCAGCCCAGATGATCTCTGCCTTCACCTGGTCAACATCAGAGATTCTCTTCTGCGTGCCTGTTAAAGACTTGCTTGGCTGACGTTCCTTCTGGCTCCAGATCCTGTTTACTGTTCCACTATGCTGATTCCTGGCTTCCTGACTTTCTGGCTTGTCTGACTATCCATTACAGTTACCAAACTTTGGCTATGTTTTGACTACGTTTGTTCTATTTACTTTTATTATTAAACAAGTGTGCAGTGTTGTCAACCGCCAGTATTTTTACTGGCAGCTAGTACAAATTTGACACTTTTCTACTGCCAGTAAATGCCAGTTGCCAGTAAAAATATGGCTGTGATGCTTGGCCGAGACCATCCGAGTGCCTCCTACAGTGTCTTTAGACTGTACCGGCAGTGTGTCGCGTGAAGTCATGGTGCAAGGGGACGGGGCAGCGAAGCCTTATGTGCAGGTCTGCGGAACGGGAGGAAGGCAAGCCGGGAGTGGACTGAAGGGACCATCTGGCATGGAGAGAAAGGGTCACTGTGATTCAGGAGTGGACATGTCATGTCATTGAAGTGTTCTCAACATCTGTGCTGCTGCACACTGCTGCACTCTGCTGCACTATGAGAGTTAATTTCATGTGTGTGTGCCTGCCCATTCTAATTTCTTGCCCTCCTAAGTCCTGTCCCTGAGCTACTTATTTACTATATCGAAAATAAAATAAGAAATATGTTTTTGCATTAATATCTACCTTAAATCACTTTGCTAATTGCATATTGTACTTGTTTGTAGCCTAAATACTGAAATTTGCACTTTTTTGTAACTTTTGGATATGCCAGTAAAATCTTGACTGTGCCAGTAAATTTTGAGTGTCGTGTCATTAAATTTCAATCTGGTAGGTTGGCAACACTGCAAGTGTTATTTAACTGTACTTCTGTCTCGGTCTGATTCATGGTTTCTGACATTATGCCACTGCAACCTATTCTATGCCACTGCAACCTGCCCTATGTCACCCCAACCTGCCCTATGCCACCTCAACCTGCCCTACACCACCCCAGCGTGCCCTATACCACCCTAACCTGCCCTATACTATTATTTACAGGGGCCGTTTGTGGGTGTGCCTCGTGACCATGTGCTGCCTGCAGGGCGCTGGGCAGGATAGACAGCAGGGGGGGTGATACCATGTTTTGCCACACCAGGTGACATCAACCCTAGTGACGCCACTAGTTAAGGCCCAAATCTAGGTATTCCAACCACCTCTTGCCCTGCACTAGTGACATCTGCGAAAGACAGTGCCAGAAGGTCAGGTGGATTTTTTAAAACTGGAGCTAGGCTTTAATTATAGTGATGCAAACAATATGCTATGATATGCTATTCTATATTTTGGACCTTGCAGCTGTATCCTTAAAGTATAACTACTGTAAAGGCAAATCTTACTTTGTTTTGGATAGAGTAAAGAGAGATTAGAACATCTGTCAGTTTTTTTTTTCTGCCTGTGGGAGATTCACCCTCTCTATCTGTCATGTTTCCCATTATCATCAAAAGTAAAAGTGAAAGAAAATCACAAACTTTAAGCTATCCCCAGAAAATGAACAGAGGATAAATCTTCCACTAGTTCTGGTGTTCCCTCACTTTAGAAGGATTTCCTCTTGCTTTCTGTTTTGCTGATGGGAGAGGGAAATGGGAAGTCTCCCCAATCAGACACAGATGGCAGAAAAAAAACTGACAGAGTTTATAACCCTCTCTTACCCTGTCCAAAATGGAAAACAAACGTTTTGCCTTTAGTTTTTCTTTAAATGTGTTGTTTATACAAGTATCTTCATAGTGTGCCAGGTACAAGCCAGTGAGACTGGGAGTATCTCTTGGCCAGACAAAGAAGATCCATAACAGGTAATATCTAAACTGCATCTCAATAGGCAGAAGAAAATGTCAACGTGACACCTGGGAGAAAGCTGGGGAATATTTTTTTAGACACATCTGAATGATTTTACCATAGCTTATTATGCTGTGACTGCATCTCTGATTTCAGTTTTCTCTTCCTAATTCAGTTAAGCATGAACTGCTGGAATTCAGTACTTAATTCGCTGGGGATTGAACAGAGGTCATAGTTGTAGAATTTGACGCACTTACTTTTGCAAGAAGAGGAGACGTCTTCCATAGAGCTTGTTATTATTTTGTTTCAGTCTACTCCAATTCTTCTGCTGGGATTTGAAGCAAGCGTTTCATAAGTTCACTCTTGCGACCTTTCTCTTCCTGCAATTATCTAAATTTGTGGTTTATATATCTGCATTTTTTTTTTACAGTGTAGTAAGCTTGAAACTTTGAAACTTTCAAATAGGTACAAAAAATCACTGTTAATTAGTTCCCTGGTGTCCACATAACCATGTCCAACTTTTAAAATGCGGTTTTCTAACTCTACATCCCAACTATGGTGCTCTGACATGTACATCTGTGTTAACTAAATTATTTATGTTACTCATTGTGTAATTAATTTATGATCCAAAATAAAATGAGACTGGATTAAAGGTAACTGTAACAGGCACATGGAAAAATGCAGCGCGTGTACAAATGAGCATAAGTCTTTAGAATGGTGAAACGGTAAGGAAATCAATAATTCACCACAGGTGCCTTGAAACAAAAACGTCCATAGATGGATGTGAATGTCCAACTGCACAGGAGGTGTAAGTACTCCAAGGGGTGGTGGTGATCTGGTGGTTGTCAGAAAGCACCAGGCATCTTACAGCGACTTCCCAACCGAGAAACTGGGTCCCAATGGGTCATTCAGAGAAAGTGCAAAAAAGCCTCTTACCGGATCCTGTGGATTCCCATGTCAGCGACAGGGAATCGCATGCGCAGTTTGTCACCAATGACGTGGAATGGAAGATCAGGAATCGCCAATCCCTTGGATTGTGGTCTGTACGGATCTCTGCCGGCAACCGGATGGGTCCTCACAACGAACCGTCCTCACACCGAACCGTCCCAGCGTGCATCGGAAGTTTCACAAATGGTCCCCAAAAGGAGCAGTTGGAGGGACTGGGTCTCATACGGTAAATGTGGAAACAAAAGAAATATGCCTCCACATGGTGCAGATAAAAAAGGGTGTTTTTATTGACAAAAACGACCATAAACAAATAAAAGCGTGATCACGGTGGATAAAAACAAATGGGCAACAGGGAGAGCGGTATATGTACCCGACGCGTTTCGACCCAGGGGTCTTCAACAGGGGCATAGACCACTCACTCCAAGTTGCCATATATATATAATAAAAATATCTAGAGAAGGACCAATCACAAGGACTAAAAGACCAGGAGATTTGATTGGGTGAGTACAATCACATGACTTGCTTAAATGTCTAAACAAGAAGATCGTACACAGTTTTTATATAAATAGATAAATGACACTGAGGTAAAGCCCAGGAGACTATATAAAGGTCTACCAGCAGAAAAATATATAACTTTAGGATCTCTCTGACAGAGATAAAGCATTTAAAGACTTAATGCAAAAAGCACTCCTCTGCTGACAGTCCGGCGGAATGTACCGCCCTGTCGGCCAGAGGAGCCAATCCCCAGTGAGCAGACAAAAGGTGTTGGGTGGAACTGACCAATAGGCCGCTGTGTATGAACCGGCCTCTATCTCTGCACATCCACATGACCGGTCCGTGTAGGGAATGACGTCACGTCCGTGGGCGTGTCCAACGTCTCCCTCTCACGTGACTCACTGGGCCAATCCGAGAGCAAGGGTCCCACTCAACTCTGCTGTGCGTACAATCCATACACCGCAGAGGGATAGAACATGACATAAACACACCTAGCTTCCCAGCGATGCAATCCAGCAAACAACGGACGCTCAATGTGACCAAACAGCGTCCCTGTTGTATATGTGTAAAGAAATGTGCAGTGCAGCAGAACGGGTCACGGTTTATACACAGCGGCCTATTGGTCAGTTCCACCCAACACCTTTTGTCTGCTCACTGGGGATTGGCTCCTCTGGCCGACAGGGCGGTACATTCCGCCGGACTGTCAGCAGAGGAGTGCTTTTTGCATTAAGTCTTTAAATGCTTTATCTCTGTCAGAGAGATCCTAAAGTTATATATTTTTCTGCTGGTAGACCTTTATATAGTCTCCTGGGCTTTACCTCAGTGTCATTTATCTATTTATATAAAAACTGTGTACGATCTTCTTTTTTAGACATTTAAGCAAGTCATGTGATTGTACTCACCCAATCAAATCCCCTGGTCTTTTAGTCCTTGTGATTGGTCCTTCTCTAGATATTTTTATTATATATATATGGCAACTTGGAGTGAGTGGTCTATGCCCCTGTTGAAGACCCCTGGGTCGAAACGCGTCAGGTACATATACCACTCTCCCTGTTGCCCATTTGTTTTTATCCACCGTGATCACGCTTTTATTTGTTTATGGTCGTTTTTGTCAATAAAAACACCCTTTTTTATCTGCACCATGTGGAGGCATATTTCTTTTGTTTCCACATTTACCGCATGAGACCCAGTCCCTCCAACTGCTCCTTTTGGGGACCGTTTGTGAAACTTCCGATGCACGCTGGGACGGTTCGGTGTGAGGACAGTTCATTGTGAGGACCCATCCGGTTGCCGGCAGAGATCCGTACAGACCACAATCCAAGGGATTGGCGATTCCTGATCTTCCATTCCACGTCATTGGTGACAAACTGCGCATGCGATTCCCTGTCGCTGACATGGGAATCCACAGGATCCGGTAAGAGGCTTTTTTGCACTTTCTCTGAATGACCCATTGGGACCCAGTTTCTCGGTTGGGAAGTCGCTGTAAGATGCCTGGTGCTTTCTGACAACCACCAGATCACCACCACCCCTTGGAGTACTTACACCTCCTGTGCAGTTGGACATTCACATCCATCTATGGACGTTTGTGTTTCAAGGCACCTGTGGTGAATTATTGATTTCCTTACCGTTTCACCATTCTAAAGACTTATACTCATTTGTACACGCGCTGCATTTTTCCATGTGCCTATTTGTTGTTTTTGTCAGACTGTTTGCAGCAGCTTCCATTTATTTCACTGGTTAGCACGGTGTTTTCCATTTACCTTTGGTAACTGTAACAGCCCTGGTTACCACAGTAACTGATGATAAGGTGTTCACTGCAGAAGAAGAGTACAAGTAATGCAAAGCCCAAATGCATCTAAAACTTTTCCTCTAGTTTTCTCATGTGACATGAGAGTACACCCTCCATACACAGAACAGAGCTTCTAGGTGTTTTCCCCTAACATATTTTGGGTTTGTGTCACCATTTGTGGGATCTACTGCTTGTCCCTTTGACTACCAGGTACCGGAAAAGGAAGTGTGGGGAAAGGAAATTTTCCCAACATAAACAAATGACCTAAAACATGGCAGAAGATCTAACCTTTTTTCAATCTACCTAAGAAAAAAAAAAATTGGGCTTAAAAATGCAATCCATTAAACTATAGGGATGTGCCATTACTGATGTCTTAAGGCACAAGCTTTGCAGCATTTAAACTTATGCTTGTTTTTCTAAATGAGTCTCTGACCCAATACAAGAATGTAGCCAGCAACGTGTCTGGACACCTTGTATGCACATTCTTCTTTAAAGAGAAACTCAACTCAGTTTTCAAAAATTAAAAGTCAGCAGCTACAAATACTGCAACTGCTGACTTTTAAGAAAAAGACACATACCAGCCCTCAGAGTCTGTCGCTGTCTTCCTGTAAGCCGATTCTTAACTGGGCTTTGGCTCTTCAGCGCCATCATCTAAGTCAGGGGTCTCCAAACTGCGGTCCGGGGGCCAAATGTGGCCCTTTGCCTGCCATTATCTGGCCCTTGGGGCACTATTCATCCCACTGATATGAGACACTATTCTGCCCTCTGACACCAAAAATGGGGCAGAATTCATGTCACCAACAATGGGGTATTATTCCTCTCGCTAGTATCAAAGATGGGGCACTGTTTACTCCCACTGATGCCTAGAAAATGTTCTATTCAGGCTGGCCCCAGTCCGGCCCCCCTAAAATTTGAAGTACAGTAAACTTTTGTTTAGAAAGTTTGGAGACCCCTTATCAAGTTTATGGGAGCCAGCTGTGACTCTCCGAAGTGCAACAGCCGGCTCCCCATTGCACATAAACAAGACACGACAGCTCTTTGGGACTTAGGCTCCAGCCTACTGGGGAATGTAAAATGCAGCAGAAAGTTGTTGAGATGACCAGCAGACAGGCAGAGCTTACAACATTAAAGGAGATTTTTCAATTAAGCTTTTATTGGATTGTTAAAAATAACTATTGCTTGTATTGCTATTACAATGCTTATCTTATACAAAAAAAGTGTATGCTGTGACCATAGAACTCCTTTAATGACATACTGAATGCATTATACTTACTGTAGCTATCATAAAAAATATTTGTTCATCTTAGGAGACCCTGAACTTGGGTGTACATTTCATGCTGTCCCTGTCTAGTGGTCCAATGTCTGATCTCTAGCACACCGCATGGGGCAACATGGGCACTTACAGTACTTATTATTTAGGTATGTGACCTGCATCATAAGAAGTCATTCCAAACTCAAGACCTGCAGACTGTGTACAATACATTTCCCTGGCAGCTATCGGCTTCAGTTACTTTTAGGAGGTTATGCTAAAGCAGACTTAGCCTCTGATATATATTTTACATGTTAAAGCATGCTAAGCAATGTGTAATATCCAGAGTTTTAATTCCAAGAGACCACAGTGCCTACCTTTAAAAATGCCTTTATCTGTGTTTTTTTTTTTCTATAAGGACCGCATCCTATTTATTCAGGTATCCCCCTGGGTCAGCACCTACATCCTGGACAGATATGCAGAGATGACACAGTCATGTAAATTGTTGCCTTTGCAGATATTTTCTGTGTACGCAGACAGAGACCAACCCTCTTCCGCATTCTCTTACCTTGCTATTTACCTACTTAACTGTACTTTTAAGGCACTTTCACTCTTTCGGTTCATTATCAAACTACCAGTTAAACGCCTATGTGTTAATGGAGCGTTTTTGCAACGTTTTTGCAGCATTTGTGGTGTGGTTTTTAAAGGACACGTGACTCAAAAACTGCACCAAAAATGCCTAGTGGGGATGTTTTTGAGGCAGCTCCCATTCATTTCAATGGGTAGGAACATTTCTGGTGCAGTTTTTTTTAGCTATCCAAACATGCTCCAAAGATGCTACAAGCAGGATTTCTTTCACCGCAACGAAAGTGTCCCAGTGTGATAACATTAACTGATTTTAAAGGTAAGCATTTTTCTTGAGCTTTTCAGGTGCTTTTTTTAACACAAAAGTTGTGTTAAAAGTTGCAGTTTTGCAGTCTGATTACTCAGGTAGAGGAGACTCTCGGGAATCTCGTACAGCAGCTGCTCGTTCCCGTGCAGCAGGTGCTCATTCTTATGCACATGTGCAGAGTCATGAGCATAGAAGCCCAAGACAAGCAAGGACTAGAATGCATACGCAAATGCGCATTGGTGCATACATGCGGGCACGTGCGCATACATGTAGGAGTGCACACGCATCCACAGATTGTGGTGCCCAGCAGCCTATTTAAACTGAGAGTCTGCCTGGCTTCAGTACTGGATTGTCTTTAGCTCTGGTTCCTGTATTCTTGATTTTAATCCAAGTCTGCTAACCTTGTTCTTGACCCGGCTACGTCTAACACCTCTCTTGTTATATCTGCTGTTTGCTTATGTTACCGACCTCAGCTTGGATTTATGACTATATCTCCGTTTACTGATTTGGTACCCCACCAGCAGCACATTACCAACTTCCGCCTGTTCCCGACCTTGATCCTGATTCTGCAACAGACTGCCACTCAACAGGGCTTGTAACCAGACTCCATACCACCACTAGAAGGACTCCGATGTCTCCAATCTACAGCTCACTAATACAGCTTCCTGGCACCTGCGCCCTCCCACTGTCCTAGCAGTCCCTGTCTCCACTACCAGGGGTTAGTGTTGCCAACCTCCCGTTAATTTATGGGCAGCCCGTAAATTTCAGCACATTTTCCGGCTGCCCGTAAAGATGGCTGTGGGCCGAGCGTCCAACTGCGCATGCACCGTTCCAAAGCCTGCTGGGCTCGGGAAAGATATACACGCTCAGTTGGGAAGCGCATGCGCAGTTATGTATTGTCACTGCGTGTCGCCATTTTTAAATGAAAGGCACCTATAAAGGCACAGTGACAGCGCTGTCAGATCAGTCTGGGGGGGTTGCTGATGTCAGGGGGGAGTGAATACAATAATCTTAGGGGGCACTAATATAAAGCCCCCCCCCTATATTAGTAACCCCCCATTACCTTAGTGTATTCACTCTAAGGAAGGTAGTCTCTGGTCACCAGAGTGCCCCCCACATCAGAGTTCCTGGCATTTCCCCTTACAGTGCAAGGGCAATGCTGCAGACCTGATGTAAGTGGGAACTCTGATGTAAAGGGAATGCAGTGGACTTCAGTGGTTACCAGGGTTCCCCCCTTACATCAGAGTTCCCCTTTACATAAGAGTTCCCTTTCACTGTAAGGGGGAATCCTGCAGACTCTAATGTAAGGGGGAACTCTGCTGACTGGGTTATAGTAACCTGACCTTCATGTCAATGGAGAAATATGTTTTTTGACATTTGTTTAACTTAAACACATTGCTAATGGCACTAACTATATGTTTATACTTTAAATATTGATATTTGCACTGTTTAGCACTGAAAATGGTAATTTTAGGTACTTTTTTTGCAGTGGCAGTAAAAAAAACTGTCTCTACCAGTAAATTTAATGGTTTTTGCCAGTAAAAAAAATTGGTGCCGTTTGTAAATTTTGGCGTCCTGCAAGTAAATTTCACTTCAGTGGGTTGGCAACACTGCCAGGGGTGCTTGAACGGGAATTGTGCAAGAGGCCACCCTTGTCATCTCCGGCACCACAGTCAGTTACATGACAGACACTGAGAAAACTTTCCAACCACCTGCAGCAGACTAATGGCATGATCAGCGGGGAGCATCGATAATTTCAAAAAACAATTAGATAAGCACCTGAACAACCACAACATACAGAGATATGCAATGTAATACTGACATAAAATCACACACATAGGTTTGGACTTGATGGACTTGAGTCTTTTTTTGGCCTCACTTACTATATAACTATGTAACCATCTCAGCCTAAGCAAAATCACAAGACCGGAGCTCGAGCAATGTTTTTTTAACAATATAAGGTGTAGATTTTGAAAAATTATACTATTACCACATTTTGTGACAAGTCAGAAATGTATGTGCAGTAAAGTTACTGAAAGGTCCACTTTAACGTTCTATGTTTTTGTTCATGCCAGGTTCACTTTAAGTATAAATCCAGGGAAAAAAAATTGTATTTTTTTTACCATGGCCGTTTTTCTAATCACTTCCCAGATTGAGTGCACAAGTGAAGTTGAACAACACAGAAACATGAGTTGGAGCTGCAGTTGCACCCAGAAACACATCTGCTTTCAGGGGATTAAATAGAACTCAGATTAGCATAAACTGAGAGGCTTGTCGGACTTTACAGCTGTTGTTTCATGGATCACATTAGTAGATCACTGATTGATTTTCTCTGTTGCCTGCTTTTCAAAGCATATCTCAACCCTTTGGTGCTGTAATATTGTAAGCCAGGGTAGTGATGCCATTCAGCTTTTTTAATAGTACCGGTATTTATTATCCATACTGTTCAGTTATGCTTGAATAATCGATTATATCCAGTAAAAAAATAATTGATCTTGTTGTTTCACAAGGGAGAACCTATGTTTCGTATGTTATAATGAATACTTCAAAAGCCCATACCAACAAAGGAGAGCCCCAAAGTTAATAAACGCTATATTAATTAAAGTTAATTATTTAGCTATCCTGACTTGTACTTTCAAACTTGACAGGAGAGAACTTTAACCTGTTCTTTTGTTTAATAACTGTATCTTCCTGTAATGAATACTTTATTCTATAACCGCGTACTATAAAACAACAAATTTTGTTTTTTAGCAGACAAAATGATCAGACGAGAAGCATAGATGTAGGTTTGACAGATGCATTTATCAGTTTGTGCTATTTTGTGGATATAAACAAACACATTAACAGTATCCTGGGAAAAAGGAAAGTTGTACAGTCTGTCAACAGAGCAATAGATCATACCTTTTAAAAGATGACTTGTACAGGTCTACAGTATATGGGATGTAATTTGTCAATGACAATGCTGAAGGAATGAGCCAAATACATTTTCTACCTAATTTGTCAAGTCGTAATATTGTAATGAGATAGATCTGAGTCATGATGTCAGTCTTAGCTCTGGCACAGCAGGATTCAATTGTCTTTTTTTTTTGCGCCATTTAACACACTTTTTACCAGATCATGCAGACAGATATTTCTTTTTTTCCCCTATTTGATTAGGGAAGGGTTAGAAGTGTTCTTAGGCTTTTATTTGCTGTGTGTGCCTTCTGGAAATATTTTCTTTATGTCAGTTAGGTACACAGTAGTACAATTTTTTTTTTGTTTTAGTAAAATAGGATTTGTTAGTCTAGGATCACATATCTGTAAGAAACGCAGGTGAAATTGCGTGCATTCCTGATGTTCAGAGATATGCGCTGCACTTTAGCAAATGCACAGGGGTGCCATTAATTCACTTTTTAAACAGCATTTGAAAAAAGGGTTGGGGACATTTTCTGCGTGTAGGGCAGCCGATTTAAATGAATGGGCTGCCCTACACACAAAACACAGCCACATAGGTCTAAACCAAGCCTTAGCAGATATGTCTTCCATCCAGGACCCACCACTGGCATTTGGTAAACTAAATAAATATAGTTATTATATGATAATATGAGTTCATTTTATAATTTCTCTTTTCTGCTCTATAATTTGAGTGTTGGATTTTGGGCATACAGTAGACAATTTGGAGGATTCTGTTCTGGCATTTTTAAATAATATTTTGAAGTTATTATCAGCATGATAGTGCAGTTTTCAAGGTAATAATAATTTTAACTCTGCGGATAACAAGTTAAAGCTTAGGCTGGCCATACATTATACAATTTCCTTCAGATTTACCAAAAACCATATAATATGAGGTCAAACCTAGACACTTTCAATTTGTAGTCAATTCAGCAGGCCCTTGCACTGCATAGTTGAAGGTAAATTTAAAGGAAATTAAATAAAAAAATTGTATTATGTATGGTCAGTTTAAGGATAAGAAGTGGGATTGTTTTAAGGATTAGGGTAATAGTTAGGACCAGGGTGAGTTTTACGGGATAACAGTTGCTTTAGCCATAGGTTTAGGTAATAAGTGAAATTGAGGAACAGGATTGGGGGCTAGTAAATGTTTTAGGGGTTAGGATAAGTTTTAATATATTTTAAGTGACAGGAGTTAGTTTGTATTAAACTTTGGGATTGAAACATTTTTTTCTGCAATAACACACCGAATTTCAGTGCCTACTTTATACTGCCAAAATATAATGCACTGGTAGTATGTGTCCCCAATATGGATAAAATGCAGTAGACTCCAAACATGATATAGAAATGCTCTTAGACCACAAGGATACCTATAAACATTCTGTTATCATCCAAACCATTATATTTCAATGCAGATCAGTGTTCTCGGGCATCTTGGCTGATCTAGATTGGCTTGCTAGATTTACAAGCTTGATACACTAGCAACCCATGGTATGAAAGTTGATATCGATCTCAACTGTTTTATTACAGATTTCTAGTCATAGGTCCATACATATATTTTTTTATACATACATTTTTTTCCTATTTTTCCCCCTCTTAATTTTTAGTTTTAATCAATTCATTTTTTTATATTATATATAATATTTTATATTATATTACTTACATTTAGAGCTGCACAATTAATCGTCAAGAATCGTTATCGCGATCTTGACTAAAGTGTTTCACAAACTGGGCAGTCTGTCAAGAATCAAAACATTCTTTATCAACTTGTCAATGGAATAGCCTTTTTGTGTAAGTGAAAAAAGTTTAACCACTTAAACACTAAACCTTTTTCTGACATTTGTTGGTTTCAAGTTTTCAAGTTAAAATCATTTTTTTATTGCTAGAAAATTACTTAGAACCCCCAAACATTATATATATATATATATATATATATATATATTTAGTAGACACCCTAGAGCAGCCTTTCTCAACCCTTTCAACACATAGGAACCCTTGAAATAGTTCTCCGGTCTCGGGGAACCCCTGCTAAAAATTAGACATCTACAACTCGTGATACAATAGTGTGATGGTCAGTGGGAACGATGGTCCTTACACTTGTGGTCATTGGGAAGAATTACCTCCTTACAGATAGCTAAAAAGATCAATGGTGTCAGTGGGAACGTATCTGAGAGGCAGAAATTGCCCAATGCTGAAGGAACCCCTAGCAACCTTTGAAGGAACCCTAGGGTTCCACGGAACCTTGGTTGAGAATCACTGCCCTAAAGAATAAAATGGTAGTTGTTCCAATATTTTAAGTCTAATTTAAGTTTTTTAAATTACTTTAATGAATTTAATAATAAAAAAAACAATCAGTAAAGTTAGCCCACCTTTTTTTGTATAATGTAAAAAGATTTTACGTAGCGAGAATCATGATCTTTTTATTCTAAGCAAAAAAAATCGTGATTTTATTTTGGCCAGAATCGTGCAGCTCTACTTACATTGTTTGTGATTTATATAGTGGTATATACAGTATGCTATAGGAAAAAAAGTATAGGCAAGAAATAAAAATGTCAAATTAGTCTCTTATTATAAGATGACACTATGGAGAATAGTTGGAGAGTGAGCACTTTATTAGGTGGTTGCAATATGCTTTTCTACCAAAAGATGGAACTAATGAGTGGATTCCAAGGTTTTAAATAGGAGTGTTAAGAATATAACAATTTTTTAATTATTTATGTAAGATACATCTACCAATTGCATTTCTCAAAATACGGGTTAAGAAAGTTACATAAAAACATTGGTTTGGGTATTAGTAGTATTGCTCAATCTCATTAAGATTTGAGAGTATTTAGGATGCAGAAGAGGCAGCGGAGGCCTTGCCTCCTAATGATGCTGAGGATATGACGAAATGCGTAGGGGAGGAAACTTCCGTTACATCATTCCGTTGTTTGGAGCACATGCCGGCTCCCATTCGCTTTGGAGCAGCAGCATTGTTCTGTGAGAACATTGCCAGATTGTTCCGGGTGCCATGGGAGGCACTACAATTGGGAATAGTATATATACATTTTTTTATCTGTTAATTTGAATAAACGGTCTTACGCTATGGGAGTTGTTTTGTACTTTTCTACCTTCTTTGAGACAAACATGAGTATATCGGTTCCTGGAGTATGGGGCATATAGTCCAGTGGATCTGTGACACAAGATCTTTGAGCTTCCTTGGTGTACACTACAGGGGGTCAACTACTATTGGTTTGGTCCTAAGGGGACACGGGTGAAAACATAGTTGGAACTGTTTGGAGGATACACAATAATGCACAAGTCACCTTATTTGAGAAGAAATGTCAGCAATTTCTGGATTGCACAAATTGCACTTTTATATTGGACTGCATTTTATGGATACAGGCACCTTCTTTATTTGTTGTTGATTTATGATAGGGTTTGTTTTGTATACATATGTAAAGGATCTCTTAGAATTTTTTTGAAAGAGTGTGTTTAATATTTTTAGGTCAAGCGCAGCTTATACACATATACACTATATACAGTTAAACTAATCTTGTATTATTATAAGACTAAACTGAACCCAACTTTGTAGAGCCTTACATATTACCAGTATGTCATTTTCATTCTAGTAAATCCCATGAGAAGCTAATTTGTGCTGATGAGACCCATTTGACAGTGAGGCTATGTGTGGTTACTCCTGAGGTATAAAGAGCACTTCTCATTTAGCAACTTTTTCTCCATTGAATATAGAGTACCGCATTCTGCTGTTAGAGAGTAGAAAAAAAAAATCACACCGGGCCCAATAACTTGTGCAGCACATGTGTGCAAACATACTATTGAAATCATCCCTGTATGGAATACTGTACACACAATCTTTCGAAATGTCTTCATTCTGGTTTCCCAAATTTCTAAAAACATATTAAAAGACATTAAAACATAAAAAAAATGCAGGTGTTATGTAACTTGAAATTTGGCTTGTTGATATGTTTTCTTTTTTGAAATAGAAGAACCATTCCGCTTGAGCACTCATCAGGATTCAATACTACAAAACAAAATACATAATATATTTAGTTTGATTTATTTTCAGTACACACTTGGCACATGTTTTAAAGAGAGCACTAAAGACACCATGTCACAGACTCAAAGAATTGCAGGTAAAAGCACAGAAAAATCAAGTATTACAAATGCTTATCTGCAGCGTTTTTCCTTTTCCATCATTTATTTTTTAATGACCTGCAATGTGCTCATTCCAGAAAGTGTAATTTCCCTAGCATAGTGCCCTCCCTCTCTAACCCCCTTCTGTTCTGGAAGTGTCTGATTACCTACTGTGCTGACCCAGCTACTCTGTTCCTTCCATTACCTCTCTATAAACCATTTTGTGTAGGGAGAGTGGTAAAAAGGAATACTACAATTAGTGTCACTTGAGTCTGCTGGGGTGTTTACATCACATCCAAGATGGCAGAACCTGTAGTCTCAGGGCTTATGGATGTTTATGCAAGTGTGATGTTTACAGGTAAATGACATGCATAAAAAAAATTGTCAAAAGTATTGACGCCTGCCTTTACACGCACATTTAATGGCATCCCAGTCTTAGTCCGTAGGGTTCAATATTGAGTTGGCCCACCTTTTGCAGCTATAACAGCTTCAACTCTTCTGGGAAGGCTGTACACAAGATTTAGGAGTGTTTAAAGGCAGGCGTCTTAATACTTTTGGCAATAGAGTGTATGTTAAATGCATATATTTTCTTATGAGAAGGTTGTTTTTGAAATGAATATTTTGGCAACAGAGTCTCTTAAAGGGGTCATACTTACCTTCTCTGTGCAGGGGTTTTGGCCTCTATCCTCCTTTTCTGGGGTCCCTCCACTGTGCTCTTAGCTCCTCCTATTCTCGAGTGCCCTGACGGAGAAGTGCTTTCCCTGGGGGCACTCGAGCGGGCACGCTCGCGTTTCCTACTGCTGCGTCCATTGACACAGGCAGCAGGACCCAGCCCCGCCCCATGGCTCCCGCGTCATTGGATTTTATTGACAGCAGCAGCGGGAGCCAATGGCTCCTGCTGCTATCAATTTATCCAATGAGGACACAAGACACCGGCTGGAGCTGGTGTGCTGCACAGTGGAGGTAAGTATGACATTTTTTTTATTTTTAAAAAAAATAAAAATTACCCTTAGGCCCCTTTCACACTTATACGACTTCAAAGGAGCACGATTTTACCGCAATTTTGCCGCGATTTTACCGCGATTTGCCGCGATTTGGGAGCAGTACTACTTTGTACGACTTTGCCACATTTTTGGCATTAACAAATGAAAACATACAGTAGTTGGTATGAATCATAAGGGGGAACTCCACGCCAAGTTTCAAATAAAAAAACTGGCGTGGGTTCCCCCCCAGGGGCATACCAGGCCCTTAGGTCTGGTATGAATTGTAAGGGGAACCCCCTATGCCGAAAAATCGGCGTGGGGGTCCCCCCAAAATCCATACCAGACCCCCCCCCTCCTGGACCGTACCAGGCCGCATGCCCTCAACATAGGGGGTGGGTGCTTTGGGGCACGCTCGCGTTTCCTACTGCTGTGTCTATTGACACAGGCAGCAGGACCCAGCCCCGCCCCATGGCTCCCGCATCATTGGATTTTATTGACAGCAGCAGCGGGAGATCATGGCTCCTGCTGCTATCAATTTATCCAATGAGGGCCCAAGACACCGGCTGGAGCTGGTGTGCTCGTCCCCATCGCTGGAAAGACCAGGTTCAGGTAAGTAAAAGGGAGGCAGCTACAGCACAGGAGGTTTTTCCCCTTAATGAATAGAGGTGAAAAAAACCTGAGGGTTCTCTCCACGGGCTCCAAGCTCTTGATTGGATAAATTGATAGCAGCACAGCCATTGGCTCCCACTGCTGTCAATCAAATCCAATGATGCGGATGCTGAGGGGTGGGGCCGAATCCTGCATTCGGCCTCTATGGACGCTGAATGCTGGACTCAGGTAATCCCCCAGAAGAGAGATTCTCCCAGGGGGTTATCTAATGTGGGGAGGAGCAACCAGAGCTGCCGTGGGACCCCAGAAGACGAGGTTCGGGCCACTCTGTGTAAAACGAGCTGCACAGTGGAGGTATGACATTTTTTTTATTTTTAAAAAAAAAAAAATTACCCTTAGGCCCCTTTCACACTCATACGACTTCAAAGGTGCGCGATTTCGCGGCCGGGATTTTGCCGCAATTTTACTGCGATTTGCCGCGATTTTACCGCGATTTGGGAGCAGTACTACTTTGTACGACTTTGCCACATTTTTGGCATTAACAAATGAAAACATACAGTAGTTGGTATGAATTATAAGGGGGAACTCCACGCCAAGTTTTAAATAAAAAAACTGGCATGGGTTCCCCCCCAGGGGCATACCAGGCCCTTAGGTCTGGTATGGATTGTAAGGGGAACCCCCTACGCCGAAAAATCGGCGTGGGGGTCCTCCCAAAATCCATACCAGACCCTTATCCGAGCTCGCAGCCCGGCCGGTCAGGAATTGGGATGGTGACGAGCTAGCGGCCCCCCCCTCCTGGACCGTACCAGGCCGCATGCCCTCAACATGGGGGTGGGTGCCTTGGGGCATGGGGGGGCGCCCTGCGGCCCCCCCACCCCAAAGCACCTTGTCCCCATGTTTAAGAGGACAAGGGCCTCTTCCCGACAACCCTGGCCGTTGGTTGTCGGGGTCTGCGGGCGGGGGGCTTATCGGATCAGGGAGCCCCCTTTAATAAGGGGGCCCTGAGATCCCGGCCCCCCACCCTATGTGAATGGGTATGGGGTACATGGTACCCCTACCCATTCACCTAGAGAAAAAAGCGTCAATAAAAAAACAGTACACAGGTTTTAAAGTAATTTATTAGGCAGCTCTGGGGTCTTCTTCCGACTTCGGGGGTCCTCTTCCGACTTCGGGGGTCTCTCCGGCGTCTTCTCCCGGTGTCCGCATCTTCTGCCGGCTCCACCGCTATCTTCTGCCGCTCTTTTGCCAGCGGTGGTCTGGACTTTTGGATCGTCTTCTTCCCTCTTCTCTTCAAGAGATGTTGACACGACGCTCTCTCCAGCTGCAATGGTCTCTGAACGCTCCGCAACGGACTTATATAGGCGGTGACCCCGCCCCCTTATGCCGTCACAGTCCCTGGGCATGCTGGGACTGTGACGTTTTAGGAGGCGTGGTCACCGGGTGATGACCACGCCCCCTTATGATGGCACAGCATGCCCCGGGACAGTGACCTCATAAGGGGGCGGGGTCACCGCCTATATAAGTCCATTGCGGAGCGTTCAGAGACCATTCCAGCTGGAGAGAGCGTCGTGTCAACATCTCTGGAAGAAAAGAAGAAGGCAGAAGTCCAGACCACCGCTAGCAATTGAGCTGCAGAAGATAGCGGAGGAGCCAGCAGAAGATCAGGACACCGGGAGGAGACCCTGGAGAGATCCCCGAAGTCGGAAGAGGACCCCCGAAGTCGGAGGAAGACCCCGGAGCTGCCTAATAAATTATTTTAAAAACCTGTGTACTGTGTTTTTTATTGACACTTTTTTCCCTAGGTGAATGGGTAGGAGTACCATGTACCCCATACTCATTCACATAGGGTGGGGGGCCAGGATCCCGGCCCCCTTATTAAAGGGGGCTCCCAGATTCCGATAAGCCCCCCGCCCGCAGACCCCGACAACCAACGGCCAGGGTTGTCGGGAAGAGGCCCTTGTCCTCATCAACATGGGGACAAGGTGCTTTGGGGTGGGGGGGCTGGCAGGGTGCCCCCCATGCCCTAAAGCACCCACCCCCCATGTTGAGGGCATGCGGCCTGGTACGGTCCGGGGGGGGGCTCGCTCGTCCCCACCCCCATTCCTGACCGGCCGGGCTGCGTGCTCGGATAAGGGTCTGGTATAGATTTTGGGGGGGACCCCACGCCGATTTTTCGGCGTAGGGGGTTCCCCTTAGATCCATACCAGACCTAAGGGCCTGGTATGCCCCTGGGGGGGAACCCACGCCGGTTTTTTCATTTAAAACTTGGCGCGGTGTTCCCCCTCTGGATTCCTACCAGACAGCTGTTAGCACTGCCTGTCGCTCATCGCGAAAGGAAAAAAAAGTTTTCCTTTCCCGATCAGCGAGCCAGGCTTGTGCTTACAAAGTCGTACTGAAGTCGTGTCTATATTATTCAGGCACGATTTGCATTCTACTTCAGGGTTTAACATTGAGGTCTATGGAGTACAACTCGCATAGAAGTTGGACCAAAGTAGTGCAGGGACTACTTTCAAGTCGGCATGTATAAGTGTGAAAGGGGCCTTACAATCACGTTAAGCACTAAAACAAAGTGGTTTATCATTTCATAGTTGAACCTTGAGAAACAAATAGAATAAAATAACCTCACACTAACCTAAATGAGGGAGGTGGAGATAGATTTAAATTGTTACTATAGCTTCTGTTAATAAAAGTGTCTTTATTTCCTGTAGTAAAGAGTGGTCACTCAAGAATGCACAATGGATATAAGTTTTAATAAAGATCTTTTTTAACAGGGACCAAGGGACCACAAATATCTTGGGAGAGAAAGAATGATTGAAACTGTACTTAGAACATTATTGAAAACTAAACAAAAAATTATGTATAAAAAAAGTGTTAGCTCTGAGTTGGTGATCAATTTGAATACCAGAATACAAAATGTCTAAACTCCCAACTGTACCTCTATCAGAAGGACTGACCCTTTTTTTGAGACCAAATCTCCATGTCCCTCGTACAGCCTTATTTGTCCCTCCTTTTGGTCTGATGTGTACATCCTTATACAAAATGTACTATTTTACTACCAAAAATGTTACACTACACTAAACTTTTTCCAACATCTATATTACTACTTTTGTTGGTGTTAAAAGCCAACATATAGGTCAAAAAACACTGGTTTAGACATTTTCTACATATTAGATTTTCATTGTCCATATCCATTGCCCACCAGGCTATTGCGGGCATGTGTCCTTTGCTGTGTGCTTAAAGATGTACCTCTTTATCATTTTGGAAATTTGGAAGGTATGGTCCACCCATTGTAAAAATAAAAATGAAGCTCTGGCTGCAATATTCATCCCCACTCTTGTCATGTCACCTGCAGATTCACCTGTTTTTACATCAGTCCTCCTATTTATTTACTTTATTTATTACAGCAATTGTTATAGCACTGTCAATACCGCATACTGTAGATTAAGATCAGTCTCGAGGATCTTACAATCTAAAGTCACTATCTCACAAACATACATGCACACACATATTCGAATGGGCTAATTTTTGCTAGCATGTACTGTATATATAGTATAGGACAGAGATAAGCTTTCCTCTTTTTCAAGTTTGAATAAAAAATTTTGAAGCACCTTCCTGAAGTTCTAACTGACACAAATTTGGGTTTGGAGCAGAGGTCTGTAGACATGCCCGATAGGTATATATGACTGAAAATACAATATCAGCATTATGCAGCATGGTCCATTTGAATACTGTCAGGAAGTCTAAACTATTGATCAAGACAGCAATACCAACTATTTATTTACTCAATATAAGACAGTGCCTCCAGCCTTCCAGCGTGCCAACTTAATTAGCATTAAATAAATTAGTTAAACATAACACATGATGATTAATTTCCTGAGTTTTTTTTTTAAGGTCACCAGCCTTTTTGCAGGCCCGGGGGTCAATCACGCTGGTGGTAAGCAATTTTTCGAGGGCAAAGGCTGGTGTTGGCATTTCAGTCATCATGGCACCATGGTTGATATGGTGTCAGGGTGATCGATGGTGATCGAAGCTCATTGTTTCTATTGATTGTTACATTCTAATTTATAATGAAGTGGTTCAACTCACCATAATGCAGAATCAGTGGGAGCCTTGGGCGTGTCACTTGCCACATCTCCTGCCACCAGATGCAGCATGTCACTTGCCACCGTCGCCTGTTCTGCCACCAGATGCAGCTTTTTAACTTGCCGTCACCTGCCACTAGATGTGGATTGTCACTTGCCATGTCGCCTGTCCTGCCACCAGATGCAGCTTTTTTACTTGCTGTCACGTGCTACTAGATGTGGATTGTCACTTGCCATGTCGCCTGTCACTTACCACGTCACTTGTCACGTCACCTGCCACCATTTGCAGATTGTCACTTGCCACGTCACTTGTCTTGTCACCTGCCACCATTTGCAGATTGTCACTTGCCACCATTTGCAGATTGTCTCTTGCCATGTCACCTGCCACCTGATGTGGATTGTCACTTGCCACATCACCTGCCACCGTTTGTAGATTGTCACTTGCCACGTCACCTGCCACTAGATGTGGGTTGTCACTTGCCAACTGATGTGGATTGTCACTTGCTATGCCAGCAGTGACACCAAATGTGCATTGTTGCTGCATTGGTGGCAGGCTGGCAGCACTGGTCCATTTAGTGAGGGCAGGAGAGCGGAGATGCGGGGCGGGCAGTGAGAGATGATGTCATCTCTCTGCTCCAACATTGAAGTGGCCCAGTTGTGAAGGCGGAAGTGGTGACGTAGAGCGGGAGGAGAGAAATGATGTCATCTCTGCTCGTCCCCCCTGCTCGTCTCTCTCCACCTCCAATGCAGCCCGCCAGCCGCAGCCGCGACCCGCTGGTTAGGCAGGGACCCTGCGGCAAGAGACTCGGGGCTATGGGCGCCAGATTCGGGGCTACAGCCTCAATAGCCACCCCCTGACGACACCTATACATGCAGGGGCGTAACTAGAAATAGCAGGGCCCCATAGCAAAATGTTGTATGGGGCCCCCCTGCAAACAGCCCCCCCCCCACAGCTGCCCTAGTATCAATGCAGCGTGACCTGTGCCACATACAGCGTGACCTGTGCCCAATGCAGCGTGACCTGTGCCCAATACAGCGTGACCTGTGCCCAATACAGCGTGACCTGTGCCCAATACAGCGTGACCTGTGCCCAATACAGCCTGGTCTGCCTGTGCCCCATACAGCCCCACCTATGCAGAAGAAGAGGCAAGCCACCCGGATCAGCAGAGAGCATTATTGCCCACTGTAATAGCTTTCATTTGAATTTCCTGTCTTCCCGGGGCTCATTGTTACATACCCCCACCTCTTGGCCCGACGCCTTTGATGACGTCACATATCCTGCATTGGATCGGTGTTCTGTCTATCAAAGGCACCGGGCCAAAGGGTGGAGCTATGTGACGTGAGCCCCGGGAACACTGGAAGTTATAATGAAAGCTCTTACATTGGGCAATTCAGCTCTCTGCTGATACGGACAGCTCGCCTCTTCCTTTCCTCTCTCTTCCCCTGGCTGGGAGACTGTGCCGGCGGTGCTCTTATCCTCACTGGGCCCCACTCGGCTGCGGGCCCCATAGCACCCGCATGGGTCGCTATGGTGGTAGTTACGCCCATGTATACATGCAAGTATAGACTAATTATTTACCGTCAAGTCACTAAAAATTATATATGTCTAATTTATCCAGATACACAAAATCACAGTTATATCAATAGCAGGTTGCTTTAGCAGTAATAAGTATAACTATAAATTGTAGCTTAAAGCGGTTGTATACCCCTTTATTTTACATTTTTACCTACAAGTAAACCTATAATAAGTTTTACCTGTAGGTAAATGAATATCTCCTAAACTTGCACGGTTTAGGAGATATTCACCCTGCATGTAGCCGCTGACGTCAGCGGCACATGCGCAGTGAAGGTCCAGCGTATCGTGTCTGAACTTGCCACACTAGAGGACTCCCGCATGCATGTGCGGGAGTGACGTCATCGCGGCTCCAGCCACTCACAGCGCCGGAGCCGTGAACCCAGAAGAAATGCAGAGGGCAAAATGTCAGCTCCCTTGGTGGTGACCGGGATGCGATGCCGACGCATCGTTCTAAGCATTTCTAATTTCATTCTAAGCAGTATTTCATATTGAGCTAGTATACAGTGCATACTAGCTCATTATTCCTTTGCCTTAAAGGTTTTTTTTTATTTGTTTTTGTTTTTTTTCGTTTGCTAGTAAAGGAACCGCTTTAAGAACTTCAGAAAGAAATCAATTTTCCTATTTTTCATTCAGTAGGTATAGTCACCACTATCTCCGAATACAAGTAATTTAGGCTATGCTGCTAGACAACAAGGTCCACCCCAATCAGTCCCTCTCCTCGAATTCTCTGCAGCAGAATGCGTGGATCGAGTATATACTACTAGGTACGGCGACACAGCTCAACTTAATAACTTTGATTCCTTAAAGCAATGTAAAACCCAAACCAAACATCTATTATATTGCAGCTTACCAATTCTTAGATTTGATGGCTGTATTACTTTCCTTTCTTAGGCTTTCTGTCTTCTATTTTCATATGGTGATCTGGCCAGTAAGTCTGTTTTTTTTCAATAGAAATGCTTCCTTGCAGTTGCAGGGATGAGACATATCATTTAACACTGACAGGGTTGTGTAAAAAGATCAGCTTTTATGTATGTAGAACCTTTATCCCAAAATGATAAAAACTTACACATTGGTGACCCCCAGTAGAGAAAGTTGCATAGAGGTGATAGTGGGAGGACTGAACCATGTACAGGTTAGGGGGGTCCCCGGCACACACTTGGGGTAGTCAGCTGCCTGACTACCCCATGGCAATGGGTAGTCAGGCAGCTGCGGGTGACAATCAGCGGGAGGACTTGGTGTCTCTCCGGCTCTCAGCGGAACACACATGCGGCTCTCATCTGTTGATCCTCACGGAGCTCCAGCCGGCACCGGACTGAGTGTGATCCCAGGAAGGAGAGACGGAGTCCCGGGAACCTAGTGTGCTCCGTCCCCCGCTATTCCCCTCTTCCTCCAGTGATCAGCCGGGTTAATGGATCTCTGCCCGTTTTCTCCGCTCTGATCGCACTGTGGATGAAGTGAGAACACCGGTGAAGAGTATCCCCGGCATCCCTTTAGATGGGTCAAAGGCGGCACAGTCCTCCCCCCCACCGCTGCTGCGCCTCTGACACTGTACAAAGGGCCTCGGGAGTGGCTACCTGTTGTGTTGAGACCGACATAGTTTCTGGCTGCAGAGAGAGGGAAGAGGGTCACCAGTGGCCGGGCGCCATAGGCGGCTGCCTAGTCCGCCTAGTGATAGCACCGGTCCTGTTGCATACAAGGTGAGAGGTTAGTGGGGACTGAGGGCTCTTAGGGGGTTTGGGGGCACTGTGAGAGGTTGAGGGGCACTGAGGCCCACTAAGGGAGGTTGGGTAGTCCTGTGGAAGCTGGGAGACACTGTGGCAATTTAGGGAATCTTCAGCTATCTGGAGGCCAGGGAGAAAGGAGGCCACGGCCCACCAGTGGTCCACTGCCTGATGGTTGAGAACTCTGCCCTAGACTATGCTGATTTATATCAAGCAGTGATCAACTATTCATAAGAAATTCAATAGCTGTGACTGCAGCCATTCATAAAAAATGAGACCCCCCCTGCTGCCACCACCATGTACTGTGCCCTCCGTGTGCTATAGCTCCTCTGTCTCTGTTGTCACCTGCCTCAGCTGTCTCTGTCATCACTCCCTGCAGTACCACTCTCCCCCAGCCTTTGTGTGCCCACCAGCTGTTGGTCTTCCCTCTCACCTTGCTGGCAATGAGACCAGTGTCCTGGCACCATATCAGTATTATTGCTTGCTTTTCTGTTTAGGATGTCGAGCGGTGAGATGTTGGCAAATATGCTTCTTATGTTTATTGATGTCCTTCAATTCATGAATGAGCACTGAAGAGCACCATAGTTCCATGTTCAGTTTAGACCACAGAAATTTTTCCAGAGCGGTACAATTGGTGTACATACTGTCACCAACGGGCCTATCAACTATCAAGCATATAGCATAAAAACATCCATGTAAATACACAACCCCCTCCACCCACATAAAAGTACACTTTGGTGATGTTCACTGCTTTGCAAAAAGACTCAAATTTAAAATGTACGAAGATTTGTTATTTATTACCTCTATGAAGTTTTATGCTTTCGATTTAGTAGGAATTTTGTAAGTTATGTTGTGTTTCTGTAAACTAATAATGAACTTAGTTTATTTTTTATCTAAAAAATGGTTTTGATAAATATTTGTGCAACTATCACACAACACCTTGGGGCTGATTTACTAAAACTGGCGAGTGCAAAATCTGGATGCATAGAAACCAATCAGCTTCCAGGTTTTATTGTCAAAGCTTAATTGAACAAGCTGAAGTTAGAAGCTGATTGGCTATCATGTACAGCTGCACAAGATTTTACACTCTCCAGTTTTAGTACATCGACCCCATTAAATCAGCACCATCTTTTGTAGGAGAGGGCTTACAGTGAAAATTGTAAGTCAATCTCTTTGCACCTAAGAGTAAAACAAATCTTAATGCCCAAGCACAATTTTGCAACCTTGACATGTGTTAGTAAAACTGCGCATATCATCACAACTACTTTGTGCATCCAGGTGGATTATACCTTGTTTTTTTCAAGACAATTTGGACTTTCATTTAGTGGTAAATGGTAATGGATATCTCCTGATTTTTTTATTATCAAAGGAAAACTGGCCCAAAATAGTAAAAAACCACCAAAGAACAACCCAAAAGAAATTTTCTTGCTCTTGACGATCGCAGCAATACCACATATGTGTATGTTAGTTGTTGTTTGTACCCGTAGTACAGCTCAGAAACAGTGCACATTTTGCTTTTTTTTAAATCCCACTGTAACTAAAACACACTGACCCTAACTGACACTAATACCGATTAAAAAAATAATTCTGTCTAAAAAAATACTGACCCTGACCCAAACACTAACTCTGGTACCGACCTAGATCAAACCTTGATCTACAGTAGGTTTTTTATTTTTTCACACACACTTCTTGTGTAGCGCTAAAAGGCTGTGACCTAATGAAAGGAAACATTCCACAGGTCTACCTCAATGAGCTGAGATCGATGTGAGGTGACCCAAAACAACCAACAAATAAGTAAATGTAAAGGATAATAAACCATACACACAAATATATGTGAAAACAAATATAAAAAATACAGACATAAACAAAAGTAACAAGTATCAATGTCCACACAGATATATATATATGGAGGTGAGAAGTTCTTTCTCCTCAATCTCCAACTGGAGTTAATACATATGTTCAGAAGTGACTGTTAAATACACTTGTGGACACTCCAGACAAATAGATAAGAGGTTGGGTGGGTACTTTTACCAAATAGGGTGGACGCACCTACCATACGGCAGTGCGTCAACCAGGCTTGTAATGCTGGATTCCAGATGGTATACGAGTGCCAGGCTGAGTTGTATCAGTGGGTCTGCGACTCCAGCCCACTCGCTAGTTGATATGCGGTTCCAGTACCCTCGACACCCAGACCAATCCAAGGTCACAGCCTTTTAGCTCTATATAAGTTTTTTTACATTTTTTATTTGGACTTTTTTTGAGTGTTAGCTGCTGTTTGCACTTTATATTTGGTTTAGCACAGTACTTCACCCTCAGGAGGGCTAAGTCCACGCCCCACGCTATATAAGGCTGCTGCTTACACGGCGGCTGTATATAGTCTAATGAATGAAGAGAGATTAGGCAGCTTAGTTAGTGGTGTTCAGGCAGTGTATTTGATATATATATATATTTCTGCATTTAGTGTAGAATATATATATATATATATATATATATATATATATATATATATATATACACATACACACACAGCCTAGTATATACTCTGCATTTAGTGTAGATTTAGTGTAGAATCTATATCCAGGCAATGTAGTATATATAATATAGTGTAGTGACGTGGTTAAGAGGACGCCTGCGCCAAGAAAAAAAAAAATGACATGGGGTCCCCCCCAAAATTCATACCAGATCCTTATCCGAGCATGCAACCTGGCAGGCCGCAGGAAAATGGGGGGGACAAGAGAGCGCCTCCCCCCCTCCTGAACCGTACCAGGCCACATGCCCTTAACATGGGGAGGGTACTTTGGGGTCCCACCCAAAGCACCTTGTCCCCATGTTGATGAAGACAAGAGCCTCATCCCCACAACCCTTGCCCGGTGGTTGTGGGGGTCTGCGGGCAAGGAGGGTTATTGGTATCTGGAAGCCCCCTTTAACAAGGGGGCCCTCAAATCCCGCCCCCCATGTGAATAGGTATGGGGTACATTGTACCCCTACCCATTCACCAAAAAAAGAAAGAGTTGTGGGCAATTCCTTTATTTAAAAAAAAAATAAGTGTCCCGGGATGTCCATCCATCTTCAATCACTGCTCCGACGGTCCCAAAACCCCCCAAAAACTGAAAAACGCTGCCTCCAGGAGAGGCGTCCCCGCGACTGCCGTCTTTTGCTGTCACAGCTGTTATATAGTCAAGGGCGGGGCCACCTGGGGGCATAAATGGGTGACCCCGCCCCTCCGACGTCACATGGGTCACTCGGTTACGTCAGGATGGCCCCACCTTTGGCTATATAAAAGCTGTCTAAGCAAAAAGACAGCAGTCGTGGGAATGCCCCCCTCCCGCAGATCCCCACAACCACCGGACAAGGGTTGTGGGGATGAGGCCCTTGTCCCCATCAACATGGGGACAAGGTACTTTGGGGGGACCCCAAAGCACCCTCCCCATGTTGAGGGCATGTGGCCTGGTACGGTTCAGGAGGGGGGCGCTCTCTCGTCCCCCCCTTTTCCTGCAGCCTGCCAGGTTGCGTGCTTGGATAAGGGTCTGGTATGGATTTTGGGGGGACCCCCGCGCCATTTCTTTTTTACATTTTGGCACGGGGTTCCTCTTAAAATCCATACCAGACCTGAGGGGCCTGGTATGGATTATGGAGGGGACCCCATGCCGTTTTTTTTAAACTTTGGTTCGGGGTTCCCCTTAATATCCATACTAGACCTAAAGGGCCTGCTATGGATTTTGGGGAGACCCCCACGACATTTAAAAAAAGGGTTCCCCTTAATAACCATACCAGAGCCAAAGGGCATGGTAATGGACTAGGGGGGAACCCACGCTGTTTTTTTCAATGTTTTTTTTATGTATGTTTGCCAGGATCTGGTAATACATTATAGCCACAAGCAATTAAAAATGACATTTTTTCCTTTAGAAATGTCATTTTGCTGCAGGACTGTTATGAACATGGGAAAGTTGCGCTACTTTACAGGCAGACTAAGGGGACCCCCCCCCCCCAGACACAATATTTAAAGGAATATTTTATTTTTATTGTTTTACTTTAAGCATTATAAAAATCATTGCTCCTGAAAAAACGTCCCTTTTAGAAAAAATATTTTGCATTGATACATGTCTCCTGGGGCAGTACCTGGGTCCCCATACACTTTTTATGGCAATAACTTGCATATAATCCATTAAAATGAACACTTTTGATTTTTCACATTCGTGTTCCATAGACTGTAACCCCGTTCGGGTGTTCGCACAAATTTTTTGCCTGTTCACATGTTCTGCTGCGAACCGAACCGGGGGTGTTCGGCTCATCCCTATTGATAGCCAATCAGAGGCTACCACAGTGATCAGGTGACCTGGAACTGGAAGTTCCGGGTCCCAATCGTTAGAACGGGGCACAGAGCTCACGGTGAGACCCTGGTCTCTGTGCTGGGAGAGGGCATGTGGCGCGCTCCCAGCACAAAAGGGGATACGCAAATATGTGGCCCTTTGGAAAAAAGCCTAGTCCAGTGGGGCCGCATATTTGCATACAGTCGGCATGAAGGAGTTAAAAATTATAAAATTATGAAAATTTACAAAATTAGTCTGAGGTGTAAAATGGAGATCAAGGCCTGGCAGCAGAAGGGTTAAAAATATCCCTCTCCTAGTTCAGATACAGATGGCTTTTTTCCCACTTTTCCACTCTCATACTAACTGATCTATATTTCTGTAATGTTGTCTTGGATGAGCACAGAGATTGTTCCAACACATAAATCAGATGTTTTTATTAGTAAATTGATTATACTGAAAATAACCGAGGTTCATCTGGCTGCAGATCTCCTTGGAAGATACTCAAAGCATTAAATCTCTGTAAGAGAATTGTCTATTGTGGAATGCCTACCCGCCTACTTATGATATAGTGTTACAAGATACAGTATATATTATTTGTAATCTTAGCTTTTCTGAATAAAGGTAAAAAAAATACCCTATATATGGCAAGTACTGGAGACAGCATGTTCTTATTGGCATTTCTGTCTGGTCCAGAGACAGCAGCACAATGCTAATGGAAGGACGCTATACAGGATGCAATTGACTCTGCACCAGCCTGTGTTTCAGCAATCTTTATAAAATAATTGCTTAGCAACAGGGGTGCGCTCTAGATGGAAGGATTGATTCTGTCCTTAATGAATCCCATGGAGGAGGCAGAAGGTTTGAAAATTTCTGGAAATACAATGAGGGTGCCAGCCTCTCTCATTGCTGTTTTCACAGACATAAAGCAAGGTCCTATATGATATCCGTATTTTGTAGGGTGATATAAAACTTGATGCATTTAATTTTTACTGAAACAAATAATAGCCAAATTAATAAATAGAGATGTCAGCTCATAATTAAGACTCATCCATGGTATTGGAAAAATCCAGAATCACCCTTACTGGTATTCTTGTTTGTATGACAGCCTACTGCGACTGCTCCACGCACCTGGTTGGGAAAGAAAACACACAGAGAAGATCAAAAGTCCCAACCTCACCTCTTCAGTGTTTGAACATAACCTACTTATGGTACAGAGCTGGATACTGGCTCTCATGGCGGAATCAAGGAACCAAGATTATCAGTAAACCTAGCCATAGACAAAAATGTATTTGACCATATATACTGTACAAAGAAATCAAATAGATTCCTGCATCTAGTTAAACAGAGTGGATGGAGCAATCTCCCCTGTTTTTAGACATCCACAGCACCTGATTGGATTCAGCCAACACTGTTCCTTAAATTTTTCAGTAAAATTTTGTTGAATCAGTTGGTGATGACAGGACCTCCTCCATGACAGCCAACTCAGACCTAGCCATAAATCCTTCAGGGTGGGTCCATGGCTGATTGTTGTACTTTGTGCCCAAAAGGACAAGTTCAGGTTTATCAACAGATCCAACAGTTCTTGTCTGGTGAACAAACAGGATGTAACCTCATACAGCTGAGCAAGCTTTCTCCTGCAACTCACAAGCAGGGTTCTGACATAAGTAAAAAAAAAAAATATTTCTAAATTTTTGAAATTTTAACAGATTTTAGACCTAACAAGGTGGCAGAAATTGAAATTTACTCTGTCCTTCAGAGCCGTAAGATACAGAGCTCTAATTCGGAGCTTATACTTTTTTAGCCAATGTTATGATTACCAGTAAAAAACTTATTTTTTTATATGTTTTAAGCCGGCCACAGACGGTTCGAATCTTGGCTGGTTCAGCAGGAACCATGTATGGGCAGGCTGAATGTACCCAAGTTGATTGATCAATCAAATTGGGTACAACAAGTCTGCCAGATCTTACAATCAATTATCTCTGGTGGCTGAAATAGCCGCTAGCGATAATCACTGTGTTCTCCCAGCAGGGACGGCTTCCACTTCTCCACCCCCCCCCCCCCCCCCACTGTCTGTGTTGATGGGGGAATCTAGCAGGTTTCTTTCCTGCATCCTTGCAGGGAAGAAACTCACTCTGTCTGTTCGGCCTTAAGCACAGTCAGCTAATTGTTCAAAATGTAAACTTGGTCTGAGCTTTAAAAAACAATTTAAGGTGACAAAGAGGAAAAAAATATTGATGGCTTAAAGTCCAAGTCTTAAAAACGAACTTGTTTTGGAATGTTCGTTTCTGAAATCATAGCCAGATTGCCTTTGTTAACGTGAGTCATTCCGTTTTTGAAGCATATAAAAATAGTAAAAACTCTAATTACCTGACAATGTTTTTTACAAACCCCAAAAAGTTCTCATACTCATCTTATGCCATTTTTCTGGCTGCTGACATAAAAAGAGCAGCAAAATGACCTGAAGGGCAAAGACAAGTTAAACTGTGTAGGCTATGACTGACAGCCTGGCTTTTACTCTTCTTTATTCCATGTAACAAAATGGTGATACCCAATAAAAAAATAAATGTGTTTCTGGGGATAAACAGCAGTAGCCTTTTGCTATACTGACCATGCACAGGTCAGTTGTTTACAGGCTAATTAGCTGATAATTTGTGTCAGTTTTGCAAAGGAGAAAGGAAAGATTTCTTTTAAAGGCAAAAAAGTCTTTAACTGGTCATAGAAATGAGGGATGAAGATATAATACGGTAAGATGGAAGCAATTCAAAAGAAAAAAGCTAACGTCTTTATTATTATTATTATTATTACACAAGATTTATATAGCGCCAACAGTTTACGCAGCGCTTTACAATGTATAAGGGGGACAACACAATTACAGTACAGTTCAATACAAAAGGTACAGGAGGGCCCTGCTCGTAGAGCTTCCATTCTAAAGGGAGGGGGTGGTGGTACAAAAGGTAATAGCTGCAAAGAATGATTTGATGGGGGTGGCTCAGGGACAGTTATGTGGGTGTGGGATAGGCTTCCCTGAATAAATGAGTTTTCAGGGATCTCCTAAAGGTGGACAGGGTAGGAGCTGATCGGACATACTGGGGCAGGAAATTCCAGAGGATGGGGGAGGCTCTGGAGAAGTCCTGAAGGCAAGCATGGGAGGAGGTAACAAGGGAGCTAGAGAGCAGGAGGTCCTGGGAGGGGGCAATTTGGGCGATATCTGCAGATGAGGTTGGTGATGTAGATGGGGGCGATGTTGTGAATGGCCTTGTATGTTATGGTTAGCATTTTTAATTTTAGGGGAAGCCAGTGAAGGGATTGGCAGAGAGGAGCAGCAGTCACGGATCGATTAGTGAGTTGTATTAGTCTAGCAGCAGCATTCATAATAGACTGAAGGGGGATAGCTTGCTTAAGGGTAGGCCATTAAGGAGAGAGTTGCAGTAGTCGAGGCGGGAAATAATCAAGGAGTGAATAAGTTGCTTTGTGGTGTCATTAGTCAGGAAGGGTCGAATTCTGGAGATGTTGCGGAGGTTAAGGCGGCAGGATTTAGCCAGTGATTGGATATGGGGGCTGAAGGAGAGGTCAGAGTCAAGGATTACACCCAGGACCCTGGAATGTGTGGAGGGACCAATGGTTGTGTTGTTGATATTAATGGTGAAGTCACAGGAGGGGGACCGTGAAGGAGGAAATATAACAAGCTCAGTTTTAGAAAGATTAAGTTTGAGGAAGTGGTGTGACATCCATACCGATATGTCATTCAGCAAGTTTGAGATCCGTGAGGAGATAGTGGGGGTGAGTTGAGGAGTGGAGAGATAGATCTGTGTGTCATCGGCATAGAGGTGGTATTGGAAGCCATGGGAGGTTATCAACTGGCCCAGGGAAGAGGTATAGAGTGAGAAAAGGAGAGGCCCAAGGACGGAGCCTTGGGGTACCCCAACAGAAAGAGGAAGGGGAGCGGATGAGAGGGTTTTGTTGAGAGTGTTGTAATAGGTTTGTTTAGCAGTGTGGAGGCAGGAGTTGTATTTGAGAAGGACAGATTTGTAGAGGGTAAAATCTTGCAGGGATTTAGATTTACGCCATGCTCGCTCAAGAGCACGGCTGTGTCTCTTGAGACTTCTGGTGTCGTCTGTTTGCCAGGGTTGTGGCAGATGGGGCCTGGTTCTGCGTGTAGAAAGAGGAGCAAGTACGTCTAGGGAGGATGACAACGTGGTGTTGTAGATGGAAGTGGTTAGGTCTGGGCAGGACAGGGGTGCGATTTTGTCATAAAGGCCATCAGTAGCAGAGTGAAGAAGGGAAGGTTTGAGGTTGCGAAGGTTCCTGCGGGTAGTGGTTTGTGGGTTGGCAGCATGGGATATAGGAGACAAGGAGAGTGTGAAACGGATAAGGTTGTGATCAGAGAGAGGAAAGGGTGCATTGGAGAGATTGCAGGGAGTGCAGCGATGGGCGAATACAAGGTCGAGAGTGTTGCCGTTGGAGTGAGTGGTGGTTTGTGTCCATTGTGTTAGGTTAAAAGAGGAGGTTAGGTTGAGTAGTTTAGAAGTGGTAGCATTATTAACATTGATTGGAATGTTAAAGTCACCTAGGATGATGGCAGGCACTTCGGATGAGAGAAAATAGGGTAGCCATGCAGAGAAGTCATCCAGAAAGCGTGACACTGGTCCAGGAGGCCGATAAATGACTGCGACCCTCAGACAAGCTGGAGAGAAAAGACGAATGCAGTGCATTTCGAAAGAGCAGGTGGAAAGAGAGGGAGGTGTGGGCAGTACCTGGAAGGTGCATTGTAGGGAGAGGAGAAGTCCGACACCACCTCCTTTTCGTCCACTGGGTCTGGTGGAGTGAGTCCAGAGAAGGCCACTGTGGGACAGTGCAGCTGGAGAGGTAGTATCGAATTCCTGGAGCCAGGTTTCAGTTATAGCAAATAGATCAAGGGATTTGGAGAGGAAAAGGTCATTGACAGAAACTAATTTGTTGAAGACTGAGCGGGCATTCCAGAGGGCACATGAAAGAGGGCGGCCGTCTTGTGGAATCATAGGAATTGGGATGAGAAGGTTGAAGTTATGACTACTGTTGGAGGAGATAGATGGCCGATCTAGCCGTTGGGAATTGGGTGTGGGAGGGCCGGGGTTTGGTGCAATGTCCCCAGACATTAGGAGTAGTAGGAGGGTGAGGGTGGTAAGGCGGGAGTGGGATTTATAGGAGGGCAGATGCTGTGGTGGAATGGACGTGGTGATACTGTGTGGGCTTAGAATGAGCAGGAGGTGGTAAGTGGAGTAATATTGAGTGGGCAGAAGAGAGGGAGATATGTAAAGGTTGGGGGCTGGAGAGGGGGGGGGGTAAAGACATGAGAGTTTGAGGAGAGAGGACGTTATAACAAAGATTAGTGTGAGCATTTTAGCGGGTGGGGACAGGCTAATAGAAGGAAGGCTGAGGAAAGTTAGAGAATGAAGTGGAACTTCCTGCAAAATAGCTGTGGAACAATAATGTCTGTCCTTACTTTTTTATAGCAGTGCCTTAGTCAAAGTGCCCGTGTCCAAGTGCCAAACTTGTTGCCGGCGTGACACTTTGTGCAAGGGGTGACCAGCCTAAACCCTTGCCAGCCGTCCCAAGAAATTAACTACATTTATAGTGGGAAGGTGTGTGTGTGTGGGGGGGGATTCAAAATTATTCAATTAGAAGCTGATAAAACCAAGCTTGTGGGGGGTGGGGTTTTGCAACTGGCCTGGACAGATTGCAGTGCAAGAGAGGGCAACAGAATAAGGTTAAATGTTTGATCTTGTTCAGGGCAGCAGAATACAAAATAAGTGAAGCAATTCAAAAGAAAAAAGCTAACGTCTTTAGGATATCCTCTTCCCAATTGCCCCAATGGTCTAACTCTAATGCCCTGTACACACGGTCGGACATTGATTAGACATTCCGACAACAAAATCCATGGATTTTTTCCGACGGATGTTGGCTCAAACTTGTCTTGCATACACACGGTCACACAAAGTTGTCGGAAAATCCGATCATTCTGAACGCGGTGACGTAAAACGCGTAGGTCAGAACTATAAACGGGGCAGTAGCCAATAGCTTTCATCTCTTAATTTATTCTGAGCATGCGTGGCACTTTGTGCGTCGGATTTGTGTACACAGGAAAGGTAGGCGTTCCAATACTTTTGGTAATATAGTGTATGTGTTAATATGAGTATTCTGGCTAGTCTACAACAGTCTTTTAAAACACTTAGATCATTCTTAGAGGCTTTGCTAGAGGAAGAAATCCAAATCCAACATACGTATTTCTTCTGTTTGGTAACAAAACTATATAGCTAAGAACTTCCAATTCAAAGTGTTTAGTTTGTTTGTTGCAAAGTTTGTTGTATTTTGGCTGTTTCAGAATCTACCAATATGTTGATTTTGCTCTTGCATGAGCAGAGTAAACATCCAATCCTCAAGCAGTACTGTACCATCCAGGTGCTCCTGAGTAAACATGTTGAACACTAGAGTCAACCCAGCTGAAGATATTTAAAGCGCTAATTTTAAAGCGCTAATTTTAAAGGCCTATTTCCATACTTTTCATAGCAATATGAAAAGCTCTCCCATTGTCATCAAAGAGCAAGCCCAACAAACAGGCCACATCAATCTGGCTGCCAGCCACCCCATCCGTGCAGCCCGCAGTATCCTTAGTGGGCATTCTCCAGGCCCAGCTGGCTGAGCTAGAGATGGAACCCAATGGGGCCCAGGTAGAGCTGGTGTCGGCCCTATTGCTCCAATATAGCACTGCCACTATCCTAGCAGCAATCGAGCAAAGCAGATCATCCTTGCTTGTGAGAATTGATAACCCCGCTGAAGAATGCAATCTTATAAGGAATGATCTTGAAAAAATAAGGGTGAGGTTGACCAAAATTGAAACTAGAATATCGAGCACAGAAGATCTTACCGCTAACAATACCACCAACATCGCCGAGTTACAACGCACAGTACAAGCCCTTGTTGCAAAGTTAGATGATGCTGAGAACAGGCTGAGAAATAATAATATCAGGGTGCTGGGTCTCCCTGAATGGGAGGAAGGAGACCGCCCAGCAGAATTTGCAGAGGATTTTTTTCAAGACTCTCCTAGACCTTATGGATGTCCCTCCCACTTATGTGGTCGAAAGATCTCAAGTGCCTACAGGTCGAGTCCTTCCCGGAAATAATCCTAGACCTTTCTTGGTCCATTTTCTCAAATACCGAGATCGAGATAAGATTCTTTCGAAAGCCCCCAAACACCCTGAGCTTCTGCAAGGTACTTCCTCTATTCTGCTCTTCCCAGATTTCTCTGCTGAGCTACAGAGGAAGAGGGAGACCTTTTAATGATGTTCGAAGACGACTTTGAGACAAGAACATCAAATATAGTATGCTTTACCCCAGCCGCCTTAAACATAATGGATCAGTACGCTTGTTCGACACTCCTTCAGATGCTGACGACTGGCTGACCACCTTGCGGTAAAAACAGTAATAGAATCAGGATTTCTGTCCCCTCTTTCTCTGTGTTAGGTGAGAAAACCTCCTCTACCCTCCCCTTCTCCTCCTGGACTAGCTGTCAGCCACAGGCCAGAATATCCTGACATCTCCTCGAAGGTATGGGGGGGTTGGAGGACTACTCCAGACTCTCCCCTCCTGAGCCACTTCTTCCAGTCCCCTGCCCTATACTTGCAGCACCTTATATCTTAGGTTTACCGGGTGCACGGACCTTCTTTCCGAAATCCACATATATTTTCCTGCATCGTTCTCCGAAGCTAAGGAGCTCCCTCTTGTACAATTTTGGTTTACTTCACACTTACCCCTCCCAGATTAGCCCTTCTACAGAAGCATGACAAAAATGGAATCGCCACCTTTGTCTCCCGTGGAATAACTTTATAGAAACCTAGAGGAAAATAATTTTTAAGTCCTCTTAGCTGGACACGAGAAACTGTTTTCTGTCTGAGTAGCAGACTTTTTCTTTACAACTGTTTAGGAATTAAACTGCTAGCCCAGTTCATTTGGGGTGTTGGCTATGTAGTAGGGTGTTCTTTTCCAATGTTCAAACTGCTCGGTTGTCTGTTTATATTGATTTAGCTACCATTACTATACCTTATTTTATATATCTCTGTTCACTGAGGAAATTTTCTGCATGGTTACTATTGAAGGTTTTGGCAATGCTCTTCACTAATTATTTGGAATCCCCCCATGATGGCTGTGTCTGATATCAAGTAAAAAGTGTACTAAAGCGCTGATATGAACTAGTGAATAAATAAATAAATGACAAATACTAGAAGTTGACCAAATAATATAGCTGCAATTATTGTGTATGTGAACGGATATCACACAAAAAGTGTTGTATATATTCAAAATGTATAATGCGCTAATGTGTGACCTTTGAAAAAGTCACGTGTCTAGTGATGAAACCGGTCGGGAGGAGCCAGTGACGAGCAGTGCTGTGTGTACACTGTTGGCGTGTGAGGAGATCCCAGCTGTTAGCTGTATGCAACTGACCTTAACATATGCGATTTATTCTGCTGAAAAGTGTGAGGGAATTTTTTACCCTTATTATATAGGGATTACATATCACACTGCCTGTGCAATGGTCTTTCTTTCATTGTCGTTTCATACTGCAGAAGTTCTTTGAGAGCCAGCCCATGCTAATGAGCAGCTGAATATATGAGCAAGCCAGCTATCACTGGGGATTACTCATTGAAACCTGTCTATATTCATCAAAGCACCAAAGACGTTATATTTTTTCACAGCAGTATGCTGTCCTATTGAGATACCTGTGCACTGTGGTTCATCACATCACATCACGTAATATATCTTATCTTTATATTTCTCTTTTTAATTGTGTTCAATAATTTATTATCACATTGATATTTAGTTATAGGATTTTGTTATGGTGAAGGATGTTATGTTATTTATAATAGGCTCCATTTGATTATTTTGCACATGATTCACTGATTAATCATTAAGAGATCACACCGTGTTATACTGGGAGGTCAATATTCGTGTCTGATATCAAATTAGTCTCCTGGAACATACGAGGCCTTAACGATAAATTCAAACGCTCTTTATTGATTACATTTTTAGCATCACACAAACTGCATATCCTCTTCCTACAGGAGACCCACCTCATGAGTAGTTGTATACTGGCTTTGCGTGGATCATGGGTGAGACAATCATTCCATGCTATCTACTCCACCTACACGAGAGGAGTCGCAATCCTCATTAATAAAACTCTACCTGGGCACGTGTCCTGGCTAAGAAGGAGTGAGGACGTGTATCGCCTCAGCACTGTATCAATGCCACATACAGCACAGCTCTGGAGGGAGATTCTTACCTCCAACAGCTACTCCGATGTCCCAGCGACAGCGGCTTTCTTCTCAGCCATCACAGAACGCTAGATTCGTACTTCCGCGGTTCCCTCCCCAGGGTTGGTGAGTGATTCAGCCCCCCCTGCATCTCCAGATAGAGGCTGACATCCTCGGGGATGAGGACATCAGACGCCATATCTTGTCCCTCCCCACCAGAGAGGACCTTGAGTGCTTCACTAGTAGGATAGAGAAAGCCTTTACAGAGGACATTGCACAACTAAAGGCTGATACCTCACACCTGAGTGCCAGAGTTGAATCTTTAGAGCAGAGCATTGAGGAAGCTCCCCCTGTTATTACAATGCTACAGTCTAAATGCCTCATGCAGGATCAGCAAATTGATACCTGACTATGTCAGTTGGATGATGTGGAAAACCGCAGTCGGAGGGAAAAATATCAGAATCCGGGGCTTGCCAGAAGCCACAGCTTCCAGGGACATAATCCCCACTCTGGTGGATATCTTTAGGGAAATACTGAAACTGCCAGCCTCTGCTCCCATCGAGATCGATCATGCACATAGAGCACTCAGACCTCCATCTCAGGATGTGAACAATCCCAGAGACATCATTTGCAAGCTACATAAGTTCACGCATAAAGATCGCATCAAGCAAAAAATGCATGGCAAGCCCTTTCTTGATTTTGATGGAGCACATTTATCCTTCTATCAGGATATCTCCAGACATACCCTCATGCATCGCAGGGCACTCCGCCGCCTACTGGCTGCTGTCCAGGAAGCAGGCCTGACATACCGCTGGGGTTTTTCTTTCTTTCTGCAGGTGACTAAAGATGGCAAACAGGTCACCCTACGCACCAAAGATGACCTCACACACTTATCTACTTTTGGGCTGGACTCTGTAGATTTCCCAGACTGGAGAGAATCTTCAGACATTCCTGCGATACAGCTTCCCCAACCATGGTTGCCTACTAAACGCAGAAGTCGTAAAAGAGATCGTCAACATCCAGCCCCTGGTCCCTCGTCAGGCCCCTCCACTTCCAGAGATTGCAGAGCAGGTTTTCATGGTCTCCACAGTTGAATCCGAGGTCCTTGTGGAATGACCCTGCTTCCTTGAGTATACTCCCTCCTAGAGTCCTACTTGATCTTAAATTGCTCTAATACTGCCGAGACTGTTCCAGATAGGGCCTATGGCTACCCATGGCACATGCAGCCCCGTTCCGTTTTTGTTATCTGACCTATATTGCTGATACTGCCTAGGTTATGGTTAGGAATACCCTAGCCTTGCCACCACAGACTTCATTAGCAGTCTGCGGGCATTTAACCTAGATAAGATATCTTTCCCCCCATCCGATCATGGCGTCTTGTTAGATGCGGTGGACGGAGGTGGGGCTTTCTACCTTCTCTCCCATGTTGGCACACGTTCCCCGCGTAGGCCTTCCCTTTTTGAGTATAGATCCCTATTGGGACTCCGGGTCGTGGTTTGGGGCCCCCCCTTTATGGGGGAGGGCCCCGAATCCAACCTACAGATGTTTAGATTACTGTTATGGTTTCTGACACATCGTTATTTTTTTTTGTTTTAACTGGTAATTCTATGCGTTTGTCCTTTTTCCTCTTTTTCCCCTTTTTCTCCTTCTCCTTTCTCCTCTTCTTCTTCCAGGAGCATCCTCCCGCTTCATCGACCGCACCGAGTGAGCTGGCACATTTGGCAACCTACCCGTCCTCCAGATCTTCTATGGCTGCTCTTAAGGTAATATCTTACAATGTCCGAGGCCTCTGTTCTCCAGGTAAACATAGCAAACTGTAGTGGGAACAAAATAGGTCTGGGGCACAAGTGGTATTTTTACAGGAAACCCATTTTACTCCCCATTCAGTGCCTAAGGTGTCCACCCACCTATACAATCAATGGTTCCATAGCACTTTCCTGATCTCCAAATCCAGAGGTACAGCTGTTGCATTTCATAAATCCTGCCCCTTTCAGCCCACGGGGAATAAGATAGATCCTTAGGGTCGCTATGTTTTTCTCAAAGGTACTATTGCAGGGAAATTGTATACGTTTGCCACGATCTATGCCCTTAAGACCAACCAACTTACTTTCATAGATACGGCCCTATTGGCAGAATTTAAGGAGGGTTTCCTAGTCCTTGGAGGTGACTTCAATGTCAGTCCCAACCCCATACTTGACACGTCCCATTCGACCCTCATGCTTTTATGTTTTCCTCAAGCATTTTCGCAAGACCCTTCAGTCACAACCCCTGAACGATAGTTGAAGGGTGCTCCACCCCACAGGCAAGGACTTTAGCTACTACTCCAAAGTCTACAATGTATATACCCAAATAGATCACATTTATGTTGATCGCCCTTCACTCGAGCTTCTGCAGTCTGTGTCCATTGGAAACATAATGATCTCTGATCACGCACCGGTCATGATGGCTTTCACCTTACCGTCCGGCACCCATAGGGCTTGGACTAGGAGGCTAAGTGAGAACCTGTTGGATGATACTGCAATGGTGGCATCTGGCAAAGGTAGCGGATGTCACAACCCACTATTTCAAAGAAAACACCACGGATGACCTCAGTAAAGGTATAGTGTGGGAGGGTCATAAGGCAGTAGTCAGGGGGGAACTGATCTCCTTGGGCTCCAAGCTCAAAAAAGCACATCAAGCAGACTTCCAAAAGGTACTTGATGCCCTCCAAAAGGCAGAACTCCAACATAAACATAGCGGAGACCCCGAGGCACTGAAGAAACTGACCGACCTGAGGGAAATGTTCTTGAGGTTGTTGGATCGCTAGGCATGTAAGCAAGTTCGATACATGTCTCATTAATACTATGTGAATAGGAAGTGATTACTGCGCTGAACCATAAAAATCATGAAAAAAGAGAAAAAAGCAGCTACATAAAAAATGTGACAAACATGTGAATACAGAAAATAGCAAAATGTAGCGCTGAAAATGTACACAGATGTTAACCACCATGTGTGTTATTAATGAAATACAACTAAATGTAATATGCAATAGTCCATCTGCAAACAAATTGATGTGATAAACCTTGAATAAAAAAATGTTATCACAAAGTGAAAGGGAAAGTTAAAAAAATCCAGTATTGGTGAGGTGAATCGGGGACACTCACATCCAGACGATATGTGGGAAAAGAAGGATATGCTTCCACATAGTGCAGGTCAAAAAGGATTGTTTATTGCTAAAAACGACCATACAGATAAAAGTGATCACAAACAATAAAAATGGTAGGCAATGCAGAGATTGACAGCGGCCCAAAGACAATCCTTTTTGACCTGCACAATGTGGAAGCATATCCTTCTTTTCCCACATATCGTCTGGATGTGAGTGGATGTTTGTTCCATGCACCCATCATCGAGATCCTGTTTTGATGTTCTTGGGACCGAGTTGATCCGGAAGCTACCCATCATCCCTGGAGATTCCATCTTGGAGGCCAATCATACACTTGCCTGACGTGGCACATTGCCTGTTTGACTCTATACTGCTGGTATTAGAGTCCACCTTATCTGGTAAGAGCATTTAAATCTCGCTATATTTGGATGATCCTCCCTTTTGGATGTTTCCATCATGGATTGAGTTGTGTCCCCGATTCGCCTCACCAATACTGGATTTTGTGAACTTTCCCTTTCACTTTGCGATAACATTTTTTTATTCAAGGTTTATCACATTATTTTGTTTGCAGATGGACGTTTGCATATTACATTTAGTTGTATTTCATTAATAACACATATGGTGGTTAACATCTGTGTACATTTTCAGCGCTACATTTTGCTATTTTTCATAAATAAGATGAACACGGCAATAAATGTGGTCATATGCTCGCAAGGGCTCTTCAAAAGAAGCATGCTCAGGCATACGTGCAGAAGCTTCACTCCTCCTCTGAAGAAATTGTGGTCCAGTCTTCTAAAATTGCCTCAGGGTTTCAGGAATACTACTCCCAACTGTAACTTAAACCCTGACCTGCCCCTGAACGCTCAGGTGCCCAGATCGGTGGCCATTCAAGATTATCTGGCCTCAGCCGATATTCCTCCCTTGACCGCAGATCAATGCACCACGGTGGAGCTACCGATTACTCCCGCTGAGATTGAGCTAACAGTGAAGTCCTTGCCCAACGGGAAAAGCCTTGGACCTGACGGATTCACCAAGGCATGCTATAAGACTTTCCTGTCCCTCTTGGTGTCCCTCTTGTGTAGTTATTTTAACTCCATAGCTGAGGGCAATACTATTCCCCCAGAGGCGCTGCTGGCTCACATCTCAGTACTTCCAAAGGAAGGCAAAGACCCTACTGTCCCCAAAGTTTTTGCCCCATACCCCTCCTTAACGTTGACGTTAAAATCCTGGCAAAAATTCTAGCGACAGGCTGAAACACCTTATGCCCCATACCATTCACCCTGACCAAACTGGATTTATTACAGGTAGAGAAGCTAGAGATAATTCCATTAGAGCAACTTATCCACTGGGCCCATAACCGCCCCAACCCTACGCCTTATATAATTTTATCATCGAATGCAGAAAAGGCATTCGACCAAGTTGATTGGTCATATCTGTGAGCATTGTTAAAGGCCCAGGGGTTAGGATCTCGTATGTTGACATCAATTATCGCCTTAGATTCCACTCCTAGTGCACAGGTCAAAGTAAATGGGGTGCTTTCCTCCCGATTATCAATCAAGAATGGCACAAGATGGGTGTCCCCTTTCACCCCTCCTTTTTGCTTTGGTACTGGAGCCGTTACTACGTACCGTAAGAGCGAATGCAGATATAAAAGATGTGAAGGTTGGCAATACTGAACATAAGCTATCAGCATATGCTGATGATGTGCTGTTCCACCCTTCGGAACCCCTGATCTCGTTGCCAAACCTGATGAGAGAACTTAAGCATTTTGGATTGCTTTCCAATTTCAAGATTAATTTCTCAAAGTCGGAAATCCTGCCCATTCAATTGACCCCCTCCTTGGTAAGTAGCTTGCAGGCAGCTTTCCCTTTTACCTGGGCCAGGTCCTCCTGATAATTACCGTATTTATCGGTGTATAACACACGCCGGCGTATAACACACACCGGCGTATAACACGCACTGGCGTATAACACGCACCCTAAGTTTAGGAGGGAATTTTAAGGAAAAAAACTTTTAGGAGGGAAGTTTAAGGAAAAAAACTTACATTTAAATGCCCATCAATGCAGCCTTATCAGTGTCAATCTGCAGCCTTGTCAGTGTAGCCTTGCCCCAGTGTCATTTGCAGACTTGTCAGTGTAGCCTTGCTCCAGTGTCATTGCTGCCTTGTCATTGCAGCCTTTCAGTTTAAAAATGGCGCCGCCGAGATACAGAGCCAGATGTCCTGTGTATCTCGGCGGCTTCTGGCCTTGAATCTAACATACACACACCATGGCTGTCCCGGGAACACAGGGTGCTCTCTGACACCACCTCTCCACTGATGGCCCATGCTCTTTTAGTCTGGGACCGAATCAACCCAATCCTGAACCTGGCCCCCCCTGTGTCCACGCTGGCTCCATTGAGCGGGTTCCTAAGGTTCCCTCCTGGCGAGCAATCTGCCTTTTTCAGGCCCTGGGTGGATGATGACAATGGCAGTTGTGGTAAACTTATGAGGAACGGTAAGCTACTGAGTTTTGAAACCCTACAGGCCAGACATAGCGGTTCCTGGATGGATTTTTGGAGGTACAGACAGCTTCACCATTTTTTTGAGGTCCATGGCCACTCCACAAGAGACATTTCCTCTCTCACGCACTTTGAATGCCTCTTTGTGGATGACGACCCGATACTCCACATGGTCTCTGAACTATACCACCTACTAGGTTCCACTACATATGACTCTAAACCTACATACACCTGTGCATGGGAGAGAGACTAATGCCGCGTACACACGAGCGGACTTTACGGCAGACTTTGCCCGGCGGATGGGATTTCGTCGGACAATTCGATCGTGTGTGGGCTCCAGCGGACTTTGTTTTCTCAAAAGTTGGACGGACTTAGATTTGAAACATGTTTTAAATCCATCCGTCGAACTCGAGTCTGGTCGAAAGGTCCGCTCGTCTGTATGCTAGTTCGACGGACAAAAAGCCACGCTAGGGCAGCTATTGGCTACTGGCTTTGAACTTCCTTGTTTTAGTCCGGTCGTACGTCATCACGTACGAATTCGACAGACTTTGGTGGATTGTGTGTAGGCAAGTCCGTCATAAAGTCGGAAAGTCCGTCATAAAGTCCGTCGAAAAGTCCGCCGGGCAAAGTCTGCGGTAAAGTCCACTTGTGTGTACGTGGCATTAGGGCTAGAATTTACCACAACTCAGTTGGCTCACCTATACCAGCTCACTCATTCATGCTCTATCGAGTCCAAAACACAAGAAACAAACTATAAAGTTCTGTCCCGCTGGTATAGGGTGCCGGCAGACTTGGCACGTATCTACCCTTCTGTATCAGACCTATGCTGGCAAGACTGTGGACACAGAGGCACACTTTTACACATATGGTGGGATTGCCCTCGGATTAAGCCTTATTGGGAGGACATCAGATCCCACATAAAAGACATCTTTGGTCTGGATGTCACTCTATCCCCGGTCCACTTCCTCCTGCATGTCCCTCTGATCCAGATTAGTCAGTATAAGAAAAGCACACTGCCCCATTTGCTGAATGCGGTCAGATGCTTGCTCCCAATTTATTGGAAGCAACCACGAATCCCTACAATGGAGGAGTGGATTGGCAGGGTGAATGGCATTCGGGAGGCAGAGGACTGGATAGCAACTTGTAGTGGCTTTCGTTAACGCTTCAGTAGTATATGGGCGCCCTGGATGGACTATGTTTCCGACCCAGGATACGTATCTACTAGTCTAGACTTAGCACTGCTGGAGCTGACTGAACCATCCCTTAGAACCCGCCCGCAACTAGGCACTTAGGAGGCAGAGATACACCCTCTTGTCGCGATATAGCCTTCCCCATTTCCACAGGATGTTTTTCAGGTATGCTAATAATTTAAAGCTCCCCCGTCCCCGCGAGCTCGCGCAGCAAAGAGAACGCATACAGAAGTCACGCCCGCATATGTAAACGGTGTTCAAATCACACATGTGAGGTATCGCTGCGATCGTCAGAGCAAGAACAATAATTCTAGCACTAGACCTCCTCTGTAACTCTAACCTGGTAACCGTTATTTTTTTTAAATGTCGCCTATGGAGATTTTTAGGTATCGTAGTTTGTCGCCATTCCACGAGCGTGCACAATTTTAAAGCGTGACATGTTTGGTATCTATTTACTCGGCATAACATCATCTTTCACATTATACAAAAAATCGGGCTAACTTTACTGTTTCATTTTTTTAATTCATGAAAGTGTCTTTTTCCCCAAAATGTTGTGTTTAAAAGACCACTGCACAAATACCGTGTGACATAAAATATTTCAACAATCGCCATTTTATCCTCTAGCTTCTCTGTGAAAAGAATATACATAATGTTTGGGGGTTCTAAGTAATTTTCTAGCAAAAAATACAGATTTTAATTTGTAAACACCAAATGTCAGAAATAGGCTTAGTCATGAAAATGTTAAATGTGGGTTCGGGTATCCACCTCACCCACATTTTAGTAGCAGGACTTATGGCTTTAGCACTTTGCCGCTGGAGGGGAGGCCTCCCTGCCAGGGGATGGCATCGCTTTTCCCTTTCAGCGCCAGATGTCTGCCACAGGCACTCCTGACTAGTTGTGCTAGGAGAGGTTAGCTGGAGGCTAATTTGGCCCCCCTTTCCCAGTGTCACTGCCGACAGGATGCCCCTATATCCTTTCTAGAATTTCCAACAGCATGGGCAGGCTCAGTGCTGGCTGTAGGGCTTGCCATATGTATCCTTATGTATTTTTAGGATGTTATTCATGGATGTCACTGCCATAGAAATGCCCCTGACCCCTCATGAGTGAAAACCCTTATATTATTGCTTAACAACATGACAAATATTGTTCTCCTTCTCTTTTACCTTATTCCCCTGCTTGTTTGTATGTACCTCTTTATCTTTTTGATACATGCCTATTTTGGTTTAGTCCTTGATTATCTGAAAATGTTTGCTATGACATGTTATTTTTGTCCTATATAAAGATTATAGAAAAAAATAAAACTATACCCTGTAAAGTGGTGAGGGTTATATTAGACCCCGATGGCAGGTACATAATTTTGCTGTTAGAACTCCACTCAGTCCTCTGGGCTTTGGTTAACGTATATCTGCCGCCACCAGTAGACCCCACTTTACTTTTCTCCATCTATGAGAAACTAGCTCCCCTTCCATCTATGCACATTAGTTTTGCTAGGGAGTTCAATTCTATTCTTGACCCCACCTTAGACTCTTCCAACCCACAGCGTGCTGCTTCCTCAGTTCTCGCTCAATGGGCAGACACGTTTGCTCTTACAGAGCTATAGCGAAAGAAGCACACTGACTCATAGATCAGGCTCTAAAATAGATCTCGCCTTTGGTAGCACTCCGCTACTTTCAAAATTGTCTGCGGCCTCATTTCTTGCAGCAGGTCTCTCTGACCACTCCCTGCTTGAACTGTGCCTCCAGCTAGGAAGTCGGAAGGATCCAGGTACCTGGAGACTGGCTCCCCGATGGATTCACAATGACAGTATGGCTGAACTAATATCCCCACAAACTGAATCATATTGGTCTGTCAATAGGGACACTGCATCACCAGGACGGTGTGGGATGCCTTCAAGGCTACAATCTGAGGCGCTTATATTTCAGCTATCAAAGCCACCAGGACCAATTGTAATTCAGAAACCATAAGGCTAGAGGGTCTGGAAGTTGACGCTTCTGCCGCGTTTGCAGAGCATGCCACACCAGCCAATTATCTTCAACTGGCATAAGCCAGAAGGGAAATTACTCTTCATTATACTTCTCTAACTCAGACTAATGTCTGCTTATTGTCCGGTAGAATATTTGAATCAGGTGATAAAAATGGTTGTCTACTGGCTAATCTGGTGGCTGACACACACTATTAAACTGTGGTTCCGGAGCTGTTGTCATGGACGGGAGTTAGTATTACCGCCCCGATGCAATATAGTGAACTACATCTCAATGCCCCACCTCAGAGGCTATTAGTTCAGAGCTGCAAAAATTGCCACTGCCCATCCTGTCAACTGAGGAGGTAAAGGCTGTAGATGCTCCAATAACGACTCCTGAAATAGAGCTGGCCATAGCTTCACTCCCTGCCTCGAAAACCCCCATTATACTCATACCTAAACCGGGTAAAGACCCTAAACACTGCGCCTCCTACAGGCCAATTTCCTTACCTTATGACCTTAAAATTTTGGCCAAGATCCTTGCTGCTAGGTTGGTTAAAGTTCTGCCTGCTCTGGTTGATATAGATCAAACTGGATTCATGCAGGAAAATTCACAGACATCAACTTACGAAGAGTGCTCACCCACCTGCAGCTCCCACACTCACTTTCCCAAACTCGCGTAGTGGTAGCTTTAGATATTGAAAACGCTTTTGATATGGTGACCTGTTGATATATGATATTAGTCCTTCAAGCTTTTGGATTTGGTCCCTCCTTTTGTAAATGGATAGGTACTATACTATACAAATCACTGGTAGCCCAAATTAAATTAGGTGGTATGCTCTCCGATCCCTTCCCGTTGGAGAAGGGCACTAGATAGGGCTGCCCCCTCTCCCAATTTCTGTTCACCTTCGTCATGAAGCCCCTGGCCACAGCTATCAGGAATTCAGACTCAGTTAGGGGCATTCAGATAGGCAGCATCGTTGAAAAACTTGCACTATACGCAGATGAGCTTATGTTTTTTCTCAATGACCCAGGTCCCTCTCTTCGTGCAGCTCTGAACATTATCTCTGAATTTTCCAGGTTATCCGCTCTAATGCCGCGTATATATGATCGGAATTTCCGTCAGAAAAAACTTGGATGGTTTTTCCAAAGGAATTCGGCTCAAGCTTGCCTTGCATACACACGGTCACACAAAAGTTCTCTGAACTTTCGACTTTTAAGAACGCGGTGACGTACAACACTATGGCGAGCCGAGAAAATTAAGTTCAATGCTTCCGAGCATGCGTCAAATGGTTTCCGAGCATGCGTGATTTTTTGCGCATCCGAATTTCATACAGAGGAACGCATTTTCGGATAGGAACTTTTCCCGACCGAAAAATAGAGAACATGCTCTAAATCTTTTGCTGGCTGGAATTCCACCAAAAGACTGATGGAGTATGCACACGGTCACATTTTCCAACAAAACGCTCTCATCTGAATTTTGCTGGCGGCATTTCCGATCGTGTGTACGCAGCATAAGGGTCAACTGGGACAAATCTCAAGCTCTACCTATAGACCCACAGGCTAAATTACAAGCAGATCCCTCTTTTCCATTGACATGGGCCACCTCTATTCGATACTTGGGTATTACCATTACCCCTAGAGTCTCTGACTTTTCTAAATTAAACCTATATCCTTTACTCACCCGGCTCAAACTAAAACTGTGAGCCTGGGCCAATCTGCCTTTGTCCCTCAGACAGAATAAAGGTAATCAAAATGAAATTCCTCCCAGTTTTCTTATAGGCTTTAAGGCACTCCCCAATTTGGATCTCTAAAGTTTTCTTTCAACAATTTGACTCCATTATTGCCTCCTTTCTGTGGAGATCTAACCCCCCCAGAATAAACAAGTCCACACTCAAAAGACCCTGGACAGAGGGAGATTTTGCCTGTCCGGACCTTCAGAAGTACTTCTTTGCTGCACTGTTAACATATGCCCATAATTGGGTGTCTTCTGATAAAACTAATACAGCAGTGGTCCTTGAGGCAGCACACCTCAGTTCCTATGAGGCGCGGAGAAATGCTTTATATAGAGGTGTCAAGGCCCCTTTTCCTCTTGCACTCTCTATGAAAGTGGTGATTAAGGTTTGGCAACTTCTGGTATGTAAACTTAACAAGGATCCTCACACTCAATCTCCGGACAGCCCCTTGTGGCTCAACACTCAACTTTCTGAATATCTAACGGTCCCAGACCCAGGGTTTTGGGCTGCTGGGAGTGTCAGGAGGCTAGTACACATTTGTATTAATGGTTCCCTTTTATCCTTTGATTCCCTTAAGGAGAAATTTGGGTTTACCAATCGCCAATTCTTTACATCTCTCCAAATTCGTCATGCCTTTGCTACCCAATTTGGGTCTCTCCCAGTGCTTCTCCTTTGGTCCAATCTGGAATCCATGTTATAGGATACCCATCTGGATAAACCTACTTCCAACATCTATAAAGCTCTTCTACCCTCAGTTCACTTTGATCTGGAGACTTTGTTCTCCAAATGGCAGAGTGAAATCCCTGATTTGGATTCGGAGGATTGGTAAGACGCCTGGGAGTACCCATTTTTACAACTGATCTCAGTTAGGGACTGGTTGATCCAATTTAAATGGATTCACCAGGTTTATATGTCACCCCAAAAATTATCTAAGATTTACCCAAATTCCTCCTCCGACTGCTGGAAATGTGGTAGGGCTAATGCTGATTTCCACGATTTGCTATGGTCCTGTTCCAGGGTTCAAGTCTTTTGGACTGAGGTCACATCCTTCATCAAATACTCTAACCATGATTCATGTTCCCTTAAGTGTGTTGGTCTGTTTGCTGGGCTTGGTGGTCTGCTTGGCTCACCGTCGAGCAACCAGGACCCTTATTGGACTCCTTACTATCCTATGCTAGGAAGGCACTGCTCCTAAAATTGAAACAACCAGAGTTACCCACTCTAAACACTTGGAAATCACTGATCAATTCAGCAGTACCACTCTACAAAGTCGCCTACCTAGCCGGGTGCTGCCCATCTAAGTTTATTAAAATCTGGCACGTCTGGTTGGAATTGGACACTACCAATGCCTCACAATAAGATCTGGAACCTCATATTAGTCTTTCCTGATAGACTGATTTGTAGCGAGTCAAGAACTCTTGATATTGCTCGATTGAGCTGATCCTGTTAAATACATCTTCTCCCTCAGTAGTACTTTTGGAAGAGGTATCATAGTTCTATTATTTCTTATCCTACCATCCTCTGCCCATTTCAAGGACACGAGCAGCTTAGGTTTGACGTTGTTCTGTATTATGAGTAGAGTTTTCATTGGATTGTTTTTATTGTGTTTGTTTAAGCCGGGGTATGCCCAGAGGCTTTATATTGTAACCCCTCTTTTCACCAGAAAACTCAATAAAAACTATTTAAAAAAAAAAGCTGTGCCATAAAGCTGTGTCTGATGTTTATTAAAAAAACAGTTGACCTAGTTACATTATATAGTTACAAAGTGTTAAATCAGCCTGAACTGTAATGTAGACATTAGGTAATCCCATATAGATTACCTAACTACACATATATGCCATGACACAAGGTCGAGAGCTAATTAATGATGTAATTAGTATGCACTGTTGTGCAGCTTAAAGATATGATGTAAATACAAGACATACAAATACCAGTATAACCAGTGCATATACACTGAACTCCACAAATATATAAGACAGAAGCTGTCAAATTTAATATGTGAACATTATACTTTAGCCCTAAATAGAGCTGCAGACTCTGTGAAAGGACAGACTTTAGCTGCAGCTAAACCAACCACAGCCACAAACAAAAGACTTGCCTGCTGCTTCGTACCAGTGCAATCACACATCCAGGCAGACAAATAAACCCCTACCCGCCCATAGTCATATGACATCCGCAGATAGGATCTCCCATCCTGGGTGGACGTCATATGATGTCCTCGGCGGTATAGGGGGCGCGCGCCCCCCGCGTCACCGAGTCGCCGATGCGCGTGCCCAGCGGCCGTGATGTCCGCTGGTCACCCGCAACTGCTCGTGACGGTGCAGGAATGTGGATCTGTGTGTGTAAACACACAGATCCATGTCCTGTCAGGGTAGAGGATACAGATTGTGTGTTCCTAATATATAGGAGCACCAATCGGTCTCCTCCCCTAGTCAGTCCCATCCCCCCACAGTTAGAATCATTCCCTAGGTAATATATTTAACCCCTTGATCGCCCCCTAGTGTTAACTCCTTCCCTGCCAGTGACATTTATACAGTAATCAGTGCATTTTAAATCGCACTGATCGCTGTATAAATGTCACTGGTCTCAAAATAGTGTCAAAAGTGTCCGATCTGTCCGCCGCAATGTCACAGTCATCATAAAAATCGCAGAACGCCACCATTACTAGTAATGAAAAATAATATAAAAATGCCATAAATCAATAACCTATTTTGTAGGCGCTATAACTTTTGCGCAAACCAATCAATATATGCTTATTGCGATTTTTTTTTTTTCAACAAATATGTAGAAGAATACATATCGGCCTAAACTGAGGAAAAAATAGTTTTTTTTTAAATTGGGATATTTATTATAATTAAAAATTAAAAAATATTGTGTTTTTTTCAAAATTGTCGCTCTTTTTTTGTTTATAGCGCAAAAATAAAACCGCAGAGGTGATCAAATACCACCAAAATAAAGCTCTATTTGTGGAGGAAAAAATGGGTACAGTGATGTATGACCGCGCAATTGCCATTCAAAATGTGAGAGCGCTGAAAGCTGAAAATTGTCCTGGGCACGAAAGGGTTAAAAATGCCTGGTATTGAAGTGGTTAAAGAAAATCACCAGAAGGGAAATAAGTTGGACAAAAGAAACTATATGGCTTAGTGTACGCTTGCAGTTGGAGGGTGCTAAAAATAGGCAGTTGAGTCGCTTATTTACCACTCCCCTGCTGCCCCTCCCCTTAAGTTGCAAAGACAGGCAGACGAGGATGTTCACATGCTGCAAAAAAAGTTTCCAAAAATTCCCCTTTGAGTTATGAGAGCAATACCTCCACCTAACATGACCCATTCAAGTAAATGAGGCTGCACTGCAACTGCGAGCCAAATGCTATTGCTATTGAAAAAGGCCATTTGGCTGCCTAAATGCCTAGAATGGTGTGATACATCTGACACAGAGCAGGACCGACTTTCTCAGCACAAACAAATCTACAAAGGGCTCGGGGCTCTTTTTTTCATTCCCCCTTCATCCTGGGGAAGCCAACTGGACAGACTGCTATAGACCAAGTTATGTGCTGACCTTTTGGTTCAGCAATGTTGGCTTAACCATCAACATATGTCCACTGGCAATATTCATTAAATTTCAGCAAGCTGCCATCTTTTTGGAGTCAGGCTCCTCAATATTAGGCTGTTGTCACACCACCTGGAGCTCATTTCTTTTGCTCTGTCTACTTAGATCATCCTTTTGTTTCTCTACCTTTTTTTTTTTTTTTTTTTAGTTACTTTCATTCCGTACGATGGTGCACTGTTTCATGAATTCAGTCCTCTGAATTTTTTGGATGCTCACTCCTCTTCCTGTCATGTACCAATAGGAACTCCTGAAGAAGCTATCGGCGAAACACGTAGCGATCCATTGGCGCTGTGATTTCATTTGTTTGGCCCTCAGCCAGAAGGGACCTTCTGAGACTATCTTTCTTGTAACCATCTCCTAGGCCATCCATGTGAAATTCTGGTTTCAGCCGGTCCATATGTCCATAGGTTTGGGACAATATACCTTCCAAATGTGTTCATGTTTTTCTTATATCATATGTTTTTAATGTGATTATAATAAATTCAATATTTTTACTATAATATGAGACTGTAACTTTTTCCTATTTTGGGATTTAATGGCAACCTTAAAAGCCCTTTTTCTTCTTTTTTTCTGTTATTGCTCAGTTATTACTGGTATGTAGTGCCACGTCCTGCAATATATGTCTCAGATCTTTTCTACGATTTAGCTGTCTAAAAACAACACTGTATTACAACAGTATTACTTTCTGAATGTCTGTCAGCCATGCCTGATTATTAGTTTTAAGGTCAGCATTCTGAAATTAAAACTCAGAATTCTAGAGTTCTAACTTTAAAAATTGTGAGATTAGAAGTCAGAATTATAACTTTGAAACTCAGAATTCTGAAAACTTGGTCGGAATTCTATAATTAAAAGTTATAATTGTAAGTTTCAAAGACATAATTCTGAAATTACAAGCTATAGAGGGAGTAATTTAGGATACAGAGGCCAGTACAAGTTTCTTTAGATACTGTCTGTGAAATTGATTAGCATGGCAAATAGAGCAAATTATACTTTAGCCTTAGCTTTAATATTAAGGAAATACTGTACTTGCAGTTTTAGCTTTGAAACTCAGAATTCTGACTTTTGATCTCAGAATTCTAAATAGAACTCAGAATTCAGATTTGAAACTCAGAATTCAGATTTGAAACTCAGAATTCTGATGTAAAATTCCAGAATTCCTACTTTTAATCTCAGAATTCTAACTTTTAATTTCAGACCTCTGACTTTGAAAATCCTGACAGAAAAAAATAGGAGGTGAGAGTAGGGCTCTTAATCTTTTCTGTGTTTCCTGTCCAGATCAGGTAGGGGAGTCTTTCAGTTGGCCTTTGTGGAGGATGAGGGGGAATCTATGGTTGTGAAGGGGTCTTGTGAAGCAGATAGGACAGGAATAAATGAATATACAGTGTGACTTTGAGAACAAATAAACCAATAGTGTCCATACACCTAGTGTCAGTAAATTTTAAATGGTTTAAAACTGGGCAGAATATACAGTCAGGTTCATAAATATTGGGACATCGACACAGTTCTAATCTTTTTGGCTCTATACACCACCACAGTGGATTTGAAATGAAATGAACAAGATGTGCTTTAACTGCAGACTTTCAGCTTTAATTTCAGGGTATTTACATCCAAATCAGGTGAACGGTGTAGGAATTACAACAGTTTGTATATGTGCCTCACACTTTTTAAGGGACCAAAAGTAATGGGACAATTGGCTGCTCAGCTGTTCCATGGCCAGGTGTGTGTTATTCTCTCATTATCCCATTTACAAGGAGCAGACAAAAGGTCCAGAGTTCATTTCAAGTGTGCTATTTGCATTTGGAATCTGTTGCTGTCAACTCTCAATATGAGATCCAAAGAGCTGTCACTATCAGTGAAGCAAGCCATCATTAGGCTGCAAAAAACAAAACAAACCCACCAGAGAGATAGCAAAAACATTAGGTGTGGCCAAATTAACTGTTTGGAACATCCTTAAAAAGAAAGAACGCACCTGTGAGCTCAGCACCAAAAGACCCAGAAGACCACGGAAAACAACTGTGGTGGATGACCGAAGAATTCTTTCCCTGGTGAAGAAAACACCCTTCACAACCGTTCGGCCAGATTTAAGAACACTCTCCAGGAGGTAGGTGTATGTGTGTCAAAGTCAACAATCAAGAGAAACCTTCACCAGAGTGAATACAGAGGGTTCACCACAAGATGTAAACCATTGGTGAGCCTCAAAAACAGGAAGGCCAGATTAGAGTTTGCCAAACAACATCTAAAAAAAGCCTTCACAGTTCTGGAACAACATCCTATGGACAGATGAGACCACGATCAACTTGTACCAGAGTGATGGGAAGAGAAGAGTATAGAGAAGGAAAGGAACTGCTCATGATCCAAAGCATACCACCTCATCAGTGAAGCATGGTGGTGGTAGTGTCATGGCGTGGGCATGTATGGCTGCTAATGGAACTGGTTCTCTTGTATTTATTGATGATGTGACTGCTGACAAAGCAGCAGGATGAATTCTGAAGTGTTTCGGGCACTATTATCTGCTCATATTGAGCAAAATGCTTCAGAACTCACTGGACAGCGCTTCACGGTGCAGATGGACAATGACCCAAAGCATACTGCGAAAGCAACCAAAGAGTTTTTTAAGGGAAAAAAGTGGAATGTTATGCAATGGCCAAGTCAATCACCTGACCTGAATCCGATTGAGCATGCATTTCACTTGCTGAAGAAGGGAAAATGCCCCAAGAACAAGCAGGAACTGAAGACAGTTGCATTAGAAGCCTGACAGAGCATCACCAGGGATGAAACCCAGCGTCTGGTGATGTCTATGTGTTCCAGACTTCAGGCTGTAATTGACTGCAAAGTATTTGCAACCAAGTATTAAAAAGTGAAAGTTTGATGGATGATTGTTAATCTGTCCCATTACTTTTGGTTCCTTAAAGAGTGGGAAGCACATATACAAACTGTTGTAATTCCTACACCGTTCACCCGATTTGGATGTGAATACCCTCAAATTAAAGCTGAAAGTCTGCAGTTAAAGCACATCTTGTTCGGTTCATTTCAAATCCATTGTGGTGGTGTATAGAGCCAAAAAGATTAGAATTGTGTCGATGTCCCAATATTTATGGACCTGACTGTAGCTGCATGCAGGGATGGGCATATGTTATTTTGTACTCTTAGGTCCCAGTTCAATTTAGATCAGTATGAATTATATACTGTATAAATGTCTAATTGTACAGTTACTCCAGGGACGATGAAAAGAAAGCAATACGTATATGCCAAAAAGCAACTACCAGGTTATGGATCCTATGGCAAATTAGTTAAACATATGTGATAAAGGTAATGTAGCAGTAGAAGTGGTCAGTCTACTACCAGCCCAGAATGTCACTGGTTTTCACTTATGATAAAGTAGACTGGAGACAGGAGACAGATAAGGTTTTAATAGAAAAGTTGGGACTGGTTGTTTCACAGGATCAATGTACTCCATGGAAGGCTGGCTGGTAGAAATGTGGAATGTGTGGAAGGACTTAACTGTTCCGAAAAGACATTGTGCTGCCTCACTGAAGTTTTTGAGCTTCGTCAAAGCTTAAAAAATGCTTGTGTGAATAATTTTATTTTTACGTCAATATAAAAATCCACTGCAACACGTTAATGAGAATGCTAACACCTACAAGGTGTTTCTTCAGTGTTAACTGCGATATTGCTAGCCTTCTGCTTAGCTGGCCCAGCCATTCCTTTGCCATCAGAATATCTTAAAATGCTTGTTAAAACCATATGGGGGGGTTGACAAGCGTCAACAAACTTTTTTTTTTTCTAATGCCGTGTACACACGAGCGGACCTTTCGACTGGACTGGTCCGACGGACCGAATCTGGCGGACAATCCAACCGTGTGTGGGCTCCATTGGACCTGCAGCAGACTTTTTTGGTCGAAAATATGACGGACTTTAGATTTGGAACATGTTTCAAATTTGTCCGACGGACTTGAGTCCGGTCAAAAAGTCCGCTCGTCTGTATGTTAGTCCGACGGACGAAAACCGACGCTAGGGCAGCTATTGGCTACTGGCTATCAACTGCCTTATTTTAGTCCCGTCATACGTCATCACGTACAAATCCGTCGGACTTTGGTGTGATCATGTGTAGGCAAGTCCGTTGGTTAGAATGTCCGTCGAAAGTCCGTCAGAAAGACTGTCGGACCTTTGTTGCCGAAAAGTCCGCCCGTGTGTACAGGGCATAAAACCCGTAAGTACTGTATGAAGTATAAATTTACTTTTGCTGACGCATCATGGCAGCACACACTGGGCTGTGACTCTGCCCCCACAACCTAACAGGATTGGTTAGCTAGACCTCACTTCATTCTCTTTTTTATTCTCACCTGACAAGATTGGATGGATATCGCACACTCCTTTCCGCATTCGCCCCAGCCAGGTTCAAGCCTCTCCTGGGTGGAAGTCGCTCCTGTATAGTCTCTAAAGGAGCTTTATGGAGCAAGCCCCAATCTGGTGGTCTTGGGGCATTTACTTTTTTCTGGCATTAGTAAGCTTTAAATAAGCTTCATATTTTGCAGTGATCTCTTACCTTCGTTTCTGCACAATGTTGTCTCCTTCTGTTTTTTTTCCACCCTTTTCTGTAGCCATGCTGAGCGTTATTGTCCCACAGGCAGTGGGAACAGTATCAAACATGGCGGCTGCGTCCATCGTCGCATGCCACGAATGCGCGAAAGGCAGTGAGGCATCCAGGAGCCTTCAGTGCCCCTATCCAAGATGGCACAGGCTCCGGCAGACCGCTTCTGTGCATGTGCCGTGACGTAATTTCTGCCGCGATGGCGGCGGTGGATTTAAAATGACAGTTCTCCTGTCAGTGCAATCTGGATGCCTCTGCTGCACAGGAGACTGGAGTTTTTTCTCTAGGAAGGTATCTTGCACCTTCTGTGATCTCTTCCTGTATATAAGAGTATTTACTTATATTTTTTTAACTTTCTACTATTCTGTTTCTGCCTACCTGTCTGCTGTTGCACTGCTCATGAAGACCACTGCCCAGGTAGACCACCCTCAGCATAAAAGGTAAGAGGCTGTCCTACTTTGATGGTAAGTATTGAAGAGAGAAAAAGAGAGCATAACCACTAACGCTGCGATTTCTGGCAGCCCTACCAGGTCAAGATCCGCAACATCAAGACATAAAGACCACTCAGGACCACTCAAGCCATGCCTCATAGAAGATCTAGGAGAAGCCGATCAAGATCATCATCCCATCATTGCCACTCGCGTCAGATGGAAAGCCTCCAGTCAATACTATTGGCTAAACATTAAAAGATTTGATGTTGTCTGTAGATTCCTCAGTTTCTCCGTAAGTTCCTCCATTTCTCAGTCAACCACCAGCACTTCCAGTTTCAATGCCTGCCATTCTGCATTTCTTCTGCTCCCAGAACCTTTACCAAAATTCTACTACCCGTGATCACATATCTCAGGAGAAGGGGATTAGGGTAACATCATTACCTAGACGACATCCTGCTTTTGGCGGCCGAGAAACCTTGCTCCATCATCAGAAGATACTACTCACGACACTTCAAAAATTCAGCTGGTTAATCAACTGGGAAAAAAGCAACCTTCAGCCCACACAGAATATGATCTTTCTAGGGGCAGAACTAAATACCAAGGCAAACAAAGTGCAGCTTCCACGGGAGAGGAAAATTCCCTTAGTTCAGAAAATGAAGAAGTTAATGTCAGCAACGTCTCTGCCAGCCATAATTTGTCTAAGCATCCTGGAGTCTGCCACTCTTCCAATGATCCAGTGGGCTCAAAGGCACATGAGAGTGTTGCAGAACTAATTTCTGCAGCGGTGGGATGGAGTATCAATGCTTCAAACGATCCCCATCCACAAGAGAGTGAAACAGTCAGTGTGGTGGTGGACACATACTTACAACCTCAGGAGGCACAGACCCATAGTCCCCTCAGAGCCAGAGGTGATCACATCAGACGCCAGCCAGGAAGGATGGGGAGCTCATTACCAAGATCAAGCAGTGCAAGGACTATGGCAGTTCCAGGCACAGGCAGTAGTATCAAATATACAGAGCTCAGAGCAGCCTTTCAAGCTCTTCTAGCCTTAGGCTCGTCCTTGAAGGGGAAAAAATGTCTTAATACGGATGAACAACAAGGTGGCGGGTGCATCCAAAGACAGGGAGAAACCAGAAGCTGCACCCTGCTGGAGGAAGTTCGCCCTATCTTGGAATGGGCTCAAACATATCTAACAGATTTGAGGGCTGTGTATGTCCCGGCAGCACAGAACCTGTTGGCCGACTGCCTAAGCAGGGATTCCTGTCAAACAGCGAATGGTCTCGGAGCCATCAAGCATTCACTCTCCTAAACAAAACTTGGGGTATGCCAGATATCGATCTGGCAGCGAAACCTTTGAATGCCAAGTGTCAGAGATTCCTGTCGGGAGCGGCTTACCCAGCAGCCGAGGCAATAGACTGCCTTCTCCATACTTGAAACTTCCAACTAGGATACATATTTCCTCCAACACCACTAATTGCCAGATTCCTCTCCAGGCTCAGGGGGGTGGTCATTAGCCACAGTGATAGCAGTAATCCCTTTCTGGCCAAGGAGACCTTGGTTCACGACCTTGCTACAACTCTTGCTAGAAATCCGTTACCTTTTCCCGTGACTTGGGATCTACTTTACCAAGGCCAATTCCTACATCCGGCCCCAGAGAACCTACACTTGACAGCATGGAGGTTGGGAGGAATAGGCTGCTAAAGCAAGGTTGCTCCCAGGAAGTAGTATCAACACTACTTCAAGCTAGGAAGTGTACCACTAATGCCACCTACGGGAGGATATGGGAAAGATTTGCATCTATGGCGCAGCAGAAAAATTAGAATCTATTATCACCAGAGGCTCCGCAGATTTTAGAATTTCTGAAAGCAGACTTAGGTAAAGGACTAAGCTCAAGTACCCTCAAGGTACAAATTTAAGCCTTATCTGCGAAGACAGGTTCCAGATAGGTATTACACCCTCTAGTTGTTCAGTTCATGAAAGCATGCTTAAAAATCAGGCCTCCAAGAAGGCCAACATTTCCAGCATTGGATCTCTCAATAGTGTTGAATGGACTGTCAAGTTCCCCTTTACATCCAAACAATTCTATATAATTTTGGAACCTAACACTAAAGCTAACCTTCCTCGTCGCCATTACCTCAGCTAAAAGAGTTTCAGAGATGCACGCATTGATGATAACTGAAACCTACATGGTTTTTTACCCTGACAGAGTGGTGCTAAAACCTTCATACTGTTTTATTCCAAAGGTGGCAACAGTATTCCATTAAAAACCAAGACATCAGTCTCCCGACTTTTACCAACGATCAAGTTAAATCACATGCCTTGGATGTAAAATCCACTACTAGCTCGTATCTGGAGGCTAAATCCTTTAGAAAGTTGGACAACCTCTTGGTGATTTCTCATGGGAACAGAAAAGGACAGACAGCAGCACCACGCACTATTGCATCGTGGCTATTCAAGTCTATCAGGAAAGCTTACACCATTCAACTGCTTCCGGTACCCAAGGGCATTAAAGCTCTTTCAACTAGGGCAGTGGCAACTTCATGGGCAACGTATTGCAAGGTTTTCGCCAGAGACGATTTACAGAGCAGCTACCTGGTCAACCAGACACACATTCATGTCCCACTATGGGGTGGATTTTGCTCAATTAACAACGGTGGAGTTCGAAAGAACTGTTAATCGAGACAATTCTTCAGCTACATGTTAAATAAATACTACCTTTTTTTTTACACCCACCCGACTGGCGAGTTATTTCCCAGTGCGTGCTGCCATGATGCGTTAGAAAAACAGAAAATTGTATACTCACCTTTCCAGTGGCGTAACTAGAACCGTCAGGACCCTGGTGCAAGAAACCATGAAGGGGCCCCCTCTGACCCCCAGCTGGGGCCCTTCCCTCTGAGCCCAGTGGTGGAGACACCAAGGCCCGGTCGCAAGTGCGACGTTTGTGACCCTGGTAGTTCTGCCACTGGCGTCTGTTTTTTTGTTTTGTTTTTTATTTCTATCATTTGTTTTTTTTACAATATTATTTTTTATTATTTGGGGGGGGCTTTGGTGAGATATCAACTGTCTAAGCAGACCTCTGATGTTTCACCTTTGAGACAGAGAAAGGAGATTGGGAACACAGCCTCAGCTGCACAGAATAAATGGACAAGAATCGCTCTTTATAGAGCTGGCCCTTCATTCGCAAACTGAATAAATACAGTTTACTATGTTTCAGTTATGAATGGACTGAGTCCATGATCAGTATGGATCACCGACTCTCCATTTAGAAAAGGCTTCATCCTTAAGATACCCTGCAGCAGCTGGCAGGAGAGGGGGGAGGGGAACTCTGTGGAGCTGTGGGGACAAGTGGAAGGGGCCAGGAGAGAGCACAGGGGGACCAGGAAAAAGCACAGGGGGGCTGGAGAGCACACAGGGGGGCAGCAGAAAGAAGCTGCATAGAAGGAGCCGTGGGGGCGGCTGCATATAGAGGAGCTGATCTCTCTATTTCCCCCACTTCTCCTCTCACTCCTGCATGCTTTCAGCAGCTGCCGCAGGTTAATAGAGAGAGATGAGTTTCTCTATATCAGTGTTTCTCAACATTTTACCAGTCAAGGCGCAAAATATTGCCTCTTCATTGCCTGTCAAATGCCTCTGAAAAGCGATCTGAGCCTGCATTGCTTTTCAGAGGAATGGTATTTTCTTGTTAGTATTATGAACCTGCCCTAAAAAAAAAATCAGTTTTGATCATAAAGAAAAAGGGTGTCAGGATTAAAAGTAATGTGTATACATACACATGCATGTAAACACACATGTACTCACATACATATAAATACACATGCACATATATAAACATACACACATGCACACACACATATAAACCACACACACATATAAACATACACACAGCTAAATGCACACACACATATAAAACACATACATGCACACAAACAAGCATGCACACACACACACACATATAAACATACACACATGCGAACACATAAATGCACACACACACATAAAAACACACACGTGCACGCACACAAACATACACACACATATAAACATATACACATGCGCACACACATATATAAAACACACACATGCACACACCCAAACACACAGACACACACATATAAACAAATATATAGATAGCCTTTTTAAAAATCGGCAGCTGCAGCACTGTACCTTCGCTCTCCATGCCGGGTACTGCACTGTAGGGGGAGGCAGAGAGCGCAGCACACACTGTGCTAGACACCTCTCCCTTGCTTTCACTTTCAGAACAAAACACAGCATGACCGAGTTCCTGCACTGCCGATTTACGCATCAGCTGAGGATCGGGGAGCTCGGTCCCATATGCAGCCACCGCTCGGGGAGGGGCACACAGCATGGGGCCCAGTCGCAATGGAGACTTTTGCGACCCCTATACTTCCACCCCTGCACCTTTCCGTGATTTTCCTTTCCTGACGCATCTTCATGGAAGCACACAGCAACCCGCCCTTTCTTTATTAGTTGATAGTTACAGAGAATGAAGCTGGTGTCTCTTTCAAATTTATAGCTAACGAATCCTGTCAGGTTGTGGGGGCGGAGACAGAACCGAGTGTGTGCTGCCATGAAGATGCGTCAGGAAAGGAAAATTACGGAAAGGTGTGTATACAATTTTCCATTTTTTTACCCAGTACTTATTAAGGTTGGAAAAAAAACTGGCTACAAATGAAACCTTACTTTTTGCATTATTGCACACAATGACCAGGGTCTCGCCTTGGCAGGATTGACTTGATTTCCAGGGACAATGCAAGTTTTTAGAGGACTGTCATTTTTGCCTCTAGACATGCAATTTCTAACTATGACTACATTTTTAATAAAATCTTTTTTTGTACAAATGTTACATTTATTCGTTACCATTGTCATATATCATCTTGTCTAAGAACAAGTTTAGGAAGAAAAGATGTTGGAGGTATAGTGTAGTAAATGACACTTACCTCCATGTTCCCTTTCCAGAGATTTATTGTACAAAGTGCAATTCCCTGTCAGCTGTGCTCCCCAATCTACTGCCCTTTACAGGCAGATAATTACATGTCAACTCCATAGATGTCTATTGGGATTTCACTGATAGCTGGGTCATCACAAAGCAGCAGACAAGGGAGCACAGGTGCCTTGAGCTGCTCTTTGAAGGTCTCTAGATTGGCAGCACTAAATCTCCAACACACAAATAATCCAGAGATCTCTTATTTCTGGACCTGCATTAAAATTAATATTTTTAACGGCTTCAGCCCCAGAAGATTTTACCCCCTTCCTGACCAGAGCACTTTTTACAATTTGGCACTGCTTCGCTTTAACTGACAATTAAACGATATTTGCGTCCTTTTTTCCCACAAATAGAGCTTTCTTTTGGTGGTATTTGACCTTTATTTTTTGCGCTATAAACAAAATAAGAGCGACATTTTTGAAAAAATATATATTTTTTACTTTTTGCTATAATAAATATCCCCACAAGTTTTTTTTAAAAACAAATTTCGGCCAATATATATTCTTCCACATATTTTTTGTAAAAAAAAGAAAAAAGAAATCGCAATAAGTGTATATTGATTGGTTTGCGCAAAAGTTATAGCGTCTGCAAGCTATGGGAAAGATTTATGACTTTTTTATGGCATTTTTATTATAATTTTTTTTTTCTAGTAATTGTTGGTGATCTGCGATTTTTAGCGGTACTGGGACATACAGATCGGAGACTTTTGACACTTTTTTGGGACCAATGGCATTTATACAGCGATCAGTGCTATAAAAATGCACTGATTACTGTGTAAATGTCACTGGCAGGGAAGGGGTTAACACTAGGTGGCGATCAAGGGGTTAAATGTGTGTTCCCTCAGCATGTTCTAACTGTGTGGGGATGGGAGTGACTAGGAGAGGAGCCATACTGTTTTTCCTACTTAGTAGGAACAAACAATATGGCTCCTCTCCTCTGACAGCACAGAGATTTGTGTGTTTACAAACACACAGATCCCCGTACTGGTGCTCGTGCATGTGATCGCATGTAGCCAGTGGCGTTCGGGCCCGCCAGCCACGTGCACCGGTTCCAACGCCGTGCAGCAGGCGCGCGGGCGCCCTCTGGTGGCTGAAAATGGGTAGGACCTACCCGTACGGGATTTCGCCCAGGAGAGCCATTGTGCCACAGTATATCTGCGTGACACGGTTGGCAAGTGGTTAAAGAACAATATTTAAGCTTTAATAAATAAAAAGAATGCCATGGGATGCTTGGTGCTATGGTACTTCTAGACAGCCTCAGTAACTATTTTTCGTACATTGTTTTAGCATTGCCTTGGACAAGTATTTTTAACAACTTCAGATCCGGGCCATTGCCAAATGACGGCAACAGCGCGGATCTACATTGCCTGGACTACGTCTATTGACGTCGTCCCGTGCACGAGCGGCCTGCGCGCCCCCTGCAGTGTGCGGGTGGCGCGCTCGGTCATCAGCGAGTCTATGAAACTCGCCTGATCACAGATCAGAGTAAGGGGTCGGTCCCCTTACTCACAGATGGATATGTTCACTATTATCACTTTTTATGGACTTATGCTTTTTTGAATTTATATGACTGTCTTTATGAGGATGCAATCACAAAACACACTTAAAAGTGATATTCAAGGCCTTTTTTTTTTTTTTTTTAAATAACAATGATGTCATGCTCACCTGCTCTGTGCAGTGGTTTTGCAGAGAGCAGCCCTGATCCTCCTCTTCGCGGGTCTTCCGCCGGTGCTCCTGGCCCTCCCTCCAGCCTAATGCCCCCATAGCAAGCAGCTGCACTGTGTGTCCTCTCAACCACGAAGCGCAGCTCAGCCCCGCCCCCACTCTCTCCTCATTGGCTCACTGGCTGTGATTGACAGTAGTGGGAGCCAATAGCTATCTCTGCTGACTCAGCCATTGAGGAGGGAGAGACCCGGGAGAGCTGAGGCTCTTGTGCACATTGCTGGACTGGGATTGGGCTCTGGTAAGTTTTTTTTTTTGGGGGAGGGGCTGCTGCACACTGTAGGTTTTTTACTTTCATGCATAGGATGCAGGAAGGTAAAGAAAACCTTCAGCCTTTTTCAGCCACTTTAATCCCTAAAAATGGCTATAATTTTTAGCTGGTGGGAAAAGAAATAACACTTAGATATGTTTAATGTGTATTAAAGCTATATTTGAAAAACAGAAACTGAATCATAGTATTCAATTATAATGTTTATTTTATCCACTGTTGTCTAATAAAGATTATATAGAAAATGTTAATATAATGTGGCAAGGATAGGTGAGTTAAGAACCTAGACCAGTCAGGTGGGTTAAGGTTAGAAGCCTAGCTTGTTCCTAATGCCAACTTAAGGCCTCTTTCACAGGAAAAATCCGTTCAGGTCCGCTTGTCAGTTTTTTAGGCGGACCTGAACGGACGCTCCATAGACCTCTATGGAGTGTCGGATGTCAGTGGTGACATGTCCGCTGACATCCGACCCGCTCCAATCCGAAAAAGTGTGACGGAGGAAAAACCTACTTTTCCATCCGTCCGCGGATTGGATCAGGTGACGATGGACTCTGCGGTCCATCTTCATCCGATCCCCCATAGGGGAGAGCAGTGCTCTGACAAGTCCGTCGCTGCACATATCTGCCTGCTCAGCAGGGATCCATGGAGCGATCCCCCGCTGACCAGAACGGGCTCTGTACACGGACACGTCCATGTGAAAGAGCCCTTACACCTTACTGATTTAACCCCTATAAAGTCAGAAGCCCTCAAATGTAAAACGCAAAAGAGTAAACAGACAAGACAAAAGCTGCAAATGGAGGCATTACTAAAGACTGATTGGCTGTGGGCAACCTATGTGACATCTGCCAGTCATTCTGAGCAAGCTTTTAGATATGCATGCTCATATAAAGGGATCCTAATGTGCCATAACCATCAACGATATCTTCAGCTCAGATTATTTTAAGGACATGTCTGTCTAGAGACATAGCCATCTAGTGGTAGCCAATTGAAAATGCATGTTACCTTGTGTTGAACTTATTTTCCTCTTCTAGCGTGGACAAGCGATGTTCTGTAATTGTAATAAAAAAATGTAAACACCGGCATACAGAGAATTAGAAATATGCTAAGTATGCTGTGAGTATAGAGATTGCTCATACTCAAATTTGTGAATTAAACAACCTAAAATATACAGTGAGTTAACAAGATTTGCATCTAGTTTATTATTATTTAATACACTGATGGGTCCAGGCCACAGGAGCAAGGATCAAAACTTTGACATCCTGCTTCTGCTTTCCTGCTATACATACTCAGTCATTTGAAAGCCATTTGAAGGTTTGCAAGCTTTTGGCACTAGTAGCTTCACTGAACATTCCTATCACAATGGTGTCTACAGTAATATGGAAGTTCATATACTGACATTCCAGAGGACATTTCTATTTTTATATTTATCAGAAATGCATTAAAAAGCTAATTTGAGATGGGAGGGGATAGAAGGGACCTTATGTAATCAAGATAAGTCGGATAAGTTATATTATTCATACAAAACCGTTTACCAAACCCCTCCCTTTGCCCTGCTTATCAGATTTTGGAACAAAAATGGAAGTGCCCTTTGATATTGCTGCACATATACCACATCAACCATTAAATACAATGGTCACCTCTGTCTCCAGCTTGGTGCATGTTTCCAGAATGTAACTTTCTCCATGGAAAATGAGAACTGGCTAGTTGTGACACTAGTGTTATCCAGGGGTAAATGGTCAACTCTCAGTGAGAGCTGCTATGAAGTTGTGTCTATTAGCTATGTTATTACGAGACTTTTTAACCAGCTGCTTTGTGTTGAGTGTCTGTGACCATTCACTGTTGCTCTGCTGGGCAAGATATACAAATGTGTTAGAGAGCCAGTCAGAAGACCCACCTCAAACTCTGTTGGAGAGCCACTGAGTACGTCCCCCTCACACTCTGTTGGAGACTCAGTGAGTACACCCCCAAAGAGCCAGTTAAAGAGCCAGTGAGTTCATTCACCTCAAACTCTGTTGGAGGGCTTGTGAGTATACTCCCTCAAACTGTTGGAGACCCAGTGAGTACCCGGGAGAGCCAATAAGTAAACAAACCTCAAAGTATGTTTGAGAGCCAGTGAGTAGAGCCACCTCAAATTCTGTTGAAGAGCAAATAAATAAACCCACCTCATATTCTGTTCGAGAGCCAATGAGTGAACTCACTTCAGACTTTGCTGGAGAGCTAATGAGTACATTAAATAGAATACCTTTAAAGTGGTTCGAAAGGCTCAAGGTTTTTTACCTTCATGAATTCCATGCCGGGCGCGCCAGTAAGGGACCCAAGAAGAGGAGGATTGGGGCTGCTCTGTGCAATACCACTGCACAGAGCAGGTGAATATGACATGTTTGTTATTGAAAAAAAACAAAAAAAACGAAAGCTTTTAATATCACTTTAAGTGTGTTTTGCTATTGCATCCTCATAATGACAAATCATATAAATTCAATAAATCATAAATCCATAAAAAGTGATAATAGTGAACATATTCGTCTGTGAGCTATAGATCCAATGGTGCATCACAGACGGATATGTGCACTATTATCACTTTTTATGGACTTATAATTTATTGAGTTTATATTATTGTCATTATGAGGATACAATAGCGCAGCACACTTAAAAGGAATTCAATTTATTTTGTACCAAGGGGTATGGTATTTGTGAATGCAGCTGTTGTTTTTGTGTTCAGGGATTTGTGTGATACAAAGTATAGAACTTTAGCGCCTAGCTCAATTTTTTAAGTTGTTTTAATGAGTACATCAACCTCAAACTCTGTTGGAGAGACACTGAGTACGTCCTCCTCAAACTCTGTTGGAGAGACACTGAGTACGTCCTCCTCAATCTCTGTTGGAGAGACACTGAGTACGTCCTCCTCAAACTCTGTTGGAGAGACACTGAGTACGTCCACCTCAATCTCTGTTGGAGAGCCACTGAGTACGTCCTCCTCAAACTCTGTTGGTGAGACACCGAGTACGTCCTCCTCGAACTCTGTTGGTGAGACACCGAGTACGTCCTCCTCGAACTCTGTTGGCGAGCCACTGAGCACATCCACCTCAGACACTGTTGAGTGGTGTCAAAGAGCTCATTGTTATGCATTTACTAAAAATTCTGCATTGTATCAAACCATAATGAGGACAGTATTCATAAGAATATTATTGTCCAGTATTATGATTATTTGAAGTACTTTTAATGAAATTAGTTCTTTATTAATATTTTTCTACAATACATGTTTGGGAGGTTATGAACAACCTGAAACTAACATCATGCAGGGGTTGATAAGCTAAGGGGTTTGGGGACTCCTGGTCTATATGGTAAAATTTCATGAATAAATTGGTATATAAAAAAGAATTACCTAGCTGCAGTCTGCATCCAGTGTAGCACAAATGTGATCAACTGCATCATTTAATAAGCTTAATTAGTTGTGTACAGATGACAGATGTACTTTAATTACCCCTAACATGATAGTAATGCGTATGAACATTCACTTACTAGATAGATATATTGGAAATGTGTTTTTTTTGTTTTTTCTTCTGAGATTCAGGTTATGAATCACCAGGAGCTACAAAGTGTTAAAGTTCTATGAGCAATAACTTGCCATAAAGAAAAGTACCTGCAGCACCCCATGTTGTCCTATTATCTGACAAAGCAGAATTACAGGCCTCTGGAGAGATAAACACTATAAAAGCACATACCTAAGAGCCAAAAATTAAAATAATGTATCCATAGGAATCAATATGGGGGGTGAGAAGAATAGAGCACTCTGAGAGGACATGAAAAGTGGTTGAAATGTAAGACATACATACTATTTTTCTTTATGTTGTTCATCCATTTGTCAAGATCTTCCATCTCGATTTCCATTACTGATGGGGTATCTTCTTCAAAGATAGGGCTGGGACATGAAAATAAATAAAAAATGTGTTGATTCTGAATAATTCATAGAAATCGACACGGGTCTTGAAATTATTTCGTTTTATGTCTTATCAACTGTAGATGTTGCCTCAAGCAGAGGAAAAGATGCTCATTCAAGGAACTACAAGAGAAGAACTTTTAGCTGTACATGTGAAGATATATAAAGAGATGACCTTTTGGTGTTTTTTGCTTGTTTGGTAAACAGCCACAACACTGTGTGATTTTGAGTGCATTCACATAATGCTATAGTGAAAAATGTAGCCTAAGACTAAAGAAAGTATTAGCTGATGCTTGACTTCCTATGGTCAGGAAATATTTGACTTGCTACAATTACTTATGCACACTGTGAGAAACTGACAGTGTGCAGTGAAATCAGAGAAATCAGGACAGGAGAGGAGACTGTACAACTGTGCAAGACTGCTGATAAGGCGGAGTTCAGCTGTAAGGCCCTATTCACACCTGCACATTCTGGGAACATGCGCAGTAACATGCAGAAATGTACGTTTTCCATGCACGTTCCTGGGACACGCGAAAAACACATGAAATACATGTGTCGTGTTTGCAGTGCCATTAATTCTTAATGGCACCCCAAATACGGCCGGAGAAAGCATGTTTTGTTGCATGTTTGACAATTGTGCGAAAACATGCAGTAAAAAATGTGCAAAGCTCTACACCTGAAAAGTTTGCTTCTTTGGCATGTTTGTTACACATTGGGCAGCCTGGAAAGATGCGCAGGTCGAAATGAGGCCTAATGCCACGAACACACGAGCGGAATTTCCGACAGAAAGAGTCTAATGGGAGCTTCTCATCGTATCATCCGACCGTGTGTACGGTCGGACTTTTTCTGTCGAAAATTCAGATGGACTTAGATAGAGAACATGTTCTATATTTTTCCGACGGAACAAATTACTATTGGAAAAACCGCTCGTCTGTATGCTGTTTCGACGCACCAAAAACAATGCATTTTCTGAAGCAAGTATGAGACGGAAGCTATTGGCTACTGGCTATTGAACTTACATTTTCTAGTCCCGTTGTACGTGTTGTACGTCACCGCGTTCTGGACGGTCGGAATTTGGCGTGACCGTGTGTATGCAAGACAGCTTGAGCAGAATTCCATCGGAACTCCATTGTAAAAACCTTCAGAGTCTATTCCGACGGGCAAAATCGGTCGTGTGTACAGGGCATAAGAGAATTGATCGAATAAAAATGCTTGTTCATGCTCCAATAGGTGTGAATGGGGCCTAGAGAAAAGTAGGAGGGAATCCCCGGTGCCACACATCCACAAGGTTGTGTGATGGTAATAGAGACAACCTCAGCATGGAATCCTGCCAGGCCACGTCTCCAACGCGTTTCACTCTGCCCCCCGCCTCGGAGCTTAGTCATAAGGATGGAGATCCCATGCTTGTGGGGGAATATAAAAATATCATTGGCAGTCACTAATAAGGGCTGGCAGGTGTATGTAATTGATCATCCTGGGCTGTTAAGTGGGGGTGATGGAGCGGAATGTGTAAAAAAGGAAAAGGGATGTGTGGGGAGTGAAAAATGTAACGTGAAAGCTAATATAAGACTGGAAAGTGGTAAAAATAAATAATAGGTAAAAATAAGATAATGATGAATGGTGCAAAAGCTACAAAAAACTGGGGAAATGAAAATGGAAGTGAGAATGGGGATAAAAATACAAATAAAAATAGATCTAAAATATATATATATATATATATATATATATATATATATATATATATATATATATATATATAATAAAAAAGTAAAAAAAAAAAGAATGAATTTTTAGAATAAAAAATTTAAAAAACATATATAGATATAAATGTGAAAGATATAATAAAAGAAAAATATAAAAATAAAAATGAGAAGAGAAACAATAGAAGAAATGATGGTGTATGAAGAGGATGGTAAAAGATAAAAATGTGAGTGCGATGGGGTGGGTGTGAATGGGGCCTAAATGCCATAACACCATTTATTTAAAAAATAAAAACTTGTCTGCTCAGATGAACGACACTGCATGCGAAATGCATTTAAAATGCATGATGCAGGAAGTACCCCCCTAGGAAAAACATATAAAACGCATGAAAAGTAAATGAAACACACATGAAATGTCCACTTCAGAATACAGGAAAAACCTGGATGTGTGGAGCAGCCCAGTGTTGGTAAAACAGTCCTTTGCAAGGTATATAAGGTACACGCCATAAACAAAGTACAACAGAAGGGAGAGGCTTTGCTGAGCATGACTGGAACCTGACACAAAACCTCTGGGCAAAGGAACAATTCCTGTTCTGTCTTGTAGAATACGAAAGGGTGGAGGACATAATACACAGGGAGTACATTCAAAGAGAGCCAATTCTTCCAACACATAACACACAATTCTTTTTCACCTTTTAATATCTTCTTTTGGTGGGTTATCTGGAAATGGAAAAACATTTTTTTTAAAAAAGATAACATTCAAAAAATCAGAAACATAGAATAGTGATGGCAGAAAACGGACCAAGTGGTCCATCAAGGCTGGCCAATTTTTTGAAATTTTTCTATTTTCTATTTTTTGTTTTACCTTTTTGTCTGAGTATAGATCTATGTTTGTCCCAAGCATGTTTTCATTCAGGTACTGTTGACTGACTCACTGCCTCTGCTGGAAGTCTACTAAAAGCATCAAATGCTCTTTTGGTAATATAATACTGCATTTTTCCATATTACTATGCATATTTAATCACTTCCCGGCTGGAATATAGCCGAAAGATGGCTACAGCGCAGTCCTCTCAGAACCAGCCTCCTGCGCGCCCCCTGGTGTGCGCATTTGGCACGCTCCATGACTGCTGCGGCTATGTCCCCATCTGATCACAGATCATGGTAACGGGCCAATCACAGCGGCCCTTTACCATGTGATCAGATGTGTCCAACAACAGCTGATCACATTTAAACAGACTTGCCGTCATCAGTGCCCTGATTATCTGTGCAGCTTCATCAATGTCCATCAGTGCCACCTCATCAGTGTTCATCAGTGCTGCCTTATCAGTGCCACCTCATCAGTGCATATCAACGAAGTAAAAAAAATACTTATTTGCAAAATTTTAAACTAAGAAAACATTTTTCTTTGTTTTCAAAATGTTGTCTTTTCTTGTTTATCAAAAAATAAAAAAACCCCAGTGGTGATTAAATTCAACCAAAAGAAAGTTCTATCTGTCTCAAAAAAATGATAAAAATTTCATTTGGGTACAGTGTTGCATGACAGCGCAATTGTCATTCAAAATGCGACAGCACTGAAAACTGAAAATTGGCCTGGGCAGGAAGGGGGTGAAAATGCCCTGTATTGAAGTGTTTAAAATGCTTCTAAACACAAACACTGCAAAACGCCCCCTAAACGCGGCATGTAAATGCGGCAAAGTTAAATCGTTCAGGAGAGGTTGTAAAAACGTCCTGTGTACACGAAGCCTATCAGTAGTCAAAACAGGAAGTGAGAGAAAAACCCTCTAAAGTGAGGCAATCCCTTGTTGTCACCAGGGTCAGAGTGTCCCCATTGGAAGATATACTGACTATTCCTGTTTTTGGGACACTCCATAATTTAGGATTGGGGCTGACCTGAGGTCTGACGTGCATTAGGGCTCATCTGAGGTCTGAGGACACAATCAAACCGACCTGAGATCTGAAGTGCATTAGAGCTCACCTGAGGTCTGAGGACACAATCAAACTGACCTGAAGTATAAAGTGCATTAGGGCAGATCTGAGGTCCGAGGACACAATTAAACTGATCTGAGCTCTGAAGTGCATTAGGACTGATTTGAGGACACAATCAAACCGACCTGAGATCTGAAGTGCATTAAAGCTGATCAGAGGTCTGAGGACACAATCTAGCTGACCTGAGGACGCATCTGAGGTCTGAAGTGCATACGTGCACTGGGGCCGATTTAAGCTCTGAAGGTGCATAATTTGGGGCTGATCTGAAGTCTGAAGGTGCATACACCTGGTAATCACATTTTGCACTTGTAGTTGCTTTTAATATTGGCATGATAAACTCGCTAATTGTTATATAACAGTTATTGCGTTTAACTTTCCATTAATAGTGCAACTATGAGCCTATGGCGTGCGTTTGTTCATTGGCAAATTAGTTGTCTGATGCTTGCAAAAATGGAGCTTTATGTGGAAAAAGTTGGTGACCCCTGTTTTAGAGACTATTTTTTCTTCCTGCCTCATTTTTATTGCCCCTCTATTTCTTTACTGCTTTCTATGAACAGAGGAAATCTCACAAATCTTGCACGGAAAAAGAAATTGTTAATGTACATATAAACAGTTTGCTATGATTTGTTATAGCAGCACAAATGGGTATATTTACTAGCAAGTAAAACTTAATACTCTCATGGTGGTGTAAAGATATAGTTGCTGTGACCTGTGTCCCAGCTAAGAGCTGACTTTTAGCATGAAAATGTTTTTTAAGGTAAGGTGATCAAATAAAGATAAGTACTGAATTTAAAATTAGACTTCAAATGCAAAGACATCAATTCATGCAGGTATGTTTGGGAAAAGAGAAGCAAAAAAAAAAAGGAGTCGATCGGTTAGAGGCCTTTTGTACTCGGACATAAAAAATGCAGCATTTGTTACCATGTAGCTTTTTTTTTTGTTCTGAACACAGGTACATTGTTGCCTATGGGACAATGCACACAGCTTTGCAAAGATCTGCAATGTAGAAAAGCAATCAGAGCTGTAAAAAAAAAAAATCCAAATAAGTCAGTGCTTAAAAGACAAAGGAAGCAGCTAGCTAGAAAATAATATGCCCAATTCCCCTCAGTGTTACATAGTTAGTAAGGTTGAATAAAGACACCAGTCCATCCAGTTAAACCTGAGTGAGTGTGGGTTGCTGTCTACAATCATCCCTATTTTTTAAAATTTTAAGGTACCCATATGGCGCCGCCAATTCATGCAGCACTCTGCACATACATCGTACACCCACTTCGGTCCCTACCCTCAAGGAGCCCACAATCCAAGGTCCCCAACTCACATTCATATACTAGGGCCAATTTTGAACAGAAGCCAAATAATCTACCAGCATGTCTTTGGAGTGTGGGAGGAAACCGGAGTACCCGGAGGAAACCCACGCAGGCACAGGAAGAACATGCAAACTCCAGGCAGGTAGTGTCGTGGTTGGGATTCGAACCAGCGACCCTTTTTACTGCTAGGCGAGAGTGCTAACCACTACACCACTGTGCTGCCCAGTGTATATAATGATAACTGAGTGCAGGCAGCACTAAACAAATTTTAACATCAAAATGATGTACTGTTAATTAGTGAAAAGACCTCAGTGCAAATAAAAAAATATTAAACAGAACTAGATAATTCACAAGAAAAAAATGTAAATGTGAAAAAATATTGCTGAAATATGAGACCAATTAATAGTCCATATATCAATGTGTAATAAGTCCACCAACTCCTGAACATACGGTGCATAAATTCCTCCTTAGCTTCATTCAAGAATGCAATTTACAGTGTGAAAATTCACTGTGCCAAAACCACCACCTGCACTCCGCACTCACCAAAACATGTGGCTACCAAAAGTTATAAGCAGCAATAGAGATCTGTAATCACCCAGATAACAACAGCTCTCTCATGGATGTGGTCCCTTTAAATTAATCCACTGACCAGATCTTCACAGTCCAAGGTGCATGAATATAGAGTGTGGCTGTATGGGATAGATGCTTACCAAACCAAGCCAGATATAACTTGGTGTAGTATTTATTTAAAATCCCCACATGCAGTATAAAACAGGTTAAAAACAAACAAAAATTCACCAGTGGTTCATGTGGTGGCATGTCGCCAGCACTCTAAAATCCAACATGTTTTCTGCTCTAGTGCATCCTCAGGGGTAAAAAAAAACAAAAACATCTGTGTACAAGAGGCCTAATACTACCGTGCTTCCAAAAAACATGCTGATAGGAGGACAGAGCACAGTGACTGAGATGTCTCAAGTCTGTGGCTTCTCTTTCAGTGCAGCCTCACCAGTGCCCATCAATGCAGCCTCACCAGTGCCCAGCAATGTAGCCTCACTAGTGCCCAGCAATGCAGCCTCACAAGTACCCAGCAGTGCAGAAAGACCAGTGCCCAGCAAAACAGCCTCACCAGTGCCCATCTATGCAGCCTCACCAGTGCCCAGCAATGCAGCCTCATCAGTGCCCATCTATGCAGCCCCACCTGTGCAGGGTATCAGAGAGGAGAGGAATAGGAGAGCCGGCCAGATCATTACGCAGGCCGGTGTCGCCCGCTGTAACAACTTTAATTTGAATCGCCGGGCACCCACCGTCACACAAGTCCCGCCTCCTGGATCGACTCCCACCTATGATAGACAGCACACGTCCCGGCACTGGACAAGTTTGCTGTCTATCAAAGAAGCCAAACTAGGAGGCGGGACTTGTGTGAGGGCGGACACCCGTCCATTTAAATAAAGCTGTTACAGCAGGTGACGCCGGTGTTTCATCAGATTAGGCGACCTGTCAGAATGTGTAACGGAAGTGACGCTTCCTTGCCGCCATCTTGCTACACCCCGCACTCCTCCATAGTAAGGATACACTGAGAAGGGGGCAAGCGGACATCTTGTTACTCAGAACTTTTTAAAAGCTGCGGCAAGCTTGCTCATCTCACAGGTCTGCTAATCAGACAGAACACTGCTGCTTTTAAAATTCAAACTGTAAACATTCACACGGAGTTCTAAGTGCTGTATTTCACTATATAAACTCAGTTTACTGTTAAAAAAAGTCTAAAATGCAAAACTCCGGTGGGTGTAACAAGATGTCCGTTTGCCCCCTTCTCAGTGTTTCCTTACTGCGGAGGAGTGCGGGGTGTAGCAAGATGGCGGCGACAAAATGTCACTTCCATTACACATTCTGAAGGGTCACCTAATCTGACGAAACACCAGCCTGACAGCCCCCCAGTGTGGCACCTGGGGCGAACCGCCCCCCCGCCTCAGCACCCGCCCAGGATCGGCCCTGTACCTGCCGCCGACCCTACAATCTGGGAACAAATCCGGGCACAGACTGGCTGGACTCCAGGGACAGTGTCCTCAGTCCGCGGACTGTCCCCGGAAACCGGGCATGTCTGGTCACCGTAATGTAAAAGCTGGCTGCATGTTTTGCAAATGAACTTCTCTGGGACCTTCAGCCAAAAGATTGGGATCATGCAATTGAATAATCAAAAAAAGAATATATCACAGTTTTGTGTACATTTTCTTTCATTATGACCAGGACTTAAAAACAAATACATTGTTTTTTAGTCAATAAAATATGAAAAAATGCAAATAATATTATGCAATTTTCTATCCAGCCAGTAGACGGAGCTCCAGTTTCCTTTACACGTGGAAAGCAATTTCAGCTATCCAGATGTGCTAAAATAAGCCCCTTGTTTATAGAATTGGGATAAACCATCAGTGCTGTGGCTCATTACTTGTCAGATGGCTCAGATCAGAGAAAGATCAAACAAACAAACATATTAATATAGAAATTTTAATTAGAATTGTAAAATACACAGTTCTATGTTAAGTTTCAAGCATAAAAGTGTTTTTTCCCAACCCATCTTTAACAGGGTTCAGATGTTCCCCATTTTAAATACTTAAACATAAGCTGTTAGAAGCCAGTTGGGTGCCAACAGATTCAGGACTGCTCTAGAACGGTAGGGTCTTACTAATGTGCCCTGTCAACTTTGTGAAACAAATATTAATCTTTATATTTCAACTATATAAATCACTGTGACAGAATTTGAAATTAGGATTTTTGTTTTGTTGTTGTTTTTTTCTTATGCACTTAAAGTAGAACTATAGTCAAACTATGAAATCGCAATATGTATGTGATGCAGTCTGACCATTCCAGTAAGCACTAGCTTTACAAGGGTGACAGCGCTATTTCTTTTTGCAGTGAAATCACCACGAGCCTTGCTGCTGCTAGCCAGCCATCAAATCAGTCCCCACTAAACCGGCCGTGATTCAAACCATGTAGAGGCAGGCTGAATGTACCCGAGTTGATTGATCGATCAACTTGGGTACAACCAGCCTTTTTGGATTTTACATGCAATCATTGGTAGCGGTCATTATAGCCACTAGCAGTAATCACTGTGTTCTTCTGGTGGGAATGGCTCCCCAGCCAGGAGGACACAATGGGTTCATGGGAGGTATGTCACCATCAATACTGACTGTGTTGATGGCTGGGGGAATTGAGCGATTTTCTTCTCTGAAACCCGTGACTGCAGGAAAGAAAATTGCTCCATCTATGGCTGGATTTAGATGCTGATACTGTTCATAGACCTATCAGTGAATGGTCTCACCTAGCTCCACCTACAGCCTTTTAGATTGACAGCTCTTTGTTTAATGTGCAGGAGCTTAGGTAAAAGGATGTAAAAGCCCTGCTCAGTCCCTCCCACCCCCTCCAGCAACAAATTCCCAGCTGCTTTTACAATAAGAATAAATAAATAAATAACATTTCCTTTAAGACATTTAACATACCAATTTAACCACTTGCCTACTAGGAACTTTTACCCTCTTCCTGCCCAGGCCAATTTTCAGCTTTCAGCACTATCACACTTTGAATGACAATTGCACAGTCATGCAACACTGTACCCAAATGACATTTTTATCATTTTTTTCACACAAATAGAGCTTTCTTTTGGTGGTATTTAATCACCACTGGGTTATTTATTTTTTGCTAAACAAACGAAAAAAGACCAAAAATTTTGAAAAAAGAAAAAAAAAATCATAGTTTGTTATAAAATTTTGCATTCATTAATGTGCAGTGATGAGGCTGCACAGATGGGCACTGATGAGGGGGCACTAATGAGCACTTATAGGTGGCATTGATGGGCACTGATAGGCAGTACTGGTGTGCACTGATGAGGCTGCACTGATAGGTGGCACTGAAGGGCACAGATAGGTGGCATTAATGGGCACTGATAGGCAGCAATGTTAGGTGGCACTGATAGGCGGCACCAAAGGGCACTAATAGGCGCCACTGATGGGCACTGGTAGGCATCACTGACAGGCAGCACTAATAGGTGAGGTTAATGAGGAGGCACTGATGGGCACTGTTTGGCAGCACTGGCAAGCATTGATTGGCAGGACTGGTGGGCACTAATTGGCAGCATTGGTGGACACCATTGGGACTGCACTGATAATCAGGACACTGACAATCAGTGCCCTGATTATCACTGTAGATGTCCCTTTAACTCAAGACAGTTATTGGCCCTCTTCTTCCCTCCTCATGCTGTCAGCGTGAGGAAAGGAAAGCCGATAGCCAGTTTGTGTTTACATTGTGATTAGCTGTCATTGGACACAGCTGATCAAGTGGACTGGCTCCGAAGGACTCAGCGATAACAGAGCACACTGCCCACGTGCCGCAGGGGGCGTGCGGGCAGCGATATCACGGGAGGAAGTCAATGGATGTTCTCCTGACAAAGTAAGCCTGCACTGTAGCTGTCTTTCGGCTATAGCGCAGGCAGGAATGGGTTAAGGCGGCCATACATGGATCAAAATGCTGCCAGTGGTTGTACAGAAGTTCAACTTCTGTAAAACCACCCTGTCAGGTTTTTTCCAAATGATCAGTGCCTCTGGTAATAGCTGGAAACACTGATCATTGTGAGAACACAATAGCACTGCAGGAGTGATTCCCCCTATCCACCTTGAATGTGCATGGAATTGGCACATTTTGTGTGGGGGGTATCAAAACCCGCGGGTTGAACAAAAAATGGTGTAATGTACAGTATGGCCTGCCTTACTTTGGAGAATGCCTGTATATTACACTGAATTTTTTGTTTTTGTTGAACTAAGAAAAAAAGGCTTTAGATGAACTACGGAATGTACTACATGTCAGAATAATCCATTAAATTGCTTCTTCTTTTTCCTATGATTCATTACATTTTCCCGCATTTAGAGATAGTACATAAAAAGTAAAGAAAAAAATGTCATCAACTTAGTACTCATAAATCAGATTTCATAACTTTTCCTTCATCAGGATTGGCCTCCAAAACCACTGCCCCAAGATACAGATTTATATAACCCACAGGCTACATTCTTACCTCTGCTTACAAATTACAGATTTCAAACAGAAGACATGGCACCATGTTTCCTTCTCAGCAACTTCAAGTCTACTGAGATTAGGCAGGGATGCCCTAATTGGTCACCCAGCACAGTCTCATTTATTTATTTAAAAAAAAATATGTCACCAGTTGTGTATGCAATATATATGCTACAAAAAAAATTAACAAACTACCTGAACAAAAACACACAAAAAAATTTCATATGAAAGTTTTGGAGAAGAAAGGGTTATTAAGCGTTAGGGATAACAATGGCTTATTCAAGGGTATAAAAATAAAATAATTAAAGCAGATGTCCAGCCTGAGCTCGTTAGGCTGGGCTTCTCCCAAGGGTCACAGGAGTGCAATCCGTTTTGCACTCCTGTGACCCGTTTTCTGCGGAGAGCGGTCTGAAGTCCGCTCTCTGCTGACATCACAGGAATCAGTCCAGGCACCGCATCATCACAGCAATAAAGTCTGGATCCCCTAGATCCCTGGACAGATACCCATCTCAGCCTTTCAGCGAGCTGCTGAGATGGCCGCTCCCTACCCCTCCACAGATCAGCGATCCAATGAGCGTGGAGGATCAGAGCGGAGAGCTGCTGATTGAGAGTCAGCAGCTCTCCGCTCGGGGATCTGTGAGAACCGAGCCATCGGCGATGTTCGATCGATCAGTTCTCAGTGCAGAGGTGGCGGGGGACAGATGCAGCATCGGATCGATGCTGCATCCACCTAGGTAAGTATGAATGGGCAAAAAAAAACCAAAAACCTATACTTCTCTTTTAAAGTAGAACTAAAGTTAAAGCTTTTTTTAAACAATGGATAGAGTAGGGGAGGGTTATTACCCTTGTCAGTTTGATTTTTCCCATCTGTGTCCTATTGGTGAGATTTCCCCTTCACTTCCTGTCTCATAGCCAAACCAGGTAGTGAAAGGAAATTTCTCTACCAGTGTCCCCATTTCAAGACTTCCCCCTCTATTCTTGTACTGGTGATAACCCAAAATCTGGGATTTTATTTCACTTTCAGTGATAACAGTAAATAGGACAACAGGGAAAGTAGAGGGGGTGACTTTCCCTAATGGGGACACAGACAATAATAAAAACCTGACAGGTGTACAAATCCCACTCCACTCTATCCAAAACTAAAGAAAATGTTGCCTTTAGGTATATGTTAACTTTTTATCTGCTTTCCCTCAGAAACTCATATGTTAAAAAATAGATACAGTTTAACCATTTGAGCCCCAGAAGATTTTTCCACCTTAACCACTTCAGCCCCGGAAGGTTTTACCCCCTTCCTGACCAGAGCACTTTTTACAATTCGGCACTGCGTCGCTTTAACTGCTAATTGCGCGGTCATGCAATGCTGTACCCAAACGAAATTTGCGTCCTTTTCTTCCCACAAATAGAGCTTTCTTTTGATGGTATTTGATCACCTCTGCCATTTTTATTTTTTGCGCTATACACGGAAAAAGACCGAAAATTTTGAAAAAAAATGATATTTTCTACTTTTTGTTCTAAAAAAAATCCAATAAACTCAATTTTAGTCATACATTTAGGCCAAAATGTATTCGGCCACATGTCTTTGGTAAAAAAAATGTCAATAAGTGTATATTTATTGGTTTGCGCAAAAGTTATAGCGTCTACAAACTAGGGTACATTTTCTGGAATTTACACAGCCTTTAATTTATGACTGCCTATGTCGTTTCTTGAGGTGCTAAAATGGCAGGGCAGTACAAAACCCCCACAAATGACCCCATTTTGGAAAGTAGACACCCCAAGGAATTTGCTGAGAGGCATGTTGAGCCCATTGAATATTTATTTTTTTTGTCCCAAGTGATTGAATAATGACAAAAAAAAAAAAAAAAAAAAAAAATTACAAAAAGTTGTCACTAAATGATATATTGCTCACACAGGCCATGGGCATATGTGGAATTGCACCCCAAAATACATTTAGCTGCTTCTCCTGAGTACGGGGATACCACATGTGTGGGACTTTTTGGGAGCCTAGCCGCGTACGGGGCCCCGAAAACCAAGCAACGCCTTCAGGATTTCTAAGGGCGTACATTTTTGATTTTACTCCTCACTACCTATCACAGTTTTGAAGGCCATAAAATGCCCAGATGACATAAAACCCCCCCAAATGACCCCATTTTGGAAAGTAGACACCCCAAGCTATTTGCTTTGAGGCATGTTGAGTCCATGGAATGTTTTATATTTTGACACAAGTTGCGGGAAAGTGACAAATTTTTTTTTTTTTTTTTTTTTTTTGCACAAAGTTGACACTAAATGATATATTGCTCACACAGGCCATGGGCATATGTGGAATTGCACCCCAAAATACATTTAGCTGCTTCTCCTGAGTACGGGGATACCACATGTGTGGGACTTTTTGGGAGCCTATCCGCGTACGAGACCCCGAAAACCAAGCACCGCCTTCAGGATTTCTAAGGGCGTACATTTTTGATTTTACTCCTCACTGCCTATCACAGTTTCGGAGGCCATGGAATGCCCAGGTGGCACAAACCCCCCCCAAATGACCCCATTTTGGAAAGTAGACACCCCAAGCTATTTGCTGAAAGGCATGGTGAGTATTTTGCAGCTCTCATTTGTTTTTGAAAATAAAGAAAGACGAGAAAAAAAATTTTTTTTTTTCTTTTTTCAATTTTCAAAACTTTGTGACAAAAAGTGAGGTCTGCAAAATACTCACTATACCTCTCATCAAATAGCTTGGGGTGTCTACTTTCCAAAATGGGGTCATTTGGGGGGGTTTTGTGCCACCTGGGCATTCCATGGCCTCCGAAACTGTGATAGGCAGTGAAGAGTGAAATCAAAAATTTACGGCCTTAGAAAGCCTGAAGGCGGTGCTTGGTTTTCGGGGTCCCGTACGCGGCTAGGCTCCCAAAAAGTCCCACACATGTGGTATCCCCGTACTCAGGAGAAGCAACAGAATGTATTTTGGGGTGTAATTTCACATATTCCCATGGCATGTTTGAGCAATATATCATTTAGTGACAACTTTGCGCAAAAAAAAATAAAAAAAATAAAAAATTGTCTCTTTCCCGCAACTTGTGTCACAATATAAATTATTCCATGGACTCGACATGCCTCTCAGCAAATAGCTTGGGGTGTCTACTTTCCAAAATGGGGTCATTTGGGGGGGTTTTGAACTGTCCTGGCATTTTATGCACAACATCTAGAAGCTTATGTCACACATCACCCACTCTTCTAAGCACTTGAAGACATAGCCCTTTCTGACACTTATTGTTTACATAAAAAAATAATTTTTTTTTGCAAGAAAATTACTTTGAACCCCCAAACATTATATATTTTTTTTAAAGCAAATGCCCTACAGATTAAAATGGTGGGTGTTTCATTTTTTTTTTTCACACAGTATTTGCGCAGCGATTTTTCAAACGCATTTTTTGGGGAAAAAACACACTTTTTTACATTTTAATGCACTAAAACACACTATATTGCCCAAATGTTTGATGAAATAAAAAAGATGATCTTAGGCCGAGTACATGGATACCAAACATGACATGCTTTAAAATTGCGCACAAACGTGCAGTGGCGACAAACTAAATACATTTTTAAAAGCCTTTAAAAGCCTTTACAGGTTACCACTTTAGATTTACAGAGGAGGTCTACTGCTAAACTTACTGCCCTCGATCTGACCTTCGCGGCGATACCTCACATGCATGGTGCAATTGCTGTTTACATTTGACGCCAGACCAACGCTTGCGTTCACCTTAGCGCGAGAGCAGGGGGGACAGGGGTGCTTTTTTTTTTTTTTTTTTTTTTTCTCTTTATTATTATTGTTTTTTTATCTTATTTTTAAACTGTTCCTTTCATTTTTTTTTTTTTTAAATCATTTTTATTGTTATCTCAGGGAATGTAAATATCCCCTATGATAGCAATAGGTAGTGACAGGTACTCTTTTTTGCAAAAATTGGGGTCTATTAGACCCTAGATTTCTCCTCTGCCCTCAAAGCATCTGATCACACCAAGATCGGTGTGATAAAATGCTTTCCCAATTTCCCAATGGCGCTGTTTACATCCGGCGAAATCTACGTCATAAAATGCTCGTAGCTTCCGGTTTCTTAGGTCATAGAGATGTTTGGAGCCACTCTGGTCTCTGATCAGCTCTATGGTCAGCTGGCTGAATCACCGGCTGCATTTTCAGGTTCCCTGTTGAGACAGGAGAGCCAGAGAAAAACACGGAAGATGTTGGGGGGGGGGGGGGCATTCCCTCCCACTGCTTGTAAAAGCAGTCTAGAGGCTAATTAGCCACTAGGATTGCTTTTACATGAAAGCCGACCGCTGGCTGAAAAGAATGATACCAAGATGATACCTAAACCTGCAGGCATCATTCTGGTATAACCACTCAAAGTCGTGAATGGCATACCTGAAGACAAAAAAATGGTTAACAATAAAGCACAGTAAACGGTAAAGTATAAATAATTACATACCTGAAAAGCAAACGTGATAAAACATAACAACAATAAAACATTGCAGAATAGAATACAGTAAAAAAGAGCAGAACAATAGAGAGAGAATAGAGAGAGAGAGAACAATAAAACGACAACTATTTTTATTTTATATTTTTGTTTGTGTTTTTTTTTTTTTTTTTACACTTTTTTTTGTAACTAACTTTTATAACTGTAACCGGTTCCAGGTTCGGGTCTCTCAAAATGCGATGGCATCTCGGGAGACCCTGTGAAAGTGTGCCTAGTCTGTGCAATGCTGTACCCTACGCTAAAACTCAACTAGTGCATGCTAGTGTTCAAAACATTCACCAATGCAAAGACCAGGATTGTCAGGACAGGAGGGACAATAATAGCGGGTGTCACGCCTATATCCGCGCTAGCTGCAGACACGACATCTTTTTTGGGGGGGTTCGTTGGGTAGGGGTACTCGGGAGGACATAAAAATGCCTCTCATGCAGCCGACTGCATTTGGTTGGGGATGTGAATGGGGGAAGTACGGGTGCTGCAGAAGCGGTGGGTTCCCAATTAGGATTGGCGAATGCAGCAGGAAGGGCATTATGGGCACGACGGGCCTGTGTTTGTCTTTTTGGTGGCAGCGGGACACTACTTGTGCTTGCCACCTCACCAGCTTGAACTGCACTTATGGGACTCGCCACGTCACCAAGTGTTACTGCAGTGCTGGTTTGGCTACGTCCGGGGTGTACTAGGCCACTGGCGCTTGCCAGTTCACCAAAACGCTACAAAAAAAACTGTTAGCGATCGCAGGGATCAGGCCTGACTCTGCGAACGCTGCAGTTATGCGTTTAGTGTTTTGTAAGTGACAGTGATCGATCGATACTGCACTTGGGTGGGCTGGGCCGGGCCGGGCGGAGGGGCAAAACGCAGGTGCTAGCAGGTATCTGGGCTGATCCCGCTAACACTGCGTTTTTGGGAACCCTAAACTGCTGGTGACGCTAGTATAGATCTGATCGGATCAGATATTGATGCGATCAGATACTATACCACTAAGGGAGGTGTACGGTGCGTGCGTGGGTGTTAGCGGTACTGGCGCTAATCTGACGCTGCCTGGGGCTGGTGCTTGCCAGTTCACCAAAACGCTACCAAAAAAACTGTTAGCGATCGCAGGGATCAGGCCTGACTCTGCAAACGCTGCAGTTATGCGTTTAGTGTTTTGTAAGTGACAGTGATAGATCGATACTGCACTTGGGTGGGCTGGGCTGGGCGGAGGGGCAAAACGCAGGTGCTAGCAGGTATCTGGGCTGATCCCGCTAACACTGCGTTTTTGGGAACCCTAAACTGCTGGGGACGCTAGTATAGATCTGATCGGATCAGATATTGATGCGTTCAGATACTATACCACTAAGGGAGGTGTACGGTGCGTGCGTGGGTGTTAGCGGTACTGGCGCTAACCTGACGCTGCCTGGGGCTGGTGCTTGCCAGTTCACCAAAACGCTACCAAAAAAACTGTTAGCGATCGCAGGGATCAGGCCTGACTCTGCGAACGCTGCAGTTATGCGTTTAGTGTTTTGTAAGTGACAGTGATCGATCGATACTGCACTTGGGTGGGCTGGGCTGGGCTGGGCGGAGGGGCAAAACGCAGGTGCTAGCGGGTATCTGGGCTGATCCCGCTAACACTGCGTTTTCGGGAACCCTAAACTGCTGGGGACGCTAGTATAGATCTGATCGGATCAGATATTGATCCGTTCAGATACTATACCACTAAGGGAGGTGTATGCTGCGTGCGTGGGTGTTCGCGGTACTGGCGCTAATCTGACGCTGCCTGGGGCAACGCATATCACCGCCGGGCGATCGGGGGGCTAAACCTTTATTCGGTAATAAACGGTGGGTGCCCTGACACTATAAAAAATAAACGAACTAACCAGCGTCACCCGTAACGGTTATACGGTGATCAGTGGTGAAAGGGTTAACTAGGGGGCAATCAAGGGGTTAAAACATTTATTAGATAGTATATGGGGGTCCCTGTCGCTATAAAACACTGACGGCGAACCTAAATATTTACGTCCCTAACTACCGTCACCAGCGACACTAATACAGCGATCAGAAAAATGATCGCTTAGCGACACTGGTGAGGGGGGGTGATCAAGGGGTTAAAACTTTATTAGGGGGGGTTAGGGGGGTATCCTAGACCTAAAGGGGGGTAATATACACTGTCCTAACACTAACTGTCACAAACTGACACAGCAGTAATCAGAAAAAAAAAAAAAAAAAAAAATACTGCTAATGTCAGTTTGTGACAGGGGGGGGGGGTGATTGGGGGGGGATCGGGGGGCGATCGGGGGGGGATCGGGGGTGTAAAGTATGCCTGGCATGTTCTACTGTGTGTGTGTGTGTGTTGTGCACTTACATGTCATCTCCCCTCGGCGCTGGAACGGAAACTGCCAGACCGGGGAGAGATGACATCACATCCTCTGCCTGTGTGAAACGACACACAGGCAGAGGAGGATTTCCATTGGCTGGGAGCGATCGCGAGGGGGGGGCCACGATCGGATGGTCTCCCCCTCGCCTCCCGACGCTCCCAGTCAGATGCCGACCGCCGATGGCACCGGGGGGGGGTCCGATCGGACCCCCCGCCCGCGGGAGGCAGATCACGTACGGGTACGTGATTTTGCCTGCCCGTGCCGCTCTGCCGCAGTATATCTGCGTTAGGCGGTCGGCAAGTGGTTAAAGACCAGGCCATTTTTTGCGATACGGCACTGCATCGCTTTAACTGACAATTGCGCGGTCGTGCGACGCTGTACCCAAACAAGATTCCTTTTTTTCCCCACAAATAGAGGTTTCTTTTGGTGGTATTTGATAACCTCTGCGGTTTTTATTTTTTGCGCTTTAAACAAAAAAAGAGCGACAATTTTGAAAAAAAAAAAAAAAATTATTTTTTACTTTAATAAATATCCAAAAAAAAAAATCAATTTCTTCATTAAGTTTAGGTCAGGGATCCTCAAACTACGGCCCTCCAGCTGTTGCAGAACTACACATTGTAAAAGGCATTGTAAAACTCTGACATTCACAGACATGACTAGGCATGATGGGAATTGTAGTTCCTGAACACCTGGAGGGCCGCAGTTTGAAGACCCCTGGTTTAGGTCAATATGTATTCTGCTAAATATTTTTGTTAAAAAAAAAAAAAAAAATCACAATAAGCGTATTGATTGGTTTGCATAAAAGTTATAGCATCTAAAAAATAGGGGATAGATTTATGGCATTTTTATTTTATTTTTTTACAAGTAATGGCGGCGAGCAATGATTTTTAGCGGGACTGTGACATTGCAGCGGACAGATTGGACACCTAACTGACATTTTTGACACTTTTTTTGGGAACCAGTGACATTATTACAGTAATCAGTGCTAAAAATATGCACTGTTTTTGTACTGACACAGGCAGGGAAGGGGTTAACACCAGGGGCGATCAAGGGGTTAAATGTGTTCCCTCAGTGTGTATTCTAACTGTATGGGGGACTGTGTGACTGGCAGAAAGACAGGATTTGTGTGATCTCCCCTGTCAGAATGGAGATTTGCCTTGTTTATACAGGCAGATCCCCGTTCTGTCACTGCGGGAAAAAGATCGCAGGTGGCCGGCAGACATTGAGTCCGCCCCACCCGCTGATTGGTTCCCCCGCTGGTCAGTGGGCGCGCCCGCCCACAAATCGCTGTGTACGAGCTGATGTACACCTGCGGCAATTTGCGGGATCGAGCCACATTGCCGCAGTATAACTGCGGCGGCTGGTCCTTAAGCGGTTAAAGCTGAACTCCAGGCACAAACACTTTAATTGAGACATATTTCTCAATAGCCATAAAGGATATAAATCCATTTTGTGTGTAGTAAATACTTGTGCAAACCCAGATTTTACCTTATAAAAAGTAGCAGTGACATCATCACTTGGCTGTACATAGCCTGTGCAGAGAGCAGAGCTGTGGGAGGGACCCAGCAGGCTCCACCCACTACAGGCTGTCTGCAGAAAATGGGGGTGTGGGTGGGAACAAGACCAGTTACCCTGCACAAGAAGAGAGTGCAACAAGGACTGGTCTTTTTTATAGGAAACTCACACACAGGCAACATTTCACACTGGATTACTGCACAGATATGGAAGAAATACAAGTAAGAATACATACGGTTCTCGTATTTAAACAATATTTGCTTATCCCAGGAGCAGGAGTTCTAAGGCTCGGATCTCTCTACAGAAAGTATATGACAGGTGATGAGGAAGCATTGTATCACCTCCTTGTCTCCTGCTTAAGGCTGGATTCACACCTATGCATTTTTAGTGCTTTTTGCATTTTGCAGAATTGCACTACAGAACGTGACCCATAGGAAACCATGTTAAATGTTCTGTAGTGCAAATCTGCAAAATGCAAAAAGCACTAAAACTGCATAGGTGTGTATCCAGCCTTAACCTCTGGAAGGCTGCATTAGTGAGCCATGTGCATTGTACGCAATTGCAGGGCACATGCAGAGCAGCCCCATTCACTTAAATGGGTGGGTGCTATGCCCACCCAAAGCGACAGGGGTATAAATCCTGCCATGGCAGCGAAGCAAAGTATTGCTACCAAGGCATGTATACATCCCTGGCAGCTGCCTCTGCAGCTAAAGGGGGAGCTGTTGAGGGGCAGTACAAATAAGGCTAAACCACAGGGTTTTACTGTGGTAAGGTTTGAACAAGATGATTTCAAGCCTCAACTCTGGTGAGGATTAGAAGGGGGCGCTGCCAGGAAAGTGAATTATTAAAGACTCACTTCTGGGCTTTCTTCTTTTGTAGAGGCGGCACCCTTTCTAATCCGCTGCAGAGGTGAGGCTTGAGGTCACCTCATAAAGCCCTGCTGCTTTCTTCCAGCACAGCAGATAGGGTTGCCACCTTTTCTTCAAGTCAAACCCAAACGCTTAAGCAGCAGATGGCAGGTTTTTTGTTGTTGTAGTATACACTATAGGATTGTAAAAGACATGAGACAGCTTTGAGTGCCCCAAGGAGTGTAGTAATGCGGTGCGCTTAGCGCACCACAGTGAACAGTAAGTGTGGTCAAATTGCTCTGTGCTAAGTGGCTTCATGGTCGTTCACAAACTGAAGCCTAGTAAACACTGTTTACTAGGCTTCAGTGATGAATTGACACAGTGAGTGATTGGTACCGATCACTTACTGTGTTCATTCAGTTACTGGAGCTCAGTGCTGGAACTCATTCCCATTACTGGGCTCTGGGATTTAGTACAGATTAGCCAGGATGCCAGGATTTAAATCGACTCTCTGGAAGGTTATGGTTAAAATTTGGATAGGTGGCAACACCAGCGGTGGTGCCCCTCTCAATGTGACGGCCCGAGCAAGTCCCCCACCCCCCAGTTTCGGCCCTGACCAGGAGCCAATGTACCAATAAAATAAAGACAATCTGCGCTTACTGCTTGTTCTGTGTACCTATCTGGGATGGGAGTGACACACCACCGAGGTGTCCCCTATACGGTCCTGTAGTGCCACCTCGATAATATCATCCTTATTGACCACTGACATTGATCACTAATCATTGATTATTAATTAATCATTAATCTTTGACATTGATCAAGTACAGGATACAGATTTGCTCTATCTGTGGTTGAAATCACCATCTATAGCTATTTATATGCCCCTATATTTTCACCCATATAATGTTATTTTGTTCTGATAGACTGGAGATCTGATAGCCCCCTATAGAACATACATTCCCCAAAAATCAACAGTAACATGGATCACCTGAGATTTAGACACCAGCCAGGAACATGGATCCCTACAGGGGCGTTGCTAGGTTACAAAAGATCTGGGGCTAGAGCCCATAGCAGCGTAGTAAAGAAAGTCATACATTTGGCGGGCATACACATGTATATACAGTAATATACGTGTGGATGTATGTATATCCCCAGAGAGCCCCCCGCTTACATCAGGGTCCCCAGAGAGCCCCCCCCTTACATCACCTTACATCAGGGTCCCCAGAGAGCCTCCTCCTTACATCAGAGTCCTCAGACAGCCTCCCCCTTCCATCAGGGTACCCAGAGGGCCCCCCCTTACATCAGGGTTCCCAGAGAGGCCCTATCATATTAGGGTCCCCAGAGAGCCTCCCCCTTAAATCTGGGTCCCTAGAGAGCCTAGGCCTTAAAATCAGGGTCCCCAGAGAGCCTCTCCCTTACATCAGGGTCCCCAGATAGCCCCCCACTTGCATAAGGGTCCCCAGAAAGCCTCCCCTCCCCTTGGGGACCCCTGCAGAGACTCGGGGCTATTGGCCTCAGATTCGGGGCTATAGCCCCAAAAGCCACCCCCTAGCAACGCCCCTGGATCCCTATAAGTCAGAATCACAGTAATTCCACACCGATCTTACCTATAAGATACCAGATTCCTACAGAGCTGCCCACCAGCTGATACCCCCTAGGTTTTGGATCATAATCGCCAGATTACCGAAGAGCTGATCTTCCTGGGCAGCGGATCCCCCCCCTCCCCTGTACTACTGGGGTCTGGATGCCTTCTTCAAGGCTGACTCAGACTTTCCACTGGATCTCTTCAAGGCAGCACAGCAGGCTGAATCCCCGGGGATTGGGTCTGGATCCCGGATCCTCCCTACATTCAGTGGCAGACAGCGTGGGCTCACACAGAGCATCCAGGCTAGGCTGAATCTCCACCTGAGGTCCAGATCCTGGCTCCCCCCCTGCAATCGGCGGCAGACAGTGTAGGTTCACACTGAGCAGCCAATGGTGTATGAGTTTGGCTCCCTGTGAGTGCAGTTAGTGACAGTCCAGCCTGATCCAGCCTCCCAAATCCCTAGATAGTGTGACACCACTGCAGCCCTTTGAATTTGGCTATCTGGCCAGCGGCGCCCCTCTCAAGTTGTTGCCTAGGGCACGTGTCACCCCTGCCCCCCCCCCATTTCGGCCCTGCATATATATAAGCACATAAATTACTGCACTCAAACGTAAAATGTTCTATTTTTGTTTTACGGCTCTGTACTCATCACTCACTACTACTCATCTTCACACAGCTGTGTGTATGGAGGACAATTAGCGCTATTAAAGCCCATCTCCAGACAAAAACAAAATTCCCACGCAGAGGAGCTGTGTTCGTATTGCACATGTCAACTGCTTGTTTTGTCTTGGGCTGCAGAGAAAGCCTATACTTACCTAATTCTTTGTTCCATCGGAAACCGGTGCTCCCCTGTAGTCCAGAAGTGGACTTTTCCTGGTCTATGGAGCCTGCTCTGGGCTTGATGATGTCAGGAACAGTCCACAATTTAAGACTGCTGGAACGCTGGATCGGTCTTGTGCAGGGAGGACTAGGTAAGTACTGTATCTCTCCTTTCTCCTCTACCCTAGACAAAAATCAGCAGTTAACATGCGCAGTGCGGGCTTAACCCCACTACATGGGAAAACTTTTTATTTGCCTGGAGATGGGCTTTAAGAACCGCTGACAGCAGGTCCCAAGAGCTATACCTGTGGGTATCTGTCCAGCTGCAAAAACCTCTAGAGATCTAACAAATATGGCCCTTTGAACTAACTGACATTACATTAGAAACACTACACTAAGCGATAACAATCGTTATTTGCAAATATATATATATATATATATATATAAATATCTATATATCAACAAGAGTCAACGAGTGCTGAAACTAACAGTCCTATGGCTAAATATAATGCACATTATGGTAATAACTTATATGTTATATGTTATTCTGTAGCTTAGTGAATGAAGCAATTATCTCCCAACAGCTGAGGGAGAATACCAGTATCAGATAAAAGAGCCTAGGATCAATAATGCAGAAGTATACCTTTTTCAAACTTTTTCCTTCTTTTGTGCCTGATAATGCAAAAAATAAGAGGTAATAGAAGAAGCAATATTAGAATAGGAGAGGCACATATGAGGACAGTGGTGAGTTCCAATGGACCAGTCTCTTCAACATTTGTGACATCTGTGCCATTTGTACCATTTGTACCTCCATACACAGTATAAAATACAGTTGACCCTGCACTTGGCGTAAAGGGAAGTTCTGTGCTCCTCTTCATATCTGTTTTGTAAGTCGGATCTGTGGTCAACAGCCTCCCTGTAAAATATAAGATGATTCAGAAGGTTTTTTCCTACACGTGTAAGCATGGTTTTACAAGGAAATACGTTGTAGATTATTAGGCAAGAGAAAATTCGGCTTAATCATGCTACCCACAGCTGGTTGTCAGATAAGCTGTCCAATTTAGTATATTAAATTTCATTATTATATTACACCAAAAGTTGATTTGTACTTGCTGTTTCTGTATAACTTTATTCTTGCAGAATATTAAAGAACAGGCTGATCAGATGAAAAAACAGGAGCAATAGCCATTGTCAGCTTCAGCTAGGTGTGGACTGTGCGTGTGTGTGTGTGGGGGGGGGGGGGCATCCCACTGCAAGCAGGGGTTTTTAGGTTTCCTGGAGTTGGTCTTTTAAAAATGTAATTCAATTTTCTATTTGGGGATTGTCTACTGCTCATTTAATTGTGGCTGGAACCCCAATTTGCACAGTTTATTAACAGAAGGAACTACTCCTTACAGCATGTGTCATGGACTCCCTCTGACTCTCTTCGTCTTCAGTCTGTTACAGGGACATGTTTTACTGCCCTACCCACAATCTGCAACAGGTCACCTTTTATCCTTAAAGTGGATGTAAACCCGAATTTTTTTTTTTTTTTGATATCATACTGTAGAGTATAAGATTTGCTATCATTTGAGCCCAGTCTTGCCACACAGAGTTAATCCATCTCTGAACAATCCTCTTTTATTGTTCAGTGAGATAAATCTTGACAAACAGAGAAAAACTTTGTCATATCCTCCCCCTTGCTGTGAGTAACAGGTGATTTACATCTCGTGCACTAGCCTAAGACATGCATTATTTTTTAATTCCCCCCCCCACTCCTTTCTTCAGCAGCTCTGTAAGGATTGGCTGTTCCACACCTCAGCATGATTTGGCATGCTGAAGTCATGTGGTTACTTTCCTGTCTTTTCACTGGATGTTAGAGATCATAGCAGAAGTTCAGTGTAAGAAATACACAGGAGAACATGCATATTGACAAGGGGAGTGTAGAGGTGGGCGGGAAGTCTACTGACATCACGACTCCACCCACCGAGCTCCAGACAACAGACCCACCCACAGAATATGCAGTTTTTCGGGTCTAATAACAGACAGAGGGGAGACATTTGACAGGTAAAGATACATGCAGGAAGCATGTATATCCTTATAGATAACCCCTATGGCAGTAGTTTAGAAAGGAGGACATTTGGTTTACATCCACTTTAAGCATAACAGGACTTCTTTGTAACTTATGCCCCACCTTTGCTGTTTATGTCTAGGGTAGAGCTCTTCCTGGATTCCATCCATTTTTGGTAAGACAGATGAATTATGGCAATATGGGCCCTAGGCTAGATAGCAGCTCCCCCCCCCCCCCCCCCCAAACCTACATCCTTTGGATCAACATTGATAAGGATTGGACCATTTTCGCTATCCCCCTGCTTTACTGGAGGAGCATAAAGAATGCATGTGGATGTGTTGGCTATACTTGTAAATCTCTAAACCAATGTTTCTCAACTCCAGTCCATAATGCATCCCAACAGATCATGTTTTCAGGCTCTCCATTATTTTGCACAGGAAATTTGGGAAATCCTGAAAACATGATCTGTTGGGGCGCCTTAAAGACTGCAGTTGAGAAACACTGCTCTAAACTAACTGTTCATTCATAGTGGTGGAATGGAGGCTGCATTATGTGTTCACCTTGACTAGGGAGAGGGTGGGATTAGTTACAAGACATTAACCTACATTATCAGTCTTATCCGACATAAGCATTAAAGTGACCTTGTTTATCCCCCAAACAAAGCTAACTGGCAGGTCCCTGCAAAAGAAAAGCTATTATACATATCTCTGTGGCATTTCTCCTGCCTCCCTTATTGCTGCAGCCTCGGCTAGAGTCTTCAGCATTTGACACTTCTGGTAGTGTCGGATGCCTGAGTCCCCCACTCTGTGTTGTGGTTCCATCCTCCAATACCTATGACACTGCTGTGTCCTCTACTGACAAATTGGTTGGAGGAAAAAAGCGTGCATGTGGCTAGTGGTGTCGAATACTGAAGATTTCAGTGTTTGAACACAGTTATAAAAGAAACAGTCTGCCAGAGAAGCAAGTATATGTGCACTTCTATTGCAGGGACCGGACAGTAGGTATGTTTAGGTGACTGACAAATGCACTCCAAATGATATGGTGGATAACACTGAATGGCATGCCACAAAACTTAAGGCTATCTTAATTCCCACAGGTAGTCATTTTACAATGTTTTTATTGCCAATTTGAAATGTGGACATCCACAGCACACGGGAGTCTGTGCAAACATCTAGCATCACCTACAGATTACTGTAGACGAGAGCTGCTGAGCACTGTAAATATCAAATGTCAGGGTTATCTTTTCCATTTAGAGTCCCAACTCAGTGCATTGGGGCTTTAGACAACTATAGACAGAATCTCATGGCAACAGAACAACAAAACAAGCAGCAAACGCTATTTGTGCCACAGTAACCTAATAATAAATTAAAAGGAAATGTTTCAAGAATTTGTCACAATTAAATTAATCTAAGATAAAGTTTCTATTGTGTGAAGATAATATTTTACTTCCTGTCCATTAGTTCCACTAAATAACACTGCATGTGGGGGTGGATCAGCCACTACAAGGAAGGTAGTTGAAAGGAACATGTTAAAACTGAAGTTTAGGTGTGACACTTTTTACATGGTTACATTGCTCCTACTTGGACCAATGTAAGTATGTATGTGTCATACCAGTGTGTTCCCCATAGACATCACTTTAGTAGGCACCATTACTCCAGTGATCTCCAGTAGCTTCCAGATCCCATGCTGAGCAGCTGTGCTACTGCTTACTGTACACTGGAGGTAGCTTGCTCGGTACTGGCACCATTCAGGGAACACTTTGCATTTGCTCAATGAATGCAAATTGTTATCTTATTGGATGCGGCAGAGATCATGATCTTACTGCCCCACCTCTCCACCTTGTTCACGGGACCCGAATGCTAGTGCAGAACACAGAGGCAGCAATGCCTAGTACTGTGATCTCCAACTTCTACAACAAACCCTCAGGTATGGCACATAAATACTTACATTGGACCAATGAAACTATGTAAAAAGTTCCATGCCTAAACTTCAGTTTTATCCAATTTGGGGGAAGGCATCAGACATTTTTTTCTTGTTGCTTATTTTTAAGTAATTTGTATTTCAGGCTCAATAGCCCAAAAGTGGCTTAAATGTTTTTAAAAATACTGTGATACATTTGTAAACCATATACATGGATTGATTACACCCAGAACAATTTTCTTAATTTTGAATAGAGCTATTAAGGGTTCATATCACTGCTTCTTTCCCCTTTGGAGATATTTTCCTTTATTTACTGTCCTAAAGAAATTAAATTAAATAATAGGAGATCTCACCTTTGATGTGCATCCCCATTAGGAGATTTCTCTTTAAACTAAAATTTTGTATTTCCTGCTAATATTCTGCCCTGGTGACAGTGGTCATCAGGACAAATTGTGAGGATGGGTCTCCCAAATAAGGACAGAGACAACAATAAAATCCTAACAAAGAGTTCCTTGAGTAGTGAGCAGTGGCAAATTGATCTCCTGACACTTATTGTGTCTTTTTCAATCTGGGGTCAACCTCGCAGAGTGTCAGAGTCAACGTGTGGGATCAGTGTAGTCTCTCAATTCTGATAAGTAACCACTGACACCAATGATCTTTTTAGCTGTCTGTAAGGGTGACATTCTTTCCACTGACCACCAAAGTAAGGGGCATTCCTCCCACTGACCCCCAATGTAAAGTAGTCAATCTCCCCCTGACCACCACTGTAATGGACCACTACCATGACTACCAACATTAAGAAGTCCTTCTCCCACTGGCCTCCAGTGTAAGGGGGCATTTCCACTGAACTTCAATGTCAGGGAACACTAAAGTTTTCACCGTCTGCTTTTCTTTTCTGAGTAATTTTATCTCCCTAATAATATTTTATGATTGTTACTGAAAACTATTTAACCATATAGAGCAGGAGGATATTAAATGATCCACCTTCATGTCAACTCTAGGTACACAATTATATGTAAAACTTACTGTACATTGCTATAAATTGTAAACAGGGGTTTCCCCAAACCTTGAAATTACTTCAAGGGTTGCTCCATGGTGAAAAGGTTGAGAAAGGCTGTTCTAACTTATCTTCAGTCCACCCAAAACTAAAAACAAAATGTGTTTTGTCTGAGGTACTACTTTAACTATTACTTCTTGTTGAGTGCATAACACATATGTGTGGTGGCAAGGAGGGTGGGCCTAAATGCCCACTTGGTACACGTATGCATCCATGGCGTCTGACATTTTTTCCCCTACTGAGAGAGCACTTCCCAAATTGCATTCCATGGGCGAAAATTTGCTTTTGCTTTGTGAAGTAAACCTAGTGTTGGAATCTAGATTTTAATTCCAACCACCTCTGTCAGTTCGAGCTAGATCCCGACTGTTAACTTTCTCCATGCTGAGAGTAGATGAGAAAATCCGGACAGCCACACACCAGGAAAATATTATCCAAAGAAATTTATTGTAAAATCAGGATCATACCATATACAGGACACCGTGGCAAAAAATATACAGGCAATCAGCTAACGCGTTTCGCACTTATGCCAAGTGCTTACTCATAGCTGATAACTTTCTCCACTGCAATGACAAGGCTGGAATTGGATATTGAAGTAGCAGCAACTCAATAATTAGGTTATAAGGCAATTAGGCAATAATTAGGCTAAGCATCATTTGTTAAATTCACAGCACCGTGCAATAGAGTTAGCTTCAGTTCACTCTATGACCCATATATGAATTGCACAGGAACCAAACTGTGTTCCTGTTCAATTCACATTCGATCCAGTGCGGTGCGATTTGTACCCATTAATTTTGAATGGGATCAAATCACACCACGGAACTATCCCTCGCAAGACACACTTGGCCCACCGCCCGCTCTCCTGGGAGCTGCTCTGACACGGGGGAGACAGGGGAACTAAAGAGAAACTGCACCACCTAAAAATATAACAACTCACAAAACTTAAACTGCACACGGAAACGTCATAATTTCTATAATAGGTAACTATATGATTTAGACAACTCTAATATGATGGTGCATGTACATAAGTCTGGTACTGTCGGTTTTGCTGCTATGTCTGACACATGTTGACCTTTTTCATAGGGGGCAACTATCCTCTGAAGAGGACCCGGGAAGGGTCGAAACGCGTCAGTATTAACGTATACAACTTCTGTTGCCCCACACACATGTATGGTATCACAGGCAATATCTGTTGCTACTGCTTTTACGGATTTACTTTTAAGATAACCTTGGTCGCCATTTAATGCATTGTGCCTAGTGCCTGGTTTAATTGTATGCATTGTCTATTGTAATGGTATGCCATACTCAGATCATGTCATGACTCGATTAGTCAGTACCTATCCTTAGTGATTTTTATATTATGCTACTTATATACTTTTTGTATTAATAAAACTGAATTTTTTCAACCATCAACATTGCATTTTTCTGGCTGCTTTAAAGCCCCGTCAGGGGGTTCTCGTACAGTTTCAAAAATCCAATAGTTTGTGCAGAAATTGTTCCACATGTAAATAAAAATAGTGCTCCAATAGTGTAAAACAGTATAACCAGTTTATTGTAAACACTCACACTCTTCAACTATTAAACTCACATTTTGCAAATTCCAAATAAGCAGAAACAGCTCCAAAACACAGCACACTAAACACTTGGATCTCACAGTAAAAAGGCTGCGGTCATGGCAGACCCGAGGTATGCAGGCGCCAGATATAAGATCTCACCCACTCCTCGATGCCTGGCCACTCTAACAGATCACCACTTCCTCGTTTGGCTGAAAAGCGTAACACATCACTGGTGAAGAACGTCGTACAGCCACGCTCCCGACATGTTTCATCACACACTGACTTAATCATGGGATAGGCTGTACAGGATGACACTCATCCCTTATATACCCTCCTACCATTCAACTACCAGAGAACCAACTAAAGCGCCTGCGCACACCCCGTGTCCTCGCGGCCGCATCCTCCCGGTCATTGAAGAAAATATGTAAACATACAATGAGGAATGTGCATAGCCTATAAACTTTAAAATATAGGCACATCTCTCCCACATACAACATATGTAGGCTGCACTAAATAAATCTTAAACTAGATCATATATCCATGTGTATTTTTTTAGAATTCACGCTGGATATATATAATTCATACTACTGACAAACAACTTAAAACAACATGATGTAAAATACATTGCTAAAAGAATCTTTTTAACCCTTTCATGACTAAGCCTATTTTTGAAATTTGGTGTTTACAAGTTAAAATCCGTATTTTTTGCTAGAAAATTACTTAGAACCCCCAAACATTATATATATTTTTTTAGCAGAGAATCTAGAGAATAAAATGGCGATTGTTGCAATATTTTTTATCACACGGTATTTGTGCAGCGGTGTTTTAAACGCAAATTTTTGGAAAAGTGACACTTTCATGAATTTTAAAAAATCCAAACAGTAAAGTTACCCCAATTTTTTTGTATAATGTGAAAGATGATGTTACGCCGAGTAAATAGATACCAAACATGTCACCCTTTATAATTGCACGCACTCGTGGAATGGCGACGAACTACGGTACCTATGAATTTCCATAGGCGACGCTTTAAAAATTTTTTACGGTTACCAGGTTTGAGCTATAGAGGAGGTCTAGGGCTAGAATTATTGCTCTCGCTCTGATGATTGCGGCGATACCTCACATGTGTGGTTTGAACACCGTTTACATATGCGGGCGCGACTTCCGTATGCGTTTTCTTCGCTGCGTGAGCTCGCGGGGACAGGGGCACTTTAAAAAAAAAATTTTTTTTTTAAATTTATTTTATTTATTTTTGTACTTTTTTAAATTGTGTTTAAAAAAAATTTTTTTTTTTTTTTACTTTTATTGCTGTCACAAGCAATGTAAACATCCCTTGTGACAGTAATAGGTGGTGACAGGTACTCTTTATGGAGGGATGGGGGGTCTAAAAGACCCCCCATCCCTCCTTTACACTTCAAAGTATTCAGATCGCCGAAAACGGCGATTCTGAATACTGTGTACTTTTTAAAATTTGGCGCCATTGGCAGCCGAGTAAACGGGAAGTGACGTCATGACGTCGCTTCCGCGTTTACATTGAGAAGGCTGGAACGAAGCCGCTCACAGCTTCGTTCCAGCCCGCCCCCAGCCGCCGAAGGCAGCCGAATGGACACCGGGCCTCCCGATCGCACGGGAGGCCCGGTAACAGCAGCGGGAGGCGGCGGGAGGGGGGGGGGGATGTCCCCTCCCGCTCCTCCGGTATAACAGCCGAGCGGCTTTTAGCCGCATCGATTGTTATACACGGGTAGCCGATCGCCCGCTGTAAACAACGGTACCGGGATGATGCCTGCAGCTGCGGGCATCATCCCGGTATAACCCCGGAAAGCCGAGTACGCATATCTGCGTACGGTCGGCGGAAAGGGGTTAAAAGAGGAGGAAGAGAATATTTATATTCCATAGATGTAACTAACAACTTATTTTATGATTTCTTCATGTATTGCATATAGAGGACTGACATAATTAGCTGCAAAGAGTAGGGGAGAGAATAATTTTGTTGCAGCTAGCACCTACCAGTGGTTGCTTTAAATTATGTTTCAGGGATCTGTGTATCTCTATCTGTATTGGCTTGCCGAACGGTATCCAATTATGGGCGATTCGATAAGAAGATTGCGGTGCACAATGTTTGAATAATAATAATTATATGATTTATTATATTTGTTTATTTTTAAATGTTATGAGGGATATAAAATGATAATCTAGATTCCAGCCATTCACATCTTGTTCTAATTACAATCTAATTGTTATTAGAGTTTTTAAAAAGATTCTTTTAGCAATGTATTTTACATCATGTTGTTTTAAGTTGTTTGTCAGTAGTATGAATTATATATATCCAGCGTGAGTTCTAAAAAAATACACATGGATATATGATCTAGTTTTAGATTTATTTAGTGCAGCCTACATATGTTGTATGTGGGAGAGATGTGCCTATATTTTAGAGTTTATAGGCTATGCACATTCCTCCATGTATGTTTACATATTTTCTTCAATGACCGGGAGGATGCGGCCACGAGGACACAGGGTGTGCGCAGGTGCTTTAGTTGGTTCTCTGGTAGTTGAATGGTAGGAGGGTATATAGGGGATGAGTGTCATCCCCTACAGCCTATCCCATGATTAAGTCAGTGTGTGACGAAACATGTCGGGAGCGTGGCTGTACGACATTCTTCACCGGTGATTTGTGACGCTTTTCAGCCAAACGAGGAAGTGGTGATCTGTTAGAGTGGCCAGGCATCGAGAAGTGGGTGAGATCTGATATCTGGCACCTGCATACCTCGGGTCTGATGTGACCGCAGCCTTTTTACTGTGATATCCAAGTGTTTAGTGTGCTGTGTTTTGGAGCTGTTTCTGCTTATTTGGAATTTGCGAAATGTGAGTTTAATAGTTGAAGAGTGTGAGTGTTTACAATAAACAGGTTATACTGTTTTACACTATTGGAACACTATATTTTTATGTACATGTGGAACGATTTCTGCACACACTATTGGATTTTTGGTTTGCCGATTTAACCCTTTCCGTATGGTTAAAAAAGCGCTTTAGCCTTACACGTGAGTGTAGGCATTTGGAGTCAGTGAGTGCATTTCTTAAGGGAGTGGGATCACTCAACACTCTGGGGGTGGTGGAAGCTATTAAGAAGACACTACAATTCAAATGATTTTTTTTCATCTAGTTGTGGACTTTTTTTACATCTAGTTGTGGACTTTTTTGAATTATTCACTCATTTAATTCACTTGTCACATGGTGTTTTAATTGTTGATTTGAATATATACAATATTTTTCAGTTTTGTCATATGAGTACAATTCTGTCTTAGGATAGCGCCACTGTTTTTTCACTGTAGTTTTCATTAGTTTATATGCATATTTAGTCACGTTACAGGAAAAACATTACTTACATTTTCCAACCCTTAAAGTGGCAGCTTTATATTTCATTTTCTCAATTTTATTTTATTTTATTTTATTTTATCTTATTTTGTGCTAAACATTTGTCTGAGGCGCAGTGGTGGTAAGTGAAGTATAGGTGGGCTGCGTTACTTTAATACCACATTTGGTGATAAGTCCTGATTAGCTAACATTACTATTTCCCCCTTTCCCAGTCTGAATGATGATGTGCAAGTACAGAAGACTGGTATAAAGATCTAATGAGGGATTTTTAAAAAGTAAATGTGAGTATTTTACCTGAATATGCAACTAAGCTAAACGGGGAGTCTTTTATTCAGTATATGTCTAAAGCTTTTAAGTGACATTAAACCCAAAAACAAAAAAAAAATGAAAATTGTATACTCACCTTTCTGTAATTTTCCTTTCCTGACACATCTTCATGGCAGCACAAACTGGGTTGTGACTCTGCCCCCACAACCTGATATGATTGATTAGCTATAAAATTTAGAAGGAGAGACCCGCAGAGTTCTATGTATCTTTCACCTAAAGGGCGGAATCTTTGTGCTGCCATGAAGATGTGTCAGGAAAAGAAAATTACGTTGGTGAGTGAGGAGTGAGGTGAGTATACAAATTTTTGTTTTTCTGACACATCATAGCAGCACATACTACGAAATAACTTGCCAGTTGAGTGGGTGCTAGAAAGTATCATTTATTAACATGGAACTGAAGAGTTGACTTGAATAACCGTTTTTCCGAATCTCACAGTTGTTAACGGAGCAAAATCCACTTTATAATGTGTGACATAAAATGTGCTTCTCAACGACCAGGTTGCTGCATTGCATATCATTTCTGGAGATACTCTGCAATATGCTGCCCAGGAGGTTGCCACTGCCCTAGTAGACTGAGCCTGAAGGCCATTGGGTATGCGGAGTTGTTGAACTGAGTATGCCTTTTTTATGGTCTTGACTAACCATGATGCGATCCTGCGCGTTGATGCTTTTTGACCCTTTCTGAAACCATGAGGGATAATCAAGAGGTTGTCCGTCTTTCTGAAGGAGCTTGTGGCTGAAAGGTAAGCATTGATAGTAGATTTTACGTCCAAAGGATGTGGCTCACCTTGATTGTCGAAGAAGGTTGGTAGGCTTATATCTTGATTAAAGTGAAAGCATACGTTACCTTTGCAATAAAGCAGTCTATCTGGGTAAAAGTCCAAGTAGGGCTCATTTATAAGTAATACTTGCATCTCGGAAACTCTTTTTGCTGCGGTTATAGCAATGAGGAAAGTAATTTTTAACGTCAAGTCCCAACGTCAAGGAAATCAAATCTGCAGGGTGAAAAGGGAGACGTGAAAGTGCCTCTAGAGCTACCGCCGGGATCCATGTGGGAAATTTTGGTTTTCTTGGAGGTCTGATCTTCAAGCTTGCCCTCATATATTGAATGACAAGGGGTGCAAGGCCCATTTTATCCCTGTTTTCGCAGATAACGCAGACACTTGAACTTTGAGGGTGCTTGAACTTAAGCCTTCATCTAGACCTGATTGAAGAAAATTGAAGAAAATCCAGGACCTGTGTTATTTCTGGAGACAATGGATTTCACAACTTTTTTTGAGCAAATTAAATTTTTTCCATATTCTTCCATATAGGTTGTTAGTAGTATCACATCCCGAGAACAACCTTGTTCTAGAACAGTGGTTCTCAACTCCAGTCCTCGGGACCCACCAACAGGTCAGATTTTAAGTATTACCTTGGGGAGTTGCAGACTAGAATACTGCAATCACTGAGCAGCAAGTGATATCACCTGTGATGTATTTCAGCTATCTTGCAAACCTGGCCTGTTGGTGGGTCCTGAGGACTGGAGTTGAGAACCACTGTTCTAGAAGCTTACTCTTCTCAATTTCCAAGCCATCCAGTGTAGTCTCTCCAGAGCTGGGTGTAGGAATTGGCCTTGGGTGTAACTGGAAGAAGAAACGGGTTCTCTATGCTCAGTTGTAGAAGGGTTATGAAGCACGGTCTTCTTGGCCAAAAGTGAATTACCGATATCACTGTCGATGCCGACCTCCTGAGTCTGGATAGGAACCTCTCAATCAGAGGTGTTGGGGAAAAGAGATACCCCAGCTGGAAATCCCACGGATGATGATGGCAGTCTATTCCCTCGGCTGAGGGCTAAAATGTTCTTGCTAGGTATCTCTGACACTTTGTATTTGCTGGTGTTGCTGCCAGGTCGATCTCTGGAAGTTTTGGTCAGGAGGAAAATGGCTTGCTGACTCAGGGACCATTCATTGTTTGACACAAAGTTCCTGCTTAGGCTGTCGGCTAAACAGTTCTGTGTTCCTGGGACATATATGGCTCTCAAATCTGCTAGGTGTATTTTAGCCCAATCTAGGATAGGACAAACTTCCTTTAAAAGTGTACGACTCCTGGTTTTCCCATTTCTGGATGTAGGCTACTGCTACTTTGTTGTCCAAGTGTAACAGGACGCTCTTCCCTCTCAGGGATGGAGCAAACGTCAGAAATGCCTGGAAGGCTGCTCTGAGTTCCAGTATATTCGAAACCACTCTGTGTGATTGAAATTGCCACTGTCCCTGGGTTGCTTGATAGTGAGCTCCCCATCCTTCCAGACTGGCGTACGATATGACTATCTCCGGTTACGAGGGAACTATATTATGTCAGTGTCTCCTGAGGTTGTGAACATGTGTCCACCACCATATAGACTGTTTCACTACCCTGTAAAGATCTGCTGAAGCATTAATGCTCCATCCCACTGCATTAGAAAGGAATTTTGCAGTACTCTTATGTGCCATTGGGCCCATTGGACCACAGGGAAAGTGGCAGTCATGGAACCCAGTATGCTCATACAGACTCTGGCTGGTAGAGAATTTGCTGTTAGTAGTTGCTTCATTTTTTGTATTAGACAGTCTACTTTCTCCTGAGGAAGTTCTGTTATAGTCGCCTCTGTGTTCAACTCTGCACCCAGGAAGGTCATTTTTTGGGAAGGCTGAAGATTGCTTTTATCACAATTTATTACCCAATCAAGGCGTTGAAGCGCCGTGATCAGTATTTTTCGATGTCGGATGAGGCTTTTTTGACTGTCGGCCAGAAGAAGAAAGTCGTCCAGATAATGGTGAATTCTCAATCCTTTCTCCCTCAAGAAGGCAATTACTGGTAATAGGATCTTTGTAAAGGTTCTGGGAGCTGTGGAGATCCCAAAAGGGCAAGCTTTGAATTTGGAAGTGTTGGTTGTCTACCGCAAAACTGAGAAATCTCTGGAAGGTGGGATGTATAAGGACGTGAAGATAAGTGTCCGATAAATCTATGGACAGCAACCAGTCTCCTAAATTTATGGCGAGTAGAATCATTTGATGACTCTCCATTTTAAACGATTCAACCTGAATCTTTTTGTTGAGATTTTTCAAATCCAGGACCAGTCGAAGGTCTCCCGTTTTCTTCTTCACCAGGAATAGTGGAGAATAAAATCCCATTCCTCTCTGGCTTGTCGGGACTTGGAGTATATGTAACACATATTTCAGCAACTGTCTTCTTTTCTCCATTGTTAATGGTAATCTGGTTGATTGGAAATGGTCTTTTGGAAGTCTGGTCTTGAATTTCCATTTGTCTCCAAATTGAATGGTGGAGTCTGGCTCCCACCTTTACAGTTTGGATGGGCGCACCTTCAAAAAGGACTTCTGCTGTTCTATAGTGGAGGAGGGTTTTGATTTTTGCAGCCTGAGAAAGAAAGACTGGGTATTTATCCAGTTTTTTTTTTAACTCTTTTCCAGGTCTATAAGATTTTGCTTCTCTGTATCTTTCAGGAAGGTTTCGCTTAAAAGATGGGTCTTTTTGAGGTTTTGGTCTTCTGTCTGAGGGAATCAGTCCCAATTTGCCACTTGTCATCTTTGATATGGCGCAATCTAGTTTTGGCCCAAATAGATTGCTCCCATCATAGGGTATTTTGTACCGATTGGGTTTTGATGCAGGATCAGCTATCCAGGGCTTCAGCCACAAAGCCCTTCTGGATATTACTGAAGCCAACATTGCCCTGGAAGATGATCTAATGATGTCCACCGATGCTTTTGCCACAAAATCACCAGCCAGCTTGAGTTCCTGAAGAGAGGATTTAATTTTTTTTCCCAATCTGTGCCTTCCCGCAGTGACTTCTCAATGCTGGGGGTCCATCCAGAAATTGCTTTTTCAACAGCCGCTGAGGCGATAGCTGGTCTGCAAGCACCGCCTGCTGCTGAGTATGCTCTTTTCAGGTCAAGGTCAATCTTCCGGTCAAGCACATCCCTGAAGTCACAGCGTCTTCTATAGGCAAGGTTACATGACTGGCTAGCCGCATTAGGGAGGCATCAAGGACTGGTGCATAGATCAGTGGATTCACATTGGATTCTTTTATATATCTTTTATATATCTTTTATAATTTTGCTAACCTATTATTGAGGCTAGTCTTTTTGTCTGGTTTTTGCTACTCATCTTTAATGAGGTCCTCTAACTCATTAATAAACGGAAAGGATTCTGGTTTCTTTTTTTAGTTTAGGGAACTATTTCTAATTTTGCGTGGTGCTTCTTTTGCTTCCAAGCGATTCCTTGACCGATCTGACGAATGGTTCGACTAGTGTGAAATTGAAATCTTGCTGAGAGTTCCAAGTCTTCGCTGTCAGATGAGGAATCTATCCGCGGTGTAGGGTGAGAAGTTGCAGAGTAAGCGCTTTGAGCAGCTCTGTCTGGCTCGGGAGCTGATGCTTTTTGGATTGTTTCTTGCGCCGATTCCCTGATGAGGTTTGTTACCTCTGTGGCATCTGACTCCTTCTCCCTGGTTGCCTCATTGAAGCATGTGCCACGTGCTAGTTTGTCTGGAAGAGTTGGTGCTCCACAAACCCAGCAGGTCTGCGTCATGGCGATGAGATGAAGGGCATCTCCTGCGGTGCGAATGGCGGTGGAAAGAAGAGGACCTTGACCGACTCCTTCTAGATCACCTGTGTGCTGATATAGATGCATGACTTGAACGCTCCCTGCATCTTGAATTTGATGATCTTGACCTGGTAGGGCTATTCAAACGCCATAATGTTAGTGGCTGTGCTCTCTTTTTCTAATCTTCACTACTTACCTAATCAAGAAGACCCCTTACCTTACATGCTGAGGGTGGTCTGCTTGGTCAGTGGCCTCCATGAGCAGTGATGGAAAGAATATTTCACCTACAGTGATCAGTAGAAACAAAGGGTTAAAGCAAGCAAGCAGGTAGAGAATTACAGACCAGGTGAGAAAAGAGCATATTTTAAATACCTGGGGCAGCAGTAGTAGCGAAGCCAGGAGCAGCAAATACCTGTTCATTCCTATGCAGACAGCAGCAATACACTGACAATCTGCATCTTTTTTTTAAAATGCTGCCGCCGTCACGGTGAAAAAAACATAATCGCGCATGCGCAGTAGCGAGCTGCAGGCAGACAGCACCATCTTGGAGAAGGGAAAAAAAATTCCCGGGTGACATCACTTCCTGTCTCGCATGCGCGAAAGCATCAGAAACGAGCGGCCGCCTTTTTTGAACAGGTCCTGGCGTCCGTGGGACTACAGAGCCCAGAGGAGAAGCCACGTGCAGGAGGAAAGTGAGGTTTTAGGAGGCCACTGCAATAGTGTAAGCCTATTTAAGGCTTGTCTGCACCAGTCCAGCGATCATTTTTTGCATTCCCCCAAGACCACCAGATTGGGGTTCTTTCCATAAAGGTCTTTTAGAGACTGTACAGGAGAGAACCTCCATCCAGGAGAGGCTGAACCTGGTGGGGCGAAGTGCGGTAAAGGGTTTTACGCATATCCATCCATCCTGTCAGGTGAGGGAAAAAAAAAGAGAATGCTGCGGGGTCTCTCCTTCTAAAATTTATAGCTAACCAATCCTATCAGGTTCTGGGGTGGAGTCACAACGCAGTGTGTGCTGCCATGATGCGTCAGAAAAACAATATACTGCAGGTTACCAATCCTTAGATGAGGTGGCTACAATATTTTTCTATTTAGCTTTCCCCCCCCCCCCCTTTCATTCTCACCTAGTGATCCAGCCATTTACAAATTTCTAGTTAGGCAGGCCTAGACAATGCCAATTTCCTTCCTACAACCACGGGTGTTGACAGGGGAATCCCTCCTGCCAAGAAATTCTGACGGCGGGGGGGAGCTGTCCCCACTAGGAGAAGACAGTGATTATCGCTAGTGGATACAGCAGCAATAATCGCAAAAAAAAAAGTCCGGCAGGCTGGTGGTACCCAAGTTGATCAATCAAATTGGTACATTCAGCCTGTCCATTAATGGTTTGAATCTCATCCGGTTCCTGCTGAACCAGCCAAGATTTGAACAGTCTATGGCTGGCCTTAGGATGTCTCCACTTTGTTTGAAGAGTAACAGAGTTACCTTTGGACAGCATCATTGTCAGTCTGGGGAGAGGGTAGTGTAATGCCCTATACACGCGACTGGTTTTGCCGTCGGAATAAACTCCGAAGGTTACTCTGACGGAATTCCGCTCAAGCGGTCTTGCCTACACACGGTCACACCAAAGTCTGACCGTCAAGAACGTGGTGACGTACAACACGTACGACGGGACTAGAAAAAGGAAGTGCAATAGCCAGTAGCCAATAGCTTCCGTCTCGTACTTGCTTCAGAGCATGCGCCGTTTTTGGTCTGTCGGAACAGCATACAGACGAGCGGGTTTCCAGATAGGAATTGGTTGCGTCGGAAATATTTAGAACATGTTCCATTTCTAGGTCCGTCAGAAATTTCGAAAAAGAAAAAGTCCATTGAGGCATACACACGATCGGAATAGACGATGTAAAGCTTCCGTCTGACTTTTTCTGTCGGACATTCCGCTCATGTGTCATTAGAAGCACTAGCAGAGTTGGAGGACTTTAAGCTTGATACACATGGGCTGAAAATTGGCCAGTTCAACAGAAACCGGCCGACATTTGGCCCTTGTGACGACCTGTCTGACAGAAGCCAGCCAAACGGCAAACCAGCATCTAATCGGCATTGGCAGCCAATGGCTGAGAGCGCAGACCAGTGTGTTTGGTGGGGGGGAGGGGGGGGGGCAGTCTTCCTGTCAGAACACAATAGCTCATTGGAGAGGTTGCTGTACTAACATTGTATAGTTGTTACAGTGAGCTCCTCCTGAGCTCCTCAGTCTTTTTTCGTTCAATCTACTGGATTGAACGAAAAAAAAAAAAGATAACAAAGATAAAGCCAAACTCCAGCTAATACTTTTTAGGAAGTTACAAAAAAAATATTGATTTTCCTATTAGAATAAATGTTTTTCATAAATTAATAAAAGCTGACCATTGTAAGTACCCCTGTCAGTGATAACTGTTTTTTTCCCAAACCTCTTACCTCCGCTCAACAGCTTGTTCTGTTAAGGGGAGTTGAAAAATAACAGACTTAGGACTCTTTCACATGTACAGCTGGGGGACAGTGGTTTTACCAACCCCCTTGCACCCCACCTAAATTCTTATGCCTTGTACACACGGTCGGACTTTGTTCGGACATTCTGACAACAAAATCATAGGATTTTCTCCGACGGATGTTGGCTCAAACTTGTCTTGCATACACACGGTCACACAAAGTTGTCGGAAAATCCGATCGTTCTAAACGCGGTGACGTAAAACACGTACGTCGGGACTATAAGCGGGGCAGTAGCCAATAGCTTTCATCCCTTTATTTATTCTGAGCATGCGTAGCACTTTGTCCGTCGGATTTGTGTACACACGATCGGAATTTCCGACAACGGATTTTGTTGTCAGAAAATTTTATATCCTGCTCTCAAACTTTGTGGGTCGGAAAATCCGATGGAAAATGTGTGATGGAGCCTACACACGGGCTGAATTTCCTTCAACAAGGTCCTATCACACATTTTCCATCGGAAAATCCGACCGTGTGTACGGGGCATAACAGTGGGACGGGGCCGTATACATGCTGCAGTACTTTTTAGTAGGCTTGCACATATAACGATTAGTAAACTGCAATGTAATACATATTTGTTTTTAGGTTTAATACTGCTTTAACTAATGCAAATTCCTCTTACCATCATGAGCATACTGTAGGCTGCCAATAGTCCTTCCATTAAAGCAAAGTGCATGCTTGCCCCTTCCCTTAGCTATTGATTTGTAAGTTACAGCTGGTGTTCTGGGCACTTTATGTCCTATGTACATATTTATACAGAATATGACTGCTGTCAGAAAACAGGAAATATGCTAAAGCATTATTCCACATGTACGGGCACTGCCTGGCAAGTTAAACACACAACACTAATCATACTGTCATCCCTCAGACATATAATAATGGAACTGTACAAGTACTTACCCTGATAGAAAAATCCAACAAAAAGTAAAAGTCTACATGAAGCATTGATGTTTGACCTTATATCAATTTCGTATCCTGTTCTCTGATCTTCTGCACTTCTTTAATTATTCTGCAACTCTTTCTCAAAGGAACTTCAACATTTCCTGTTTCCTTTCAATGTATCTGTGAACATTTTCTCATCACACAGCTAAGGAGATATGTTGAAGTGTGTGTTTAGGAAGTGATGTAATTCACTCCAGGCTTGTTGAAACAGCTACATACCAAGACCAAAAAGGTTCAGACTAGCACCTGGATCACCCACCGGTCAGAACTTGAAGGTTTTCTTTTTTGAATAGACTTTTCTTTCTCTTGTTTTGCTTGCACTCTAGGATCAGTAACCTACAACATGCCTGAGTGCTCTTCGTTATGGGTATGTTCTTAGAAAAAATGCTTCCAATATATTTGAAATTAAGGCTGGGTTCACAGTTATGCGATTGCAGACATCGCATGTGATTCGCACCGCATTCCTGCGATGTCTGTGCGATGCGACTTCAGCCATACAGTTTTTTTGGCTGAAATCGCATTTGCACCGAAATGGTGCAGGACCCTTTTTTTTTTTGGTCCGCACTGGAATCAGATGAACAGCCATGCGATCCGATTCCATCCGATTCCACAGTTCACACTGTGTTCTGTAAACTGATTTGGGGGTGTCATTAACTTTATATTGACACCCGCAGCGGTTCGCAGAGTGCAACTGCCTGCCATTCAGATGCTATGGAGGGAATCGCTGTGGTTCCCGCATCGCACCAAGGTGAACCTAGCCTAATACTAAAATACTTGTTTTTTAAAGGGAAGTGTGGGAATAATTTTTTTAATCATACTTTCCTAGGTCCCCCGCCAGCTCTAACACATAGAACCGAGTGATCAAACACCGCCAATCGTTCGGCTCTCAGAGCTCCCTGGAGTGCTGGGCTATGGAGGGGACGTGAGCTTCTGGCTCAGCCTCTCATAGCCCTGAGAGGCTGAGCCGGGTGCCGATCCAGGCGTGTGGGCGGATCCCAATTATATGGTCGCGACTTTGCCGGAGCCTGGCCCGGCTCTGTGACTAAAGCTGACAGCAGGGTTCAGCCCGCTGTCTGCGGAAAACAGGTCACAGGGGTGCAAAATTAACTGCACTCCTGTGATCCACAGGAAAAGTACACCCCAATGAGCTTTGGCTGTACTTCTCTTTTAAAACTCTAAACCACAAAAAAAATAATAAAAAGTGAAGTATTAAAGCTGAACTTCCAGCATAAAAATGTACTTGTTTGGCTGTACTTTTCCTTTGGATCACAGGAGTGCAGTTTGTTCTGCACTCCTGTAACCCATTTTTAGCAGACAGCGGGCTGAAACCCGCTGTCGGCTGATGTGACTGTGCCAGTCCGGGCTCAGGCAAGATTGCGAAATGAAGTGGGGATCCGCCCACATGCCTGGACCTGCACCCGGCTCAGCCTCTCAGTAAGCCGAGAAGAGCCTGAGCCAACTGCTCCCACCCCTTCTACAGAACAGCGCTCCAGTGAGCAAGGAGGGGCAGAGCAGACAGCAGTGACTGGCAGCAGTGACTGACCAGCTCTCTGCTCAGGGAGCCCTTAAAAACGGAGGGATCGGCGGTGTTTGATCGCTCGGTTCTCGGTGTTAGAGCCGGTGATGGACAAATGCAGCATCGGATTGATGCTGCATCCACCTAGGTAAGTATGATTCAGGGGGAAAAATCTCCATACTTCTCTTTTAAGAATCCTTCTTAATAGCCACAACGGATATACAGGTAAATTCATTTTGTGTGCACCAAATGCCTTTGCAAACTTCGATATCATCTTGGAAATGTAGCAGTGACATCTTCACTATGCTGCACATAGCTTGTGTAGAGAGCAGGGCTGTGGGAGGTGCCCAGCAGGCTCCACACACTACAGGCTGCCTGTTGAAAACTACAGGAGCTGCGGAGACAAGACCAGTCCCCCTGCACAAGGAGAGAAAGCAGCAGTGAGCAGACTTTATTACAGGAAGCTCCTGCATAGGGGTAAAGTGTCACACTGGATTATTGCACGGATCTGGAACAGAGTGCAAAGTATGTGTTTGCAAAGCACATATTCGCCAAAGCGTTATGGATCATCAAATATCATCTGAAACTTTTATTGCAGAAAGATCAGATCACAAAGGACCAAGTGCAAAGATTCAGAGCCGTGCAGGACCCCTTCATCACATGCCTGACGAAGGGGTCTTGAGCGCCTCTGAAACGTTGCACTTGGTCCTTTGTGCTGTGATCTTTCTGCAATAAAAGCTTTGGACGATATTTGACGATCGAGTGTGCTGGGGAATATGTGCATTGATCTGTGATGAGTCCAGTTTCCAGCTGGTAGTTATCGAAAAACTTGGATGGCTGAACTCTCATACCATGCAAAAAACGGCTTTATTTCTGTGACACAAATCCATAAAAACAACCAATACTAATAAGCAGGGAAGGGACAAAAAAAAAAAAGGTAGACGCATTTCACATGATAGCTTGTGCTTTATCAGTACCAGGCTCCTCCTGACGAAGCCACGTGGGAGGGTCGTGATACGCGTGGAGGCAGAGCCAGGCGGTGTGTGATTACCAGTTGAAGCAAGTGAGATATTGCTGAAATATATTGTTTTACTGATTTTATGTCTATTTTTAATTAATCAAATGTGAGTGCATTTCCTAAGTTGGGCTGGTGTATTCCGTGTCATTAACTGGGATACTACACTATCAGAGTTTTTTTTCCCTGAGAACTTCTTGGAGTTACTCCCATTGGAGATGGTATGCCATTAAGGAGGATCTAAGTAGAGGATCATTATCTGGTGTGTGAGATAGATTTCCTACATGCTACGTTGGCCCGTATGTGGGTCTCTTGTATTAAGGGGAGCGTCCATTTCACCTGGTGGTAGAGCACTATTGCATGGCTTGCTGGAGCACAGAGGGGATACAACAAATTTTAAAAGCACTGATTTTTTCCTGTGAAGAAGCAATATTGGAGCACTTTCTTTTGATTTTTGAGACTGTTCTTTATCTTGTTTTTTCTTTTTGGTTTGATTTGGACTTTATATGATTTTTTTTTCACCAAGATGTTATTATATTTACTCGATACGTTTGATGTTAATTGTGTAATATTGATTGATAGTTGACAACAGTCATTTATTATTGTATCATTTGGACAGCGCAATCACCTACTCTTCATTTTCTACTCTTTATTGTATGCGGGAACACATTTTGTCATAGCAGCAGCCATTAGTTAGATCCTTTGGAACGTGTGGGAAGGGAATATCGACATTACCATGTAGATGTTTGCAGCACATTGGTGTGTCATTTGTTAGGTTAAAACAGGCAGTGAAGAGGTGTCACACTGCCTCCTCGCCACCTATCAAACTCCTCTGAAAAGCAATCTGAATGTGGATCACTTTTCAGAGATGAGAAGGTTTAAACGCAAGTCTAAACGTAGCCAGATGTCCATTTTTTTTTACAGGGCTGTATCTAATGGAAATAGCACCTATGGCAACCTCTGAAATGACGCCCTATCCAAGCATCTGACACCCATGTTTTAGATAAATTTATCATAATATCAACAAAAAAATGCAAGTCAAAATTCAGTAATCTTTTAACAATTTAGGGCACTACATGAAAATGCACTGACCCATTTATGCTCCAGGCTTCGGTCAGTTGACACTCATGCTTCATTGTTGAGTGTCACAACTTCACCCTGTCTGCAATTTCCTTGAGTTGGCGAATGTTCACAGACCCACGTAACAGTGAACGTACATTAGGTGGCATCTTGTAAATGTTTGCACGATCCCCAGGGCCGCCAGAGGAAATCATGGAGCCCGCAGCTGTCTCATTCCCTTGACCCCTACTCATTACAGCATACAGTAGTGATGCGGTGATCAGCAGTAGGAATGGGGCTTAGGTTTACGGCAGTTCAGACTTTGCACCAATCCCTGCCTTGTTTGTGTTTCGTGGACTAGATAAACTATCTGGGCTGTTTGTTTGCAGAAACCCATTGCTGTTACTGCAGCTGGAAGTCATTAAAGCTGAACTGCCCAAAAAGGAAATATTGTGTCACTGAGGCATATGTGTTCTTCCTTGAATCTTGGTGTGCTTTGTGTATTTCTTCCAGATCTGTGCAGTAATCCAGTGTGAAACTTTACCTCTGTGCAGGAGCTTCCTGTATAAAAGAAATGTCACTGCTGCTCACTCATTGTACAGTGTGACTGGTCTGGTCTCCATCCCTCCTGTGAGCTTTCTGCTGGCAGCTTGTAGTGGATGGAGCCTACATGGCCCCTCCCACAGCTCTGCTACTTTTACAAGGTAATATCTGAGTTTACAAAGGCATTTGGTGATGGTAATACTACTGCTAATAAATGACATTTTCCTGCTTTCGGGCATTGGTTGCTAGGAGGCTGGCAGCTGCTGGTGGCTTAGCATCCACTATTCAGCTGTCTGTCGGTTTGTATTGAAATGTATACAAGCTGGTGGCCATCCCAGTTGACATCTTCAAGCAAATATGGTCATGATCATATTTGGTCAATGATATGAGGCAGCTCCCAGGGCCTTTGTTTATATCTAGCAATGGGGCCTGGAGCTGTCACGCACATTTGGCATTTTTCCTTTCAACCAGTCGCTGGACATGTACATTGTGATTGGCGGTGGATCTGCATTTCTGAATGATGGGGCATTTTATTTTTATTGGGTTTTTATGTTTTTTTTTGTGTTTTTTTTAATAAAGAACTTTTCAAAGTTGCCAGTGGTTGTTCACATGGGACTGCAGACCGTTAAATTATCTTTCAGACAGCTATTGTAATAAATAAACTTAGACAATATTTTAGATTAATAACATTTTTTATTGGTTTTATTGGCCTCATCACTACCACACCCATTCCAGTTTCACCAGACTAAGTGCAGCCAGCAACAGCATTGTTGATCACCTCCACACCAGTCCCACTGTCACTAGACCAGTGTAACACAGCAACAGTGTTCCCGATTGCCACCACACCAGCAGCTACCAACAGTGTTCCTACACACTGCCATACCATTTCAGGTGTCACCAGACCAGGACAGCCAGCAATGTTCCTGATCACTGTCACCAGCACAAAGTAAGCCAGCAACAGTGTTCCGCCACACCAGAGTCACAATGTTATGAGTCCAGAGTAAGCCCGGGTTCACACTATACCGGGCTGCGGATCTCTGTTCCCTGTTTCAGGGACGAATCAGGGCCGATTCTATGCCTGAATTCGGCCCTGAAACGGAGCCAAAGACGCACAGCGTTTTTGTGCAGTGCGCTCCGCAGCCACCCCGGAGATATGTGAACTGGCTCCATAGGGAGCCGGTCACATTCTCCTACTATGCGAATTAGATGCGGGGAAACGCTCATCTAATTCGCATAGATGTGAACCCGGGCTAAGTCGGCAGCAGTACCCTGGTCCCATCGTTACCAGACTAGTGTAAACCAGCAAAAGTGTCCCTGATCATCACCACACCAGTCTCTTTCACCAGACCAATAAAAGCCAGCAACAGTTTTTCTGGTTATCGCCACACCATTCCCAGTATTACCAGACCAGTGCAAGTCATAAACAGTGTTTATAATCACTGTCAAACCAGTGCAGTCTGTGGGTGGGGCCACTCATCCTGCACATGGGAGTAACTTTTTGCATATACACTATATTACCAAAAGTATTGGGTCGCCTGCCTTTACACGCACATGAACTTTAATGGCACCTCAGTCTTAGTCCGTAGAGTTCAATATTATTTTGGCCCATCCTTTGCAGCTATAACAGCTTCAACTCTTCTGGAAAGGCTGTCCACAAGGTTTAGGAGTGAGTCTATGGGAATGTTTGACCATTCTTTCAGAAGCGCATTTGTGAGGTCAGGCATTGATATGGACAAGGCTCACAGTCTCCACTTTAATTCATTCCAAAGGTGTTCTGCAAGTTCGTTCCTGGGTTCTTTGAGAGACTGACTGCTGGGGAGGGAGCCAAATCACAGACCCCCCTCGCTACTGGAGGACCTATTACCTGCACCAGGGACCGCGCTTTATGACCAGCTGCAATATACTTTGCACTAGAACTTGGTTACCCATAGCAACTGCATTACTCCTGTCTCTATACCTGCAGAGTAGACCTTTGTAGTAGCTTTGCTTTATACTCCACATGTGCTTTACTGACCTGATTTCTTTCATAAGTCAGAACCATCATGCACCCCTTTCAAAAAATTCATTCCAGGCTTAGAACAGTTGATGCAACTTTACTTAAAACATCTTGGTTGTCCTCCGGATCTCCGGTGTCTTAAACAGACCACATGGTGTAGCAGTCCTATAGCATGTCTGTTCAGAGCAAAAAGTCCAGCTGAGAAAAACCTGTGTGTTCCCCCTGGCCCCCCTAGCCTTCACCCTTTTTATATCACAGGTGGGCAGGCTGGATCCAATAACCCAAGGAACAGCAGCACGCAATTTAAATCTTTCCCCCAGTTTGGGACAGCCACTGCCTAAACCAATATACCTGCAGACAACCTGCCTACAAGTCTGCAACTAACGCGTTTTTTGATGCATTTTGCATTTTGCAGAAATGCATGGGAATTTTTTAACATGGGTTCCTATGGAACATGTTCACATCAATGCATTTTTGTACCTCTGCATTTTTGGAAAGGGTCAGGGACTTTTTTTTCATGCAAAATGCAGTGTTTTGTATGTAATAGAATTCAATGGACCAGCATCAAAAACGCAAGTACAGCGTTTTTGCAGCTTTTTTTACAGTGTTTTTGCGGTGTTTTTGACGCGTTTTGCGTTTTTGCCGTTTTATTTTTATTTCTAAAAAAAACTATTAAAAAAATGCAAAATGCCGCAAAAACGCTGTAAAAACGCGTCAAAAACGCTGCTCAAAAACGCGGCAAGCACCACAAAAAACACTGCAGAAACGCTCAAAAGCAACATGCATAGGTGTGAATCGAGCCTAAGGCAGTAACAGTGTTCCTGATCACCATCTGTCACTGTCTGGGACTTGGATCTGAGGCTAGTAGCTATAGCAGTAGAAACTTTCATGCAGTGGTCAGTGGGATGAATACACAGGCAGATCCCTCAAGCAGATGATGCAGGCTTACTCAAGGCACAGGGTCTAAGCACTAGCTGGTTTTCAGCAGAACTCCTGATGGTAGAGATGGGTTTAGCTGCATGCTAATGTCAGATCGCAGCTCTCTGGATTGCCCTAGCAGGAAGAGAGTAATTGGGGGTCAGATAGCGGATGAAACCATACCTCCCAACATTTTGAGATGGGAATGAGGGACACCTACTAGCAAACGTAAGGCTTACCTATAGGTAGTGGAGATATCTGGTAAAAGTGTGCTGTTTAGGAGATATTTACATTGTAGTGCGCCAATGACGTTATTGGCGCATGGGCTGTGAAGAAACGGACCTCCGTGTCATGTGCCTTGACTAGTGGCTCTGGCACGTATGCATGGGAGTGACGTCACGCGGCTCCGGCCAGTCACACAGCCGGAGTCCGAGGCCCCCGGAAGGAAGAGGGGGAAGATGGATGCTTCCTGCAGCGGGGACAGCGCAGGCTTCATTTGCAGGTAAGTGCCACATAATGGGCTAGTATGTGATGCATATTAGCCCATTATGCTTTTACTTTGCAGGGTTTGCAGGAAACAAAAGAGGCAGTAAAACCTTTCAGGGTTTACTTACTCTTTAAGTCACTTTTTAAAAGTGAATGTAAATCTTTACATATACCCACTGAAGAGACTGACCTTAGGTGATACTCAGAGATAAAACAAATCCTCCTACAAAAGTTGTACCTGTTTATCTGCAGTCTTCTCCTCGCTAAAGTTCAGAATTTATAAAGCTTGTTGAGCTGTCAGAAAAAAGAGGGTGGAGAGCTGAAGTTACATATGGCAGAGCTCAATGAGGAGAGCTCTGAGAGCTGATTGGAGGAAAGGGACACCCCCCTTGACACAGCACACAGGAATAGAGCTCAGGTTGTCAATCACAGGCTGTGTGCTGGAGTTCCCTCCTCTGTCACCTTATTAGTGCTTGGCGTCAGGAAAACTTGTCAGAAGTAATTCATGCTGATAGCAGAGGAACCAGACAGTGGACAGAAATGACACTTAGTGCTCTAGATTGAGACAAGTACACACTATAGAGGGATATGCTTTGTTCATATTTCATGTCTGAGGGTTACAATCACTTTAATATTTTCTTAATATGATTTAGTGATGCACATTCTTTTTTGTTTCACGTATCAACACATTTTTTTGAAGCACCAACAGTGCAGTACATTTTTATTCTCATTCTAATGTGGTATGATCGTACTTTACACCAGAGAGTGCTGCTGTTATATTTTTTTTTTACATTTAGTTTTTTTGTTGTCTAACACTGAGCGCAGTGTTTATTTTATTATTTATAAAGACAATGGAAGGACAGAAATACATTTTCATTATAGAAGTGAAAACCAGTTAGAAAATACATCAAAGCACAAGGATGGAAAGCTGGAACAGTGCCTGCATACCTGACCCCTCCCAGATACTGTATTATACTGTATGCAGTACGCACGCCATCCAGCAGAGGGCGAGCACCCATGTGAGCCAGACCGACGGCCAGGACGTGTTAGTGGGAGATGACGTGTTTCTCTCCTCCTTTTTCCAACAGTGTTCCGGATCATAGAGAGAGAACCGCCAGCAAGACAGTCTCAGACAGCGGCTCTACTTCCGGGTGCTACTGGAGGAGTTTGTCCTAGAGTTGTCATCTTTAGCCGGCTGGACACAGTGTCGGAGGTCGGGCAGAGCGGTGTATAGAACTGTGCAGAGGAGAGGCGGCTGTCATTAGCAGGTGAGGGGGTTCTGTACATTGTATGAGCGCACTGAGTGCAGCAACAGGTAGGCGGGGCTGCATAGACACCCTGAGGGGGGCAGTGGGCAGTGCTGAACATCAAAGGGGTGCCCTGTGCTGTGTGTCCCCTGATACATGTGTCACTGTAAACTCTTACCAACTTCCAGGAGCAGTCACGTGGTTTTATCTCTCCTTCTTCCTTTTTTTCCCCACTTTGTGACATTTCCCTTCTGCCCAGTACACCATTTATCCCATCTACATGTTATATACTGTTCACTTTTGGCTCTTTATGATGGGCATGCACACTTAGATTTTATTACCCAGTGGATGTGCGATTTGATCAAAATGACGAGCGGATAGCCGTAACGTCCTTTCTGACTTAGACTTTAGATGAATCACTGAAACTGAATCAAGCTGAATCGTTAGCCTGGGATGGAGAAGCGTCAATTGTTCATCAATCAGCTGGCAGAACTGAGATTTTTTTGGTGATTACAGGTACTTATTTCTATCTCCCCAACAGGCTACACAGCATTTTACATATTGTACATTCACATCGCTCCCAGTTCTCAAGGAGCTTACAATCTAAGCTGGCCATAGATGGATCATTTTTTATTAAGATCAGCCAGAGGGCTGACTAAAAGGGGGGGGATTCCTCCATTCATCATTGCATTCGGGATGGATGGAGGAATCCTCCCTCGCTGTGCTTTTGATTTAAACATTGGGGACTCCACTGTCATCGGAATACACAGATCAGCACTGATCTAAGCAAAAATATCCATCAAGCCCATTAGGAATTTTGATCCATCAATGTGCAGCTTTACAAACATATTAGGGCCAATTAGAGCGGATCTTCACCCATTCCAGTCACTTGATAACTTTGCATCCCTAACACCATCCGCTGCACATATATTGTTTATTTTTTTATGTTTCTGCCCACTTGCCCCATTCCATCATTGACCTAGGTGAATGATGTCAGTACTTCCTGGAATATGTGATGTCCAGGAGCCCCGCACGTCACCCTGTTCACTAATGGTGGAGGGGGATGGGCCTAGTTGTACATCATCGGAACCTGGAAGAGCTGGCGCAGCCTCTTAATGATGTCACACATGAACATGGCGGCATGGGATCCAACGGTGGTTGTAAGGAAGAAGATCTCGGCATGACAATTCTGGATCCTCTGTGTTGGTGCTTGTCTAAAGTGTGGCCAGCTCAGCATCAGGTGAACGGGGGAGCGAAAAAAAAATTGGGTGGAATTCCTTTAACCGTTCCTGTCTGTGCTATAGCCGAAAGATGGCTACAGCGCAGGCTTAAACTGCCACAAGGACTCCCATGGACGTCCTCTCGTGCTCATGCTGATCTCTGTGATTGCTGAGTTTTATGGACTGGGCTGGGGTATAGGGCCAATCACAGCAGCCCTTTACCACGTGATCAGCTGTCAGCCGATGACAGCTGATCACACAATGTAAACAGAAGCCTGTTATCTGCTTTTTTTTTTTTTTTTTTTTTGACAGCGTGAGGAGAAAAGATAATAATAACTGGCTTCTGTTAGGCTTAAACCAGAGTTCCACCCAAAAATGGAACTTCTGCTTATCCGATACCCCCCCCCCCCTCCGGTGTCACATTTGGCACCTTTCAGGTGGGAGGGGGTAGCAGATACCTGTCTAATACAGGTATTAGCTCCCACTTCCGGCAAAAGATCACCGCAGCGATCTATGCCATGTCCGGACCCTTCTCCGTCTCCACGCCCCCCCCCCTGCTGTCTTTTGGGAGACAAATAGGTCCCAGAAAACAGCAGGGACCAGTCAGTACGCACAGCGCGACTCACGCATGCACAGCAGGGAAACAGGCTGTGAAGCCGCAAGGCTTCACTTCTATATTTCCTTACTTAAGATGTCGGCGCCTCCACCCAGAGCTGAGGGATGGGTCGGCTTTGGGTGAGGACAGCGTGGGTGGGCACCCTGGACAGGTAAGTGTACTTATTTTAAAAGTCAGCAGCTGCAGTATTTGTAGCTGCTGACTTTAAAAAAAAAAAATGCAGCCAGAACTCCGCTTTAATGTATACAGGACATTTAATTTAACAGTAACTGACGTTTAAAACGTCTGTTTTGCCGCGTTACATGCCGTGTTTAGCCACGTTTGTGTTTTTAGAGGTGTTTTTTTTTTTTTTTTTTTTTTTTTTTTTTTAACAGTCAAAAATATTTCTCCGTTAAAAACACAGCTAAACCTGAGTTGACGCTTTTACTGGCTGTTACAGGCATTTGGCGTTTTAAATGCCTCTGAACATCCATCCTGAATGCTTTTTTTTTTTTTTTTTTTTTTTTTTTTTTTTTTTGCGTTCCAAAAAATGCTTCTAAACTTAACTGCCTAGAAATGACTATAAACGACCCTGAGTACATGTACTGATAAAATAATAGAGGAGAGTTCAGGGGCAGCTGAAAAAAATGCCCAACTGCTCCTAAACGTTTGTTTACCAGCAGCAGTGTACATGAGGCATTAAGGCCGGGTTCACACTATAACACGCTGTGGATCACACAGGAGTGCTGTGCATCCCTGTTTCCCATTTCAAGGACGAATCGGGGCCGATTCTATGCCTGAATTGGGCCCTGAAACAGAGCCAAAGACGCAGTGTGCAGTGCGCTCCACAGCCACCCCGGAGATATGTGAACCGGCTCCATAGGGAGCCAGTCACATTCTCCTGCTATGCGAATTAGATGCGGTGAAAAGCGCATCTAATTCACAAAGGTGTGAACGGGACCTAAAGGAACATTGGTCCAAACTTTCTCCCACCGGTGCGGCTAATCAGTGCCTCATCATCAGTGATGCCCATTAGTGCCTCCTCATAAGTGCCCATCAGGGCAGCCTCATCAGCACACATCAAGGAAGGAGAAAAATTACCTGCAAAATTTTATAACAAACTATGAAAAATGATTTATTTATTTTGAAATTTTCGGTCTTTTTTTTGTTTTGTTTACCAAAAAATAAAAAAATTCAGTAGTGCTTAAATACCATCCAAAGAAAGCCAGTAGGCAAGTAGTTAACCTACCAGCATGTCTTTGGAGTGTGGAAGGAAACCGAGTACCCGGAGGAAACCCACACAGTGAGCGCATGAGAAACTCTATGCAGGAAATGCCATAGTTGCGATGAACTAACAACTTTAAGGCTGCCAGGTGTAAATGATAGAGGTGCACCGAATTGGAAATTTTGGTACGGAAAATGACAGCTTTTTAAAAAAAAAAAAAAAAAAAAATTTATATATAATTGTATTATATTCAACTTTTTAATTAATATAATGAATTTAAATAAATATTATGGAATGAATGAATATGGCTCTTTATGTTGAGGGCCAGTACACAAGTGACCCCTTATATTGGTGGTCAGTGTAGTGCCCTCTCACAGTGGTGGTTAGACAGATCTGCCTACTGCTTAAGGAACCCCTAGCAACCACTGGAGGAACCCTTGTTGAGAAAGGCTGGCCTATACTAATATTACATACAGTTTATTTGATGAGTAGAGCAACTACCTGTGCTATGTTTTGTTATTTCTTCAATCTCTTTCCTAGTGATCACATGTGTACACACCTCTGAACCAGAGTGGCTGCTGTGTCTGGAAGGACAAGAATTCCCTGAGCCTTGCCACTGGTAGGGTGACATCACTGCTTGGAATTCAGTGCCGTTGTCTGCTCCTCGGGTGCCGTGTGTGTGGTCACAGGATCGCTAGGAAAAAGAATAAAAAAGAGAGATTACCAAAGAGAGTGGACAGGCGACATTTAATGCTTGGTTAGTAGATAACTATTCCTTCTTCTTCAAGCAAGATTTTGCTTCCTGATTGATTTAAAAACGATCCATCTGTAACAAAGATAACATTTTGGGTAAACGGCTGAGGCTGCATTTACACCACTCCATTGCATTTTTTTTGATTTTTTTTTTTTTTTTTACAAGAAAACACCACTCCATTGCATTTAGAGCAGTGATGTCGATGTCTATAATTTTTAAACCATTGCATTATTGTACAATTTTTAGGGGCCAGTTCACATCATATCTGTTGAGCTGTGTTGATTTGCATAGATCAGTGTAGTGAATTAATTAATTAATTTTTAATAATCGTAGCATCCATCCACATCACCATGCTTTATTTTGTTGAAAAATGGCTTTGGAAAAGCAACCCCCTAGCATTTCTGGCTGCGGCCACCTTGTGTAAGGGCAAATGATTCATGTAGCATTAACTTCCTGGAATCCATCTGCCGTTAGCTAAAGCATGCATGCAGGTGAGTGTGCTTCTAATGGCGTGCTAACCGCGATTGGGGTTTCATTATGAATTGGACTGCATTCACATCTGCGCATTACAGAAAATGCACAGATGTACATGCAGCTCAATTGTTAATGACACCCCAACAGCAGTTCGCATGTCATTATGGCAAAACAAAAATGTTCTTCAAACGCACCAAAAGGTGCACTGAATAAACGTGTGAGGCTCCAAGACCGAAAAGGTTCTTGAGCTACTCTGGGCCATCTGTCGTGCATAAGACAGCCAATTCAAGTGAATGGGCTTCCCTATGTGTGACACGCATTTACGCATAAAAGAAAAACTTGAGCAGGCACACGTTTTCGCTACACTGAGGTGTAAATGGAATATGCTTGGAGGGGAGAGCTTTTAGAAAGCAAGGATGACCAGGGAGGAGAGGTCAGAGTTAAAGGGCTAAGTTTACCTTTTGTAAAAATAAATAAATGCTCATCTTTTTTTAGAGAAAATTTTTTAGTCAAAATTGTTGATTTATTATTTTTTACATTGCACTCGTGATCTATGCCTGGATACTGCAGATGCTCAGTACACTGTCTACTCGTACCTCCAAGACGGGCAGACAGTTACTTAATGGCAGGAAGATCAGGACATTTACTGAATGGCAGGTAAATACTAGTGCGCTCGCCAAACACTCTTGCAGTTCATTGAGAGTTAGAAGCTGTCGATTGCAATAACTGAAGGTACTTGTAGTCTTTGCAGGCACAGGAAACTGTGAATTAATGATGCAGACATGTGGATGGAGCCTTGAACAGCCACTCTGTTTTCAAATTGTGACAGCAGGTGCGGGGAGAAGATTGCCCTGTCGTTGTCACAGAGCGGGGAGTCCTGGCTGCGGAAAATGTGAGGTGGCTAGGATCATGTTACATGTTTCACCCTAAATATGGGTGTAACCTGCTCCCGAAGGCGAAGGTATCTTTTTAAAAGGGAAAAAAAAAAATACTGATCTCAGACTCATAGAAATTGCTGCTTATTTAATGCTGATGCCACTTCTGTTAGTAAAGAGGCATCAAAGTCGCAAGCAAGTCACAGCACATAGTTGCACTGGAAATTGGATGAAAATCACATTGCATTAGTGTGAACCGAGCCATACTCTTGCCTAACTACAATTGTGGGCAAATATTTTGAACATCCCAACCCCCCTCCAGTGCTGATCTTGTGCATTCCCAACCTCCAAGCAGATGATTCTTTCAAACCCTCCCCTGCCCAAACCAGTGATCTACAACCAGAGCACTGAGGAGCACCCGCTTCTTGTCTGAAAGTAATGTGAGCACTCACCTTAGCCTTTACAGGCCACCACCCATAATCCACTTATACTCGGGTATTTTAGCAAATAAACTTTCTTTTATCATTCAAGTACAAACACACTGTGATGTTTTTGCAGTTCAGTCCTTTTTCTTGTTTTTCGCCTTTTTTTTTTTTTTTCTTAGGAGTTTTGTAGATTGTATTAGTGATCAAACACGCCAATCCATTAACACCTTAATTTATATTATTTTAGAGGCATAATTAATAGGTGTGTTGAAACATTGGTATATGATTGTAACTTTGTACATAATTGGCTATATCTGCTTTTATAGTGCAGTGGAGATAAGGGAAAGGAAGTAAGTGAAAGAACCCGGATACAATGCCTACACTACTGCTCTTCTACAGCAAGGCAGTGCTTGGAGAAGTATTCCACGCTTATATCAACATTGCCCATTCTGCTGTATTGTTCAAATAATTTTTGTCTGCTGAGAAAGTTCTAAACCCAGCCTTATGATTTTTCTGAGACCTTTAGGAATCTACCCTGTGTGTTTGTATTCAGTGCACCATTGGGTATTGCTCAATGGGGCGTGCTCATAATTGCTTATTTTACATTTGTCTTATTTTCTTTAACAGACCATTTTATTCTTTAAAGTGTATGAAATGAAAGCGGCTTGTGTTGCCACATAGCAACAGATCAGGTTCCTCTTTTTACTCCCCCGCTGTCACTTCCAGGGCAGATCTGAATGTCTTTGTTTGCTATATATAAAAGGTGAGAATTTTTCTCTCTGGCCATGTACATTACCAGGGGTTGCTGATTGGGTTAGCACAGATAGGGGTATTTCATACATTAGGAAGAAGGGCAGCAGTATATAGTAATCCATAGCTCACAATCTGACAATAACTTGTTTTAGTTAGCCCTGTATAAGTTGCTGTCAATAGTTTGCTGATTAGTTTTGTGTCATCCTGACTATCATTGTGCTATTAGTAAATAGGCCTAAATCAAGCCAGTTGGAAAAATGATGTACCTAACTGGCCACAACTGTGCTTGTGCATTCTGAACATTTGCTGGTTCTCTTTTTAATAAAACTTTTGCAGATTTCTGCTAACCTGACACAACTGGGGCTCTCGTCCAACTTTCAGATCTTCCAGAACTTTCAGATAACTGGCAAGTCTTGTTTCCTGAAGAACTGAAAGTTGTTGCTCTGCGCTCCTTTCAAGGCATGATAGCTCTGGAATTTCATTCTGGAGGAGGATTTGACAATTTAACCATATCCATAAGTGAATATAACAGAAATAAAACAATGATTACATTGATTGTTTTTCCCACAATGAGGTGGTCTGTGTTAACAGCTTGTTTCAGCATGTTGTATGATATTAACCACTTCACTACCCTAGCAAATTTTAAAATTTTTGCACATATGTGAAAATCTTGATATTTTTGCTAGAAAGTTACTTAAGAGTGCCAAACAATTATACATTTTCTGACAGCAGAGGCCCTGAGATTTAAAAGGTGGTAGAATATTTTTTTTATGTTGCACCTTATTTGTGCAACATAAATATGCAGCCACTGCTAATGCAAAGGCATATAGACAGAAAGTGGTAAGAAAAAAAAATCTTTGCACCCCCCCCCCCCCAACAATCTAAAAGCAGACTCCAATTTTTATTATTTATTTTTTTTTTTTAACAGTTTTTTTTTTTTTCCTCACTCTTGCCCAACTCCTGCCTTTATTCTCCCTAGAGGAGAATGAGGTTTACTTTTGCTCCAGCAGCCTTTTGAGTTATAGCCACAATGGACACCTAAGGAGGCATCAACTCGCAGAAAGCGGCTGGAGGAGTGCAGACCTGGCGACGTGTTAGTAGTGGGCTGGCTGCAAGAACCCGGAAGAGACAGACGGCTCCCAATGATGTATGAAGAGAAGATAGAGGCGTGGGTCCTGGTGTGGTAAAGTGGAGCTGCATATTACACCAGGACAATGCTGCATTCATTGGGCTTCTGAGTGTTTGTAAGAAAGGGGATTCAAATTCCTCTTTAATCCAATCACTTTGGCATGTGTAGATATTGATTGTCCAAAAAAGAGGATGGGAGTTGTGACCGTTGTGGAACCACCCTGAGAGGGTCCTCCTTTCCAGGACAGTGAGGTGCACATCTTGGACAGAGGACAACTAGTTCACAGGAGACAGAGTCCATCTATGTAAAATTGGAACAGCTGTCCCTGAACATCTCTAAACTGATGATATGACAACAATTCACACTTGTAGCCACATAAAAGGAGTAACGAAAACCTATGAATGCATTCTGAAAGCTAGGATGGGATTATGTTGCTAGAACAGGGTATTTCCCATAACTTTCACACCTTCCGTCATGTTTTTGTACAATTAACGTCTATGCATTCCATGGTGGTTGGATTAGGCTGTCTATGCTACCTGTGCAGATCTACATATTGAGGTATCTTTCTGACACTCATTAGAATTTAAGAAATGGCTTGGAGACGCTACAAAATGTCTTCAGCATTACAGAAAAAGTCAATTTGAACCTGACTAACAAATTCTAGCTATTAAAAGGGGGGGAAAAAAAGCTAATCATACATGGTGTTTGAGAAAGCTAAATGTCATCCACATAGTTTCCTCTACTTTAAAAGCATAGCTGAAATACAAAGGTGTGGGTTGACTTACCTGTTAAAAAAAAAAAAAAAAAAAATCTGTTCAACTAGTTTTCTAATCCAGACATCTTTTCAGGCAGCACACAAAGGTTTTGATATCCCTTTTCTCGTGCTGTCAATACTACTTGGTCAAGGGCAGCCTCAACCTTACACTTTAGAGAATGCGCAGCAACACACAAATAAGGTAAGTGCTGTGCCCCCTCTTCATTAGCCAGCTCACTGTGCAGTGTAGTAAATATTAAGTTATACCATGCCTCTTCTTCCTTTCCATGGCTCAATCTTGCTTTTCAGTTTAATATAGGAGACTGGAGAAAAAGAAGGCAGTCCTGACCGTTTCCTTTTGCTCCACGACCATGTTAACCTTGGAGTCAGATCTGTGGTAGGTTACATCCCTTTAATGGGGACCTACAGGACGCTGTGCATGATGCAATTAGATCGTAACATATATGGCCATCCTTACTCATGTAAGTAAGCAGCTGGAAGGGATAGCTTTTTATTCTTTCCCCACACCCACTGTCACATTTTGAAAACTGCACAGCTGTGCAGACCTCCACCTGTACAGCCTTGTCATTCATTCACAGGAATTTGTGTGCCACTGTGGCAGAAATCTTGTAGTTCTGAATGAACTGCCCATCTCTGCATCTTTCAAACTGACAACCTGTACAGAGGAACGGCTGTAAGATGTAAGGTTTGTCTGCAGGAGCCTGACATTGCACCCATGAACCACTGATCATGGGAACAATGCGTTGCAGGCTCCTGTGGGAAAAAATAATAAATGTACTCCTTTTTTTTTCCCTGCAATATTTATATTATTTTTTCCCAAAAGGTGAACTTGGCCATCTTTACTAACCAAGAAAAAACATCGTCTTGAGTTGCATTAAAGCTGAACTCCCGGAAATTCCTCCCCCCAATGCAGTGGGTCTGTGCCCACACTGCATGGATTAACTGCTCATTTTGGGACATTCAAGGGATGACCAGAAAGCTCACCCGATCCTCTGTTCCAGTGGCAAACGACGCTCCCCCACGATCCAGCGGTGGACTGTTCTGGACATCTGCACAGTGGGCAGTATTCCTCCCACTGACACCAATGATGGGGTACTATTGCACCCCCTAATACCTATCATGGGGCATTGTTTACTCCCACTGACACCAGGACGTCTTCTCCCACTGGCTACAGTCTGGCCCCCCAGTGTGAAGGATAGCAAACTGGCCCTTTGTTTATAAAGTTTGGAGACCCCTGCCCTAGCCTAGACGAAACAGAACAGATAACCCGTACAGTGGGGGCAAAAAAAATTGCAGGGAGTTTAATTTGTTCACCAGTGAAAAATGCCATTGACACTGGTGAAGAAAAGATATCCCCTTCAGCTTCTAACTTCAGCTTGTTCAATTAAGGTTTGACAAAAATTCCTGGAATCTCATTGGTTACTATGCAGAGCTGCAGTAGATTGTGCACCATTTTTAGTAAATCAACCCCAATGAATCCTTTTGCAGGAAAAAAAGCATGCCTAATTTATTTAATCTGTGTTTTTGTTGTTCCTGGATTTCCTCTTTAAATGATATTTTTTGGGCTTCTGTAGGAAAGATTATTTATTATTATTATAATATTATTATTCTCTCACTTGGTCAGTTCTGCTTTTTTCTGAGGCTGGCTTTGTATCTGCCATTTGTTGCGTCATCAGATGCTTGACTATATACTGATAGAACTTCTTTAACCACTTAAGGACCGAGCCTCTTTTTGACACTTGTTTACAAGTTAAAATACGTTATTTTTTATTTTTGCTCGAAAATTAGTTGGAACCCCCCAAAACCCCCCAAAAATTATATATAACTATTTTTTTTTTTTTTTAACACCCTAGAGAATAAAATGGCAGTCGTTGCAATACTTTGTCACACCGCATTTGCGTAGCGATCTTACAAGCACACTTTTTGGAAAAAATAATTTTTTTTTAAGCATAGTTAGCCCATTTTTTTTTTTTTTTTTTTTTTTTTTTTTTATGTTGTGAAAGATAATGTTACGCCTAATAAATTGATAACCAACATGTCATGCTTCAAAATTGCGCCCGCTCGTGGAATGGTGACAAACTTTTACCCTTAAAAATCTCCATAGGCGACGTTTAAAATTTTCTACAGGTTACCAGGTTTTTGAGTTACAGAGGAGGTCTAGGGCAAGAATTATTGCTCTCCCTCTTAAGATCGCGGCGATACCTCACATGGTTTGAACACGGTTTTTCATATGCAGGTACTACTCATGTATGCATTCGCTTCAGCACGCGAGCTCGTCGGGACAGGGCGCTTTGAAATATTTTTTTTTTTTTTATTTTGACACTGTCTTTTAAAAAAAAAAAAAAAAATGTTTGGGTCACTTTTATTCCTATTGCAAGTAATGTAAACATCCTTTGTATTAGAAAAAAAGCATGACATGACCTCTTTAAATATGCGATCTGGGGTCAAAAAGACGTCGGATCTCATATTTACAATAGAATAAAAAAATTCTCCTTTTTTTAAGAGCATTGGGCAGAAGTGACGTTTGACGTTGCTTCCACCCTCCAATGCTATGGAGCCGAGCGGGGGGCTATCTTCCTCGCCACACTGCATCCAGGCAGTGAGGGGACAGGACGCGATCATCTCCGCCGCTACTGATGGCTCCGGTAAGCGGCGGGGACAACCAGACTGTGGCGGGAGGGGGGTGGGCACCTCTCCTGCCACCCATAAAAGTGATCTCACGGCGAATCCACCGCGGAGACCACTGTTATCTTAAAGAGAAAGTCACGCAGTTCCCGAAAATACCAGGGTTATGGCAGCTAGCTATTTAGCTTCAAATTAAAGACGTAATAAAGAAAAAATAATATAGTGTGTACAATTGCGATACAAGTCATATTGTAATTGAATGTTATTAAAATTTACCTTTACTTTTCAATCTACAGCCACTGTAATTTTCTGTAAGGCCCCTTTCACACTGGGGCGGGGGCAGTGTCAGCGGTAAAATGGCTCTATTCTTAGCGCCGCTTTACCGTCGTTTTAGCAGCTATATTCGGCCACTAGCGGGGGTGGATTTATCCCCCCCCCCCCCGCTAGTGGCCGAGAAAGGGTTAAAACCACCACAAAGCACTGCTGCAGCAGCGCTATGCTGGCGTTATAGTCGCACTGCCCCATTGATTTCAATGGGCAGGAGTGGTGTTTACACTGCTCCAAACAACTTCTTTTACTGTCCTGCCAGCACACTGCTCCAGTGTGAAAGCCCTTGGGGACCTTGGGGCTTTCACATTGGAGACACAGCAGCGGCTCTATCAGGGCGCTTTGCAGGCGCTATTTTTAGCGCTGTAGCGCCTGCAAAGCGCCCCAGTGTGAAAGGGGTCTAAATGCAATGCATTATGGCTACCTGGAGTTTTTCTGTACACAGTGTGTACTGACCACTCTCCAGAAACATAATTTCCTGCTTGTGTGATTGGCTCACCAATTTTCCAAGAAGTCTACAGTAAGATACAGGTTGGATTTCAGGCATCCCCTGCAACAAAAATGTAATTTTTGGTGAGATATTTCCAATAGACCCAGCATATTTCCTCATTAGTGCTCTTCAGCTGCCATAGCTGATAGATAATTATGAAACCACTCTTATTAGACCTACTTGACACAGAGGCACAGACAAACATGCAGGGATTATTTCAGAATAACAAAAGGTAGGAATCTGCAACAAAGGTTGTTATAATCTTTGTAATGTACATAGACCACCCAGTTGGGAATGTTTTTTTTTTTTTTGTGTGTTTTTTTTTTTTTTCTCAACAAAAGTGGAGTTGCGCTTTAACTATTTGCCAACCAGCCGCTGTCAGGAGGTGGCAGATTGGCTCCCCTGCGCAAATTGCCGTAGCTGTATGGCAGCCACTTTAAGGGCTGCAGGGGGCATGCCGATGCGTGTGGCTGGCGGCCGCGATGTCCGCCGGCCACCCGCGGTCCATCCACAGTGAGCCAGAACAGGGATCTATGTGCCTTCTGACAGGGGAGGAGAGACACAAATATATATTCTCTCTCTCTCTCTCTCTCTCTCTCTCTCTCTCTCTCTCTCTCTCTCTCTCTCTCTCTCTCTCTCTCTCTCTCTCTCTCTCTCTCTCTCTCTCTCTCTGCCTGCACATTTAAATACCTCCCTAGGGAACACTTAACCCCTTGATCACCCCTTAGTGTTAACCCCTTCCCTGCCAGTGACATACAGTAGTCAGTGGCTATTTTTAGCAATAATCGCTGTATAAATGTCACTGGTGTCTGATATGTCGCCGCCCTGCTAAAATTCCCAGCTCGCCGCCATTACTAGTAAAAAATAAATAATTAATTGCCATAAATATATCCCCTATTTTGTGGAACACTATAACTTTTGCATAAACAAATCAATATACAGTTATTGCGATTTGTGGCAAAAAAAAAAATATGTAGAGGAATACATATTGGTCTAAACTGATGAATTTTGTTTTTTAAACCTTTTTTTGTGGGATATTTAGTATAGCAAAAAGTAAAAAATATAATTTTTTTTTCAAAATTGTTTGCTTGTTTGTTCTTTCTTTTTTTTTTTTTCTTTTTTTGTCTATAGCGCAAAAATAAAAAATGAGTGATCAAATGCCCAGTAAATCCTGATTGGTTGCAATAGGTTATTGTGCTTAAAGCAATACTCTGGTTTAAAAATAAATACAAATTATATTCAGTCATTTATTCTTCACTCGAAGTACTTTCTCTTGCTCTCAACCTCCTCTAAATACATTTTTAAAGAAAACTGCATAAACCTCTATTGGGATTTTTAAATAAAAATATGTTTATTAGAGATATAAATTTAATTACATAAATACAATTTAAATAAATGGATAGGACTTGATCATGATATCACATTGCAAAATTATTTAAAAAAAAGTGCATTGCATTAAGAAGAAGAGAAAAATTGGAAGAAAGTGATATATTATACTACATGATACAATCACCACAGACAAACCGTGGCGTAGAGTAGTAGAATTCCAATGCGTTTTAACGTGCTTATTTCAAAGAAAGTCTTCTTCAGGGAAATGTATCAAAATCTCTTTTTTTTTTAATGCAATGCACTTTTTATAAATAATTTTGCAATGTGATATCATGATCAAGTCCTATCCATTTATTTAAATTTATATCTCTAATAAACATATTTTTATTTAAGTTTATAGTTTTCATTGCCTTAAAAATCCCAATAGAGGTTTATGCCGTTTTCTTTAAGTATATACGGGATGATGGCAATGACACATCCATACCACTTGGGTCAATTCTATCTATCTATCTATCTATCTATCTATCTATCTATCTATCTATCTATCTATCTATCTCCTAAATAATTTTTTTTTTTCTTCCTTTTGCTGTTGTGACCCGACTTCCTGTTACAGGGTGGCTATGTTCATTCTCGTTGGTTCAGCTGTAAGTAGGAGCCTAGCCACCCTTTCTCATTCATTGGATGGACTAGGGACTATAGGACGTGTGGTGTGCATGTGGGCAACTAACTTGAACTGCTTGTTTCAGACAAGTGGAAGTGAGAGGGGAAAGCAGAGGTTCAGTAGATTACGGAGGATGTTTAAAGCAGTCAGAAAAACCCACAGTAAGGAACGATTTAAAGTGGTTGTAAAGGCAGAAGTTGTGTTTTTTTTTTTTTTTTTTATCTTAATGCATACTATGCATTAAGATAAAAAACTTGTGTGCAGCAGCCTCCTAATACTTACCTGAGCCTCATCTCTATCCACCGAGCTGCACAACTTCCTCGGCCCTCCAGCACTCTCCCTCCTGATTGGCTCCCGCTGCTGGCAATCAAAGTCAGTTACCCAATCAGGAGAGAGGGGGCAGGGCCAAACCTAGGCTCCGTGTCTGAATGGACACAATAATCTACGACACTGGTTTGGGTGCCCCCATAGCAAGCTACTTGCTGTGGGGGGGGGGGCGGCTTGACAGGAGGGAGGGGCAAGGGACGTGAGAAGAAGAGGATCTGGGCTGCTCTGTGCAAAATCATTTTACAGAGCAGGTAGATTACAGCTCCATTAAAGTTATGGTAAAGTCTTGGTTTGTTTTTTTTTTTGTGTTTTTGTTTATTTTTTAAAATAAACATCCTCTTTTAGTTGGTTTTGCACAGAGCAGCCCAGATCCTCCTCTTCTCAGGTCCCTCTTTGCTGCTCTTGGCTTTTCCCTCCTGTCGAGTGGAGCAGTCAGAGCTCCATGTATCCATTCGGACACTGAGCCCTGACCTGGCCCCACCCCCTTCTCCCCTGGTTGGCTGGCTGACTGACTTTGACGTCCGCGGGAGACAATGGCACCGCTGCTGTGTCTCAGCCAATCAGGAGGAGTGTCCTGGACAGCTTAGACATTCGTGGACATCGCTAGAAAGAGATGGGGCTCAGTTAAGTAATTAGGGGGTGCTGGGGAGACTGCTGCAAGCAGGTTTTTTATCTTCATGCATAGAATGCGTGAAGATAAAAAAATGTTCTGCCTTTACAACTCCTTTAAGTAGTAAAGGTGTATCAATTTTATTTTTTTAAAAATATATGCATTTTTGTTTTGTTTCACTTTAACCGCTTCAGCCCCGGAAGATTTTGCCCCCTTCCTGACCAGAGCATATTTTGCGATTCGGCACTGCGTCGCTTTAACTGACAATTGCGCGGCCGTGCGACGTTACACTGAAACTAAATTGACGTCCTTTTTTCACACAAATAGAGCTTTGTTTTGGTGGTATTTGATCGCCTCTGCGTTTTTGTTTTTTTTTGTTTTTTTTTGCGCTATAAACATATAAACATAAACAAAAACAAAAAAAGCGACAATTTTGAAAAAAAAGCAATGTTTTTTTACTTTTTGCTATAATAAATATCCCTCAAAAATATATAAATTTTTTTTTTTCCCCCCAGTTTAGGCCGCTATGTTATCTTCTACATATTTTTGGTAAAAAAAACAAAAACACAATAATGACTAATTTATAGCATCTACAAAATAGGGGATAGATTTATAGTATTTTTATTATTATTTTTTTTTATTAGTAATGGCGGCGATCTGTGATTTTTATCAGGACTGCGACATTTTGGCGGACAGATCGGACACTTTTGACATTATTTTGGGACCATTGCCATTTATACAGCGATCAGTGCTATAAAAATGCATTGATTACAGTGTAACTGACACTGGCAGTGAAGGGGTTAACCACTAGGGGCGGTGAAGGGGTTAAGTGTGTCCTAGGGAGTGATTCTAAATGTGGTGGGGGGGGGGGCTACACCTCACATGACAGCGATAACTGCACTCGATGACAGAGCAGTGATCTCTGTCCTGACACTAGGCAGAACGGGGAAATGCTTTGTTTACAAAAGCATCTCCCCATTCTACCTCTCCGTGAGATGATTGTGGGCACCAGACGGACATAGAGTCCAAAGGGACCCGCAGTCACAGAGACCACGGTGGGTGCGCACACGCATGCCCGCAGCACCGTTTCTTAAAGGGGACGTACCTGTATGCCCTATTGCCCACCAGTGCCATTCTGCCACCGTAAATTGGCGTGCGCTGGTCGGCAAGCGGTTAAAGTGACTGCACTTGGAATTTAAAGTGGTTCTAAAGCCTAAAGGTTTATCACCTGTGTCACAGGATCCTCCTCTCTCCCTCCTCTCTCCCTCCTCTCTCCCTCCTCTCTCCCTCCTCTCTCCCTCCTCTCTCCCTCCTCTCTCCCTCCTCTCTCCCTCCTCTCTCCCTCCTCTCTCCCTCCTCTCTCCCTCCTCTCTCCCTCCTCTCTCCCTCCTCTCTCCCTCCTCTCTCCCTCCTCATCTGAACCCGATCTAAATCCAGCATTGTGCATGAAAGCAGCTGCTCCCTTCCTTATCTCAATTCTCACAGGGCAGGTTCATACCCTGTTTCCCCGAAAATAAGACCTAGCGTCATTGTCGGTGATGGCTGCAATATAATCCATACCCCCCAAATAAGCCCTAGTTAAAGTCCTTGTAGGTCTTATTTTCAGGGTAGGGCTTATTTTCGGGGAAACAGGGTAGGGCTTATTTGGGGGGTAAGGCTTATATTGTAGCCATCACTGACAATCACGCTAGGTCTTATTTTCGGGGAAACAGGGTAGCACCATTGGCTCCTGCTGCTGTCAGCCAAATTGTGATGAGGAAGTGGAGGGTGAGGCTGAGCCATGCTGCCTGTCAGTAGGCCCAGACAGTGCAGCTCAGAAACTAGCAAGCATAAGAGCCCCCATAGAGAGAGTAGAATTCCTGCAGCAGCCGCTGCGTGTGTACACCCCTGACCCCTTGAAATGTACTGACCTGAACAAAATATCTGGCGCCTGTAGATAAAAGAGGAGAGGAGTCCATTGTAATTACACCACAGCAAATGGGAAGTCTTCTACTTTGCCTCTGTGACTTGTAGCTGCTGCTGGCATCACTCTGGTTCCAAGGCATGGGATACAGAATGCGGGATGCATGGGATACAGAAGGCGGGATACATGGGATACAGAATACAAAAACTGCTGCTGGAGTTAGAGAAGCCATGTCAGCACATGTGACCGCCAGGTAAAGAAATAGTACCACTGCTTATTTTTGAGGGCCCACTGAGGTTCTACAGATGGCTGGTCAGCAAGCCTAGAGCAAGATCTACCAGTCACTTGGCCATGATTGATTATTAGATGGCGATCGGCGGGATGCCGACCCACGCTCTAAAGTATTCCCTTCACTCCTTCCCCCGGCAATTAAGAAAAAGTTTGTGAAGGGAGGTGGTAGGTAACAATGCTGTGCTAGAAAGGAGAGTAGTTGTACACTCCCAGAATTGGAGAGGTATTTGATATTGCAGGAAGGACAGGGCTGTTTTAGTGGATTGACTTCTGGAGTGATTGAACTCAAACACATTGCAAAGGCACATCACACTTGCAATTTAGTTAAATGTTAATGGCACACCAGCCCTTGTAGCAGGAATGTATGCTACAAATGCACCAAAAAGCACAGTAAAAAACTCCCCATGCTCTGCTCTCTTTCGTCTTTCTCTCTCTCTCTCTCTCCTTTTTTTTTGTTTGTTTGTCTGGAGCTTCTTTAGGATGATTGTTGCATGTAGGGAAGCCTATTCAAGTGGCCTATGCTTGACAAGTGAAAATGTATACTCTCGCAATGGCATATTAGGCATTGGCAACATTGAACCCTGTTCCCGCCCATCTTGCCAATGTCTAATTTGCCATTGTGAGTATATTGTGCTTGTTGCCACATATGCGGGGTGTTTTTTTTTTTTTTATCCAGTGAGTGTAATTTTAGCTTTCATTTTTAAATAAATCGAGCAGTTTAAGCAGCCCACTTTTTTTGTGATTACATGTTCGGTACATGCTGAGGACTGGAGAACTGGAAATGATAGCTGCATGCTGACCGGCTGGCTGCACTAAAAAGAGCTTATCCACTTATGCCTTGTTTCCACTGAGCGGATCGGTACGGTCCGCTATTTTGAGTGTTTCCATTATGAAAGCGGCCCATACAACCGAACCATTCTGGGTCCTGCTTCAGATGTGGGGCCATAGAAAATGGTTCGGTTAGGGCGGAGCTACGATACATTCCACTGATTGGCGGTCCCACTTGCAGTGGAAACGCTCACCTGAATAGGCCGGACTATTCTAGGCCTTCCAAACTGTACCGACCCGAACCGATCCACTCAGTGGAAATGAGGCATAAGGCTCTGGAAGATTTTACCTCCCTATGGATCTTTTACTTACTGACATTATATTTCATGTGTGTGGCATTTGGGAATTTTTTTGTTTTTACTTTATTTTTCTTTGCATTTGTAGTATTTTGCTGTCTCATCTTTACTTTTAGGTTTGTAGTGTGGAGCTCTTCGCTTTTATCTATATAATTGTATTTTGTGTATAGTGATTGCACATATAGGTGATAGTAGCTTTACTTGTTGCTCTGTGGTGTGATATTTTCTTCTGTTGTCTGTGATATTTAATAGTGCAAGGGTTTTTTATTATTTTATTGTGCAGTAGTTGTTATGCTCTATTACTGCACAGATCCTTAAATACACAAAGACTAAAGTTATGCTGGCCATACACTATGTGAAAAATCGGCTGAAATTTGGTCATTTAGACAATTTGTTAGTTTTTTGGCCAGTTAATGGGCACAAAATCTATTAATTGGGACGTTTTTGATCCTAAAAAAACAAGGAAAAGTTTGGAAATTTTCCACCGAACGAGCGATAAATTGAAAGGTTAATGTGTTAACCGTCCGAACTGTCTGCACTAGGTATATGTAAAAAAAAACGAACAAAAAAAGCATTAATTTCTATCCACTGAACGATTTATTGGTCATTACATGATGGCACTATCGTTTGCACTCATGTTCGTTTTTCGAGAATGGGTCGATTTTTCTTATAGTGTATGGCCAGCATAAAAATGACTTGTGTCTTTTTGGATTTTGACAATTTTGTTTCTCATTGAGTTCAGCTTTAAAGTACAGTATATGTGTACTATTACCTTGTAAAGCAACCCTTTCAGTTTAAAATAGAAATGAAAAAAAAATATTTGTGTATATACCAGTGTTTCTCAACTCCAGTCCTCAAGGTGCCCCAGCAGGTCATGTTTTCAGGGTTTCCCTCAGATGAAATGGCTGTGGTAATTACTAAGGCAGTGAAACCGATCAAATAGCCTGTGCAAAATAATGGAGAGCCTGAAAACGTGACCTGTTGGGGCGGCTTGAGGACTGAAGTTGAGAAACACTGGTATATAGTATATAAAAAAAATTATAATTTTTTTTGTGTGTGAACCCATGCTTTTGAGGGGTTTAGAGAGCTGGGCGCGGAGACTGCAGCTGCACAAGGGGCTTAAAGAGCTAGGGGTGGAGACTGCAGGGGGCATGTCAGCAGGAGGCAGAGAAACAGCAGTACACTTATCTTCCCAGTGAAGAGCTGTACAGGGGGAGGGCATGTCAGTATAATTCGGTCAGTACAATGCCTTTGATATAGTTGACCACCCCCTCCTCCTCAAAAAACGACACGCCTTTGGTCTCTGTGACTGTATACTTTGCTGGTTCTCTTCCTACTTATCCAACCGCACCTTTAGCGTTTCTTATAACTCTACTTCCTCCTCTCCTCTTCCTTTCTCTGTTGGGGCCCCCGGGGTTCTGTTCTTGGACCTCTCCTATTTTCAATCTACACCGCCTTCCTGGGTCAACTGATAGCCTCCCATGGCTTCCAATACCACCTCTACGCTGACGACACCCAAATCTATTTCTCTACCCCTCGGCTCACTCCCTCTATCTCCTCACATATCACTAATTTACTATCAGATATATCAGTCTGGATGTCACACCACTTCCTCAAACTCGATCTATCCAAAACCAAACTTATAATTTTTTCTCCCCCCATATGCCCCTTCCCCTGATCTCTCTGTCAAAATCAAAATCGATGGCACAACTATAAGCCCATCCCCACATGCCAAGGTTCTAGGTGTAGTCCTAGACTCTGAACTCTCCTTCAAGCAACACATCCAATCACTGTCCAAATCCTGCCACCTGAACCTCCGCAACATCTCCAAAATACTCCCCTTTCTAACCAATGACACAACAAAGCTCTTAATTCACTCTCTTGTCATCTCTCGCCTCGACTACTGCAACTCCCTTCTCATTGGCTTGCCTCTACATAGTCTATCACCTCTTCAATCTATCATGAATGCTGCTGCCAGACTCATCCACCTTACCAATCGCTCTGTGTCTGCCACTCCTCTCTGTCAATCCCTCCACTGGCTTCCGCTCGGCCAAAGAAATTCAAAATTCTAACAACTACGTACAAAGCCATCCACAATTTTGCCCCCAGTTACATCACTAGCTTAGTCTCTAAATACCAACCTACTCGTTCTCTTCGTTCCTCTCAAGACCTCCTGCTCTCTAGCTCCCTCATCACCTCCTCCCATGCTCACCTCCAGGACTTTTCCAAAGCCTCTCCAATCCTATGAAATGCCCTACCCCAATCTGTCTGCTTATCTCCTACTTTATTAGCTTTTAGACGATCCCTGAAAACCCTTCTCTTCCGAGAAGTCTATCCTACCCACACCTAACAACTGTATTTTAATTTTTTCCATCAGCTCATCCCCCACAGTTATTACCTTTTTTGTTTCCACTTCACCCTCCCTTCTAGATTGTAATCTCTAACGAGTAGGGCCCTCTGATTCCTCCTGTATTGATTTGTATTGTAAGTGTACTGTCTGCCCTCATGTTGTAAAGCGCTGCGCAAACTGTTGGCGCTAAATAAATCCTGTATAATAATAATAATTCGGTCCACACGGTTTACAGGCAGGCTGTGCTCCAAAGTGTACAGTATTAAAGACGCAAATACTCTTGCGCACAGGTATGCAAGCTAGATGATCCCAGGAGTTCAGAAAGGACAATGTATTTCAGCCTTGCTGCTCTCCAGGATGGGAAAATCCTAGTGATAAACGATAAGAAAAAAAGAGAGCGCCCCAGCTTAGTGCATTATCCTAAAGGTAAGTTTATTGAAACCAAGATTAAAATCTACTCACAAAGGTAGGAGGAAAAATCGCACTATAAACGATCACAAGGCTATTGGTCCGCTGGTAGCAGTTTCCAGGTCCTAGAAAGAGGACATACGAACCGCTGCTGGCTAACGCGTTTCGAAGGTATCTCTTCTTCATCATTATCTGTGCTGATCTCTTGCAGCTATTTATACATGTGTCTATCTGGGAATGACATCTCTGATCAGTACTGGGGCCCCTCCCTTAATTGGTGGGAGGTTTTACAGAGGGCAGACCTTAGTCACATAGTTGTATAGTGACAATTGTGCTATTTCTATTTTTGTTTTATTTCACTTGACTTCACTTTTTAAAAAAAAATACTCAATTTGACTGGATTCCACAATTAATTGTCACTATACAAATATGTGACTAAGGTCTGCCCTCTATAAGACCTCCCACCAATTAAGGGAGGGGCCCCAGTACTGATCAGAGATGTCATTCCCAGATAGACACATGTATAAATAGCTGCAAGAGATCAGCACAGATAAGGCTCTAATGAAGAAGGGATACCTTCGAAACGCGTTAGTCAGCAGCGGTTCGTATGTCCTCCTCCTAGGACCTGGAAACTGCTACCAGCGGACCAATCACCTTGTGATTGTTTATAGTGCGATTTTTTTTATTTATTTTTTTCCCCCTCCTACCTTTTTGTGAGTAGATTTTAATCTTGGTTTCAATAAACTTATCTTTAGGATAATGCACTAGGCTGGTGCGCTCTAATTCTTTTTTTTTTTTTTTTTTTTTTATCGTGTGCTCCAAAGTGGAATGCAAAGAAGAAAACAGACCACACTGGGATGGATGTACTTCAGCTGGAAATAGTTAAGCAGTGGCGCTGGCAGGATCACCAGATATTTCACACATAGGAAGCAATACCAAGAGAACAGGATACTTTTTTTTTTTCTTATTTTATACGCTGTTTCTCCTGACAGGACAAAATCGGCGTTAAAAACTCACGTAAGTGTAGGTCAAAAAATGTGCTAATATTATTATTAATAATATAAATATATATGTATATGTGTATATATCAGGCATTGTATCTGTGTGCCGTACATCCCATATGGGCAAGTAGATTCAATCTGACAGGAAGAATCAATGAACTACCATGGCGATCCACTACAAGTCAACAGCCTCATAGGATGTGGGCAGAGCCCTGCACAACCGCGCTGTTTTCAGAAAGTTGACGGCTTCTCCCCTTGCTGCTAGCACACGGAGTGCAGGCACAGGCTGCAGCATTGGGAACATGTAACCTGTTCCCAAAGGTGAACTTATCCTTTAAAGTGGTTCTAAAGGCTCAAGTTTTTTTTTACCTTTGTGCATTCTTTGCATGAAGGTAAAAACCTTTCCTGTGCAGCAGCACCCCCCCTTTACTTACCTGAGCCCCATCGCAATCCAGAAATGTGCCTCTTCCTCCTCATTGGCTGAGACAGCAGTGGGAGCCAATCACAGCTAGAAGCCAATGAGGAGACAGATGGGGCTCTGTGAATGAATGGACATGCAGAGCAGCGACTCCTGCTTGAATGCCCTCATTGCAAGTTGCTTGCTCTGGGGGGCGCTCTGCAGAAAGGAGGGGCTAGGGGTGCCGACGGGGGACCCGGAAGAGGAGGCTTGGGGCAGCTCTGTGCCAGTGCACAGAGCAGGTAAGCATAACATGTTTGTTTTTTTTATGTTTTCAATATTAATTTAATGAATGATATATGGAGGCTCTTGCATAAGCCAAGTTTTTTTTGCTGTATTTGGTGGTACAGATCTTCGTGCCAGCTCCTGTAGCTATTGGCAAGCATTAAAAAACAGCTGTGTATTTTATTTCTTTACTGATTCTATGTCAAAATTTCAGTTTTTTTTAACTGCTGTGTGGCTTGAAAGACATGTTTTGAATGCTTTCTGAAATAAATGACTGTCAGTCTTTCACTCCCAGGCTGTTGTCAGATCAGACACTTTCCAGCTCTGCCTTCTTTGCATAAAAATGTCATATTCCCTGCTTCGGGCTGTATTTATTTCTGTTTTCGGGATTTGTGCTTGATATTGAAATCAGTGGAAATACAAAAAGTGTGCATTGACGTGTGTTTTTCATCCCTTTCCATTGATTTCAGTGGAATGGCGTGTGTGTTTTTTTTAAAATGCAAAGGTGTGAACGCAGTGTTAAATTGTGTAGTTACCAATACAGTGCCTTATAATCTGATCCTCGTCCCAGGAGCCTTAGCACTGCATTTATTCTCTATCAGGGTATGTGCTGCATTGATGACGGAAAGCTAATAAAGCAGTATATATCTTGTCTTTATAAATCTTCATTTGTTGATCTCACAAAATTTTAAACGCTCAACAGCTTGTTAAAAATAAGCCACGAAAGCATAAAAAAGTAAATATAGGGAAATTGAAAATAGAGCAGGTAAAACTGCAGTTTTTTTTTTTCTTTCCTTTTTTTTTCTTCATTGTTGAAAGCTTTTACCAGTTGTTCAGTTATTGTGCGTCCGTCCCATGGACACAGCTGTGCAAGTAGATACAGTCTTTGCATTAGTGTTGGTCATTAGTTGTGTGCACGGTTTCGTAGGACGAATGATTGTATGGTGGAGTGTAAGACATTTGTGTGGGATTAGGAGCTCAGTGACACATAAGCAGCTACATCCTCACTGCCGTGTACGTGTCCAGCACACCCATCCCAGGCATAGGAGTGACTGAGCAAAGAGGTTGTCTGTAATAAAAGGCATACAAAGGAGGGGGGGAGAGCAGAGAAAGCAGCTGAAATATGCTCTGCTTCACTTCCTCGTGTATCTTTTTTTTTTTTTTTTTTTTTTTTTTATGTTAAAACTCTGCTGTGGATTGTTTTTGTCATTTTAGCTATTCTAGCTCATCCTAACAAAATGTTTCAAACAATGTATTTACAATCTGGTTATCCTCCCATGTTGACATCCATGTGGAGGCAAAATTATTTAGCCCCCCAATATACCTTTTTGAATACTCTGAGTTTTAAATCCATGTGCCTTGTCCAGAGTGGGAAAAGTCTTTGTAGCCCTTGTGATGCCATCAGGGGCTACAGTACTCTTCTGTCTCTAGGTGGAGGTTTGTCTGTACATTTCTGTGTGCTGCACTAGGAAATATAGAGCAGGCATGTTATAACTGAACTTCCAGTCCAGCTTGGACTAATGTAATTATGCATATCTCATACCTGCTGGACTGCTGTGGAAGCAGAGAATCTCTGTAGTAGTTGCTGATTCTACAGTGACGCTCCTGTGTGGCTGCTCTTCTGCAAAGTGAACCCAGGGGTTGATCGCTTGTCCTGGCTGCCACTCGTAGAACGTCTTTTATTAATTTTTTCAATGTATTTAAAGCATTTTATGTTTAGGTGTTATGTGAGTGGTGGCTGTTCCAAGCAAGCGACTGCCTCTCTGCATAGGGTCACTCGCTTGTCACAGAACCCAGACGACTACCTGAGCCTGCAAAAGCATTGCACCTGCGATTAGTGGATCATGGGTGCAATGCCAGGCTCCTAAAAACAATTCCGTCTGTTCCCTGCCCATACCCCTGTGCAGGCTTTCAGTTGCAGTGCTGATGATCACTGGACTTGTATTCCATTTATAAAAGTGGAGTTTACCTTTAATGCTTTCTAGGTAGGCTTCTGTGTGTACATGTATTGCAATAAAAATTATGTCTGTTTCTCTGTGATGGTGGACACGGTAAATTTTGTTTGGCAGTTGGCATTGTGTACAGGATGTGATTTGAAATGATACTAGCGGTACTCTATTTTGGCTCGCCATTTGTGATCGTTCTTGGAAAAGACATTAATTTTAGATGGTGACTAAGCCAGTAATGGTAATTAAGTCATTACACCTGGATTATTAGCCCCTGGCTAAGTTTTCATTTAGTTATGAAAGATATAAGGGTGGGCCCAACTTGGCACATCGTTGGAAAACAGGATGTTGAATACAAATTAAATGCACCTGAAATAATTGATTTTAGGAAAATATGATTAGTAAGTTATTGTGATGGTTAAATAATAAAGAGGAACTCCTTTCGTGCCACTTATGTGCTCCCTATACCCTTCTTCTTTGTTTTTTTTTTTGTTTTTTTAATACAAATTCATCTTGGAGGTTATGAAGACATCTTGTTGTACTAACGTGTACAGAACTGGAAATCCTAGGTGTAAGGTAGCCAAGGTGCATGAAAATTAGAAGGGGTCGTTCACAAGAAAAAGCATTAGCATTTTTGACAATCTCACCTTTAGTGTGTTGCCGCCTTCTGCACTTGCAACACTCGTCCATCAGCAAGGTGATGTGGTTGTTGTTCAGAATGTTTGGCACTTCATCGCAACAATGTGCATGACACGTTACCATAGCACAGTGGTGTGAATGGGCCCTTACAGGTAGCGCACACATTTTTTAAGTCTTTTTTTTTTTTTTTTACTCTTCTGCTCCTGCGCATTGCTATATAAGTCTCAGCAGCACTCCCCCATCTACCCTCCCCCCCCCACCTCCACGTTCTAGTGGTCTAAAGTCCTAAAGCCATCAAGACCAATGCATGGTCTATAGCAGGGATCTTCTACAGCCCTCCAGCTGTTGCATTATTACACATCCCATGAGGCATTGTAAAACTTTGACATTCACAGACATGACTAGGCATGATGGGAATTGTAGTTCCTGAACAACTGGAGGGCCATAGTTTGAAGACCCCTGATCTATAGCCTTGCATTAGATGTGATGACGCCAGGAGACAGTCCATTACCAGAATGTGGGGGAGGCCGTCTGCTGGGGAGAATCAAATAAGTTAAAGAGGAACTGCAGTCTGCTCACATAATTTGTAATAAAAACATCTTTGCCATTCTGGGTCTGAGCTTCCCTCCAACTACTTTGCATATTATTTTATATATACTGTAATTCTGTACTTGCTAAATATGCTGCAGAAATCTCCCTCCATTGAGTCTGGCTGCAGCCATTTTAACTGTGGGCAGCTGAAGCTGCTGCCAGTTCACTTCTTGGATTTACACAGGCACACCTCCAGCTCTGCAGCTCTCATTGGCCCTCTTATGACTCATCCCCCCTCCCAGAGAGCGAGAGCTGTGCATGATGTCATAAGCCTAGGCTTTTTACCAGACAAGAAACAGAAAGTGGGCTGTATAAGGTATTTACTGGCAGAAAAAATATCGTTGCAATTCTGAAAAGAAGACAGAAAATTTTGAAAAACGCGTTTTTCTTTCTTTCTGTGATACAATTTTGCAAATTTTAGTTATTTTTCTTCATAAATTTTGGCCACAATTTATACTGCTACATATCTTTGGTAAAAATAACCCAAATTTGTGGATATTATGTGGTCTGTGTGAAGGTTAGAGTCTACAAGCTATGGTGCAAATCATACAAAACTGATCACATCTGATGTACTGGCGGCCTCATTTCTTGAGACCCTTACAAGCCAGGAAAGTAAAAATGCCCCCCAAAATGACCCCTTTTTGGAAAGTAGACATTCCAAGGTATTTAGTAAGAGGCATGGTGAGTTTTTTTTGAAGTTGTCAATTTTTCCCCACAGTTCTTTGCAAAATTAAGATTTTTTTTTTACCCACAAAATTGTCATTATAATAGCTTATTTCTCTCACATGACATGTGCATACCACAAATGACACCCCAAAATACATTCTGCTACTCCTGAGTATAACGATACCACATGTGTGATACTTTTACACAGCCTCGCCACATACGTTGGCCCAACATTGAACTAGCACCTTTAGGCGTTCTAGGAGCATAAATTACACATCTCATTTCTCAAACGCCTATTACACTTTTTAAGGCCCTGGAGCACCAGGACAATGGAAATGCCCACAAAATGACCCCATTTTGGAAAGCTAACACCACAATGTATAATCTATGAGGCACAATGAGTCTTTTGAAGTTTATTTTTTTCCAGAAGTTTTTGGAAAATGTGGAAAAAACAGTGAAAACCCATTTTTTTTTCTTTTACACAAAGTTGTCCGTTTTATAAGATATTTCCTACACATAGCATTTACATAGCAAAAATGACACCCCAAATTACATTCTGCCACTCCTTCTGAGTATGGCGATACCAAATGTGTGGTGAGACTTTTAATCACTTGCCGACCGCCTCACGCAGATATACTGCGGCAGAATGGCACAGGCAGACAAAGTAACGTATGGGTACCTTACTTGCCTCCCGAGGGCGGGGAGTCCTATCGGACCCCCCCCCCCCGGTGCCCGAGGCGGTCGGCTTCTGTCCCCGAGCGAACAGAGGTGAGGGGGAGGCCATCCATTCGTGGCCACCCCCTCGCGATCGCTCCCAGCCAATTACATTCTTCCTCTGCTGCTGTATAATAAACAGAGGCAGAGGAAGTGATGTCATCTCCCCTCGGCTCGGTATTTTCCGTTCCGGTGCCGAGGAGAGAAGACATCGATGTGAGTGCACCAACACAACACCCCCCCCCCCATCCCCCCCCCCCCCCATCCGCCCCCCCCATCACCCCCCGTCACAGTAACACCAAGCAGTTTTTTTTTTCTGATTACTGCATTGGTGTCAGTTTGTGACAGTTATAAGTGGTAGGGCAGCTAGTGTTAGCCCCCTTTAGGTCTAGAATACCCCGCTAACCCCCCAATAAAGTTTTAACCCCCCGATCACCACCCTGTCGCCAGTGTCACTAAGCAATCGTTTTTATGATCGCTGTATTAGTGTCACTGGTGACGCTAGGTAGGGAGGTAAATATATAGGTTCGCCGTCAGCGTTTTATAGCGTCAGGGACCCCCATATACTACCTAATAAAGGTTTTAACCCCTTGATTGACCCCTAGTTAACCCTTTCACCAGTAATCACCATATAACTGTTACGGGTGACGCTGGTTAGTTAGTTTATTTTTTATAGTGCTAGGGCACCCGCCGTTTATTACCTAATAAAGGTTTAGCCCCTGATCGCCCAGCGGTGATATAACTTAGGTTTTAGGGTCAGATAGGGTCTGCGTCGCCCCAGGCAGCATCAGGTTAGCGCCAGTACCGCTAACACCCATGCACGCAGCATACACCTCCCTTAGTGGTATAGTATCTGAAAGGATCAATATCTATCTGATCTGATCTATACTAGCCTCCCCAGCAGTTTAGGGTTCCCAAAAACGCAGTGTTAGCGGGATCAGCCCAGATACCTGCTAGCACCTGCGTTTTGCCCCTCCGCCCGGCCCAGCCCACCCAAGTGCAGTATCGATCGATCACGGTCACTTACAAAACACTAAACACACATAACTGCAGCGTTCGCAGAGTCATACCTGATCCCTGCGATCGCTAACAGTTTTTTTGGTAGTGTTTTGGTGAACTGGCAAGCACCAGCGGCCTAGTATACCCCAGTCTTATTCAAACCAGCACTGCAGTAACACTTAGTGATGTGGCGAGTCCCATAAGTGCAGTTCAAGCTGGTGAGGTGGCAAGCACAAGTAGTGTCCTGCAGCCACCAAGAAGACAAACACAGGCCTGTCGTGCCCATAATGCCCTTTCTGCTGCATTCGCCAATCCTAATTGGCAACCCACCACTTTTGCAGCACCCGTACTTCCCCCATTCACATCCCCAACCAAATGCAGTCGGCTGCATGAGAGGCATTTTCTTTATGTCCTCCCGAGTACCCCTACTCAACCAACCCCCCCAAAAAAGATGTCGTGTCTGCAACAAGCGCGGATATAGGCGTGACACCCACTATTATTGTCCCTCCTGTCCTGACAATCCTGGTGTTTGCATTGGTGGATGTTTTGAACGCTACCATACACTTGTTGAGTATTAGCGTAGGGTACAGCATTGCACAGACCAGGCACACTTTCACAGGGTCAAGATGCCATCGCATTTTGACAGACCCGAACCTGGAACCGGTTATGGTTATAAAAGTTACAGTTACAAAAAAAAGTGTAAAAAAAACAAAAAAATATATAAAATAAAAAAATTGTTGTAGTGTTCTCAGGCAGAGGTACCGTGTTTCCCAGAAAATAAGCCCGGGTCTTATATTAATTTTGTCAGCCAAAAACGCACTAGGGCTTATTTTTGGGGTAGGGCTTGCCTTGCAATGTGCTGTCTTCCCAGTGGTTGCAAAATGACAGAATACCCTCCATAACAGGATCACATAATGCAAAAGGTCTGCAATGCAAAGGTGCAAATACCTTCTTCCATAGCCTGCCTGAGCTGTCTTTTCACCGCTCCGAGCACTACAGGGGGGGGGGGCCCGAGATCCCCCACTGAAGCAGTGGCCCACCTGAGCCGTCTTCCATGGCTACGATTAGTGCAGAGGAAGGGGGGCCAGGATCCCCTGCTGACACTCAAGAGAAGGGGAGATCAGCTGAGCCCTGCTCAGCGCTTCCATGGCCCGCCCTGAGCTGTCTTCCCCACTCTGAGCAATGCTGGGACGGGGGGGCCGAGCTTCTCTGCTGAGAGAAGAGGAGATCAGCTGAGCGCCAAGCGGCGCCGCACCCAACTAGGGGTTATTTTTGGGGTTGGGTTTATATTGCAGCTATCCTGGAAAATAGCACTAGGTCTTCTTATCGGGGAAACATGGTATGTACAGAATCGTTAGCCAGAAGCATGGTCGAATAACAGTCCGGGGTCAGTTCCAGATCAGGCAGAGGTATGTACAGATCGGCAGGCAGAAGCGTGGTCAAATAACAAGACACGGTCAGTTACAAAGCAGGCAGTGGCATAAGGGGTATGAAGGTAAATCGCAGGAACTGAGTATTACGTTTACCATACTTGGCTAATAATTTACTGAAGTATGGTAACGGCAGAAACGTTTGGGAAGGACACTGGGGACTATAATAAGATGTCTCTTCTGACTCCTTCATTGGTACACACCTTACATTTTTTTTTTACATCTTTTGCCTGTTGGTTTCGGAGGGATTTTATCGGGAAAGTAGCGTTGGGTAGGGCTGGGAGATTTTCTTTAAAAAAAAAACTTTGATTCTCTTAAAAAAAAACTTGATTCACGATTCGAATTGAGTTTTTTTTTTTTTTTTTTTTTGGAAACCGCGCCGGTCCCGAGGCGCTGCGGGCATGAGCTTTGAGGCGAGGCCGCAGCTTCGGCCTAGTCCGCGGCGTCCGGCCTAGCGGACTAGGCTGAAGCCGCGGCCTCACCTAAAAACTCCTTGCCCGCAGCTCTTCAGGCCTGGCGCGGTGAAAAAAAAAAATCTAAAAAAATCGATTTGCTTAAATTTTGAATCGATTTGACCTCTCAACTCGATTCAAGATTTAAATCGATTTTTTTCCCAGCCCTAGCATTGGGAGAGTTGACTAAGAACATCTGATCGGATGTTTTCTGGTGGGCCGTTCGAGAATATAAGAGCAGTGAAAATTTCCTTCTGGTAGCCAAGGAGGATTTGGGGGTTTTGGATGGAGTTGCGGTAAATTATATACAAGTTGTATATGGCCAAATGAAAAAAAAAAAGAATTTTTATTTTTTTATTTTTATACCAATGGTATGTCCGTTTTTGTGGCAAGGTAGGGTTCGAGCTTTTGGTCGTTGAAGTCAACTCCCCCCATGAACAAATTGTATTCATGGACACATGTTGGCTTTTGGATGGGGCCATTCCTTCTGGGGATTTCCACAAAGGTATTATAGTGGATCGAAGACAGCATGTAGACATCCCTTCTGTCCCTCCACTTCACTGCCAGAATCTCCTTGTTTCGCAGACTCTCCCTCTCTCCTCTTCTCAACTTCATATTGACAAGTCTTTGAGGTAGGGTTGTCCCGATACCGAGCATTTGCCCAAGTACTTGTACTCGGGCAAATGCTCCCGATGCTTCTCCCGATACCTAGAGGACAGCTGTGATCGGCGCGTGGGGGAGTTACAAGATTCTCCCCCAGCGGCTTTCACCAGCTTTAGTGACATACAGCGGTGATCGCTCACAGCTGACTGTCACTGCATCCTCCTCCATGCCCCCTCCGTTCCTCTGTGCCTCTCCGCTGTCCCCTGCATTCCTCTCTCCTTATCTGTCCCCCTTCGTTCTCCCCCTCCGTTCCTCTCTCCTTATCTGTCCCCCTCCGTTCTCCCCCTCCGTTCCTCTCTCCTTATCTGTCCCCCTCCGTTCTCCCCCTCCGTTCCTCTCTCCTTATCTGTCCCCCTCCGTTCTCCCCCTCCGTTCCTCTCTCCTTATCTGTCCCCCTCCGTTCCTCTCCTTATCTGTCCCCTCCGTTCTCCCCCTCAGTTCCTCTGTCCTCCTCCTCCTTCCTTTGTGTATGGATAGAGTCAGCTGACTCTGTCCATTCACATAACTGAAACATTGTAATCTCCTGTGATTACGATGTGTCAGTTTATGAATGGAGAGGAGCCGCTGTCTTCTCTCCATTCATTCTCAGTGCAGCTGAGGCTGCAGAGAAAGGGACTGGGGAATCTCTATCCTCTGTCTCTTTCTCTGTCTCAAGGGGGAGATATCAGAGGTCTGTTAAGACCCCTGATATCTCACCAAAGCCCCCCAAAAGGGCTGATTTAAAAAAAAAAAAAAAATAAAGAATAAAAAAATATTATTGTAAAAAATAAAAATGGTAAAAAAAAACACAAAAAAAACCTTACACACACATACAACGTTCACCCCCCCCCCCAAAAAAATAGCAAAAAAAAAAAACTGTCACGTGACATTAAAAAAAAAGTATCGGTAATCGGTATCGGCGAGTACTTGAAAAAAAGTATCGGTCCTAAAAAAGTGGTATCGGGACAACCCTACTTTGAGGAAAGCCCTTCCGGTTCTTTCTTACGGTGCCACATGCTGGCGTTTTCTTCCGGTGAAGGTTGTGGAACAAGGGCACACTTGTGTAGAAGTTGTCTACATACAAGTGGTAGCCTTTCTCTAGTAGGGGGTATGTGAGGTCCCAAACAACTTTCCCGCTTGATCCCAAGTAGTCTGGGCAATTAGGGGGATGCAGCTGGGTGTCCTTCCCTTCGTACACTATGAAGGCATATGTGTACCCTGTGGCTCAGTCACATAATTTGTACACCTTCATCCCATAGCGGGCCCTTTTGCTGGGGATCAATTGCTTGATTTTAAGCCTGCCGCTAAATTTGACAACTACACATATGTGTTGGTCTGGGGGAATATTTCTGAAAAATAATTTAGTAGTGGCCGAATTTTGTAAAGCTTGTCATAATTTGGGTCATTTCGGGGAGGGCACTGGGTATTCTCATTGAAATGTAGGAACCTCATGATTATGAGATATCTGGTTCTAGGCATGACCGCGGAGAATATCAGCATGGGGTGGGTTGACCAATAGGAATGTAATTCCTTCTTTTTTTTTTTTTTTTCTGAAGAGTTCCATACAAAATGAGAGGCCCAAAAACACCTTCAATTCTTCCACTGTTGGGTCTCTCCACTCGTAGGGACGGGCATAATAGAATGTTGGATTATTCAAAATAAACTGTTTTTATACAGGTTGTATTGGGCCACAATTGATGCTAGCATGTCCTCTGTAAAAATGTAATTAAAGAAATTGATTGGGGAAATTGGGGATTTCCGTGTCTACCTGGACTCCTGGCTGGGCAGTGAAAGGGGGAATGTTAGCTTCTCCTGAATTAAAAGGAAGCCACAAGGGGTTCTGAATGGCATAGGGAAGGCTGGCATGGGTCCTAACCCTTTGGGGCTGAGGTGACACCTCACTGGTACTTGGCCTTTCTTGCCGAGGTACTGCGGTGCTGGTGGAAGCTACTGCCTCCTCACCAGAATGCCTTCGTTTGGCGGGCAGAATATCTTCCACCTCTGAGTCTGTCAGTGTTGCACTACTGAGGACTGGCTCATAATTTACGTCAGACTCAGAATCTGGATTTGAAAGGGAATCCGAAAAAAGAGAGCTCCATGTTGCTCTTGTCGGCCGAGGAAAGTATTTGGTACGCCTCCTTGGTGGACATGGTTGTTATTGGTGGTGATGAGACTACACAGGTGTGTGCTAAGCCTGCACAGATGTGTGCTAATAAGCCTGCACTGATGAGGCGTCACTGATGTGCAGTGATTGATGGCACAGATGTGATTTGATGAGATGGCACAGATGGGCACTGATCACACAGATGGGCACTGGTGAGGCGGCACAGATGGGCACTGATTAATGGCACTGAGGTGGCACAGATGGGCACTGATTGCACAGATGTGCACTGATGAAGCCACACTGATTTATTGATGGCACAGACTGTGACACTGATCCTAATTGGCACTGATTGGGCACTGTTTAGGAACTGTATACGCTGGTGCAACGGTTGAATCGCTCACGATTCAGCACAGAAGTTCTCCCTTCTCACACATGGTCTCTGTGTGAGGAGGGAGGGCTGTCAATAAGATGATTTCATATGTTTACATTTGAGATACTCTCTCATTAGCCACGCCGATAGCGTAGTAAATGGCCACTGTGATTGGTCATTTACCACGATCTGTGATTGGCTGTGTCCAAGGGACACGGCCAGCACTGATTTTCCCTGATGCGCGCTAGCGGGGAGCGAGGAAAGGGGAGGATGTCTATTGACAGCCTCCCCGCAATGTAGGTCCGTGGGGTAGCTGTCATTCAGCTATAGTGTGGATGGGAACTGGTTAGAGAGCAACTTTCATCCCTGTCCTGCATCGGCTCCTCCTCTGATCCACTGTTGACTCACCGGCAGTCCCGTTCACTTTAATGGGACGGCTGGTGATGCGGCAGTGACGCAACAAGGTGAGGGGCGTGGCAGCAGCAGGTGAGTGAATGCCTGTTAACATCCACTGCCATGATGGATCTGAAATGACAGGCGCTCTTTAAATGTAAGGACTCTTCTTGCTGGTAGTTAGAATCTTTAATATTTGTAAACAAAATGAAGGTTTCCTATTTAGAATAATGCCGCGTACACACGGTCTGAATTTCCGACAGAGAATGTCCAATGGGAGCTTCTCATCGTATATTTTGACCGTGTGTATGCCCCATCGGACTGTTTACATCGAAAATTCAGACGGACTTCGATAGAGAACATGTTCTATATTTTTCCAACGGAACCAATTCCTATCGGGAAAACCGCTCGTCTGTAATGCTGCCTTGACGTACAAAAAATGACGCATTCTCTGAAGCAAGTACGAGACTGAAGCGCTCGGTGTGGTAAAACTGGCGTTCGTAATGGAGATGGCACATTTGTCACGCTGCAAATTCTGTGATCTTTTAATGGAGCGCATTCTTTTGTTCTTTATAATGCTAGAATAATGAAGTTGTTTTGCTGCTGATATTCACACAGAGTTCTCACAAACTTATTTCTTTATTATTTCTCGTTATCTCCTTAATAATCTTTTATTTTTTAAAAGCCAGATCTCCATAATAATGTTTAGAATTATTTTTTATAGTCATCTTTTTTTTGTTTTATTTCATCAAGATTTTTTTTGGATTATTGAAAAATTATCACAAACTGAACAGCAGTTAAAACGATCTGAAAAGCACGAGTCTGAAAAGCGCGAATCGTCTCTCGCCAAACTTTTACTAACACGAGATTAGCAGAAGGGGCCCAAAGGGTGGCGCACTGGGTATGGAACCTTAGTTTTATAGTCACGTCGTACGTGTTGTACGTCACCGCGTTCTTGACGGTCGGAATTTGGTGTGACCGTGTGTATGCAAGACGGCTTGAGCGGAATTCCGTCGGAAAAACCTTCAGAGTTCGCGTGTACAGGGCACTATAAGCTGTCAGGTTAGTAAAACAGCGATATCAGAACTGATTCAATCATACAGTTTGTTGTGCACTGTACATAGATTTGCAAAACCATGTGATAAAGAAATATTCCTGAACTTTGTTTTATCTCATGGTTACTGTGAAATTGTGGGAATGCAGTGCATGTTATCACAGCTTGCATAGCTTGGATTCATTGAATGAGTTTACCAAAAATGTAAATATTGCAGAATATATAGCCTCATGCTACATAACTAAGCTCCATTTCATGCTGAATAAACTAAATTTTTAATGTAGTTTAAATAGAAAACTAACTATCTTTAGATTTTTACTCCAAAAGCATTCGATTAAAATAAATTTGATAAAAATAAAAAAAATCCCAATTTTTTTTTTTTTTTAAATCGTCGATCTTTGTCCACCCTGAACACAGGTGCGTTCTTGATGTGTTCTTGCTGCATTTTCAATTTATTTAAATGGGAAGGTGAGTTTAATTTTTAACACAACAGGCCAGTGTGAAGACATACATAGAACTTAAAGGGACGCATTTTTTCTTGAGCATTTCTTGTGCTAAAGGTGCAGATAATGGCTGACATCATATTCATGTTCATTTAAATTCATAATATTAATTAAAAAAGTCGAAAATAATACAATTACAGTTAAACCTTGGTTTGAGAGTAACTTGGTTTAACCACTTCTGGACTGCCCACCGCAGTTTTAAATCCTTACTTTGAAGGAGGATATCATTGTTATGGCAGCAGCTAGCTGCCATAACCCCGGTATCCTCTTCTTCAGCGGGCGGTCCGCTACAAGATAAAAACTGTCTCTGCGGCGGATTCGCCGCAAGATCACTTTTATCGGCGGCGGGAGAGGAGCGATCACGTCTGTCCCCTGCCCGGGTATGGAGACGAGTGAGGGGAAGATTTTTTTTTTTTTTTTTGCATTTTAATGTAAATATGAGATCTGAGGTCTTCTTGACCCCAGATTTCATATTTAAGAGGCCCTGTCATGCTTTTTTTTCTATTACAAGGGATGTTTACATTCCTTGTAATAGGAATAAAAGTGACACAATTTTTTTTGTATAAAAAAAAAAAAAAAAAAAAAAAAGTAAATAAGGGAAATTTTTTAAATTTTTTTTTTTTAACGCGCCCCGTCCCGACGAGCTCACGTGCAGAAGCAAACGCATACGTGACTAGCACCCGCATATGAAACCGGTGTTCAGAAACACACGTGGTTTATCGCCGTGATCGGTAGGGTGAGAGCAATAATTCTAGCCGTAGACCTCCTCTTTAAGAGCCCTTTCACACTGGGGCGGTATATATATATTATAATTTTTTTTTTTTTTTTTTTAAAGCAACCAGGCTGAAATAGCAACAATCAAGGATCATAATATCGCAGTCAACAGCCGTTTGTATGGCTAACAGGGCCCCTCACCTGAGCCTGTCTGGTAGTTGCATGTAAAGACTTTAAAAGTGGATGTAAAGCCGATTAATGAAATTTGAGCAGGGCACATAAATCTGCAGTGTTTTCTTATCTCTATTCAAAGCACTATGTCCCATAGCTGTCTCCTGCTTTTTTTTTTCTGTTATCGGCCTGATAACTCCTGACAAGTTCTCCGTCACATATGATAAAAGCAGCCTGAGTTTTGTGTTAGGGAGGATGCTATAATTAGCAGAGCCCTGAACTATTCAACCGATCAGCTCTGAAAGTCTCTACCTATGAGGAGAGGGGGGGTGTGTGCCTTTCCTACAATCAGCTGTCTTAGTTGTATGCCCAGGCTTCACTGCAGTGCTAACCAGGAAGAGAAAATCTAACACAATCTGAACTTCCTAAGCAGTATATAACGCTGAAGACAGCAGATATACATGTAAAACTTATGTAGGGAGTTTTGTTTTATCCCTGTGTATCATCTGCAGCTGTTCACTTCACTGGGTATGAGGGTTTACATCCACTTTAGGGCACTTCCTTATATGTGCATATACTAATGGGAAGCCAGGGATGCTAGGAGACTGGCGCCACAAAATAGGGTTGCATGCAAGCATTAGCAGTCGCCGAGATCCCTCTGATGGCTGTGTGGAATTCTATTTTAGCCAAGTGAATTTAGGAGAGTTGGGTCACCAGATGAGCTGTGATAACATACTGTATTTGTAGAAGGACACCCAGCACCTGCTTTCACTTTCAGCTTCCACACCAAGCAAAATCGGCCAACATCAATGTTTAAATATAAAGGAAAGGTTCCAAAATTCTCTGCATGACCTCACCTTTAAGTTTGCTAATAATACTACTATTAAACGGCTGTAATATAAAAATAAAATACAAAACCATAATGAATTGCCGACAACATAATTGCAATAAAATGCTCTAATTAAAAATATTAACTACAACATAGGAATGTAAACATCTATTATATATATATATATATATATATATATATATATATATATATATATATATATATATATATATATATATATATATATATATATATATATATATATATATATGTGTGTGTGTGTATATATATATATATATATATATATATATATATATATGTATATATATATATATATATATATGTATATATATATATATATATATATGTATATGTGTGTGTGTATCTATCTAAATAGATACTTTTCAAGCAATTTATACATACAGGGACATCTTAAAAATAAAGAGAATATATTGTCATATACAGGATGTGTAGCACTACCCAGTCACTAAATCCCTATGAACTACCAATATGTACAACCTCTCTAAATCCCCTCCAATGGTGATACAGAGCCCCCTATTATCAATACCATGGTTCATGACATGAAAGAGGACTTGAGGCTGGGTTCACACTGAATTGGATATGGGTTTCCCCACATTCTAAACCGCATGACGGGAGAGCGTGACCGGCTCTCAAAGAAGCCGGTTCATACAGCTCCGGTTCGCATTGATGAAGGGTCCTGTGCATCTTTGGATCTGAATCGGGTGCAAATTCGGGCAGAAACTTGGACTGTATTCGCACTTGAAATGGTGAACAGGGACGTGGCTGCAGCAGCCTGAAGTATGAGTTCACCTGTCTGAACATATTGCATCCATATTTAGGTTGTAACATGTTCAGCATCAGACCTTGTGACTCGATGAACTACAAGTACTTACAGCCTTTACAGTTGTCGGCTTGTAGTTCTCAACTCCTGTCAGTGTAAAACTCTCTGCCCATACGATGTACAGGCAGACAGCTTACAGTGACAGTCTGCAGGAGACCTGCGTGGCATCGGTGATATGCTGATTGCTGGTGCAATGATTTCCAGGCTCTTATTTTAGGATATTCAACCCATTGCACTTGGATTCATGTACGTTTAATTTAATCACATTTAATTAATGTCAACACATTTGCATACAGACTGTGAGCGCACTTATTTAGATTTATTGGTATATTTTACACAGTTATTGGTGTTTTGTTCGTGCAGCTATAGTCTTGTACTTTCGTTTTGACTTTTTAGCGCGGTTTTTCTAATTTTCATGACTTCTATACTCGCATATTATTAGAAGACCTACAGTATATCAGGTGTACTAACATAAGGAAGGAAATAGGAGAATGCTATGGGTACAAGCAGCACCAGTCCTCCAGGTGGTTGGCATCCTCCTAATGAGTATGTGATCTCTACATACTCTTTGTTAATAGACACAGCCATCCTAGGTATCCTGGCAACTACTAATCTTTGTATGCATTGTTTGTTTTGCAGGGGAAAATGAGAAGCAGTGCAACCAGCCATGCTGGTTTTCCTATTGGTGTATGCACTTATGAGGGTATGGCCTTAGTCCTTTATATGCTCTGCAACCATGTTAGCCATGCTGCTGTATGTGCTGCTGGCTGTGGTCATAGATTTAATAAATATGGAGATGCTCTGTTGTTGGTTTTATTGTTCCTATTTTAGCCTGGCTGTGGACTTTTATAAGCAATTTATTCCTTTAAGCCTATGAGTAACTTTATTACAAGTATTTTAAATGAAACTAATTTATATTTCATCAGGATGAGGTGCTTTACTTATACAAATCTATGCAATTCTGACACAATGGGGTTTATTTACTAAAGGCAAATCCACTGTGCACTCACTACAAGTGCACTTAGAAGTGCAGTTGCTGTAGATCTGAGGGGGATATGCAAGGAAAATAAAATACAGTATTTTAGCTTGCACACGATTGGAAGATAGAAATCAGCAGAGCTTCCCCTCATTTCAGATCTTCCCCTCAGATCTACAGCGACTGCACTTCCAAGTGCACTTGCAGTGCAGGATGGATTTGCGTTTAGTAAATCAACCCCAATGTATGTTAAATTTGATCTATCAATAACATTCTTCCACATGAATCAATAAGTTGCGTGGTGGCAATACCTAATAACACATTTTTGGATAAGACATATTACTAACCACCAAGATGACTTGTCTGGCTACCTGGTTCATTATGGGAGTTTTACATTATCAGAGACTGCAAAATATCTGCTTTGGCAGGATGGCTGGGATATTGAAATGTATGGTTATAAGTTTGATTTTGTATTGGTTACAGGCACAGTTCCTCTAAACCTCGCATATTCCGTACTTGCATTTAAACAATCAGATGTGCCCAGTGAGAAATGCTCACCTTAGCTGGTAGCCATGCTGTCTGTTTAATTGCTTAGACTTTCCATTTGAATGTTTGCAGGAGCAAAAACAGTGTTCCACAGTCTGTAGCTCCTGTATGGCAGTAAGCTAAAAGTGAAAATTTTCTGTCGAGACTGTTGAATAATGAATCTGTTTGTTGAAGTATAATGAAACAAGATAGCTAATGAATACTAATTACCAACTTGGCTATCTTACCTCCCTGCCTTACATTAACATTGACAAAATTATGGAGAAGGATGAACTTATCCTCTGGGTGTTAAAGCCCAAAGTTCTTTATTTTAATTTTTTTTTAATATTTTTATTTTGGGTACCGTGGTAAGGGATTAGACAGACCCCCTGTAAGGTTTGTCTTGCTGTCCCTGGTTTTTTTTTTGTTTTTTTTTGTTCTTGGGGTCACTGTCACAGAATGTGGGAGGAAAATGCAAAATTTTGACGTGTCAACAGAACAAGACCATTCCAATGCAGACTCTCTTGTTCTGGTGACCGCTGTCTAAAGCTTGCCATTCACTGGTAGATTTTCAAACAAGCATTCGTGATAAAATTTGTATGAAGATTCTCCGTACACTAGACAGCATGCCAAATGATGGTTGAAAGTAGTTTAAATTTTCATTTGCGTATAACATTACATTTTTGAGTGTATGGACTTTCCCGAACGAAAACACACATTGTTAGAAAAGATTTTTCACCCTGCTTCATCACTTTGGTCGAAAAAACAATTGTTTGACAATTGAACCAACGTTTTAATAAAAATTCTACTAGTGTATATCAAGTTTGAGGCCTGGTTCACACTGATGTGATTTCAGATACGACTTGGGTCACACTGAATCACATGACAATGGAATTATCATTGCTTCCAATGTTGCCCATTCTTATCAATGCAGCACAGCTGCGATGCGACTTTGGAGAAGCCTCCTGTGCTACTTTGTTACGATGCAGTGCGTTTTTTGTTGATAGACTTCAATGGGAACACAACAAAATCACATCTACATGCGTTTTGTGATGCGACTCTGTTATTTGTGCTGGTTGTTAGAAACCCACCAGCATCCTAACGGCCAGTGACTAATCCCTGATGTGAACAGCAGGAATAAGTCATCAGTTGTTAAGGAGCAAAACCTGCCAGCGTCCTAACAATGATGAGTCATCCCTGCTGTCAGCAGGTGATTCTTAACAGCAGGGATGACTCATGGTTGTTAGGATGCTGGCGGGTGCCATCTCCTTAACAACCAGTGACTCATCCCTGCTGGCTAAGAGCAGGGATGATTTGCAGTAGTAAAACGCGCATTGAAAACTTATCATAGTTGCACCGAGTCACACTGCACTGTGCACTGCACTCCACCCCTAGAAAAGAGTTTAGAGAGATTGCTACAGGATAGGAAGTAAAGGGAAATTTTATCAACCAACACAGATGGCAAAAAACTATTGTACATGTATCCCTATGCCATCCATAATGAAGCAAAGTTTTGGTTTAGATATACCGTATATACTCGAGTATAAGTCGTTCCGAGTATAAGTCGAGGCCCTAATTTACTACAAAAAAAATGGGAAAAACTTATTGACCCGAGTATAAGACGAGGGTGAGAAATGCACAGCTACTGTAAGTGGAAAAGAGGGTCAACAATGCCCATTTGCAGCATCACTGTGCCCATTTGCATGCCTCACTGTGCCCATTTGCAGCCAAAGGTCCCCTGAACTTCAAACTCGGTAGTTAAGGGTTCCTAGATGCCTCTAGCTGCAGCCAAAATTTGGGGTCTCTGAACCCAAAGGGTCCTGAAATGACATTGCACCAGATGGACACAGTTGACCGAATTTGGGGCCCCGTATCTCGGGGCCACTTAGTGCTAGGAACCCCAAATTTGGTGTGCAAACCCAGTGGAACTAGCACCATAAAATTTCCAAAGCTGGGGTTTCTAGCACCAAGTGGTCCCGAGATACAGGGCCCCAAAAATCAGTTCAGAAAATGTCAAGCACTTTTCTGCAGCAGAGAATGACATTTTCCGAACCGGTTTGGGGCCCTGTATCTCAGGGCCACTTGGTGCTAGGAACCCCAGCTTTGGATATGTTATGGTACCAGTTCCACTGGGTTTGCACACCAAATTTGGGGTTGCTAGCACCAAGTGGCCCTGAGATATGGGGCCCCAAAGTCGGTTCAGAAAATGTCAAGCACTTTTCTTTGCAGAGAATGACATTTTCCGAACCGATTTTGGGGCCCCATATCTCGGGGCCACTTAGTGCTAGGAACTTCATCTTTGTTATGGTACCAGTTCCACTGGGTTTGCACACCAAATTTGGGGTTCCTAGCACCAAGTGGCCCTGAGATATGGGGCCCCAAAGTCGGTTCGGAAAATGAAATTTTTTGCTGCAGAAAAGTGCTTGACTCAAGTATAAGTCGAGGGGGGCACTTTCAGCACAAAAAAATGTGCTGAAAAATTCGACTTATACTCGAGTATATACGGTACTTCAGTACATCAATCCAGAAAATGCATGCAAAGGCTTTTAAAAGAAGCATTAAAGGAGTTCACCTTTTAGAAAAAAAATAATTAATGCACTTTTTTTGCAGGTAAAAAAATGTGCATTTATTATTAATGGAGCCTGTAAAGCATTGTACCGACGATCAGCAGATTGCTGGTGCCATGCAGGGTTTCTTCAGATATGTCAGATATACAGTGGGGACGGAAAGTATTCAAACCCCCTTAAATTTTTCACTCTTTGTTATATTGCAGCCTTTTGCTAAAATCATTTAAGTTCATTTTTTTCCTCATTAATGTACACACAGCACCCCATTCTGACAGAAAAACAGAATTGTTGACATTTTTGCAGATTTATTAAAAAAGAAAAACTGTAATATCACATAGTCCTAAGTATTCAGACCCTTTGCTGTGACACTAATATATTTAACTCCGGTGCTGTCCATTTCTTCTGATCATCCTTAAGATGGTTCTACACCTTCATTTGAGTCCAGCTGTGTTTGATTATACTGATTGGACTTGATTAGGAAAGCCACACACCTGTCTATATAAGACCTTACAGCTCACAGCGCATGACAGAGTTAATGAGAATCATGAGGTCAAAGGAACTGCCTGAAGTGCTCAGAGACAGAATTGTGGCAAGGCACAGATCTGGCCAAGGTTAGAAAAAATTCTTTGCTGCACTTAAGGTTCCTAAGAGCACTGCGACCTCCATAATCCTTGAATGGAAGACGTTTGGGACGACCAGAACCCAAACTGAGCTATCGGGGGAGAAGAGCCTTGGTGAGAGTGGTAAAGAAGAACCCAAAGATCACTGTGGCTGAGCTCCAGAGATGGTCGGGAGATGGGAGAAAGTTGTAGACAGTCAACCATCACTGCAGCCCTCCACCAGTCGGGGCTTTTCGGCAGAGTGGCCCGACAGAAGCCTCTCCTCAGTGTAAGCCACATGAAAACCCGCATGGAGTTTGCTAAAAGAAAACACCAGAAGGACTCCAAGATGGTGAGAAATAAGATTCTCTGGTCTGATGAGACCCAGATAGAACTTTTTGGCCTTAATTCTAAGCGGTATGTGTGGAGAAAACCAGGCACTGCTCATCACCTGTCCAATACAGTCCCAACAGTGAAGCATGGTGGTGGCAGCATCATGCTGTGGGCGTGTTTTTTAGCTGCAGGGACAGGACGACTGGTTGCAATTGAGGGAAAGATGAATGCGGCCAAGTACAGGGATATCCTGGACGAAAACCTTCTCCAGAGTGCTCAGGACCTCAGACTGGGCCGAAGGTTTACCTTCCAACAAGACAATGACCCTAAGCACACAGCTAAAATAACGAAGGAGTGGCTTCACAACTCCGTGACTGTTCTTGAATGGCCCAGCCAGAGCTCTGACTTAAACCCAACTGAGCATCTCTGGAGAGACCTAAAAATGGCTGTCCACCAATGTTTACCATCCAACCTGACAGAACTGTCACCTGACCGAACTATCACCATGTGATATTTCCGTTTTTCTTTTTTAATAAATCTGCAAAAATGTCAACAATTCTGTGTTTTTCTGTCAATATGAGGTGCTGTGTGTATATTAATGAGGAAAAAAATGAACTTAAATGATTTTAGCAGATGGCTGCAATATAACAAAGAGTGAAAAATTTAAGGGGCTCTGAATACTTTCGTCCCCACTGTATATCTTCTTCAGATATATGTCAATATATCTGTGTAACCATACATCCCGTACGGGCAGGCAGATACACTGACAGTAAGAAATCAATGAACTACTACGGTGCTCCACAGCGCCATGGTAGTTCATTGAGAACTGCAAGCCGACAACCGCAAAGGATGTCAGGGCTTGTAGTTCATTCACACAAAGCGCTGTGTGAATGAATGATGCGACTGTGGACAGAGCCCCGCACGCAGCGCTGATTTTAAGAAGTTGCAGCTAGTAAGGGAAGTTTCTTCTTGTAATGCCGCCACAGGGATGGGGGGGGGGGGGGGGGACGGGACGCAGCAGCTGAAGCATTGGGAACATGTTCTCGAAGGTGAACTTATCTTATCACTTATTACTATATAATAGTAAATAGGACATAGAACCCCAGTCAGGATTTTACTGTTGTCTGTGCCCCTGTTAAGGAAATTTACCCTCTATTTGTCCTGATTAGAGTTGGGCGAACAGTTCAAGCAAAGCAATAGTTCAGTCCGAACATCGCTCGTTTGGCGAACACCCGCATTTTGCGGGATGCACGATGGGATGTACGCGCTGCACAGTGCATTCAAAGCACTTTTGATGTTTCAAATTCGTGCCCCATAGACTTTAATGGGGTTCGGGTCCAAACTTTTGCGACGTTCGAGAGTTCTAGGAGGTGTTCGGCCCATTGTTACCCAAAGTGAAAGTAAAAGAAAATCCCAAACTTTGGGTTGTCCCTAAACCGTAATGGAGGGGAAATTCTCCAATGGGGACACTAGTTATGTTGACCCTTTTTTGGCTATAAGACAGGACGTGAAGCGAAATCTCCCCAATAGGACAGAGATAGCAAAAATAAGCCTGACAGCTTATAACCCCACCCCCCCCCCCCTCTATTCTAGATGTATACAAAAAAGGTTTTGCCTTTTTTAAGTCTACTTTTTTTGCAGAACTAAAGTTGCTTTTAATATGTAAGTTATGTTATTACCAAATCCTTATAGATAAGGTACAGGATATTCTAGATGATATCTATGTCACACATTTGCAGAGAAGCCAAATAACAGGCACTGCCCTCTTTATTATTTCTTGCTGTGTTGAGTCAAATGCTGCAGTGCATTTTCTAGTCGCCTGCAATTCATTAGTTCTGTCAGTTATTGCATCAAACTTGCCTACCTATTACGATACAAAATTATTTGTTTATTAAACTCTTCACATCTCCTTTCCCACACTTCTGCATGATCAGCTAAGACAGTCAGAGTTAATAAGAGACCTTCAGTTATTACTACAAATACATTTCCAACCCTGGGTTTGAATTGTGGTGTATATGTGCTGGAGCTTGTCACGGCTACAGTAATTGAGCTGCCAGCCGGCAGTGGCTGCAGCTGGCAGCACTTGATAATCATTGAATAAACAATTATTGATTAACTCTCCTGTCACCAACATACTCCTTTAAATGGGCTCTAGTGGTAAACTGACACCTTCAATACATCCATTGCATGTCTGCTTTATGGACTGTAATGCCCGGTACACACAAGGAGATTATTGGACAAATGATTATCAGTTTTTTATTTTTGCATGCTAATCTCAGATCGAATCTGATGAGTTTACTAAAGTCACGAAAATTTGCGTACAACAGAATAAAAATTCAGAAGTGATGCCATGTGTTGTAATGCATTTGTATTGCATTTTCGAACGACAGCTGTACTGATTAAGTGAAAATTGTACGATCTGGCATCGTATGAATTTTTTTTATGCATGTCTGATCAAATAGTATCAGATGAACTGTCCTGATAGGCTCTCGAAAGCTCTGTACTAAGGATCAGATTATTGTACGATCACTCTGAAATCGGTATTTTTCGTTTGATTTTCTGATCGTGTGTACCAGGTATTCAGCAAGCTATATTCTAAAATGTATATTATAAAGTGGATATCAAGTTAAAAAAAAAAATCTAGCTTATAGAGTACATCTAATAAGGTTAAAGTGGTTGTAAAGGCTAAAGGTTTTTTTTTTTTTACCGCATTCTCTGCACTAAGGTGCAAAACCTATTTAGTGCAGCCCCCGTAAATGCTTACCTGAGCCAATCTCGATCCAGAGCTGTGCACAAGAGCAGTGGTGCTGCTCTCCCTCCTCACTGGGTTCAGTGAGAGCAGCAAGAGCCATTGGCTCCTGCTGCTGTCAATCAAATCCAGTAACCAGGCAGACGAGGGGGCGGGCAGAGCCGCATTGTGTGTTTGTGTCAATAGATGCACACAGTGCAGCTCGGGATCGAACCCACTAGAATACCACCTCAGGAAGCGGCTTGCTAGGGGGGTACTCGAAAGTGGGAGGATCCAGGAGTGCCAGCGGAGAAGGATCGGGTTCTTCTCTTTTTAAATCCATTGCCCAGAGCACGTAAGTATAACATGTTTGTTAATTTTTTTATTTTTTTTTTAAATAAAAAATGTCTGTTTTAATGTTACTTTAATTGTGCCTTGGCAGTAATTACTCTAAAATCTACCTTTTTTTTTTCTTAACCACTTGCTTCCCCGCGGGGCTGGACTCAGTCACGTGTATATATACATGATTGAGCCTTTTCCGGGTTAGTAGTGTGCTGCATGCCCGCTATATCGCTGTTTATTATTGTTACCGGTATTGGATAACATGGTATCATCTTAACGCTATGTTTGTTACATAGTTACATAGTAGGTGAGGTTGAAAAAAGACACAAGTCCATCAAGTCCAACCTATGTGTGTGATTATGTGTCAGTATTGCGTTGTATATCCCTGTATGTTGTGCTCATTCAGGTGCTTATCTAATAGTTTCTTGAAGCTATCAATGCTCCCCGCTGAGACCACCGCCTGTGGAAGGGAATTCCACATCCTTGCCGCTCTTACAGTAAAGAACCCTCTATGTAGTTTAAGGTTAAACCTCTTTTCTCCTAAATTAGTCATAGCAATTACACGATGTAAACAACAACAATGGCTTTCCATTCATGAACAACTTTCACTGAGCTGCTCTGATGACAGGATGTAAAAAAGAATGTTAAAAGAAAAATATATTTTTTTTACACATACTGTCACTAGTCAGTATCCCTGATCACCGCCACAGCAATGATATGATGACGCTGTACTGCACTTGTGACAGTAAAAATGTAATTGTGAAAAAAAAATTACATTTAAAAAACTCACCATGCCTCTGACTTTTTACTTTCTAAAAAGGGGTCATTTGGGGGTAAAAAAAATGCTCTGGTCATGACGGGGGTAAAACCTTCTTGAGTTCAAGTAAAGACAAAGTTCAACCTTTTAAATAATAATAAAAAAAAATGCACAGTTTTAGAGCAGCAGGAAGATTGAATGGACTACGAGGGCGCATGATAATAATAAAAATAATATTTATTATTTTTATAGTTATTATTATTACAGTCTATTGAAAACTACAAGCCATCTGCCGCAGTGGCAGTAATATAAATAAACCATAAGCCTAATGCAAGTATAACATGTAATGTGTTACTAAGGGTAAACCTATCCTTTAAATTAATATAAATCGCAGTGCACTTTCCAGTTCTTAGGTCACTTTCACACTGAGGCACTTTACGGGCGTTTTAGAGCTAGAAATAGCTACTGCAAAGCGCCTGTAAAGCTCCCCTCCTGTCACTCCAGTGTGTAAGCTGAGTGCTTTCACACTGGAGCAGTGTGTTTGCAGGACGCTAGAAAAAGTCCTGCAAGCCGCATCTTTGGGGCGGTGGAGGAGTTGTGTATACACTGCTCCTGAACCACCCCTGCCCATTGAAATGAATGGGGCAACGTTGCCGAAGCGTGTCCAAATAGCGCCCTGCTAGTAGCCGAAAAGTGCCGCTAGAACGACGGTAAAGCACCGCTAAAACTAGTGGCGCTTTACCGCTGACGCTCTCACCGCCCCAGTGTGAAAGTAGCCTAAGTGCTCCTAAGCCTTGACCATCACATCTGTGTATCTGTAGTGTAAGATCATCTAAGGTCCCTTTCTGCTTTTCAGATGAATCTGATCAGAAGCCTCATGCTGTCCTATGGATCGGTGATCGTAAACGATTTACACCTGTCTAACTCTGAGTCCATGGAAAGTTTAACCACTTCAGCCCCGGAAGAATTTACTCCCTTCCTGACCAGTGCGTTTTTTGCGATTTGGCACTGCATCGCTTTAACTGACAATCGCACGGTCGTGCAACGTGGCTCCCAAACAAAATTGGCGTCCTTTTTTTCCCCACAAATGGAGCTTTTTTTTTGTGGTAATTGATCACCCCTGCGGTTTTTATTTTTTGCGCTATAAACAAAAAAAATAGCGACAATTTTGAAAAGAAAGCATTATTTTTTGCTATAATAAATATCCCCCAAAAATATTTTAAAAAACTTTTTTTTTCCTCAGCTTAGGCCAATACGTATTCTTCTACATATTTTTGGTAAAAAAAAAAAAATCGCAATAAGCGTTGATTGGTTTGCGCAAAATTCATAGCGTTTACAAACTAGGGGATAGTTTTATGGCATTTTTATTATTTTTTTTTTACTAGTAATGGCGGCGATCAGCGATTTTTATCGTGACTGCGACATTATGGCGGACACATTTTTGGGACCATTGTCATTTATACAGCAATCGGTGCTATACAAATGCACTGATTCTTGTGTAAATGACACTGGCAGTGAAGGGGTTAACCACTAGGGGGCTAGGGAGGGGTTAAGTGTGTCCTAGGGATGTGTTACTTACTATGGGGGGGGGCGTGACTACATGTGACACGTCACTGATCTCTGCTCCCAATCACAGGGAGCAGACATCAGTGACACTGTTACTAGGCAGAACGGGGAGATGCTTGTTTACATTCGCATCTCTCCGCTCGTCCTCTCCGTGAGGCGATCGCGGGTATCTCCACGGCGATTGAGTCCGCGGGACCTGCGACCCGACTCACGGAGCTCCCGGCCAGCGCACACAATGGCACGGCGGCAAATACAAAGGGACGTACGGGTACGCCAATTTGCCCAGCCATGCCATTAGCCAACGTACATTGGCGTGCGCCGGTCGGGAACCGGTTAAACAACATTTTTTTAAAAATGCGTCCTTTTCCATGTTTGCAGATGTGGCAGATTGGAGGTAGCCTGATGTAAACGGACAGCGGAGTCTGTTTACTCTGTCTGTCAGTCCACTTTTTAACGTGTACCTACAGGTAAGCCTATAATAAGGCTTACCTGTAGGTACAGTGAATATCTCCTAAACTTCCACTGTTTAAGAGTCACACAGCATGCAGTTGGTGACGTCACTGGCGCATGCGCTCTGAAGGGACGGCATACCTCAGAGCTCTGTGCCGTGGACCCTGGCTATTCATGCAGCCAGAGTCCGAACCTGCAAGGAAGACAGGGTAAAGATGGAAGCTCCAGGGATCCGTGACAGCACTGTGCTGGAGGGCTCAGTGTCCAGGTAAGTCTGTTAGCATGTGCTATTATGCAGTGCATACATTATGACTTAAACATGCAGGGGGGCTCAACTTTTCTTTGCAGTTTACTACCGCTTTAAGCCCTGCTGTTTCTGACTGCTAGTCTTAAATTTGTTAGTAAAGCCTAATCATTTTTTAGCATAATGCATTTCCTAAATTAAGGTAAAAAAAAGTTTTGGTATGTGTATCGACCCATAATCCCCCCCCACCTTTTATACTTGAGCCTAATCTTGATCATGTTATGCCTATCTGTAGCAGCTCTCTTCTCCATGCTCCCAGGCTTTGCTGAGAGCAGTGGAAGCAATTGGCTCCCACTGTTAGTCAAATCCTTTGATGGGAGGGCAGGGCAAAGGCTTGCTGTCCGTGTCTTTAGACGCAGGTAGCACATCTTGGGATCAACCCCGCAAGTGTGCCACCATAGGAAGCGGCTTCCTATGGTGGCACACCAAGAAGCGGAGGATCAGGGGCGCTCTGTGCTATACCATTGCACAGAGCAGGGAAGTATAACATGTTGTTTTGCTTGACTTTACAAACGCTTTAAAATATTTGTAGTGAGTTCTGATGATTTGGTTCCTTCTTCTGCTGCTTTTGTCCTTGCTGGAGAGAAAGTTGTATCTGAGGGCCTGACATGTAGTGATCTTTCTACTGCCTTCATTCTGTCGATCTGTTCTTGCTCCACCTCCCTGCTGCTTCTTGAATAATACCCCACTAGCCATCAACTCGCCAGTTATCAGGAGCACAACTGACATAAGGGAGCCTTCTCTACCAGGATGGCCTTCTCCAATCTGTGACAAAGTGTGAAACAAAGCATGGTAAATCACTGAGGCACAGATCCGCTGCAGGGAGACCACATCCAATGCTGGTCACTAGTCCTTTTCCCTCTGCTATCTTTTCTGGGCAAAGCTTTCACAGTGAAATGCCTATTTCATGGAAAGCACATTGCATTTTCTCTAAGTGAATATTTTCAATTGTTATGGAAACCTTTGTCTTAACCTAAATTTTGATGTGACTTTTGCTGTTTACATGTTTGCACTTCTTTTTTGGTATTTTGCTAAATATAAAGGGGTGTGTATTGAAACCCTACCAGTTGGTACACAACAGTCTATAATGAGGTGTTTCCAATATACCCAGTGGTATTAAACTAGATTGCTGATTAATGACCCTCCAATTGATTCTGTATCTTCCACTTAATTGGAAATATTTGTTAAAACCTGGTAGTTAAGGCTTCCCACTAGAGCTGCACGATTTTGGCTAAAATGAGAATCACAATTTTTTTGCTTAAAATAAAAAGATCACGATTTTTGCGGCGTAAAATCTTTCACATTATACAAAAGAAAAAAAATTGGCTAACTTTACTGGTTAGTTTTTTTTTTTTAAATTCATTAAAGTGTAAAATTGCATTTGAACGACTGCTGCGTAAATACAGTGTGACATAAAGAATTGCAACAACCACCATTTTATTCTCTAGGGTCTCTAATAAATATATATATATATATATATATATATATATATATATATATATATATATATATATATATATAATATAATATATTGTTATAAGTAAAAAACAACAAATGTTAGAAAAAGGTTTAGTGTTTTAAGTGGATAAACTTCCCTCAGTTTCACACCAAAGTGTATTCCTTTGATCTAAAGGACAACTTGTTACAATGTTTATACTTAAGTTTCATTGCTAAAGAATGTTGTGATTCTTGGCAGACTGCCCCTTTTTTTTTTTTTCCTTTCTTTTGATGGCTGTTGGCTTTAGCAGAGCAGAGAGAATTCTCTACATAGAAAGAATCGGGGAAATACTTTTTTTAAGATCGCGATAATGATTCTTAATGATTAATCATGCAGCTCTACTTCCCACCTTTTTATATCTCAACTTTTCAATTTATAACCCACCGCTGTCTATCCTGGTGCTTACTGCGACTCCTTTTTAGACCCTGTTCTACTAGTTTACTTTTAAACCATTTTATTTTATGAACTGTATATTGTCATTTTTAATTCTTTCTTCGGCCAAATGTTGCAGCCCCTGACATAAATGCATTCTCACCTAAAATATATAGAAGAAACAATGTGTGTATTGGCCAGTAGACGGAGCTCTGTATTTTTCAGCAATGTAGCTGTTGAGATATACAGCAAATGCTTTGTTGTTATTGGGTCTGCGGACTCGGTTTGCTAAGTGGTGCAGTAAAGAACAAGCGCTGTGTAGCACTGTCGAGTAGAAAGCAGAGTCTGCATATATAATGAGAAATATGGCTGCCCCTTTGCACAAATATAATTACAAGGTTCACATAGAAACACGTTTTTAAGATCTTAAAAGAAGCTTAGCATGAGGATGTCCAAGTTGGCAGACTCTTTTGGCACAATTTGGTAAGTAAATTTAAATAGAGATCCAATATTTTATCCTTATAAAATATGTTTGGGGCCAGTTTACACCATAGAAACGCAGTTCACATGCATTCCAGATGGTTTTCTGCATGCACGTTTTTGATGTGTTCCAGTGCATTTTTGGTGCGGTCCAGTGCATTTTTTCCCCCCTCTTATTCTTAAGTAAGGACATGTGCGTTTAGGTGTGTTCCTGTGCGTTTTTGATGCGTCCCAGTGCCGGAAAAATGCAGCATGCTCTTTTTTCTGGAACTGCAAGCACTGGTGTGAACTATGCCATTAAAAACCATATAACCTACTTTCCTGCGTTTTTGATGCAGAAAAAAATTGCACAGGACTGTGTGTGGTGAGAGGTCCAGCTGAATTTGAATTGCTCTCTCTGTCCCCTGAGCAGCAGTGCATGGGAGTTAATACAGAGTAGAGCTCTCATCCCAATTTTCTGGATTTGATTACTGCCCCTCTCTCCTCCCCGCACTGCTTCTGTACAAGCAGCAGAAAATGTGGGTGGGGGCAGGTAATGGATCTGAGAGCAATCCATTTAAGAGTTGAGGGTGGGGGGGGGGGGGGGGAGAAAGACCGCACAGCCCACATTTGTGCTAGGTGGGGGGATTTGGGATATTTTGGAGGGGTTTGTGCTAGGAGGAGGAATGTGGTGGGGAATTTGTGTTTTAGAAGAGGGGATTTGGGATGGTGGGAAGGGGCTAGGAGGGGAGATTTGTGCTGGAAGGGGGATTTGGGATGGAGTAGAGTTACAACCTAAGATCACTGAACTCTCTCTACCTCACAGACTACATTTTAGGGCTTGTATACACCAGGTGCATTGAAGTAACACGTTTTCCTTTGCTGCACAAAAATGTGCTGCCTTTCGCATTTGGGGTTGCCATTATTTCTTAATGAGACCCCCTACGCAAATGCGCCCATTTAAAAAAGTGTGATATGCACAAAAAAGGGCGTGCTCGGGTGCAGCTCCTGGTGTGAACAAGCCCTCACACTGGTGTGCCCCAGGATTGTGCACAGTTCTAAAGGGTGCCTTGACTCAAAAGAGGTTGAAAGCATTGTCCTAAAAAATTAATCAGTCTTTATTTTCAGGCAAGGTGCAGTTATTCTTTTTGTTCTAAATAATTCCACTCTCCCTTGCCACAGATGCACACTTGCCGAGATCTGATGGCCTCAGTCTCCCTTACATAAAGCAGTGAAAGGCTCCGTCTCCGGTCTGTGACTGCACAGTACAGTCCCATAGATTTATGTGGGGCTTGTCTACCTCCATTACCTGGACACGGCAGTACACGAGAATAGACCTCAGGCTGTCAGTCACAGGCTGTGTTCTGGAGCTCCCTAGGAAAACCAGGTGTCAAAAGTGCCTCGTGCTAATAGCAGAGGAAAGAGGCAGCAGAAAGAAAATACACTTAGTGCTCTGGATTGAGACAAGTAGACACTATAGAGCAGGGGCTCCAAACTTTTTCAACAAGGGGTCACTTTACTGTCCTTTAAGAATTTTAGGGGGGTCGGACTGAGGCCAGTGGGAGTAGAAAATTTTCCAGTGTCAGTGGGAGTAAACAATGCCACATCTTTAGTGGGAGGAAGAACACCCCATCACTAGTGTCAGTAGGAGGAATAGTGCCCCATCACTGGTGTCAGTGGAAGGAATAGTGCCCCATCACTAGTGTCATTGTAAGGAATAGTGCCCCATCATTGGTGTCAGTCAGTAGGAGGAATAGTGCGCCATCATTGGTGTCAGTTGGAGGAATAATGCCCCATCATTGGTGTCAGTGGGAGCAATAGTGCCTCATTAGTGGTGTCAATGGAAGCAATAGTGCCTCATTAGTGGTGTCAATGGGAGGAATAGTGCCTCATTAGTGGTTTCAATGGGAGGAATAGTGCCACATCATTGGTGTCAGTGGGAGCAATAGTGCCTCATTAGTGGTGTCAATGGGAGGAATAGTGCCACATCAGTGGTGTCAGTAGGAGGAATAGTGCCCCATCATTGGTGTCAGTAGGAGGAATAGTGCCCCATCAGAGGTGTCAGTAGGAGGAATAGTGCCCCATCAGAGGTGTCAGTAGGAGGAATAGTGCCCCATCAGTGGTGTCAGTAGGAGGAATAGTGCCCCATCAGTGGTGTCAGTAGGAGGAATAGTGCCCCATCAGTGGTGTCAGTAGGAGGAATAGTGCCCCATCAGTGGTGTCAGTAGGAGGAATAGTGCCCCATCAGTGGTGTCAGTAGGAGGAATAGTGCCCCATCAGTGGTGTCAGTAGGAGGAATAGTGCCCCATCATTGGTGTCAGTGGGAGGAATAGTGCCCCATCATTGGTGTCAGTGGGAGGAATAGTGCCCCATCACTGGTATCAGTGGCAGGAATTATGCCCCTATTGGTGATGGTAGCGGGAGGAACAGTGCACCATTGTTGTGTCAGTAAGAGGAATAGTGTCCCAAGGGCCGGATAAAGGCAAGCAAAGGGCTGCATTTTGGAGACCACTGCTTTAGAGGGATATGCTTTGTTCATATTTCATGTCAGAGGTTTACAATCACTTGAAGGTAAAGTGGAGTTTAACTGTAATATGAAAATGTCCACTTTACTGCCCCAACTTACAATATACAGGTAGATTAATTACCCGTAGTTGATCTTTCTAAGCATTTCCAGTTGGGTTCAGTGTGACACTAATCTTTTTGGCTGTTTTAACAGGTTAACAATCTTGGTGGTGTCTCTTTAGATTATGGGTGTTGGACCCTTAAAACATAGCTCTTTTTTGTACCATTTAACTACTTCTAACAACATAGGAATATTATAATATTATAACCATAAAGAGGCAAGCTTAATGATAATAGCTTTGCAGATGAAAATCGTTAACATTTGGTAGGACTGTATGGATATAGAGAAGAGTGCCTTTATTTTTAGATAGTAAACATGATACTTTAGTAGTAAATATACCTAAACACAATGCATGCTGATAATGTTTATTTTACTTTCAGATATGTCTGAGAACACAGATGATACAACACCTAATGATGCAACTTTACCAGGTTCTGAAGAGGTTGTTTCTGACCCCGAGGTCTGTTTTTAAGATAAATATAAGATAGAAATCATTAGAGATTAAATCTGGCTGTAGTATCTGTAGATGGAAGACTTGCATAACAAGGCCTCATGCACACTGGGCGTTTTTACAGCTACTTTTTTTGGGGGGGGCGTCACTGCCTCTAAACACCCCTGCATGTTATCCTGTGTGTATATAAAAAATTTTTTTTGCGCCAACTCATAAAAGAAAAAGCAGCCAACACAACAACTTGACCTGTGTAAATGTAAATAAATATAGAAATAAGGTGTGGCGCTCGAAGTGATATTCCACAGAAAGTAGTATAAACCCTATTGGGTACATATACATAGGAAAAAAATAGAGGGGTTCGGAGGGAGGGAGATATCACCTTCCCTACCCGCACTTCCCCATAGGTGAATTCAACCTGGAAGGAAAAAAGTGCAACAATATATCTATGTGTATGTGCTGAATAACAAATATCAGGAGTGAGTGTTCTATGACATGAAAAGATGGAGAACACCTATCAGGATGATATCTGGAGGTGAAGATCCAGTTTCTAGTTTTACATCAAGAAAAAATAACAAAGAACAAGTTATTAACAAGGTTGATACAATGATGTATCCAAAATAATAAATTATTTAAGGGGAGCTGAAAATAAATACATATACTAATAGAAAGTCCATCAAGATCATAAATGTACATATATTTGGAGTCCGCTATCCTAGGTATAGGGTTGCCAAATATCGATCATAATATGAAAAGTCAACAGGTAGTGGTAAACCGGGGCTGTTGGACGTATCTATATTCAGAAACAGGATTCTTCCCTTGGAGTGGTGACTTTGGCCCAAAGAAACAGGTATATAGTGCCCTTACCGGATCAGGTGGACTCACAGGCCCTTGGCGGTGAGTCTAACGAGCTTTATACCGTCAAGCGGTGTAGAGTTGTGAAGCCGTATGTTGTTCCCAGGTGGGATATCCCTAGGAGGCACGTCTCTAGCTCAGTCAGTTGTCTCAGAAGTCATCTGGTGGTACGTCCTTGGTAGGAGGCAGCTGGGAGCCGGGGTCACCCAAAATCTTCAGGTAAGGGAAGCCTGTTTCTCAGTAGCCAACACCATTTGGGTAGGTGGAACCAGAAAAAAAGAGAAACTTCCACATGGTGTAAATCTTTCACAGATGTGACAACATTTATTAAATAAAAAAATTTTTTGCGGCAGAATACAAAATTTTTTTTTCGGGCAGTAAAAACTAGGCTCAAAAAATAAAAAGTCACAAGGTTAAAAAGTGTGCGCAGTAGGTGATGGTAGGGGTAAAATCCACAGGAACCCGACGCGTTTCGCCTCCAAAGGCTTCTGCTGGGGTATGGAATAGCCCCCCATCTACTGCGCTTATATATATAGGGATACATAATGTGGGAGTTCCGATTGGTGGCAGGGCCGGGCATGACTTTCGGGTTGGGCGGCGTTAACAGTGGCCAAAAGGTCATGTGTAGCTGGGATGGCCAATTGTATCCTAATTTGTGTGGTTAAAACCAGACCTCGCTTGCAATCTCCAATCGCCAATAGGGCGCCGGCACACGTGATCGCGTCATGGTCACGTGGTCCGTTCGCAACGAAATGACGCCAGATCGCTCGGGGTCTGTGTGTCCCAACCAATAGGGCAGCAGTATGCGTCACAGCCAATAAGGTACTGGGGCTTCTGTAATTGAGGTGTGGAGCGCAAATACACTGACAGCCCTAAGTCGGAAGGAAGCACATACTGAAGGCCGATTGGTCACATCGCGATCACGTGATCCATCCAGTGCGGAGTGACGTCAGGCCATCCAGGGTATGTGTACCTTGAACAATAGGGCTTTGATACCAAAGTGTGGAATGCAGATGTGAATGGCAGTGATGAATTGAGGAGGAATTTAGACCAAAGGCAGCCCAACCAGAGAACCGAAAGTCATATCACCGGAAGCATGTCATACAAATCGTATACATCTCACAATGGTTATACTCATTAGGGATGGGTCTCCCCAGATGTATATGCACATGACATATCAGCTAGCACATATGGGGAACATATAAATTCATATATTATACACATATATATAATACAGTAATTTAAAAAAAAAGGGGGAAAATGCCGTACATTAGCCCGGACCCATGCAGTCAAGAAATCGGTATATGATAATAGTACCTCTGCAGGATATAGGGAGTGTAACATGGGACAGAGTGTATCTGTCCATAAATGTGGACTCAAGGAGCATATAACATAAAAGATGTATACGGCATAATTGGTCAACTATTGGTATCCCAAATATATAAAATAAAAGGGCTATTGTATGTGGTCCTGAGCAGGATAGGGTGACCGAGAAAGGTTTTTGAAAGCAGAGTCTCGGCCAAGGCCCCCCCTGCCTAGATATTATAATATTAGTAAATATCAATAAAACGATATAGGGAAGGCAGAACAATAAAGAGCGATAAGAAGCAAAGGAATATGAAAGGCTGAATGAGTCCTATCAATATGTCCAATTGGTTAAAGGGAGATCTCAATGACTAATCAAATGTGAGGAATAGAAACCCAGAGAACCGGGGTAATTATATTCAGTCTCACTTTAATAAAAGATGTTTTATCAAACTAAAACGGTTTGCAAACTTATCAGTGTAAAATCAGGATAGACTTCACTAGCTTCAACAAGGGTAAAGTGGGGGGAGGTAGAAAAAGTGGTTAGACAGAGGACGGGTGGGAGATGTCTAAGGACAAACCAATGTTTATTGGTACAATAGTCCTTAGGGGGGTATCTAAGGGCGAAACAATGTTTGTTGGTACAGTAACCCCCAGAGGGGTATACTAATATTTATGACTGGTTGATAAAAGCGTTGATATCCCAGTCTACATTAAGCCCATAGGGTACATAGCATTTGATAAGATGTATCCAAAAAGTCTCGAGTCTGGAGACACCCCTCACCTTTGGCTCCCCCCTCCAGTGTGGTGTGAATCTATCTATAATTTGAAACTTAGTTCCAGAAGGATTTTGATTATGATGATGTAAATAGTGTTTTGGTACGCTGTGATTAGTGCGTCCATTTTTTATAGCTGTAATGTGTTCGTTCACTCTCGTAGTAAAGTTGCGTTTTGTACGACCAATATATTGCTTTCCGCAGGGACAGGTGATAAGGTATACAATGAATTTTGTGGTACAAGTGGCAAAGCTTTTCATCTTATATTCTTTCCCAGTCGTAGATGAAAGGAATGTTTCAATCTTTCGTGCTTTACAGGTGTTTAGTTTGCATACAGGGCATTTGCGGCATGGGTAAAAACCTTTTAGGTCGTGGAAGAAGGAGGGGGCTTTTGGGGTTCTATCACCCCTGGAGCAATCTGTCTCCCTATAGATGGCGCACCTTTATATATAACTCCTGCACGTTCAGGAAGCAAGGAACCTAGTATCTGATCATTTCTTAATATTTTCCAGTGTCTTGTGATGATGTCCTTTATTTGTGTTGGATGGAAGAGTTGGTGAGAAAACATAGGCTTTTAGAAGCGTTTTGTGGCAGAAAAAACTCCACTGCCAGTGTGTTCTGGAGCAGCAGTGTTTTGGAAGAAAAAACAACGCTGGCTCCTAAACTATGCTAAACACCAGTGCCTAACGTAGTGTTTTTTTTTCTCTTCTCTTCTAAGCAGAGGCCGCTGGTGTTCTTAACCAGTGAATAGCTGGTTGTTAAGAAGTGGGTCGGCATGAGAGTAACCCCGCTGACAGCTGATGACCATCCGTTGTTAAGGACGAAGCAGCCGGCTTGCCAGCCTGCTCCTTAACAACCAGCTATTCACTGGCTGTTAAGGAAGCTAGTGGTCCTGCTCCTCAACGCTAAGGCTACAAAACGTAACTTACACACTCTGCTAAACACTGGGAAAAACCTAAGCTATTAGCTTTTTTATCTAGTGTTCTTTTAGCAGTTTTTAGCTTTCTAGTGTGCATGAAGCTTAATCAGGCCACACTGCGTTTTTTTTTTTTTTTTTTTTGCGGCATTTTGCAAATGGCATTAATAAACTCCAAAGCCACCATGGTGGAGGGGACTGGAGCATAAATGAAGGGAGATGGGAGTGGAGAGCAGAAGCTGCCGGAGGATGACAGCTTTGGCATAATCTTGCATCCTCTGATAACTAATGGACTAGATTTATTATAGGAAGATGCCTGCCATCCACTGCATGCCTGGACAGGATGGTTTTCTGAGACCTTTGTATTGCTGACAGTGATGTGACAATAAATAGGCTATGCATCCATGTTGTAAAGTGCTGCGCAAATTGTTGGCAACTTATAAATCCTGAATAATAATGAATCCTGTGTGTGTTTTCCTGTCCTATTAGGATGCAACTTTTTAAAGTAGACCTGTCGCCAATGCAAATCTATTACAAAATAACCCCTTTGTCCATAGCCAGTACCCTCCGGTGCTTAACAATAGTAGTAAACTCTTCTTTTCACATTTTGCACATTTGTACCTACGGGTAAGCCCCTGGGACACCTGAAGGCGCTTCTTGGACTTTGGCCTCCTCTATGCATCTAGGATGTGAAAAAGTCTCTCACATGTGGTTATCTCCATACTCAGGGGGCTTAGCAGGATGTTTTAAGGTGTAATTTTAAGTGAGAAATAACTTTGTAGGGAAAAAAGCTAATTTTATTTCATTTTTTAAATTTCCCAAAAAATTGTGGCAAAAAATTATAACTTCAAAAAAAAAAAAAAAAAAAGACCTCACCATACCTCCTATGCCTTGTACACACGACCGGACTTCCACCAGAAAAGGTCCGACGGAATTATTCCGTCGGACATTCCGATTGTGTGTGGGCTTCATCGGACTTTTTCTTTCTAAAATTCTGATGGACCTAGCAATAGAACATGTTTCAAATCTTTCCGACGGACTCAATTCCTATTGGGAAAACCGTTCTTCTGTATGCTAGTCCGACGGACCAAAAACGACGCAAGGGCAGCTATTGGCTACTGGCTATAACTTCCTCTTTCTAGTCCCGTCATATGTCATCGCGTTCTAAACGAACGGACTTTGGTGTGATCGTTTGTAGGCAAGTCCGTTTCAGCGGAACTCCGTCGGAAAGACTGTCAGAGTCTACTTAGAACCTGAATAAATGATAGACAAATCAGTACAACTGGATTGATCAATTTTCAACTATACAGTATCTCACAAAAGTGAGTACACCCCTCACATTTTTGTAAATATTTTATTATATCTTTTCATGTGACAACACTGAAGAAATTACACTTTGCTACAATTTTAAAGCTGTGAGTCTACAGCTTGTATAACAGTGTACGTTTGCTGTCACCTCAAAATAACTCAACACACAGCCATTAATGTCTAAACCTCTGGCAACAAAAGTGAGTACACCCCTAAATGAAAATGTCCAAATTGGGCCTAATTAGCCATTTTCCCTCCCTGGTGTCATGTGGCTCGTTAGTGTTACAAGGTCTCAGGTGTGAATGGGGAGCAGGTGTGTTAAATTTGGTGTTATCGCTCTTGCTTTCTCATACTGGTCACTGGAAGTTCAACATGGCACCTCATGGCAAACAACTTTCTGAGGATCTGAAAAAAGAATTGTTGCTCTACATAAGGATGGCCTAGGCTATAAGAAGATTGCCAAGATCTGAAACTGAGCTGCAGCACGGTGGCCAAGACCATACAGTGGTTTAACAGGCCATGGTTGACCAAAAAAATTCAGTACCCGTGCTCAGCGTCATATCCAGAGGTTATCTTTGGGAAATAGACGCATGAGTGCTGCCAACATTGCTGCAGAGGTTGAAGGGGTGGGGGGTCAGCCTGTCAGTGCTCAGACCATATGCCGCACACAGCATCAAATTGGTCTGCATGGTTGTCATCCCAGAAGGAAGCCACTTCTAAAGATGATGCACAAGAAAGCCCACAAACAGTTTGCTAAAGACAAGCAGACTAAGGACATGGATTACTGGAACCATGTCCTGTGGTCTGATGAGACCAAGATAAACTTATTGGGTTCAGATGGTGTCAAGCTTGTGTGGCGGCAACCAGGTGAGGAGTACAAAGACAAGTGTGTCTTGCCAACAGTCAAGCATGGTGGTGGGAGTATCATGGTCTGGGGCTGCATGAGTGCTGCCAGCACTGGGGAGCTACAGTTCATTGAGGGAACCATGAATGCCAACATGCACTGTGACATACTGAAGCAAAGCATTATCCCCTCCCTTCAGAGACTGGGCTGCAGGGCAGTATTCCAACATGATAACCTCAAACACACCTCCAAGATGACCACTGCCTTGCTAAAGAAGTTGAGGGTAAAGGTGATGGACTGGCCAAGCATGTCTCCAGACCTAGACCTAATTGAGCATCTGTGGGGCATCTTCAAACGGAAGGTGGAGGAGCGCAAGGTCTCTAACATCCACCAGCTCTGTGATGTCGTCATGGAGGAGTGGAAGAGGACTCCAGTGGCAACCTGTGAAGCTCTGGTGAACTTCATGCCCAAGAGGGTTAAGGCAGTGCTGGAAAATAATGGTGGCCACACAGAATATTGACAATTTGGGCCCAATTTGGACATTTTCACTTAGGGGTGTACTCACTTTTGTTGCCAGCGGTTTAGACATTAATGGCTGTGTGTTGAGTTATTTTGAGTGGACATCATATTTACACTGTTATACAAGCTGTATGCTCCCTACTTTGTGTCATTTCCCTAATGTTGTCACATGAAAAGATGTAATAAAATATTTACAAAAATGTGAGGGGTGTACTCACTTTTGTGAGTGTTTATACTATAGTTTGTAGACTCTAACTTTTGCACAGGCTAAATAATATACATTGATTTGTGTGATTTTTACCAAAGAAATGTAGCAGAATATACTACAGGGTATACTGTGTTAAGGTTGCTCATGTATGGATTACAATATGGCCAGTTCAGCAGGCATCCATGTATGGCCAGAAGTTGATCATTAGATTGACTTCTGTCGAATGATCAATTTGGAAAATTGTTGATCAGGTTATTCTGACAGTGTGAGTCCTCTCAGAATACATTGTCTGTGTGAGGGGATTCTTCCATCCACCTCGTTTTGTGTGGATTGAGGAGTCTGTTAATTTGTTTTCTGTTTATTTCGCTTAGAGCCCTTTCACACTGGGGCGGTTTGCAGGCGCTATTGCGCTAATAATAGCACCTGCAAACCGACCCGAAAGTGCCGCTGCTTGCATTCCAGTGTGAAAGCCCTGAGGGCTTTCACACTGGAGCGATGCGCTGGCAGGACGGTAAAAAAAGTCCTGCCAGCAGCATCTTCGGAGCGGGGAAGGAGCGGAGTGTATACTGCTCCTTCACCGCTCCTGCCCATTGAAATCAATGGGACGGCGCGGCTATACCGCCGGCAAAGCGCCTCTGCAGAGGCGCTTTGCGGTGGTATTTAACCCTTTCTCAGCCGCTAGCGGGGGGTAAAACCGCCCCGCTAACGGTCGCATACCGACGGTAAAACGCCGCTAATAATAGCGGCGTTTTACCGCCGCCCCCGCCCCATTGTGAAAGGGCTCTTAAAGAAAAAAAGGTAAAGAAACCTTTTGTGTGCAGCAGCCCCCATAACCACCTTCTAATACTTAAGAGACCCCTCTCAATCTAGCGATGTCCACAAGAGCCTTACCTCTCCAAGTACTCAAACTCCTGATTGACAGCAGTGGGAGCTAATGGCCAAAAGCCAATCACAGCCATTGAGACAATCTGGAGATTGAGGGGGCAGAGCCAAGCCTCGGCTATGGACACAGACACTGCTTGGGTGACCTCAGAGCATGCTGCTTGCTGTGGGGGACACCTGGCAGGAGGGAGGAGCCAGGAGCGCTGGCGTGGGACCCGAAAAGTGGAGGATCCAGGCTGCTCGGTGCAAAATCCTTGCACAGAGCAGATAAGTATAACATGTTTGTTATTTTAGTAAAAAAAAAAGACTTTTTAATATCACTTTAAATATTATTTTTCTAATTTCTTTGCCAAGTTTTAGTAGTGTTGTTTTTTTTATTTTTTTTATTTTACTATTCTGTTTATACAAGTTGAAATAGAAACTACCGCTTTGTTTTGGCTAGCAATCATTTGACACCAGAAAGTACGCATATTGCCAGGGATGGTATCATTTGATAAGATGTGGAAAATCTTGGTATGCTTTTTAAAAGAGATCTGAGACATACATGCTGGGAGGGGTCCCTCTGCTTTCCATTGTGTGGAATCTACAGCATAAAACTGCTGCTAAATAAACAATGAACTTTGAAATATATCCTCTGTGCGGCTTTAAACAGAAGTGCTCAGCTTGAATAAATTTCATTAAACATATCCCAAAGAATGACATGACCATAATATTATAGTTTAACATAAACGTGTTTATAAAAACTTTTAAACAGAAATAGTTTCCTTCCTTTTTCTTTATTTTTCTTTTATATTTTCATTTTTTCACTTCTATATTAAAAAGCATAGCATTGCTTTATTCCTCTGGTCCGTCCCATTCATGGTCTACTCAAGCAAAATGATTAAGCTGCGTGCACAAAGACCCACACACACCAACACCCAGTCACACCCAGTTGTGTTCTCAAGGTAAAAGCTAAAAATCAAATCCTAGTAACCTTTTCTCAATTTCTCAACTTATGAATTGCTATGCATCTACCATAGTTGGTAGGTCAGATACTTTTGAGTTGTGGACCACACTTTACAGAGGTGCCTTTACGCTACAGTGTGGCATTTCTTATATTTGCAACTTCACTGATCAGCCATGATAATAAGATCTTTGCCAGGTATTCTTTTGCTACAGTGCCATCTGAAAGTCTGTGGGATATATTAGACAGCAAGTAAACATGTTTACCATGATGTTGATGCATTGAAAGCACAAAAATTGGGCATCGCAGTGTCTTGTGTATGGGGCTGTGTAGCCGCTGACCGGTGTCCACAGCCAAGAGCACCTACAATGGCATGTGAGCATCAGAACTGGACCGCAAAGGAAAAAAGGTGTGATGAATATTTTTTTCTTTTATGTAATGTGGATGGCCGGATGCATGTATGTCCAGGATGCAGTATGGGAGGAAGGCAAGCCAGTGGAAGTAGTGTGATGCTTTTGAGCAATGTTCTGCTGGGAAGCCTTGTGGATATTTGTACTTTACTTAAAGTGTTACTAAACCCACAAAAGTAAAATCAGTCTTTATATGCCTTAAAGCATGCTTGTTATACTCACTGTGGAACCTAAGGGGTTAATTATCTTCATTGTGTAAAAAGGCTGTTTTACACACTGTTTTCCCCAAGTCATCTCCTTGAGGGCAAGCTGCACATGCTCAGCTTGGTGTGCGTTGCTTGAGTTTTTTTTTTTTTCCTTGGTAGAGTGCATGTGATCATCACAGGGCCAATCGGCTCTGTCCAGACAGAGGGTCAGGGGTCCTGTAGCCTCCTAGGACTATCAGGGGAGAATGAAAACTCCTCCTATAAGCTTTAACCAGACCCTAAGAGCCCATTCACACTGGGGCAGTGCGGGCGCCCGCAGTAAAATGGCGCTATTTTTAGCGCCGCTTTACCATTGTTTTAGCAGCGGTATTGGGCCGCTAGTGGGGCGGTTTTACCCCCCTGCTAGCAGCCGAGGAAGGGTTAAAACCACCACAAAGCGCTGCTACAGCAGTGCTATGCTGGCGGTGTAGCCGCGCTGCCCCATTCATTTCAATGGGCAGGAGCGGTGAAGGAGCGGTGCTCCATAGATGCTGCTAGCAGGACTTTTTTTACTGTCCTGCCCCAGCGCACCGCTCCAGTGTAAAAGCCCTCGGGGCTTGAATGCAGGGTCCTGGATTTTCAATTAGCTACTTTTTAGACCTTTTTTTTTTATTTTGTGTAACAGTTTAATCATTAGCTGCCTATGTAATTCTCATTACCTGGTGTCCTGTATGCTTTTGATGCAATGCAACGGATAAACGATTGTCACGTGCACTTGTGATTTCCACTTTTGGTTTCTAAGAAAATGTCTTTCAGTTGTTTTAGGTGTTCAAATGTGGTATAATCTATATATAACTTTAATGATCTGCATCAGTAAAATTCATGGCCTATCAGAAGTATCATAAAAACAAACCTGCTAGAGCAGGGAAAAAACCTGCCACTTCTGTTGGCCAGTTCTTTTTGCATACCTCACAAAGATCTGTACAGTACGTGTTGTCTGATGTACTGCACACTGCCTGCCACACACCCCTTCCTCATTACACACCTCTTGGTGGGTGGATGCCATAAAAGTCTGTTCAGGTAAATACAAATCCAATCGCTGAATCCTCATAATTGTTAGGCTTCGTGCACATTGGATGTTCTAAAACGACTTTTTTTCAGCGTTAGAGCATTTTAACAGCTGGAAATTTTTTTTTCAACATTGTTATATGTTCAAACATCAGAAATGTTTTCCTCTTTAAAAACGCTTATATGTGCATAAACGCGGTTACATGTATTTGGTGTTTGAAATGCTGGTAAACTACAGTCCTAAAAGCGATTTTATCTGCTTTCAAAAAAATGCCTGTAACCTCAAGTGCCTCTAAACCACTACAAACCACTGTGTACATTTACACATAGGATAACATAGAGTAGAGTAAAATGGCTGAGGAAGGAATGCCGCTCACTAAGCCTCCACACCCGAACAGGTGCTCCCGGCCTACTGCGAACTCTCAGGTGCTGGCTCTGCACAAATGTGTAGAAAAAGGAAGAAGATCCTGGACTGCCGCACTCCATAGAAAGGGCATCTTTATTTTGAATAATTGATAAAAATCCAGCATACAGTTATACCAAAAAGTGGATAAAACAGGGACAAATGGCTAACGCGTTTCACATCAAATGATGCTTACTCATAGCTGAGAGTTCAATGGCTGCTGAAAAAAACGCCCAACTGCTCCCAATGTCTGTAGTGTACACGAGGCCTAAAAGTGTGTACAGTGTTTCACACTGTGTTTACTTGGATTTATTTTGGTGCAGTCAGTTTAGCTGTCTTTAGACAGAATAGAATTTTGTTCTTTAAGAATCAGAATAGACACTAAACATGACTAAATACATCAAAATGTAGCTAAACTGCTTTAAAGCGGAAAGCGTCATCTTGGAGGCATAAAAGTGAATACTTTCTACATTACGTTTAGTAAAGCTAAACACAGGAGTGCCAGTGTCAATAAGGCCTAGGACTGTTTTGCACTTACACACACATATGTAGCATGTAATCCTTTTTAAAATGTTATCTGCTGCTAGGTGAACTTTTATCGGATGTAATCCACAAAATAAAATTCTTAAACTCCAGGAAGATTTACTAATTTTATTCCTGTCATTTGAAAGAGAAATGCAATGAGTTAGGCCAGCAATAAACGTGTGGAATTGTGAATGTTTTTTTGTTTGAAATTTAGACCATCAAATTTGAGTGATGGGGCATATTGGAAATTTTTTGAAAAATGAATGAATTTCTTATCAATGATGGGATAATTGTGCGAGAAATTTAATCGCAAAAGAAATGTGCAGGAGCTGTGACCTGGGAAGATAAGATTCCCAGCCACAAATTTTCTTTTCCTTAAAAACATGAAATTGAAGGCTTGGTTGGTCAAATTTCGTAATCAATAGTGGCGAATTACAAACCGAACGCAGTTAGATGATACCACCTGTCTGTTTGCGATACAATGGCATGGTTTTGTGTTTATTTTTGTTTTTTTGTTTTTTAATCAAGTTTTGGATAGTGTATGGAAAGATTGAATCCTGTCAGTTTTTATTTTTTGCTTATAGGACAGACACACTGTAAAAAATGTCTGATGGAATTTTTATTGTGCCAGTATCGACCATAAAATAAAAAAAATCTATTCTAGATCTAAATTCTGAATAATAATAATAAACGCAGTGAAAAAAAAGTGTTTTTAGTGTTTATGTAGTTTCACTTAGGGCTAGAAATACATTTTAGGTGTATCTGCCAAAGGTAGCCAGCAGAGGTCACTGTTAGAATGATAAATCTGTTCTAAAAATGTTAATAAAGTGCAGCCACTGATCTGGATGGCTGTAGGACAATAAAACTGATGGCAAACGCTCTAAAGATGCACATCAGTTTATAAAAAAGAGCTTTTATTTCTGATAACTTTCAACTATTAATTTTCATTAAAATTCTGCTGTCTCAGGTTGCATTGTTCCCTGTGAACTATGGATAAAACTTGAAATTTAACCAATGTGTTGGGCATCTCCTTTGTAAGACTCAATAGTTTTATTTTTCTTGCATGTAATATTTTTAGGTTTATTAAAACCTAATCAGTACTGTAGTATTATTATGAGTATTAATTCCTTTACTTTGTGTTTCTGATTTTTGACCATGTTCCAAAAAAAAAAAATAAATAAATAAAACTCTAAACAAAATACTTTTCTGTAGTTTCCAATGTCAGAGCTATTTCAGAGGTTTCTGAATCTGGAAGGACTGCTGACCTGGAGATGACAGTCAGAATAATTTGTTACTTTATTTAGATGGCAGATCTATAACTTCAGAATAATTTCTGTAGTCTGTACTTACCGTTTTTTGTGTTTTTTTTTTTTTTTTTTTTTCCACTGTAGGAGCTTGAAATGGCTCAAGACTTTTCAAGAAGCACGGCTGCTGAAATACCTGTAACAAGCAATGGAGACATTGATGACACTTCAGAGCACAGCTTTAATCTGGTAAATACCGTTTTTCTATTGATGCTCGCTATTTAAAGTTCACCGGTCGCAATTTTAAAGCTTTTTCACATATGACTGTAAAGTGGATTCCTAGAATTAAGCTCCCCTCCCGTGTGTCAATACTTACTGTTTAATAATTGTAATAGCTATTAAAAAAACCCTAATCCCTGCACAGCAAGCAATATTTCAAGCTTAAACCCTAATACTTAAGGGCAGCTAAACTCTAACAGTGATTAACACCTAATTTATATAATTTAATGGGTTTTCTCACTGAAAATCAGTAAATGGTTATGGGGAGGGCTGATTTAGACTGCAGGAATCATAAGGGGAGCAAGAGTCCGGCTTTTGGGGCACCAAAGGAGCTGTTGCAGATTTCACCTGTAGGTGCCTGCTGTCAGATCATGTTGTAGATTGCAAACTTGAAAAATATACTGGTGTACTTTTGAATTAACTTGTTTTAAGCAGTTTAGCAACATCAGATTATGTTTTTTGGTTTTTATTTTTTTAATTACCAGGACACTTTAGTGGATTTTGATGAAAAGATCTGGCGCTGTATGTGCAACAAGAATGTTTTAGTTGATGTCAGTAGCCTGTGTACACTGTTTTTTCAGGTTTTCACTAGAGGAGACAGCTAGAACCATCACTACTGCAGTAACTTAAACCTGCTAAAGTGTCATTGAATCCAAACTATGCTAGATATAAACTCCGTTATATAGCATATAATGAGAGTGTTCACACTCGCAAAGGGACTAAAGCATTTGTTATATGTAGAGTGAAATATACCTGGTTGATCCTGCCTTCAGCTGTCCCTCCCCTCTTCTCTGTGTCCCCACTGCAGCCTGAGATTGTGTAGACAAGCTGGTGTCCTCTACTGAGTACCCTTCTATTTTAGTTCACTTCTAAGCTCATTTCCTCCTTTTTCTTATTTGTACAGCCCACATGAGTACAGGGTCACACCTGTGGGTGTATATACAGTGGTAAATGACAACTCCCTTCCCCTCCATGTTCTCCTATTGCTAAACACTGAGAGCGGGCTATAGTATGCTGATGCTGATTGATTTCATTCACTTAGGCTGGCCATACACAGTGCAAATGTCTTTCCTGTAGGAAATTCATGTGATTTTCCCATTAGCACAGACCGTGTTTATGCGGAAATCCCTCCAGCTGAGCTATTGTATTCCCTGGGTGGGGGCTTCCCTGCTTGGAGTAGACAGTGATTATTGCTAGCAGCTATACCAGCTGCTAGTGATAATCACAAGTAAAGTCTGGCAGGCTGTTTGTACCCAAGTTGATCGATCAACTTGGTACATTCAGCCTGCCCATACATGGTTTGAATCTCTACCGGTTGCTGCTGAAACTGCTGAGATTCTAACCTTGTATGGCCTGCCTAAGAAACTCATAAAAATTCTTAGATTTAATATAAATCGGTCTTAAATATATCAACTGTATTTGCTAATACCTGTAAAATAATAAAAAGCACCTTGAATCCAGATGCCATCTGAAAAAAATTTAAAGCTAGTGTCAATCACTTCTGACTCCGCCTACTAGAGGTGTGCCAAAATTTCGGCCACCGAAACATATCGTGTTTTATGGTGTTTTTCGGCATGCAGCCAAAAGAAGAAAAGGTGCCGTAAATGGCACCGAAAAGGGGGCAGTCCGCCCCGGGTGCCGCTCATTGCTGGGGTGTCATCCTATCCTCCTCACGCAGGGCAGCGATCTCCCTGTGTCACGGAGCCTAATTGTCTGGGTGGTCGCAGTAACAATGTCCCGCCTTATGTAGTAAATGGCACACTGATCCAATGCCAGGAAATTGAATCAGTGTGACGTGTATCACAGGAGGCGGGACATTGTTACTGGGGCTGCCCGGCCTGGGAAATTCAAATCCAGCTCTGTGACACAGCGGGAGATCGCTGCTCTGATCCGGGCACTGGTGAGGCTGCATCTGACAGGCACTGGGGAGGCTGCATTGATCTCTTGTATCATGTCTGCAGTCTCTGACCATCTCTTGGTATCGTGTCTGCTAGAGGTGCACCGAATGGAAATTTTGCTAATAATATTAGCAGTGTCTTTAAGTTTAGGTAAGAGATTGCAGACATGCAACAGAGGGTCAGAGACTGCAGAATGCATATTTCTTGAGCTTTTCTTGCACCAAAGGTGCCAATAATGGCCAACAATAAATTCATATTAGTTTAAATTCATGATATAAATTTAAAAAATCATGAGATAACAAAAAGCTGTCAATTACCTAGGGATCCAAATTCCTACCTCCTTGCCCTCCCTGACGGATTTAAACTACACAACCCTAATAAGAACATTGCGAACATGCCTTGAATCTTATGATAAACCGAACATTTCATGGTTTTTGCCGAATGAACGCCCTCAAAATGGACATTCTGCCTAAATTGGTATACATTTTTCAGGCAATTCCTACCCCTCCCCGTGGTTTCTTCCAATTGATCAACAAGGCTATACGGGACTTCATATGGCATCATAGGAAATCCAGGATTGGCTTTCATATTCTAGCTTTACCTAAAAGTAGAGGGGGCGTTGCTCTCCCTGACCTACGACTGTACTTTCACGCTGCATCGTTGATCCGAATAGTCGATTGGTACCACGGTTCCTCCACTAAACTGTGGACGTCATTAGAAAATGACCGAATATCTCCCGACCTCACATCCCTTCCATGGACACACCCGACACACAGACCCCCTACAGACCTATTTCCCCTTGTGACTTCCGCCACGTTGCGAACTTGGGTCAGCTACCTTACCAAAGGTGTATTGTCCTTGAGACCCAGTCCCTTGACTCCATTATTTGAAATCAACTCTTTACCTCCGACTTGTGCTAAACCTAAATTTCTTGTTTGGCAAAAGACAGAGGCCCTTTATTAAGACATACACTCAGTGCTGGAAAACCTATTCCCCTACCTGACATGCTCTCTTCCTGCCACAACCCTTCCATGGCTTGGCTTGAACACACTCAACTAACTCACCTTATAAACAAAATACCGAACATTGACGATTTGACAAGACCAAATACAGCCTTTGTCATTGTTATCCTAGTCGGACAGACCAGAGCATGCACTATGCCTGATATATCGGATACTGATTCAGGTCTCCTATCCAAAGCCACCGACATTCCTCTCAAAATGGGAAAGGGAGATGAACTTGTCCCCGGATGATATGGAATGGGGCAAAACAATGGCGCTTTCTTTTAAATGATCTATCTCATCTCATGCCCAAGAACGGAATTATCGTATATTCTCTGGGTGGTATCGATGCCCCACTATTCTACACAAGCTTGATCCTAATGTTTCGGACATATGTCTGAGATGCTTGCAGGCCCCAGGTAACATGACACATATTTAGTGTACGTGCCAACGTGTTACCCCCTTATGGGACAAGATTCTTCAGCTATATGAAAAACTTGTTGGGGACAAATATCCTAATGAACCCCGCTTAACGGTCTTACTATGTTACTGGGGTCATACAAACAAATCAAGAGGAGCGTAATTTGCCATTTGCTGACTGCTGCAGTTCAGTTATTGCTAAATCTTGGCATCAACCAGTGGTCCCCTCTCTAGCGGGACTGGGCCTGTGAAATGAACGGATGTTAGCTTGGGATGCTGATAAAAGTGAGACCCACACTATTATGTGGACCGTTTGGTTACACTTCCGGTTCTCTTCCGAGTTTGACCCTTTTATTGCGGATACAGCTCCTGCTGTTCCCCCCTGGGCCCTCTCTCAAGTGTAGCTTGATATACCTTTTCCCCCACTTCCCTTTTTTATTTTACCCTTCTCTCCTCCCCCTTTCTTATTCCTTTCTCTCTTTCCATACCTCTCTGCCTTTTCTACTCCTCCTCCCTTACCTTTTTAAGATTATAGTAATCTTACCAGTAGACTTGCCACAATCTCAGGCCATATGTGTTGAGCCTTGGTTTTTGCTGTGTTCTACACCAGTGTTTAAAGTAGTCTACTGGTTACTTGAGTCACCATTACTTGGTTTATTTCTATACTCTTTGATGATATCAACATGACTATGCTTATGTGTTATATGTTCTTTTAATGTCCTTCCGATCCTAATGTATACATGTTCATTCAAGGATAATCTGTTCTATTTTGCCTATGGTTATTCAATGTTGTTTAACAAATGCTTGAAAATGGATTCAACATAAAAAGTCATTATATATATATATATATGTGTGTGTGTGTGTGTGTGTGTATGTGTATGTATGTTTAGTATCACTTTAACTATTTTGGACTGCTACCTCTGCAGTAGTTCTCATACTCAAGTGCTCATGTAAATGATGAACCCGTACATTGGGCCGCATACTTTTTTTTTTATTTGCACCTAAACATGCTTGTAATAAATGGAGGCTACCTAATACAGAGAGAAGAATGCTAGTTGTTACCATCTGAGTTGATGAAGAATCACCATTGCCAAACTGCAGATGTTTCCAGTGTCTTTTGGTGGTCTGAATATTTTTAGTTCCACTGAAGCTCTCTGTATTTCTCCTTTTTCTTCTCATGCATATTTACATACCTTACTGCGGCATGTAGATGCAAGTACAGTATATGTATGCTGTTGATGTAATCAGATTAAGTTATATGAACATTTGTCTATTATCTCATGAAGCTGTCGCTTACTTGTCACTGTAGATGTTGCAGAATAATTCCTATTTTATTGGCTCTGCTCTTGATTTGTATATTCTTTTCTAAGATTGTGGTATATAAAGTAACTTTAATGGCACTATGATTTGGTCTGGGATGACATGTCCTCTTGCACAGACTGCACAGGTGAGGGTACATACTGGGAGATGAAGGTTCTGTGTAACTCCCACTAATCCTGTTTGCGAGCCTCGGTGCTGCTCCCTTTTTCAGACTTTAAGACTCCACGTCGGATAATTAAATACTCATATTTCACTTCACTGCGTAAACGGTTTGCCGTCAATCACTAAGAAGAAAAATAAAATCTACAGGGATAAATCTTTCATAGAAGCAGGGTTTTATATGATAAAAGTATGGCAACAGGTTTATTTTTATAGGTAGCAGGGAGGGGCTGCAGTAAAATGGGTGCAGCAGGTTTGGCAGTGATGCAATGGCCATCACCTCTCATTTTATTCAAATGCTTGATCAGCCTTAAGGGGAAATTTCTCACCCAATATTCTGTTTTTCCAGTGCAACTTCTTGTTTGTCAGCCAATCTACTAGCTTTATTTATGATGCTTCTACTCTCTTGGAAATATTGAGATCGGATAGCATGTTCCACAGTGTGTTGTGTCTGTAGCTGTTGAATCCAAATGCTCAGAGGTAGTTAGAGAATTATTTGTTTTTTACAAGACCAGAAAAGAGGAGCTATCCAAGGTTACTTAGGCTACTTTCACACTGAGGCGCTTTACAGGCTCTACAGCGCTAAAAATGGCGCCTGTAAGGCGCCTCTCCTGTGCCTCCAGTGTGAAAGCCTGAGTGCTTTCACACTGGAGCAGTGCGCTTGCAGGACGGTAAAAAAAAGTCCTGCAAGCTGCATCTTTGCAGCGCTATAGGAGCGGTGTATTCACTGCCGGCGCTTTGCGGGTGGTTTCTACCCTTTCGGCTGCTAGCGGGGGTTATAACCGCCCCGCTAACTGCCGAACAGCGCCGCTAAAACGACGGTAAAGCGGTGCTAAATATAGTGCCGCTTTACCGCCGACGCCCGCCCCAGTCTGAAAGTAGCCTAACTGCACTAAAAATCTCTGTGTGGGTTAGTACAAAAAGAAAATTGTAGTAAAAATCACTATAAACATTATACTATATTTGAATTGCCTTTATTACTGAAAACACCACATTGTGTTGAAGTTGAACTTAAAGGGGTTGTAAAGCTTTGTTTTTTGTTATGTTTTTTTAAATAACAAACATGGTATACTTCGCTCCTCTGTGCAAGGGTTTTGCACAGGGCAGCCCCGATCCTCCTCTTCTGGGGTCCCCCCGCGGCACTCCTGGCTCCTCCTCTCATTGAGTTCCCCATCAGAGACCCACTTTCCATGGGGCACTCATGCGAGCGCGCTCCCGAGTCCTGTTGCTGCGTCCATTGACAGACAGCAGGACTCGGCCCCACCCCCTGGCTCCCGTGTCACTGGATTTGATTGAAAGCAGCCGGAGCCAATGGCTCCCGCTGCTATCAATCTGTCCAATGAGGACCCGAGACCGCGGCTGCAGCAGCTGGGCTTGCTCCCGTCGCCAGAGCAATCGGGCTCAGGTAAGTAAAAGGGGGGCTGCTGCACTACAGGAGGTTTTTCACCTTAATGCATAGAATTGATTAAGGTGAAAAACCTTGAGGGTTTACAACCCCTTTAATGCTATTCCAGGCAAAAATTGCATTATGGTTGTGAAGAGACACATTGTTCCATAAAATAATAAGTATTTATAAGTATTCCAGGCAAAAAAAATAAAAAATCTGTTGGGCAAGGCTACCATAATCATTGCACAGTACATACATTATCCTTATGTAAAAGCACTAAATCACCAGATTTTGCCATTTACATGCTTCTTGTACTAGTTCTGTGTTAGGCCCCATAACATTATACAACCACAAAGCACAAGGATTCTCCCTCCTGTATTTATGGGATCTGGAAGTTGTGCAAGAGTGCCATTTGCTTGCTACATTGCATATGCTCTGGAATCATCAGACTGAACTCTGGCATTGTTCACTATGGAGAGCCATGTACAGATTTGTTTTCTTTCATGACATCTATGCTCTTGGATGTCTCTGCTTGCCGTTTACCAGGAGGGGGGCCAGAGGGGAAGGTAAGCAACTCCAAGTAAAGCCCAAAAATGTATTTTTGTGGATTTATTATTCATAATGATCAAAGTATAGTACCTGGAGATGGCTAGATGGCTGGTAATGAGATAAAATCATGAGACAAAAAGCAATGGCAACGGCAGGGGAAAAAGGTGATGTGTTTCACACAGATGGCATGCTTCGTCTAAACCATTACCACAGTCAGTGTTGTATTCTGATAGCAGGTTTCCCCACCGTTGTAATACAGTGGTTATTGCCGGCGACAGTAATCGTATAATGAAAACGTGACCAGCTGGTTGTACTGAAGTCTATCAATACATAGACTTTGGTACAACCAGCCTGCCCATAAATAGATCAAAATTCAGACGGTTCCTGCTGAATCGATTCATATATGGTGCTTACTAGCCTATTCTGCTTTTTACTTTGCAGGGGAAAAAAGAGGAAGTAAAACTCATAAGGGCTCCTTCACACGGACGTGTCCGTGTATGGAGCCCGCTCTGCTCGATCCCCGCTGAGCAGGCACACTGTGCAGCGACGGACCTGTGAGAACGCCGCTCTCCCCTATGGGGGATCGGATGATGACGGACCGTAGAGTACGTCGTCATCCGATCCGAAAACGGATGGAAAAGTAGGTTTTTCCTCCGTTACACTTTTTCGGATCGGAGCAGGTCGGATGTCAGCGGACATGTCACCGCTGACATCCGACGCTCCATAGAGATCTATGGAGGGTTCGTTCAGGTCCGCCTAAAAAACTGACAGGCGGACCTGAACGGATCGTCAGTGTGAAAGAGGCCTAAGGGTTTACTTCCTCTTTAAAGGATAAGTTCACTTTTTGAAAGGGAAAAAAAAAATGTGCATTTACAATTATTATTTTTTTTAGGAGCCTGTAAAGCATTGCCATGCAAGGCTCCTGCAGACTGTCAGAGTGAGCTAGCTGTCTGTAAATTGTACGGACAAGCAGTTTCACACTGACAGGAAGATTCAATGAAGCTCTGTGGTAGTTAATTGAGAGCTACAAACTGACAACCGAAAATGCTGTCAGTAGTAAATCCCTTCACAGAACACTGTGAATGTAAGGATGGAGCCGCGCTGATTTAAAAAAGTGACAGCTAGTACTGGGAACGTCCCCCTGTACTACTGTCAAATGGAGTGTGGGGATCACCGAGTGGCTGCAGGATTGGGAACATGTTAAATGTTCTCAAAGGTGAACTTATCCTTTAAGTTTCCTGATGGTGTTTGTTTCCTTTATTCTTCTGTTTTTTACGAGGGGTTTTCGATTTGTTAGGTGACAAGCTTCTCTTACCCACTGTATTTTGTTACAACTTTGTTGTCATTGAAGAAGGGGAACTGCTTAATCTACGTCAGACTGGCAGTGAGTCAATGTGACATCATAGTATTTGACTGCAGCTGACAGTACACATTGGTTGCATTGCATCCATCTTCACAGTTTGTGAGAAAGGAACTATAGCCAACCCCATAGGCTACAGGAAATCTAAAACCGTATACAAATGTAAGCCATCTTTAGGAAATATTTTGCTGTTGTATAACCTGTATAAAACAATGATTTATTTCTGCAGCTAAAATTATGTTAATGTTATGTTAAGCCACTGCTAATTTTGAAAAGGTTTTTTTATATCGCCTTTTTTTTTTAAACATTATCAATAAAACACATTTAGTAATCCAGTTTTACATATTATTTATATAGGCCGTTTGTGTTGTACTTGGCTGTTTTTAACTTGGTGTGCACAGACACATGATTACTGCAATAACGTACTGGTAATTCTTGATTTGTTTTTTTTATGTGTCTATTAGATCTAGGAAGCAAGCTCCCCCACGCACTTTTCCATCTCTAACATGTTTCATAGTGTTCTACATAGAGCACAAGATTATTCTGTTCAGTTTACAACAGTTGCAATCTAGACACGCAGATTAAATTTTTACAACCATTTTTGGAGAAGGCTTCCTTCTATTATATTTATGCCTTGTTTCATGGGTGGTTCTTTGCTTAATGGTGGCCTCCTAGGCAGTTCCATATGCCCAAATTCACTCCAGCCTCTGGACTGTCCCATACGCCTGACCTGCAAAACCAGGATTCCTCTGGCATGGTGGGTCACAAGTCCACTGCTGGAGTCTGGAAGGTTCTTCCTCCCATAGATTTGGAAGGTTCTGATGGTGATAACTAACTTATCAAGCTGAGGATGACTCCTAGATACCTTGGAGAAAGCTCTTCTGCTGATCAGTATTCTGGAGTTTTGTTTATTCCTTCAATGCTGGACATAACGTCTGCAAGGTCACTCAACCTGGATTCAGTTGGACAATGACACCACAGTGGCTTACATCCAACCACCAGGGTATGTTTCATGCTTGAGTAGAACTACACAGTCCAGCCCTGTCTGCCATGCAGTCTTGACTGGAATGGTACCTTGGTATTTCAAGTCCTCTGTCGCAGGTGGGGGACAATGGACGTGGACCTCCTGGCTTCCAGGTTGAACAACCACTGTTTAGGTTTTTCTTTCGGTAGGTATCATCTAGCTTTTGCAGATGCTCTGGTGACTCCATGGTATCAGTTGAACCTAATATGTTCCTGTCTTCCTTGAAAACTCCTTCCTCGTCTGCTCAAGGTGGAGGACATTCCGGTAATTCTCATTGCACCAAACTGGCCAAGGAAGATATAGTACATTGTCCTTGTCAAGCTCATGGCAGGCTCTCTGTGAACCCTCCCAGATCGCTAGGACCTTCTGTCTCGAGGGCTGGTTTACTTCCCTGCTTCTGTCACTGGTTTTAACAGATCTAAGGGACCCTGTAAAATCCTTTTTTTTAAAAATTATTTTAAGGTACACGGATCTCTCCCCTCAGTCCTTACTATAATCCGCTCTTGGAATTGCTTGCTACAAAACCACAGTAGTAAGCCATGTAACAGCACTTGAAATCTCCATACATTTTTCTTACTATGAGGTGGTACTAGCAGTAGTCAGTCTGTGAGCCTACCTCAGTCTGCTTTCTCTTTTGGCAGAAGAAAATGTATTTCATTTTTGATTTACATTATGGATATCTGCTTTGCCGATCTGCTTTTAAATTTTGGATAGAACTGGGACAGGGTTATTTTATTTTTATTTTTTTTAATACTTCAGTGAATTAATACAGATTAATCACCTACTTCTCCCCAAATTGTGACCAAATTTTGATCTGTGTTGCCGTTCTCACTTGACAGAAATCCATCTGGTTTGCTGGAAAACTTTGCATGATCAACGGCTGAAGCTATTGATCAGTATATTCTGACAGCCTTGAGTCCTCTCTGTCAGAATACAGTGTCTCAGTGGGGAGGATTTCTCTATCCACCTTCATTGTGTGGATGGAGGAATCTTTTTTTTTTTTTTTTGGTTTGCTCGATGGCTGAAGGAAATAAAAACTATCCTTCTATGACCAGCCTAAGGGACCTTACACACCGGGCATGCTCCTTTTGAACAGGCGTTGAACTGAGCAGGTGGCTGGCTGGTCTGTATCCGCTCGGCTTATACAGAGCGCCCACAGACAAAGCCTGCTCTCCTATGGGTGGTTGGATGTAAACAGACTGCCCGTCCATTTACACCCGACTGCCCTCCGATCTGCTAGACGAATGGTGAAACGGATCCCAATTTGTCTGTTTTTATTGGATCAGATGTCGGCGGGTATCAATGGACACATGTCCATTGACACCCGCTACTCCATAAAAAAGATTGGAGGGTCCAGTCGGGTCCCCCTGAAAAACTGATCCGCCCGTGTGAAAGGGCCCCAAGTCATTATTTCAGCTCCCTCCTCCTGTCAAGTTTGTCACCGCACGTGCATGCAGCAGTACCTCGTTAACTGTTAGTGCCTCGCCCAGGCTTAGTGTTACTGAGTGAAGCTTTTCTATGTTTTAGGGGACATCTAGGGATGTTAACTATGCATTAGTGGTACCCTGAAAAATGTACTTTTTTTTTTTCTGGAATTTCCCATGGAAAAATAGCTTAGCTTTTGTTATAGCGGTGCTAAAATTCATAGGGAAATAAGATAGGATGCTAATCTCTGTTTCCTCAGCACAGTCTACGTCATTCCTGTTGCTTTCTTCCCTATTCAGCAACCGTAAATCTTACAGCTGTCAGCCTCTAGTTGCTCTGATTGCATACAAATTGAAAGCGTTTAGGTATGATATGATTTTGGTAAATCTAAAGGAAAATTTGTACAAGAAAATTGTGTAATGAATGGCCAGCTTAAAGCCGTAGTAAATCGAGTTTAAAAAAAAAAAAAATGGCCCCCCCGCAGATTCATCTCGTAATGTGCTACTATGCACCGCAAGACAGGAAGTGTGTCACTGATTGGATCAGGTAAAATAGAGGAGAAAAAGCATAAAAAAAAAAAAACAAAAAAAAAAAACTAATGAACCACATTCTTTCTTCCTTCCTTGAGTAACTGCTTGTAACACATCTGGTGTATAGGGGAGAGTCTGATCAGTAACTGGATTTTCTCTCCTCCATGCTCCTAGAGGTGGAGTGTCCCTCAGCGTCCTCACATTCGATGTTGGGTTATAGACCCTGTCCAACAGCACGCAGGATCCAGGATAAAATCTATCCTAATTGTACAGTACAGGACACAGGCTGGGTATTCGGAATCCCTGAGTTATAGGCTAGTACTTTCAGGTGATGGGACATGCCTCATGGACATACCCCTATAACTCTACTCAACTATGTGAGATCTCAGTTTTTTTGCTAGGGTCCTTGGGCGATACACCTCTTGTCCCTTACAGAGAAATAATTTGCTTAACTTTATTATTTTCTTTATTTATTATTTTACTAAGTATTCTTCAATCATTAAACTCCTAATTGTCTTCTGGATTCCATGTGGCCATTGATACCTGCTGACATCTGGTCCAATAAAAACAGACAAATGGGGATCCGTTTCACCATCCGTCTAGCAGATCGGAGGGCAGTCGGGTGTAAATGGACGGGCGGTCTGTTTACATCCGACCACCCATAGGAGAGCAGGCTGTGTCTGTATCCGCTCTGTATAAGCCGAGCGGACACAGATCAGCCAGCCACCTGCTCAGTTCAACGCCTGTTCAAAGGAGCATGCCCGGTGTGTAAGGTCCCTTAGGCTGGTCATAGATGGATAGTTTTGATTTCCTTCAGCCATCGAGCAAACCAAAAAAAAAAAATGAATCCGCCATCCACACAATCAAGGTGGATAGAGAAATCCTCCCCACTGAGACATTGTATTCTGACAGCGAGGACTCAGGGCTGTCAGTGTGAACATTTTCTGGATTTGAGGAGGAGTAAATTCCAAGCCCAGCTCCCTCTCCCATTCTCTAATGAAGTAGGGGTGGACGTTGATTGTGCACTTAACACAAGCGTGTACGTTAGTGAAAGGAGATGCCCTGATTCTGGAAGCCTCACCTACAGCGATTCAAATGGAGATACAGTCTTGTGGCTGTAGGTCCCGTTTTAGGCTATTAAATAAAGTCTGCCAACTGGCGGTATCTCCATTCCGCATCATTCGCCCAAGATTGGAAAAACCGTATGTCTTTACCTTGCAAAAACCATGGAAACTTTCCGAAGGGTGCTAAGGTAGACGGTGAAGAAGCAAAGTGACATGCCCCATTTAATCTGTCCCACACAGCAAACGTATTAAAAGTCAAGGTAGACCTTCAATTTGAGAGTCCCCTATCAGGTGATAGGATCCATGATGATGCCCCTGCCAGATTTCTATCCACCATAATTTTTTCTACAGGGACCCAAACGTGATATTATGATGCCAATTCAAAATCCTCACCAGGGCTGTGGCTTTGTAGTAAAGTGATATATCAGGAAGACCCACCCACTTACATCAGTAATTAAGGGCCAAAGCAGGGGTGAAAGGAGATACTTTTAAAGAAATTAAAGCTGGATGCTAGCTGCAGGTTTTTTCATTTTGGCTTTTTTAAGCTGCAATGACTGCTTCTCGGGATGTGTTTTAGATTTGCACTTGGTAGGCCTAGAAATTAAATCCACTTTTTATACATCTAACTTATCTATCCCATATTTTATTTTCAAGTTGAATTTTAGTGCAGTGGAGACTTGCTTTAGCTCATTATGTGACATTACGTTTCTTTTTGCTAAACTTAAACCTGTGTTTTGGTGTGTAGCATGAATGCACAGATGTCAGATGACATTTGTTATTCTCCTGCATCCCAGACTAGTGGCCTCTTTTATTCTTCTGGGAAGGAGAGAGCTGCAAAAAAATGAATTGCCTTTGTAGTTTTTGTAGAAGGAAATCAATTAGTCTTCCGTGTGTTTTATTGTTAATTGTAGGTCTTAAAAAGTTTTCTGCATGTTAACTTTAGTAGTCAGTGACTACTCTGGGAAAAGTCTTTTGTGACGTTTAAAGAGGATCTGAACTGTACAAGCTCTCTGCTCAAGAACGGCAAGCAGAGGATAAAGATTTATTTACCAATGTTGTATGTAGGCTGCCTGTGTCTGATTTTTGTTTTCTTCCCCTGCCCCCCCCCCCCCCCCCCCACTACTGAACTTCTGTGCCTTTTATCTCTGTGTGGCGGTGGCCATCAAGACTAGTAGTCAGGGGCATTGGTGCCTTAGAATTTCACTTTGCAGATATATGGCTATGAGACTGTAGGTACAGGGCATGCGCTGCTGTTTTTCAGAAGGAATTCAAGAAAAAAGGCACATTTTTTCAAAAAACTGCTTAAGCACAATTACAGTGCCTTGAGTATTAAAAGTAAGTAGTAGTAAAAGCATTCACACCCTTTGAAATTTTCCACATATTGTCATGTTACAACCAAAAACGTAAATTTATTTTATTGGGATTTTTTGTGATAGACCAACACAAAGTGGCACATAATTGTAAAGTGGAAAAAAAAAATGATAAATGGTTTTAATTTATTTTCTTTACAAATATCTGAAAAGTGTGGTGTGCGTTTTTTTTGTATTCAACCTTCTTATGAACTGTTATGTTTGGATGTCGGTGATCTTTCCATCTTCCATAGCAGAGCCCCATTGTCTGCCCGCTCACTACATTTGAACTGTTTGAACTTTCAGTGGCCATTAGCATTTGATTTGCATTTATGACTTATTTGCACTGGCACGCACATTTGCACTTGTTATTGGTGTAAGCCAATACTAATAGTTACTTAGCACATTATATATAATTATTCACTTTGCACTAACATTGTTGGAATTTTGTGTATATATACATTATTTGTGGATTCACATTTACGCACGTCTCACTTATAGCGCTGGACTTTTTTACTTTTAATTATTTGCGCAATTTGTCAGATTGTAATGCTAGCAGCTTTTTGTTTTATGGTAGCGCAGTAATTCTTATTTCATTTCCTTTGTATTTAGCCTCCTGAGTCAATACTTTGTAGAACCAACTTTGGCTGCAATTACAGCTGCAAGTCTTTTTGGGTATGTCTCTACCAGCTTTGCACATCTAGAGAGTGACATTTTTTCCCATTCTGCTTTGCAAAATAGCTCAAGCGCTGTCAGATTGGATGGAGAGCATCCATGAACAGCAATTTTCAAGTCTTGCCACAGATTCTCAATTGGATTTAGGTCTGGACTTTGGCTGGGCCATTCTAACACATGAATATGCTTTGATCTAAACCATTCCATTGTAGCTCTGGCTGTATGTTTAGGGTCGTTGTCACATGGAAGGTGAACCTCCTCCCCAGTCTCAAGTCTTTTGCAGACTCCAACAGGTTTTCTTCTAAGATTGCCCTGTATTTGGCTTCATCCAGCTTCCCTGTCCCTACTGAAGAAAAGCATCCCCACAACCTTATGCTGCCACCACCATGTTTCACGGTGGGGATGGTGTGTTCAGGATGATGTGCAGTGTTTTCCGGCACACATAGTGTTGTGCTTTTAGGCCAAAAAAGTTCCATTTTGGTCTCATCTGACCAGAGCATCTTCATCCACATGTTTGCTGTGTCCCCCACATGGCTTCTCGCAAACTGCAAACGGGACTGCTTACGGCTTTCTTTCAATGATGACTTTCTTCTTGCCACTCTATAAAGGCCAGATTTGCAAAGTGTATGACTAATGGTTGTTCTGTGGACAGATTCTCCCACCTGAGCTGTGGATCTCTGCAGCTCCTCCAGAGTTACCATGGGCCTATTGGCTGCTTCTCTGATTAATGGTCTACTTGCCCGGCCTGTCAGTTTAGATGGACGGCCATGTCTTGGTAGGTTTTCAGGTGTGCCATACGCTTTACATTTTCAGATGGTGGATTGAACAGTGCTCTGTGAGATTATCAAAGCTCTGGATATTTTTTTATAACCTAACCCTGCTTTAACCACTTAAGCACTTTTTACGATTTGGCACTACGTCGCTTTAACTGACAATTGCGCGGTCATGCAATGCTGTACCCAAATTAAATTTGCGTCCTTTTTTCCCCACAAATAGAGCTTTCTTTTGGCGTTTTTTTTTTGCCATATAAACGAATAAAGACCGAAAATTGAAAAAAAAAAGCAAAATATTTTCTACTTTTTGTTGTTCTAGTACAATAAACTCCAATTTTAGTCATACATTTAGACCAAAAAGCATTCAGCCACATGTCTCTGACAAAAAACAAATTCAATAAGCATATATTTATTGGTTTGCGCAAAAGTTTTATAGCGTCTAAAAACTAGGGTACATTTTCTAGAGTTTACGCAGCTTTTAGTTTGACTGCCTATCTCATTTCTTGAGGTGCTAAAATGTCAGGGCAGTACAACCCCCCCCCCCCCCCCCAACTTACTCCATTTTGGAAAGTAGACACTCCAAGGAATTTGCTGAGAGGCTTGTTGAGCACATTGAATATTTTATTTTTTGTCATAAGTGATTAAAGAAAGACAAAAAAAACCCACTAAGTTGTCACTGAAATTATATATTGCTCAAACATGCCATGGGCATATCTAGACGCATGTTGAGCATTTTGCAGATCTCGCTTTTTGTCACAAAGTTTGGAAAATTGAAAAAAGTAAAAAAAATAAAACTTTCCTTTTCTTCATTTTCAAAAATAAATGAGAGCTGCAAAATGCTCACCATGCCTCTTAGCAAATACCTTGAGGTGTCTACTTTCCAAAATGGGGTCATTTGCAGGGGTTATGTGCTATCTTGACATTTCATGGCTCCGTAACTGTGATGGGTAGTGAGGAGTGAAATCACCATTTTACGCTATTAGAAAGCCTGAAGGCGGTGCTTGGTTTTCAGGGTCCTGTATACGGCTAGGCTCCCAAAAAGTCCCACACATGTGGTATTTCCATACTCGGGAGAAGCAGCAGAATGAAGTTTGGGGTGTAATTTCACATAGGCCTATGGCATGTTTGAGCAATATATCATTTAGTGACAACTTTGTGAGAAAAAAAAAAGTATTGTCGTTTTCCTGAAACTTGTGGCAAAATATAAAATATTCCATGGACTCAACATGCCTCTCGGCAAATAGCTTGTGGTGTCTACTTTCCAAAATGGGGTCATTGGGGGGGTTGAACTGTCCTGGTATTTCATGCACAACATTAAAAGCTTATGCCACATATAACCCACTCTTCTAACCACTGGAAGACAAAGCCCTTTATGACACTTTTTGTTTACATGAAAAAAAAATAAAAATTTTTGCTAGAAAATTACTTTGATCCTCCCAAACATTATATATATATATATATATATATATATATATATATATATATATATATATATATATATATATATATATATATATATATATATATATATATATATATATATATATATATATATTCTATTATATTATATTTATATATAATATATATAATTTTTTTTTTTTTTAACGCAAAGGCCCTACAGATTAAAATGGTGAGAGTTGTAAAAAAAATTTTTTTCACTCCGTATTTGCGCAGCGGTGTTTCAAACTTAATTTTTTGGTGAAAAAAAAAACACTTTTTTGAATTTTAATGCACTAAAACACACTATATTGGCCAAATGTTTGGTAACATAAAAGATTATCTTATGCCGAGTACATAGATGCCAAACATGACATGCTTTAAAATTGCGCACAACCGTGCAGCAGCGACAAACTACATAAATTTTAAAAGCCTTTACAGGTTACCACTTTAGATTTACAGAGGTGGTCTACTGCTAAAATTCCTGCCCTCTGATGTTCTCGGTAATACCTCACATGCATGGTGCAATTACTGTTTACATATGACACGAGACCGGCGCTTGCGTTCACCTTTGCGCGTGAGCATAGGGGGACATGCTTTTTTATTTATACACTGTTCCTTTTTTTTTTTTTTTTTTTTTTGATCGCTTTTATTGTTATCACAAAGATTGTATATATCCCCTATGATGGCAATAGGTAGTGACAGGTACTTTTTTATTTTTTATTTGTCTATTAGTCTCTAGATCTCTCCTCTACCCTCAAAGCATCTGACCACACCAAGATCGGTGTGATAAGATGCTTTCCCAATTTCCCAATGGCGCTGTTTATATCCAGCAAAATCTAAGTCATGAAGTGCTCGTAGCTTCCGGTTTCTTAGGCCATAGAGATGATTGAAGCCATTCTGGTCTTCGATCAACTCTGTGGTCAGCTGGCGGAACCACTGGCTGCATTCTCAGGTTCCCCGATGGGGCAGGAGAGGCTGAGAAAACCATGGAACACGGGGGGGACATTCCCTCCCACTGCTTGTAAAAGCACTCTAGTGGTTAATTGGCTGCTAGGATTGCTTATTCATGAAAGCCGACCACTGGCTGAAAAGAGTGGTACCAAGATGATACCTAAACCTGCAGATATCATTCTGGTATAACCAAAGTCCAGCAACATACCAGTACGTTGCTCGTCCTTGCCTGTGGGCTGAACGAAAAAAGAGACTGATCGGTGGGTATGCCCACCATTAGAATACCGCCCTTCATCCACCCACTTCTAATGATGGGCATACATGCACTGTTTTTTGTTGTTTTTTTTTTATTTTAAACTGTGGTGGTGAAATTGCCTCTTACAGCGCTAGTCGCTGATTTATGTATCGTGAGAACAAACGCTGTTGCTGTCAGGATAAATGAATCAGTGCTGCAGCTGAATGGTATACCTGAAAAGAAAATAATGGTTAACAATAAAACACAGTAAACAGTTTACTGTAGTAAAAGTATAAAATAATTACATACCTGAAAAGCAAACATGATAAAACATTGCAGTTAAAAAATACAGAAAAAAAGAGCAGTACAATAGCGAGAGAGAACAATAAAATGACTACTGTTTTTGGCTTTTTTTTTTTTTGATTTTAACACTTATTTGTAATTGTAATGGTTCCAGGTTCGGGTCCCTCAAAATGCAATGGCATCTTTGGAGACCCTGTGAAAGTGTACCCTAGACTGTGCAGTGCTGTACCCTACGCTAATATTACACTAGTGTCTGGTAGCGTTCAAAACATTCACCGATGCAAAGACCAGGTTGGCCAGGACAGGAGGGACAATAATAGCGGGTGTCACACCTATATCCGCGATTGCTACAGGCACGACATCTTCTTTGGGGTGATCGTTGGGTAGGGGTACCAGGGAGGACATACGGAAAATGCCTCTCATATAGCCGGCTCACTGCATTTGGATTGGGAAGTTGGGCCACAGCACCATCTGGATACAGAAGGGCTGTGATGATCTCTTTCTGGAATTTAAGGAAGGATCCAGTTCGTCCTGACGCTTTGTATAGCACATAAGCGTTCAGCAGAGCCAGTTGGAATAAGTATACAGACAGTTTTTTGTACCAGCGTCTGGCCTTACGGGCAATTAAGTACGGCGCCATCAACTGTTCGTTGAGGTCCACCCCTTCCATATTAAGGTTGTATTCGTGGACACGGGGGGGTTTCTCCACAACATCGGTCGCCGTTGGAATTCGGACTGTCGTATCTGCGTGAAGGGAGGACAGAATGAAAACATTCTTATTATCCCTCCACTTTACTGCAAGCAAATTATTACTTCTCAAGCAGTCTCTCTCCCCCAGTCTAAGACGGACTCTACAAGCCGCAGGGGTAAGCCCTGGCAATTAGATCGCACTGTGCCACATGCGCCAATTCCATGATCTAACAAGTTTTAAAAAAGTGGCATGCTCGTGTAATAATTGTCCACATACAAGTGGTGTCACCCTTATTCAAAAAGGGGTACCAAATCCCAAACAATCTTGCAGCGCTCCTTATGTAGTCTGGGCAGTTCTCGGGCTCCATGTGACTATCTTTTCCCTCGTAAACCATAAAATTATATGTATAGCCTGTTGCCATGTCACAGAGCTTATACATCTTGACCCCATATTTGGCACGCTTGCTGGGAAGATACTGTTTGAATGACAAGCGGCCAGAAAATTTAATCAGGGACTCCTCAACGCAGACAACCTGATTGAGAGTAAACAAGGCTGCAAACTGGTTATAGTAGTTTACGAGGGGCTGAATTTTGTGGAGCCGATTGTATTCAGGGTCACTCCAAGGACGACAAAGTTCATTGTCATTGAAATGCATGAACCTGCAAGATCTGCTCGTAACCCTGGTCATGGATGCAGAGAACACGGGCATATGGTGAATTGGGTCAGTGGACCAATATGACCGCAACTCACTTTTACTATGCCAATGGGAAGGGATAGGCCCAGGAAGGTCTTAAATTCGGAAACCGTAATAGGTTTCCAATCTCTGGCAAGGGTCAATTGGGGATTGGCGGCGATGAATTGACCAGCATACAAATTGCTTTGGTCCACAATAGATCTGTAGAGATCTTCCATGAAAAACAGCGAATAAATATCAAGTTACGTAAAATCAACTGTTAACCATCTGAATGCCGGGTTGGCCAGTAAATGAGGGAAGTACAGGTGCTGCAGAAGTGGTGGGCTCGCAATTAGGAATGGCATATTCTGCAGGAAGGGCACTATGGGCTCGACGGACCTTTGTTTGTCTTCTTGGTGGCTGCGGGACACTACTTGTGCTAGCCACTGCACCAGCTTGAACTGCACTTATGGGACTCGCCACTTCACCACGTGATACTGCAGTGCTGGATGTACGACCAGGGTGTACTAGGCCGTTGGTGCTTGCCAGTTCACCAGAAGGATGAGCGGCACTAGTACTGGCTCTCTGCTCCATATGAGAGCCCTGTGGTTCTTGCACCTCAATAGAGGAAGAACAGGGTAGGGTACGCCTGACCTTGGCAGGGACCACTACTCCGTTATCAGCGCTATCTGTCAGGGGGCCGCTGTTGTCTACTGGATCGTATTCTGAGCCTGAATCTTACAGATGGGTGACTTCCTCTTCACTCTTATCTGTCATGCTCAGAAATGTGTAGGACTCTTCACTAGTGTACCTTCGATTGGACATTGTAGCCTCTAAATTTACTGGTACAACTAATGAGACTCAGACAAAAATAGCACCTGATTGTCAGAGCCTGCTTCAATTGCTACCAAAAAAACTGTTAGCAGTTGCAGGGATTAGGCCTGACTCTGCAAACGCTGCAGTTATGTTTGTTGTGTTTTGTAAGTGACAGTGATCGACTGACACTTGGGTTGGCTGCGCAGAGGGGCTAAACGCAGGTGCTAGCAGGTATCTGGACTGATCCCACTAACACTGCATTTTTGGGAACCCTAAACTACTGGGGACACTAGTATAGATCTAATCGGATCAAAGATGTTGATCCGTTCAGACACTACTACTAAGGGAAGCATATAGTGCGTGGGTGTTGGTGCTACTGGAACTAATCTGACGCTGCCTGGGGCTGATGCAGACCCTAACTGATGCTAAAACCCAACTGATGTCATCCGTTGTGTGATCAGTGGGTTAAACCTTTATTAAGTAATATACCCTGACGCTATAAAAAATAACTAACTAGCGTCACCCGTGACACAATACGGTGGTCAGAAAATAGGTCTACTAGTGACACTGCTGACGGGGTGAAAGGGTTAACCGTGGGTTAAAGCCTTTATTTAGAGGGGGTACCCTAGACCTACCTGGGCCTACTACTAGCTGCCCTAACGCTGATTAGTGTCACAAGTGGCACCAATGCAGTGATCAGGAAAAATCTGAAAACTGCACTTGGTGACAAAGAGTGAAGGGATTAACTGGGGGGTGATCAGTGGGTGAAATGTGTGCCTACGTGTAATGCGTCAGTGTAGTGTTGGTGCAACTCACTTTTAGATGTCCTCTCTCCTGTCTGGAACCGAAAAGAATTCCACGAGGGGAGATGACATCACTTCCCCTGCCTGTGTTTACACTTACAGGCAAGGGAAGTATTTCATTGGTCAGAACCGATCAGCAGGTCCAGGTCAGAAATCATTGGACTAGACCTGAGTACTGATTGGTTCTGCAATGAAACCGATCGCCGCTGGGGCGCAAGCGACGTACGGGGACGTGATTTTGCGCACCCGTGCCATTCTGCCGACGTATATCAGTGTGAGCCGGTCGGGAACCGGTTAAACTTCTCCGCAACGTAGTCCCTGACCTGTCTGGTGTGTTCCTTGGCCTTCATGATGCTGTTTGTTCACTTAGGTTCTTTAACAAACCTCTGAGGGCTTCACAGAACAGCTGTATTTATACTGAGATTAGATTACACACAGGTGGACTCTATTTACTAATTAGGTGACTTCTGAAGGCAATTGGTTGCACTAGATTTTAGTCAGGGGTATCCGCGTAAAGGGGCTGAATACAAATGCATGCCGACTTTTCATATAGTTTTGTAAAAAATAATGAAAACCATTTATCATTTTCCTTCCACTTCACAATTATGCGCCACTTTATGTTGCTCTATAACATAAAATCCCTATAAAATACATTTATGTTTTTGGTTGTAACCTGACAAAATGTGGAAAATTTCAAGGGGTGTGGAATACTTTTTCAAGGCACTGTACATTTGTAGATGTTCACAAATAGTATTATTTGGTACGTTGGCACAATTAGCAGTAAATGTTTTGTATCTCATAGTCTACTAGTTGAGTTGCTGCTCACCCCTGCTCTGTGCACCGTGAAAACTGACTATAGATGAGTCGTCCTTCCTTCCTTTTTTTTTAACTTGGTTACGCTAGCAATGATTGACTGGGCACTTTTACCCTTCCTGCCTAGGCCAATTTTCAGTTTTTAGTGCTGTTGCACTTTGAATGACAATTGCAGTCATGTAACACTGTACCCAAACAACAACATTTTTATAATTTTTTTGAGACAGAGCTTTCTTTTGGTGGTATTTAATTGCCATTGGGTGTTTTATTTTTTGCTAAACAAATGAAAAACATTTTTCTTATTTACAAAATTTTATAAAAGAAACAAAGTCATTTTTTTCCCTTCATTGATGGACACTGATGAGACGGACGCTGATAGATGTCACTGGCAGCACTGGTGGGTACTGCCAATCAGTGCCCACTGATCGTCATATGACACCCTCTCGGCAATGTGCGATTGCGCTGTAGCTGTCATTTTGGCTATAATGCAGTCGTGAAGAGGTTAAGCTGGCCATACCTGTATTGTAATTTTGAATCTACCAATTGACCTCTATACAATCACCCTGTTGACAACCACCAGCCTGCAACACTGATCAGTGTATTCTGACAGCAGGGAAGTCTCCCCGCTGTCAGAACACAATAGCTCATCAGGAGGAATCAGGTTAGTTTTTTTTCCACTATACCCGCTGCCTGAACAAAAAAAAAACCCTGTCTAATATATAGGCTGCCTTGCTTTGTGTTCTTGTTATATTATTCATCTATACATTCTGTTAATAAAATATAGTATACACCAGTTGCATTAGTGTTGAATTTGTCTTATGAACCACCCTGTATGCCATGTTGCATTTTTCTTGCTTTAGAGATGATCACTTTGTTTTCCCAAGTTCCTGTCTGATTTTTGATGTGGATGTTGGATGCAGCTATTGACGTTCTATTGTTCTACCACACCTGCCTATGATGAGATGTTGCAAAAAGAACTGGATGGAAGAATGCTGAATATCCATTAGCTCTAATCTCATAAATCTAGGCATACATGTAATTAATTATATGAAAGCTGTTTAGCTGACTTGTTTGTAAATGAAAGTGTTTTGTACTGTTGTGGAGCACAAAGCACTGCATACATTGGCTATACACAGTATAAAGCATAACAGTCTTTACCCATTTCGTTTTAGGATTCGTTTCACTAATGAAACTTTCAGTCTTGCTGTCCTTGATTAAATGCTTTTAAAGGGTGGATGATTATTATTAGTATTGTTGCTATTATTATTATTATTCACATTACATACTTGGCACATGGCATGTCATATCAGCATGGCCTTTGTAAAAGAAATCCCCGCTTACATGTATATTTATCATAGAAATCTAAGCATGAAATAAAACGCAATATTTCTATAGCATACTGTTTGGGTTTTTTTGTTTTGTTTTTAGGATGGAGTTAAAGTGGACCTTCAGTCATGTTATCATTTTTCCATCTATTAAATCTTCTGCCCTTGTTGTTTTTAACTTTAGATAGTAAAACTTTTTTTTTTCTGACAGTAAATACCTTATACAGCCCACTTCCTGTTTCTTGTCTGGTGTTTAGCCTAGGCTTGTGACATCATGCACAGCTCTCTCTCACTCTTGTAAGCGTTAGCCAGGAAGGGAGGGGGGATGAGTCATAAGAGGGGCAATGAGCGCTTCAGGGCTGCAGAGCTGGAGGTGTGCCTCTGTGTAAATCCAGGAAGTGAACAGGCAGCAGCTTCAGCTGCCCACAGTTAAAATGGCTGCAGCCAGACTCAGTGGAGGCAGATTTCTGCAGCATATTTGGCAAGTACAGAATCACAGTGTATGTATATATATATATATATATATAATATTCAAAGTGGTTTGGTTGGATGGGGGAAGCTTCAGAGTGGCAAAGATGTTTTTATTACAAATTATGTGAGCAGACTGCAGTTCCTCTTTAATAGGGTGTCCCATATCTTAATGGGGGCTAAAATGGAAGATACATGCAAAAGCTTTAAAAAGGTGATGTTGTTGAATATAGTATTTGGGTGTGTTTAATAATTGTAAAGAAAGTAACAGTTTTCTTTATTATTGCTGATTGTTTTGTGACTTTGGTACTTTGGTACTTGTGATGTTAGCTGACGATGGGAGGATAGCTAAAAATCCTTCTGGGGAAGCTTGGGTTTAGATGTGTTTATTGTCTTTTGATTAACACTCTCCTCATACATAAATGCTCTATGTACTGTCCTAATAGCCAATTTTGTTACTTTTTTTTTTTTTCTTTTGAAGGAACTAAAACGATCAGTACCGGCTGGACTTGGCCTTTCTGAAACTCGAATCACTCATGGCTTTGATGACGGTAAAGAAGGAATCTTCGAAGCCACGCCTTATCAGGGTAAGACACTTACTTGACTTGTTTGGATCGGCTTCAAAAGTAGTCACTAACTAAAGTCACTAACCTCTCATGACTTTTTAGGATACCAGAATGATCTTTACAAATCAAGAAATTCCTGTGCAGAAAAAGTAAATGTGTATCTATGTCTATAGTGCTCCATTCACACCTGAGCATACTGGAATCATGGGCAGAATCGTGGCATAACACAAGATGCGTTAGTGAAGCCATTTTTTCCTAATGGCACCCCAAACACAGCGCGATTGACGAGCCACAAAACACGCTAAAATCAGGGCAACCAACTCAACACCAAACGCTCCAGGATCTGTGCCAAAATTTGGTACATGAGCTTCTTCAGTGTGTTTTTGGACTAGAGGGATGCCCATTCAGAAGAATAAGTACAAGAATAAGTACATGCAACATTTTAGGTTAACTGTGTGGGTAACTTAGCATATCATTAGGTGGGGATTTGCATGTTAGAGAGTACAGAGGCTAAGGGCTTAAGGTCACTTGGCACTGTTGCACCTTACCTCTTTCTTTTCATAGCACTGAACAAGGAATTTAGCAGGATTTGCAAGTCAAGGAAATCCCAGTGTAGGCAGGTTCCTTATTGATAGAACATTTCTGTTTTTTACTCTGTTGGGTCTTATTCATATCTATCAAAGCCTATTCTAATTTAATGATAAAGTCTAGATTTTTATTAAGTTCAGAAAAAAAGAATATAGACATAACCTAAGCAGGGTATCCATATATGGATGACCATCTAAATTGATCATACCCTGGAGCCACAGGCTTGTCATGGTGTGAAGCAGATCTCCAGGCATACAGCTCAGAGACAAATATGTTCTGTTAAAGCCAGACAGTGTATCAGATCCTTTTACCTACTTTGTAATTAAACTGAACAACTTGATTAAGTCCTGGGTGCTTTCTATACTTTTCCTCCTAGTGTGCTGAAACGCACGGGCCTATAGGAAACTAATGTAAATACAGAACAATCAAAGCCTAGAATTTATATTGGCTGTGTATAAAATTTCAGGTATAAAATTTCAGATATAACTAGAGTCAACACTATTACTTAGATTTGGATAGATCAGTGAGGATTAAAGCTGTATTAAACCTAAACCAAAAATGGTAAATATTGGTGCTTACCAATCATTTGATGTGGTGGCTGCATTTAGTTTTTTTTTTTTGTTTTTTTTTTTTGTTTTTTGTTTTTTTTTTTTTTAGGATTTTTCCCTCTGTTTTCACTATTTCTATCTATCACTGATCTGGCTAGAAACACACCTCCTGTATTAGAGTGACCCCACTCTGGATGAGGGAGCACAGAGGAAACTTTGGACAGCAGCATTGTCAGCCTGCAGGGAGGGGGGTGTTAACAGCTAACACTGCCATTGCAGTAACAGGTTTTTGGGTTTTTTTGGGGATAAAGGTTTTACATGAATATATAAAAGCTGATCCATTGTAAGCATCCCTGTCAGTAGTAAATTGTTTGTTTCAAAACTCTAACTGCTACATTTACAGGAAAGCTTGTTCTTTAAAAAAAAAAAAAAAGACTTACTGACCATATCGCCTGGTGAAAATAAAGGAAAGAAAGCCTAAAAAAGAAAACTAATGCAGCTAACGCATCTAAGAATTGATAAGCTGCACTATGTTTTAGCTTTTGGGTTTAATTCTGCTTTGAGAACTTCTGTCAGGTTTTTATTCCTGTATGTGTCACGTTTAGGGACATTCACCCTCAATTGTCCTGATCACCAATGTCTTCAGAAATGAATGAGAATGTAAATGCAAAATTTTGAGTTGCCACCAGAATGGTAATAGAGGGGTTAATCTTCCATTGGAGACACTTGCTCCTGTGGTAAATGTCCTAAGAGGGAATTTTCCTCACATTGGAAATATTATTCTCTCACATACTGTTGACATTACAGGACCGAAAGCTCCCTAATGGCAAAAGATACAGGTGGCAAAAAAAAGTCTGACCGCTGTTTTAACCCTCCTCTATCCAAAATAGGGGGTGGGGGGGTTGGCTTAAGATATACTTGTATTTTATCTGAGTTACATATATTTGGATTTAATAGTGTTTTATCTCTGCCTAAGGTTCAGCTTAAAATAGTTTTATCCCCTTTATGTACACCCTGATTGGTTTTGCAGTGGTGTAAAGCCTGGTAGACACTAACTGTTTTTGCGTTTATTTTTCATTCAGCCCAGCGGGCTCAACGAAAAAAAAAACTGAAGTGCTCAGGAGGAGCCGTTTTACTAACTATGCAATGTTAGTACAGCCATCTCCCCCACTGAGGTATTGTTTTCTGACGGGGGACAGCCCCTCCGTCACAACGCAATCGGTCAGCACTCTTAGCCATTGGCCGAGAGTGCTGATAGGCAGACCTTTTTCAATCATGCAACTTCAACAGGAGCTGGCCTAACGGCCGGCTTCTGTCAGACCCGCTGCTGTATACACGGGCCGAAAGTCACCCAATTTCTATTAAACCGGCTGATGCCACCTGATATTTTAGCCCTTGTGTACAGCCCTTAAGTCTAAGGATGGGTTCTAGTATTCAGAGTCAGCTTTGTACTTTCCTTTTGCTGTCTATTTTGCTTTTAGACATGAAGCTAGTTTTAGAAGATGCTTTTGTTTTTATTTTTTTTAAATTTTATTTTACGTTATCCCAAAGGGCCAGTTCACGCTGGTCCGACATACGCTCTGACTTCGAGAGCACAAGTCAAATGACATGTCAAAATCAGTGGTTCCATATGAGAGCCGTCTTAACTGGTCCGACTTGGAAAAGGGTTCCTCCACTACTCTGGTCTGACTTGGGGCATGATTTCAGCCCATTGATTTGGGTGTAAGTCACATCCAGGTCGGATCATCATCTTAGCTGATCTAACTTGTGGCGTGAGATTTGTGTGCTGATGATCTTGAAAGGGAACCCCGCGCCATAATAAAAATAAACAGCGAGCCATTTTTTCTTTAATGGGTGTGGGGTTCCCTTTCAAGATCCATACCAAAGGTGGGGGGGGGGGGGCACGCGTGTGTGTGTGTGTTTGTTTTTTTTATAAACTTGGAGTGAGGTTTCCTCCATATCAGAAGCAGAGGAATTGTTTTGGTAAAAGGACAGGTCGCAATCATCTCTGTCTGATCAGAGTCGGATCCTGTACATTGAAGTCGGACCTGACCTCGCAGGGCAAAGTCAGGTAGGAAGTCGTGCGGCTGACGTGGAGGAGCAGTGTGAACCCGGCCTAGTTTTAAATGCAGGTTTTTCAATAACGAACATTTTCTAGTTGTTGGGAAAGGAATAATTCTGATATTTTCTCCCAATGTACATAGAATAAACAACAAGAAGTGACAGGCGCCTCTAAGTGCAGTATTTTACAAGTAATTTATTATAATAGCAAATCATTATCCCCTCACATGGTTTAATCTGGGATCAGGCATATCTGGAGGATCGGCCTCCTTCCTTTTTTAGGCCTGGATTGTCTGCCCTTTCTCGAGCTTCATTGGTCGGCTTGCAGAGGGCGCAAGCACCATCTACACAGATGCTAGCACCGTGGATGCCCCCCAATCCTCCAGATATGCCTGAACCTATATTGCACCATGTGAGGGGGTAATGACTTGCTTTTATAATAAATTACTTGGAAGTTACATAGTAGGTGAGGTTGAAAAAAGACACAAGTCCATCAAGTCCAACCTATGTGTGTGATTATGTGTCAGTATTACATTACATATCCCTGTATATTGCGGTCATTCAGGTGATTATCTAATAGTTTCTTGAAGCTATCAATGCTCCCCGCTGAGACCACCGCCTGTGGAAGGGAATTCCACATCCTTGCCGCTCTTACAGTAAAGAACCCTCTACATAGTTTAAGGTTAAACCTCTTTTCTTCTAATAGTAATGAGTGGCCACGAGTCTTATTAAACTCTCTTCTGCGAAAAAGTTTTATCCCTATTGTGGGGTCACCAGTACAGTATTTGTAAATTGAAATCATATCCCCTCTCAAGCGTCTCTTCTCCAGAGAGAATAAGTTCAGTGCTCGCAACCTTTCCTCATAACTAAGATCCTCCAGACCCTTTATTAGCTTTGTTGCCCTTCTTTGTACTCGCTCCATTTCCACTACGTCCCTCCTGAGAAATGGTGCCCAGAACTGGACAGCATACTCCAGGTGCGGCCGGACCAGAGTCTTGTAGAGCGGGAGAATTATCGTTTTATCTCTGCAGTTGATCCCCCTTTTAATGCATGCCAATATTCTGTTTGCTTTATTAGCAGCAGCTTGGCATTGCATGCCATTGCTGAGCCTATCATCCACTAGGACCCCCAGGTCCTTTTCCATCCTAGATTCCCCCAGAGGTTCCCCTCCCCCAGTGTATAGATTGCATTCATATGTTTGCCACCCAAATGCATTATTTTACATTTTTCTACATTGAACCTCATTTGCCATGTAGTCGCCCACCCCATTAATTTGTTCAGGTCTTTTTGCAAGATTTCCACATCCTGCGGAGAAGTTATTACCCTGCTTAGCTTAGTATCATCTGCAAATACAGAGATTGAACTGTTTATCCCATCCTCCAGGTTGTTTATGAACAAATTAAATAGGATTGGTCCCAGCACAGAACCCTGGGGAACCCCACTACCCACCCCTGACCATTCTGAGTACTCCCCATTTATCACCACCCTCTGAACACGCCCTTGTAGCCAGTTTTCAATCCATGTACTCACCCTATGGTCCATGCCAACGCACCTTATTTTGTACAGTAAACGTTTATGGGGAACTGTGTCAAATGCTTTCGCAAAATCCAGATACACCACGTCTACGGGCCTTCCTTTATCTAGATGGCAACTCACCTCCTCATAGAAGGTTAATAGATTGGTTTGGCAGGAACGATTCTTCATGAATCCATGCTGATTACTGCTAATGATATTATTCTTATTACTAAAATCTTGTATATAGTCCCTTATTATCCCCTCCAAGAGTTTACATACTATTGATGTTAGGCTAACTGGTCTGTAATTCCCAGGGATGTTTTTTGGGCCCTTTTTAAATATTGGTGCTACATTGGCTTTTCTCCAATCAGCTGGTACCATTCCAGTCAATAGACTGTCTGTAAAAATTAGGAACAACGGTCTGGCAATCACCTGACTGAGTTCCCTAAGTACCCTCGGATGCAAGCCATCTGGTCCCGGTGATTTATTAATGTTAAGTTTCTCAAGTCTAATTTTAATTCCGTCCTCTGTTAACCATGTAGGTGCTTCCTGTGTTGTGTCATGAGGATAAACACTGCAGTTTTGGTTACTGAAGCCCCCCAATTCACTCATGAAGACTGAGGGGAAGAATAAATTCAATACCTTTGCCATCTCCCCATCCTTTGTAACCAGATGTCCTTCCTCATTCTTTATGGGGCCAATATGGTCTGTCCTCCCTTTTTTACTGTTTACATACTTAAAGAATTTCTTGGGATTTTTTTTGCTCTCCTCCGCTATGTGTCTTTCATGTTCTATCTTAGCCATCCTAATTGCACGCTTACATTTCTTATTGCATTCTTTATAAATTCTGAATGCTGAGGATGATCCCTCAACCTTGTATTTTTTGAAGGCCTTCTCCTTTGCTTTTATATGCATTTTTACATTGGAGTTAAGCCATCCAGGATGTTTGTTCGCTCTTTTAAATTTATTACCTAATGGGATACATTGGCTAATTCCCTGTATTTAATATGCTCTTAAAGCAAACCCATCTCTCCTCCGTATTCTTTGTTCCTAATATTTTATCCCAATTTATGCCTTTTAGCAAGGTTTGTAGTTTAGGGAAGTTGGCTCTTTTGAAATTCAGTGTCTTTGTGTTCCCTTCATGTTTCCTATTTGTGTGATTTATACTGAAACTAATTGACCTGTGATCGCTGTTACCTAAATTGCCCCGTATTTCCACATCTGTTATCAGGTCTGTATTGTTGGTAATCAGTAGATCTAGTAATGTTTTATTTCTAGTTGGTGCGTCTACCATCTGACCCATAAAATTGTCCTGCAAGACACTAAGGAACTGGCGAGCCTTAAATGAATGCGCGGTTCCCTCCGCCCAGTCTATGTCTGGATAATTAAAATCCCCCATTATGATAACACTTCCCATCCCTGCTGCTAATCCAATTTGTGATAGGAGATCCGTCTCTACTTCCTCCCTCAGGTTAGGGGGCCTATAGCATACTCCCAGTAATATTTTCCCCTTAGCTTCATCCCTTTGGAGCTCTACCCATAAAGATTCCACCTCCTCCCTAGCCCCCTCAGTGATGTCATCTCTCACATTCACTTGTACATTATTCTTTATATATAGGCATACCCCTCCCCCTTTTTTACCCTCTCTATCCCTGCGGTATAGGGTATACCCTTGAATGTTTGCCAGCCAATCATGAGAGCTGTTGAACCAGGTCTCTGAAACTCCCACAAAATCCAAATCCTCCTCGTACAACAGTATCTCTAGTTCACCCATCTTGTCCGACATGCTCCTGGCATTGGTGAACATGCCACATAGTTTAGACCGGTCGCATATTGTCCTCGTATTGGGTGTTTCAAGATTGCAACTAGGACTTGCTACTATACTCACCTTGTGTTTTTGTGCTTTGGTTAACCTACCACTAATGCCCCCAATACTACCCTCTGGAATATCTTCCGCGCTGGCTATCACTGTCTCTGGACCCCCCCCCCCCCCCCATCGCCTAGTTTAAAAACCTCTCTAACTTTTTGGCCATCTTCATTCCCAGCAGATCTGCACCCTCCTCACTTGGAGGTGCCTGTCCCTTGTTTCTAATGACTAAGAGCTTGCCTCTCTACTCTTGGTCCGACAGCCCACGTGGATTATATTCCATTTCATCCCAGATAAATCACTTGCTTCACATTACCTGGCGCAATACTTTTTCCTTTTTTCCATAGAATAAACAGAATAAGCCGAGCATGTAATGTTATTTGTTGTGCTCTGAAGTTCTCTGTAAATATTTGAAACAATTTATTCATTATTGGTTTAAGAAACAAGTGGGCTTAGGACAGGGATATCATTAGCTTTATCACATATACGTCTGTTTCGGTAAAAAGTACATCTAGTGTTATTTACCAGATTTAGTTTAAATCAGGTCTTTCACTGCATTAAAGCTGAATTAAAATGAAGGCTTTAGGCGTATGCTTTATTATTTTGCATGAATAGGCTGGTAAAAGACTCTGAATATTTACATATATTGCTGGATGTAAAGTTAATGGAAAAAGCTTGTATGAGGTCTCTTTGTGTGTTTGATTTTGGCTGAACCCCTTCAGTTTGACACTGGAGACCAGCCAGTTTGCAATTGCAGCGCTAAGGCTTAATGTACATGGGATGTTTTTACAACCTCTCCTGAACAATTTAACTTGACAGATAAAAACCGAAGTTTAAAACGTCCGTCATGCCACGTTTAGCAGCGTTTTGACGCATTTGCGTTTAGAAGCGTTTGAAAAATTATTTATTTTTTCTCAAAATGGGAAAAAAATGAAAAACGCCTTAAATGAAATGTGGCTAAACGCCGATACCGCATTTAGCGTCTGAAACATCGGAAACTTCGGTGTCTGAACTCTTTTCTTTTGCCTTCAAAGAAAAGCCTCTAAAGGCAGCTGCCTAAAGACGACATTAAATGAACCTGTGTACATGTACACAGAAGATAACATTGGATGAGTTCAGGGGCAGCTGAAAAAAGCAGCCAACTGCCTCTGAATGTCCGTTTACCAGCAGCAGTGTACATAAGGCCTAATGCCCCGTACACACAGTCGGATTTTCCGACGGAAAATGTTCGATGGGAGCTTCTTGTCGGAAATTCCGACCGTGTGTAGGCTCCATCGGACATTTTCCGTCGGAATTTCCATCACACAAAATTTGAGATCTGGTTCTCAGATTTTCCGACAACAAAATCCGTTGTCGTAAATTTCCGATGGTGTGTACACAATTCCGACGCACAAAGTTCCATGCATGCTCGGAATCAAGCAGAAGAGCCACACTGGCTATTGTACTTCATTTTCTCGGCTCGTCGTACGTGTTGTACGTCACCGCGTTCTTTACGTTCGGAATTTTCGACAACATTTGTGTGACTGTGTGTATGCAAGACAAGTTTGAGCCAACAACCGTTGGGAAAAATCCATGGATTTTGTTCCCGGAATGTCCAATCGTGTGTATGCGGCATTAGAGTGGAACATTGGTAATTGAATGCTCACACAAGTCATTGCCTGGCTGTGATGGTGGAAGAGAAGTTTCCAGAACTAAGCAGAAGTCACAGCACTTGGCTATCTTGGAGTCGTCATAAACTGCCCTCCAGAACATTTATGAAATTTCAGTGCTTTTTTTTTTTTTTTTTTTTTTTTTTTTTTTTTTAATTGGTGGTGTAAGGAAGGGTCCAGTAAGGCTTTGTGCACATGTAAAAATGTCATGTATTTCTGGTGCCCAGCACTACATGTCCTAAGTGTGGGTAGTGTGCGTTCAGAGCATTACGTCTGTGTGCATGCACTAGTTTACTCCTTAGCGGAGCCTAACTGCATATAGCAGTTTTCACCCATACATGTTCAAGAGTTTGCATGTTCTCCCTGTGCCAGTGTGGGTTTCCTCTTGGTACTCTGGTTTCCTTCTACACTTAAAGAAATTTACTTGTCCAAGGGACTAAATCTGGGTTAATAAGGTTTTAACATTGTGCTGTTTATTTCCTAGTCGCCTCCCTGCCTGTCTCCAGCATCGCACCCAGGGACTAGTAGGGAGGGGCGAGACCTTGCAGTGAGATGAGCACCAATCGGGTGCTCATCAGGAAAGGGGCGTGTCAGGTTCTCAACTTTTAGCAGAAGCGCATCTGCTGAACGAATAAATGATGCGCCGGCCTCAATGAGAAAAAAATAAAAGGTTATTCCTTCAGGTTACCATCGCACATGGAAGCACTTAAGCTCTGGTATCCTCTCCGTAAAGCTCCATTCACACTTGTGATTCTGCCTGCATTCTCAAAACGCACTACCATCACAAATGCAGGTTCAGGTGCCATTATTTTGAATGACACCTAAAACACGTTGCAGTTTTGATGTGCGATTTATCGAACGGCAAATCGCATCACGTGAAGCTTGTCATCCGCAAGAAGCTCCTGCTCCTTTCTAAGCGACAAGCTTCATGCTATACCATTTATGTGGCAAAACCGCAATGCGTTTTAGGTGCCATTGAAAATAATAGCACCTGAACCTGTGTTTTGCGATTGTAGTGCATTTGGAGATCCCAAAACACCCAGGTGTAAATGGAGCCTTAAGTCCTGGTTCACACTGATGTGGATCAGATGCGATCCAAAAGGCATATATTCGCATTGCATCTCAAAATACATTGTTTTCTATTAAGGATGTTAACATCTATGCAGTGCGATTTTTGATCCAATTTACTAATGAAAGGGTCCTGTGCAGGTTTGGAGAGTTGCCTTCCAAATGCGCGCAGCATAGAGTATACTGGCATTCTGAGATAACTGTTCACTTCGGATGCGATTCATAGCCAGTTTTGCAAAGAGGTGACTAGAAGACAGATTTGCATAGAAGTGGATGGAAGGCTTTTTTAGCATATGAAGGCAGATTAAAAAATGGCAGCAGCACTAAATTTACATTGAACAAAAGGGTATAAACAATCTCATCCCTGAACCTCATCTGAATCGCTGAGCGACTACCTTTTGACAATCGCACTGAAAACTGGAATGAAAATCGCACCGCATAAAGTAAACCCTGCTGCTCACCCCCGCAGCAGGGCTAAATGTAAAAAAAATAAAAACAAACACCTGCCCAGTTCCCAGAACTGCATGTCCCTGGCGTCAGGCGATATGATTTCCTCTGGGAGATATGGAGAGATAATATATATTATATTAAATGTGAGTGTAATGTGATGAGTTTTTAGTTGCCATTAAATCTTTTTAAACAGAATTACACTATAGAACGCCTCTATTATTTCCTGTATGCATATGAGGTGATCTTTGAAAATACTAGACGGAGGTTGTGGCTTTATTGATCAGCGTTCTTACCAGGAGGTGGAGTGAATGTGTGATCTGCGTTTACCATTAACCATCCACTATATGGATGATAACCATCTAAGCTGTTACCATTTACTACAGGCCTGTTTTTAAAGCCCTAAGAGCCGGTTCACACTAGGACGACTTAGCCCCCTGACAAGTCGCGTCCCATTCTTTACAATGGAACCGTTCTAATAGTCGCTCCGATTAGAAAAAGGTTCCTGTACTACTTTGGGGGCGACTTGAGGCGACTTGCATTGACTTTTATATAGAAGTCGTTTTGCAAGTTGCTGCTGCAGTCGTGTTCAAGTCATCTGAGGCAGTCGCGCTGCAAGTCGTGCTGCCTCAGTGTGAAACGACTCTTAAGGTGAGGGCCTACCTGAAGGGGGAGAGTGCACATTGCATGAAGACACAATTTGTTTAACCTTTTTTCTTTTGTATGTTTATGGACTTTTTCTTGCTTCTCAATATTGATATAATAATGTATAACACACTGAGCACTTGCATTATAATTTTTCATCTGTGTAATGAGCACCTGCACTGTAATTGGGGATATTTTACATGATTATCCTATTATCTGTTTATTTTATATTACCAGTTTTAGTACATTGCATAATTCTTAGCGCCGCACATTGGGTATATATGTTTACATTGTCACATTTTGAGAAAGTGGTGAGTGCTGGCAGCCATTTCATAGTATTTTTTTATTTTATTTTTCTGAGTTTTTGAATTTTTTTTTTTTTTTTGTTTTTGAGATTTTAGTTTTGGCAGATCACAAGGTTTATACATATATGATGCACACTGGAGGTTTTTTTTAATATTTTGATGCATTAAGATAAAAAAACCTTCTTTCTTTTAGAACCATTTAAAACATATCAACAGCATATTTTCCAGGCTTCTAAAAAGTGTGTGTTGGATTTTTGATTGTGTAACCTGCCTACTGAAACAGACAGTTTCTGATATGTATTTTCCTCAAAGTGTGTTGGAGCAACTGCCAAATACCATGGTGTTCAGGTGAAGAGGAATCCTAATCCAAGTGTACCATCCCTGCAGTAGTTGTGTCAATAAATTTAACATGTGTTTGGTCACCTGGAGCTTACACCTCATCCTACAACTCTAATGAAAGTATATCCTTTTGTTGGCATATTCAGTTGAAGTGTCTTGTTTCTTCTATAATCTTCTGGTCTAACTCTATCCCCTAATAGTTTACTAGTGTTTGTATGCATATTGTAATTTTTGTGCAATATATACTCTTCTTAGGTTCGTTCTCGCCCAGGTCTCCAGTAATTTCCCCTAGCAGCACAGCAGCTATCAGACTGGCTGGACAAGGAGATGATTTAATTGCTCCGTCAGGTATTGCAGATGCTGGATAACTCCCCAGGAACTGCTGGTGCTGCACTAACCTCTTTATTTTTCCTTATTATTTCCTGATTATCTCTGAATCATAGGAGTGTGCTTTATTCCTGCCCTGCTGAGAATAATTCATGTGCCAATTAACTCAAAAACACGTTAACCTTTCTCCTTGTTCAAAACAACATCACCCTGTATTCAAAATGTGCACACTATAGGTTTATCTAAAGTGTTTGGCAAAGTGCAATGTTGTGCAGTAATCAGTAGCAGCTAGACAATCTGTTCTCATCATAAGTGCCCTAAGCTGCTGAAGATGCTCTGTGATGTGTATATGGGTTCTGGTACAAAACCGCTCTCTGCAACATTTGCAAAATGTTCTTTCTCCCTTCAAACTCCTTAGCACAAATTACATTGCATGCAAGTGGATTGATCGTCACCATACATAAGGATTACTTTTTGAAACAATGGCTCTTACGTTGTACTTGGCATGTAACAAGACAGTGTTCAGGGGAAAGATGCATGGTGGTCTCACTGGAAGGAAAAATTTCTCTGCATCAGTGGTGTCTGTTTGAGGAGGACTGATTTGGTAGTGGTATAAAGGGAGAGGGGAGCTGGGAATTTCGAGGCGTTGTGAGGTATATTTAACTAAGAAACCCTGTGTGGCTCTGAGGGCTAGAGAGTTACACTAACGTGAGCCCTCTAAAGGGTGATCTGTGGTGGATCACATTTCAGAGGGTATTTGACAGGTGGTATAGAGATGTTATCTTGCCTCCTCACTGCCTGCTTTGACATCCAAATACCTGCACCACTAACCTTGCAACATAGCCCCATTCAGTTACAGTGCCTTAAAGTATTCATATGCCTTGAAACGTTCCACGTTTTGTCATGTTACAACCAAAAACGTAAATGTATTTCAATGTGTTTTTGTGTGATAGACCAACACTGAAGCCTTGTTTCCACTGAGCGGATCGGTTCGGTACGGTACGCTATTTTGGGTGTTTCCATTATGAAAGCGGCCCATACAACCGAACCATTCTGGGTCCTGCTTCAGATGTGGGGCCATAGAAAATGGAACGGTTCGGTTAGGGCGGAGCTACGATACATTCCACTGATTGGCTGACAGAAAACCCTCTGCTGTGCTATGCTGAGGCATTTTTTCTAAACCCTGTATGGCCCCTTGTGGTCCCACTTGCAGTGGAAACGCTCACCAGAATAGACCGGACCATTCTAGGCCATTCAAACTGTACCGAACCGATCCGCTCAATGGAAACAAGGCAAAAGTGTCACATGAAGTGAAAGGAAAATGATAAACGGATTTCCAAATTTTTTTACAAATATGTGAAAAGTGTGGCGTGCATTTGTATTCAGCCCCCTTGAGTCAATACTTTGTAGAACCATCTTTTGCTGCAATTACATCTGCAAGTCTTTTTTGGTATGTCTCTACCAGCTTTGCACATCTAGAGAGTGAGATTTTTGCCCATTCTTCTTTGCAAAATAGCTCAAGCTCTGTCAGATTGGATGGAGAGCATCTGTGAACAGCCATTTTCAAGTCTTGCCACAGATTCCCAATTGGATTTAGGTCTGGACTTAGACTTGGCCATTCTAACACATGAATATGTTTTGATCTAAACTGTTCCATTGTAGCTCTGGCTATGTTTAGGATCGTTGTCCTGCTGGAAGGTGAACCTCCGCCCCAATCTCAAGTCTTTTGCAGACTAACAGGTCTTCTAAGATTGCCCTGTATTTGGCTCCATCCATCTTCCCAACAACTCTGATAAGCTTCCCTGTCCCTGCTAAAGAAAAGCATCCCCACAACATGATACTGCCACCACCATGTATCCCATGGGGATGGTTTGTTCAGGGTGATGTGCAGTGTTAGTTTTCCGTCACACGAAGCGTTTTGTTTTTTGACCAAAAAGTTCAATTTTGGTCTTATCTGACCAGAGCACCTTCTTCCACATGTTTGCTGTGTCCCCCCACATGGCTTCTCTTCTCGCAAACTGCAAACGGGACTTCTTATGGCTTTCTTTCAACAATGGCTTTCTTCTTGTCACTCTTCCATAAATGTCAGATTTTTGGAGTGCACAACTAATAGTTGTTCTGTGGACAGATTCTCCCACCTGAGCTGTGGATCTCTGCAGCTCCTTCAGAGTTACCATGGACCTCTTGGCTGCTTCTCTGATTAATGCTCTCCTTGCCCGGCCTGTCAGTTTAGGTGGACAGCCATGTCTTAGTAGGTTTGCAGCTGTTCCATACTCTAGATTTTCAGATGATGGATTAAACGGTGCTCCGTGAGATGTTCAAAGCTTGGGAATTTTTTTTATAACCTAACTAGAGGTCGACCGATATGGGTTTTTCTCTGGCCGATGCTGATATTTAGAAATCGCGGAGGCCGATGGCCGATATGTGATGCCGATTTTTTTGGGCCGATAAATTTGGCCGATTTTTTTTTTTTTTTTTTTTTTTCTTTTTTCCCTTCATCTCATAAAATCTAACAGTTAGACCCCTTTCACACTGGGGCGTTTTTCAGGCGCTTTTGGGCTAAAAATAGCGCCTGTAAAGTGCCTGTAAAACGGCTCCCCTGCAGTCTCAGTGTGATATCCCGAGTGCTTTCACACTGAGGCGATGCGCTGGCAGGATGTAAAGAAAAGTCCTGCAAACGGCATCTTTGGAGCGGTGTATACCGCTCCTCCACCACTCCTGCCCATTGAAATGAATGCGCACCGCTGCCAAAGCGCCTGCGTTTTGGCAGCGGCGCTTCAGGGGCGCATTTAACCCCTTCCTTGGCCGCTAGCTGGGTTATAAGCGCCCCGCTAGCAGCCGAATAGCGCCTCTAAAATGACGGTAAAGCGCCGCTAAAACTAGCAGCGTTTTACCATCAACGCATGCCCGCTCCAGTGTGAAAGCAGCCTTAAGCAATACAGAAATTTTTTTTCATTTAAACATTAAACAAAACAAACCTCCAATCAGTTCACTTGTATGTATAATTTAGAAAACAAAAAAAAACAAAAAAAAATATCTTAAATATTAAATACACAAAAACAGGTAATCAAAACTTTTGGAAGAAAAAAATGGGCTAACTTTACTGCTTAGGTTTTTTTTTAAATTCATTACTGTATTTTTTTTTTTTAAATTGCGTTTAAAAGACCACTGCGCAAATACCGTGTGACATAAAATATTGCAACAATCACCATTTTATTCCCTAGGGTCTCTGCTAAAAAAAATATATATAATGTTTGGGGGTTCTAAGTGATTTTCTAGCAGAAAATGGTTAAACTGAAAACTTCTCCACACAGAGTTCAGTCTATTGATAAAAAGAACCTGAAAGATACAAATGTATCTTCTTATCAGACTTGGCAGGCTGCCCAGAGGAGGGGAGAATCCTCTCCACAGATAACCTCAGGAAACTTGCATTAACTTCTATTACAGAAGTCATTTCTAAGTCATGGCTGAAGTTACAATCGGCCTTTTTTATCAGCACAATCGGCCGATGCCGATTAAGTAAAAAACGCAAAATATCGGCCGACATATCGGCCGGCCGATATATCAGTCGACCTCTAAACCTAACCCTGCTTTAAACTTCTCCACAACGTTATCCCTGACCTGTCTGGTGTGTTCCTTGGCCTTCATGGTGGTGTTTGTTCACAAAGGTTCTCTAACAAACCCCTGAGGGCTTCACAGAACAGCTGCATTTGTACTGAGATTAAATTACACACGGGTGGACTCTTATTTACTAATTAGGTGACTTCTGAAGACAATTGGTTCCACTAGATTAGGGGTATCAGAGTAAAGGGGGCTGAATACAAATGCACATCACATTTTTCAGATATTTATTTGTAAACAATTTTGAAGACCATTTATCATTTTCCTTCCACTTGACAATTATGTGCCACTTTGTGTTGGTCTAATGTGGAAAATTTCAAGAAGTATGAATACTTTTTCAAGGCACTGTAAAAAAAAGTTGTGTTTACTAGATGTTACTACCTGCCATATGCAACTGGATTGTTATTCGTGCTGAAGCATGCAAAACACCCTTTGCAGCTTAAGGGGGAGTGCATATTTTTATTGCCCCCCAACTGCAAGTGTAAATCAGCCCTGAGGCTCCCCCCTCACTCTGTGTACTTAAAGCGGAGTTCCACCCAAAAATGGAACTTCCGCTTTAAGGGAAGGTGACCCCCTGACATGCCAGATTTGACATGTCGTGTTTTTATTATTTTTTTATTTTTTTTTTGGTGGGGTAGCGGAAACCCACTTTTTAGAGGGTTCCAACTCCCACTTCCTCCCAGGGCGCCGTAAGTAAGGTCACCCCCCCTCTCGGCAATCATCTGGGACACGTCACAGGTCCCAAAATAATTGCCCGGCCAGTCACAGCGCGCTGCGTGGCTCGCAGTGCGTGCCTGGATTTGAAGCCACAGCCAGGCGCCCAGAGTGACAATGCCGGTGCTGCAGAGAGGAGGTGGAGATGAGTGGGGCTTCGTTCCCCTACAATGCTGGACCCTGGGACAGTTAAGTGTCCGATTATTAAAAGTCAGCAGCTGCAGTATTTGTAGCTGCTGACTTTTTAAATTTTTTTTCTTTTTTAAGCGGAACTCAGCTTTAAATTCAGACAACCTCAGCACAGCAACTGCCCAGAAACAAAAGCCGCTTCTTCCCTATCCTTGTCATGTGACATCACATGACTGGAGACCTGTTCTCACTCTCCAGCAGGTGCTGGTGCTGCTGAGTTGGTAAGTTCTCAGTGGGCGCTTGTTCTGCCTGCTATCTCCCCAGCCACGCTAGACTGCTGATGGAGAAAGAGAAGTAGAGAATTCCCCACCCTCTGCTGTGTGTTCATTTCTGAATGATACAAGTTTTCAGGCAACCAGATGATGGTTTGCTAATGAAGTATGGAGCCTGTCTATGCCAATTCTGCTCAAATAATAGTTTGCACAAAACTAGTCCTAGTTCCTCTAACCTGTAAGGCACTGGCTTAAAACAAGTATGCAGGTAAAATCCCACACTTTTTAGATTTTCACCATGTTAGAAGCTCATTAGCTATTAAAGTCAGGATCATGGTCAGACTCTATGTGGTTGATTTATTTAGACCCCTTTCACACTGGGGCTTTTTTCAGGCGCTTAAGCGTTAAAAAAAGCACCTGTAAAGCGCCTGAAAGAAGCCTCATCTGCAATCCCAATGTGAAAGCCCGAGTGCTTTCACTCTGGGGCGCTGCGCTGGCAGGGCGTCAACAAAAGTCCTGCAAGCAACTTCTTTGCAGCCCTTTTGTGTTTTTACCAACGGGCTGGGTGCACCAATGGCCCGACCCCTTTAACACTGCCAGCGCCGGAAGAACGCCCCAGTGTGAAAGGGGTCTTAAGCGGCACTTTAACAGCGTTTTTCGGGCGCTGGCAGTGTGAAAGGGCTCGGGCTTTCACAATGGGATTGCAGATGAGGCTTCTTTCAGGCGCTTTACAGCCGCTTTTTTTAATGCTAAAGTGCCTGAAAAACACCCCAAAAATGCCCCAGTGTGAAAGGGGTCTAAAATGGAGAGTGTAAAATCTCAAATTTTTCACAAAAGCAGTTCAGATGGCTGTTAGTCATGAAGTCACAGAGCATCCACTCAAATTTTAATTTATGCTAGTAAGAGCTTCTAGTTTGAGCTTCTTTTATGATCAGCTTACAAACAGTATTTGCTAGATATTTGTGCATTGAATGACCAGGGTGATGTTGTTTTAGAAAATACTGCCAGTGTACATCCGTAGTAATATGTTAGACTTGATGCTTAATTATTGCTTGCCAATTCATTTCTTTTATTGGCTGTTCTATGGATAATTGTCTTCCAAATATCTTTCCCTGTAGCACAATGCTATTGTTGCAGACACATGTTACTGGAAGTCATTGAAAGATGTCTGCTTATTTTGTTTTGCATAACAGTTACATTTTGTTTTTGTTTCTGTAGGTGATCGACAAATTGCACAACAGAGAAGCGGCCCTGTTGTCCTTTCAGAGGAACCAAGGAGTACGGCTATTGAAAAATTTGAACTTGTAAGAAGATGGAGTTTAAACACCTACAAGGTGCGTATTGGACATTGTAGTGTAAACTAGGTAGGGCCAAAACAATTAATCGACAACCAATCGATTATGAAAATAGTTGTCAACTATTTTCATAATCGATTAATCGGCCAGCTGATTAGTTGGCCTGCATACAGAATGCATTATTTGTTTACATGTCAGGAATTACAGTGCAGCACACGTACAGTGCCTGAGAACTTGTGAATGTGTGAGGAGCAATGCCTCATGGGACATGTAGTCCTGGGCATGAAATGAGTGAAATAATTATATATTATATATTATATATTAACCCCATGATGACAGGTGATACAAAAAAAATCATGCTGCTGCTACTAAACATACTAGGCCTGGTTCCCGACTATGCGTTTTCTGGTGCTTTTTGCAGAAATGTACTACAGTTCATTTAACATGGTTTCCTATGGGACACGTTCACATCTATGCTTTTTTCAGCCGCTGTGTATTTGGAAAGGGTCAAGGACTTTTTTCAACGCAAAATGGTGCTTTTTTTTTTTCTTTTTTGGTTCAATATACTTCAAAGGAGAAGCTGCAAAAAAGCATGTAATGCGCTTTTGCCGCAATTTGCGTTCTTTAATCTGGCCAATAACAAATTAGCCAAAAAAAGCATAAATAACGCCAATCGCCCCGCAAAATCGCGTGTGCTAAAACGCACAGCAAAAAGCACTGCAGAAACAGATCAAAAGCAAACTGCATAGATGTGAACCGAGCCTTATGCTGGCCATACACTTACCGATTTTCATATTACAATATTTATTACAAAAAATCTTTGTACATTCACTGAATGAAAGAATGTCATTTGAAAATTTCACTTGCTTTTAACATTCAGTTTTAAAATGAATGTAATTTTTGAATAAAAACCACATACACTGTCTGAAAAATTCTTTTGACCAAGAAGTTTTCTATTCTGCTCCTTCAAATTTTCCCGTCACTGTGGTCAAAAACAAACGTCGATTTGACCCCACTAACAATTAGAAAATCAACTAACGTTCTTATAATGGAAATTTTTTTGAAGGAAGCCATTGTTTTTGTATGGCCAGCATAAGTGACAGCAGGCACAGGTAGCTTTTATCAAGCCACCTGCCTATGACAAGGGAGTCTGTCATACATAATATATAACCGTTCTGTCTGAAAATCTGCAAAACGCTCTTTACTTTTTTTATTTTTGATCAAAATTTGATCTCTGAGTCTGATGATATTTACCAGATTCAACCTCTAATAGTATATACAGTATATCTCTTCTATCTGTTCTTATAGTGGATTAGAGATTTTGCTCCCTAACCATATAGTTATTATTTATATATTTACCACTGCATATAGATATTTAAGAATAAATTTGCCTTTTATTTTAAAATTTACATATTAACTAATTAAATTATACACCACACTTTCTTTAGGTTTATTATCCGATTAATTTAAATAATAATCGTCAACTAATTGATTATGAAAATAATCGTTAGTTACAGCCCTAAATCTAGTTTATATACAGATTCACAAAGTGCATACTGGTCAAATCTTTTTTATTTATTTGACTGACTACCCTCAGGCTACAAGCAAATGGTAATTGCTTTTTGTTCTCTGCTGACACTTTTTAGTTTCACTGACCGCTTAAAGCTATAGTCCAGTTTCAATGTCCAAAAGAAAAAATCTCCTTAAAGTAGATCCTCCTTTGTACCTCGAACTACAGCTGTTATTTTACTAAAACGTGTTTTGAATACCTTTTTGTTTCTGCACACAGTAAACAAAAAGAGTGCCCTACCACAGCCAAAATGCATTCTTTCAATGGCTGGGGCAGCAGAGGGAACAGATTAGATCTCCTTTTTGCTACAGCATGATGGTCGTATTTGCTCTGCAATTGTTTTTTTTTTTTTTTTTTTTCATTTTGGCACTTTCAGTAAGCTGGCAGGGACTAGGGCAGTTAGGGGTGTTAAGGTGCTACTTAGTCACTACAGCCTCCAGATCCTGCTCTTGTACAGCTACAGAGCAACCGTGTCACCTGCCCCAGAACTACCAGTTTGTAAGGCCACATTTCTCTCACAAACAGCAGGTTGAACCAGCCAAATTACGATCCATGTATGGCCGACTTGGCTGCTGAAAGTACATCCAAGATAGTTGTGCTCAGCAGCAGTCGCCAGGCTTTTAGATATCTACACAAGGGAGGCCTTTTACAGGTAAAGAACATGCATAAAATAATTTTAAAAAAGCACATGTAATCAGGGCTGAAACAACTAATTGATTATGAAATTACCGTATATACTCGAGTATAAGTCGAATTTTTCAGCACATTTTTTTTGTGCTGAAAGTGCCCCCCTCGACTTATACTCGAGTCAAGCACTTTTCTGCAGCAAAAATGTCATTTTCTGAACCAACTTTGGGGCCCCGTATCTCAGGGCCACTTGGTGCTAGAAACCCCAAATTTGGTATGCAAACCCAGTGGATCCAGTACCACAACATATCCAAAGTTGGGGTTCCTGGCACCAAGTGGCCCTGAGATACAGGGCCCCAAATCTGGTTCGGAAAATGTCATTCTCTGCTGCAGAAAAGTGCTTGACATTTTCTGAACTGATTTTTGGGGCCCTGTATCTCGGGGCCACTTGGTGCTAGTTCCACTGGGTTTGCACACCAAATTTGGGGTTCTTAGCACTAAGTGGCCCCGAGATACGGGGCCCCAAATTCAGTCAACTGTGTCTATCTGCAGCAATGTCATTTCGGGACCCTTTGTGTTCAGAGACCCCAAATTTTGGCTGCAGCTAGGGGGCATCTAGGAACCCTTAACTATCGAGTTTGAAGTTCAGGGGACCTATGGCTGCAAATGGGCACAGTGAGGCATGCAAATGGGCACAGTGATGCTGCAAATGGGCATTGTTGACCCTCTTTTCCACTTACAGTAGCTTTGCATTTCTCACCCTCGTCTTATACTCGGGTCAATTGGTTTTTCCCATTTTTTTTTTTTTGTGGTAAATTAGGGCCTCGACTTATACTCGAGTATATATGGTAATCGATTTCTATTTTCATAATCGATTAATCTGCCAGTAACATAATCGGGTTAAAAAAAAACTAAAATGAGCCCTTTATAGTACAAAAAGAGCAAATAATCACTACTGTAAATATTACTTTCACAGTTCTACAGTAAAAAAAAAAATGAACCCCTTACAGTAGTGGTTATCTGATTTTTTTTTTTTTTTTTTTTTTTTTTTTGTACTATAAAGGGCTAATTTTAGTTTTTTTAACCCCATTATGTTACTAAACGTCTTAGACCTGGTTCACACCTATATGATGATATTTACCAGATTCACCCTTTAATAGTATATACAGTATATCTCTCCTCTAATAGTTTATACAGTATATCTCCTCTAATAGTATATACAGTATATCTCTTCTGTCTGTTATGCTTAGAGTGGATTCGATATTTTGCTCCCTAACCATATAGTTGGTTAATTATATTTACCACTGCACAGAGATATTTAAGAATAAATTGCCTTTTTTTAAAACTTTACATATTAACTAAATTATACGCCACACTTTTTTTTTAAAGGTTATTAACCGATTAATTGAAACAATAATTGGCCAACTAATCGATTATGAAATTAATCGTTAATTGCAGCCCTACATGTAATATTATGGGAAGATTGTTGTTGAAATAAATTATCTGGTGACAGGGTCTCTTTAAAGTGGTTCTAAAGGGTGAAGGTTTTTTTTTTTACCTTAATGCATTCTCTGCATTAAGGTAAAAAACCTTTTTTAAGTGCAGCTCTGCTGATGTCGCAGAGCCCGTCCAGGCTGTGAAAAGATCCCGACCATAGGGTTAGGATCTACCTATATGCCTGGACCGGCAGCTGGCTCAGCCTCCCAGTGAGAGGCTGAGCTAGCCACTCCTGCCCCCTACACAGCCCAGCACTCCAGTGAGCACTGGAGGGGCAGGGCAGAGAGCCGCTGACTGATGACCGAGAACTGAGCGATCAGCGGTCTATGGGTGGGATAGTTGGGATCTAGGTAAGTATGACTGTTTTTTTCTTTGTTTTTGTTTTTTAAAGCAATACTTTTCTTTTAATATCTGGATTTTGCAAGTTGCACTTTAAAAAGACAGCAGTGTATGCACAGGTTGGCATGAAGTGTTGGAAGACTTGCTAAGCAGGCATTTTGTAAATTTATAAAATAAACTGATATAGCTTACACTCTCTCAATCGCAAGTTCCACCTCTTTTTCCAATGTTTCAAATAGGGATGTTGTTTCCACTTTGAAATTCATGATTGAGGGTTGTAAGACCTACTACTGCCACCATCAAAAGATAGTAGGGGTGCAACGGATCAAAAAACTCACGAGTCGGATCGTTCCTCGGATCAGGAGTCACGGTTCGGATCATTTTCGGATCAACAAAAAAAAAATCTCCCCCACTGTAATATCAACAATCTCCCTATTGGCAGGGTGTGGCAGAGTATTGCAGGGTATTGGCAGGGTATTGGCGGGTATATTGGCAGGGTATTGGCGGGTATATTGGCAGGGTATGGCAGACTATTGGCAGGGTATGCCAGACTATTGGCAGGGTATGGCAGACTATTGGCAGGGTATGGAAGAGTATTGGCAGGTTATGAAAGAGTATTGGCAGGGCATTGCAGAGTATTGTCAGGGCATTGCAGAGTATTGTCAGGGCATGGCAGAGTATTGTCAGGGCATGGCAGAGTATTGTCAGGGCATGGCAGAGTATTGTCAGGGCATGGCAGAGTATTGTCAGGGCATGGCAGAGTATTGTCAGGGCATGGCAGAGTATTGTCAGGGCATGGCAGAGTATTGTCAGGGCATGGCAGAGTATTGTCAGGGCATGGCAGAGTATTGTCAGGGCATGGCAGAGTATTGTCAGGGCATGGCAGAGTATTGTCAGGGCATGGCAGAGTATTGTCAGGGCATGGCAGAGTATTGTCAGGGCATGGCAGAGTATTGTCAGGGCATGGCAGAGTATTGTCAGGGCATGGCAGAGTATTGTCAGGGCATGGCAGAGTATTGTCAGGGCATGGCAGAGTATTGTCAGGGCATGGCAGAGTATTGTCAGGGCATGGCAGAGTATTGTCAGGGCATGGCAGAGTATTGTCAGGGCATGGCAGAGTATTGTCAGGGCATGGCAGAGTATTGTCAGGGCATGGCAGAGTATTGTCAGGGCATGGCAGAGTATTGTCAGGGCATGGCAGAGTATTGTCAGGGCATGGCAGAGTATTGTCAGGGCATGGCAGAGTATTGTCAGGGCATTGCAGCAGGGCATTGCAGAGTATTGGCAGGGCATTGCAGAGTATTGGCAGGGCATTGCAGAGTATTGGCACTGCTGCCATCCGATCTCTCCCCTCCACTGTACAGATCAGTACACAGAGGGGAGAGAGGAACATGACGCTGGTTTGTTACAAGTGATCGCTCCGTCATTTGACAGAGCGATCACGTGCTAAACTGCCGCCGGGTGTACCAAGATGGCCGCTGCTCCGGAGCTAGCCTGAAGCCGTGACCTTTCCTATGGCCGAGGCCACAGAGCGCTCCAAGGATCGCGGGTGTCCAGTACAGGTCAACCTCCGCGGATCGGATCACGGATCGATGACGATCCGTTGCACCCCTAAAAGATAGCAATGCCGTGTTATTTTAGGTAAAATAAAAATTGAAGAGTAAACTTTGCAGGAACAAGAAGTAGCATTAAGGCTGTGTTCATAGTGGTTCACTAGTGTAAATTTTATTTAGAAGAAGAGCAAAGACTCCAAATATAATAGGGCTTTTTTCTACTGACTCCCAATATAATGCAACAGTCATTACATTGCATTCCAAGTAAGGGGACAATGCACTGAACACCATTGTAACACTGCATTATTTCCACTGTCCTTCTCTTGCACACTTGTGAGCTTCTTCCAGTGTGCATTAGAAGCTGCGGTATGTCTGATCGAGTCCACCTAATTTCCCAGTTGGAGAACGACCAACATTTAGCCTCTTCCTCCCCTGTCAGACTGTCTCTTTGCCATCCCTTTTCTTTCATGATGGCTCAGCATCATGTGTGAGCATTGCCTGAGTGGTCTGCATGCAGTCTGCTTAGGAATGCCTGCTCCCCTGGAATAGTTGAGGAAATATAGCACTGGACCCATAAGGTCATCTTATAGGTATTGCCCTCTTAAAGTATTCATATTTATGTAAAAAATCTGGTTCCCTGGCAGGCTGCTTCTACTTCTCAGGGGAACTGCGCAGCCTCCTTGGCTTGTAGTGTAATGTAGCAATAATGGAAATTTAAATGCCACACCACTGCTAAGCGTTCCAGTTACAACCTTATTCCAATAATAGTAAGTCAGGGGGACAGTTCAAAAAGTACCCAATGCATTTTGGGGGTACAGAAACACCCCCTTCATTAGGGCTAGGGCATTTTCTAGGCAGGGTAAATGTGGGTGTTTTTTGGATCCCTGAAATTTTTAGTTGTCATTTGGATTGTCCCCTTGCTTCCCCCCCCCCTGGGCCTTCTAGCAGTGTGGCACTTCAATTAAATTTTTTGTTACTCCTCCAGAATCCACCTATTAACCACTTCAGCCCCGGACCATTTGGCTGGCTCCCGATTACAGGGAGCTGTGATCAGTGTCCTGTCACTAGGCAGAACAGGGAAATGCTTGTTGACATCAGCAATTCCCCATTCTTCCTCTCTGTGAGACGATCGCGGGTATCCCAATGGACATCAAGTCCACGGGACCTGCGATCACACTCGCGGCGGCGTGATGGCACGGCGACAAATTTAAAGGGACGTACCTGTACGCCCATTTGCCTGTCCGTGCCATTGTTTTGACGTAAATGTACATGCGGCGGTCGGCAAGCGGTTAAGGAAGAAAGTTTTAAGGCCTGAGGGTGGGGGGGGGAAAGACTTAATATCAACGGGCCTAAAATGAGGTATGTAAAAAAAAAAAGTATGTAAATGGCGGCTACAGCACGGCCGGCTAGTTCTGGGAGGGTGTCATATGATGTCCTCCCATGATCGTGCCCCCCCCGTGGCGCACTTTATGATCGTTGTGTCCTTGGGACACAGCTGATCACAAATCGGGGGAAAGGGCCAATCACAGCGGCCTTTTACCATGTGCTGAGCGGTTTCCAATCGCAGTTGATCACAATGTAAACACAAACCGGTTATCCGCTTTCCTTTCCTCACGCTGACAGCGTGAGGAGAGGCAATAACCGGCTTGTGTGAAAGGGACATCTACACAAATTATCACTGCAGACCCACCAGTTCTGCCAATCAGTGTCACCTATTCATGCCTCCTTATCATTGCCCATCAGTGCAGCCTATCAGTGAAGGAGAAAAATGGCCTGTTTACAGAATTTTATAACAAACTATGAAAACAGTTTTTTTTTTTTTCTTCAAAATTTAGTCTCTTTTCGTTTATTTAGCAAAAAAATAAAAAAGCCCAGTGGTGATTAAAAACCACCAAAAGAAAGCACTATTTGTGTGAATAAAATTATAAAAATATCATATAGGTACAGTGTTGCATGTCCACGCAATTGTGATTCAAAGTGCGACAACACTGAAAGCTGAAAATTTGGCCTGGGCAGGAAGGGGGTAAAAGTGCCCAGTAAGCAAGTTGTTAAAAATGTAATAAAGATGTTAATGGGGGAGGGGGTGGGTCAAGGAGACCAAATACAGGCTGATTAACCGTTGGCATTAATTATATTAAATTATAGTTATTCTGATGATTATAGTTTTGTCTTAGCAAGCAGAGGGGTTTAACAAAATGATCAATTCTGTGTGTAAAATACACTTGGTGTGCCACACTTTATTTATGATTTCGAAAGCTCTTATTAGATCTACAAATCTTTTATTTATTTATTCTATCTACATATAGGATAATGTATTGTGAGTTGTAGATAAAATAATTTTTAGCAGGGTTTCCCTAGCCTGTCCATTTCAATGGGTCCTCTGGTAAAATGGTTGGCTTAGATAATCATTTACAAGTTAACGGCAAACAATGTCCGCTTCAGGTTATAACTTCTTGGTTTAATTAGGCACTGCAGAGAAAAGTCAAAGAACAACTTCCTCACTATGGCTCTAATAAGCAGTTCTATTGAGTTCTTTACTCTAGGGAACACACTGCATATCTTCTACATTTAATTACTAACAAAAGAATCCTGAAAGAGGCTTGATGAAACTGCCACCACCTGGGAGACTACTGTAGATCTGCAGAAGTAAAACACTGGTATTGGATTGATTTGTTCCACAGCAAGATTCCAAACAGTAGCCATAGAAAGATTGTTATCCAGCAGTACTTCTAGTACTGACTTAAAGCTGGCCATAGATTGAGCGAAATTCAGCCATTTGAGCAGGGACCAGCTAAATTCCGATCCATCTATGGCCATTCCTGTTTGTGAGAAGTCGATCTAATGATCACCTTCTCACACATGGGGTTGTTGGGAAATTTCTCCAAGTAAAAATACAATAACACAGTGGACAGGATTCCTCTAGCCACCTCACTTGTGTACTTAGGAGAAACTGTTCATTTTTTTTTTTTTTAAATCGGCTGTTCTGCAGTATTAGTAATGTTCTACTTTTGTCCTGCAATGTCTGTATTACACATAAAGTATAAAAAGCAGTGATGTAATTCACTTAGTGTAAGGTTTTTGATTTGTTAAATATGGGGTCAATTCACTAAACCTAGTACACACTAGTAGTTTTTTTAATTCAACCCAGCAAGGCTGAACGAAAAAAAAACCTGACAGCTCAGGAGGAGCTGCTGTACGAACTACCTAACGTTGGTACAACGATCTCCCCTGCTGTTCTATTGTGTTCTGACAGCGGACGGCCCCCCCTGTCCTTGGCTGAGAGTGCTGATGGGGAGTCGATCGGCAGACCTTTTTTGGTCATGGTCGGTCTGCTTCTGTCGGACCAACTGCAGTACACATGGGTCGAATGTTGGCCATTTTCTATTGAACCTGCTGATGCTGCCTGACATTTGGCTTGTGTATACTATTTTTTAGTGTTAAATACTGTATGAGTTTTTGTGTTGAAATAAGTCATTTCACTAAACAAATATGCGTTCATTTTTCTATTTTGTGTTTTTAGTGCATTTTGTACACTTTATTTTATCACAGACTGGACCTCTAGCTCCAATGGAAAGTGCAACATTTAACAGTGGTATTACTACCAGTGATGTATGTGGTGGGACATTTTAAAAGTTTTTTTTTTTTTATTTTTTTTTTTTTATTAAAGACTCGTCAAACGTTTGGGTATATTTGTAGGCTATTTTTTTCTATACCCCCCTTTCACATAGGAGGGGAGGCCATTATCTGGGCCCCTTTTCCAGGCAAAGATAAGTTTCCTCCCATAATACAGTACTGCCCCGTACACACGATAGGATTTTCCAACGAAAAATTTTTGATTGGAGCTTGTTGTCGGAAATTCCGACTGTGTGTAGGCTCCATCGGACATTTTCCATCGGAATTTCCGTCACACAAAATTTGAGATCTGGTTCTCAAATTTTCCGACAACAAAATCCGTTGTTGGAAATTCCAATCGTGTGTACACAATTCCGACGCGCAAAGTTTCACGCATGCTCGGAATCCAGCAGAAGAGCCGCACTGGCTATTGAACTTCATTCTTCTCGGCTCGTTGTACGTGTTGTACGTCACCGCATTCTTGACGTTCGTCATTTCCGACCAACTTTGTGTGCCCGTGTGTATGCAAGACAAGTTTGAGCCAACATCTGAAGGAAAAAAAACATGGATTTTGTTGTCAGAAAATCCTATCGTGTGTACAGGGCAGAACAGTGTAAGTAAACTATGTATAGCTCGCATAGGAGCAATATCATCCACAAGGCTCAGCAGGTATACTCTAATTGAAGGGCTAAGGGGTAGTTTTTACTGACTAGATAAAATCTAAGACCACAACCCAGTACTACTGAACAGCAGGGCATGCCCAAAAGATATGCATAAAATCTGCACCTTCACCATCACAGCAAATATTCTAGATCAGAAGGATGGAAGGAGACCGACCACCACCAAATTGTGAGTGGAAGGCATGCCGAAGCTGTAGATGGTGGAAAAGATGAAAATTTGGAAGCTGATATAGTGATTTCAGCTCATCAAAGGACAATAATATCACACAATTTCCTAATACCATATCTAGTCCACACAACGGGATCTGTAAATTCATAAAAGTGGCGGAGATTTAGATTTTTAGATTTTTTGGGGTCATTATCGTGTTGGAATACTGCCCTGTGGCCCAGTCTCCGAAGGGAGGGGATCATGTTCTGCTTCAGTATGTCACAGTACATGTTGGCATTCATGGTTTCCCCAATGAACTGCAGATCTTCAGTGCCAGCAGCACTCATGACACTCATGACACTACCACCATGCTTGACTGTAGGTAAGACACGCATGTCTTTGTACTCCTCACCTGGTTGCCGCCACACACGCTTGACACGATCTGAACCAAATAAGTTTATCTTGGTCTCGTCGGATCACAGGACGATTCCAGTAATCCATGTCCTTAGTCTGCTTGTCTTCAGCAAACTGTTTGCGGGCTTTCTTGTGCATCATCTTCAGAAAAGGCTTCCTTCTGGGACGACAGCCATTCAGACCAACTTGATGCAGTGTGCTGCATATGGTCTGAGCACTGACAAGATGACCCCCCACCCCTTCAACCTTTGCAGCAATGCTGGCAGCACTCATACGTCTATTTCCCAATGACAACCTCTGGATATGACGCTGAGCATGTGCACTCCACTTCTTTGGTCAACCATGGCGAGGCCTGTTCTGAGTGGAAACTGTCCTGTTAAATCGCTGTATGGTCATGGCCACCATGCTGCAGCTCAGTTTCAGGGTCTTGGCAATCTTCTTATAGCCTAGGCCATCTTTATGTAATTCTTTTTTTCAGACCCTCAGAGTTATTTGTCATGAGGTGCCATGTTGAACTTTCAGTGACCAGTATGAGAGAGTGAGAGCGATGACACCAAATTGAACACACCTGCTCCCCATTCACTTCTAAGACCTTGTAACACTAACGAGTCACATGACACTGACTAATTGGGCCCAATTTGGACATTTTCACTTAGGGGTGGGTGTACTCACTTTTGTTGCCAGTGGTTTAGACATTAATGGCTGTGTGTGGAGTTATTTTGAGGGGACAGCAAATTTACACTGTTATACAAGCTGTACACTCACTACTTTACATTGTAGCAAAGTGTCATTTCGTCAGTGTTGTCACATGAAAAGATATAACATTTTTTCAACACTGAGTTCCGATTACTTTTTTGCAGGTACTCGCCGATACCAATTACCAATACCTATCGCTTAGGAAGAGGGGTGGTTTGGGAGGTGGGGGGAGGGGTAGGTGAGGGCAAGGTAGTTGAGGTTGGGGTGAAATAGGGATTTTGGGGTGGGAGAGTTTAGATAGAAAAGGCTGTGATCGCTGGGGGGAGGAGGATGGGGATAGGAGGGTTATTGGGAGACATGAGGGCAGAGGTGACAGCTGGTAGAGGAAAGGAGGAGGCAACTGGCAGAAGTGACTGCAGGCATGGTACAGGAGACAGCCAGAGACTGCAGGCATGGTACAGGAGACAGCCAGATACTGCAGACATGGTACAGGAGACCGACAGGGTACTGAAGACAGCCAGAGACTGCAGGCAGGGTACGGTGAGAGAGCCCTTCTGCTCAGTACCACAGGATACCGCCCGTACAGTGTTTTCATACAGAGCCCCCCTGTTCTCTGCCTCAGCATCCAGCGCTCTGTGTGACTGGAAGTCAGAGCTGGAGGAGGGCGTTGTGCAGCAAGGGGAGACAAGGCTTGTGGGCTGTTAGGATAAGCGGGGCCTGCACCTAGCGATGCCACTGGGAGGCAGGGATGGCACTGTCCGGAGGGGAGGAGGAGGCAGTCCGCTCCCAAGCGACGTCACTTTCGGTATCGGAGCATTTTCACAAGTACCGATACTCGCGAAAATGGCTAATATTGGCGCATCCCTAATATAATAAAGTATTTACAATCTGAGGGGTGTACTCACTTTTTGTGAGTTGTGAGATACTGTATGTGTGTGTGTATATATGTGTGTATGTATGTATGTGTATATATATATATATATGTATATATATATGTGTGTATGTATGTATATATATATATATATATATATCTCTCTCTAAAAAAATGAAAGCCTGTTGGTTATGTAAAACAGCTTTTGATTTTCTTTTTCATGCAGTTTTATATTAAACTTTCAGTTGTTAATAGATGTTATTTAATAAATATCATATTTATAATTATATTTCTTTAAGAGGGACATCCTTCCCAGATTTCTTTATATCTTTCAAACTGTTCTGATTCGGGTACCTCGCTCATTTCTTTGTTCAGCACAGTCTATTCTACTTAAATATATTTGGCCTAGATCTATAGCTAGTATTAATATATAACATTTTAGTGAGAAGGCGAGACAACGGTGGTACAGGCTTGCCTCTCTTGGAGCGATATCATACTGCGGCAATACTTAGCAGGGTTTTAGACTGACCCATTGCTTGACAGAACCATGATGAAACCAGACTTCAGTCAGACCTATTACCTGTGGAACTAACCTCCCTTCCTTGGTTGCTGCCTATTGATCGTCTGCCTACAGCACAGCTAACGCTTTTACTTTCTTCTTTCCTGTATGTCTGGGACAAAGCCATTATAAAATATAGAATAACTTCACGTCCGGGACCCCTTACTCTGATATTGGGCAATCCAGGGGTTTTTACCCAGTCAATCAGATAACCGATTTCTTTGCTGGGAACCATCACGTCCATCGCCCATCTGACATTTGTTAAATAGGAAGGGCCTGAAACCTCTAGGAAAACTTAGTTCCCTCCCACATTCCAATAGTGGACTTTGGCTACAATATTTTCAATTGCATCACTTTTACGAAGGGCTGGCTAAGGATTGGCATTTTGGGTCGCTGACTCTATTTGAGGAGCTTTGTCTTTCTGACTTCAAATGCTCGCATGTTTTACCCAAAATATATGGTATGCTACCATTTCACGTATTTCCCAAATTCACGTTTGAGACTGGGAGCCGGATTTTGGAAAGAGCCTGCCTCCGGAGGATTGGGATAAAGCTTTCACCTTTACTTTCAGGTCCACTTTAGCTTCCCATTCACAGGAAAGAAACTACAAAATACTAACCAGGTGGTATTGCTGCCTGACTTTATTTATTAAAATCAATTCAGCTACATCAGATCCATGTTGGAGATGTGGCTAGTCAAGAGCTACACATTTACATGTGTGGTGGTCGTGCCCATCAATAAAACCCCAGAAGTAGCCCTCCTACCCATGATTTCGGGATCATTACAATCTTTTAAGATGGGAATATTATGATTTCTGCTGATAGCAGGGAGAGCACTGATCCCCAGATATTGGAAATCCTCCCCACTACCATCAATTCGGGACTGGCTAGTGGAAATGAAGAACATCATGCGCATGGTAGAGTTAATGGCTTTAGCGAATGATAAGCACCCCTTTGATAGAATTTTTTGACTCTCCCCCGCTCTTGTTCTATCTAAGTGAATAGATCTCGACACTGCATCTTAAAAGGCCATACTAGGTTGTCTCTTTGGGATAGACAATATGGGGCAACAGATTTTAATTTTTTTCATGCCTTCTTGAATGCCATATACGGCAGACATGTCCTAGAGGACGCCATTCTGATTTTCAATTTTTTCTGTTTTTGTTTTTTTGTTTTTTTTTCCCATCATGAGTTTCTTTGAGGGTGGGAAAAAGTGGACTCAAAGTTAATTATGCCATAAACATGCCATGGCTTGGTTTTATGTTCTTTAGTTGTCATGAGATAAGAGGGTTTGTTATAAAACTTTTATAGATATATTATTTATTTGTGCCGGGTAAATGTTTTTATTATTGAGTGCCACATTCCCCTCCCTCTCCCTCTCTCTCTCTAGTGGTATTATTTTCTGTTTTCTGTTTTTCTTTTTCTTTTTTTTGTATAATTCTTAATAAAAATTCATTAAAAAAAGAAAAAGCTTATGAGAAGGGGTTCTGAAGTAAGCCGTTGGATGGCCAAGATCCCTGTTCTTTTTTAATGTACCTGTAATGCATTTTAAATGTGTTTTTAAAAGCATATTCCTAGTGATTTTTGAAGCATTTTTTTAGGTATTTTACAAGGTTTGTGGAAGTGTTTTTGCATGTGTATCAAGTGTATCGTGCATCATGTGTATCAAGCTTCGGATGTTTGTTTTCTGGACTGGGAAAGGGGAGGAAAGCCGATCTATAGGAGGAGAGGAGTTCTTCATACACAAAAAGTGCACGTATTTCATGTTTACAGGCACTCCGAATGAAGTCTATGGGGCCCAAAAAAAACCCTTTTGTGTACTTTTTTTAAGTGTATGGTGACTGACCGTACAAGTGTGAACAGGGACAGTTAGATCAAATGGGGCTTTGCATGTCAGCATAGTCAGGTGTAATCGGGCATAAAGAAACAAGCTGAAAGCACTTAAGTGTGAATTGGAGCTAGAAAAAATGTGTTAAGAAACAAACTATCTGATGCTGAGTAATAAGGATGAGCTCCGGCGTGTTCGCACAGCCCACGTGCAGAGCCCGCCAGGAGGTCCGCACTGCGCTAATCACAGGCAGTGAGATACTTACCCGATACACGGCTGCAGAGATCGGGAAATGTCTCACTGCCTGTGATTAGCACAGTGCAGTGCCGACTTCCTGGGGGGTTCTGCACGTGGGCTGTGCGAGTACGCCGGAGCTCATCCTTACTTGCATACGCAACATCTACTTAACTTGCACTTGGTGTGTAAAATGTGTGTAATATTCAACATTTCGTCATATTTGTCTAATCACAGGTATGTATACTAATGCTACATATTTCCCCATGCAGTGTACACGCCAGATCATCTCAGAGAGGCTAGGCCGTGGCTCAAGAACTGTAGATCTGGAACTAGAATCACAAATAGAAATCCTGAGGGACAATAAAAAGAAGTATGAACATATACTGAAATTGGCACAGACGCTCTCCTCACAGCTCTATCAGATGGTGCAGACCCAGAGGCAGCTGGGAGATGCCTTTGCTGACCTTAGTTTAAAGTCTCTGGAGTTGCATGTAAGTATAAGCATGCTATTTATTTATTTATTTATTTATTTTTTATTCACAACAAATTACACTTCAGACTTTCTGCATAAAAGAGAAAATCAAAAGTTGGTGCTTTTTTTCTCTCTCTCTTGCAGTCTCTTTCCTTAACCTTTCTTTATTTTTCTTAATCTATCTGCCTTTCTTTCTCCCCCCATTTCCTCTTTTTTTCTTTTTCTTTCACTTTAAAGGACAAGCCAGTGTTTGATCCTGCCAGTGTCCATCCAAAACAGTGAGTAGTTGGCATACAAACTATTAACTGCCAAGCTAGGGCTGTCATGATGGGCACATCTTAGTGGGAATTTTGGGTCTCCAGGATGCCTGATTTTTACTGCCTCACTCCAAACCTAGCTTTTAAGTTTTGGATAAGGGAGGTGGGGTTATACCCTTTGTTTAACTGTTATTATTTTACTTTCTGTTAGTCACTATATGTTGTGCAGAACAGTTTTCTGAGAGACATCTCCCTCAGACAGGGACATGACAACAAAGAAGGGGTATTTTTGTCAGTGTCCCATGGGGAGTAAGGCCTCTTTCACAAGAACGATCCGTTCAGGTCCGCCTGTCAGTTTTTTAGGCGGACCTGAGCGGACCCTCCATAGACCTCTATGGAGCGTTGGATGTCAGCGGTGACATGTCCGCTGACATCCGACCCGCTCCGATCCGAAAAGTGTAACGGAGGAAAAACCTACTTTTCCATCCGTTTTTGGATCGGATCGGGTGACGACTGACTCTCAGTCCGTCATCCGATCCCCCATAGGGGAGAGCGGCACTGTGACAGGTCCGTCGATGCACACTGTGCAGCGACGGACCTGTCATCTGCCTGCTCAATGGGGATCCACATAGCGATCCCCGCTGAGCAAGCGGATGTTCACGGGGCGGATCATCTCGGATCCGTCCCGTGTGAAAGGACCCTTAGGTTGAAATCTCTTCAACTGGGACATAGGCACTACATTTAAAAAACAATACTTTACCCTCCTTGCACTATTTAAAAAAAAATAATGAACTGGAGTTAGGCTTTAAAAGGCAATACAGTAATTGTAAACACGGTTTGGGAGAGATCTTGTGCCTTTTTTTACCCTCTTCTGATTATGTTGACCAGTGCTCATATATCTGATGCTTGCTTCAGATAAGTTCATTGTTATACCAGGTAAAAAAGAGCTATTTTACTAATTTACATAGTCTAGTTGAAAAAAGATACAAGTGCTTGTAATTCAACCAATAAAAGGGGGGGGGGGGGGGATCATACAATCCTATATACACAAACCTATACCCACAACTAATCCAGAGGAGGAAAAAAAAAAACAGCAAAAGGGTTAGTCCACCTAAAACTAGTATTTCATATGGCTCACTATCTTTTGATTAATACTCAGAGACTTTGATTTAGAGATATTTGCATTGTATTGTCTTGCTTGACTCACCTGGCATCTGGGATTGCATGCACAAATTCTGTCTCCCAGTTTTTCCATAAAATAAAAAAAAGGTTGATCAGTGTCTGTCCAAACTGCACAATTGCTTGTGTGATCCAACCCGTCAAAGTAAACCATGCCTGAGAAAATACATTCTAACGGTATCCACATTGCTCCCTTGGCTTTGTGAAGTTGGTGAAATATCTGAAAACATTAGTTGGGTATTTCCTAAAACCAGATTAAAGACAACTTTTATAAAGTTAACCTTTAGTTTAAACTCCACCAGCACCCCCTGCATAGTCCAATCAATTCACCTGTCCAGGCTCCTCCAAGATCTGTCGCCCACCCATTGGAATGCATTATACACTGACTATATAGAAATAAATAGAATTTTCCCATGCACAAATAGTAAAGAGTTTGATACACCGTGGGGTTGATTTACTAAAGCTGTAGAGTGCAAAATCCTGGTGCAGCTCTGCATAGAAACCAATTAGCTTCCAATGTTTTTTTTTCTTTGTTTTTTTTTTGTCAAAGCTTAATTGCACATAAAGCTGACGTTAGAAGCTGATTCATTTCTGTGCAGAGCTGCACCAGATTCTGCACTCTCCAGTATTAGTAAATTAACTCCTGTGTCTCCATAGAAATGAATTTGGTTTTATTAAACAGAAATGGTTAAGTAATGGCACCTGCCCCACAGAGCGTGGCTAAGAATTTGGTGGTGAAGTGTAAGAAGGTGGGGTGTAAATTAAATTACAGGTTAAATTGATACTATACACACACTGTTTAAAGCGGAGTTCCACCCAGAAATGGAACTTCCACTTTAAGGGAGGTGACCCCCTGATTTGGCATGTAATTTTTTTTTGGGGGGGGGGGACTCAAATTTGAAATAAAATCTTTATTTTTTTGCAATAACATGGTGTGGGCGGATTTCTGGCAGTCACAGGCTGTTTTGGGCCCCTCCAGCCTGTGTCTTAGAATAAGAGGGAAGTGAAGCCTCCATCAATCTACATGCGATATCCTGTCCCCATTGTGTTTAGCTGGTTAGGGGGCATGGAGGAGAAGGGAGGGAGTGGGCTGTCATTTACCACTGTGTATACATCGACATGTGTGACTCTATAAGTCACCTGGGCTGCTCAAATGTAATAGGAAGGAAATGCTTAGCCTAGAAACTCACTGAAAAGTGAGCATGTGCGGAGTTGCAAAATCCCTAGCTGCATTGGGGACTTGGACAGAAGATGGAGACAGAGAGCAGCAGAATACAGAAAACTAATCTCATAGTGACTGAGTATGAAGCGCATATAATACACCATTTATTAATAGGTTTTTTTTTTTATGATGTGGGTTTAGTGACACTTTTATCTTTACTGACTATCCTGTAATGTCGTCCTCTTCCTGGCTGTGGCTGCACAAAGTCTTCTTGTTTCTATAGTCTTCATGTGTCTGTGATGGAAAGAATAAACCAGAAAATTATGTAAAGCCTTGGCATAATTGCATATGGCAACTCCGAAATGATGGGTAAAATGATTTTTTAATGATAGTGTAAGGTCCTATGTAACATCGTTACTTGAAAGAAAAACCTGTTCATTCATTGATTTACAGTGCATCCAGAAAGTATTCACAGCGCTTCACTTTTTCCACATTTTGTTATGTTACAGCCTTGTTCCTAGAAGGATTAAATTCATAATTTTCCTCAAAATTCTACAAACAATACCCCATAATGACAACATAAAAGAAGTTTGTTTGAGGTCTGCAAATTTTTAAAAAACATGATGCTACAAGCTTGGCAAGCCTTTTTTTGGGAAGCTTCTCCCATTCTTTGCAGGACCTTCCGAGCTCCAGCAGGTTGGATGGGGAGCATCGGTGCACAGCCATTTTTAGATGTTCAATCCGGTTCAAGCCTGCGCTCTGGCTGGGCCACTCAAGGACATTCACAGAGTTGTCCCGTAGCCACTCCTTTGTTATTTTTGCTGTGTGCTTAGGGTCATTGCCCTGTTGAAAGATGAACCTTTCCGAGTTCCAGAGCTCTCTGGTGCAGGTTTTCATCAAGGATGTCTCTGTACATTACTACATTCATCTTTTCCTCGATCCTCACTAGTCTCCCAGTTCCTGCTGCTTAAAAACATTCCCCAAAGCACGATGCTGCCACTACCATGCTTCACTATAGGGCTGGTATTGGCCAGGTGATGAGTGGTGCCTGGTTTCCTACAGACATGATGCTTGCCATTCAGGCCAAAGAGTTCAATCTTTTTCATCAGACCAGAGAATTTTATTTCTTATGGTCTGAGAGTTGTTAAAGTGGAGTTCCACCCAAAAGTGGAATTTCTGCTTTAAGCACTCCTCCCTCCCTTACATGCCACATTTGGCATGTCATTTTTTTTTTGGGGGGGGGGTGACTACTTTACTTTATAGAAGGACTTCCTGTTCCACTCCCTACTTCCGCCCACAGACTGCCTAGGCGACTCCTCCTCTCCCCTAGGCGGTCCCTCCCTCTCGGCAATCTTCTGGGACATGTGACAGGTCCCAGAGGACTGCCTGTCCGCTGGGAGAACGCAGCGCGACTCGCGCACGTACAGTGCGCATCCGGCCGTGAAGCTGCAAGCTGTCACCGCCAGGTGCCCACAGTTCCAATGGATGCGCCGAGGAGAGGAGCAGGGCTCTGTGCGGCTGCATCGCTGGACCGTGGGAACAGTTAAGTGTCTGTTTATTAAAAGTCAGCAGCTAAACTTTTTGTAGCTGCTGACTTTTAATGTACCCTTTTTTTAATGTACCCATTGCCTGTACCCTTCCCCAGATCTGTGCCAGGACACAATCCTGTCTCTGAGGTCTACAGACAATTCCTTGGACTTCATGGCTTGGTTTGTGCTCTGACATGCACTGTTAACTGTGGGACCTTTTATATAGATGGGTGTGTTCCTTTTCAAATCCTGTCCAATAAACTGAATTTACCACAGGTGGACTCCAATCAAGTTGTAGAAACATCTCAAGGATGATTAATGTTAGCAGGATGCACCTGAGCTAAATTTTATGTGTCATGGCAAAGGCTCTGAATACGTATGTACATGTGATTATTTTTATCTATTTTTTTTATAAATTTGCAAAGATTTCAAACATATTTCTTTCGCTTTGTCATTATTGGGGTATTGTTTGTATAATTTTGAGGAAAATAATGATTTTAATTCATTGGAATAAGGCTGTAACATAACTAAATGTGGAAAAAGTGAAGCGCTGTGAATACTTTCCGGATGCACTGTATAGGTTTGGAATATGCACACTTGAATAAACTAGAATGCTTTTCAGAATTACAAGTTTTTCAGCAGTTAATGTTAATGTGATTATTATTTTTTTTTACATATAAAACCGAGTCAGCTAGATTGTTATTTTTTGCCGATAAATACAGCTTTAGGCAACTAGCATGCATCCAATACTTGTATTAACTGTATTATCAGATCCTAATTATGTAATTTTGTTGTATAATTTGCTGTTACTGTTTGAGATCTGTTTGTACTGTACTTTCAGAAAAAAAGCTTCCCATCCTTTTTTAATTTACACTGAGAAATACAGCTTTAGGCAACTTGCATACATCCCTTGCTTGTACCTGTATTTTTAAATCTTATGTAATTTTTGTTGTATAATTTGTTAGTACAGTTTGTACTGTACTTTTGAATATTCTTCCTACCCCTTTGCGGTCAGATCTTGTTTTTCTAGATTTTAGTTACTCTAAAAGCATTTATAAAAGAGAAATGATTGCTTGCTAAAACAAGTTTGACAGTTGTTTTATGAGTTAACAATTTGTATAATTAAGCGGTGTGTGTGTATTTTTTTTTTTTTTTTTACATTCACAAATTGTATTACCATACAGAGTTAGGCTTCATTCACACTGCCCACACCTTAAACGCTCTGTTTTAGCATGCGCAGCAGTCAGTTTTCAGCAATAGTGAGCTATGGGGAGGGAACAGTATGATGTTCATTTCTTCGTTTTTCATACATCTTTAATTTTTTAACTTTGTAAGAAGTACACAAAGTGCAGCATGTCGGCATTTTACCGCGGTTGACTTCACATTTTCGGATGCATGCAGTGCAAACGGGGCATATAGAAAACAATTGTTTATGTGCTCTAGCGTTGACTGGAATTTATACAGTGGAGAAAAATGCCAGTCATCGCGCTAGGTGTGAAGAAGCCCATTTAAGTGTAAAACCACCACTAAGCTTTTAGGTAGGATATACATAGTTTATAATCTATAAATTCTTTAACATGATTGTTTATTTCCCTAGTGTTACAGTTATAGCCTCTTTACCACTGAATTAGAACTATTGCAATATTCCTTGCATTGAAGACCTAAGGTGGTAAAACCTTGCGGTTGACTCAAAGTTTTACCACCCCCAATTCCCACCCCCTTTAGCTGTTGAGGCAGCAGCCAAAGGTGTACACATGCCGCAGCAGGAATTAAACCTCCTGTTGCTTTTGGTGGGTGCCACCACCTGCCAGTCACGACCCATTAAGTAAATGGGGCCACTCTGCAACTTCCCCACAATTGCATGCTTCTGCGGGGTCCAAGGAGTGGTGAGAAAGCAACACAACGCTGCCTGATTTCATGCCTTGTTTGCTGTACTGCACAGGGTTGCAGGGCACTTGCATAGCAGCCTCATTCACTTAATTGGGTCATTCGTGGCAGGTGCTACACCCACCAATCATGACAAGGATTATAACTCCTGCTGTGGTATGTGTAAACCCCTGGCCACTGCAGCTAAAGGGGGTGCGGTTGGGGCGGAGGTGAGAAAAACATGTCTTTAACTATGGGGTTTTACCATCCCCAAACTGCAAATGTAAATGAACCCTTACTGTTTTGAGCTCCCTATAAGGCTGCTTTCACACTGATGTGCTGTGGTTTATCTGAACTGCAGGTGCAGCACAGTGCATCTGTGACTTTCCTGGGTTAGCTTTGCCATAGACTTCTATTAGATCCTGCAGCTGTGGTGTGCTTTCAGAAAGTGCACCAAACCTGCAGGATATAATAGAAGTCTATGGCTAAGGGCAGCAAACAAGCAGGAAAGCTGCAGGTACACTGCACTGCACCCGTGATGTGGGTAAACTGCAGCACATAAGTGTGAAAGTAGCCCTATAATATTATGCCCAGTGTATTGCTTCTCACTGTCCTGAAGATCTCTTCTTTCCTGCTGCTGGCACCACTCTGGAGACTGCTAGCTGGGATAAGAGGTGGAGTGCAGTTGGTATCATGCTGCGTGAGACAGGAGCCAACACTAAGCCATCGGCTCTTGCACCCTGCTACAGCTGCAACTTTTCAAGTAGTCCCCCTGCGTTGCACTCTATTTGATGCTCTGGAATGGCAGGTCAGCAAGCCCAAGCCATGATCTACCTGTCACCTGACCACAACCTACTGGTTGTTGACCCCCACTTTACACATTACTTTGCATGCATGGACATGGCGTATATTCGGACCAGATGTCTATTTTAATACCATGTTTCTGTGCTCACCTCCCATGTCAGGTAGGGGGAAGTACACTCATGCAAGAGTACAGCAAAGAAAGCTTCTTGGATATAGGAGCTAAGCTTTGCAGTAACCGACACAGAACTAAACATGCAAAGTAGTAGTGACTTCATGAAGCACAGATGGGCAAATTTCAGTTGAACACAATGTGGCAGCCGGCATGTGCTTTTGAAGAGTACTCCTAGAGCAATTTTTTTCTTCTTCTTTTTTTTTTGTTTTTTTTGTGAACGTTAAAATCTGTATTTTTGGCTATAAAAATACTTAAAGGATGAGTTCACCTTTTTATTAAAATAAATGCAGGTAAAAAATGTTCTTTTATTTTTTTACGCTGGAGCACTCTCTCAGTACACTGTCTGCCTATACAGTATCTCACAAAAGTGAGTACACCAATCACATTTTTGTAAATATTTTATTATACGTTTTCATGTGACAACACTGAAGAAATGACACTTTGCTACAATGTAAAGTAGTGAGTGTACAGCTTGTATAACAGTGTAAATTTGCTATCCCCTCAAAATTAATTCAACACACAGCCATTAATACCAGAACCGCTGGCAAGAAAAGTGAGTGTACCCCTAAGTGAAAATGCCATTTTCCCTCCCCGGTGTCATGCGACTCTTAATTCTTGGCAATCTTCGTATAGCCTAGGCCATCTTTATGTAGAAAATCAATACTTTTTTTTCAGATACTCAGGTTTCTTTGCCATGAGGTGCCATGTTGAACTTCCAGTGGAGCGATAACACACCTGCTCCCCATTCACACCTGAGACCTTGTAACACTAGGTGTGGATGGGGAGCAGGTGTGTTAAATTTGTTATTGCTCTTACGCTCTCATACTGGTCACTGGAAGTTCAACATGGCACCTCATGGCAAAGAACTCTGAGGATCTGAAAAAAGTATTGTTGTTCTACATAAAGATGGCCTTGGCTTTATGAAGATTGCCAAGGCCCTGAAACTGAGCTGCACCACGGTGGCCAAGAACATACAACTGTTTAACCACTTGCTTACCAGGCCAAATCTGACATTTCTCTCCTACATGTAAAAATCATTTTTTTGCTGGAAAATTACATAGAACCCCCAAACATTATATATGTTTTTTTTAGCAAAAACCCTAGAGAATACATTGACGGTCATTGCAACTTTTTATCTCGCACGGTATTTGCGCAGCAATTTTTCAAATACGTTTTTTTTTGCAAAAAAAACAGTTTTGTGCTTAAAAAAAAAAAAAAACAGTAAAGTTAGCCCAATGTTTTTGCATAATGTAAAAGATGAAGTTACGCCGAGTAAATAGATACCTAACATGTCACGCTTTAAAATTGTGCGCACTCATGGAATGGCACCAAACTTCGGTACTTAAAAATCTCCATAGGCGACGCTTTGAAAATTTTTACAGGTTACCAGTTACAGAGGAGGTCTAGAGCTAGAATTATTGCTCTCGCTCTAACGCAGCAAAAGCTCACATGTGTAGTTTGAACGATGTTTACACATGTGGGCGGGGCTTACATGTGTGATCGCTTCTGAACGCGAGCTACCGGGGACAGGGGCATTTTTTTTTTAAAAAAATTTTTATTTATTTTACTTTTTTTTTTTTTTTTTTTTTTACACTTTTTTTACATTACATTTTTTTTGATCACTTTTATTCCTATTACAAGAAATGTAAACATCCCTTGTAATAGGAATCTATCGTGACAGGTCCTCTTTATGGAGAGATGCGGGGTCAATAAGACCCCACATCTCTCCTCCAGGCTGTAAAGCATAAGATCGGAAAAAAAAAAATTCTCCGATCTCATGCTGACAGCCGCGATCACGGCTTTGTTTACAATGCGGAGTCCAGGCGTGACGTCATAGCATCACGCCTGGGCCTCCAGCGGTCATAGAGATGACTGGTGACCATCTGGTCACCAGAAATTTCTATCGTCCTCATCCGGCGCCGGCCGATTCATTCTCCGGGCTCCCGATGGCACGGGAGAGCCCGGAGAAGCACCGGATGGCGGCGGGAGGGGGGTGCGTCCCCTCCCGTCGCCTATAAGAACGATCAAGCGGAGGAAGTGCCCCTATGATCATTCTTATTGTGCACAGAATCGCTGGCTGAAAAGAATGATATCTGAATGATGCATGTAGCTACAGGCATCATTCAGATATCCCCCCCAAAGTGAGGACGTCATTTGACTATGGCCCGGTAGCCAAGTGGTTAACAGGACAGGTTCCACTCAGAACAGGCCTCACCATGGTCATCCAATGAAGTCGAGTGCACGTGCTCAACATCATATCCAGAGGTTGTCTTTGGGAAATGGATGTATGAGTACTGCCAGCATTGCTGCAGAGGTTAAAGGGGTGGGGGTGGGGGGGCAGCCTGTCAGCGCTCAGATTATACGCCGCACACTGCATCAAATTGGTCTGCATGGCTGTCGTCCTAGAAGGAAGCCTCTTCTAAAGATGATGCATCAGAAAGCCTGCAAACAGTTTGCTGAAGACAAGCAGACTAAGGACATGGATTACTGGAACCATGTCCTGTGGTCTGATATGACCAAGATAAATTTATTTGGTTCAGATGGTGTCAAGCGTGTGTGGCGGCAACCAGGTGAGGAGTACAAAGACAAGAGTGTCTTGCCTACAGTCAAGCATGGTGGTGTTTGAGTGTCATGGTTTGTGGCTGCATGAGTGCTGCCGGGACTGGCGAGTTAAAATTAATTGAGGGAACCGTGAATGCCAACATGTACTGTGACATACTAAAGCGGAGCATGATCCCCTTCCTTTGGATACTGGGTCGCAGCAGTATTCCAACATATCGACCCCAAACACACCTCCAAGATGACCACTGCCTTGCTAAAAAAGCTGAGGATCAAGGTGATGGACTATCCAAGTGTGTCTCCAGACCTAAACCCTATAAAGCATCTGTGGGGCATCCTCAAATGGAAAGTGGAGGAGTGCAAGGTCTCTAACATCCACCAGCTGCGTGATGTCGTCATGGAGGAGTGGAAGAGGACTCCAGTGGCAACCTGTTAAGCTCTGGTGCACTCCATGCCCAAGAGGGTTAAGGCAGTGCTGGAAAATAATGGTGGCCACACAAAATATTGACACTTTGGGCCCAATGTGGACATTTTCACTTAGGGGTGTACTCACTTTTGTTGCCAGTGGTTTAGACTTAATGGCTGTGTGTTGAGTTATTTTGTGGGGACAGCAAATTTCCACTGTTATACAAGCTGTACACTCACTACTTTACATTGTAGCAAAGTGTCATTTCTTCAGTGTTGTCACATGAAAAGATACAATATAATATTTACAAAAATGTGACTTTTGTGAAATACTGTAACTCTGATACAGGTAGGCAGTTACTGAATTTCAGGAAGAATCAATGGACTACGAGAGTGCTCACCAGTGCCCTCGCAGTTCCTTACTGTCGGGTGCGGTGGCCAATTGTAATTGTAGTTCATTCACAGAACTCTGTGAATAAATGACACAGCCGTGAGGGTGGAACTCTGCACAGTTGCGCTGTTTTTGAATTGTGACAGCAGGTGCAGTTGGAGGATCCCCCGCCCGCTGTCACATGGAGGAGGGGATGGGAGGGATAGCAGGCAGGAGCTGGAAAATGTTACTTGTTCCGCCCTAAATACAGGTGGAACACGTAACTTGTTTCAGAGATGAACTTATCCTTTAAATCCCCAAATTATTAAATCTTTTCTGAAAGCAGAGCCCCTGTAGAATTAAAATATAGTAGTAATTTTTTTACGTAGTGCAATATTTGCGCAACTGTTTATCAAATCAATATTTTCACGAAAAGAATACACTTAAAGGAAGTGTATTGCACACAAACACAATTTCATCCCCAGTTATGTTGTAAAAATAAAAAGATGAGGTAGTTTAAAGGGAATAGAAACCAAATGCGTCAAGCCTCAAAGCTGTGTGCGTCCAAAAAATGGCGGAAAATTGTGGTACCCAAAATTATCAATAGGTGATGTTTTAAATATTTTTCAGCTCATCAGTTTAAAGTAAACCATCAATGGGGAAATGGTACAAAACAGGGATGTCCCGCTCTCACCCCTCTTGTTTGTCTTGATATTGGAACCATTATTGGCAACTATAGGAAACAATGTAGACATAAGAGGGGTGAAGATCGGGGAAGAGGAACATAAGGTAGCAGCATATGTAGATGTCCTGTGCTATGTAACAAACCCCAGAATTTCATTACCAAATCTAATAAACAAACTAAAACAATATGAAGAACTCTCTAACCTGAAGATTAACCTGATAAAGTCAGATATTAAATATAAGTATAAGTAAGAAGGAAGAACAAGCTTTTCAGGGAGAGTTCCCTTTTACATGGGCGAAAACCGATTTAAATTATTTTGGAAAAAAATTAACTCCTTGTATAGGGAAACTATATCCCATTATTAAACAACATCAAGATGAAATTTTAAAAGAATAGCTATAAGGCCACTCTCCAGGATAGGAATAAACATCATAAAGATGGTAACACTCCCGAAAATAATATATACGTTTTCAGATAATCCCAATAACAATACCCCAGACCTATTTTAAAGTATTAAAAGGAATTATATCAAGGTTCATACGGCAGAATAAGAAACCGAGGATACAGCACACAGTGTTGAGTAAAGATAAAGCACATGGGGGGGTTAGCTGCACCAGATATAAAAAGATACTATGATTCCGTAGTGTTAACTTGGATGGTTGAGTGGACTAGGATAAAAAATGACAAAAGATGGGTGGAGGAAGAGAACACGAGGGGGGAAAACACAATTGAATAAGAATATTTGAGTTCAACGTAAATATAGAACACTAAATGGAAAACCCCCCGAACTTAACTAGAAATGTATTCCGAGTTTGGGATAGATTGCACCGACAAGCAAAATGGGAATATAATTCACCTTCAATTTCATTAACGGGCACAATTTTTTTTTTTTATATTTTTTTACCATGGAACAGGGCACAATTTGGTGATTGGGTTAACCACTTCAGCCCCAGAAGATTTGGCAGCTGAATGACCAGGCCATTTTTGCGATACGGCACTGCGTCGCTTTAACTGAAAATTGGCTTCCTTTTTTTCCCACAAATAGCTTACGTTTGCTGGTATTTGTTCACCTCCTGCGTTTTTTTATTTTTTGCGCTATAAACAAAAGAAAAGCAACAATTTTGAAAAAAACACACTATCTTTTACTTTTTGCTATAATAAATATCCCACATTTTTTATAAAAAAAAAAAAATTTTTCCTCAGTTTAGACCGATATGTATTCTTCTACATATTATTGGTAAAAAAAAAATCGCAGTATTTGTTTTTACTAGTAATGGCAGTGATCTGCGATTTTTATCGGGACTGCGATATTGCGGCGGACATATCGGACACTTTTGACACATTTTTGGGACCATTGACAATTATACAGCGATCAGTGCTATAAAAATGCACTGATTACTGTATAAATGTCACTGAAGGGGTTAACACTAGGGGGCAATCAAGGGGTTAACTGTGTTCCTTAGGTGTGTTCTAACTGTAGGAGGGATGGGACTGTCTAGGAGGAGAGAGAGATAGGTGTTCATACACAGTATGAACACACGATCTGTGTCTACTCCCCTGAAAGAACCGGGATCCTGGTTCTCGCTCTGTCATGAGTGATCGTGGGAGCCCGGCGGTCATTGCGCCCGCCGGGCACTCGCATCAGCTCTGGGCACACGCCCCTAGTGGCCAAAAGGTGAAGTGACGTAAGGTAACGTTTCGCCCAGCCGTGCCATTCTGCCGCAGTAAAGCTGCGGCGGCTGGTTGGCAAGCGGTTAAAAACACACCGTTAAAAGATATTGTAAAAAAAGGAAATTGGGCATATTCCAAAAATTGAAACACAAGGGAGGACTGGAAAAATGTAATGAATGGAGTTATTTATAGCTAAAGCATCTTGTGTCAAACACTTCCACAATCGATAAGATCAGAAGAAAAGTTTAATTCATTTGAAAATTTATGTAACGCACGGGGCCCTATTAAAGCGGAGGTCCGCCCACCGCTGCAAAAAATTTAAATCCAGCAGCTGCACATACCACAGCTGCCGACTTTTAATAATCGGACACTTACAGTGGGGCAAAAAAGTATTTAGTCAGCCACCAATTGTGCAAGTTCTCCCACTTAAGAAGATGAGAGAGGCCTGTAATTGTCATCATAGGTATACCTCAACTATGAGAAACAGGGGGCGTGTCCGGATGCAGCAAGGAGCAGGACGTGTCTCAGAGCAGCTCCGCCGGTCCTGGCTCCATCCACAGCCATCCAGCCCTTAAAACCAGCTCTTTTAAAAGCAAAAGGCTCCCCAAGCGTGGCGGGGAACCATCCTCAACAGGGGAGGAGGTTATTGACCAGAACAGTAGCCCGAGAGCGAGGTAACAGGCCGGCATCTCCTTCTGAAGGCACTCCGCCATCTTGCGGCCTGCGGCGGCCTCGCGATCCCAGGCCTAAAGTGCCGCGTTCGGCGGCGGGGGGACCCCAGCGCTCCGCGCATCGGTCTGGAGGTAAGGGGAGGAGTGAACCGAGGGAGACGGGCAGCTGGCGACCGCACTGCTAAGACCCCCGGTCGGCATCACAACCCGGCCGCGGCCCGCCATCCTGCGGCCTGTGAAGCCCCCGCCATCCCCGGCCTCGGGTACCGCAATCGGCGGAGAGGGGGCCACCGCAACTTTCCCATAAGAGCCACCTACCTGAAGGCGGCAGCGGGACCTGGAGAGCACGAGAGGGGGCTGCAGGAAACTCCATAAAGGCCCTCGGTGGGCTCCATGCAGCGGCAGCTATCTTGGAGGCCAGGGCCCTACTAACACTGTCCTGGAGTGCAGAGGTTTGGGGGAGAGAGTTGCCACCCGTCCTGGGGTCTGCCCAAGAGGAAACAAACAGCAAAAGGTCATTGTGGAATCGCTAAGCCGTTCCTCCCTCTGCCTCCCAGCCTGTATCCTACAGAACATTCTGCAGATTCTACAGCAAGGTACTGTTGCTGGGGGAGACACAACCGCGGTTTTCAGAGCCCGTACCCTTCCTGTGTCCTCTCTAACACTATAAATCATTAAAAAGGGTCACACACTGTACCACACTTACTGCTTGATTACCCCTGACCCTGCAGACAGGCTCCATCACTCGCTTGCTCACTACTGCTTGGCGTAGGCCCCCTAACGCCTGCATGAAACACAGAAACTCCAACACAAAATTTATCACAGGAGAGAGACGTGACTTAGCTATGGAAACGTAAGAACGCGTCGTTGGGAGCTCTGCACTGAAACGGGCCGTGAATCACCCGTAGCACCGATCAGCTAAGCCATCCATTCATGCCAGGAGGCCGCAGGCGCCCACAGGTCACTGAGGAACGGAGGGGACCCGAAATCTCACACTACTTTCTGCGGCAACAGCAGATTCCCTCACCTGCGAGACAGAGCCAGATGGCGCCACCTCGAGTCAGCACGGCGGGCGCTACACCCTCAAGTAAGAAGGGCGCTCCTGCAACTACCTCTGCAGCGGAGGAGGACTTTCCCCCCTTGCCACACAGAGTACCCTCTCCTATAGTATCCCCGGCTCTCACAACCGCTGACACACCACTGCATCCAGATAACGCTGATGACCTAAGCGGCCTAGTTGAAAGCTCTCTAAGAGACATAGTGTCAGGCCTCCCCACCAAACAGGACTTAAACGCTATGGCCACCTCTATTGTCAATGCACTAACCAAAGAACTGCATGACCTAAAACAGCAAGTGGATGTTGTCGAGGAAAGAGTCACCACGATCGAAGCCTCCCAATCTACTACAGAAGCGCGCCTCACTACACTCGAGTCGGAGTATGGGGCCTTCCGCCGCCATCTTGTCGACGTTCAGCTACGCCTGGATGACGGCGAGAATAGAAGCAGACGGAACAATCTGCGCCTAAGGGGGATCCCAGAAGCCACCATGGGCCCAGACCTCAGATCCACAGTGGTCGCCATCTTAAACCAGGTCCTGGGCAAACCACCGACAGCTGACCTGGAACTAGACAGGGTGCACCGTATCCCAGGTCCCAGACCCCCACCCTCTGCACAGAGATCATCATCCGAACTAGACTCTCCCCGTGATGTACTATGCAGGGTGCATTTTTTCACTATCAAGGAGGACATTCTTCGCCTTGCTTGGGAAAAGGGCCCAATAGACTTTGACGGGGCTCCCATCAGGATTTTCCCTGACATCTCCAGACAAACTCGCACCATGCGTGGGCTCATGCGACCCCTACTGGAAATCATCCGCGAAGCAGATGCCACCTACCGATGGGGTCACCCCTTCCATCTCATCGTCAGGAGGCAGGGGGCGGAATTCTACCTCCGCACGCCAGACCAACTCCCTGCCCTCTTTCATTTCATCTCCAGGCCGGTGATTGAGGTGCCCAACTGGTTTGACTATCTGCTTTCCCAGGACTCACAAGGCTCAGCACCACCCAGACAACAGAGATCTCGACGCCCAAGATCCCTAAAGGTGACCTCCCTTAATGTACGGGGCCTCAATATCCCGGAAAGGCGTTCCCAGCTACTAGCTGACCTACGCAGAACTAAAACCCAAATTGCCTTTCTACAGGAAACCCACTTTCATGGTGAGCATATTCCCAAACTGACTAACAATCTGTTCCCGACGGCATACCACAGCATCTCACCTATCTCCAAATCTAAGGGGGTTAGCATTTTAGTGGCAAAGTCAGTACAGTGGGAGTTCAGGGCACAGCAGGCGGACCCTCAGGGCCGCTTTCTCCTGATCAAGGGTAGGGTATCGGACATTCAGGTCACTCTTGCCAATATCTATTTTCCCAATGCCGACCATGCTCGATTCCTGCGCGGGCTGATACCCATACTACTTGAGTTCACGGAGGGGATGCTCATTTTTGGAGGCGATATGAACTTCGCAATGGACCCCCTGTTGGACACCTCACGGGGTGCCTCTCATCTCTCATACGCTCACCTTAAACGTATTAAATCCGATCTTCACTCACTTCGTTTGATGGACCCCTGGCGCCTCTTACACCCCAAGGATAGGGATTACTCGTACTTCTCACAAGTTCACCATTCGTACTCAAGATTAGATTACCTGCTCCTTTCCCATCAGGACTTGCCAAGGGTGGTGGACTCATCCATAGATGTCATTTCCTTTTCTGACCACGCCCCCATACACTTGACGCTCCATATGGGACCAATGTCTAAATCTCCACCTTCGTGGAGACTGAACGAATCACTGCTTCAATCTGCAGAGACCCGCGCGGAGATCCAAGCCAAACTGCAGGAATATTTTGCACTTAATGTAGCCTTGGTCCCCAATCCCTTGGTGGTGTGGGAGGCGCACAAGCCAGTTATCAGGGGCATTTTGATAGGTATTGGGGCACGTCTCAAGAGGGAAAGAACCCGTAGAACTGAAGAACTCCTACTTCAGATTAAGACCCTCGAATGCACACATAAGGCTAACCTAGCACGCTCCGTATACCAGGAGTTACTTAAAGCACGTGAAGAGCTTCGCTCGCTTCTGTTGCATAAAACGAAAGAGAGGCTAGCATGGTCACGTCGTACAATGTACGAATTCTCTAACAAACCTGGCTCGCTCCTAGCCAGAGCTTTACGCGGTCCCCGCACCAAAACCTTCATCCCCCACATCCTGTCCCCCACGGGTCGGAGGGTCTCTACCTCAACAGAAATAGCAGAGGAATTCCGTTCATTTTATAGCGGTCTTTATAACCTAGATAAAACTTCTCCCGGCGCCCCTAACCCTACTGGAGGATCCACCCCACATGAATATCTAGCTTCCTCAGGCATGCCATCTCTGCCGGCCGACACTGTGGAGGGGTTGGAAGACCCCATCACGGTGGAGGAGTTGGGGGTGGCAATGGCGAGCTCCAAGCCAAAGAAAGCCCCAGGCCCTGATGGCCTCACTTCAACTTACTTCAAAACATTCTTTGAGACGCTCTCCAAACCGTTAGTGGCTGCACTTAACTCTATCACGAAAGGTAACTCCTTCCCCATAGACTCCCTTAGGGCATACATCTCTCTCATCCCCAAAGAGGGAAAGGACCCACTTAGGTGTGGAAACTACCGACCGATAGCTCTGCTAAACACCGACTTGAAACTATTTGCCAAGATCTTGGCGAACAGATTGCTCCCACATATACCAAACCTAATTCACAAAGACCAGGCGGGCTTTGTCCCTCAACGGGAACCACGTGACAACACAATTAGGGTGCTGAACCTCATACATGCCGCTAGGACCACGCGACGACCCCTTCTACTGCTGTCAACTGACGCAGAGAAAGCTTTCGACCGTGTAGATTGGACGTTTGTTAGAGCTACTCTCGAACACATTGGCCTTCGGTCGTCGATGCTCAGCTGGATCCTATCACTCTAGTCTAGCCCCACAGCGGCGGTCAGGGTCAACGAAACCAGGTCCGGTTATTTCGACATTCGGAATGGTACCAGACAGGGTTGTCCCCTGTCTCCCCTAATCTTCATTCTTACCTTAGAACCCCTGCTCTGTAAGATACGGGCCAACCCCCACATAGAGGGCTTCCGTAAATCATCTGGAACCCACAAGGTTGCCGCATTCGCAGATGACCTTATCTTCTTCTTGGCTGACCCCATTGCCTCACTCCCCGTCTTGCTTCATTCTCTGAGGGAATACGGGGCTCTGTCCCTATTTAAAATATGTCTAAATCCTCCATGCTCAATATCACATTGAGCTCGCAAAATACCCGACAATTGCGCCTGAACTACCAGTTCCACTGGGCAACCGATACCATTCCGTACCTAGGTGTGGCCATCACCGCGGACCCCGCCGACCTGTACCAAGCAAATTTTGCCACTCTCCTACACAGACTTAAAACAGACCTGCAGCATTGGCACGCCCTCACTTTAACGTGGTTTGGACGCTGTAATGCCATCAAGATGACAGCCCTCCCAAGGATACTTTATCTTCTACAGGCCCTCCCCATACATCTCCCGCCCTCCTTCTTCAAGGGAATCGACGCACTCCTTCGAGAATTTGTCTGGTCACACAGGCAGCCACGCATAAAATTACAACTACTTTACTTGGCAAAACGCAGGGGAGGGGTGGGTTTACCAGACATAAAAGCCTACTACAGGGCAACGCATGTTACCAGATTGATAGACTGGTACTGTCACCTAGAGGCCAAACAGTGGGTCACCATGGAGATGGAGGACTCAGAAGGTACGGCCAGGAGTTGGCCGTGGCTTACCACTCCGATCCCGAAATCCATTGCTGAACACCCAACTCTGGGAAACACATTGAGAGTGATCAGAGAAACCTTTCGCAAAACCCAGATCTCACCTATCCCTTCCCCTATGGTGCCGATCCTGGGTAACCCTGACTTCATGCCGGGCTGCCAGGGGACGATCTTTAGAGCCTTATCAGCGGGAGATAGATGGCCACACCTCCATGACTTCCTGGATCCCGGTGGCCAGCTCAGGACAACCGCGGGAATAGAAATCCTAGACAGGCCATTGGACTTCATGAGTGGTCTCCAACTGCGTAATTTTTTACGCCGAAGCGCCCGAACTCTAGGTCCCCCACGCCCACTTACGGAATTGGAACGTATCTGCCACCGCAGAGAGCCCATACGCCACTCTTTATCCCTGATCTACCTCTCTTTGATCGCCCCGGCTGAAGGTTTTGTCCCCCCCTTCCTTACTAAGTGGGAGACGGAACTGGGAGCGCATTTTGATGAAACACAAAGGGAAAAGATCCTACACTTTGCCCAAAAATCTTCTCTGGCCACAAGGGTCCAAGAGACTTGCTACAAGATTGTGACCAGATGGTACAGAGTACCATCCACTCTTCACAGGTTCCTCCCGCAGGTGCCGGATCTATGTTGGCGTTGTGGAGCAGGAGAGGGAACAATGTTGCACATTTTCTGGGACTGTCCCAAGATTAAACCGTTCTGGAAAGAGGTGACGGATACGGTCGAGCACCTGACGGGTGTCGCACTGGGGGGAGACCCCGGGGCCTGTTTACTGCACCTTTCTAGAAGTTCAATTAACGGTTCAATACAGGGCAATTTCACCCCCTTCCTTCCCAGGCCAAATTTTAGTTTTCAGGGCTGTCGCACTTTAAACGTCAATTGCGCGGTCGTGCGACGTTGTACCCAAAAAAAATTGACGTCCTCTTTTCACCACAAATAGAGCTTTCTTTTGGTGGTATTTGATCGCCTCTGCGGTTTTTATTTTTTGCGCTATAAACAAAAGAAGAGCGACAATTTCGAAAAAAACACAATATTTTTTACTTTTTGCTATAATAAATATCCCCATTTTTTTTTTTTTTTTTTTTTTTTAATTTTCCTCAGTTTCGGCCGATACGTATTCTTCTACATATTTTTGGTAAAAAAAAATCGCAATAAGCGTATATTGATTGGTTTGCGCAAAAGTTATAGCGTCTACAAAATAGGGGATAGATTTATGGCATTTTTAAAAAAAAAAAATTTATTTATTTTTTTAGCGGCGATCGCGATTTTTTTTCATGACTGCGACATTATGGCGGACACATCGGACACTTTTGACACATTTTTGGGACCGTTCACATTTATACAGCGATCAATGCTATACAATTGCATTGATTACTGTGTAAATGTGACAGGCAGTGAAGGGGTTAACCACTAGGGGGCGGGGAGGGGTTAATATTTTTCCTAGGGAGTGATTACTAACTGAAGGGGGAGGGGACGCTCAAGGGGAGGAGACCGATCAGTGTTCCTCCGTTCTGGGAACACAGATCGCTCTCCTCAGAGCTGACAGGCTGTGGATCTGTGTGTTTACACACACAGATCCACATGCCGGCCCGGTTAACGGGCAATCGCGGGTGCCCGGCGGACATCGCGGCCGCCGGGCACACGCACCGGGTCCCGAGGAACGCGGCGGGCGCGCGCGCTCCCGCCCCCTAGGCGGCCGGGAATCCCAGGACGTCATATGACGCCCACCCAGGATGGGAGATCCCATCTGTGGACGTCATATGACTATGGGCGGGTAGGGAAGTGGTTAAGAAATATAAAGCCTCACTCACCATACATCTACTTAATGCGGCCAAGGCCTGCATCCCTCTATTTTGGAGATCGGTAATCCCACCAACGAAGATTCAGTGGCATGCGAGGGTCAATGATCTGCGGGACATGGAAGATCTTACGGCCACCCTGCATGACAGGGAGGAAGCCTTTCGGGAGACCTGGCGCCCCTGGCAACACTTCATCTACACCGAGGCCTACCTCCGAGAGATGACTTAATGCGGACACTCCTTGATACGAGGACCCTGCCTGGCTGGAGGGTGACACCGCCACCCTCCTCTCTTTACCTCTCTCTTCCTCTCCCCCTCCACTTCACCTCTCATTCTCTCTTGCCTCTCCCCCCTTACTGTCTCCCGCTTTTCTCCCCTTCCCTCCCCCCCCCCCCTCTCTCCCTAGGTTCTCACACAACCCCCTATACTTTTTCGGCTAAGGGAAGATTAGATCAGATACGTTGAATATCATGGTATACATTACTCTACGTCAGTTGCCCCTTGCCGGACTCTACTGATCGGCAAGGAATATCTCCACCCCCGGTCAGTGGAGAGCTTCTCTCTTTGTTATCTTGTTTTATCTACATGCCTGTTGTCTAAGGATAAATACATGAGCCTTTAGTTTAAACGAGGCATATCTCAGGGAACTGCTTGCAAATGGATAGTATGATAATCATAACATCAGACTTTCCCATACACTCAGGCTCTGCTTTCATTATACAGATCGTGTAAACTAGAGGAATGTATATGTGTCATGTCTTTAGTCTACGGTAGTTTTCTGTTAAAGTCCTCTTCATACCTCTGTTTTTTCTTTTTTTTTATCACTCACTAAATGTTATAGATCTTGATAACATGTATATCACACTGTAACATGCATTGTTGAAATAAAATAAAGGCATTTTAAAAAAAAAAACTATGAGAAACAAAACGTGGAAACAAATCCAGACAATCACATTGTCTGTCTGATTTTTGAAAGAATTTATTTGCAAATTATGGTGGAAAATAAGTATTTGGTCAATATCAAAAGTTCATCTCAATACTTTATTATATATCCTTTGTTGGCAATGACAGTGGTCAAACGTTCCAGATCTCCTGTAGAGCAGTGATGTTTTGGGGCTGTCGCTGGGCAACACTGACTTTCAACTCCCTCCAAAGGTTTTCTATGGGGTTGAGATCTGGAGACTGGCTAGGCCACTCCAGGACCTTAAAATGCTTCTTACGAAGCCACTCCTTCGTTGCCCAGGCAGTGTGTTTGGGATTATTGTCATGCTGAAAGATCCAGCCACGTTTCATCTTCAATGCCCTTGCTGATGGGAGGAGGTTTGCACTCAAAATCTCACGATACATGGCCCCATTCATTCTTTCATGTACACGGATCAGTCGTCCTGTTCCCTTTGCTGAGAAACAGCCCCAAAGCATGATGTTGCCACCCCCATGCTTCACAGTAGGTATGGTGTTTTTGGTTGCAACTCAGCATTCTCTCTCCTCCAAACACAACGAGTTGTGTTTCTACCAAACTGTTCTACTTTGGTTTCATCTGACCATATGACATTCACCCAATCCTCTTCTGGATCATCCAAATGCTCTCTAGCAAACCTCAGACGGGCCCGGACATGTACTGGCTTTAAGCAGGGGGACATGTCTGGCACTGCAGGATCTGAGTCCCTGGCGGCGTAGTGTGTTACTGATGGTAGCCTTTGTTACGTTGGTCCCAGCTCTCTGCAGGTCATTCATTAGGTCCCCCCGTGTGGTTCTTGGATTTTTGCTCACCGTTCTTGTGATCATTTTGACCCCACGGGGTGAGATATTGCGTGGAGCCCCAGATCGAGGGAGATTATCAGTGGTCTTGTATGTCTTCCATTTTCTAATTATTGCTCCCACAGTTGATTTCTTCACACCATGCTGCTTGCCTATTTCAGATTCAGTCTTCCCAGCCTGGTGCAGGTCTACAATTTTGTTTCTGGTGTCCTTCGACAGCTCTTTGGTCTTCACCATAGTGGAGTTTGGAGTGTGACTGTTTAAGTTTGTGGACAGGTGTCTTTTATACTTATAAGTTCAAACAGGTGCCATTAATACAGGTAATGAGTGGAGGACAGAGGAAACTCTTAAAGAAGAAGATACAGGTCTGTGAGAGCCAGAAATCTTGCTTGTTTGTAGGTGACCAAATACTTATTTTCCACCATAATTTTGCAAATAAATTCTTTCAAATTTATTTGAGGCTCTTTACCAAGATCGGTGTAGCGGTGTGTCAGACTGACACACCGCACCACTGATCGCCGCAATGCGCGCCCCCACGGGCGCCCAGCGGCTGTTATCCTGATGGACATCATATGACGCCCAGTCAGGATAACTGAACCACCGCCCGGCCGTCATTTTGCTATAGGCCGGGCGGGAAGTGGTTAAAGAAAATTCCACATTATGGGTTGTCCCCAGAAAAGTATCAATAAGAGGGGAACTCTTCCAATCGGGAAGTTCTGTTGGCATGTGGGGCCCCAAGAGATTGCCTTAATTTGCAGGGATTTCCTCTCATTTCCTGTTTTTGCTGTTGGACAGGAAGTGAAGGTAAACCTCCCCCAGTGGGGCACAGATGGCAAAAAAAGAAAACTGACAGAATTTATATTCTGGCCAGTGGAATGAATCAACTCCCAAACGCTTGATGTGCCTAAACACAGGAGAAAAGGGGTGGGCAAAGCCCAGTGTGCATGAGGCCTTATCAGTGCATAGTGTAAAAATGGTGGTGCTGCGCTGTGAGATGACTACTATAAATATTTAAGTGCAAAATAGCTTCAATTTAAAGTGCAAATGATGATAATGTGCAAAATCCAATGAAAAAAATCACAAACTTGATGAACAAATGTAAAGTGAATTGATGAGAATCGTGATGTGCAAATGATTCAAACCGTGCAATATGATAAAATTACAATGTGCCAGCCTAAGCACAAATAACGATCAAAGAGTGAAAATACATAAATGTTCAATGTGCCATCCTAGGCACACCTAACAAACAAAGTGAAGATTCATAAATCAATCTAGAGTTGATGAATGAGTGACGTTTCCTTTCACCATGGAAAGTGAATAAATGGCTGATGCCTAGCCAATCCAATGTGGTGACACCTCAGTGTGCACTAGCCTCTCACCTTACTGCTGTAAGGTAACAGCATATAACTAGTTCAGGTGCTCCAGACAGCCTTCGGGGGTCCTCTGAGGGTCCCTCTCCAATGAGTCTAATAGTAGTTCTTTATGATGAATACAACCTCTTGTATGATTTCCTCAGTTCCAGTAATAGAGGTGGAAGAAAGATCCCAGATGGTGTAAGAAAAAATACAGAGCTGATACACTTTTTGAAAAAGCTCACATAAAAACATTTGCACTTTAAATTGAAGCTATTTTGCACTTAGATATTTGTAGTAGTCCTCTCACAGCGCAGCGCCATCATTTTTACACTTTCCATTTATCTGCTACGGATCAGCCGAACGGTGTCTGCTGCAGTAGGTTGTCTATTGTAGTTACCAAATTTGCGCTGACAGCGTGAGAGTACCACCTTTTTTACTCGTCTTATCAGTGCATAGCTTCCTCACCCTTTAAAAGAGGTAGTTCAAACTGCAATATATTTATTGACCGGGATACATAATGTATACAAATTACTCGCTGAACAGTATTTACAAAAGAGTCTACTAGGTTACATGATTTTTACAAATTACACACACAACCATATTTGCAATACAATGTACTGAACACATATGAAGTTTGTTTACCTCTCAGCTTCAGGTCTGTTCATATTGAGTCCTTGTATGTCTCAGAACAGAGAGCGCACAGCTTGGTAACCATTCATTATATCTCCTTTCTGTAATTGGTCAATGTACCTAGCAAACGTATATTGGGCACAGCCTGATTGGAAGATTCAAATAAAGACTTCTGTTTACAAACCATGTGAAATGTGATGAGGAAAAAAACAATGGCAACGTCTTTTGTAGGAAAAGTAACAGTGCTGAGGGAGGTGGAAGTAGTAACACCAGCATAATGGTACAACCCTTTTACTTCCAGGGACAGCGGAGGGTTTTACACACATTTGGGCATAACGGGTGCTTTCGGCTGTTTGGCCACACCAGGCCAAAGGGCCTGGTATGGATTGGCGGGGTGGGGGGATCCCTACGCCGTTTTTGTTTTGTTTTTTTGTTTTCATTTTTCTATTGCTGGGAATGTTTTTTTTTTTTTTTTTATTCAGCTGTCAGCGGGGAAGCCCATTGACAGCTGATGACTCACCCATTGTTAAGGATGCCGTGGACTGCTTTCCGGCCCACTCCTTAACAACCAGCTATTCACTTGCTCACTTAGAATGCACCATGCAGCACTTTGTGGGGTGCTCGACGGGTGAACATCCCGCTTAGTGTCCCGCAAATTCGAATTTTCGCCAAATGGGCAATGTTCAGGCCAAACGTCTGCTCTAATAATCTAGTGTCCTTGCATTTTTGATGCAGAAAAACAAAACGCACTGGACTTCATCTGGTGTGAACCGCCCCTTAAACAACTATAAAATCAGGCTGCAGCATAACAAAATTGAAAAAGTGAATGGGAGCTGAATACTTTATAAATGCACTGTTTATTGCCATCTAACTAAAATATACTCCTAATTAAAATAATATTTACCTTCTGTTAATGAAGATTTCACATAAATGTATTATCTAACAAAGTTTTTGGTGACATCTGCAATGTTTAGGTATATTAGTTATGTGGCCTAATTAGTCAAGTTAATGTGTATATACTACATTTTCCTGTGTGCTTTACTGCAGAATGGGATATCGCCTAGGTATATATTATATACACCCTCATAGTTTACTAATATAATCATTGTCTGCTGTTAGCTGGGTGTTCTGTTCTACATGGCCTGTTTTAGTGGCCTTACATGTTCCATGGTAGAGTCAGTGCTGTACACTGGTGATGTGGATCATCGGTTGTCTTGCACCTGCAGCTTTTCTCATCACACTTGTTTTGCTCACCCTTCAAAAGATGGTTTATATGTCATTTGAGCTGTACTTTGATCATGTATAATTGCTTGCCAGCCCACCTCTTGCTATTATTCTTGTTCTCTGTATCACTGCATTGATGACTTCAGCGTCTGTGATCTAGCTTTTATAAAACAAATAGCTCAGCCTGTACATGATCTGCTTCATGTTCTATTTTTGGACCAATGCTGAGGCATTCAATAAATAGCAACTTTCTTTTTTGTTTTTATATGTTTAAATGTCTCTTCCTGGCATTTAAAATGCTTCTCAATGGCAAAACCTTCTGGAATTAAGAATGTGCACACTTTTATTCTTACCATTATGTAGAAAAACATTTGTTGTGGCAGATTTGTACATGGAGGAGGAAGAGGTCTGATTTAGGCTGTATCTCATGTTTAGACTGTTGCTCTACTGACTGCTTTTAAGCAGGTCTGAAAATGCCAGAATGTGACTTACTACCATTTTAATTCTTAATGTTGTAGCTATTGTTACAGCTTGTACTGGGCTGATGGATTTCAGTGGAGCTTCTTGGGATTTTAGTTTTGCCAGCTGCATGACAAAATATATTTTTACAGTCTGTTCAGGAACATGCTATAATTTATATTATCTCTGTATCCTCCGGTAAGTGACTTCCAAAGAAATGGGGCATGATCAGAATTGCAGATCAGAAACTCTGGGTCAGCCACTCAGAAGCAGAGTAAACAGACAGCCAAGCAAATCGCATTTTAAGAGGTTTATTTTAAATTGTTTGTAAACCCCCAAAAAAATGGATCCTGCTCCTATAACCACTTCAACCCCGGAAGGATTTACCCCCCTTAATGACCAGGCCATTTTTTGCATTACGGCACTGCGTCCCTGACAATTGTGCGGTCGTGTGAAGCTGTACCCAAACAAAACTGAGGTCCTCTTTTTTTCCACAAATAAAGCTTTCTTTTGGTGGTATTTGATCACCTCTGCGGTTTTTATTTTTTGCATTATAAACAAAAAAGGCCTACCATTTTGGAAAAAAAACCCAATATTTTTTGCTATATTGTTAAAAAAAATAAGTTTTTAGGCCAATATGTATTCTATATAGCATTTACAAAATGGGGGATATATTTATGGCATGTTTATTATGATTTTTTTAATATATTTTTTTACTAGTAATGCCGATGATCAGCGATTTTTAGCGGAATTGCAGCAGATAGATCGGATACTTTTGACATCGGATGCTGATGGAAACACTGTTTCTGGCTCGAAATACTATTGCACTTAAGTGCCATCAATCTGCTTCTCCATCTATCCGTCAATAGATTCAGATGGTGAACCAGATACTACCTTATGAAAAACTTATTTTTGAGCATAGGGGTTGCCCTAATAAATATGACAAGGTGTGGGACGCCTGGTGTTACTCCATTCTCACTGCTACTAATATATCAGGTGTTTGTAGCATGTATTTATCATATATGTAAATGTGTGAACGTACTTGTGTATTATGCATACAATTATTATGTAGCCAAGCTAAATTTACTCAGTCAGAGGGTAATTTGTCATTGTTCTTTCTCAGGACTGGTCAACTAGTCTTTTTACATATGCAATATTTGTGTACCGAATTTTGTATTTCCTTACGCTCCTGTTTAGCACATTGGTTGTTGTACCAAAATGTCTTTTTTTTTTTATTGCAAAGATGTAAAAAAAAAAAAAGATAAAATAAAATCTAAAGATGGGGTATTGATTGGGGATTGCCCCTTACATTGGTGAGAAAATAAGGTAACCGAATCGCGTTTCAAATGGGCATCAGAGGGTCAGACATACTCTTAATGTCAAAAGTTTATTCAGAATATTTTCCTGACTGATGGAGTTGGGTAGATGGTTGAGTACTTAATACAAGATTTAAATGGGCCCAATGTTGTGAAGAGTTTGCCATGAAACATTGACTTTTAGGGCCTATGGTTTTTTAAGATGTATTTAGAATTTGAAGATTATATTTCTGAAATGTATAGTAAAAAATGTCATCTGCATAACCCACCACCTTGTTTTCCAAAACCTTTAATGCTATGCCCCTAATATTTGGCATGGATCTTATGGATAAATAGGGGTTTGAGCATCAGAATTAAGATTAAGGGAGATGGTGAACTGCTTTTTTTTTCCTGTACCTTTATATTTTTCCTCAACATTTTACATACAAACTTGGCTGTCCAACAAAATTGGCAGTGACAGGGAATGGGACCAACTAGAACACTAATGCCCCGTACACACGGTCGGATTTTCCGATGGAAAATGTCCGATCGGAGTGTGTTGTCGGAAATTCCGACCGTGTGTGGGCTCCATTGGACATTTTCCATCAGATTTTCCGACACACAAAGTTGGAGAGCAGGATATAAAATTTTCCGACAACAAAATCCGTTGTCGGAAATTCCGATCGTGTGTACACAAATCAGACGGACAAAGTGCCACGCATGCTCAGAATAAATAAAGAGATGAAAGCTATTGGCCACTGCCCCGTTTATAGTCCCGACGTACGTGTTTTACGTCACCGTGTTCAGAGCGATCGGATTTTCCGACAACTTTGTGTGACCGTGTGTATGCAAGACAAGTTTGAGCCAACATCCGTCGGAAAAAATCCTAGGATTTTGTTGTCGGAATGTCCGAACAAAGTCCGACCGTGTGTACGGGGCATTACAGTGGTGTAGACCAGTGTTTCTCAACTCCAGTCCTCAAGGCGCCCCAACAGGTCAGGTTTTCAGTATTTCCCTCAGATTAAACAGCTGTGGTAATTACTAAGGCAGTGAAACTGATCAAATCACCTGTGCAAAGGAATGGAAAGTGTGAAAACATGACCTGTTGGGGCGCCTTGAGGACTGGAGTTGAGAAACACTGGTGTAGACAACTGTAAACTGTATTTAAATGGTTTAAAGCCCAAATAAAACCTCACATCTTTTTTTTCTTGTTATGGTTCTGATCCGAACATGGAACAGTTGACAGATTTTTGCTTGGAATGCCTTAAAATGCCATTTTTTTTTTTTTTTCATTTTTTTTATTTTTTTTTTTTTTAGTAAAAACACTGCTTCCTGCTATTGCAGCCCTGTGCTCTATGTAACCACATCCCTTGTGACTGGAGATGAGCTCAGGTGTCCAAACTTCTCTCTTGTTGAACTTCGAACACGCTCCCTTTTTTTTTTTTTTCTTCTTCATTTGAGCTGCGTGTGGGCATGAGCTTGGCCACGCATTGGAGTTTAAAAAAAAGAAAAAAAGCATGTGTTTGGAGTTTGGCTGGAGAGGAGTTCAGAGGACACCAAAGCTCCTCTCTAGTCATAACAAGTATCCTTTCATAAAACTGTATCATAAAGGAAGAGGAGTGTCTGATCAAGTCTGTTATGCAGTCTGATTTTTTTTTTATAGTGGGGTTTATTTTGCTTTCAAGGTTGGGTGGAGCAGTACTGTTTTGCTGTTATCTGAGTTGTGTGTTTCTCTTGCACTTTAGGAGGAATTTGGATACAATGCAGATACTCAGAAGCTTCTTGCCAAGAACGGAGAAACACTACTTGGGGCCATGAATTTTTTTATTGCAAGTGTAAATACACTAGTGAACAAGACAATTGAGGACACATTGTTTACTGTGAAGCAGTATGAAACAGCCAGGTAACGAATGAAAATCTATTCCTAAATGCACAGTGTTGACTCTTGTGTTTAACCACTTGTCAACTGTCTCACGCCAATATACATCGGCAAAGCGGCACGGGTGCGCAAAATCCCGTATGAGTACGTCGGTCCTTTAGGAGCCGCCAGAGGGCACGCGCTCTACGGCGGAGGACCCGATGCGCGTGGCCGGCGTAAACGCACAAATCCCTGTGCTCTCAGGGGAGAGGAGACCTGTCATGTGTTCCTAGTAAATAGGAACAACGATAGGTCTCCTGTTACTCAGACCTATCCCCATACAGTTAAAACACACTGAGGGAACATACATTTAACCGCTTGATCGTCCCCTAGTGTTAACCTCTTCCCTACAAGTGACATTTACACAGTAATCAGTGTATTTTTATAGCGCTGATCGCTGTATAAATGTCAATGGTCCCAAAAATGTGTCCAAAGTGTATGATCTGTCTGCCGCAATGTCGCAATCCTGATAAAAAATGCAGATCCCCGCCTTTACTAGTAATAAATGATAATAAAAATGCCATAAATCTTTCCCATAGTTTGTAGATGCTATAACTTTTACGCAAACCAATCAATATACGCTTATTGTGATTTTTTTTTTTTTTTTTTACCAAGAATATATAGAATAATATATATTTTCCTAACCTTATGAAGAAATTGGTTTTTTAAAAACATTTTTGGGGATATTTGTTAACCACTTGACGACCGCCTCACGCCGATGTACGTCGGCAAGGTGGCACGGACAGGCGGTCGTCTTTTGTCCAGCGGCGATCAGAGGTGAAGGGGAGACCATCCGTTCGTGGCCCCCCCCCTCGCGATCGCCGCCGGCCAATGGGAACATTCCTTTGCTGCTGTATGCTAAACAGCAGCAAAGGAAATGATGTCATCTCTCCTCGGCTCGGTAATTTCCGTTCCGGCCCGAGGAGAGACGACATGTGAGTGAGTGCACCAACACACACACAGTAGAACATGCCAGGCACACTAAACACCCCGATCACCCCCCCTCCCCCCCTGTCACAAACTGACACCAGCAGTTTTTTTTTTTTTTCTGATTACTGCATAGTGTCAGTTTGTGACAGTTAGTGTTGGGACAGTTAGTATTACCCCCCTTTAGGTCTAGGGTACCCCCCTAACCCCCCCTAATAAAGTTTTAACCCCTTGATCACCCCCTGTCACCAGTGTCGCTAAGCGATCATTTTTCTGATCGGTGTATTAGTGTCGCTGGTGACGCTAGTTAGGGACGTAAATATTTAGGTTCGCCGTCAGCGTTTTATAGCGTCAGGGACCCCCATATACTACCGAATAAATGTTTTAACCCCTTGATGGCCCCCTAGTTAACCCTTTCACCACTGATCACCTATAACCGTTACGGGTGACGCTGGTTAGTTCGTTTATTTTTTATAGTGTCAGGGCACCCGCCGTTTACTACCGAATAAAGGTTTGGCCCCCTGATCGCCCGGCGGTGATATGCGTCGCCCCAGGCAGCGTCAGATTAGCGCCAGTACCGCTAACACCCACGCACACAGCATACGCTTCCCTTAGTGGTATAGTATCTGATCGGATCAATATCTGATCCGAACAGATCTATACTAGCGTCCCCAGCAGTTAAGGGTTCCCAAAAACGCAGTGTTAGCGGAATCAGCCCAGATACCTGCTAGCACCTGCGTTTTGCCCAGCCCAGCCCACCCAAGTGCAGTATCGATCGATCACTGTCACTTACAAAACACTAAACGCATAACTGCAGCGTTCGCAGAGTCAGGCCTGATCCCTGCGATCGCTAACAGTTTTTTTGGTAGCGTTTTGGTGAACTGGCAAGCACCAGCGCCCTAGTACACCCCGGTCATAGTCAAACCAGCACTGCAGTAACACTTGGTGACGTGGCGAGTCCCATAAGTGCAGTTCAAGCTGGTGAGGTGGCAAGCACAAGTAGTGTCCCGCTGCCACCAAAAAGACAAACACAGGCCCGTCGTGCCCATAGTGCCCTTCCTGCTGCATTCGCCAATCTTAATTGGGAACCCACCGCTTCTGCAGCGCCCGTACTTCCCCCATTCACATCCCCAACCAAATGCAGTCGGCTGCATGAGAGGCATTTTCTTTATGTCCTCCCGAGTACCCCTACCCAGCGAACCCCCCCAAAAAAGATGTGTCTGCAGCAAGCGCGGATATAGGCGTGACACCCACTATTATTGTCCCTCCTGTCCTGACAATCCTGGTCTTTGCATTGGTGAATGTTTTGAACGCTACCATTCACTAGTTGAGTATTAGCGTAGGGTACAGCATTGCACAGACTAGGCACACTTTCACAGGGTCTCCCAAGATGCCATCGCATTTTGAGAGACCCGAACCTGGAACCGGTTACAGTTATAAAAGTTAGTTACAAAAATAGTGTAAAATATATATATATATATATATATATATATATATATATATATATATATATATATATATATATATATATATTTATTATAAAATAAAAATAGTTGTCGTTTTATTGTTCTCTCTCTCTCTCTATTCTCTCTATTGTTCTGCTCTTATTTACTGTATTCTATTCTGCAATGTTTTATTGTTATTATGTTTTATCATGTTTGCTTTTCAGGTATGCAATTTTTTATACCGTTTACTGTGCTTTATTGTTAACCATTTTTTTGTCTTCAGGTACGCCATTCACAACTTTGAGTGGTTATACCAGAATGATGCCTGCAGGTTTAGGTATCATCTTGGTATCATTCTTTTCAGCCAGCGGTCGGCTTTCATGTAAAAGCAATCCTAGCGGCTAATTAGCCTCTAGACAGCTTTTACAAGCCGTGGGAGGGAATGCCCCCCCCTCCCCCACCGTCTTCCGTGTTTTTCTCTGGCTCTCCTGTCTCAACAGGGAACCTGAAAATGCAGCCGGTGATTCAGCCAGCTGACCATAGAGCTGATCAGAGACCAGAGTGGCTCCAAACATCTCTATGGCCTAAGAAACCTGAAGCTACGAGCATTTTATGACTTAGATTTCGCCGGATGTAAATAGCGCCATTGGGAAATTGGGGAAGCATTTTATCACACCGATCTTGGTGTGGTCAGATGCTTTGAGGGCAGAGGAGAGATCTAAGGTCTAATAGACCCCAATTTTTTCAAAAAAGAGTACCTGTCACTACCTATTGCTATCATAGGGGATATTTACATTCCCCGAGATAACAATAAAAATGATTAGAAAAAAAAATGAAAGGAACAGTTTAAAAATAAGATAAAAAAGCAAAAAAATAATAAAGGGAAAAAAAAAAAAAAAAAAAGCACCCCTGTCGCCCCCTGCTCTCGCGCTAAGGCGAACGCAAGCGGCAGTAAACAGCAATTGCACCATGCATGTGAGGTATCACCGCGAAGGTTAGATCGAGGGCAGTAATTTTTGCAGTAGACCTCCTCTGTAAATCTAAAGTGGTAACCTGTAAAGGCTTTTAAAAATGTATTTATTTTGTTGCCACTGCACGTTTGTGCGCAATTGTAAAGCATGTCATGTTTGGTATCCATGTACTCGGCCTAAGATCATCTTTTTTTATTTCATCAAACATTTGGGCAATATAGTGTGTTTTAGTGCATTAAAATTTTAAAAAGTGTGTTTTTTACCCAGAAAATGCGTTTGAAAAATCGCTGCGCAAATACTGTGTGAAAAAAAAAAATGAAACACCCACCATTTTAATCTGTAGGGCATTTGCTTTAAAAAAATATATAATGTTTGGGGGTTCAAAGTAATTTTCTTGCAAAAAAAAAAATAACTTTTTCATGTAAACAATAAGTGTCAGAAAGGGCTTTGTCTTCAAGTGGTTAGAAGAGTGGGTGATGTGTGACATAAGCTTCTAAATGTTGTGCATAAAATGCCAGGACAGTTCAAACCCCCCCAAATGACCCCATTTTGGAAAGTAGACACCCCAAGCTATTTGCTGAGAGGCATGTCGAGTCCATGGAATATTTTATATTGCGACACAAGTTGCGGGAAAGAGACACATTTTTTTTTTTTTTTTGCACAAAATTGTCACTAAATGGTATATTGCTCAAACATGCCATGGGAATATGTGAAATTACACCCCAAAATACATTCTGCTGCTTCTCCTGAGTACGGGGATACCACATGTGTGAGACTTTTTGGGAGCCTAGCCGCGTACGGAACCCTGAAAACCAAGCACCGCCTTCAGGCTTTCTAAGGGCGTGAATTTTTGATTTCACTCTTGACTGCCTATCACAGTTTCGGAGGCCATGCAATGCCCAGGTGGCACAAAACCCCCCCAAATGACCCCATTTTGGAAAGTAGACACCCAAAGCTATTTGCTGAGAGGTATAGTGAGTATTTTGCAGACCTCACTTTTTGTCACAAAGTTTTGAAAATTGAAAAAAGAAAAAAAAAAAGTTTTTTCTTGTCTTTCTTCATTTTCAAAAACAAATGAGAGCAGCAAAATACTCACCATGCCTCTCAGCAAATAGCTTGGGGTGTCTACTTTCCAAAATGGGGTCATTTGGGGTGGTTTTGTGCCACCTGGGCATTCCATGGCCTCCGAAACTGTGATAGGCAGTGAAGAGTGAAATCAAAAATTTTCACCCTTAGAAATCCTGATGGCGGTGATTGGTTTTCGGGGTCCCGTGCACGGCTAGGCTCCCAAAAAGTCCCACACATGTGGTATCCCCGTACTCAGGAGAAGTAGCTAAATGTATTTTGGGGTGCAATTCCACATATGCCCATGGCCTGTGTGAGCAATATATCATTTAGTGACAACTTTGTGCAAAAAAAAAAAAAAAAAAATGTGTCACTTTCCCACAACTTGTGTCAAAATATAAAATATTCCATGGACTCAATATGCCTCTCAGCAAATAGCTTGGGGTGTCTACTTTCCAAAATGGGGTCATTTGGGGGGGGTTTGTGCCACCTAGGCATTCCATGGCCTCCGAAACTGTGATAGGCAGTGAAGAGTGAAATCATAAATTTACACCCTTAGAAATCCTGAAGGCGGTGATTGGTTTTCGGGGCCCCGTACGCGGCTAGGCTCCCAAAAAGTCCCACACATGTGGTATTCCCATACTCAGGAGAAGCCGCAGAATGTATTTTGGGGTGCAATTCCACATAGGCCCATGGCCTGTGTGAGCAATATATCATTTAGTGACAACTTTTTGTAAATTATTTTTTTTTTTTTTGTCATTATTCAATCACTTGGGACAAAAAAATAAATATTCAATGGGTTCAACATGCCTCTCAGCAGTTTCCTTGGGGTGTCTACTTTCCAAAATGGGGTCATTTGTGGGGGTTTTGTACTGCCCTGCCATTTTAGCACCTCAAGAAATGACATAGGCAGTCATAAACTAAAAGCTGTGTAAATTCCAGAAAATGTACCCTGGTTTGTAGACGCTATAACTTTTGCGCAAACCAATAAATATACGCTTATTGACTTTTTTTTTTACCAAAGACATGTGGCCGAATACATTTTGGCCTAAATGTATGACTAAAATTGAGTTTATTGGATTTTTTTTATAACAAAAAGCAGAAAATATCATTTTTTTTCAAAATTTTCGGTCTTTTTCCGTTTATAGTGCAAAAAATAAAAACCGCAGAGGTGTTCAAATACCATCAAAAGAAAGCTCTATTTGTGGGAAGAAAAGGACGCAAATTTCGTTTGGGTACAGCATTGCATGACCGCGCAATTAACAGTTAAAGCGACGCAGTGCCAAATTGGAAAAAGACCTCTGGTCCTTAGGCAGCATAATGGTCCGGGGCTCAAGTGGTTAAAGCAAAAAATTAAAAAAAAAAATTTTTTTCAAAATTGTCGCTGTTTTTTTTTTTTAATAGCACAAAAATAAAAACCGCAGAGGTGATCAAATACCACCAAAAGAAATCTCTATTTGTGGGAAAAAAGACGCAAATTTTGTTTGGGTACAGCATCGCATGACCACGCAATAACCAGTTAAAGCGATGCAGTGCTAAATTGTAAAAAGTGCTCTGGTCAGGAAGGGGGGTAAAATATTCGGGGGCTGAAGTGGTTATTTACTACATCTTTTACAAAATGACCAACAATCATAGCCTCCCCATTCACAGTATACCTGAAGGATGCCTCTGGTAGATGAAGCCATGCTATTTACATTCGAGCAGTGTCTCAGAACATCACTAATATCACTGCAAACTTTTGTTTAAGTCGGATTTATAGGCTGCTCTTTAAGGCTGGGTTTCCACCTCTGCGGGACCTGTGGGGAAACGCACTGCTCTTTAGCAGATGTGCAGGGGTGCTATTCTCAATGGCACTACCAAGCATCAACACCTGTGTGTTTTCACGTGTGCCAGACCACACAGAGCTGAAGCACAATGCAGTTTGGTGTAGCGCGATTTAAAAAAAAAAAAGGGCACAGGACTTCTTTCCCTGCATTTCTCTTGGACATGGCAGCACATTGAAAAGGATGGCTGCTCTACCAGTTACCAGTACCAGTGCAAACGCACAAGTAATTAATGTGAACCAGGCCTAAAGGGGCTTTCCTTGTCTAGACTTTTTCTTTTCTTCCACATCAGAAATATGTGGATGTGACATGTTTCTATACCTAGAGGTGCTGGTAAAGCACCATGATTTATTTTTTGTGTACTTTTATTGTGTTGCATGTCGGTGAGGTCATGTGTGTTTAATTCAGCAAACAATATACACTGTTTTTGATGGCATTGTTTCTGGGGAAGAACCGTCTAATTGCATATTTGTGAAGTTTTATTAGGAGCTTATAACTTGTGATTTATTTTATACTTGTCGTCTCTACAGGATTGCACTTGCCCATTCATGAAATGTTCTGTTCTTTTAAAGCTTTCATTAAGTAAACCTGGAGTGCATCTAGCTACATGTGACATGTCAGTTTAAACCATACATTATGGTTCTATGTAAAATTCCTGTTTTACAAAACAGAAAATATATTTTACACGTTGCTCTTAAAGTTGTTGTTAAACCACTCTAACCTGTATACATCAGCACTGCCTCCTATTGTAGTATCCCCCTCTGTGTGTGTGATTTATAAAAAATATATGCTGCAAATACCTAATTTCACTGCCAAGTTGGCCATCACATGACTTGCCAGCTTTCTCCTTTTCTCCTCTGAGAGATGCAGCGGGCAGGGCTAAGATTCCTCTGCTGATGTCAGTCTGGAGGGGAGGAGGAGAGAGCTGGCTGGTCATGTGATTGCAATCTCGGCTCTTAAATGAGGTATTTACAGCATTTATATTTATAAATCATTTACAGAGGGGGGACACTGCAATAGGAGGCAGTGCTGATGGTGTATACAGGTTAGTGTTAAGAGAGCAGCAGGAGGGGGGAGGGACGGCTCACACACAGACAGAGAGGGGAGGGGGGAGGAGGACACAGGAGCAGAGAGGAGAGCAAATAGCATGATGACAGAGGCACATAAACTGACCACGCTGTCTGGTCTCAGCAGCTATGATACACTGTGGTCTGTTTGCAGAGGTTATGGGGAGAAACTGTCAGGATCAGCCAAGGGGCCAAATGACACAGGACAAGCACCGTGTCATATAACATGCTTTAAAGGAGCAGACTCCATTTTTTTTTTTTTGGGTTAAACGCTTTAAGCTTATAAAATAACAACTATTGTTTCAGAGCTTAATTCACTTAATAGAACTGCAAAATAGCTATTGCTGTGAGTGACTTAGGTCCCATCTTTTAGAAGCAGCCACAGCTCGACTGCAAAAAACTTGGTTTAGCCCAGTTTTCACAAATGTCAACAATTGTGCTGTCATTGAACTGTAAGCTGGGTGTGGATATTTTATTATACATGCTAAGACTATGAATGTCTTCTAAATTGGAGTACTGTCAGAATTTTAGAAGATAAACAAGATATAAGAAAATATTATTCTAAATAATTACAAATTACAACCTGATGGTTGCTTATCTCTTAAACATTCATCAGGTTTGGTTTTGTTGTAAAATTATATATTTATATAATATTTATTATACATATATAATATACATTTATATGTGTGTGTGTGTGTGTGTGTGTGTGTGTGTGTGTGTGTGTGTATATGTATATGTGTGTGTATATATGTATATGTATATATATATATATATATATATATATATATATATATATATATATATATATATATGTATATATAATCTTGACTTTTTGCATATACACAGTGAAATAAGTTTTCCTTTTTATTAATGCACGTTTTTAACCATGATTAAGGATCTTTACCACTAAAGTTAGTTGCTCCTTGTGACATGCATTAAGCCGGCCATACATGGATCGGAATTCAGCCAGTTCAACATCTATTACGTTGATTTTTATGTACGACCAGCCTGTTGGAAATTTTTCTTCCTGACAGTAGGGAAGTCTCCCCACTGCTGGAATACAAAGGCTCAGTAGGAGAAATCCCCCCCCACATGGAGAATTTGGATGGGTGAATCGAGTCATTTTCTTTCATTCAACTTGCTGTCTGAATGAAAAAAATGACTCGTGTGTGGCCAGCCCTACATAGTTTTTGCTATCATTGCAGACTGGAGTTGAGAAACACTGGTATAGACCATGATTTGTTGTTGGTACTTTGACATCTTTTCAGTAAATGTGCTGCATACATTAACATTCTTTTGTTTCACTTAATGAGTTTTAATAATGTTTTTTGTGGTAACTTTAACAGGATTGAGTATGATGCATACCGTACTGATTTAGAGGAACTAAACCTGGGGCCACGTGATGCCATTACCTTGCCCAAAATTGAGCAATCACAGCAACTTTTTCAAGCGCACAAGGAAAAGTACGACAAAATGCGAAGTGATGTCTCCATCAAACTAAAGTTCCTTGAGGAGAACAAGGTAATTGCCATAATGATTCTGGAAAATCCATTCATTATTAGTGTTAAATCAAATAACCGCAATTGTTTCTCATTAAATGTTTTCTGAACATGTTCTGTTCTTGCATTCTATGACCCGTTACACCATGCGAACTATCCAGTGAGAGAGACTTCCAGCTTGGTTGTTCTTGCAGTTTCAAAGGAGTTTTGTGTATTATTATTTTAGCCATGTGAAAAATTTTTCCCCTTACTGACTGCAAATATTCGCCTTAGCTTTAAGGCTCATTACTAAGTTAATCTCTTACTGTTTGAATTTTCTGATGGAGGAACTTTTAAAGTGAGGTTGTGGCAATTACCTTACATTGTATTTACCACAAGGTACAAAATAGAATACAGTGTGTTGTGGTGGCTTTCTCCGTGAATGACACCTAAAGAAACCTTGCCAGGACACTGCAGTGCCTTTGCATTTCAGCAATCTGTACATTGTGGTGTACTGTTTTTTTGGGGTTTTTTTGGGGTTTTTTTTTTGGTTTTTTTAAGTGTGTAGGTGTGCTTGGCTTAAAACATTCTTGGCTGTGTATTGAAAGCCCATTCAGGATGGTTTGACTTCCAGACCGCAGTGCACGTGAAGTATTATTGTACATTAATGTGCTTGAGATAACAGTGTGAATCTGGCCTTAGTGCAGTTCTTTTTGGGGTGTATGTCCTCTGCCCTTTGCGTGTTCTATGCATCCCTGTCCTTGATCTAGCCAAATATTCACTCTACAGCCTCCTCCTCCAATAGCTTCTTGAAATCTGCTAAGTCAGGCCTGCTTTTCCTCCACACTATAAAAGGTCTTGCCCCACCCACACGCTGGCATTTTGAAGACCATGTACACATTTGTAAATACTTACTGTGCAACATAAATTCAGAATCCTTATGCACACCAAAATTAGATGATTGATTCTAGGGTTATAATTTAGATTGTCAGCCTGAAATGGGAAAGGGATGTTACTGGCAGGACCTACAGGTATGAAACGTTGCAACAGATTCCAAAAAATGATTTTCTTAGCAAATGTATAAACAGAGAGGCATCATGCTAAACATATTGAAATATAGATTTGCATACATCTTAAAGTGTAACTATAGGCAAAATCAAAAATTCAAAAAGTCTTTCGATAGAATGAACACAGACATTTTTTTGATGAGTCCCCCTATTACCTGTTAATACGCAATTAGATCTATTTATCCACTTTGTTTAACTGTCCAAGCTGTCCAGCAAAAGTGAAAGTTAGTGGGTTGAAACAAACCATTTAACGCAAAGTTGTTAGTCACCAGCAAAAGTTTCAGTTTGGAACAAACCCTTTAACAATGACAGTGATGCTTGCAATATTTAACTTTTTTATTCTTATTGCCTAATCTTTTTCTAAAAGAAAAAACTTGCTTTAAATATATAAAGTATTAGATGAAGTTCAAATTTAACCACCTTGTTCTCGGGGGACGCGCCTGTATGTCCTCTCATTGTGGGCACCCATAAGCAGCCCAGAGGATGCTCACTGGTGCAGTCTGTGATTGCTGTGTTCCCCAGACATAGTGGATCACAGATTGGGATACATACAAACCCATTGTGATTGGCCATGTACCAATGTGATCACTGTGGCCAATTACAACGATCACAATGTAAACACAGGCTGCCAGCTGCAGCCTGTGAAGTATCTACTCACACAGGCTGCTGCTACATGCTGAAAAAGTGAAAGAAAAAAAACCCAGCAGTGATCTGACACTGATCATTGTCATTATAGCAGTGCACTTTCACTACTGTAACATTGTATTGCCCTGGTTAGTAATCGGTGACACTGTATTCCATTGCAGTATACAGGGTCTCTGATCACAGCAGTATAGTGTCACTATAGTAACACTGTACTGTTCTGGTGACAGTGATTTATTTATGCATTTTTTTTAATGTAAAAGGAAAAAAAAATATTGGCCAATTTACATTTGCGGTACTCTCTGAAGAGTGATCTGGGCAATAAACAGTTTTAACCCCCTAATTACTTAACTACCGCACCACAAGCCAGGATGTCAGATTGGAAGCAGTGGCTGTGTCTGTGCAGCTGCTGCATCCCAATAGACATATATTGGGACTGCCTGCATGGATAGAGCCGACTATTACAGTACTTTGATATAAATGGTTGATTTGTGTGATACACAAGATACCATGTTTGGTGCATTATCATTCCAGACATTGAAAAGGTCTCACACATTTATCCACATGCTTGTGAGGAGTAGCAGAATGTGTTTTGGGCTGATATGGTAAGTATGTGCATGGTGTTTTACTCTCTACATTACATTTATATGCTCCCCTGATGAAGCCAATGTTTTGGCGAAACTAGTTGGGAACATAAGACTACGATCACCCTTCAACATCATTGGTGACGGTCTATTACTTGAATTGTACTTTTGTCTTTATTTTTTGTATTTTTTGTGATCTTTATGTGATTTTTCTATGTATCTACCATTTTTAGCTGTTTTTGATACAAAAAAAAAAAAAATAAGATGATTTTATAACAAAGTTGTTCTATCTTATTGGTGGCACCGCAATAATCCCTTTCCCCTCCGTCCCTTCTTGAGAATTTTTTCAATCGGGATGAGTTGCCGTATCTTCTAGGACACACCACCTACCACTCTTCCACCTATATGTGCAAGGTGTGTGTGAAAAAATATCTTAACCACCTCCGGACCGCCCACCGTCGTTATTTTGGAGGAGGATATCGTTGTTATGGCAGCAGCTAGCTGCTATAACCCCGGTATCCTCTTCAATGAGCGGTCCAGTTTAGGATAAAAGTGGTCTGTGTGGCTGATTCCCCCCCCCCCCCCCCCCACGCTTCGGTGCCCTCTGCAGCTTACCGGAGCCGCCGGCGGCGGAGGTGGTCGCGTCTGTCCCCTACCTGGGTATGGAAACGAATATTACTGCAGGGCAGAAGCGACGTCAAAACGTCACTTTCGCCCATAGCTCTTACAGGGCCATTTTTTTTTTTTTTTCATTTTTTTTAAATGACTTTTTTTTTCTATTGCATTTTAATGTAACTATGAGATCTGGGGTCTTTTTTGACTCCCGATCTCATATTTAAGATATCCTGTCATGCTTTTTTCTATTACGAGGGATGTTTACATTCCTTGTGCCCAGTCTGAAGTCCACCACCAGCTAACAAACACATCACATAAGGAGTATCTTCCTAAGCCCAAGCAACCACACCTTTCCTGCACGGATATCTTGCTCCAGCAGTTAAGAGTGCCCAGTTTGAAGCCCACTACACCAGCTAACCCACCACATCTTCCCTTCCCCTATCGAGCAAGGCAGTAACTCCCCGCTGGTGCTTACCGGTATGGCCGAGACTCAAGGAGGAGGCACCGCTCAGGTCTTGCGTTCCATCCAGGGCCAGTGGGGAACTGGAAGTGACGCTGCAGCTCCATGAAAAGGACCACCCACGTCCTACGTCAAACACAAATTACCATAGGCAGAATAATTAGACAGTGGGAGTGTTCGGGTCACATCGCTCTGCGTCCCGAAGACACCCCCAAACAAAGCCCATGAAGTGTCTCAGCCGCAATCACGTGATTGCACAGACGTCACGCTCCCCATAGACAGCTGTGTGTCCGGCGTCCCGACACACTTGGGCCGCCGCTGGTTGGGACTTTATATGAGGCACAAAACTAACAGTTGTTAAGGTGTTGGGGTGGACTTCTCCTTTAACTTTCCCTAATTAATTCCCTCTTCTCCGTTCATTTTTGTAGAGGTACTTTGGTTTATGTTTGTTTCCTTTTAGACTTAAATCTGTATTCACACAGGAACAGCGGCTAGAGTGCTCTACCTTTCTGGCAGCTGTCCATTCCCGACTGGTAGGGGGCTGTGTGTTGTGCAGTTTTCAGATTTGATCCAATTTTTTTTTTACTTTTTTTTTTTTACAAGGTATATCTGAAGTGGACAAAAGTACACACTTCATTTATGATGCTGTAGAGCAGCGCCATGCAGTTCTATGCACTGTGCTGTAACAAATGCAGCATATCTGAATTTTCTTGCTGGAAGCTGCAGCACCGCTTTGGGCCGCTTTGCAGTGTGAATGAGACACACAGGAAACCTTTGTCTTCTGTGTGTCCTTGCTGTGACAGGCATTTTGTATAATGCAGTAAAATGCCTGTCACTGCACAATGTGTGAATTATCCCTAAAGCAGTGTTAAACACAAAAGCAAACATGTATTATATTGCAGCTTACCAGTTCTTAGATGTGATGGTTGCATTAGTTTTCTTTTTTTTTTTAGGCTTTTCTTCTGTTTTCATCTGGTGATCCAGTCAGTAAGTCTGTTGTTTTTCAACAGAACAAGCTCTCCTGCAGTTACAGGAATGAGACAAACCATTTAACACTGGGGAGGTGCTTACAATGATCAGAATTTATTTACGTAAAGTCTTTTTATCCCAAAAGGGGACAAAAAGTTGCTGTAACATCTATTAGCTGGAGTTCAGCTTCAATTTGTTACTGTTAAAGGGGTTGTAAAGTTAATTTTTTTTTTTTTATAAAAATAACAAACATGTTATACTTACCTTCACTGTGCAGCTCGTTCTGCACAGAGTAGCCCCGAACCTGGTCTTCTGGGGTCCCTCGGCGGCTGTTTCAGCTCCTCCCCGCAAGCATTTACCACCTTAATGCGAGCTCCCTCGCACGGTGGTGAGTGCTTGCGGGCGCGCTCCCGTGATACAGCCGGCGGCTATAGCCGCTCGCTGTATCACTCGGCCCCGCCCCCCGGCGCGCCGCGTCATCGGATGTGATTGACAGCAGCGCGAGCCAATGGCTGCGCTGCTTTCAATCCATCCACTGCAGCCAATCAGCGACCAGGCTGAGCTGCAATGAAGATGACGAGGACGAGCAGCGAAGATTCGAGGCGTCAGGTAAGTAAAACGGGGGGCCTGGGGGCGGCGGTACTGTCAAAAGTTTTTTCACCTTAATGCATAGAATGCATTAAGGTGAAAAAATTTTTACCTTTACAACCCCTTTAAGTCTACTAGTACATATAACACTTCCATCCCTCCAGACTGACATTGCTGCAGTCCAAATCTGCCCCCCTGTACTCCTTCATCCAGAGTGGGGGCACTCTAATACAGGAGGAGTGTTACTGACCAAACAGAGGCAAAAAGTATGAAAACAGAAAACTTATGCAGCCACCACATCTAATGTTTAGTAAGCTGCAATGAATTAAATCTTTGGGTTTAACACCACTTTAATCAGAAATATTCTGTACATGTAACATCATTTTCATGTCATCATGGAAGTGTCAAATTGCAGCATAACATTAATACTTTAGCACTGGAAACAGCATATTTGTTTGTGTTTTTTTTTTTTGTATTATCTTGCACTTGAAATAGTCTTGTTTGGCTCCATAATAGTATCATTGTATCATAAATGTTAGTGAGGTTCTAGTTAAATGAATAGGCCTATGACTGAAATGTAGAACTGACTCTGGAGCGTAACTAGTTAGGTATTAAGATTCCATCTTTCTGGCCCTCCTGTTTGATTTCCTCCCTAGATGGATAAATCCACTATTTTTTTTTTTTTTTTTTTTGTGTGTACTTTTCATTTACAGGGAAATAATTCATTCTTTTAAAATTGTACTTGTCAAATTTCCTGAGTGAAGTACATAAGAGGGGTGTGTGCAATGGCTATAAATTAAATTTTCTGTACAAACAAAAATGGCCTCGGGAAATTGGGTGGTATAGGGGTTTAGACTTATAATTAATACAACTTGGAACTCTGGGCGAACTGAACTTGCAGTACTAGTTAAAGGTGTACATTTTTCTTCAATGTACTTGTTACCTACAGTAAAAAAACAGCTGTTTTGAAGGTTAAACCTTTGTTTTTGTAAAGCGAACCTTTTATCTATTTAGAAGAAAAATTCTTCTGTACTGCAGCAATAAAGTTGATTCTAAAAGGTGTAATTATTTTATTTTTTTAAAATAAAAAAACATGTTGTGCTTACCTGCTTTGTGCAATGGTTTTGTACAGAGCAGCCCCGATCTCCTTATTTTTGGATCCCTCACTGGTGGTCCTGACTCCTCCCTCCTGCCAAGTGCCCCAGTAGCAAGCCTCTTGTTATAGGGCACTCACGGAGGCAGGCTAGCTACCAAGCTGCGCTCCTGTGAGTGGACATTGTTCATTCGCACACAGAGCGTGGCTTGGCACTCTCCTCATTGGCTCAATGGCTGTGATTGACAGCAGCAGCTGCTGTGTGCACCAATGAGGAGAGAAACCTAGAATAGCTGCTCTCATGCATATCCCCTGGATCGAGATGGGGCTCGGGTAAGTAAAAGGGTTGTCCTAAATGTAACCCCCACCCCCTTAGTGCAGCCCATCTGGAAATACTTAAAGTCCTCCCTGTTCCTTCAATCCCTGCCTGGTGCTACACAGCCTTTAAAAACATCTCAGCCAGCTATTCCTCCTACTGAACACATGTGCCTTAGGTTTATTAATTCCTGGGGGTGAGCTGGATGGCTAGAGGTCACCGTAAATTAATGTCATCAGATTTTCAGAATGACATTCAGAAACCCACCCCCCTACTGACGGCTTCCACTTTTAAACACACAAAATCATGCTTTAATTTGTAGCCACACCCACAAATTACACCCCTGTATTTAACATGCCCTTCCACAAGGACAGTATGAAAAATGTGGTGCACATACTGTGCCGAAATTCTGAGTTTAACAGTGTAAGGGGCCTAAATGTGTGAAGTTAATTGAGTGAACAGAGGTCAGGAGTGTGTAATGTATTGAGTGCACAAATCGGGAGTGTCTAACATACTAAGTGCAGGGGTGAGGAGTGTGTAATGCAGCGCACAGGGTTTCAAGGTAAGGCGTGTGTAATGCACAGGGTGCAGAGGTCGAGTGTGTGTAATGTTCAAGGTGCAGAGGGCGGGCATGTATAATGTACAGGGTGCAGAGGTCGGGTGTGTGTAATGTGCAGGGTCCAGAGGTCGGGCGTGTGCAGGGTGCAGAGGTCGGGAGTGTGTAAGGTGAAGGGTGCAGAGGTCGGGAGTGTGTAAGGTGAAGGGTGCAGAGGTCGGGAGTGTGTAAGGTGAAGGGTGCAGAGGTCGGGAGTGTGTAAGGTGAAGGGTGCAGAGGTCGGGAGTGTGTAAGGTGAAGGGTGCAGAGGTCGGGAGTGTGTAAGGTGAAGGGTGCAGAGGTCGGGAGTGTGTAAGGTGAAGGGTGCAGAGGTCGGGAGTGTGTAAGGTGAAGGGTGCAGAGGTCGGGAGTGTGTAAGGTGAAGGGTGCAGAGGTCGGGAGTGTGTAAGGTGAAGGGTGCAGAGGTCGGGAGTGTGTAAGGTGAAGGGTGCAGAGGTCGGGAGTGTGTAAGGTGAAGGGTGCAGAGGTCGGGAGTGTGTAAGGTGAAGGGTGCAGAGGTCGGGAGTGTGTAAGGTGAAGGGTGCAGAGGTCGGGAGTGTGTAAGGTGAAGGGTGCAGAGGTCGGGAGTGTGTAAGGTGAAGGGTGCAGAGGTCGGGAGTGTGTAAGGTGAAGGGTGCAGAGGTCGGGAGTGTGTAAGGTGAAGGGTGCAGAGGTCAGGCGTGTATAATGTGCAAGTTGCAGAGGTCAGGCGTGTATAATGTGCAAGCTGCAGAGGTCAGACGTGTACAATGTGCAAGCTGCAGAGGTCAGGCGTGTATAATGTGCAAGTTGCAGAGGTCAGGCGTGTATAATGTGCAAGTTGCAGAGGTTGGGCGTGTATAATGTGCAGGGTGCAGAGGTCAGGCGTGTATAGTGTGCAGGGCGCAGAGGTCGAGAGTGTGTAATGTACAGGGTGCAGAGGTCGGCATGTATAATGTGCAAGGTGCAGAGGTCGGGCATATATAATGTGTATAACATAAAATTAGATGCGCAAACAAATATGTGCAAAATAAATGTATCGTCAACATGTGTTAATGAATAGAAGAGGTTAAAAACGTCCGTAATGAATGACATTTAGTATATCTCCATTGGGAGCAAGTCCTTCGGTAGGAAGGCAGATAGTTCTTTTCACCGTATATTCCCACAAGACAGCCAAGGAATAATGAAATGCCAGAGGGCCGCTTACCAGGTTTGTAGGATCTCTATTACCGAAATCTTATGGGCACATACTGGAGGGATCGCTCAGGCAGGGGCGGTAAATTCACACATCCATCTGGATCCTCTCCTCCACTGGCCATTCCAAATGCTGCAATGCTCTCCATAGGACCCGTATCAGAGTAGGTGCACTCGTGGAGTATATTATAAAAGGAAGAGAAAGGGCTTCATAGTGCAGTAGGTTTAAAATCACAGGTTCCTTTATTCTATATGATGGGCAACTGACATCTTAAAGCGGTTGTATACCTATATTTGTAACTTTTACCTACAGGTAAGCCTATAATAAGGCTTACCTGTAGGTAAAAAAAATATCTCCTAAACCTGTAAGGTTTAGGAGATATTCCCCTCGCAATGAGCCGCTAACTGCAGCGGCGCATGCGCACAGGGGACTCTCGGCTGACAGCCCGGCATGCCGGGCAGAAGTCTCCCGCGCGCATGCGCGGGAGTGACGACATCGCGGCTCCGGCCACTCACAGCGCCGGAGCCGCGATACCCGGAAGACACGCCGAGGGGAGATGTCGGCTCCCTCGGCGTGGACCAGGTGAGATGCCGGCGCCTCGTTCTAAGGTAAGTATCTCATAATGAGCTAGTATGCGGTGCATACTAGCTCATTATGCCTTTTCCCTTGCAGGTGTAAAAAAAAAAAAAAAAAATGACAGCGGGTATACAACCGCTTTAACAAGCGACGATAGCAGACAATTCAAACGAAATACACAGCTGCGGCTCAGGCCAGCCAGCTGGTGCGTGGTGACGTCGGGTCCTATAGCTCCACCCAACATGGCGTTTCTCCGTACTAGGCATCAACAGGGAAAGGAGGCTAGGGCTAAACGGCACACACCACGCTATATATGTACAACGGCAGGAGCATGACACCGGAAACTCAATTGAAAAACATTTATCAATCTGTCGGTGTGTAAGGGAACAAAAAAGATAAACCACTTTCTCAGTCAGTAATGTACCACATCACTGATACATGACAAAGGGTACTTCAAGTTCCTAGCCATATCAAATGCTAATAAAATTTCCTAATAGAAATATGCATATCAAATGCCAATTTAAAACAGAAGTTCATATAAAAAAATTCATGTAACAAATCAATCAATTAAGATTAAAAAATTACATACAAATACATACAAATATATTTGGGTTACACCTAACCCCACATATTAGATAGACCCAATAATAAAAGATTAAACACATGTTTTAGCACATGACATGCAAATTTAAAAAAAAAAAAAAAAAAAACCCCAAAACACCACAACTTCCTGTATGTCCGTATACATATCGGGCACTCAGGGAATGGGTGTGGAGGACATAAAAAGAACCCCATATGTGACATGCACTCATACCATACTGAAGCAAGAGTTGGCAACAAGGTTCCCATATTCAATATAAAAAAAGATATAATATATATAGAAATAAAAATGAATAAAATATATGTATATGGAATAAATATGAATATACCTATATAGCATATAGATAAAAAAAAATGGGGGAGGGGGTGATTATATTATAATATAATCATATATAATATATTTTATATTATATATAATGTGCAAGGTGCAGAGGTTGGGCATGTTTAATGGACCGGGTGCAGACGTCGGGCATATATAATGGGAAGGGCACAGAGGTCGGGCATGTGTAATGGGCAGGGTGCAGAAGTCGGGCATATATAATGGGCAGGGTGCAGAAGTCGGGTATATAAAATGTGCAGGGTGCAGAGGTCCGGCATGTATAATGTGCAGGGTGCAGAGGTCGAGCATGTATAATGTGCAGGGTGCAGAGGTCGAGCATGTATAATGTGCAAGGTGCAGAGGTCGGGCATATATAATGGGCAGGGTGCAGAAGTCGGGCATATATAATGTGCAGGGTGCAGAGGTCGAGCATGTATAATGTGCAGGGTGCAGAGGTCGAGCATGTATAATGTGCAGGGTGCAGAGGTCGAGCATGTATAATGGGCAGGGTGCAGAGGTGGGGCATGTATAATGGGCAGGGTGCAGAGGTGGGGCATGTATAATGGGCAGGGTGCAGAGGTGGGGCATGTATAATGTGCAGGGTGCAGAGGTCGAGCATGTATAATGTGCAGGGTGCAGAGGTTGAGCATGTATAATGTGCAGGGTGCAGAGGTTGGGCATGTATAATGTGCAGGGTGCAGAGGTTGGGCATGTATAATGTGCAGGGTGCAGAGGTTGGGCATGTATAATGGGCAGGGTGCAGAGGTGGGGCATGTATAACACACAGGTTACAGTGTTTCTAAACATGTTAAACACAGAATGCAGATGTCAGGAGTGCAGAATGCAGGGTAATCTATGCAGCTGCAACATAACATTTTGATAATCTACTTTTCTCTTTGGCTTGGTGGTGGCCCTTGGCTTACCTGAAGCCTGGCATCCATTCTTTCCCCCTTCTCCTTGCAAAGATTTTTATGTACAGTATATTTATGCAAGCATCCCAAGGCGGTCTCCCCAGCTGTCCTTGCTGTCATGCTTTGTAAACATTGCGCTGCGCAGGTGCCAGCTCAATGATCACCCATCTTTTTTTTCAAAATTAAGCCGCTGGAACCTGCATGTGTGTGGCCAGCAAGGGTGCCACCCATGATAATAAAAAACTTTATTTTATATAATGCCTTTAAAGATAGCTTCTCCAAGCACAAAGACAAGAGAAACAAAAACACAAGACCACTCCAGTGGATTTTGGAATCTGGGTGAATGGTTGCTCAGTGTGCACCTGAAGTGTGCATTTATTGTGGGCTGCCGGGATGCCCCTGACTCCAGTTTTGGGGGGTAACGGTCCCTTACTATGAGTCTTTCAACTCAGCCAAATAAAATCCAGTGTTTGAAGTTTTTTAGTGATCAGTCAACATGCCCCTCTGAAGATATAAAAAAAATAACAATAATTTAAACATCAGGCGTTTTGCAGCGAGTTTAACTTTTTTCAACGTTTTTGCAATAGCGGTTTATTAGCGTTTTTCCGCGTTAGCGTTTTTATGTGTTTTTTTTTTTTTTTTTTTAAGAAAAATAAATTTTTTTTTTCAATGGATCAAAAACATAAAAAAAAGTTGGTGAGCGCTGTTTTTGACCGTTTATCGACGCTCATCAGCGTTTTATCAGCGTTGGAGCGTTTTTACAGCTGAAAAACGTCTCTCAGAACCCACTCGTTTTGTGTTTTTTTTTTTTTTTTTTTTACTGCTCAAAAACGCAACTGCCCAAAACTGCTGATAACAGCCTATGTGTGCATGGACACATAGGTTAACATGGAGAGTTTAATGACTGTAGAAAAAAACGTCTACAGCCAAAAACAGCTGCTGTAAAAATGACAAAAAACATCCAGTGTGCATGAGGCCTTAAGATGCATAGTTCTAATCTCAACGGTTTTATAGAAGTCATCTGATATCATTACATATTGGGAAGCAATTGGTGCAAATGATATATTTGTATATAGTATATGCTTCTCTGAGAAAAGCATAGGCCAATCTTTGCTAACATATTGTAGGTTACAGCTGTAATGCAGTGCTGCTGTCTGCCTCCATATTCCTGACATGCAAATACTTTAGAGTGAATATCTAGTAACAGATGTAAGTCTGCTGTGGGCGGAGGATATTTACATTGTGTATTTGAAGCTAAACCATGCAAAGCAGACATTTCTGTGAAATTCTCATATCTTCAAAGCCAGGGTTTCATTGCGCTTGACACATCAGTGGTGAGGGATGCACAGTCATGTTTAACTATACCATGCAAAATGAAAACATCTGGGTAACATGGATCAGAAGAATTGTGAGTGAGGAATTAGCCCCTGGATATATGAAACCGTCATCAGAGAATTATAATGAATTATGTGAGAGTTGATAATCTTGTGTGTGAACTCACAGGAAAAAGCTTTTCAGGTATTGTCTAGTTTCGAGGAATGAGTAAGAGTACCAATTTATACTAAACTCTTAAAGTCCACCACTAACAAAGAAAGAATGCACAATGGGAATGCCTATGAGTTCTGAAGAGTATACCGTTGCAAGACTCCTCACCTGTGATGTCATAAATATGTTATCAGTGTCTTAGTATAAACACTACAGGAACAATGTCTTCATTAGCTCAGCAGATATGCTACAGTACTGCGTCATTTAAATCAGAGCATGCCTTTAAATGCGAGGTCACCTTATTACATCTGGGCTTGCACCATCACGTTTAAACAACAGCATTAAAGTGCAAAACGTACAAACTGTGGGAAAAAGTCAGATAAAATACTTATTCCCTCCTTTCACCTTTCTAATCTAGACTTGGGTGTGGTCACACACTTTTGGTGAAATCGTGGCAATCCTGTGTATCCAAAATCATGCTGGAAAGTGCTCCTGCATTGTGCTAGTGCCTTCTAACAAGATTTAGGTTCCTCAGGGTTCCAAGGATCTCTCTGGAAAGTTTCTGACATTCTCTGCTGTGTGGATGGCGGGGGGAGGAAGGTACGTCTATTTACCAACTTCTTTTCACTTTCATGCTGAGATTGAATATGGGTATAGAGGTCCTGGTGTAATTTCAGACCCAGTTTTTTTAGTGCATGTTCGTGTTTGATTTTGCAGTAAATATCCTGCAATAAAATATTTATGCAAAGCCCTGTATGCCACACTGAGATCACCCATGCCAAAAAACTCTCCTCCACCTAAGTAATATGATTACCTGCTTATTACTGGGATTTTTGGACTTGGGTAGCCAGTATCTTGCCAATAAAGCAATCGTAAACCATGGGTGTTTAAAAAAAAAAATAACATCTGTAAGGCAATTGCATAATGTGCATTTGCCGGCTCCTTCCTTTTTCCAAAAGCACATCGTCAGTGATCACTGACTCTGTTCATTCATAACTGTCACTGAGCATCTTAAACTGTCTTCATGATGCTTCAGTTTATGAATGGAGAGGAGCTGCTGTCTCCTAACAATTCGTATTCAGTGCAGCTGAGGCTGCAGAGAAAGGGACTGGGCAATCTGTGTCCTCAGTCCCTTTCCCTGTCTCAGAAGGGAGATGTCAGGTGTTTAGACCCCTAGTATCTCAGCAAATCCCCCCCCCCCTCCCCCCAACAGGGCTAAAAAAATAAAATGATTAAAAAAAAAATAATTTAAATAATTGATAATTAATAAATATTGAAAAGGTTTAATTGTAAAAATAATAAAATAAAAAACAAACTGACCCCCCCCCCCCTAAAAAACAAAAACAAAAAAAAAAACACATACATACATACATACATACATACATACATACATACATACACACAATAACATAATTTACACAGTGCTCAGCATAAATGAGTACACCCCTTTTGAAAAGTACGATTTTAATCAATATCTATATAACTTTTGACAAAACCGATTTTTTTATTAGAACATTTGTTTAGCTCATTACGTGAAAGTAAGGTTAAGAATATAATTTAGATTACAGAATCTTCACTGTTACTGAAACTAGTTGATGCAAAAATGAATACACCCCGCAACAAAAACTACTGTGCAGGGACCGCCCTGTCAGATCTCCGCTCTCCCCTGCGGGGGATCGGATGAACATGGACCGTCTGTCCGTGTTCATCCGATCCGCTCTGCAGACGGATAGAAAAATAGGATTTTCCTCTGTCTGCAGAATCGGACGATAAATTTTGGCAAAATTTTGGAATTTTGTCAAAAATGTTGGAATTTTGTCAAAATGGTCTTGTGTCCATTTGAGATAATGATTAAAATCGTACTTTTCAAAAGGGGTGTACTCGTTTATGTTGAGCACTGTGTATATGTATTGTACTGTATGTGTGTGTGTGTATATATATAATATATTACCAAAAAAGATCGAGCAGAATACATTTTGACCTGAGTTTATGAAAAAGATTATTTGCAAAATTTTATAACTGAAACAAAGAAAAACTAGTTTGTTTGTTTTTTCCCCACAGTTTTCCGTCTTTTTTTTTTTTTTTTTTGGTTTATTTAGCGAAGAAAACCCAGTGGTGATTAAATTCCAGCAAAAGAAAGCTCTATTTGTGTGAAAAAAATGATAAATATTTTTTATGGGTACAGTGTTGCATGACCACGCAATCGTCATTCGAAGTGTGACAGTGTTGAAAGCTAAAAAGTGGCCTGGGCAGGAAGGGGGTAAAAGTGCCCAGTAGCGAATATGTTAATGAAAGGATGGTATTTCAACTTTTTTATGAAATATCTGCAGATTTTTGTTTAGTTTTAATTTTGGGTAATGATTATAGAAATGGTGAAACTGACTTTGCAGTGGTTTAAGACACTTCTGCTTCTAATTTTGGTCTTTCTTCTCACTGATGCAATGCAGTTGCTACTTAGAAATTACCAAATAACTCCAAGGCATAGAACCGTTTTATTTATCATCCAAATGTATGGCAGATCTAACACAGACTCCTTGAAAATAAATATCCCATGCTTTGCAGAAAGAAAAACAGGTTGTTTGGTTTTTTGAAGTCTTTGTGTGGAATGCAAACTAAGTGACAGTTCACCTACACAGCATGTTAGCTTGTCTGAAGATCTGTGCATTCTGGGCCTGCCCTGGGGTAATGAGAGCTTTTCTAAACCTTTATGTGCGCACATTAAAAGAACTGGTCCTTCTGTAGAGCAAGTTATAATGTAATCTAAAAATTAACTTCCTAATATAGATATAGAATAATGTGTATTAAGGCAGATAGCAATACCATAAAATACCATGAAATAAATTAAACCAATAAATAAACTTCCTAATAGGAATATAAAATCATGTGCATAGAGCAGATAGCAACACCATAAAATATCAACCTGCATGAGATAAGATCATCCTAAAGATGAGGGCAAAATATGTGTATATATATATATATATATATATATATATATATATATATATATATATATATACACATATATATATATATATATATATATATATATATATATATATATATATATATATATACACATATATATATATATATATATATATATATATATATATATATAATATGAATGAGAGAGAGAGATTGATTCCTGGATAAGTGCGTACATAAGGTCCAAAGAAAGTTGTAAATGAGCGTAGGGAAAACTACCACAGTCCATGGTTGCTTATTCATTCGACAGCTGTCTGCACCGTAGGTTTCTCCACTGCACTGCTGATAAACCAGGCTAGTTGTTTTAAGATTCCTCCAGTCGTGTGTTTCTTTCATGTAACCAAAAAGGAAAACATCATTGCACAATGAACCAAACCACTGTATCAATCTCCTTACTAGACATAAGTGATTGCACTCACATGAGATACAAAGTAACAGCGCATATGACCAATCAGTCGCTCACCGCAATCTCTCTCTTCGCACCGCATGCAGTGTATAACATGCACATCGGATGACGTCACTGGCTCCTCCCGACGCGTTGCGTCACATGTCACATGGCTTTATCAAGCTTAGCCATGTGAACGTAAGACTCCATATTTATACTTGTTATAGCGTGCCGGCTGCCATAGTGACTTCGGTGGTCATTGGAACATCATGCTGATTCAGCGCTCATAAGCTTTATTACATAATATAAACAACTCACATCAAGTTTTATAGCACAATCAAATAGACACTTAAAAGGTGATGAAGATAGTCTGATTAGATTTTTTGACAAATTAAACACCAATCAGAAAAATATCAAACTGACCTATGAGATCAGCAATAATATGGTGCACTTCCTGGATCTAACAATACAACTGGACAAGGGTGCCATAAATACTCGAACCTTCTTTAACCGCTTGCCGACCGCCTCACGCAGATATACTGCGGCAGAAGGGCTCATACAGGCAAAATCACGTGCCTGTACGTTGCCCTTTAACCACTTCAGCCCCGCTCACTGTATATATACGTCATTTTTTTGAAGATGGATATCTCGGTAACGGCAGCAGCTGCTGCCACAACCGAGATATCCATCTTTACAGTGAGCGATTCTGTACAAGATAACGGTGGTCTCAGCGGCGGGTTCGCCGCGAGATCACCGTTATCGGCGGCGGGAGAGGTGCCACCCCCCCTCCCGCCGCTCTCCCGCACCCTCCGCCGCTTACCGGAGCCGTCGGTAACGGCGGAGGCGATCGGGTCCTGTCACTTCCTCGGTATGGAGACAAGTGAGGCCAAGATGGCGCCCACCCGTCTCCATACCATGTGACGGCCGGAGCGGCGTCATTACGATGGCTCCGCCCACTCTCTTAAAGGCACAAATTTTTTAAGTGTCATTTTTTTAAACGACTTTTTTTTTTTTTTTTTTTTTTTTTTTTTTTGCATTTTAGTCTAAATATGAGATCTGAGGACTTTTTGACCCCAGATCTCATATTTAAGAGGACCTGTCATGCTTTTTTCTATTACAAGGGATGTTTACATTCCTTGTAATAGGAATAAAAGTGATCCAAATTTTTTTTTTTTTAAAAACAGTGAAAAAATAAATAAAATAAAATAAATAATAAAAAAAAAAAAAAATTTTATTAAAGCGCCCTGTCCCGACGAGCTCGCACGCAGAAGCGAACGCATACGTGAGTAGCGCCCGCATATGAAAACGGTGGTCAAACCACACATGTGAGGTATCGCCGCGACCGGTAGAGTGAGAGCAATAATTCTAGCCCTAGACCTCCTCTGTAACGCAAAACATGCAATCTGTAGAATTTTTTAAACGTCGCCTATGGAGATTTTTAAGGGTAAAAGTTTGACGCTATTCCACGAGCGGGCGCAATTTTGAAGCGTGACATGTTGGGTATCATTTTACTTGGCGTAACATTATATTTCACAATATAAAAAAAAATTGGGCTAACTTTACTGTTGTCTTATTTTTTTTTTCAAAAAAGTGAATTTTTTCCAAAAAAAGTGCGCTTAGAAGACCGCTGCGCAAATACGGTGCAAAAAAAAGTATTGCAATGACCGCTATTGTATTCTCTAGGATGTTAGAAAAAAAACGATATATAATGTTTGGGGGTTCTAAGTAATTTTCTAGCAAAAAAACCTGTTTTAAACTTGTAAACACCTAAAATCCAAAACGAGGCTGGTCTTTAAGTGGTTAAGAGGCGGCCAGCGGGCGCGCGGCAAGCTCCATGATTTGAGTCGCGGGTCCCGCGGACTCTATCGCCGCTGGGATGCCCGCGATCACCTCTCGGGGAGGATCAGTGACGTCACACACACAGCTCATCCTCTTGACAGTTATAAAACACTCCCTAGTACTGATTTAACCCCTCCCCACCCCCTAGTGGTTAACCCCTTCACTCTCAGTGTCATTTACACAGGAATCTGTGCATTTTTATAGTACTGATTGCTGTATAAATGACAGTGGTCCCAAAAATGTGTCAAAATTGGCCGATGTGTCCGCCATAATGTTGCAGTCACCATATAAATCGATGATCGCCGCCATTTAAAAAAAAAAATTATTAATAAAAATCCCAGAAAACTATCCCCTATTTTGTAAACGCTATAACTTTTGCGCAAACCGATCAATAATTGCTTATAGCGATTTTTTTTTTTTTTTTTTCTTTTACCAAAAATCTGTAGAATATGTATCGGCCTAAACTGAGGAAAAAAATTGTTTTTTTTATATATTTTGGGGGGGTATTTATTATAGTAAAAAATGTGTTTTTTTTTCAAAATTTTCGCTCTATTTTTGTTTATAGTGCAAAAAATAAAAACTGCGGCGGCGATCAAATACCACCAAAAGAAAGCTCTATTTGTGGGAAAAAAAGGACGTCAGTTTTGTTTGGGAGCCACATTGCACGACCGCGCAATTGTCAGTTAAAGTGACGCAGTGCCGAATCGCAAAAAATGCTCTGGTCAGGAAGGGGGTAAATTCTTCTGGGGCTGAAGTGGTTAAGCCCGTGGAAAGAAACCGCTACATCCCAGTGGATAGCTGCCACTATGATCTATGGCTAATAAATATCCCGACGGGTCAAATGGTCAACAAGAAATTGTTCGGATGGCAGTATCTATCTGGAACAGGCTAAATCATTGGGCAAACTCCCTACTGCGCATGCACGAGTCGCGCTGCGCATCGTAAGTGGTCCCCGCTCTCTCCTGGGAGCTGTGTGTTTCCCAGGATACAGCGCGGAGGGACAGGAAGAGGCATAGACTCACATGGGAGTCTATGCCGGAAGTGGGTGCAAATACCTGTTTTAGACAGGTATCTGCACCCCCCTCCCCCCTGAAAGGTGCCAAATGTGACACCGGAGGGGGGGAGGGTTCCAAAAAGCGGAAGTTCCATTTTTGTGTGAACTCCGCTTTAATGCAACTAGCCTGGTTTATCAGCAGTGCAGTGGAGAAACCTACGGTGCAGACAGCTGTCTAATGAATGAATAAGCAACCGTGGACTGTGGTAGTTTTTCCTATGCTCATTTACAATTTTCTTTGGACCTTATGTATGCACTTATCCAGGAATCAATATACCGTATATATATTTTGCCCTCATCTTTAGGATGATCTTATCTCATGCAGGTTGATATTTTATGGTGTTGCTATCTGGCCTATGCACATGATTTTATATTCCTATTAGGAAGTTTATTATTTATTGGTTTAATTTATCTCATGGTATTTTTATAGTATTATCAGCCTTAATACATATTATTCTATATCTATAATAGGAATTTAATTTTTAGCGCACTATTTTACGCTTTCACATAGTTACGGCTTGATTATTTAGTTATTTCCTATTATTTTTTCATAAATTTTTTCATTGATTATTTGATCTCACATATCAGTGCTTTAGTACACTATTCATATATAATGTAATCTAAAATCGGCTTTCGGGCAAGCTTTTTTTTCCCCCACAATACATTTTCCCAAATCGCCTTCCAGGGCAGTTATTCAAGAGATGATTGGTTCACCTACAACAGGAAATGCAAACCAGAAAGTAATACATTAAAAGAGGAGAGCGGTACTTGACAAAACTGATAAAATTACTATAAATGTTTTTAGTACAGAGATGTTTAGATATGGTGCATGCAGTATTTCGTTTCATAACACATATAATAGTGCTTTCTTTAACACATCTTCCAAACTGACAGCATGAGATGTAACACTTTACCAGGAAAAAAGACCCAGCAAGTATGTTCTGAAGCCGCATCCGGGTTCTGGAGCTAATGGCTGTTACTAATAGGCAACAGGGCAGGCAACAGTGCTTGATGTATATGGAGATGGTGAAAAGAATTCAATACCTGCATAGGGATGGATGGGTAAGCTGGGTGAGAAAGGTACCTCATGGGAGAGGATTGTGGAACTGAAGGGTTTTATTAGTTTGATCACAGAGGAGCTGCTCCTCTTGGTGCTTAGAGAATCCAGGCATTGGGCATCTGTCCTCTATGGATTTGGGGATAGAATATTAAAGTCTATGATGTTCTCTCATTGAAATTGTGATGCTGAGTGTTTGTCATTAGCTTCCTACAGACTAAATAATTGTTTTGTAGTTTATTCTGGGATTGTTTTGCAGTATTGCAGGTTTTGAAGTGTAATGTACCTTGGATGACCTCTACCATGTTGAGTGATCATTTTGATCTAAAATTTCTGGCCAAGAGTCTTCCTCATGTTACCATGTTCATAAAATAATTTTTTGTTCGAGATCAGGCATATTATCAGTTTGCATTCTAACTTCTCAAGTAATTATTGGTGGGATTTTGTCAGTTTTGCAAGGGTTTCTGCTGCTTGGGTTTGCTTGTGGATTAGCTCAAGCATGCGGATGCGATCCCTAAAGGCAATGATACACATTTGAGGAGTTTGTTTTAGTTTGGCGAATAGAGCTAGAAATTTGTCCTGCATCACACTCTTATGTCCATCTCATTGTGTAAAGAGGGATGTGTCTTTGGGGAAATATATTCACGGACGAGTGTTTGAATTGTTTGTAGCTTTATTGGGTCACTTAATAGGGAGGCATTAGGCCTAAAAAAATGTTATATGCCAATACCATTCCCATTGTGGAAAGCAAAGTGAGGGCAATAGGGTGATCGTTGGAAAGAAACATTTAGACCTGTGGACAGGTCACGCTGTGACAGCAAGAAGTAGTTCATTCTAGAATAGCTGTGATACGAAATTAAATAGAAAGGTAGTTGCGCGCTGCTAATCAATAAACTAGCACTAAAAAAAAAACTACTGTGAAAGTGAATGACTGCTGCTGCTGTCACCTAAAATGAAATTCAATATGGGTAGCTCCTTATGGTCACTCCTAGATATTTAAACCTGGATTTTATATCAATGTTTTTATATTCCTAAATAAATGTCTAAATAAATGTCAGTTGAATATTAGCTGGAGTGGTAAGGTTCTGTTTTTAATCCCCTTGGTACTGCACTATCGGAAGCATTTCTGTTTTTATATGTCACTGTGGAACTACCGGCAAACACTGAGGGGCCTAAGCTGAACCAGCTCACTGGGAGGTCATTCCATTTTCTGTGGAGCTTTATCCATCTAGTAGGAACCATAAGGAGCTACCTGGGACCACTGTGGAGCATTCCCCATAGGAGAGGTGCACTGTGCAAAAGTGTGTTTGACCCCCTGCCGGGTCTTGCAGTGAGGTGAGCAAGCTTTGCACACGGTGGTGGGAGCACTGTTGTTGGTAGAGCAGTGAAGCACGTGGAAACCTTTTTTCCTGTATTTCGTTTTACCTGCTTTTTAGCAGAAGAATTGTCACGCTATTTGGCGTTTTTTTATTGAGCATTTTTCTCTTCTCTGTTTTTGCAGGTAAAGTGCATTGATAATTTTTTTTTTTTTTTTTTTAGGAGCCTGCAGAACATTGCACCCACGATCATCAGATCGTGAATGCAGTATCTGGATCCTGTACAGCTATCTGCCCATACCTCCTGTATGCGCAGATAGTTACTCAAGTGAAGGAAATGTCATTGAAAGTGCTCTCACTAGCGCCCTTGCAGTTCATTGAGAATTACAAGCCATCTGCTGTGGTGGCAGACAGGACTTGTAGTTCGTGCATTTATTCACAGATCTGTGTGAATGTTTCCCGTAGCTCTGTGGGCAGAGCCCAGCTCAGCTGCGCTGTTTTTGGATGTGACAGCCAGTGCGGGGAGAGGCTCTCCTGCCTGCTGTCACAGAAGGGTGGAAATTGGGCAGTGTAGAGTTGCATATTACACCCTAAATATGAGTGTAACATGTTAGTGAAGGTTAACTTATCCTTTTAATGGTGAAGTGCATGAAACCTTCCCTCCTCGTAATGAGCAGTCCCCTTAAATGCTTGTATCATGGCGCCCTGCATTCATAATGTATATAAATAAAGCATAAAATACTGCTTGGGGGACTTTCAGAAGTGGAAGTAGAGGAGGAATCTGGAACCCAGAGTTAGCCTTTAAATGGAGAAGTATGGCCAAAGCTTTTTTGCCGTTAAATTTTCCTTTGTATCTCAGAAGTGCAGTTTGTTCTGCACTCCTCTGGCCTGTTTTCAGCTGATAGCTGACATCACTCAGTCAGTCCAGGCTCTGGAAAGCCTCACTGGCAGCTGGCTCAGCCTCTCAATTGCCCTCTTCACAGCCCAGCACTCCAGTGAGTGCTGGAGGGGCAGAGTAGAGAGATGGTGACTACCAGTCACAGGCTCTCTGCTCACTGAAGATTGAGAACTGAGCAATCAGTGGTCTTTAACCACTTAAGGACCGGAAGAATTTCCCCCCTTAATGACCAGGCAATTTTTTGCGATACAGCACTGTGTCGCTTTAACTGGCAATTGCGTGGTTGTGCGACGCTGTACCCAAACAAAATTGATGTTCCCCCCACCACCACCACCACAAATAGAGCTTTATTTTGGTGGTATTTGATCACCTCTGTGGTTTTTATTTTTTGCGCTATAAACGATTGACAATTTTGAAAAAACTATTTTTTTTTTCTATAATGTATATCCAAAAAAATAATGTAAAAAAACGTATTCATCAGTTTAGGCCAATAATATATTCTTCTACATATTTTTGGTAAAAAAAAATGGCAATAGGCGTATATTGATTGGTTTGCTCAAAAGTTCTCACGTCTACAATCTATGGGATAGATTTAGGGACTTTTATTTTATTTTTTTTATGGTCTTTACTGGTAATGGTGGGGATCTGCAACTTTTAGTGGGACTGCGACATTGCGGCGGATAAATCTGACAGCAAAAGACACTTTTTGGGGACCAGTGACATTAATATATTGATCAGTCCTATAAAAATGCACTGATCAATATAAAAATGATACTGGCGGGGAAAGGGTTAATCCTAGGGGGCGATCAAGGGGTTAACTGTGTTCCCTAGGTGTGTTCTAACTGTAGGGAGGATGAGCTACCTGGGACATGACAGAGATCACTGTTCCCGATGACTGGGAACAGTAGATCTGTCACGTCATTTGTCAGAATGGGGATTCGCCTTGTTTACTAGGGAAAAACCCCCTTCTGCCCCTGTACTAGGCGATCGCCGGTCGCCAGCAGACATAGAGTCCGCTTGACCTGCGGACACGCTACCGCAGCGGGCACAAAAGCGCGGCGGGGCCCGTCCGAGACGACGTACAATGAAGGCAATTCATGCAGGGGAACCAACCTGCCGCAGTACAACTGCGGCGGCTGGTCTTAAAGTGGTTAATTGCTCACTTCTAAGTCTTAGAAGCAGGGGGGGGAGATGCAGCATGGGACCAATGCTGCATCCACTTACAGTACTGGCCAAAAGTTTTAGGCAGGTGTGAAAAAATGGTGTAAATTAGGAATGATTTTAGAAATATTAGTGTTAATAGTTTATTTTTATCAATTAACAAAATGGAAAGTAAATGAACAGAAGCGAAATCTAAATCAACTGAATGTTTTGTGTGACCACCCTTGCCTTCAAAACATTCTTCTAGCTACGCTTGCACACAGTTTTTGAAGGAACTTGACAGATAGGTTGTTCCAAACATCTTGGAGAACGAACCACAGATTAGGCTGCCTCAAATTCTTCTCTCTCTCCATCTAAATCCAGACAAACCCGATGATGTTCTTTACACTGAAGATAGTTCTTAACCGCTTCAGCCCCGGAAGATTTGGCTGCTCAATGACAAGGCCATTTATTGTGATTCAGCACTGCGTCGCTTTAAATGACGATTGCGCGGTCGGGTGACACTGTACCCAAACAAAATTGACGTCCTTTTTTCCCCACAAATAGAGCTTTCTTTTGGTGGTATTTGATCACCTCTGTGGTTTTCATTTTCTGCGCTAGAAACAAATAAAAAGCAACAATTTTGAAAAAAAAATATCTTTTACTTATTGCTATAATAAATATCCCACATTTTTTATCAAAAAAACTAATTTTTTCCTCAGTTTAGGCTGATATGTATTCAACATATTTTTGGTAAAAAAAAAATCGCAATAAGCGTATGTTGATTGGTTTGCGCAAAAGTTATAGCGTCTACAAAATAAGGGATAGAGTTATGACATTTTTATTATTTTTTTACTAGTAATGGCGGCGATCTGTGATTTTTATCAGGACTGCGACATTATGGTGGACACTTTTGGCACATTTTTGAAACCATTGACAATTTATACAGCGATTGGTGCTATAAAAATGCCCTAATTACTGTGTAAATGTCACTGGCAGGGAAGGGGTTAACACTAGGGGGCGATCAAGGGGTTAACTGGGTTCCCTGTGTGTTGCTAACTGTGGGGGGCTGAGACTGTCTAGGACAGTGGTTCTCAACCTTCTAGTGCCATGACCCCTTGGTAAAATTTCCCAAGTTGGGGGGACCCCAACAGTAAAATTATCTTCGTAGCGTGGGTTGTCAGCACCCAAGGCAAGACAAGTAATTTGCGCCCCTCATCCGCGGACATTTAGCGCTCCCTGAGTCCCTTTAATGGCAACTATAATCACAGGTAGTGTTACTCACTGTGTCACGGACTCTGTGGTGTCTCGTAGCAGTGACACCTATGCCGAAATCAGGAGATAGGATCTCCTCCAGCCCCTCCCACTTCGCATTCCTCACCAGTCAACTGACCTCTAGTCTCTGCCCCCCAGCCATGCCGTGAACTGAATGGGCGCCTGCGAAGAGGCTGAGTGGGTGCCTGCGGGCTCCAGGGATAGGCCAGGATTCGGTGACCCCTGACAAATCATCATTCGACCCCCGAGGGGGTCCCGACCCCCAGGTTGAGAACCACTGGTCTAGGAGAAGATAAAGTTCAGTGTTCATACATAGTATGAACACACGATCTGTCTCCTCTTCCCTGAAAGAACCGGGATCTGTGTGTTTACACACACAGATCCTGGTTCTTGCTCTGTCACGGGCTATCGCAGGAGCCTGGCGGTCATTGCGCGAGCGTCCCTAGTGGCCAAAAGGCAAAGCGACATAATTTAACATCATTTCACCAAGCCGTGCCATTCTGCCGGAGTAGAACTGTGCCGACTGGTCAGCAAGCAGTTAATGAATACAAGGCTTTCTCTGAATGGCTGAGGTAGGGAGATGGGCAGATGACTTTACATACAGTTTATACAGCGCTGACAATGGCTGCAGCAATTACTATGGGGTAGGTTGTCACTTATAAAGACATTATAAACCTTCTTACCTGCCCCATGTATTTTTTACCTGTCTAAGATGTGCAGCGATCATGTGTTTTCTGTATGTCATTTGTTGTCCTGTATGGACAGCTTATAGGAGAATCAATCACATTCCAGTGTCAAAATGTATCTTTGTTTGAAACATAAGGCATGCTGCATGGTACTGCACAGGTTAATGCCCTCTGTCTAGTGTGATAACTGCATTTTCATGTGAAGAAACTACATATCCCAGAATCCCTGGGGATGTTAGTCTAGTGCTATACAGGTGAAAGACTTTAACAGAGATTACCATGCTGAAAGAGGTTTCATCACATTACACTGACACATTTACACTGAGAAATGGCAAGCTCTGCATGACCTGGTTCAAGACATTGCTTGTCCCTCTGGTGAATAGGGACAAGTTAAATGGATTAATGCATCGATATAGAGGGATTTATCCACCAATGCACTACAAACTGCAGCCACAACATGTGAGTCCATCATTACAAGGTAAGTTAACAAACTACCGTGTTTCCCCCAAAATATGCCCGGATCTTATATTAATTTTGTCAGCCAAAAACACACTAGGGCTTATTTTCAGGGTAGGAATTGCCATGCAATGTGCTGTCTTCCCAGTGGTTGCAAAATGACAGAATCCCTTCTATTACAGGATCACATAATGCAAAAGGTGTGTGTTTCTGCAATGCAACAGTGCAAATACCTTCTTCCATAGCCTGCCAGAGCTGTCTTCCACCGCTCTGAGCACTACAGAGGGAGGGTGGCAAAGATCCCCCCGCTGACACCCGCTTCAATGGCCCGCCTGAGCTGTCTTCCACGACTATGATTAGTGCAGAGGGAGGGGGGCCGAGATCCCCCGCTGACACCCAAGAGAAGAGGAGATTGGTTGAGCCCTGCTCTGCGCTTCCATGACCTGCCCCGACCTATCTTTCCCACTCTAAGTATTGCAGGGTGGGGGGCCGATATTCCCTGTTGAGAGAAGAGATCAGCTGAGCACCAAGCGTCGCCACACTGAACTAGGGCTTATTTTCAGGGTAGGGCTTATAGTGCAGCCCTCCTGGAAAATAGCTCTAGGTCTTATTATCTGGGTAGGTCTTCTTTTCATGGAAACACTGTACTCTGAGCCTAGGTTCACATTGCAGCGATTTGACATGTCAAATCGCATGCCAAATCGGCAGCTATTGCTGGCCATGGCACCATCTGAATCGATGCAACGCCATACCGATTCCCAAAAGTAGTTTTTGTACTACTTTTAATTACTTCAGAGTGGCATTTGTATGGGCAAATGTGCAGCAACCCGCACAGATGTTTCTGAAATCTCCCTCAAAGTCGGGACTGTTCAGCTGAACTCGCATGTTTTCAATCTCGCTGTCAGTGTGAACTTGGGCTGATACCTAGTTAAAACAGAAAAAACATTTGAAAGTGTACAATGCCTTCATATTGGGTAACCTGCGTTGCCGTATTGTGGATATGTTTAATGGCCACAGGCATATTTTGGCATAATACCTTTTGCCCACTGTAGGTTTTTCCATATCCATACTTCTAGGGGGGAAAGTAGGTATATTAAGTACTGACAGCCAGTAAGGCTTGAATTCCCTTTATATCCCCCTGAATTGGGACTGGACACATTCTTTGCAGTGTCCTAATTAAGGCATCAATAGGGCAATAAACCAAGAGGTCATGGTGTCACCTATATCTGTAGCAGTTAAATGCAGAGATGAGCCATTTATGACTTCATGCTGCATAATGCCTTTAGTAAATCCTATCAATGTACAGACACATTTTTTATTGGCTGCAAGTAGATTTATAAATACATCATGCTATTTAAAGAATCTGCCAAAAAATGGTGTAGCCTGGGAGTCATTAACAAAAGTTTAGATCCATTCTCAACTGTTGTGAGTAGGACTATTCGCAGTGCTATACTCTTTCCCTTTGAGGCAAATATGGAGGTTGGATTTACCTCCAGTCTATAACTATTTTTAAACCTGCTCCACCCCCCTCTTACCTCCTATTGTAAGTACCCTGCAAAAGGAAGATGCTGATACTTGCCTATTCTCAAGGTGCTCCAGTCCAGTCACATGATCGGCTCCAAGTATCTGCTTCAGGGTAGAGGGGGGACAGCCGACAATGGATGCCCCATAGTAAGCCTATGGGTGATGTCACAGCACAGGTATTCCATCTGTTGTCGGCCAATGGGGAGATTATGTGACCAGACTGAGAATAGGTAAGTATAAGCATCTTTCTTTTACAGGGTAGTAAGAATAGGAGATGGGAGTGGGAGCAATTTTAGGCTTAGTTAGATATAGACTAGAATTTAACTTTAAGCAAAGGTGCGTTATTTTGCACACTAGCATGTATTGCATTAAGGCAGCCCATTGATTAGGGCTCATGTACTTTAATTAAATACGTTAATAAAATCCATATGCCTATAAACATGAGCAAATATGCAAGATTAGATGCATTTTTTCTGCCAACATCTGGCAGCATATTTGGCGCATACCCATGAATATAAGGCCTTATAAAATGCTGAGGCATGCAACAGATTATTGAAAAATAAATAAGAGGAGAAAAATAATTTTGTTTTAGCAAAAAACCATGAGCATTGTGGTGCATTGCAATCTACTGTACAGTGTGTTGTGGGTGCCATTCACAGCAAGACAGTGCATTCCAGAAACATACAAGGGCCTTAAAGTAATGATGCTTGCTGGCAATACTTTGTTGCGTTACCTTTGTATGTAATCCAAACTGAATGCTTTAGGTAGCAAAAACAAAGTTTGGTTCATTTTGGTAACTGCACATAATTGAACTAGCCTTGGATGGAAGGGAAATTGACAGGTTCAGCGGGGACCGACTGAATTTTGATCCATTTAGGGCTGGATCACACCACAAAAATGCGCCCAAGATCCATTCCGGATGCGTTTCTGCATGTGCATTTTTAATGCGTTTTTGTTGCTTTCCGGTGCGTTTCCTGATGCATTCCAGATGCTTCTTTTTCTTTCTTTTTTTTTATTTTTAAATTTCATTGTACTATTGTCCAGTGCTTTTTTTTTTTTTTTTTTAATCCGCTTTTGATGCGTTCCAATGCATACCGGCGCATTTTTGATGCTTTTTATTGCATTCCAGTACAGCCTACAGCCTTTTTCTGCAACTGGAAAGCCCTGGAACTCGCCACACTGATGTAAGCTATGCCATTGGAAACCATGTAATCTACTTTCCATGTGTTTTTGATTTTGAAAAATAACAGTGGACGGCATATGATGTGAACTGGCCCTTACAGCAGCGGATCCTGCTTGACAGATGTCTGTCTAACAATCATCTTCGAATGGAAATGTTGTAAAATTTCAATTCGATTCGCAGCTGCAGCGCTGATTAGTGTATTCTGACAGCAGGGAGGATTCCTCCATCCACCATGTTTGTGTGGATGAGGGGGAGTCTGTTCTCTTTTTTTTCTTTTTCCCTCTGGACAACCCACTGGCTTGGTTGATCAAAGAAAAAAAAAACCTATCCATCTCTCAGCAGCCTTAGTCTTTTCACTATTACTACATAGAGGGCTTTGTGATTTGTTTGCCAAACTCAGTCCAAGCTGTGGTGTCAGGTGGAGTAGCAAAAAAACTATACCTCCTTTATCTGTTTCTACAACAAGTCGGTTACATTGTGGAAAGCAGATAGTTCAGCCCGGATTTATGTCATATATGTGCTTTTGATAACACAATTTTGTTCTGCCAGTTTTTCTTTGGAGCATCTCCTGTGAAATTTTGCTAGCTTTTTTTATTTTAGTTTTGTGTTGTGCTCTCGTCAGCATTACAGTCTATACTTTCTTCAGCCTGTAGAAGTTTTTCAACATTTTTACACAAAAAAAAATGCCTCTTTGATATGTCATTTGCAGAACATAAAATTTCGAATGGCTCATGATAAATAATACCTTTTTTTTTTTTTTTTTTTTTTTTTCTTTTTCTTTTTCTTCTTCTTTTGAGCAAATAATTGAGCGGATCTTTATGGTAGTGAGGAGGTGACATCATGCTGCTGAACTCTCACAAAGGAGCGGGTACAGACTAGGACAGAACAAAGCATTCTTCTGCTGCTTGATGAATATTAGTGCAGAGGAGCTCTGTGGTGTGAGGCCACACTGAACTTTTTGAAGAGCTTAGCTCTCAGTTAAACATGGTTGAGCAGTCTAATTAAGTTATGGGAAAGTGTTGTTTGCCTTCTGTATTTGCTGAAATCTGATTACATAAAATATTATAGTTTACTTTTTAACTTCATAGAAAATCCAACAATATAAACAACCAGAGCTTTGATTCTGCCCAAATGAAGGAAGCCTTTAACAAAACAGAACTTATAAGCAAGGTGTCAGGACTCTTTCATAGATCCATAGATCATCTGTTGTCTGTATGGAGTTGAATCTAGTCTTATTATTCATGCACTGTGTATCTTGATGCCTTTACCTATGGTACTATTTATTAAAGTGATATTAAAGGCATTTAAAAAAAAAAAAAGTCATATTTACCCGCTCTGTTCAGCGGTTATTTACAGAGAAGCCCTGACCTTCCTCTTCTCGTGTCCCCCCACCAGCGCTCCTGGCCCCTCTTTCCTGTTGAGTGACCCCAGAGCAAGCAGCTTGCAATGGGGGCACCTAAGCTGGCACACTCCAGAGCCACTGCTCTTTATGTCATTCAGACACAGAGTCGTGCCTTGGTCCCGCCCCCTCTCTCTCATTGGCTCACTGGCTCCGCCAGTGAGGAGGGAGAGTCCCTAGGTAGCAAGGGCTGGCCTGCACATCGCTGGATCATGAGGGAGAGCGCAGGTAAGTATTTAAGGGGAGAGGGCGGGGGGGACTGCGAACGTTTTTTACCTTCATGCATAAAATGCATGAAGGTAAAAGAGCCTTTAGGACCACTTTAAAACCATGTGGATACTCTCACCTCAGGTCGGAATGTGTTTGAGTGTGTGTCTGTGTTTTATCGAAATTATACAGTTGAACTCAACATAAAGTAAGACCTCATGAAATATATATATATATATATATATATATATATATATATATATATATATATATATATATATATATATATATATATATATATATAAAAATAAAACTAGTGTACCTGTATTGCCTTGATATGATCCTCCTGTAATCCCTTGCAAAGCAGCACTGGGAGAGGAGGTCCAGCAAGAGAAACCCATTAGGCCAGTAATGAATACGGCCTGGTAATGCTACTGGGTGTACAAAATTAAAAATCTTTTCAGCTTTTGAAAGTTCTATATACAGTATTCAGTATTGCTTGCCCAGAGTCCAGCTTTAAATATTTATTGAAACTAATTTTTTTTATTTTGCCACCATTCTTTTTAATGGTATAGATTTGGTAATGAAAAAAAAGCTGCTTGGTTATAGATGGTACAATTCACTTTTTTCAGAATCACCTTCTGGTTTATTACTTTAATAACTTTTTATCCTCCTATATACTTTTGAACCTAGTTGGTTTCTTTCCACATGGACTGGCCTCCCACCAGAAGTTGAGAATTATTGACCTGATCTTGTCCATTCAATTTAATTGGGATAAAAGGGGAGAGAAACAGTATGCTCCTTTCCCTGGACTTGAATAATGTCTTTGATTCCCTATCATGGGATTATTTACTTTTTGTTCTTCAAAGATTTGGCTGTGGACCAAAATTTCTGGCCACTTTAAAGGCTTTATATAGCTGGGCCCCTGCGCAAGTTTTATTGAAAGGATATAAATCCTCCAATGCACAGAGATACATGACAGGATTGTCCTCTCACCCCAATATTTGTGTTGGCACAGCAACCTTGAATCTTAATGATATACAAAAGCCCAGGCATTGGAATATTAGTGGAAATAACAAATATTAACCACTTGACCCCCATGCCAAATCTGACGCTTCTCACATACATGTAAAAATCAGCATTTTTTTTTATTTTATTTTTTTCCTAGATTATTACTTGGAAAACCCAAACATTATACATTTTCAGAAAGCAAAGGCCCTGGAGAAAAAAAATTGTTTTTTTTTTTATTCTTTATGTCACAATGTTTGCACAGCAGTTTTTCAAACTCAATTTTTTTTTTTTTGGAGAAAATTCACTTTAAGCGCTTGACCTCCAGAAGATTTACCCCCCCCTTCATGACCAGGCCATTTTTTTGCTATCCCTGCTGACAGGATAGAGCTCTGCATTTACATATGCAGAACTCGTCCAGCCTGTCTCTTCACTGATCAGCGGGTGTCACCGGGCATCTATTGGCCGGCACCTGCTTATTGGCTAATCACAGCAAAAGCGGTGCACCATCCCCCTGCCCGGAAGTGCAGAATCACGTGTATATATACGGTATTCTGCACAGAGCGGCTGCCCGAAGCTCGTTTGGCTGTACATCTGTGGATTACAGGAGTGCAGTTTGTTCTGCACGCCTGTGAGCCAGTTTCAGCTCGGCTGACGTTGCAGAGCTAGTCCACGCTCGGTCAAATTCATGACAATAAAGTTGGGATCCGCCCGCATGCCTGGACCGCCACCTGGTTCAGGCTCTCAGCGAGCGTGGGGGGGGGGCAGAGCAGAGAGCCAGTGACTGACAGCCACCAGCTCTCTGCTCGGGGAGCTTTGAGAACTGTGCAATTGATGGTGTTGGATCACTCGGTTCTCAGTGTTAGAGCCAGACCGATGCATCCACCTAGGTAAGTATAATTCTCATACTTCTCTTTTCGTTAATTTTTAGTGCACACAAGCACAACAGAATATTCTATTGGATGGTAAAATATAATAGATGATGCTATGCCAAGTGAATAGATACTGTACGTAACATGTCACGTTTTAAAATCGCACGCGCCCGTAGAATGGCGATTAAAGTACCTAAAGTATAATTAAAGGCAAAACTTTTCTTTAGTTTTGGATAGAGAGGAGAGGGATTAGAGCGCCTTTCAGTTTTTATTGCTGTCTGTGCCTCCATTAAGGAGATTCACCCTCTCTTTGTCCTGTCTACTGTTATCACTGAAAATGAAAGTAAATTAAAATCCCAACTTTTGGGTTGTCCTCAGAAAAGCAATAGAGGGTAAATCGTCCAATGGGGACACTAGTTCTGGTGACCTGGGGGTCCCCAAGGAATTCCCTTAATTTGCAGGGATTTCCTCTCACTTCCTGGTTTGGCTTTGAGACAGGAAGTGAAGGGAAATCTCTGCAATGGGACACAGATGGCAAAACAGAATCTAAAATTGGGGAAAAAATTGTTTTGTCTATAGTTCTACTTCAAAGGTAAAGTACTTAAAAATCATCAAAATGGTTTTCTTGATCAACTTATTGCTATCACAAGGGATGAACAACATTCCTTGTGATAGCTGGGGCAGTGACAAGGTACTCTTTACTGAACAATCTGGGGTCTATTGGACCCCAGATCTCTCCTCTGTCTTCAAAGGCATCTGATCAAGCTCAAGTCAGTTTGATCAGATGCTTTACAAGCCAGTAATGGCCACATGTAAAAGTGATCGCTTTTACATGATAGAATATCACCAGCTCTTTAGTAGAGCCACTAAAACCCAAAGGACATATGTGTAGGTCCATTTGGGGGAAGTGGTTATTCAGGACATTTTGCAGATAATAATCTTACTAATTGCATTTACTGTTTTACCACCTGATATTTGCTTTTAACGCTAAACAGTTCTCTATATTATCTCTTAAAATGCACCTAGGTGCAGGTAACCTTATCCCTAAGGCTGCATTCACACCTGAGCGTTTTCAGCTCATAAAACGCCCAAAAAATGCCTGAAAAATGCCTAACAAGCAAAATCCCTTTCATTTCAAAGGCACCTGTTCACATCTGAGCATTTTGTCACCTGAAGCAAAACGCCTGAAAAACGCCCTAAGCTCAAAAAAGAACATGAGCTTCTTTGAGGCAGATTACAGGCGTTTTTCTGCCTTTTACATTGGTGACCTGAACAAAATTGCGGCAAAATTGCGGTAAAAATGCTCAAGTGTGAATTCAGCCTAAAATAGTGTGAGACAAATCAATTTTGACTAACTTATAGCTCTTAGGCATACTGCTGCTGCTGCTGTATTGGTGAGGTCTAGTTAGCCATTCTTTCCATAACACAGGCAGAGAGATCGGAGCATGTAGCACTAGCTCTCCTGTTCTGTGCTGTCTGTCATAGACCTGGCAGAACAGAGAACCAATTGCTCCTTATTAACAAAGGGCTTGTGCTCCTTTTGTTAGGAGCAGTATCTACTCCATTTTTTATTTTTGAGTGGTGCAAGCACTGGGGTTGCACTACTTTATTCTTTCCTCCTAGCTTCCCTTACATGAGGTCCTGGGGAGAAGACCGGAGTGAACCATCAGTGAACCATCAGATCTGGTTGAAAGACAAAAAGTCTCCAAGATCTTGATGAATACCCCCTGCCATAAACGCTAGCTACAGATGGTGCAGTACATGCTCCTTCCCCCCCCCCCCCTTTTTTTTTTTTTTTTTTCTTAACTATTCTTCCTAATTCTTGATGGTATTGACAGGTGGGCTTTACATATGGTGGACCAGCAGTTCTGATTCAGTACCTACAGCTTTATCAACAGGATATCTCAAATCGATTTTCTGATATAACCATCTGCTCCTTGATTTATCCAAGTACACTCTAAAATTAATTTCTTTCCTGGTTCCTGGGTTTGTAAAAGGCCACAATTTAATTTATATCTCGTTAACCAGTAATTGATATCTATAATTAGCTAGAAAAGAACTTCTAGGTTTTATGCTCTTCTATTGGTCATTTCTATTCACTTGTAGCCACAGCTGTATCATTTGTTCACACTTGATTCATTATGCTGTTCACTAACAACCTGAACTGCCTTTCAGTTTGATACTAACTTATTTATAACTGCTATTTGTTATTGTTGGTCTTATGAATTGTTTATCCAGTAAATTAAATTTTTTACAACTTCTCTTGAAGGGAAGAGAAATATACAGGTCAATAAAATGTGTGTGTGTGTGTCAGTACAACGTTCTACTTTCTTCATTTTAACTGTTTAAGTTAAAAAGGTGCCAAGAAAAAACCATTGCAGCTGCACACCTTTTTCAAACTGTTGCCACATTTCAGCACCTGTGGTGGATTTGGGGGGTCATTGTTACCATAACTGCCAGCTTTTTATGAGTGTAGGTGCAGCTCTAATTACAGCAATAACTGTTTGGTCTGGGGCTTCCAATTCTGCTACAAAATTCTATTTAGTACAATGTTGTATTTTAAAAATCTTTTTTGCCAACGTATCCTGAATTAAAACAAATGAGTAGCAAAGCCCTATCCTTTCTGCAAAAAGTATAATGCGTTAAGGTGAACAAAACCGAGGCATAATATGTAAAAATAATTTCATTGCTTTCTTGAGCAGGAACCAGTATTAGTAATGTGTGACCTATTGCAGAGATGCCCAGCCTTTGTGTTGTCTCAGAACCCTTGGCATCCGTTTGCTATAGTTATGTGACCCATTATTTTTCAGTGTAAAACCCAACCTTAATATAGGTTGCACCTCATTTGTGGTGTATTGGACACATTTCACTAGCTAGAACTCTGTGCTTTTACACATTCTAGAAATCAGTACTGGCCATTAGGTAGGTAATCTACTTCATTGCAGTTTTTTGCAACCATAAACAAATTCTGCTGTAGATACTGTATGTACTTTGTAGATCATGCTTTTTTGTTAATTTTTCCTCTTCAGTGATTGTCCTCTCTCTGTGTAGTTTACAAACTTCTTTTCATCTTCCTTCCTAGGTAAAAGTTCTTCACAATCAGCTTGTCCTGTTCCATAATGCAATAGCTGCCTACTTTGCTGGAAACCAGAAACAGCTTGAACAAACTTTGAAACAATTCCATGTGAAGTTGAAAACCCCAGGAGTAGATGCTCCATCCTGGCTGGAAGAACAGTAATCCAACCACAAACCCAAACAACGACCTCTGATCAGGACCAGTACACTTAATTGGAGAAGAGGGGCTGGGATCAAATGATTAATTCTAATGATTTGTACACAGACCACTTTTATTTTTTCCTTTTTAATACTCTAAAATGAAGTTATTAACAGTCAAACAAGACTTTAGCATATATATAACGTTCATATCTACTTCTTAAAGGACTCTCATTTATGTCTGTATGGCAAAGGCAGTCTGTTTCTATAGTATGTAAAATTTGTACTTTTGCACTGTCAAAAAATAAAAGTTGGCATAATACTTGGCCAATTGTGGCAATTCCAAATGGTGCTTTCCATGAATTGCACCTATACCATCAGATATGTTTTATATTCCTAACTATTAAACATCTTCAAAAAAGTAACTGTAAATGTTAAAAATGTGTTCTAAAAAAAAGTGCTGTTTTGTGAAGTGATAAGTTTTACATCTTGTAAATAGAAAGTCTATTTAGAATATTCTATTATGGGGTGCTAAGACTGTTGGCTTTCCATACTTTGACAACCACCCTTTTCATTAAGTGTATCTGTCACATGCTAAGTAAGATAACAAATGTGGACATTACTTTTCAACAGCTTGCTGCAATTGCTGAGTAACAGTAGTGGAAAATCATCAAGCTGCGTAGAGTCAGGATGCTGCAGATGATTATTCACAGAATAAATATCATTGCAGTTTAAATCTGGACAGTGACAGACTGTGAAATTCTTACTCAAATAGTTTTGAACTGCAGCTTGTCCAGAATACCTTTTTTAAGTGACATGTTTCCTTCTGTAACTCCAGAATAAAGGCCTATTAAGAATTTTGCACTGAAAAAGAAAGATGCACAGTTTACAAAGTTTGGTTTTCAGTGTGGGGATGAGCATCCTAGAAGGTCATCTGTCACTATGTGCTAAATGTACTGCAGCATTAAAACAGAGGTGCAGAAATTCCCATTGCAGAATGTATTTTAATGAGCTTTCCTGAGCAGAAAAATGCTTAGGAAGATACGGGTGTGATTGGGCCCTTTTATTAATGACACCTTTGCTGTATTTATAATGTTAACTGGATCTTCATTTATGTTTCCCAAAGGACTTGTTTAACGTTTCTAAGGTTATTGGTTCTCACACAGCAACTCATTCTATTTCCTAATAAGAGGGCAGCATGATCTTTATGGGCTTTGTACTGTTCTACCAATATCCCAGTATATATTAGTTACATTTAGCTATATATCACATTTGTTTATTTTCTTTGTGCTTTTGTCCCTTTTTGCTTTCTTGCTAGATTTTTATATTTAGAAGTTAGCTGTAACCACTTTCATTATAAGGGGTGTTGAATATAGATTTTACTTAAAGTGTTACTAAACCCAGGACCCTGCATTCACTATATCTGGTCCTCCGCAATAAACAGAACATGGAAATGCAATTATTTTAGTAAATATAAACTGCTAAATACCTTTTCTCATCAGCAGTTCTGTAGCAGTCTTATGACTTTGATCAGTGTCTGGTTAAAGCTTGTAGTAGTTTTCATTCTCCCCTGATTATCTGAGGAGGCTTCAGGACCCCTGTCTCTCTGTCTGGACAGTGCTGATTTGGCCGTGTGCTGATCACATGCACTCTCCCAAGAAAGAACAACTCTCTAGTAATACACGCCAAACTGAGCATGTGTAGAACGCCCTGAAGGTTCTGTACTATCAGCAGATGGACTAGAAACTGTGGAGGAAGGGGAGGATCAGAGAAGACCGTATCAAACCGCTTTTTTACACAATGTAGAGGGATTAACCCCTTAGGTTCCACAGTTAGTATAACAAGCATGCTTTATTGCATATACAGACTGATTTTACTGTTGTGGGTTTAGTAACACTTTAACCTCCTGTGTACCTGATTGAGCCCCAAACCTTCCTGGGGTCTCTTCATCCCCCAAGCCTTTCTGGATAAAATAGGGCAATAGTTGCTCAATGCAAACAAAACTCATTGTTTTATTTTCCCACTTGGTGAAAGCTATTGCTTTTTTGGTGGTTATAAGCAGCTGCTTGATTTTCTCATGTGTTTATGCCCCACAGTGTGGGAATTTTTTATGTGGGTGTGAGATTTATTATAGATAGAGAGTAAATATATATGAAGGTGCACCGTATCGAACTGAAAACTTGCAGAGCAAAAAATGTGGAGGTAAATACAATACACCTGCCACTGTGTTTAGTGGGATATGTAGACTTTTTAATAGTATGAAGGAGTAAAATACAATTTCATTGAGTCATTTTCCACTTGTAGAGCATTGTCTAAACTGATATATTTGGAAACAATAGTTTTGTAATCTGTGCTTCACGTAGGCCAGGCTGTAAATGTTGCACAGCAAGGAAAAGACATGTGGCCACTGCTGTATAGTAGAATTCATTCAAGACCAATATTAAAACTACAGAAACTGTATAGTTTTTGTGCCCCTACCCCCAACACATAAAATTGTCATTTTATTAAAGCTACAGTTCTAGGATTGCAGTTATGACGGGGAGCATGTTATTGTCCGCTGTTATTTGTGGACTCTATTACTAGAGAACAGGGGTCCCTGTGCCTTAAGACTCCACATTGCACACCAGTATCACTCCAAGGAATGGCACTTTAGCACCTGTAGCCTCTCTTTTCCAGGGAGAAACAAATATGTGCCTCTGTTGAAGATTGGTTGGGAGAATGGGAATTGCGTTTTTAGATGTAACAATATTAGCCTTAAATCAAATTTATGTGCCTTTTTACAAGATGTGACCAAGTTGTTCTCAACTGGACTTTTACACTTTATTTTTTTCCTTTTTTGCTTTCCATTTTGAGCATGAAGCGGTATATTTCAACACTGCTGTTGTGTGTTCATGTCCAGTTTATTTCTACACTACCAGTAAATCAGTTAAGTTATCCATATGTTAAATTTTTGTAAAGATTGGAATAATATATACTTATCATACAGTGTGGTTTTGGTTAATCATCCTTTTTCTTTATTTAAAAGGTTTTATTCATGTTCAGTGAAAAAAGCAAAGCCACTTTCTGAGGAGCAGTAATGGACAGTGCTAGGGGTCATATACCATGTGAACCTCTAATCGGTTGAATGTTACCAGTCTGTAGCAACCAAAACTTTCAATATTCAATCGGTTAATCTAAAGGTCAGCTGTACCCAGTTAAGGCTTCAATTATCTACCGTTAATCTTAGAGAGACTAAACTGGGTATTTTATTGAGAAAGGCGATATGTCCCCACTGGAGTCCCCAAAATATGTAAGCCAGTACATTACGTATCCAGCCAGTAACTTGGCAAAGCTGTAAAATATCAGTTTTCAGCTGGTATTGACCTCTAAATTGCACTGTTACTCCCACTTTGGTGGCAATTTCCACTTTTGTTTAAACTGAAAATGTGTATCCCTTTTAATATCTCTAAATATTGTAAGTGCTGCATTTCTTTGTGTTTATTTTATTTTCATGTATATTATCAGAAATTAATTTACAGTATTTAGTCTGAAATAAGATGTGTGATTCCTGTATCATATGTTCAATAGTGTTACAATGTATTATTTGATCTGGTTGTTAGAATTCAGTTACATCAATGTACACACACACTTTTTTCTTGTCTTACAAACTTTTTCTATTCTTGAATACTGTTTCTGTAATAATTACTGTCAAACCTGTATTTGTGCCTCCTGTGTGAACTTTTTATGGTGTTGGCTACAACATGTTTAGTCTTTTATTGAGCTTTCTATTGCCAATATTTTTGACCATTGTACAGTGTACCTGCAAACACATGTAGGTCTGGGTTTCACGTGTATCTGTTTTTTTATCATGAAACAACCCTGCTACTATAATAGAGGTCCTAAATCCAACTAATCCAGTAGAAGTCCTCTGACTACTTACATTTTTGCGGGCCATGTTGCTGCAGCAGTCCTCTAAAAAATAAAAAAAATAAAAAAATAAAAATTTCAGGAGTGTTGATCCTGTGTCCACTGCAGATCTCACTGGTTCCTCCCTCTCGCTTCCATTCTTTAAGCCTAAGGTCACATTGCATCGATTTGGCATGCGATTTGACATGTCAATTCACATGCCAAATCGGCGGCTGTTGCCAGCAATGGCACCATCCAAATTGGTGTGACGCTGGCTTTGCGATGCCGCATTGATTATCAAAAGTAGTTTCTGTTCTACTTTTGGCGACTTTGGGATACAGCAACCCGCACAGATGTCTCTGAACTCGCCCCCGAAGTCGGGACTGACATGCGGGAATCAAATCGTGCGAGTTCAGCTGAACTCGCTCACACGATTTCAATCCTGCTGTCAGTGTGAATCTGGGTTGAAGGATACAGTAGTGACATAAAAGTCGGCAGGAGGAACTAGTGAGAACCGTGGTATCCCAAGGCAGAAAGTAGATGTCAGGCATTGTTATGTTCAGAAATGTCTGCAATTTAATAAAATATATTAAACTTATAGTTCTAGTTTTAGTATCAACATAGTGAGCCTTGCATGTGGTTTCCTGCTTGTTCTACAGTGTATTAAAGTAGATGGATATATCATCCTATATATATTACTTGTATAAAGCAGAAGTTAAAACCATCTTCCCACATTGATTACTATAACCATATACCTATGCCTATAGTTATTTTAAATAAAACTGTTAAAGGGTAACTCCACTTTCGTGGTGAAAAAAAAATAGCAAATGAAGAAAAAATAATCTAGCATATACAATTGCGACACAAGTCATATTGTAATTGAATGTTATTAAAAATTACCTTTCCTTTTCAATCTGCAGCCACTGTAATTTACTGAGAATTAATTGCAATATGGCTACCTGGACTTGTTCTGTACACAGTGTGTGTACTGACCACTCCCCAGAAACATAATTTCCTGCTTGGGTGATTGGCTCACTAATTTTCCCGGAAGTCTGCCTAAGATGCAAATCAGATTTCAGGCATCCCCTGCAACAAAAATTAAAATTTTGGTGACACTTCCAGTAGGAACAGGTCTAAAGGGATGCAGGCCCAGCAGATTTCCTCATTAGTGCCCTGCAGGTGCACACCTGATTGATAATTTATGAAACCACTCCCATTAGACCCACTCATCACTGAAGCTCAGAGGAACATACAGTGATTACTTAACAAAAGGTAGGAATCTGCAACAAAGGTTGTTATAATCCTTGCAATGTACAATGGATCACCCAGAGGGGAATGTTTTTTCCCAACGAAAGTGGAATTACTCTTTAAACATGGTTTGTTGTCCACAAGAATAGCCCCCAGTGTAGCAGCAAGTCTAAGATTGGATAGGCCTGTAAGATTTAAACCTGTAGTGAAAAAATAACAGAATGAAAATTTGAATCCAACTGACTACAGTAGAGTAATATGAATTCATTTTACTTGAAATCCACAAGAACACTGTTTATTGATTGGATCATACAAAATGGAGACTTTCACTGCATTCGATTTACATATGAAAGTGGATAGTATGCATTATTGGTTGTACAAGTCAAAACAAATTTGTGAAAATTGTTGCACTACGTGGATGACCGGTTTTGCAACAATTTAGTGGATGAGATACAAATACCCCAAACTCTAGTGATTAAGAGGCTGGCCAACTTTGATTAATGCCCTGTTCTATGCTGCTTTAGTGGCAAAAAGTAAAAAAAATACAAGCACCAAAAAGAAGTGCTTAAAATGTGAACCTAAAATAGGTTGGTTTTTTAAAAAGTGTGTGTCATAAACCAGATGTGCCCAGAACTGTGTGACTGCGACAGAGTGAACCAGACATAAATAGGTGAAAATAAGTACATTTATTAAAGAAAATGCATAGAAATATGAACACGCCACCAATACAGTGAACAAACAGAACACCCCAACAGTGATAATAAACCAACCAGCATATATAGCAAAGGGGAGTACCAGAATCGTAATCAAGCGAGACCAGGGTCATAAACAGGAAATCAGCAGATGGGGGGCCAGGAGTAAACAGACAGGGAACAAGATGGAAGGAATCAGGCTGCAGGGCAAGGACCCAGGGATACAGGAATCGGGGTTCAGGATAACAGATAAACAGGCTGCAGGTCAGGGCACAAGGATAATACCAGGGCCAAGGTGTGTGCGCGCACTTGCTGGGTATTTATAAACATCTCAATCAGACTCAGGTGATGCCTGATTGCAAGAGGTAATGTCGGCTTTACACGTAATACCAGCAGGGAAAGTCTCTCCTGACTGTTCCAAACTGCCCGGAGACACCTGCTGGTGGACCTCAGTACTGCACGGCAAATGATAGATATTAGCAGCGGAGGGAACGTTTCCTGACAGTGTGTAACATGTTAGGGCTTAATATGAGCGCTCAACAGTGCAAATGTCTTTGTGCCACTCAGATAAATCTCACATCTGAGAAGATAGATAAAAGGGCTCTTACATGTGGCTGGTAGTGCCTGTTTAGAGTAATTACGAATATATTTCCTTAGCCATGGTGCAGCGAAGAGCCTGCCATAGACACGATTGGCTGTATGCTGTTGCACCCATGTATACAAAGGTACTATTGTAATACCTAAACGTTTCTTGCATCTGATTGGATACAAGTGCTGTTCAGTGGAGAATTTTTGAACCAGCTCCTTTAACAAAAGTTATTTAAAAATTGACTTTCCTCAAGAAGGAGGTGACCAAAACTCGAGCAACGTATTGCCAACTTTGGATCAGTGTAGTTGTATCTGTAGACAGGCATAAGGTGTGCATTAGCAGCTCCTATACAACTCTATATGTACCGCCTAAAGCAAATTTTAGTAAGTTCCTGAAAAAACAGCCAAAATTCAATCAGTGGGTGGCCCTGTTGGCTGCTTCCCACCTGACATCCCTTGATTGAAAAATTGAATGAATCAGTCAGAAAATTGTAGGACAGGAGTGGGACTGGCTGTCAAAAAAAAAAAAAAAAAAAATATCTACAGCAGGAGATTCGTCCATGGCTGGATGGAGGAATCAGGCTTTTTTGTTCAGCCTGCAGGCCAGCATAAGGCATACCTTGCTGCCTTATATGTAACTGTACAGTTGTAGGAGTTGAAACTATCTGTCAAGAGCCTGATTATTGGGCAATTGTATGTTCAGTTTCTTTTGTATATGAACAGCTTAGCATGGAGACTGTTGAGAACCTCTTATCCATGAGCTTAGATGATTTTCACAGAGTGCTATGCATAAATTGGATAGTGTTCGTAAAGTGTTTTATCTTAGGAGAAACAATATAGATGTGCCATAAAGTGATAACTGCAATGAGGTTTGAAAGCATTCACAGTGGGGGAAAAAGTATTTGATCCCCTGCTGATTTTATATGTTTGCCCACTGACAAAGAAATGATCAGTCTATAATTTTAATAGTAGGTTTATTTTAACAGTGAGAGACAGAATAACCACAAAGTATTTAGAAAAACACATTTCAAAGAAGTTATAAATTGATTTGCATTTTAATGAGTGAAATAAGTATTTGATCCCCTATCAGCAAGATTTCTGGCTCCCAGGTATCTTCTATACAGGTAACAAGCTGAGATTAGGAGCACTCCCTTAAAGGGAGTGCTCCTAATCTCAGCTTGTTGCCTGTATAAAACATACCTGTCCACAGAATCAATCAATCAGATTCCAATCTCTCAACCATGGCCATGACCAAAGAGCTGTCCAAGGATGTCGGGGACAAGATTGTAGAGCTACACAAGGCTGGAATGGGCCACACAACCATCGCCAAGCAGCTTGGTGAGAAGGTGACAACGGTGCGATTATTTGCAAATGGAAGGAACACAAAATAACTCAATCTCCCTCGGTCTGGGGCTCCATGCAAGATCTCACCTTGTGGGAGTTTCAGTAATCATGTGAACAGTAAGGAATCGGCCCAGAACTACACGGGAGACTCTTGTCAATGATCTCAAGGCAGCTGGGACCATAGTCGCCAAGAAAACAATTGGTAAAACACTACCCTGCGAAGGACTGAAATCCTGCAGTGCCCGCAAGGTCACCCTGCTCAAGAAAAAGCACATGTACAGGCCCATCTGAAGTCTGCTAATAAACATCTGACTGATTCAGAGGAGACCTGGGTGAAAGTGTGGTCAGAGCAAAATCGAACTTTTTGGCATCAACTCAACTCCCCGTGTTTGGAGGAGGAAGAATGCTGCCTATGACCCCAAGAACACCATCCCCACCGTCAAACATGGAGGTGGAAATATACTTCACCGCATGAAAGAGACAAATCTTGGTCGAGACCCTCCTTCCCTCAGTCAGGGCATTGAAAATGGGTTGTGGATGGGTATTCCAGCATAACAATGACCCAAAACACACGGCCAAGGCAACAAAAGATTGGCTCAAGAAGGAGCACATTAAGGTCCTGGAGTGGCCTAGCCAGTCTCCAGACCTTAATCCCATAGAAAATATGTGGAGGGAGCTGAGGGTTCGAGTTACCAAACGTCATCCTCAAAACCTTAATGACTTGAAGAGGAGTGGGACAAAATCCCTCCTGAGATGTGTGCAAACCTGGTGGCCAACTACAAGGAACATTTGACCTCTGTGATTGCCAGCAAGGGTTTTGCCACCAAGTACTAAGTCATGTTTTGCGAAGGGATCAAATACTTATTTCACTTAAAATGCAAATCAATTCCTAACTTTTTAGAAAATGTGTTTTTCTGGATTTTTTTTGTTGTTATTCTGTCGCTCACTGTTAAAATAAACCTACCATTAAAATTATAAACTGATCATTTCGTGGTCAGTGGGCAAACATACAAAATCAGCAGGGGATCAAATACTTTTTTCCCCTCACTGTACCAGTGAAACTAGTAGATTTCTTTAGTGCTAGTTCACACAAGATGCAGTTTCTTGTGCTTTTTTCCTGCACTAAAAATGCATGCACAGTGTTTTCAATGTATTCCAATGGCTCTAGTTCACACCAACGCAGTCAGCTCCAGGTACAGAAACTAACTGCACTGGTGTGAACTAGACACAATAGAATCTCTCCTGCGCTCAGGTGTCTAGTTCCTCAGTATGTGGTGTGACCAACTTCATACAGTAGTATCTGCCGTCTTGCAGCCCTCCTCAGAACAATGGGCATTCATAAGCTAAAAAAAGAAGAGAAAGGAAGGCGCACCGACTTAGTGCATTACCACTGGTAAAGCTTTATTAAAGCATGAAACAGCAAAGTTTATACTCACAAACGAGCATAGGTAACAGGTAATGGCAACAAAACAGGTTCGCGGCTCTGAACACCAACAAGCCAGGACCCGACGTCAAGGGGATCAAGCGATGGCTGGCGCGTTTTGGGGGAGAACCCCTTTCCTCAGAGCCTAAGCGGGCAATGGCAAATCTACTAGTTTCACTGGACACTCTTACCTTTTATTCTACATTCTTCTCTGGGAGTTCTCCACAGGGGATTACCCTCATGTTTAACTATGGCAGAGACCAGATGAAATAGAGCCATTGTAAAACCACAGGCAAACATTCACTCAGTTAAAGACCTGCACTGTCTCAGAGTGACAATGCGTCCCTTTTCATCAGGAGCAACCGGCTCTAACACTGATCCCTGCATCCAATTCTAGCTCTATTTCATGCATGCAACAAGCCATCTGTTCAGAAGCAGAATTTACTACATCTATATCACAATTCCTCAGACAAATAACAGCTTTAAACATCCATTTTTGCTCAGCACTCAAAAACATCATGACTGCCTGCCCTAGACTAGGCAAATACAGATGAAAATAAGGACACTGTAGTAGTGGAATTCAGCCACTTAGTAAAATGTGCATACTGTGATTTAAGTCCAACAAGGTGCAGGCCCCCTCCGGGACTTATCGCTATTATTTACATCTGAAAGTTTTATGGTGCTCCTGGAGGAGACACTGGGCTCTGAGAGAGGAGAAGCACACACAGCAGCTCTGTCTGCCCCTTCCCTCTCCTGCCCATTCACAGGAAGCCAATGTATTTTGTGAATGAATTCACATAATACAAAGGCTTCTGTGGTGGGGGAGGGGCGGGCATAGCAGCTACATCCACTTTGCTGCTAAAGGAGCTGAGAAAAGAAGGTGGAGCATCGGAGCTTCCCAAACTATAGCGATAGCTGACTTCTGGGAGCTTTATAAACCTGTCCAGTGTAAATATTGGAGATGAGTACAGGAGGTGGCATGCACCTCATTGGATTTAATTAATAGTTTGTCTGCACTTTTTGCAAAGTAGCTGAATTCCTCCAGTTCAGCTTTAACACAACATGTTTGCTAACGTGGAAAAGCTCACTGCTGCCATCTGCAAAAAGCTTAGTGTTGTGCAGTTTGATTCTCCTTGGTCTTGCCGTGCCCCTTTGGTTACAAAGACCTGCAAAATCTTTAAAGACATTCCCTGTTCATGAAGAGATAGAATGTGCTTTTTATGACAACTGAATTACTCCAGACACGATTTCCCAAATTCTTTGCTGAATTCTATCCACTGGAAAAAACAGTTCACGAAGAAGTGGTCTGTTCCTGTCTTAAACATCTCAGTGAAAATGCTCCTCCTTACAGAGATTCTGCAGATAGAAAGTTTGAACCATTTTTAAGGCTCTCTTGCTCTTGTAGGCCCATGCTTGCAACTAGCTCTTGCTGCAATTTCAGTATGTCAAACTGCAGCTAACTGGACTAGGGCAACGAACAACCATGACCGTTTTTCAGTATTGTGCTTTAACGGAGCAAACACAACAACTACTTTCCGCTCTGCTTTTTTAAGTAGATGCCTTAGAACAGTGGTTCACAACCCTGTCCTCAAGTACTCCCAACAGGCCATGTTTGCAGGTTTTCCTTTATCTTGCACATGTGCTTTAAATCCAAGTTAATGGCTTGGTATTTTGGACAGCTAATTTATCTAAGAGAAATTCCAAAAAAATGGCCTATTGGGGGTACTTGAGGACAGGGTTGAGAACCACTGCCCTAAAACATGTTATGAGACAGATTCTTGAATTGCTCTATTCTCATGCACAGAATCCTGCTACTAAAAACAAAACAAAAAAGCCTGGACAGCTGAAGCTGCCTGTAAAAAGTGCCTTACAAGGAAGACATCTGTTTTGTGAGGCACCTGATCAATTCATCAAAGACATCAGGTAACTTTTTACTCCCACAGCAAAAGGTCCCAAAACCCCTCTGATGGAGGCTCTTTACTACGTGATCAGCTGTGACCAATCACAGCTGATCACAGCGTGAACCAGGAAGCACCGGTAACCAGCTTTTCCGATCAGCGGCTCTCCTGTCAGAGGGGGGATGTGCGCTGATAATCAGCACATTGATTATCAGCGCAGCCCCCATCAGAGGTGCCCACCACAGCTGCAAATCAGTGCCCATCAGCTGCTAGTCAGTGCCCCATCAGTAATGCCTGTCCGTACCACCACATCAGTGCTGCCTATGAGTGCAATCTATCGGTGCCCATCAATTCTAAATATTAGTGCCTCCTTATCAGTGCCCCTCAGTCAAGGAGAAACAAAAATATCAGTCTTTTTTTAGTTTAGCAAAAAATAAAAAACACAGTGGTGATCAAATACCACCAAAAGAAAGCTCTATTTGTGGGAAGAAAATGATAGAAATTTTGTTTGGGTATAGTGTTGTAGGTTTGCGCAATTGTCATTCTAAGTGTGACAGTGGTGATCAAATACCACCAAAAGAAAGCTCTATTTGTGGGAAGAAAATGATAGAAATTTTGTTTGGGTATAGTGTTGTAGGTTTGCGCAATTGTCATTCTAAGTGTGACAGTGCTGAAAATTGTCCTGGGCAGGAAGAGGGGAAGTGCCCTGTATCGAAGTGATTAAAAAATAATCTGCTCTCCAGCCTTCTCTTCACTTGGAATACCTGGGTTTGGTCCTGCACACCATCCCAATTAAAGGGTTCCTTCCAGAAAAGAACATTTTTTTTTTCTCAGAGACCACGCTTGAAAGTTGAGATCAAAAGGAAATGGAGAAATCCCTAAAGTTGTGTAACTATAGTGGCACTGGTAGATTCAAGTGAAAAAGGTAGTGGGAATTGTAAAAATATCAAATTTTATTACAAAACTGTTCATATACAAAACATCAAGTGAAAATGGCATATGTCAACCATACATGAATATTGGAAAGATTAGATACAGACACCTAATGCATGGTGTCTTGGACAAAAGAGGGAAGACTGGTAACGTGTGGATGTAAGTAGTCGTCAACCAAACGGCTAAGATTTTCAGTTTTGGAACCATTACCTGAAATAATGGGTCTACCGGGTGGGCAGAGAACATTTTTATGTAACTTGGGAAGGGCATAAAATGTGGAGATACGGGGAAAGGGAGTACGGACAAATTCCCACTGACCCTTATTGTGAATGCCATTGAGAAATGATAAGTCCACCAATTCGTAGAAATCCTTTTCAAGCTTGTCATTTAAGTTGCGAGGAATTTTCCGATACCAAGAGGTATTGGAAAGAATTTTGTCACACATAGCTAGATATTGACCGTTGTCCATAATTATAATGTTGCCCCCTTTGTCCGAGGACTTGATAATTATGTCTGAGTTGTTAGAGAGGGAATGTAATGCTGATTTTTCTTCTTGCGTGAGATTCCCGACTTGTCTGTATAGACAATTTGGCAATGTCATCGCTTGTTAATTTGACGAAAGCGGCTATATTGGGATTTGTACTGATTGGTGGAAAAAAGGTTGATTTCTTTTTAATGTTAGTGTTAATAGGGGTAGGTAGCGATAAATCATCTTTGATAGACAGTAGATGTTCCAAATCAATAAGGTCTATCAAATCAATTGAGTCATTTACCTCAACTCGTGGGGTAGAAATTGTGAGAATAGAGATCAAAGACATCTCACAAAGAGATTCTCCATGAAAGTTTTAGACCTTATGGCGGCATTCTTTTGAGGATGTATCATTGTCCAATTTCATTCAAGAGCTTTCCAACACAGCAGCTTGTCAACCTTGAGTAAGCATGCTCCTTCTATCGCCATGCTAATGTCCACCCAGGCAAGGACTTCCCTATCTTGGTAAGTTTCAACCCTAGCCCTAACTATAGGGAAGTCTTTCCTTCCCTGTCATTGGAAAGTGATAACAGATGCCAGGCCTTTGGGTTTGAGGAGGTGTGTTCCAGTTCCTCACGGTCCAGGGAATATCACCAGTTGAAGCCAAGCTCCCCATCAACATCCTGGAGCTCAAGAGCAATTTGGATGGCTGTGCAACACTGGAACCCCCTACTTTCAGGACACCCAATCAGGGTGCAGTCAGACAGTGCCATGGCTGTAACTTACATCCACCACCAAGGCGGCACCAGGAGTCTGGCAACCATGAAACAAACAGGAGTGAAAAGCAAGCTTGCTCAGCCGCCAGTGCCTGGATCAAGGGGAATATGCCCATCACCCAAACATCTTTAATTTGATATGTCAGAAATGGGGGATTCTGGATATACCTATCCTGGCCTCTAGATTCAGCAGCAAAATACCTCTGTCTATAGCCAGGACCAAGGATCCTCTAGTGCTAGCCACGGATGTTCTGATAAATCACTGGTCTCAGTTCTGACTAATCTATGCCTTCCCTCCAGTGTGAATTCTGTCTAATCTGCTCAAAAAGATGGGGCAAGAGAGAAAAATGGTCATTCTAATTGTATCAAACTGGCCCAGAAAAACCTGATACACAGACATGGCTGCTGAAGTCCAGGTTTAAAAAGATATAGGGGTCACTAAGAAAAACCACTTCTAAAAAGATCTACTATCGTACCTAGGAATCCTTTGTCTGCAGTGAACACAGACACTTTAGAGATTGCTTTGTGCCCACAAACTTTTCTTAAAGGTGTACTTTGCGTTAAGCCCCTTTTGCAGCACCCTGTGCTTCCTTAGGATCTCAACTTCGTTCTCTCTGCCCTGCAGAAACCACCCTTTAAACACATCAAGGATATTCCCTAATGCCGTGAACACACGAGCGGAATGTCCGACAGAAAAAGTCAGACGGGAGCTTTTCATCGTATATTCCGATCGTGTGTATGCCCCATTGGACTTTTTACGTCGAAAATTCTGACGGACCTAGAAAGAGAACATTTTTCCGAACGTTTTTCTTCCCGACGGAACCTATTCCTTTCGGGAAAACTGCTCGTCTGTATGCTGTTCCGACGTATCAAAAACGATGCATGCTCTAAAGCAAGTACGAGATGGAAGCTATTGGCTACTGGCTATTGAACTTCCGTTTTCTAGTCCCGTCCTACGTGTTGTACGTCACCGCGTTCTGGACAGTCGGAATTTGGTGTGATCGTGTGTATGCAAGACAGCTTGAGCGGAATTCCATCGGAAAAACCTTCAGAGTTTATTCCGACGGGAAAACCGGTCGTGTGTACAGGGAATTAGATTACCTCTTCTTCAAAGTACCCTTTTTCCGTGCTTTCACATCACTCAGAGTTGGGAGCTTTCTCTTGTAAGGAGCCCTTATTCATACTTCACAAAAACAAGGTTATCTTATGCCTAAAATCTTTCTTCCAGAGGTGGTATCAGTTTTTCATCTCAATTAGGTCATAGTCCTACCATTCTTATGCCGACTCCAAAGCATCCAAAGAAAATCTTTCTTCATTGTCTGGACACAGAGCCATTGGAGTCAAAGCTACGGCTTCAAATCAGACAGATGGATTCCCTATTGTTCTGTCCTCAGAACCACTCAAGGGGCACCATGTTTCCACATCCACCATTGCAAGATGGATAAGAAATCTGCTAGAGCTTACACTTTCATGGACAAATCTCCTGTTGGCACAGTTCTGTGTGCCTAGCTGTTGCCCACTATTTTCATTTATTGCCTGTGGATAGCTAGGGTATGTGAACTCTTTGCTTGTGTCTTCTTGTGTCCTGTACTGTATGATTAAGAGGAATTTTGACTTATCTGTAAATTCCATATCTTGGGAGCACAGTATAGGACATAGGCCACCCTCCCTTCTTTTCCTGGGTTCCTCTGCATTGCTTGCTACAAAACTTAGGACTCACTGAGTAGGGTGGAGTTATAGGGGAGGCTCCTAGCGGATGTTTCTTCAAAAGCGGGCCAGTATACAATTACCTGAAGGTATGAGCCTAAACTGAGGGTCTATGAATACTTTGCTTGTGTCCTGTACTGTACTGTACTCCAATTTATGTAGTTTGTGAGAAAGTCAAAATTCCTCTATTTGTACTCATCTGTGAACTCCAGTTTTGTCTCATTTGTGTAAAGGGCATTCTCCCAGAAGCATTCGGGCATTTAGTAAATTCCAGTCTGGATTTTCCATGTTTTTCTTTCAACAGTGAAGCCCTTCTGCGCCTCCTTCCTTTAAGCCCACTGTTGCTCAAAAAGCAATGGACAGTACAATCAGACATTGATGTACCTTGACCTAGGAGTACATCTTGTATATTTCTGCAAGTTTTTCTTGATCCTGAAACACAATGTCTATCCTGCAATAAAATAATGTTACATTCCTGTTTGCAATCTTCTGCAGAATACTGTATATGTGCAGCAAAGTGCTAGTGTGCAAGAATAAATGAGTCTCATGCATGCGCGGGGACTAACGTATTCTCACATCAGCCCATCAAAACAGCCGAAGACCAGTTGGAGCATAGGCTCGGTTTCCACTAGTGCGACTTGTCATGCAACTTGGGACTACAAAGTCGCATGACAAGTCCTACCCCATGATTTCCAGTGCGTACAGGTTATATCTCTGCGTCTTCAAAGTAGTTCCTGCACTACTTTGATCCCACTTTGATACGACTTGAGATCCATACACCTCAAGAATACACAGGCATTGCTTCAAGTCGCATCAAAATCGCACGACTTTTAGGCCGCAATAGTGGAAACCTAGGCCAAGTTCCACTTTATTTTCACAGCACTTGGTGCCAAGACTGTAACAGAGCAGCCACAGATGCATGAAGTCATACCCCAGTTGATTCTGCTCTCTCCTTCTATCAGCAAGTTCTTGTCAACACATTTGCATGCGTGAATGGTACAATCTCGGACTATTTTAACATACGAAACGGAACAAGGCAAGGGTGCCCACTCTCCCCATTAATATTTGCTATAATATTAGAACCATTTCTTTGTAAGATTAGAGGCAATGAGGAGATGTTGGGAATAGGTGTTGGGGACGTGGAACATAAGGTATCGGCTTATGCTGATGATCTGTTGTTCTGCCTCTCAGCACCTCAGACTTCCTTAATGGCTCTCATGCAGGAAGTAAACAGATACGGACTCCTATCTAATTTTAAGGTCAACAATGGAAAATCAATACTTCTTCCCAGTCATGTTCCTCAAGAGATGGCAAGGATGCTGAGGAGGGAATACCCCTTTGTGTGGAAGAAGGACTCACTGTTTTATCTAGGGGTTCATGTTACCTCGGATCAAAAAATGTTATACGATTTTAACTATGCCTCCCTAATAGCTGGGTTAAAGGAGGACTTAAAGAAATGGACACGACAATTTTTAACATGGTTTGGAAGAGTGAGTGCCATTAAGATGTGTATACTACCCAGAATTATTTATATGTTATATACAGTTCCGATTAAACTACCAGGAATCTTTTTCAAACAGATACGGAAGGCTTTTGTAGCATTTGTGTGGAGTAATAAAAAAACAAGGTTGACATATGACATCCTGCGTAGAAGTAAGGCAGATGGAGGATTGGGTCCGCCCGATTTATTAGTATACTATAAGGCAATGTCGATGGTTCGTATCCTGAATTGGTGTCATGACTCTCCTAGTAAAATGTGGGTCCCACTAGAGAAAGCTATAGTGGGGAGGAATTTGGCAGGAGCCCCCTGGATTCCGAGTGCGGTAAGAGGACTTTCGAAATGGACGTCCCCCCTGACTTGGAATTCTTTGACAACATGGGACAACTTGAATAGAACAGGAGAGTACTCCCCCGGGTGTCCCCTTTAGCTCCACTGGAGGTATTCCCATGGTTCCCACCGGGGGAGGGAGGGGGATTCCTGGGGGCATGGGGGAGGGATGGAGATGTCACTTGTGGCAAGTTTGCCCCGCGGGGGACCTTAGCAACTTACTCAGAGCTGGTTACAGCACTAGGGAATATATCCATATCAGGATGGAGATACAACCAAATGACAAGTTTTTTAAAAAGATGAAACCCTCTCTAAGACCATTAAATTCAACAACTAGGTTTGAGAGCCGGTGTGTACGCCTGGGGGAAAATAGACATATGTTGTCCCAGATGTACAGCCTGATACTTGGTACCAAAAAGAAAATAATCCCATACTTTATTAGGGAATGGGAAAGGGAACTAAAGTACTGTCAGAGGAACAAATTTAAAAAATGATCGAATCAACTTATTCAACGTCCATAAGCTCGTACGCCCAGGAAATGGCCTATAAATTCCTGACAAGGTGGTATAGGACACCAGTAAGAATAAATAAGATATACCCAACAGCAGATGCCCGGTGCTGGAGAGGGTGTGAGCAAAGGGGTACATTTCTTCATTTGTGGTGGGAATGCCCCAGGATCAAAGAATTTTGGGAAGCAGTTGCACCACGGATCGAGAGGTTAGCCTCTAGACCTATAGAGCGTGCACATCTGGACTTCCTATTTCATGGAACAACCGGCCCAAATAAAGTCTATAGGAAGAGCATTACACCACATCTATTAAACGCAGCCAAAATATTAATTCCCAGATTCCGGAAACAGACCGCTTGCCCAACACTAGAAGATTGGAAAAGGGAGGTCAACCGGATAATGGAAGCTGAAAGGTGGATTCATGTAGTAAAGGATAAAAAAGGGGAATTTGAGGAAATATGGGCAGGCTAGATACAGTGTGTACATGGGATAGATTAAGAGGAAAACATGAAACGAGAAGGTGAAGGGGGCTATGGCCCTATAAAGACCTTAGAATAACCACATATGGTTTTAGCTATAAGGAACAGACATAAGCCGGGTTTTTTTTTTTTGGTTCTGCTGTCTCCTCCCTCCTCCCCTCCCCCTTTACCCCTATAATTAGATACCTGCCCTGGTGAAAGGGGAGAGGGAGGCGGTAAGCTGATTCGTAGAGAGTTTGAAAGTTGGGAGTAGTGGGTTGTGAAGTTTGCTTATTCATAAATAGGGTACAACATCTTTTTTCTATTTTTTTTTTTTTCTGTCTTAAGATAGATGTTATACTTTATTATGGCTGTTAGTGGCCTCTTACATTATAGGGGGTTGGGTAACACATGGAGGTAGGAGAAGGGTCTTATAATATATATATATATTTTTTTTTTTTTCTTCTCTTCTTTATCTCTTATTCTGCATAGAGAACTTTTTTCATTGGTTTGCAACAAAAATTAATTCCAGTGGTCAAGATAAATTAATTCTAGCCAATATAATGAGTTTACAGGCATACCCTTCTAAACACCATGTGCCTGTAGACATGTTTAATTATGCACCAAAACAAGCATTTTTTATGCTGAATTTCTATGTCGGCTCCAGGCAGAAAGACCCAGCATAGATAGGAATAATTTAATATGACCACATGCATGAAACCTCTGACCTTGCAGCTTGTATTTTCAGAAGGCAGGCAATGGCAGCACACATTTTCCTCTTCGGCCAGGTCTATTGTTCTCTGCTAGGCATCCAGCAAGGACATAGAACTGTGGCTTACTGTCTACTATGGGCTCCTGTATATATGTACTAAACTGTGAAAGTGCATAAAAGACTCTGAAATGCAATAATGTCTGAATTTTGAAAGGCGCAGTCATTCACTTCAAAGTATTTTTTTTATCAGATTAAGTAAAGTGATTAACTGTGAAATAAGGAGGTTAAATAATTACAGGAAATGGCTTCTGTCTGCCCTTTATACAAGGTCTGGCAGCAAATGAACTGTATATAACCTATAAATGCCTCCTGCTCTGCACTGCATGGCTAGCTAGCCTAATGCAAGCTGTGTGTTTGTACAGTCATACAACAAGCATTGCATGGCGTCCTACTATCATTAGTAGCAGTGTAGTTTTCTGGAATCGCTGTTTGTTCAAGTTGAAAATAAATGATGTGGCCTATTCAAATACTCACTCAAGTTAAGAAATCTGCCCATTCATTAGACTCCAGATTGTCTGCATTAGGTATAACCTGTGTTGTCAAGTACTTTTCCATACCAAAGAAAGGTATATTACTATAAAGATTTATTTGATTTTTCAGGTCTTCTGTTTGCATGACCTAGAGGCCCATTTCTAACGAGCTGCAGTTTTCTGTCTTCACAAACCGTTTTCCTTTTACATGTTATGCAAGTAGAAAAAAATACCTATTGATTTTGTCAGAAATTGTAATTTTAATGTACTTAAGACTGCACTGAAAACTCAACAATTTTATCAGCTTTCTCATGTAAACTACAAAGCATCTCCCTTGTATTAAATGGGGTAGAGTAGAAGAGGACATGTTCTGCAGCCTTGTCCAAGGGGGCTCTTCTATGGGTACAGTGCAGTATGTGAGCATTGTCACCCTCTGAAGTGTCATTGGCAGGATCCCCAGCTGAAAGTGCAAAAAAACCTGAAAAAGATGGAAAATTACAATTTATTACATTTTTTGTTTGGGGTTTACATACATACCTTGCAGTTCTTTGGATGCTAACCACAAATGTTGTTCAGCAGCAACCAAAAAACTTGCAATGAAATTAACAATTATGGTAACATTGAAAGCAATACGCAGCTAAAACTCAGATCAGAGGTTGAGACTAAAGTTAGTTGTGCTAAACCCACAACAATAAAATCAGTCTGTATATGCAGTAGAGCTGCACGATTAATTGTTAAAAAATTGTGTTCTCGATTAACCTCACAATCTCTATACAGCATTTACACGATTCATTGATGTAAATGCAGAGCCCTTCCCTACTCACTTAGAGCTGTCAAAAAATCAACATTATCAGCGCTGGGAGATAACTATAAACAAAGTTCTTTGAGTTCTTTTAGATCTAAGGAATGAACTTCGGTCTGTAAATAAGGGCAGTTTAATCACTTAAAGACTAAACCTTTTTCTGACACTTGTTGCTTACAAGTTAAAATCAGCATTTTCTGCTAGAAAATTACTTAGAGCCCCCAAACATTATATATATATATATATTTTTAGCAGAGGCCTTAGAGAATAAAATGGCGTTTGTTGCAATATTTTATTTTTTTTTAAATTCCTTTATTTTCACACTGAGTAGGTACAACCATTTACATGTTCAATTATACAACAGTGTTAGAATCAAGCAAGTGGAATACAAAAGTGAGTTTATAACCCGAGATATCAAAAAGTAGCAAGGTCAGAATATCTGATTACTTAAATTAGCACCAAATTCACAGTTTGTGGAGATTATACCCCAACATAACACTACTGCCCAAAATTAGGATCTTGAGAGTGCTCCGGGGTCTTAGTTGCTTGGTTCGGTACTGATTCCCTACGGTGGTAGATTGCAACACTCAGTGAAAGATGAAGTTTTTTATTCCCGGTAAAAATAATAAAGGTGGGGATCTAAAAAGCTATGAAACCCAGACATGGGACCAAATGAGAAGGTAGTTGACTTTAAGATTTACTTTATATCTGGCCGTAAGGAAACCCATGCATGGGAATGCGTTAAGCAGAGACTATTATCCCCAGGGATAGGTGTGGGAAATGTCAGAATATAAGGGGGGAGGGAGGGTGAGGAGGGGAAGGGGGGCAGAGAAGGGGGTAGAAGATAGTGGATTAAGAATAGAGGAACTAGAGTACAGAAAGTATGAGAATATGAAATATAGGGAGGGTTGGCCTCCGCCTGATGTGTGGAGCATGTTCATTCAGTTAGTTTGGTTGCTGGATTGCTCCATTTCCTGGAGATATGCTTCCGTATATATAAAGTGCTGCCAGGGTCTCCAGGTTTCCCGAAAGGTCTCCTCCTTATTGTATAGGGTAGCTGTGAGATCCTCCATATCCCTTAGCTCATTAACTTTGATGAACCACAAGGATTTCGCCGGTGGTCTCTCCGATTTCCAACACAGAGGAATACATGCCTTTGCGGCGTTCAGAAGTTGAATGGTAAGAGAGGTCTTGTATTTTTTAATGGGTCGATCTGACAAATGGAGCAGACAGGCGGCAGGGTTCCCCTCCAGGGAAACACCCGTTAGGTGACCGATAGTGCGGGCCACCTCGAGCCAGAATGGGGCGAGTTTAGGACACGACCAAAAGATGTGTAACATCGTCCCCTCCTCAGTACCACAGCGCCAACAGAGGCTGGGCAGTTGAGGGAAGAAACGGTGAAGGATGGCAGGGACCCTGTACCAGCGTGTCATGATTTTGTACCCAGTTTCTTGAACCCTGGTCGCAATGGAGGATTTCTGGGCAAAGTAAAGAATTTTTTGTCTCTGTACATCAGTGAATTGGATTCCAAGTTCCCCCTCCCATTTAGTGAGAAACGGGGGTACGTATCCCTCCTCCGGTTGGGTTACGGATGAGTATATCAGTGACAGGCAGTGTCGTATCGGCTCCCCCCGGTGGCAGATGAGCTCCAGTTCAGTTAGTTTGCGGGAAATTCCTGGTTTCCGTAGGCAACTGCGTAGAAAGTTCCGCAGCTGCAAACTGCTCCAGAAATCTAGAGGAGGGTCTGTCGCCACCGTCCCGACGTTAAGGGAAAGTTGGCCATTGGGCTCTATGAAGTCATGTAAATACAACCTGGTGTCTATTGCGAGTCGCTTAAATTGTGGGCTCTGCAATCCAGGTGGGAATTCCGGGTTACCCAGAATCGGGATCATGGGAGACGGCTGCGGGGACACAGATGAGTGCCGAAAAGCATCTGTGACCACCGTTAAGGTGCTGCCCAGAGTAGGGTGTGCTGTGATCTCCTTGGGTATTGATGTTGTGATCCAGGGCCAGCTCCTGGCCGTACCCCCAGAGTCTTCCTCTTCCATTGCAACCCAATGTTTTGCCTTAGCATGACAATGCCAGTCCACTAACCTAGTTAGGTGAACTGCTCTGTAATAAGCCTTGATATCCGGCAGGCCCACCCCCCCCCCCCCCCCTACTTTTCGCCAGATGGAGAAGTTGCAGTCGGACTCGCGGTTTACGGTGGGACCAGACAAATGCCCGGAACATAGAGTCAATCCGTTTAAAGAACGCTGGAGGCAGTCGGATGGGGAGTGCCTGAAGCAGGTATAGAACCCTTGGCAGAAGAGTCATCTTAAGGGCACTACATCTGCCGAACCACGTCAGCGTCAGGGAGTGCCAGTGTAGGAGGTCAGTTTTAAGGCGTAAAAGTAGTGGGTCAAAGTTTGCCGAGTACAATTCCGCTGGATCCGATGTAATGTCAACTCCCAAGTATCGTATAAGCTTGGTTGCCCACTTCAGTGGAAATGACGAACGTAAACGTTGGGCAACTCCTGTTCCCACCGTTATGTTAAGAATGGAGGATTTGTTTAGATTAATCTGGAACGAGGAGAGAGTACCATATTCTCGGAGGGATTGTAACAGACTGGGTAGGGAGGAAAGAGGTTCCGTCAGAAAAAAGATGAGGTCATCCGCAAAGGCGGCTACCTTATGAGATCCCGAGGATTTCGGGTAGCCTACAATGTCGGAGTTTGCCCTGATTGTACACAACAGGGGTTCCAGGGACAGAATAAAGATCAGAGGCGAAAGGGGGCATCCCTGTCGTGTACCATTACGGATTTTAAAGAAATTCGATCTTGTCTCGTTTACCCTAACTGATGCAGAGGGGCGGGTGTACAAGGAAAGTATCCACTGCATCATTGATGAGCGAAGACCTATGTGTTCCAAAGTTGCCCTGATAAAGGACCAACTGACGCGATCGAAAGCCTTCTCCGCGTCGGTAGACAGCAGGAGAAGAGCTTTTTTGTTGGTCTTTGCCGCATGAATCATATTGATAACTCGAATAGTGTTGTCTCTTGGTTCACGTAGCGGCACAAAGCCTGCCTGGTCTCTGTGTATCAGACTCGGTATGTGGGGGAGCAGTCTGTTGGCTAAGATCTTGGCAAAGAGTTTAAGATCTGAATTCAGGAGTGCAATAGGACGATAGCTCCCACAAAGTGACGGGTCTTTGCCCTCTTTCGGAATGAGGGAGATATAAGCCCTTAGGGTGTCGATTGGGAAGGCGTTTCCCTCCGTAAGTGTGTTAAGGGCAGAAACCAAAGGTTTCGACAATGTGTCAAAAAAGGTTTTGTAGTACACTGGGGTTAAACCGTCAGGGCCAGGAGCCTTTTTCGGTTTCGAGGAGGCCAGTGCCACCCCCAGTTCTTCTACCGTCAGGGGTTCCTCCAGCTCCTCCCTCACATCTTCTGGTAATGATGGCATGCCTGAGGCAGCTACATATGTTTGGGGGGAATGTCTGCCCTCTAGAGGGGGGTCCATAGGTTGCGTGTTTTCCAGGTTATAGAGGCCTGTGTAAAATGAGCAGAACTCCTCTGCTATGTCAGATGATGTATTTTCGTCCTGAGGATGACTGTATGTGAGGGATATATGTTCTCGTGCGAGGGCCCTGCAGGGCTCTGGCCAGGAGTGACCCAGGTTTGTTTGAAAACTCGAACATGGTGCGATGTGCCCACGCAAGTTTTTGTTTGGTCTTATGGAATAACAGTGTACATAGTTCCTCGCGGGCCTTCTGCAGGTCACGGAAGGTTGCGAGGGCAAGACTAGCTTTATGTATTCTCTCTAATTTACGAATTGATGCTAGGAGTTCCTCAGTACGTTTCTGTCTATCACGCTTGAGGCGGGTTCCTATTTTGATCAGAGCCCCTCTCACAACAGTCTTGTGAGCTTCCCAGACCACAAGGGGGTTGGGAACCGATCCCTCATTGACAGCGAAGTATTCCCGTAATGCGTTCAGTATCTCCGAGCGGTTTTCCTCTGATTGAAGCAGTGCTTCATTTAGTCGCCAGGACGGGGGGGATCTATTTATCGACCCCAATTGAAGAATCAGGTGGACTGGCGCATGATCAGAGAAGGATATGACATCTATGGACGTTGAAACCACTTTGTCAAGATCCTTATGTGACAGCAGCAGGTAGTCTAGCCGTGAGTAGGTGTGATGCACCTGAGAGAAAAAGGTATAGTCCCTGTCTTGGTTATGGAGCATCCGCCATGGGTCGACTAAGTGTAGGGTTTGGAGGTCCGTCTTGAGGCGCCTCAGACGTGAGTAGGACAAGTGTGAGGATCCTCGTGAGACGTCTACAGCCGGGTCCATGGCAAAATTAAGGTCTCCGCCAAAGATAAGCATCCCCTCTGAGAACTCCAAGAGCTCAGAGAGGAGCTTGCGCATGAACTGAGGATGGTTCACATTAGGGAAGTAAACATTTGCGAACGTGACCTGCACATCAAACACCTTCCCCTTTAGGAGAAGAAAGCGACCCTGCTCGTTTGTCCGCTGTGCCTCGAATACCCATGGAACCGACCCGGCCAAAATGATGCTGACCCCTTTGGACTTGGAGATCGGAGAGACACTGTGGTACGCTATAGGAAAGGCCCTATTAGTCAGCCTAGGTATAGAATCTGCCCGGAAGTGTGTTTCCTGTAAAAAAGCTACGTGGGTTTTGCCTCTGCGCAAATCAGCCAGTAGCTGCGAGCGCTTCTCCGGGACATTGAGACCCCGCACGTTTAGAGAGGTGACCTTAAGGTGACCCATTGTGTCTTCTGGCAGGGAAATGGTTGGCACTATCTGTATGGGAGGTACCAAGATATAGAGCCCCCTTCAGGCAGAGGTCAAGAAGAGAAAGAGAGGACCAGAGAGAAAAAAAAAAAAAAAGGGGGGGGGGGAGTAGTAAGGTGAGAATGGGGAGGGGAAGAGGGAGGGGGTGGGGGAAGGAATCGATTCCTGTCGTAGACTAACTATGGGCCCCTGTTGTACACTTAAAGTGTCCAGTCAGGGGACCGCCCTAATGTGGGGGTGGAAAGTGCGTTGAGTTCTACTCGAAGACAAGTAGAATTTAGGCAGTAATTGGAGTGAACATAGAGAGTGGAGATGTGGGGGAATAGCGCCTCTGAGAATCATATTGTTTCTAGTATGAGAGCTGACATAACAAATCACAACCCTTTGCTAATATATACCTGCAACATTTACTGCCGTACACCCTCCGCCGTGACCAATTGGTGACTGCGTCTCCGGGAGGTCCACTGGCGCCATACCGAGTCCCCTCACCAGTGCAATCGCGGGATACAACCGGTAGGGTCCATGATAGCGCCCTGTGGTGTGTCCCGGAGCGTCAGGACCAAGGGCCTTTGACCTTCGCAACGATGTGTACCGAAGCGAGCCTTGAAAGGCGGGATCAGAACCAATCAGAGCAAATGTAAAACAATAAGATGGTAGTAAGATGAAATAATATATACCATTATAAAAGTCAAAACAGAACATAACATAACAGACCCAGCATGCTAACTGTAGTTATCATGTCCCTGGGGGTGGATACAAGTTATAAATGATAAGTTATAAACCCATAGAACCAAACTGTCATAGTACCACCCCCCCTCCCCCCCCCACCACAAAGCAACCCGCACATCCCCCCAGGGGGAGCTAAAAAACGGAAGGGGTCCCGGGGGCAACCCGGGTAGTCAGCAGTGGGTCGGATGTACCAATGAACCATCGGAGCGGGGGGGGGGGGAGGGGGAAGCCGGGAAACAGACCGGTCTTCCAGGACTCAAATCCCACAATTTGAAGCCTACCTGTCAGGTCAGCCTAAGATCAAACAATAACATCTTGGGGTGTCGGGTGTGACAGCCCATCAACTGTCCCCCCCACTGCATCCGCCCCCCCAACCGGCCACCCGTGGCGGGACCGTGTGGGAGAGGCGGCGTACAAGCAGGAAGGCCCATGCCACCAGTTAACTGAATCAACCCAACACCTCCGCAAGCAGGTCGGATAGAGTCAGCTGACAACACTTCGTTCCCGAAAGGAGTACAAAGGCACAATCCTGGGACAGAAATTTTTAAACGTGTAATATGCATGACAGCAAAGTCTGATCTGGGATGTTTTCCTATCAAAACGGTTTCCCAAGCCCCCTGTAAGGGAGGGTCTAACGTTCTTGAGATGTCCATGGTGGTGATGTAGTGTGAATGTTCATCTTGTCTTACCAGTCTTTTGGAAGGGATGAGAAGTTAAGCTTCGGAGGACCTCGGGTGAGGTCTAGCATTTTCACGGCTAGTGGCACGTGAGCGCGGTCTACGGACACGTTGCGGCCTGGGCAAGGGTGGGCCCAGGGCCTCCAGGGACAGCAGGTAGTCAAACCAGTTGGGGACACTAACATCCGGCTTAGCTAGAAAGCTAAACAGATCCGGGAGTTGGTCCGGTGAGCGTAGGTAGAATTCTGCTCCTCTCCTCCGTACGATGAGATGGAAGGGGTGTCCCCAGCGATACGTCGCCTCCGCCGATCGGATCACTTCTAGCAGCGGTCTCAGAAGGCCTCTCATTGCTCTGGTCTGCCTGGATATGTCCGGGTAGATTCTTATCGACGCCCCATCAAAGTCGATTGGGCCACGTTCCCACGCCAGGCGCATGATCTCCTCTTTGATGGTGAAGAAGTGCACCCTGCACAGGACATCCCGTGGGAGGTCCATGGCTTCATGGTCCTGTGATTCAGCAGGGGGTGTCCTGGGTCCTGGGATACGGTGAACCCTATCCAGCTCCAGCTCTGCAGCAGGCGGTTTCCCGAGCACCTGATTAAGAATAGCAGCCACAGTTGCGCGCAGGTCTGGCCCCATGGTGGCTTCCGGAATGCCACGGAGGCGCAAATTATTGCGTCTGCTTCTGTTCTCGCCGTCATCTAACTTAAGTTGAATGTCAACAAGATGGCGGCGAAATGCGCGCTGTTCATGCTCTATGGCGGTTATTCGGGCATCAGAAGTGGATGTAGAGGATTCCAATACAGTGACCCTCTCTTCTACTGTGTCCACTTGTTGGCGCAAATCATGCAGTTCCCTGGAAAGTGCGTTTACTATAGTTGCTGCCATTTCCTGCAAGTCCTGTCTTGTAGGGAGACCGGTCACAATGTCTCTGAGAGAGCCCTCTGCAGCATTGCCTGTCTCCCCTGTGAAACTGCAGCTGGGTGGAATGTCAGTGATGGGGATCACAGGGGACAGTATGGGAGAGGCTGACCTGTCATCTGCAGCGGGTCGGTCTCCTCCAGCATTGGGTCCTGGCTGAGTTCCTTTCTTAGATGAGGCGGCGGCGCTCGTCGGAGGCACAGGAGGCGGCGCCATCTTGGCCGGCACAGCGGGAGATGAAGCTGCGTGCTGTCTGAGGAAATAGTGTGTTATTTCCGAGCCTTTCTGAACCCCAACGTCCAGCGGGTGTTTGCGGTCCCCTGGCATGGATTCCGGCTCTCACTGGTTCGGTTTGCTGACCGTTCTCAGGGCTTCCCCACACAGAGCTCCGAGGTGTGCGTCCTCACTCTGCCATCTCTCGGCCACGCCCCTGTTGCAATATTTTATGTCACACCGTATTTGCGCAGTGGTCTTTTAAACACAATTTTTTGGGAAAAAATACACTTCCATGAATTGAAAAAAATAAAAATAAACAGTAAAGTTAGCCTAATTTTTTTGTATAAAGCGAAACATTATGTTACACCACAAGAATCATGATCTTTATTCTAAGCAAAAAAAAAGTGATTCTCATTTTAGCCAGAATCGTGGCGCTCTAATATGCAGTAAAACATGCTTGTTTTATTCACTATGGAACCTAATGGGTTAATCCTCTGCATTGTGTAAAAAGAATGTTTGATCCTGTCTTCTCTGTTCCTTCCCTTCTTTTACTGACCCCAATCTATCTACTGATAGTACAGAGCCCTAGGAGGCACTCTGCACATGCTCACTTGGTGTATAATGCTAGAGAGTTTTTTTCTTTTTTGGGATGGTACATGTGATCAGCACAGGGCCAATCAGCACTGTCTAGACAGAAAGTCAAGGGTCATGCAGCCTCTTAGGACTAGGGTAGGGAGGGAGGAGATAGGAGCTGTGACGTCACTACGTTCTGGTCCCACAGGTGTATTCCGTGGTTGGATCACTTTCTCTCTACTGCCATATTTTATCTATTTTTATGTAAGTGTAATGTGGTATTTTAAAATTAAAAAAATGATCTTGACGTATTGCATGATGAGCCTTCCTCTGAGTTGCATGTAACAAATACGCTGCATCCAGGTGTACAAGGGAGACCTGACCCGTGGCTCGCACCAACTGTGATCGCAGATGTGTGGAGGCCGAGACACCAGCCGCCGGTGAGATTATCCAGGAGTGTGGTTGTGAAAGCGAGAGCTGGCTGCTTCTATGACATCTCTTGAACTTATGCTTTGTATGATCTGCTTTAATATAGAGATCTTATCTTTCTGGTAAGAGGCTCATATTTTTATTTTTGAGCACTGGTGGAACACGGTTAAAGATTTACGAATGTATCAGTTTAGATACTTAGAGCAGTACACTTTTATTCATCTATTTTGAAGACACATTTGGACAGATATATTTTATGGACAATTTTGTTTACATTTGTAGTGTTATATATTTTTATTTGGACACAGGTGTTTCACAAGGTTAATCCAAGGTATCTAATTTTGTTGCAATACATATTGGTTAGGAGATTTTTGAGGGATTCATTTCTTTAATTCACAGATAGCGCAACTTTTTTCACAAATTGGTATATATTTTTTCTGTATTGTAAGGTACAGCAGTTTGTGTTTGCTCTAGCGCAAGGTTTACTTTATATATAATTTTATTGTTAGCCTCTTTGGGCTGTCAGAGGAGAATGAAAACTCCTCCTACAAACTTTAACTAGACACTGATAGAAGTCATAAGAATGCTGATGAGAAAAGGTATGTGCTCATGGGGTACACAGATTAGTCCTGTCAATTTAAAAGGTTGCTCCTAACGACAACTCATTATGTGTATAAAAGACACCTGTCCACATATTCTCTTTCTTCCATTCATACGTCACCATCATGGGCAAGACCAAAGATCCTTCAAAGAACATCAGGGACAAGATTGTAGACCTGCACATGGCTGGAATGGGCTACAATACCATCAGCAAGAAGCTTGGTGAGAAGGTGATGTCAGAAACCATGAAATCAGACAGAGACAGAAGTACAGTTAAATCACACTTGTTTAATAATAAAAGTAAAAGAACAAATGTAGTCAAAACATAAAAGCCAAAGTTCAGTAACCGTAACAGATAGTCAGCCAAGCCAGAAGTCAGGGATCAAAGTAGTGGAACAGCAAGCAGGATCTGGAGCCAGAAGGAATGTCAGCAAAGCCAGTCTTTAAACAGGAACGCAGGAGATAGTTTCTTTTGATGTGACCAAGGCGAAGGCAGAGCTCCTCTGGACTGGACGGCTTAAGTAGGCAGGACTGAGGAGCAGGATCATCAACAGCTGAGTAACTGTGGAGAGAGATGGGAGCTGGCAATTAGCCAACAGCTGAGCGGCCAGCTCAGAGAAGGAAGGGCTGAGCCCAGCCCTGACAGGTGACAACTGTTCAAGTACTCTTTCCTAAATAAAAGAAAAACAAAATAACCATCAATCGCCCTCAGTCTGGAGCTCCATGCAAGATTTTGCCTCATGGAGTAAGGATGAGCTTGAGAAAAGTGAGTGATCAGCCCAGAACTACACGGGAGGAGCTTGTGAATGATCTCAAGGCAGTCGAGACCACAGTCACCAAACAAACCATTGGTAACACAATACGCCGCCATGGATTGAAATCCTGCAGCACCCGCAAGGTCTCCCTCCTCAAGAAGGCACATGTACAGTCCAGTCTGAAGTTTGTCAATGAACATCTAAATGATTCAGAGAAGGATTGGGAGAAAGTGCTGTGGTCAGATGAGACCAAAATTGAGCTTTTTGATATATACTCAACTCGCTGTGTTTGGAGGAAGAAAAATGCTGACTATGACCCTAAGAACACCATCCCTACAGTCAAGCATGGAGGTGGAAACATTATACTTTGGAGCTGTTTCTCTGCTAAAGGTGCAGGCTGACTTTGCCACATTGAGGGACCAATTGAAGGGGCCATGTATTGTAAAATCTTGGATGAGAACCTTCGTCCCTCAGCCAGAACACTGAAGATGGGTCATGGATGGGTCTTCCAGCATGACAATGACCCAAAACATACTGCCAAGGTAGCAAAGAAGTGGCTCAAGAAAAAGCACATTAAGGTCATGGAGTGGCCTAGCCAGTCTCCAGACCTTAATCCTATAGAATTTTTATGGAAGGAGCTGAAACTTTGAGTTGCCAAGCGATAGCAAAGAAATCTTAAGGATTTAAAGAAGATCTGTAAAGAAGAGTGGACCAAAATCCCTCCTGAGATGTGTGCAAACCTGGTAACCAACTACAAGAAACATCTTACCTCTGTGCTTGCCAGCAAGGGTTTCTCCACCAAGTACCAAGTCATGTTTTGCTTGGGGATCAAATACTTATTTTACTCACTGAACTGCAACTTAATTTATAACATTTGTATCATGTGTTTTTTTCTGGATCTTTGGTTGATATTCTGTCTCTATTATTTAAAATAAACCTATGATAAAAATTATAGACCCTTCATTTCTTTGTAAGTGGGCTAACTGCAGGGGACAAAATAATTATTTTCCCCACTGTACATCTACAGCCAAAGATGTTAATTAGAATTGGATTATGAACAATATGCCCACAATTGAGAGATGAGAGATTAATGTAGGATGCTATTATTGAACTTTGAGAATCCGACTTCCCTGGTCATTGTGAAAAATGGGTGTGTAGGGGCTACTCCAAAAAATGCCCCATGACAAAAAAAATTGTTGTGGACTATCTCGGTACCCAAGGAGGCAGGCTCCCGGGGACAGGCTCCAATACAGACATTTAAAGGTAGGACTGTCTTGTTTAACTGCTGCTAGTGCGGCCTATGATGGGGAGGTGCTTGATACTCTTTGCTGCATCTTGTTATGCTATGTAGCCGCTGGTGTGGACTGGCAGTCCTCTTTTCTGCATATATTTATTGCATTTCTTTTTTTCAACCCAATGGCTGCAGGGGACCTACTTATTGGCCTCAACTGACCACTAGATACCGCTTTGTATAAACAGCCTACCTGCCCTTCCTTGATACACGGTTGTGTTTTGAGCCTTGTTTCACTATCTACATGCCATCTATTGGGTGGGTTAGTTCTTTAATTGGATCAATGTTTGTTCCCCTCCCCTCCCTCCTCCAAACCCTCCCTCCCCTTCCTCCCCCCCCCCCCCCCCTCCCAGTTATTGCACCTTTTAGTGCTTCCCGTGTTCGACGCGGGGGGATTACCCATGCAGGGTGCCTCAAACTATGCCGTCTGGTACCCTTTCTTGGGTTCCCATTGGTAAGCCATGCCTGAATACAACACTCCAAAATTATCTGACTACTTGTATGTATGTAAATTGTATTCTCTGTTTTTCTACTATTTGTGATTATATAACTATAAGATTGTATTTTTCTATAGATGTTTATGGTCAACTCCTCCTGAAGAAGTGACCCCTGTCACGAAACATGTAGAGGATCACGTTTGGACCTACATCTTTTCTCCCCATATACTTGTGGGGTTTACCTGTTCTTTGTTTGTATCACTTGTAACAGTATGCAATAACCATTTTATATATTGTTGTATTAAATGTCCTTCATTTTTGTCCTTTTTCAATAAATTAATACTTTTATACTTATTCCATCGAAACCCTTGGGTACCGAGTCCACAACAATCCTGGTCATTGTGATGCTTTGAGTTTAATGCTGATTGAGTTGCTGACTTATAGAGGTAAGTAGTTTGCACATATATTAACTGCAAAGGTACTGGGAGGAGGAGTTTCAGGAGGCGGGGTCAGCACAGGAATCACTGCTTGCAGGCAGCAAGGTACCATGGGATATGTAGTCCTTAGAATGTAAAGTAAGCCAAAGGAATAAGCAGAGGAGAAGCTGCTAGGGAATTCAGGAAGTTATGAAAAGAGATGTCTGCATTTATAATATGAAAGAATATTTTGCAGGTAAGCTTTTAGTGGATTATCAAAAATAACCATTGTTTGTAGCGTTGCAGTGTGCAATAATGCAGGTGCATTGTTGTGCAGTTAACTTTGCATTGCAACACATTGTAATTCACATCTACAGTGTGTTACCTGTGCATTTCAGTAACGTACATTATAATGCAACTTGGGTCACGTTTTCCAGTTTAAAGGAATCCTTTCTTATATCATTTGTCACAAATGACTGCGCTCGTTACAAATTTCCTCATGCACATCTCTAAATCCCACCTACTTTTTACTTTTTAAATGATGGAACTATGTGTGCCCGTAGTTCCATCTTTTAAAAAGTAAAAAGTAGGTGGCCAAATAGTATTACATGTACTCTTTGGTCATCAGGGGGATTGTTGTCCTTTGCTTGCTCTGCTACCTAAGGAGTTGTCTAAACGTGAATGAAGAAAAGGGCTGAAGACTTTCATTGTCCTTCTTCCATCTGTGCAAGCTGCTCTATAACCCATCAGAGGCCAGCCACAGCCATGTTTGCTGAGCAAACACCAAAATCCCAAAGACAAGCTGGTATAAGACTAATTCCCAGGAAATACTGTGCTGCAACATCAAATAAATCACAGTTGGTGACAACACCACTATGCCTTGTTTACAGGGGGTTACCCCTAAATGAAAAGTGACAAAAAAGGCCGTGAACTGTAAAGTAGTTATTTTTATTTCAGGCATTTATAAAAGCAATGACAATTTACGTAGCATTTTACATATTGTATATTTACATCAGAATATGCTCCTAAAGGAGCTTACAATCTACGGTCCCAGTCTCACATACATACAAGCACATACTAGGGCCAATTTAGAGAAGATACAATTAATCTACCAGCAGGTCTTTGGAGTGATGGAGAAAACCCGGAGTGCTACAGTAATCACTGACAGTTGGTACAGTGCTCTGCAAGTGGTTAGTGGGATATATAAAAATATACATAGCAACAACAATACAAAAACACCCCTCTCTGTTACAATCCATGTATCCCATAGATATTTATATATCATGTCACACACTTAACCATGGCCTGTATATACAGTATCTCACAAAACTGAATACACCCCTCACATTTTTGTAAATATTTTATAATATCTCTTCTTTGTGACAGCACTGAAAAAATGACACTTTTCTACAATGTAAAGTAGTGAGCGTACAGCTTGTATAACGGTTTAAATTTGCTGTCCCCTAGTAGTGTAGTAGTAGTGAGTGTCAACAGAATATTGACACTTTGGGCCCAATTTGGACATTTTCACTTAGGGGTGTACTCAATTTTGTTGCCAGCAGTTTAGACATTAATGGCTGTATGTTGAGTTACTTTGAAGGGACAGCAAATTTACATTGTTATACATGCTGCACACTCACTACTTTACATTGTAGCAAAGTGTCATTTCTTCAGTGCTGTCACATGAAGAGATATAATAAAATATTTACAAAAATGTGAGGGGTGTACTCAGTTTTGTGAGATACTGTAGGAGAAATGCCCTCTGCTGCAAAGCAGCCCCTCCCCTCTGCTGTCCATTCACAGAGTACTTTGTATTTTCTAAATGGGTTCACATAGTACAAAGCCTTCCGTGATTGTGAAAAAAGACAGAAGAGACAGGCAGAGCAGCTGCAGGATTGGAGACCAGAAGATCTAGTCTCGGAGTGCCAGAAGTAAAGTGAAAGCTGTTTTCCCGAAAATAAATAAAATCGTAAATAAAAGAGATGAAGGCATACACCTCGTTGGACTTAACCCCATAAATCCAGCACATTTTCAAGTGCTGCAACTCCTAGTTCTTCTTAAAACCTAGACAAACCAGCTCTATCAATAACAACACCAATCTGACTATTCAGTAATGTACTTCCAAGAATCATTTCTGACACTTTTCCTGTCCTTATTATGACTGCTTAGATAATAGGTATATTGCATTATTAAGTACAGAGACTCTGGACACTCTTGGTGGGGCTTTTCTCTTAAGTACTCAATTAGGTGAGTGTATTACAATTGCAGCTGTGATTCGCACAATCCGGACACTATAGCTACTATAGCTAACACTTTTCCAAAAATAGAATGGATTATTACTTTCATATCTGGAAATATTGCCATGTCAGAGTATAATGTGACCTTCGAATTAAAGTCTTTGGTCTGGTGGCTAGAAGCTGCAAAGCAGTACTCTATGTATCGCCAGAGCTGTCTTTATCAAATAGCACAGGGATCCTCAAACTACAGCCCTTTAAGCGTGTTGTGGAACTACACAACCCATGAGGCATTGTAAAACTCTGACATTCACAGACATGGCTAGGCAGCAAGGTTAGAGGGTCAATTACTTTGTTTCCCAGTTCTGTTCACCTCTGAATATTTGTAGCTAAATTCACCAAGGCTTAGTTCACACCTGCATTGCTCTCTGAAAAGCAAACCACAATGGATCTCTTTGCAGAAAGCGGTACAGGTGTGGCTGACAGGCATCCAGGAGACGATAATGTCACCTCCTAAATTCCTGTTTTGTTTTTTTACAGCCGAAAAGGATTTTTTTTAATGAGAACACAATGTTGGAACCACAAACCTAGCATTTAGCTTGTGTTTACAGCATGGCCCCATTCATGCAAAGTATCATGGCTATGGCATGTGTACAACCCTGAAGAGACACTATTGGTGTATAAAAGTATATTGAGCCACATATGAGCAGCTCAGCGGACATTTACGTCACTCCTCTGGTGCTGTGATTGCTGTGAGCATGTGCAGGAATTACATCATCGCAGCCTGGCCATTCAAGTGGCTGTAGAGGACGAACCAATGAGGAAGGTCCTTAAAGCATAAAGCTCCTGGAGGCCCATTTAATAAGAAACTAATAAGTAAATAATTTAATAAAATACAATAATAGAACAATTATTTGCCTAGTAGCTCTGCAATAGGGAGAAGATCAGATGCACAGGAAAGAAAGAGGGACAGTTTGGTATTATTAGTCTTACAGATGAAACCTTTAGCCCTCGTTCACACCGAAGCGACTTGTCATGCAAATCATATGGCAAGTTGCATCCTATTGTCAGCAATGCCTCTGTTCAAGTCAGTGCGGCGCCGACTTTGCAGTGCCACATCGATTTTAAAAAGTAGTTCCTGCACTACTTTTGCCGATTTCAGGTGCGACTTGCATAGACATCTGTTCATGAAGCCAGATGTCTTACAAGTCACACCTGAAGTCACACTGACAGATTTCAGTTGAAGTCGCACAATTTCAAAGCTGTATTCAATGTGAACGAGGGCTTAGAAATGGAATGCGCTGGAACACTATAGCGCTAGTGAAAAACATGGTATAAGGCACAGATTCCCAAACCATTGGACCAAGTTCTGAGAGGTATTCAAAGGTTTACCTTCTTTATAATACCTGTGCAGTGGTACACCCATAGGGGCTGCTGGTCACCCTGCCCAGCCAGGCACACGATTCTCAGCCACTCTCAGACAGAAAACAGTCCATGCACTTTGGTTTGTACTTTTATTAAGGGGGATTAAACTTGGATGGGGCTAGGGTAGTTATGAGATGCCCAGTTGATTGCAGAAATTGTTAGGGACTGAGGAACTATATACACCTCCTGTATATACACAACTTCCTCCAGCACAACTTGACTCTTGACCTCTCTCCAGCACTTGACTTGGCTCCTTAGCTCACTCTCTAGCACTTTACTTAGCTCTTGAACGCACGCTTCAGGATCAACTAGCACTGATGTGCAGGCCTGACACTGACTCAGTCAGGCCCAAAGCTAATGCCCTTTGCAGGCAGGGACCCCAGGCCCCCTTTGGTGTAGCAAAATATAGGTAGTGCCAATGCTAGCTGTCCACGTGGCTACTGCTCCCAGTACTACCTCTTCAGGCCCTGCGAGCCCTCCTGGCTACAGCTGCCTCTCTCCACTGCCCGTGCCAACACAGTCCACTCCACTGGCTCTGCGCCCATCTCAGACTGCAATCTTCCAGTCCTCTCAGGCGTGCCTTCCAGTCCTACCCAACTGTGTGTTACTCACCAGCCCTCTTGGCTGCGACCTGTTGTTCCTTCCTGGAGACTTTGCCTAGCAGTGCTCTCCTGCTGTCCTCTCCTTCCTCCCGTGCCACCTGTCCAGGACACCTCCGTGTGTCGTGCCCTGTCCAGGACACCTCTGTGTGTCATGAGAGGGGTCCTGTCCACACCAAAGCCCCAGGCCCAAGGTCCCCCCCCCCCCAGACCAGGGAGCTCCCTCATGGCCACGACAGCCTAGCACTCCATCTGCAGCTTCCACCCGAACAACCCCTCCTTAGCTGGGCTGACCCTGGGTATTTAAGGAGGCCTGTCCCCTGCCAATCCAAGTCGGGGATTGGTAAGGGCTCCTCAGAATACCCCAGGCAGCTCCACCTATCCTCTCCTCCTTCCTTTCCAGAAGATGCTAGAATATTCTGGAAAGAAGTGGGAGGTCTTGGTGATGCTGCCTGTGAGTCACTAGCTCTGCCTGAGTCACTCAACCCTGACCCAGAAGAAAAGCACACAGGCTTTACTGCCAGCTAAGCCTGACAATTTACCTATCCTGTACCAAAAAATCCTACTCACTATCTAGCAATCTAGAGGGTGCTGCACCTGCAATGTCAGATTCAGGCAACAATTGCAATGCCAAAAGTGTCAATATGTAAAAAATGCCAAAGACAGTAGATGACCTCAGATTGCTGCCACTGCAGGAAAAGATTGTAGTCTGAGCTAAAGGGCTCACTGCTGTTCCTATAATTGCTAAGTAAAGAGACAACTCACGCTGGGCATGGTTACTTTGTGCCGTGCCCAAACATGATTATCCACCTTCATGCTGACAGCCGCGAGTAGAGAAGAGCCGAACGGCTGCTCTCCTGACGGGGGGTGGGGATCTGCACTGATAATCAGCGCATTGAATATCAGTGCAGACCCATCGAGGATGCCCACTGGAGACCATCAGGGATGCCCACTGCAGACCACCAGGTGTGCCCATTAGAGCCCACCGGGGATGCCAATTAGTGATGGCACTTTGTGCCCAAAAGTGATGCCTACCAGTGCCTCCTGATCAGTGCTGCCTATCAGTGCCATCTATCAGTGCCATCTATTAGTGCCACCCATCAGTGCCGTCTATAAGTGCCTATCAGTGTCACCTATGAGTGCCCATCAGTGCCACCTATGAGTGCCCATCAGTTTCACCTATGAGTGACTCATCATCAGTTCCACCTCATCAGTGCCAATCAGTACTGCCGCATCAGTGCCCGTCAGTGCAGCCTCATCCGTGCTCATCAGGGAAGGAGAAAATGTACTTATTAACAAAGTTTTGTAACAAAGACAAAGAAAAACGTTTTATTTTATTATTTTTTTCCTTTTTTTTTTATTTGTAGCACAAAAAATAAAAACCCCAGAGGTGATAAAATACCGACCAAAAGACATCTCTATTTGTGGGGAGAAAAATAACAATTTTGTTTTGGTACAGTGTTGCATGACTGCACAATTGTCATTTAAAGTGCAACAGTGCTGAAAGATGAAAATTGGCCCGGGCAGGAATGGGGTGAAAGTGCCCTGTATTGAAGTGGTTAAATATTGATTATCTTAGTTTTTACCAGGAGTTCTGACATTGTTCGGATAGTCAGTAAAAAATTTGCTCCGTCAGTAACTTTTCCAGGTTTTGGCAGAAAAAAGTGCTGCGGGAGGTTGGCAACACTGGTCTTCATTGTCGTGCTCTTTAAAAGTTCAAAGAATAACCTGATATTTGGTGTTTTTCCGAGTTATTTTGTGAACTGGCTGCAATAGATGAGGTGCAGCCCTGACAGCTTGAAAGACTTGCATGCATTAGTTACGCTGTAACTAATTACACCCTCCATGTAACCTATTAAACCCTCCATGAATAAAAAAGAAATAAATGTAGCTGCATACCTTACATTGTTTCTCGTCCCCTTTATTGTGCTGTCTGTACAGCATTAATAGACTGTGAAAGTTTGGTGTGGGGGATTTCTGTCTAGAGGGTGTCTCCTTTGACTTACAGGTTTGCCCTGGGGTCCCCCTTATGTGCATGCTACCAGCCAGGACTGAACCTACACCCGCTGCTTGGTGCTGTGCATGGGGGATGCATGCACAGTACAGGCAGCACTGCGGTGCTGTGTTCTGCTGGTAAATGTGCTGCACGTTCTGCCGCTTGTACTGTGCTCTGGCGCTGTGTTTGCCTGACGCAGTATGGACAATGCACACGGAATCAGGGGACATTTCCTTCCAAAGATTTCGATCTCTGTGTTCTGACCCTGGGTTACAGAAAAAATGAATTTATAGCAACTGAAAAAGTAAAGATTTAGGGCACAATAAAGAAAATAACAATATGATGACTGCTAGTTGGGCGGAGCGTTTTCTAAACAGCAATATAACACTGAAGGTTTAATACTACTCTAACAACATCTGTATGATTTTAAATGGTACCTAAATATTAGAAGCAGCAGAAAAAACCATCAAGAGGTCATTCACATCTGTGATTATAATGCAAAAATACATTACATGTGGAGATCCAATTTAATCAGAAGATCACATCTATGTGCAGAATATAAACAAAAAAGTCAGTGCTACTACCCATACATCACATAGAAAGCAGAGATCCCAGGTGCTCGATCCACAGTCGCCGGCTGAGTAGGTAAATGAGGAAAAGATGATCCGCACTCCGGTGATTGCTCTTAAGAAGTATAATATTTATTGACAAGCCACAGTGACCAAACGCAAATAAGAACAGTTGACGCGTTTCAGCCTACAAGGCCTTAGTCACCATGATAAGATGTGCTGTGTTTTGGGTCTATGGGTAGCGTGCAGAATGCAAATATCACTTGTTTATGTGCATATTTGTATCATTTTTTGACTTTACATCATGCAAGAACAAAAACAATAAGTGTCAATGTACATAAAACATTTTTACATCTATACTGTACATGCACATTACAACATGCGTTGTCACAATTTACTTGATGCGTTGACACATGCTGACCATCCATTTCCTTTGAGCTCTCAATGCTCATCCATGCTTACAAAAAAACACAAACAACTGTCATTTTATCAAGACACAATGCAGCACAGGTCTTTAGCAGTATGTGTTGTTTGGTTCTAAAGGATTATGTGCATTGTTCACATTGGGGGCCCACCGGAAATGAATGGTGCACCCTAAAAATGCATGCACATTTTGGTCCAATGGGCAATTATATTGAGTGGCAACATACATGTATTGGTGTGAATGGGTTTAACCACTTACCGATACGTCGGCACTTTGAAGGTGGATATCTCGGTAACAGCAGCAGCTGCTGCCACAACCGAGGTGTCCACCTTTACAGGAGCTGGTTGTGTTTCCGCTAATGGAGGTCTCTGCGGCGGGTTCACCGCGAGATCACCGTTATCGGCGGCGGGAGAGGTGCCACCCCCCTCCCACTGCTCTCCCGCGCCCTCCGCCGCTTACCGGAGTCGTCGGTAGCGGCAGAGGCGATCGGGACCTGTCACTTCCTTGGTATGGAGACGAGTGAGGCTAAGATGGCCCCCACCTGTTTCCATACCATAGGAGGGCGGAAGCGACGTCATAACGTCAGCTCCGCCCATTTGCCTTAAAGGCATATTTTTTTGTTGCATTGCCGCCATATTATTCTCTAGGGTGTTAGAAAAAAAACAATATATAATGTTTGGGGGTTCTAAGTCATTTTCTAGCAAAAAAAACTGTTTTAAACATGTAAACACCTAAAATCCAAAACGAGGCTAGTCCTTAAGAGGTTAAAGGAAACGTGCACTAAAAGCAAATGTGGGTTGTCATTGCTTTCCTCCTGTCTCTGCATTTAAAGCCTTAAGGCCTGTACACACGATCAGATTTTCCGACGGGAAATGTTCGATGTCAGGCTGTTGACGGAAAATCCGACTGTGTGTATGCTATCGGAAAATTGTTGTCGGACTTTCCGCCAACAAATGTTGGCTAGCATGTCTTCAAATTTTCCGCGGACAAATGTCTGTTGTGGGATTTTCCGAGCACGTGTACACAAGTCCATCGGACAAAAGTCCAAAGTACAAACACGCATGCTCGGAAGCAGAGGGCGGTCGGTCTTGTAAACTAAAGCTCCTAATGGAGCATTAACATTCGTGACGTGGCAAATTATGAAATGTCGAAATGCAGCGCACATTCTCTTCTTCTTTAATGGGATAATAATGAAGCTGCTTTGCTGGTGATACTGATGGAGTTATTACAAGCAAATTTTCAAAGGCTTTTTTTTTCTAGTGATATCAAGAATAATATTATTATGCTTTTTTTTTTTTTTTTTTTATTTGGGCAAGTTACCACAACACCATTATCCCATATTTTTTAAGATCAAAGCTACAAATATGTTGGTGTCCCTTGTCAATTTTACATTGTATTTTTTTAAATGTAACTGCCTACTCCCAAACTGTCATTTGAAGTAAAACACATAGCCAAGTATTATTCTCCACAATTTTTTTATTGTGCATTAAAAAAAAAACAAATTAGACATGTTATCTGCCAATAGAACTTAAGCAAAAAGTGCATTCTATGCATCCAAAAATATAGAAAATATACCAAATCAAATCATTATTATTCAACCTAAAAAATAATGTCAAAGCAATAACTCCAAGGCCAATAATAAATAACACGTTATCCCCTCTATTCCGCAACATGGCTGGTTGACGAACGGCTGTTCAGAATCGAACTGAAAAATGCGAAATGAAAAGTGCGAATCAACACTTACCAAACTTCTACTAACACAAAGTTGGCAGAAGGAGCCCAAAGGGTGGAGCTAAAGAGCTGAAAAACAATGTAGTACGTCACTACATTCGTAATTGTTGGCCAACAATTGTGTGGCCCTGTGTATGCAAGACAAGTTTGAGCCAACGGCCTTCGGACAAAATTCCACGGTTTTGTTGATGGAAAGTCCGATCGTGTGTACGAGGCTTAAGTGTAGTCAGGAATAAAAAATATCAAAAACCCCCACAAAAATCAGCACAAGGGACTTGATTTACTATGAATGTGCTGTGTCCCCTGTGCTGCTGGTTCCTGGTTTCCTTGAAATTTTCCTCCATTAACCCTCCCCCCTCAGGACGGTCTAATCGTCCGGTGCAGTGGGGGTTAATAGAACTGAGAGAGCGGTCAAGAAAAGTACCCAACTATGCCCGCTCTTTCTGCCCAGCTCCACTGTACTACAGCTCCCATGAATGAAACGTGATCTATGAATGAAGAACAGGCAGATGATAATTAAAAGGTCCGCCCTCCTCCAATCATAGATCAGCATAGTTTCAGTTTATCAGCATAAGTAAGCTCATCATTACTGCATGTGAACATGTGTAAATCTGCTATTAATTAATGCTTCTGCACTTACAGTTACCTGTCCTGGACAATGCCTGTAAACAATCATTAGAGAAGGATTTAAATCAGGAGCAGGTAAAGATGACTTGTTTCTCTCTAATTGATAGGATATAACAGAATAATCCCATCGTTGGCTAAAAATGAATCAGTCCCACAACTGGAAACTTTAACGTGTATTCCACTTTTGTAGCCAAACTGGGATAACACTTACCTTATATTTGTTATATGTTCTCATTCATATAGCATTATATAGCATAAAGTTGAAATAAAGTTTACAAATTGATTACCTTCTTACTTGTTGAAACATCTTACCTGGATTTCCCCTTCTATGTAATGTCAGTGGCGGCTGGTGGTAAATGTTTTGGGGGGGGGGGGCGGCAAACAGTGCACCCCCCCCCCCCCAGTCCGGTCTGTCGGGTGGGTCATCAGGAGCACTTACCCCATCTTTGGCTGGCTTTTTCCTTCCCCTGCTCTCCTCCTTGGCATCATGGGCATCACTGGCGGCTTCCCCTTCCCCTGATCTCCTCCACGGGCAACACGGCGGCTTCCCCTTCCCCTGCTCTCCTCCGTGGGCATCACTGGTGGCTTCCCCTGCGCTCCTCCGTGGGCATCACGGGCAGCTTCCCCTGCGCTCCTCCGTGGGCATCACGGGCAGCTTCCCCTGCGCTCCTCCGTGTGTATCACGGGCAGCTTCCCCTGCGCTCCTCCGTGTGTATCACGGGCAGCTTCCCCTTCCCCTGCTCTCCTCCGTGGGCATCACGGCGGCTTCCCCTTCCCCTGCACTCCTCCGTGTGCATCACGGGCAGCTTCCTTTTCCCCTGCACTCCTCCGTGGGCATCACGGGCAGCTTCCCCTTCCCCTGCGCTCCTTCGTGTGCATCACGGCGGCTTCCCCTTCGCCTGCTCTCCTCCGTGGGCATCACGGGCAGCTTCCCCTTCCCCTGCGCTCCTCCGTGTGCATCACGGGCAGCTGCCCCTTCCCCTGCTCTCCTCCGTGGGCATCACGGCGGCTTCCCCTTCCCCTGATCTCCTCCACGGGCAACACGGCGGCTTCCCCTTCCCCTGCTCTCCTCCGTGGGCATCACTGGTGGCTTCCCCTGCGCTCCTCCGTGGGCATCACGGGCAGCTTCCCCTGCGCTCCTCCGTGGGCATCACGGGCAGCTTCCCCTGCGCTCCTCCGTGTGTATCACGGGCAGCTTCCCCTGCGCTCCTCCGTGTGTATCACGGGCAGCTTCCCCTTCCCCTGCTCTCCTCCGTGGGCATCACGGCGGCTTCCCCTTCCCCTGCACTCCTCCGTGTGCATCACGGGCAGCTTCCTTTTCCCCTGCACTCCTCCGTGGGCATCACGGGCAGCTTCCCCTTCCCCTGCGCTCCTTCGTGTGCATCACGGCGGCTTCCCCTTCGCCTGCTCTCCTCCGTGGGCATCACGGGCAGCTTCCCCTTCCCCTGCGCTCCTCCGTGTGCATCACGGGCAGCTGCCCCTTCCCCTGCTCTCCTCCGTGGGCATCACGGCGGCTTCCCCTTTCCCTGCTTTCCTTCATGTGCATCACTGGTGGCTTCCCCTTCCCCTGCTCTCCTCCGTGGTCATCACTGGTGGCTTCCCCTTCCCCTGCTCTCCTCCGTGTGCATCACTGGCAGCTTCCCCTTCCCCTGCTCTCCTCCGTGGGCATCACTGTGGCTTCTCCTTCCCCTGCTCTCCTCTGTGTGCATCACGGGCAGCTTCCCCTTCTCTCCTCCGTGGGCAACACGGCGGCTTCCCCTTCCCCTGCTCTCCTCCGTGGGCATTACTGGTGGCTTCCCCTTCCCCTGCTCCCCTCTGTGTGCATCACGGGCAGCTTCCCCTTCCCCTGCTCTCCTCCGTGGGCATCACGGCGGCTTCCCCTTCCCCTGGGCTCCTCCGTGTGCATCACGGGCAGCTTCCCTTTCCCCTGCGCTCCTCCGTGTGCTTCACGGCGGCTTCCCCTTCCCCTGCTCTCCTCCGTGGGCATTACTGGTGGCTTCCCCTTCCCCTGCTCTCCTCTGTGTGCATCACGGGCAGCTTCCCCTTCCCCTGCTCTCCTCCGTGGGCATCACGGCGGCTTCCCCTTCACCTGCGCTCCTTCGTGTGCATCACGGGCAGCTTCCCCTTCCCCTGCTCTCCTCCGTGGGCATCACGGCGGCTTCCCCTTCCCCTGGGCTCCTCCGTGTGCATCACGGGCAGCTTCCCTTTCCCCTGCACTCCTTCGTGGGCATCACGGGCAGCTTCCCCTTCCCCTGCGCTCCTCCGTGTGCTTCACGGCGGCTTCCCCTTTCCCTGCTCTCCTCCGTGGGCATCACCGGCAGCTTCCCCTTCCCCTGCTCTCCTCCGTGGGCATCACGGGCAGATTCCCCTTCCCCTGCTCCCCTCTGTGGGCATCACGGCGGCTTCCCCTTCCCCTGCACTCCTCCGTGTGCATCACGGGCAGCTTCCCCTTCCCCTACGCTCCTCCGTGTGCATCACAGTGGCTTCCCCTTTGCCTGCTCTCCTCCATTGGCATCTTCCCCTTCCCCTGCTCTCCTCCGTGGGCATCACTGGTGGCTTCCCCTGCTCTCCTCCGTGTGCATCACAGGCAGCTTTCCCTTCCCCTGCTCTCCTCCGTGGGCATCACGGGCAGCTTCCCCTTCCCTCTTCCGTGGGCATCACGGCGGCTTCCCCTTCCCCTGCGCTCTTCCATGGGCATCACGGGCAGCTTCCCCTTCCCCTGCTCTCCTCCGTGTGCATCACAGGCAGCTTCCCCTTCCCCTGCTCTCCTCCGTGGGCATCACAGTGGCTTCCCCTTCGCCTGCTCTCCTCCGTGGGCATCACAGTGGCTTCCCCTTCCCCTGCTCGCCTCCGTGACTGACAACAACCGAATCTCTACTGACACCGTCCAAATCTCTACTGACACCGTCCAAATCTCTACTGACACCGTCCAAATCTCTACTGACACCAACCGAATCTCTACTGACACCGTCCGAAGCTCTACTGACACCGTCCGAAGCTCTGACACTGACCGAATCTCTACTGACACCGACCGAATCTCTACTGACACGACCGAAGCTCTACTGACACCGACCGAATCTCTACTGACACCGCCGGAATCTCTACTGACACCCCCCCAAAGCTCTACTGACACCGCCCGAATCTCTACTGACACCGACCGAAGCTCTACTGACACCGACCGAATCTCTACGGACACCGCCTGAATCTCTACGGACACCGCCTGAATCTCTACTGACACCGCCCGAATCTCTACTGACACCGCCCGAATCTCTACTGACACCGCCGGAATCTCTACTGACACCCCCCCAAAGCTCTACTGACACCGCCCGAATCTCTACTGACACAGACCGAAGCTCTACTGACACCGACCGAATCTCTACTGACACCGACCGAATCTCTACTGACACTGACCGAAGCTCTACTGACACTGTCTTCTTTTATGGTACGCTAAACTCATATTTTTACACTGACATTAGTTTTCTTATATTTTCTAGGTTTTCCTTACTATTTAGTTAGGCCTTGTTAGTTCATTTCTTTAATAAATGGCCCCTGAACTGGGTGAGCTTTGATGTCTTCCATGTTGTTCAGGTGGATCTCCAGGCCTCAAAGGGTGATTAGCCCTGGTCAGAAGTACAGGTAGCTTCAGAAACATGATTGCTATATTATCATTTTGTGATAAATCCTGTCCCTCTGTCCCCTAATTGCACATTGCAAACTCTTCTGAATAAAACAAGCCAACCATAGAGTCCCATGTGCAACCTGCTCCAAGGAAACAACTGGGGCGGACAGAAATCACACAGAGAGGATTCTCACACACTGCTGTACAGGGACTGACAGAGGAGCCATCTCCAGCCTGAAGGGAAGGACACCTGGCCGGCCACGCCTCCAATTCTCATCTCTATGTACCTGCCTCCTCTCATCAGTGCGCTGTGTACCTGGCCGGGCCCGCCTTCTCTCATGTCTGCGCATGTGCGGCTCCCGTGGGCTGTTCGCGTTCACATACTATACACTGGCAGTCTGCAAGCATTGGTAGAGGAGCTGCTCCCTGGAGACGGACGGAGGCTTGGGTTGTTGTGTTCGGGGATTGTATGCACTCATCCGGGGGACGTGGGTGCTGTGCACGAGCATGAGGAGTGTGAGCAGGTGAGCGGACTGTCATTGGTGATGAGCGGGGCGACTGTGCACCCGGGGGGGGAGAGGAGTTTTGGAGAGAAACTCTGATACCCCCACAATCTGATCCCTATGCATGACTCTGATTTTCCCCCCTACCATCCCTATACATGACACCGATTCTCCCCCCATCCCTATACATGACTCTAATTCTCCCCCCCCATCCCTATAAATGACCATGATTCCCCCCCCCCATCCCTATAAATGACTCTGATTCTCCCCCCCCCCCCCCCATCCCTATAAATGACTCTGATTCTCCCCCCCCCCCCAATCCCTATAAATGACTCTGATTCTTCCCCCCCCATCCCTATAAATGACTCTGATTCTCCCCCCCCCATCCCTATAAATGACTCTGATTCTCCCCCTACCATCCCTATAAATGACTCTGATTCTCCCCCCCCCATCCCTATAAATGACTCTGATTCTCCCCCCCCCATCCCTATAAATGACTCTGAATCTCCCCCCCCCCTATCCCTATAAATGACTCTGAATCTCCCCCCCCCCCTATCCCTATAAATGACTCTGATTTTTCCCCCCCCCCATCCCTATAAATGACTCTGATTTCCCCCCCCCCCCCATCCCTATAAATGACTCTGATTTCCCCCCCATCCCTATAAATGACTCTGATTTCCCCCCCCCCCCCATCCCTATAAATGACTCTGATTTCCCCCCCCCCCCCCATCCCTATAAATGACTCTGATTTCCCCCCCCCCCCATCCCTATAAATGACTCTGATTTCCCCCCCCCCATCCCTATAAATGACTCTGATTCCCCCCCCCCCCATCCCTATAAATGACTCTGATTCCCCCCCCCATCCCTATAAATGACTCTGATTCCCCCCCCCCCATCCCTATAAATGACTCTGATTCCCCCCCCCCCCCATCCCTATAAATGACTCTGATTCCCCCCCCCCCCATCCCTATAAATGACTCTGATTCCCCCCCCCATCCCTATAAATGACTCTGATTCCCCCCCCCCCCCATCCCTATAAATGACTCTGATTCCCCCCCCCCCCCATCCCTATAAATGACTCTGATTCTCTCCCCCCCCCCCCATCCCTATAAATGACTCTGATTCTCTCCCCCCCCCCCCCATCCCTATAAATGACTCTGATTCTCTCCCCCCCCCCCCCCCCATCCCTATACATGACTCTGATTCAACCCCCTATTCCTATACCTGACTCTGATCCTGTCATGGGATGGATTGTTTGTAGGCGAGGATGATGTCATGGAGATCTGATTACAATGTAATGGGGATCATCGTCTGATTACGATTTAATGGGGTTGTGATTACAATGTATCGTCCATCGGGATGTGATTACAATGTATCAGTGGTTGGACGGATGGCTGGGAGATGTCCTGATCGGACTGGGCTGTGTGTATTGCGGATCGTTCGGTGTGTGAGCTGTCATTGATGGGAGATGCTGAGTGACCCGGATCTATGCTTCCTATTCATCCCCCATCCTGTGCCCTCTCCCAGCCTTCCTTGTAGGAGGAGGGAGGCCGGGCGATCATCAATGGGAAGATGGCAAGAGACTTCTAATAAGGATGACTGGAGAGGGGGTGACATCACCCCACATCCATCACTCTGCCCAGGGTCCTAATCACCTTCACCAGAACTGCATGGGGGACCGGCAATAATACACCAATCACCTAAAATAGAACGAAAGGAAAACGTTTTTTTTTTTTTTTTTTTTTTTTTTTTTTTTTGTTCCCCCTACGTTTTGAATAGAGTGGACATGTATTATTACATCTGTCAGATTTTTATTGCTGTCTGTGCCCCTGTTTGTGGACACCTTCTCTATTTGTCCTGTTTACCATTATCACTGACAGCTAAGGAAAATTCCACATTTGTCATCAGAGCAGGAATAGAGGTGGCACTTGTTCTGGTGACAACCAGGGATCTCCGCTCACTTCCTATTTTGGCTGTGGGGCACAGCACCAATCGGCGGGTGGGGGGATCCAATTCTCCCATCCACTCGGTCAATCCTCCAGGTGTGCTATTGTGTTCTGACACCAAGGAGATTTCTCCACCATCAGAATACACTGATCAGTGCTATAGCCAGAGTCAGAAAAGGCTCAACAGGGTGGTTGTACAGGACTCGATCGGTAGATGGACTTCTGTACAACCAGGTTGCCCACAGATGGATCGAAGATTGACCAGTCCTTGCTGAACTGGCTGACTTTGGATGCATGTATGGCCAGCTTGACTGTCTCCAAATGCCTTTAGTTCTACTTTAAGCATCTAGTTCTGGATCCGGTGGTTGGGGGTTGTCTGCCATGGTACAGAGCCTTCTAGGAAGGGAGACGGTCACTTCTGTTATTTCAGGAAGGAATCTACTAAAGGGTGGAAAAAAATGTAGGATATTTCCTAAGAGATGGAGAGGAGGAAAAGTAGAGAAGGCCACGGGGGAGATCAGAAGAAGTGTACACATACTAGGGCCAAATTAGACAGCAGCCAGTTTACATACCAGCATGTCTGGAGTGTGGGAGGAAACCAGATACTTGAAGAAAACCCACAGGCAGAACATGCAAACTCCATGCAGATAGTGTCCTGACCGGGATTTGACCCGACAACCCCAGTGCTGCAAGGCAAAAATGCTCACCACTAAAGCTGGCCCCACACCTGAGCAAATTTTGGATGGTTCTTCATGAACTGGCAAAAATGCAAGCCATGAGTGGCCCTGTCGACATCCTCCTGCCCAATGTCCTTTAAAGTAGTCTGCAGAAAATGGCCAGTCAGATGCAGCTGCTGTGCGGGTGTTCCAACAGCCATCCGTGAGAGCCAGCTGTCAGAATACAATAGCCCACACACTGCATGATCAGTCCGTTCCAGCTTTACCATGCTGCCCATAGTTATCTATACCTGTCTATGAGATGTTCAGAATTTGAGCATCTCTAGGCTGATGTCAGATGGGCGACTCTGCCGCTAGTGATTTGTCTAAATCTCCAGGGGCAAGAGGCAGGTTCGCTGATAAGCTTCTGGTTTACCCCTATAGAAAGGCTCCTTATTTAGGCAGTGACATGTCGCTCCCATCACTAGCGATCGAGGTTGAGCAGAGCTCCCTCCAGCAATAGAGCGATTCCACAGGGATGGACAGGTGATCTCTATGGAGATCCTGCCGCTGGTGTTTTCTCTAGTATCAGAATCAGCCTTATGGCTTGTACGAAAAATTACGCTTTCGAATCGATTTTACAATAATCCGATCGTTGGTACACAGCTTTCGATAGCCGATCACGACAGTTCATCCAATATTATCCTATGGTGCATGCACGAAAATTTTCCTTGTACGATTTTCATTCAATCAGTACAGTTGTCCGAAAATTCAATACAAAACATGACATCGCTTACGTTTTTTTTTTTTTTTTTCTGTCGTACGAGAATTTTCGTAACTTTAGAAACCTCTTCATTTTTGATGAGATTAGCGTGCAAAAAGAGACAATCATTCGTCTGATAATATCATCGTGTGTACCGGGCATTACTGTTCAATCGATCCTTTTTCTTTTATAAAGGAGGTGTGAAGTGCAATCGCAACATGAAAAGCGCTTTAATTTCTAGTTGCACCGTCTTATTAAATGAGGCGGCGCAATGGATTCCGTATGACCATCACCAATAATAAGAGTACACTACGGAAATAAGTATTGGTTACATACGGCGTGACTTCACTGCTCTTCCTTCCAGTATCACATTGCTCAGACAGATGGAGTTACCTCTTCGGGGTTAACAATACTAGACAAATGTGCTTTGAAACGCGCGTCCTGGCCATGATCATAAAACGGGCTACGTTTAGCCTTTACACAGGGATTATTTGATTGCAGCCGGTGGCAGATCCTGGCATTGTGTGTGTGTGTATGTGGCCTCAAAACCGTATGAGAAAAATAAATAAAAGTAAAGCCGCTGGCAACTATCTATCCATCTAGGTCTTTAAAGCGAAATTCTTGCGTCAGGAATGCAGTGTTTTTATTCCCTGCCTATTGTTTATGCTTTGGGTATAGATATAACGCGGGCACATGGGGGTATCTGTGTACACTCGCAGTGAGTGGGCTTTTCTGTAAGGTATGTGTTTATTTTCATCCGCGTTGTCATTGTTTGTCCTCGGGGGGAAAGCCTCTGACACGCACATTCGCCTTCGCACACAAGGCTGTTAGCCCAGCTGTTTTACATGGAGCCTGGCATCTCACCTGTTTGGCACCTTTTCCTGCTGCAGTGCCATGCAAAATAGCAGTTAAAGGAACCCTGTTATGGGGCAACCATTGAGGCTGCCATTTCTTACCTTTCCTGAAAATGCATGTTGCCTGGCTGTTCTAACACTCTTGCTTTATTGTTCTGACCCTGAGCAAGTATGAAGATCAATAAAATTGTGTACGTGATTATATGCACACAAGTGTAATTAAAGCTGCTTAAATGTATACAGTATTGGTACACTTGACTTTACACACACACACACATGAACTTTAATTGTCACCTGCGGAGTGCAATACGAGATTGGTGAAAGAGAGCTGTTAGCGATCGTTTTAGCCCTGAAAGAATGGAGACATCTCCTCGAAGGTACCGCTGTGCCGGTTCTCATTCTTGCTGACCATAAGAACCTCACATTCTTGTCTGAGGCCTCAATTATGAGGTCAAACCTTAAGCCCCGGTTCACACAGGGGCGACTTGTCAGGTGACCTAGTCGCCTGACAAGTCGCCTCCCGTTCTGTGCTACGGAACCGTTCTAATAGGAGCGACGCAAGTCGCTCCGACTTAGAAAAAGGTTCCTGTACTACTTTGGGGGCGACTTGCATAGACTTCTATGCAGAAGTCGTTTTGCAAGTCGCCTCGGAAGTTTGCAGGTCGCCTCGCTGAGGCGACCTGCAAGTCGTGCCGCCCCTGTGTGAACCGGGGCTAATGCCGCATACACACGGTCGGACTTTTCGTCTACAAAAGTCCAACGGACGCTGACGGACTAAAGCTGGCTGGTAATCCGATCGTGTGTGGGCTTCTCCGGACTTTCAACGTACTTTTTTAGCCTCAAATCCGACGTACTTTAGATTTGAAACATGCTTCAAATCTTTACGTCGTAACTACGACGGACCCCGAAATCCGCTCATCTGTGTGCTAGTCCGACGGGCAAAAACCCACGCTAGGGCAGCTATTGGCTACTGGCTATCAACTTCCTTATTTTAGTCTGGTGTACGTCATCACGTACGAATCCATCGGACTTTTGTGTGGTCATGTGTAGGCAAGTCTGTTCGTTAGAAAGTCCGCCACAAGTCCGCCGAAAGTCCGCCGAAAGTCCGCCGAAAGTCCGCCGGAAGTCTGTCGGACAGGCTGTCGGACTTTTGTAGCTGAAAAGTCCGACCGTGTGTACGCGGCATAAGAGTTTCAGTTTGTATGCAATCAGGCAGACCCTTGCACTACATGTTTTGGTAAAATCTGAAGACAAAAACCTGCAGAAAATCGAATAGCGTGTATGGGGTCTTAGTCCATAAGTTTCAATATTGAGTTGGCCCACCATTTTGCAGCTACAACAGCTTCAACTCTTCTGGAAAGGCTGTCCACAAGGTTTAGGAGCATGGTCAAACATTCCCATAGACAATCTTCCAGATGCACGTTAGTGAGGTCAGGAACTGATGTTGGATGAGAAGGCCTGGCTCGCAGTCTCCTCTCTTATTTATCCCAAAGGTGTTCTATCGGGTTGAGGTCAGGACAGTCAAGTTCCTCCACCACAAACTCGCTCATCCATGTCTTTATGGACATTGCATTGTGCGCTGGTGCTCAGTCATGTTGGAACAGGAAGGGGCCATCCCCAAACTGTTCCCAAAAAGTTGGGAGCATGAAATTGTCTAAAATGTCTTGGTATACTGACACCTTAAGAGTTCCCTTCACTGGAACTAAGGGGCCAAGCCCAACTTCTTAAAAACAACCCCACACCATAATCCCCCCCCCCCCTCTCCACCAAATGATTTGGAGCAGTGCACAAAGCAAGATCCATAAAGACATAGATGAGCAAGTTTGGGGTGGAGAAACTTGGTCTGCACAGAGTCCTGACCTCAACCCAATAGAACACCTTTGACATGAATTGGAGCCGAGATTGCAAGCCGGGCCTTCTTATCCAACATCGGTGCCTGACCTCACAAATGCACTTCTAGAAGAATGGTCAAACGTTCCCATAGACACTCCTAATCCTTGTGGACAGCCTTCCCAGAAGAGTTGAAGCTGTTATAGCTGCAAAGGGTGGATCAACTCAATATTCAACCCTATGGACCAAGACTGGGAGGCCATTAAAGGTCATGTGCGTGCCAATACTTTTAACAATATAGTGTATATAAAAGCATGCAGATCAAGTCGTCTTAATCTTCTCCAATGTTCCTAATCTGCATTCTTGTTCCAGGTCAGCAACTCACATTTTTAGTGCCAGTTGGGCAGTGTAACAGAGCCAGGCAGCTAGCAATTTTTAAAGTAGATGAGTAATTGCAGTGCAAATTTCTTTTCTGCAACCAAGAAATTCACACCGCGTATGGCCGTCCTTTAAAGTGTTACTTAATCCAGGACCCTGCATTCACTATATCTGCTCTCCCACAGTACATGGAAATGCAATTATTTTAGTAAATATAAATGGCTAAATACCTTTTCTCGTCAGCAGTACATAGAAGTCTTGTGACTTCTATCAGTGTCTGGTTAAAGCTTGTAGGAGGAGTTTTCATTCCACTCTGACTGTCCTGTAAGGATACAGGAACCCTGACCCTCTGGACAGTTCTGATGCCTTGGCCCTGTGCTGATCACATGCACCCTCCCTAGAGAAAAAAAAAAAACTCATTAGCAATACACACCAAACTGAGCATGTGCACAGTGACACGAAAGGCTCTGTCGTAGGAGATGAATTGGGGACAGTAAAAGAAGGGGAGGATCGGAGAAGACTGGATCAACTCGCAATTTTAGTGTCAGTTGGGCAGTGTAACAGAGCCAGGCAGCTAGCAATTTTTAAAGTCGATGAGTAATTGCAGTCAAAGTATTTTTCTAATTGGAGGATTGAGTTAAGTGATTGTTCACACGGACAGTCAGAGTGAGGTAAAAGCAGGCAGTTGAGCCACGGATTGACTGCCCAGGTCAGAGGTCTCCAAACTTTCTAAACAAAGTGCCAGTATACTGTGCTTCAGACTTTGTGAGGGTGAGACTGAGGCCAGTGGGAGTAAATGATGGCTCATTGTTGGTGTCAGTGGTAGGAATAGTGTCCCATTGTTGGTGGTTAGTGGGAATAATTGTGCCCCATTGTTGGTGTCATTAGGAGGAATTGTGCCCCTTCATTAGTGTCAGTGGGAGGACATATGCCCAACTGATGGTGTCAGTGGAAGGAATAGTGCCTCATCGTTTTGTGTTGTAAAAATTGTTCCTCATTGTTGGTGTCATTGGGAGGAATTGTGTCCCTTCACTGGTGTCATTGGAAGGACATATGCCCAATTGTTGTTGTCAGTGGATGGAATCGTGCCCCAAGGGCCAGATAGAAGAATTAAGCAGCGGGCCATATCTTCAGTTTGGAGACCAGCTGGCCCAGGTAAACAAAACAAGGACATGCAGCCTCTCAGAGCTTTACATACGCTGCAGTTCTCTGCTTTGTGGTTGCAGCAACAATTAAATGACATGTTAAATTAGGAGGGCGGTACTGAATGTGACCCCCTTTAAAATGAATGAGGTGTGTCACAACCGCATGCAATTTTTCAGCGTTAAAGTAGGCAGTGAGAAGGCGGCATTTCACCACCTCAGCACCTGTCAGACACCTTTTGAAAAGCACAGATTGCTTTTCACAGGTACAGCAAGGGCTGCAACACACATGAACTTCAGAATGTGAAATTGCAATATGTACAGCACACAATTACGAAGAAATTGTTTAAAGCCTTCAAGAAGCTTTATTGACAATAGTTCCTGTATGATGATGTTGAACATGGGTCATATTGGAAGCGCTGACTATCAATTTAAACATGCTGCCACCAGGCTTTCACCATGGTTTAGCCTCATTCAGACAGGCAGATGAGGCCTGATAGGCCGCTGTGTTCAGACGTGGATAAACGCTGCATCTGCACACAGCACAATGACTGCATATCTATGGGATGATTAACTGGGGCCAGAAAGCACATCCTTCCCCCCTTCTTTTTTTTTTTTTTTAAGTTTTCCCAACTTTGAAAATGAGTAACGATGAACTCAGCCATAGTTTTCCATAGTGGCTCAGTGGGGCCGCATCAAGCAAGTCATATTCTAAGTATTCTTCTGTGATAACATTGGATAATTATTAACCTTGACACCTGTACTTGATTAAAGGGCTTGTCCACTTCAGATCAACTCATAAATCCTTTCTCTTCCTAAAGCAAACACAAGGATGACTAGTTGACAGTTTGATAGTGAGAGCTGGATGAGGTTTATCTTTTTTAAAAGCATTGTAGAAGGAGCTGACCACTGAGCCACAAATTGCTGTAGCATTTAGGGTGGACCGAGAAGTACTAGTGCTTGTATTAGTTTTTTTTTTTCCCCATTTTAATGTGAATGGCGGTGCACAATATAAAAAAATATGCAATAGATCTCTTCAATACATGTGCTTTTCTCCATTTTGTGTCCTTGAAAAGTTCCCATTATTCTGCCGATTATGTACTCTGCTCTTACTTTTTTTTTTTTTTTATATGCTTGTGGGGTGGCAACACAAACCCTGGAATTCACAAAGGGTAGACACTCTTTAGAATTGTTGTGCCTCCACATATGGAATGTTGATACCAAATCATGGTAACGGGTAGAAGAATCTGTTGCAGGAGGCATGATGGGAGCTAAGATGTCCATAGTAGACACCCCGTCCTCAGTGCCGCTCAGTAAGGTTGACCTGGACAATGTGCCTATCACATACAGGCACAGTAGTGAGGAGCTGGTGGGTGGGCTGAGCCTGACGGGGATGCCAAGAGACTTGTTCCTAAATACGGTTTGCCTCTTCTAGGCTGGATTCACACCTATGCATTTTTAGTGCTTTTTGCCTTTTGCAAATTTGCACTACAGAACATTTAACATGGTTTCCTATGGAACATGTTCTGTAGTGCAAATATGCAAAGAGCACTAAAAATGCATAGGTGTGAATCCAGCCTTATACAGTGGACGTATTCCAAATCTGCTAGACTAGGGCAATAGTGGCGGTTATATCTGCCAACTACTGTCTTTCAAAAGGAAGGCTGACCTGATGGGGAGAGAGAAGGGCCCCATTCAGCTGCCGGCTGGAAGATTCCCATCATTGACCAAGTATGGCCCTTGTCATACTTGGGTAATGTCAGCCAATCCCTGGCACCTTTTGCTCACATTCATTGGATGTCAGTTTTTTACTTCTGAATCTCCCCCCCCCCCCCTCCTGTGAGATAACATTAATATAACATAGCATATTGTTTTAATATTTGACATGAGCAGACCTGTCTTTGCTTGAGTTTTGTTACGTGAGTTGCCTTTCTTACTAGACATCCAATTTATTATGCAGTACGCAATTTTATCAAAGTTTACGGCCGCCTTACAAAATAAAAGAAACCAAAAAAAAAAGTGGCGTTGGCCTGCAGGATGCCATGTTTTTGTACAATGTCAATATTTTCTTTCTTTACTTAGTTTTCACAAAGTTTCTTAGTGAAGAACATCGGATCTGATAAAGGTGCCCAGGAGGCTTTCTAGCTATGACATGCCACCCTTGCTTACTTTACAGGTAATGCTGCTTGTACTGTTCTAAGGACAAACACTCTTATGCAACCCACGCTTATTTAACACTTTGGTGTTGGGTATAAAAGGGCAGGGAGATGATAAAATGCGCTGAAATGTCAGAACCCCCTCAGGCCAAAACTTTAATATAAGTGGCTTTATTTTTATTAGCGTCTACTTGCTTTCCCAGTGTATTTCTTTCATTTCCTCTTATGAAGGAGATTGTGCCATTGTTCTCTTCTCAGGATTCCACGTGTAATCTCAAGGCTTTAAAGATTTAGCTTTGTTTTCAATTCATGGTGAAGTGTCGTCTTGATGGTTTTTCCATTGTTTGTTCTCCAGTCCACTCCCTGACTCTGCACTTGTATCTTATCAGTAGGAAGGATGTTATAATTGGCTTTTAGGACCTGAATGAGCACTATTCCCTTTTTTTTTACCTTAACAATTGATTATTTTCAGCATGCACCTGCAATTCCTGGAGGCTATACTCGACTCTTAATGTGGATTTGCATCTATTTTATTTTTGCTCAATGATTATTTTGGAGGAATTTTGGGGTGGCCATACAAAGCCCGTTTACAGGAAATTTGAGCATTGCTTATTATGAATTGGCTTTGCAAAACTATTATAGAAGCGAAAAATGAGTATTAGTAGCAGGAACTAGCATTTGCATGAATTGTCCAGTGAATGGAAAACTCTCTCCATGACTAAGTGGTAATCCTTTCCATTTTATGGAAAACGGGAACAAACCTTAACCAACAGTGTGACACATTGTACCAGTGGCTAAATCAGGGATTAACTCAAGACTGGTCCCTATGGTGTACAGTACAGTTTGAACAAAGCTAACCAACTGTCATAGGCCACTCTGGTTCTGCTTTATTTGATGAGGTAAAGTATGCAAAATTCCTTTACCTATAACAACCAATTATCTTTCATGTTTCTAATTTCTTATAATAAAGTCAAATTGGAGTGCATGCTATGAGTTAAGGTGGACATACGTGGATTGAAATTTGGCTGATTCAGCAGGGACTGGCTGAATCCATGTATGGGTAGGCTGGTTGTATACAGGTTAATTTATCAATCAACTTGTATACAGCCAGCCTTTCGGGTTTTTCCTGAATGGTTAGTGACCCTTAGTATAGCCATCAGCACTAATTATTGTATTCTGGTTGGGAAGGCTCCCTGCACAAAAGCACAGCGGGAGGGATTCCCCCATCTACATTGAATGTGTGGATGGGGGAATCTGCTAGGTTTTTTTTTTTTTTTTTTTTCTTTCCAGCCAGTGGGTTGAACAAAAAAAAAAAAATAAAAAAAAAAATAAGATTATTGCATGGCCAGCCTTATCTTTATACTAAGTAATAGATTTCAGGTGCATTGAGGGGGAAAGAAATGGTGTTCGCTGTGCAAAAGGGCAGCAACTTGGCACAGAATGTGGAAGACCATCGCTTTAGTAGCAGCAACTTGATTCTGCACTTCCACAGTGGTCCCTCAGGTATGGTATGCATACTTCTGCTAGACCAAAGTAACTCCTCTAAAAACCCTACCTGGAGTTAAACTTTTTAGTGGTTTCTCACTTGAAAAATACATTTTCAAAGCCATTATTACACTACTAGTCTTGTTTTAGACCAGTTATCCAGTAGACCAGACATTCTGTGCTCTTAAATGTGGGATACCAGTCAGAGGGACTTCCCCAGCAGATTATCTGTAAAGACATTCAGTAAAATGACTAAGAAATCTACCAAACCATTGTGACTACCACTGTGGAGGTCTGCAGCCCAGAGCTGTTCTTAGCTAGCCACCCAGGAAGACGCTATGGTCTCCATGGATTCTGTTCTGTAGAATAGCAATCTAAAGTATTAAAATAAGTTCCTAAACACTGCTAGAAGCTAGTTCTAAATATGTGAGAATATGCATAAACAAGCAAAGGCTTGGGTTTCTGAATTTGTCTCTTGCCAAAATGTTCATGTACTTATTGTGCAGGCGTGCTATAAACTGAAAATGCTGTGCTGAAACGTATTGCATGAACATCCTGTAAATAAATATCTGAAACAAAAGTAGACTCAAATATTAGTATATTGCAAGAAATCAAAAATGATATAGTTTTATTCAGAGTAAAAGAAAACTGTTTTGTTCAAAGTCGTCTTTGAGCTTCTGTGTGATTTGCAGGTATTTATTTGATCCAATAACACGTTATTAGTTTTGTGTGTTACAATGTTAGTTTTATTTTAAAATCCCTAAGGGTCCATGTATACTGCCTTTTAAAATGCTGAGTTTTGTCTGTAGAAGCATCTCATTGTTATCTTATGTGTCCATACATATTATTAGGGTGTTTAGAGGCATATTTCAGGCCGGCCATACACTGTTCGAATCTTGGCCGGTTAATAAGCAGGCTGAATATACCAAGTTGATCAACTTTGGTAAAGCCAGCCTGCCAGATTCACTTGTGATTGTCGCTGGCGGCTGCTATAGCCGCTATGGATAATCACTGTCTTTTCCCGCAGGGACCGCTTCCCCCGCCTGCCCCTGCTGGGAGCAGACAATGCCTCGGCAGGAGGGATTCCCCTATCAGCACTGTCTGTGTTGATGGGGGAATTGTGCAAATTTCTTTTCTGCAACCAAGAAATTCACACCGTGTATGGCCGTCCTTAAAATGTTACCTAATCCAGGACCCTGCATTCACTATATCTGCTCTCCCACAGTACATGGAAATGCAATTATTTTAGTAAATATAAATGGCTAAATACCTTTTCTCATCAGCAGTATATAGAAGTCTTGTGACTTCTATCAGTGTCTGGTTAAAGCTTGTAGGAGGAGTTTTCATTCCACTCTGACTGTCCCATAAGGATACAGGACCCCTGACCCTCTGTATGGACAGTTCTGATGCCTTGGCCCTGTGCTGATCACATGCACCTTCCCAAGAGAAAAAAAAAAAAACTCTTTAGCAATATACACCAAACTGAGCATGTGCACAGTGACACGAAAGGCTCTGTCATATCAGGAGATGGATTGGGGACAGTAAAAGAAGGGGAGGATCAGAGAACACTGAATCAAGCAGCCTTTTTACACAATGCAGATTAACCCCTTAGGTTCCACAGTGAGTATAACAAGCATGCTTTACTCCATATACAGACTGATTGTACTGTTCTGGGTTTAGTAACACTTAAAGCTTCGCGTTTTAGAGGCAGGAAAATATCCTGGTTTGCGTTTTTGATTGGAGTTTTCTTGCAGAAAAATTGCTAATAACTCAACGCGCCTGAACGTGTGTACAAAATCACTCTGAGTGTTTTGGGTTTTTTTTGTTTTTTTTTGCCAAGGGAACTGGCTTTTTCCTTAAGCCCTGTATGCATGGAGCCTAAGCCCGGGTTCACACCTATGCGAATTAGAGGTGCGTTTCCGCACCTCTAATTCGCATAGCAGGAGAATGTGACTGGCTCCCTATGGAGCCGGTTCACATATTTCCGGGGTGGCTGCGGTGCGCACTGCACAAAAACGCTGTGCGTCTTTGGCTGCGTTTCAGGGCCGAATTCAGGCATAGAATCGGCCCTGATTCATCCCTGAAATGGTGAACAGGGACGCACAGTGCTCCTGTGCGGTCCACAGCGCATTATAGTGTGAACCCGGGCTTAGTCTGCACTTTTTAATTTTATACAATGCAGTTTTCTGCTATATACCTCTTCAAATGAGAACGAAAGAGTCATCTGATTGTGTTAGTGAAATATGTAATAATTAACTAGGATTATGGGGAATCCTAGCAGAATTTCAATTACCGATAAATATATACATTACCTGAATTTTGTGATGCTTGTCTCCATAGATGTGATAATGCCGTACTAACGGTTTTACCAATAAACTGGTGTAAACAGTATGATGTAGCATTTGCCCCCATATTAGTAAAAACTTTTTATTAGTCATATCCTGACTGGTTACAATGAGCTTGAATTACAAATTTGTGAGACTGAATATCCATTCATGTAATGGCTGCTTCTGCCAACGTATGTGGTCATTGTACAGTGCATCTATTGCCCCCAGCCAGCTTTGGGAGTCCTTGCCAGATCCATCTGATTATGTCATTCACCTGTAAGAACACGTTTTTGGCACCCACTCAAGCTTGAATCATTACAGGCAGCCTAAATATTACAATAATTGTTTGGTACATTCAGTTCTACTGATACGCTTAGAATTTCAAGAGTTTCAGGGAGAAATGGGAAAACCTAGAAATTAACATTTTTTTCAAACCACTTCCGATCACACAAAATTTCTATCTTGAGCAAGGATACTAGGGTTGGTAAGCATTGGGATTCAATAATGACTTTGAGAAGTACCGTATATTAGCAAATATGCTAAGTATCAGCATGCTTATCAGCGTGCCCCGTGCTAAGTGACAGATTACTTGAAGCAGAACAAATAGCAGAAATCCCCCAATAGAAGCACTATTGAACTGTTACAACTGCCAAGATACTTTGGAATTTTTATTTATTCCCTAGATGGTCTGGGTTCCTCAAACAACATAACTAAAGTAATATTGCCTTACGTAAGTCAGTAGATGGTTACCTGGCTTTTAGGATTTGTCTGTCTCTGGTAATTAGCATAAAGTGAACTTCTTGACCATTTTTAAAAAGTAAAAGTCCCACATAAGAGCGCACCCAACACAAAGTGCTATTACGTTTGTTTGCTAATGCCTGCTACACACAATGAGATTATCAGACAAATTGTCATCCCTTTTTTTTTTTTTTTTTCCCATGCTAATCTGTTGACGAAGATTTTTCTAAAACTTGGAAGTGATGTAATGTGTTGAAGTGTATTTGAATTGTTTTTTTCGAATGACAACTGTACTGATTAAACGAAAATCGTATGATCTGGTATCGAACAAGAAAAATTTTCACGCTTGTCCCATCAGATAATATCAGATGAACTGTCATGATCGTCTCCCGAAAGCAGTGTATTAACGATCAGATTATCATACATTTTCATTACACATCTTTGAAAAAAATAAAAAAGGGGGCTTTCTGGAATCCAGCTTTGAAGAGATACCGAGAATGGTTCAGTGACTGTATCCTCCTGATAAAAACGCAGCTGCTCAGGCACGCACTTATGATTCAGTTTTAGCACTTTTCAGTTGTGCCTTGATCTGTGTCTACTTGATGATGTATGGTTATGGACTGTCCTGGTATCAGAGGTGGGAAATTCCTGTTTCAATGAGCAGTATAAACACATTCATCTAAACATTTGGCCATACACGCTTTCATCCTGCAAGTGAACTGTAAATCAGAAGATGTCAATCTTCATCATACTTTCTTTGTAAGCGCTCTTTTCCTCCATGTGTGGTCACACATTAGGACTGGTTTTCTTCAGGGACTGACAAATGGAAGTACTATAGGAAATGTAAAGCAAGAGTCTACACCCCTGATGTTGACCCGGCGGCCCATAGCCACTTATTGTTTGGCCTTTTGAAGCCCCCTGCAGACGGCTGCCTGTTTTTCTTGAAATGGATCTTGCTGAGAAGAATACCAATTTTTAAAAGGGGGTTCTAGGAAGCACAAATGTGGGAGCATTGAGTTTGGGCTAATATTATATATAACGCACACACACGTATTGAACACGTCACCATTTTTCTAGGTAAATTATATTTCTAAAGGTGCTATTTACATGAAATTTTCACCACATGCCGGTAACAACACATGCAAAACAAATACGTTCAGAAATTAAGTTATGTGTAATAAAATGGAATAACAGAGAAAGTTTTGAACACATGAAGAAAGGGAAGCGCAAAAAAAGGCACGGAAAGCAAAGACACCAGCTGAAACCTATCAATAATTAGAACGCAATCCTGTCCCTTGTCAGTGCAAATTAATATCAGCTGGTTCAGTCTCAACTGATGGCCTATAAAAAGGCTTCTCATTACCAAGTTGAAGAAAAAGCATGTTGAAGCTCGTTTTAAGTTTGCTGCACAACATTTAGACAAGCCTGTGAAATACTGGGGAGAATATAGTCTGGTCAGATGAGACCAAAATTGAGCTCTTTGGATGCCATAATGCACACCATGTTTTGTAAGTCAAATGGCACTGCACATCACCCCAAAAACACCATACCAACTGTGACGTTTGGCGGTGGGAATATTATGGTGTGGGGCTGTTTTTCAGCATACAGTACTGGTAAACTTCTTATCATTGCAGAAGGGATGAATGGAAAATGTTCCAAGATATATTCTTGATAAAAAATCTGCTGCCTTCTACCGAGATGATGAGGATGAAATGTGGATGGACATTTCAGCAAGACCGTGATCCCGAACACAAAGCCAAGGAAACGCTCTCAATTGGTTTCAAAGAAAGAAAATAAAGCTGCTAGAATGGCCCAGCCAATCACCTGACTTAAATCCAATAGAAAATCTATGGAAAGAACCAAAGATCAGAGTTCATAGAAGAGGCCTACAGAACCTTCAAGATTTGAAGACTGTGTGGAAGAATAGGCCAAAAATCACATCCGAGCAATGCTTGCAACTAGTTTCTCCATACAGGAGACGTCTTGAAGCTGTCATTACCAACAAAGGATTTTGTACAAAGTATGAAATACATTTCAGTTAGCGTGTTCAATACTTTTTTTTTTTTTTTTCCTTGTGTCATTCCATTTTGTTACACATAAACTTAATTTCTGAATGTATTCGTTTTGGTGTCTTTGTATGGATGGAGTGCATGGGTTGTTGCCAACTTATGGTGAAAATTTTACCTATTAGATTTTGACAACTAGCCACACTGGTTGTTAAAATACTCAGTAACAGTGGCTGCATCTGTAGGGATGTCTGGCCAGCAATCTTCTGGCCATCTCCCATATTTTTTTTTTTTTTTGATTGAGGGATGTAAGGCTGGAGATGGCCAAAAGGACCACCCACTGAGCAAATTTTGAAGGCTAGCTTGAACAACTGCAATTTCAGCATGGACACCCAGATAACTAAGTAATAAGCCAGCAACTGTCTATAAACAAACAACCCATCAAGGTTTATGGCTTCTTTAAACAGATATTATCACCCTCCTAGTAACAGCCTTGATTACTTGTATCCTGTTAAAGCCGATGGTCTGTCCTTTGTCATTTTAAACACCTTAATTGCTGATGGGTATCTATTTGCCTAATGATGGAATAATCGCCACCAGAAATAAACAAACACAATTCACCTGTTTTCTGTACAAAGCTACATACCCTTTGGATAAGAAGACGGGTGACTTTCCTCCTACTATAAAGTGCAAACCCTTCTTTAGAAAAAGACATTCCTACTTATCAAAACAGACATACAAATAAAATGATCCATAGTTAGCATTGCCTATGGGTCACCAGAGTACAATAAAAGGAGAGAATTCAATGAGTCTGGCTGAGAGTGGAAATGGGTGGATGTGGTGCCATAAAAGCTTTCTTTTGTCCACTGTGGGATCCTAGGCTTGTCTATTGAATACTGCATGATCAATAACCTCCATGGCTAGATTCCCAGATATGCAGTCAAATGGCATCATGAACTTTACACGGACTCCTAGGATGACTTCTTTATTTAAAAAAAAAAAAAAAAAAAAAGACTTGACGGGATTAATCTTGACAGATCACACAAACCAGGCTGTGCTTTGCTATAGATGTACATGCACTGAAATTTACTAATAAAATCCCAATGGGTGCAGATTTGTTGCAACCCATGTGCAACAGTGAGCTTGTATTCACAAAAAGCAACCAGAATGTTAGAGACCGATTTAATTTTCTGCAATAGGATATATATATATATATCTCAGATGCAGTCACTGTTTGGGTATTCAATCTGCCATGGATTGTTTAGCTTGGATGAAAGAATCTGTTACTTTTCTCTTGGTAAGCTTACAGGTTGAATGTGAGAAATCTAGGCATGTATGACGAGCTTTAGACAAGTGAAAGCAGATCAGAGGAGTACTAAAGAGAGACTTCTTATTGCCTGTACATGATTATAAGAAAAATACTGCTTTCATACCATACAAGGGGTTTGATTTGAGGTTCCTGTCACATGGGCACCTTACGTTCTGTCTGCAGCAAGGGATCCTGGATTGATCACTGCTGTGTCAAATCAGAATGGAAATGAATGTTCAATATGTGGCCTCCATGTACATTCTGTGGGTTTTTTTTTCCCACCGTCTTGTGATGGAGGAAAAATTGTATAATGTACTCCTTTATGGGTGACTGGATGTAAGTAGACATGTGTCTTCCTGTATCCATCCACATCTGGTCAGGTGAGTAAATGTGGACCTGGACGCAAACTTTAGTGTTTTGGTCTGAAAAACCTTAATGGTCCAGGATGTGGCTGAAAATAGATGCATGTCCACTTTCATCCTGCCTACCAAAGGGAAACTTTGGCGATTTTTGATCCATGTAATCATGGGTCAAAAAGGAGTGCCAGAACGTCTGTGTTTAAAAGGTGTATAGAAGAGACAATCGGTCCTTGATGACTGCCCTGTGTATGGATACCGACAGTCTTTCTGGGTCCTCTGTACCTATTGATGCAGTGTTATGTTTTTCCCATATGCTTAAATTAAAAAAAAAAAAAAAAAAAAACAGTATAGAGGTTGTTGAATTTGCAAGGTGAATGTTGGCGTATAAGGTGAGACTTTTGAATACCCAATCATATGCAAGCCAAACTCCTGTGGGTTTTTTTTTTTTTTTTCTCGTGATTGGTTATTCATTACCCTTGTTTACCTTATTAATTCACATAGTTGGATATACAGCCTCTACTAAAATAACCGAGCTGTGACAGAAGAAGAAAATGTGTGGTTTATGGCTATTTTGGTAAATGACCAAAATGATCTGTTCTGGCCAAAATACATTTTTACTAGATCCAGTTTTATACATTTTGTAGAGTTTGAGCACTTTCACTGCATCTATCAACTGCAGTGTTCTTGTTTTAATCAGCAAGTGTGTATGTATGTATGTGTGTGTATGTATGTATAGATAGATATATATATATATATATATATATATATATATATATATATATCTCTATCTATATCTATATATATCTCTCTATCTAATATCTATCTATTTTTCCATATTATGCGTGTGGTGGGATAGTTAAAGTGTTACTAAACCCACAACAGTAAAATCAGTCTGTATATGCAGTAAAGCATGCTTGTTATACTCAGTGTAGAACCTAAGGGGTTAATCCTCTGCATTGTGTAAACCGGCTGTTTGATTGTGTATGCACAGATCCTCCTCCTTCCACTGACTCCAAAACAGGTCCAGATAAGGCCCCTTTCACATTTGTGTGACTTGTCCTGCGGCTTGGGACTGCAAAGCCGCGTGACAAGTTGCTCCCCATATTTTCCAATGATTACCATTCATATCTGTGCGACTTCAAAGTAGCCCCTGTACTACTTTGGTCCAACTTTGATGCACGTTACACTGGCATTCACTGAAATCGCATCCACAAAATCGTGTGACTTTGAAGTCTCTGTATCGTGAAAGCGGCCTTAGACGGAGTTACTGGCGTCAGGCTGCACATGCTCAGTTTGGTGTGTATTGCTAGTTTCTTTTTTCTTTGGCCCTGTGCTGATCACATGCACTGTCCAGACTGAGGGTCAGGAGTACTGCATCCTGATAGGACAGCTCATTGCAGTATGAAAACTTTTCCTACAAGCTTTAACTAGACACTGATAGAAATCGCAAGACTGCTATATACTGCTGATCAGAAAAGGTATTCAGCAGTTTATATTTACTAAAACTAATTGCATTTCCATGTTCTGTGTACCATGGGAGACAAGATATAGTGAATGCAGGGTCCTGGGTTTAGTAACACTTTAAGCGCTTAATTTTTTTTTTTTTTTTTAACATTAAAAGTCTTATTTTTTATTTTAGAATATAGGTGACCAGTGATTCTATAACAAGAATACTTTTGGTACATGCGTTGCTTTGCATATATGTGCTATCCATTGATATCTCCAACGCTGTAAAATTTAAATTCTACATCTATGAATTAAACATTGTGATCTGCAGGTTTACATAATTAGATGCTGATTCTCTCTTGGAAAATCCAGGCACAGATGGCTATTCATATGTATATTTACATAGGTATAGACCTTTTATATAAATGTTTGCTATATTTTGATACCCAGTCTACCACACAGCTTGTTAGCTGCACAGGGTATCTAACGTGTGTGTGTGTATGTATATGTGTGTATGTGTATGTGTATATATATATATATATATATATAATTTATTCAACATTATTATAAGATTCTTGGTTAAAAAAAAAAAAAAAAAATATATATATATATATATATATATATATATATATATATATATATATATATATATATATATATATATATATATTATATATTTTTTTTTTAACCAAGAATCTTATAATAATGTTGAACCTCTTGGACTTAAGGTGTGAGTTGCTGAAGGAAAAAGGGGTTCAGTGCTTATTTTCCATCTTTCAAGGACTTTTGGTGCAAAGTACATATAGACAAACGGGCATCCCCACCATGCCTTCTGTTACATGGATTATGAATGGATGGCCAAAATGAGTTAAGCCTGCTACTTCATTTATATCATAGTATAGGTTTAAGTTAAATGTAGATTTTGGATTAGAAATGTAGTGAAATGACAACTGGAGTCTGGACATCACGCGAAAGACATGGAATTGAGGAGGAAATAGGGTTGGAGAGATTTGGTAGTTGGCCTTTACGAGTTGAAAAAAGACACATGTCCAGGTTCGACCAAGAAAGCTTGCATTATCTGAATCCTCAAGGGAAAGTAGTTGACAATTTTGTACGATTATTTACAGAAAACGGAACATTGTAGTCCCTGCAATATATTCCCATAGCTGTGTGTTGCTTTGGCACATTTGCGTATTTAATGGCCTTGTAGCAAGTGACAGGGAAACACTGTAGCAGATAGATTTCCAGGATGTGTAAGTGCTACCTAGGAGTGGCAGCTCTTGTTTCCAACAATGTAGAAACTGACATCATGGAAATGAAACCACTTTCAAACAAACTTTTGTGTGTCCCTGTCACCTTTTTATCCTTTATGCTGCTAGAAAACCAACAAAACAGCAATCACTTGGATTTTTAGGCAGCTTAAGGGTTATATCGGGTAACTATTTGCTTTGTAGGCTTCCCCAGTAGTGGAAAATATACATTCAGAAAAGTCTGGGACTTGCATCTTATGCATCTATCCTCTTATTATTTTTTTTTTCCTTTCAGCATCTCCTCTAAAGGAACCTGGGATCTTCTAATGAATGAGTGTTATGAATTTATTTCAACAATTTAACTGATTCAGATACATTTTTTTTTCAGCTTCTTTGATGTCTTGTAATGTTTCTCCCCAGTAACTTCTTAATTACTACAGAAAAAAATGCATGTGTATTTTTGTGTGTGTCTGCCCATTTTTTTTTATTATTAACTTTAACTTACATGTATATTTTTTTTTAATTATAATTTTTCTAGGTCTAGAACATGCAGAAAATGCTGAGACAATCTTTGGACTAGGATGCTGTTTTGCTGGATAATATTCCACTCTGTGATGCGTCATATGAAGAAAGGCCTGCACCAAGATGCATGTTATGAACTGTGTCTCTTTGGTAAATGATAAAGAAAATGGTGACTGCAGTGTGGTCATCACAGACTTAATGCTAGATAACCCATTGCCACCTCCGCCTCCACCACCACCACCACCTCCACCGCCACCTTTGCCTCAATCTGTGCCACCACCACCTCCTCCCCCTCCTGGGGCTCCTCCATTTCTGCAAAATGGTAGTCATGGACATGGTCACAACAAGAAGAAACGCATGCGGAGCTTCTTCTGGAAAACCATCCCTGAGGAGCAGGTTAGGGGGAAAACCAATATCTGGACTATGGCTTCTAGGCAGCATCAATACCAGATTGATACAAAGACAATCGAGGAACTATTTGGTCAGCAGGAGGATGCAAAGGCTGGTGTTTTCCGGAGGACTGGGAGCACCAGGTCTTCTTTCCGAGAGCCAAAGGATGAGGTATATTTTTCAATAATATATTTTTTTTTTTTTCTTTTTTATGGCCTGCTTTAAACTTGAGATGTATTGGTGGTTATCTGTAGTGTTGTGAACAAACAAGAAAATCAGGCCATATTAGGTGTCTGGAAGAAGATTTGTTGGTACTTCTGCACACCAACTGGACTGATGCAAAACTGCTCTGGAAAATGTGAGATTTAGAATTAAAATTTAGATATACAGACAGTTCTTATTTCGGAAAACTAGTGCTTGGTAGCAGTAACTGCTTCCAAGCTGTTTTTTGGCATTCAATATTGTTGCCCTTTTACAGTGGCTCTTGTGGACCTCCTATATGTGGTTTGTGCAAGGTGAAGCATACAGGAGAATGTAAAAATGATTTAAGACAGCTGTTTTGTATCCATCTTGGTGGTTTCATGACATTTTTACATGGAGTTGCCATATTTGGACTGTAATGCCAGGCTCAGTCTGACCTGCCGGAGGACTGGAAGATCCTCTAGTGGGCACCTGCTGCCTTAGCAAAGAGTTCAGGCAATAGCATATTTGGTCAGTTATCATAGCATGCTGCATTGTTTGGTGTGATGGGTGTTGTTTCCGATGGACTTTCTAGCTTCTAAACAAATCAGGTGTACATTTAGTCCAGTCATATTTGCATGAATGACAGAATGAGTTGCAGCTCACAATAAACCTTGGAAAAGGTATATCTTAGTGGTGAGGTTATGGGTGTGTTCTGTTAAGTCAGGTTGGGTAAAGGTTTAAAGGAATCCTGTTATGATCGCAATATAGGAGCTAAGGTTGCTGACTTGTTTCTGTAGGTGTTGGCTCCAAGGCCGCCACCCTTATCCTTGCTTTTTTACACAGGCAGTCAGTGGTCTGGAAATCGCATGTAGTTTTGATGTGTTTGCACCTTTTAAAGACAAGTCTGCAATGGCAGCTCCCATGTTTTTCTCCTGGCAGGTTTTTTAATGGCTTACCGTCCTTTTGAACCAATTTTACTTTACAATATTTTTTGGCAATTTATTGAAATAGGTTCAACATTTTTCATTAACATTTTTGGTATCTGGTGGGAGTTATTTTTATTATTTGAGCAATGGCTGCTTGAGGTCCTGGGTTCTGCCAGCTTTCTATTTGAACACACGTCATGAGAGAAATATCAGGTCTTCTGTTCCCAGTTGGCTGGCTATGTTTGCCAGGTCTTCAGGCCTGATGCTAAAACATCTGCACAACAGCCAGGCAACTTGCATTCTCAGAAGGAGGTGTCAGCAATTGCAGCCCCCACTTTCTTGGTAACAGGTTTCGCACCATCCATCTACTTTCAAAAGACTAATGATGATCTTTCCCATTTGTAGCACTTTGTAAAAAGAGGAACTATTACATAACTTTAATGAATGTCCCTTTCTCTGTGACATGTTTTGTGTTATTGATAATAGGAGGCAGTTCAGTTTTGTGTGTAAACAATGGTTTCCTGTCCTTGAACCCACGTGAGAATATCTGCAAGCACAAAGACGAGGACACTTTACCCAAGTCACGTTTGTTATCCAGTTTTATAGCCCAAAAGGAATAACGTGATTGTGAATGGTGTTCTTCACTGTAAAATGCTTGGCTGATAAGAAAATACAAATAGCAGTGTGATGTAACTACCCAAAGCAACCAATCAGATCCTAATATTTTTTTATTTTTTTTTGTGTGGAGCATCCACAACATTTACTACATTTTGTGTATTTGTCGTATTTTTAAAGGAGAACTACAGCCAAAGCTCAGTTGGCTGTACTTCTCCTGTGGATCACAGGAGTGCAGTTCGTTCTGCACTCCTGTGACCTGTTTTTGGCAGACAGCTGGCTGACATCACAGAGCCTGTCCAGGCTTGGAAAGGGTCGTGACTATATGGTCTGGGATCTGCCCACATGCCTGGATCCGCACCTGGCTCAGGCTCTCAGCAAGCCGCTAAGAGCTTGAGCCAGCTGCTCCCACCCCCTCCACAGCCAAGCGCTCCAGGGAGTGTGGAGAGGCAGAGTAGAGAGCCGGTGACTGACCGCCACCATTTCTCTACTTACGGAAGCTGCGAGAACCGAGTAATTGGCAGTGTTTGATCACTCTGTTCTCAGTGTTAGAGCCAGTGAGGGACAGATGCTGCATCTGACCGATCCACCTAGGTAAGTATGATTCTGAAAAAAAGCAAATCCCATACTACTTTTTACTTCTTTTTGGTACATCTATGGAATACATGCATGAAAGTCCAGAAAAATTGTGCCAGAAAATAAGGTTTTTTTTTTTCCTACCTTTTATTCTTTGACATGACAATACAGTTCTGAATTCCTAAGCATGTGGTGTCAGCCCTGCCTGCTTCATTTTTGATGGATTACAAATCGCACAGACCTCTCCTCTTCTACTTCCTTAACTGCATTGAAATGTTTCATTCAAAGAACATTTGTTTGATTTTCTATTTGTTTTGTTGTCAACTGCAGTGACCGGAAAATGCAAAGGAGCAGGTTGGAATATGTTTCTAAAAGTAGTGTGCAGTCACTGTTCAGCTGACAAGTTTTTCACCCAGCTCCTTCAATTTTTTTTTTTTTTTTTTTTTTTTTTTTTTGAATGTTTCTGTCAGTTTGTCAAGGCTGGTCTTGCCAATAGAGCCAGAGCTTAAATTTTTGGCACTTCAGCAGGAATCGGCAAAACTTTAAGCCGTACATGGTAGGCTTAAAGTGGAAGTAAACTCCACTTTTGAACTTGTACCTACAAGTAGGCCTACAATAAGGCTATTCACACAACATACAGCCGCTGACATCACCAGGGCATGCGCTCTGATGGGACTGCATACCGCGTCAAAACCAAGGGCTCGCGCATGCGCGGGAGTGATGCCATAGTGGCCCCAACTATTCATGTAGCTGGAGCCCGGGAACCCAGAAGGAAGATCGAGTAAAGATGGCAGCGCTGGAGGGCTCCGTATACAGGTAAGTCTGTCGTAATATGCTAGTATGTGGTGAATAGTAATACATTATAACTTAAACCTGCAGGGGGGCCATTGTTTTTTTTATCTTTTTCGCGGTTTACTACTGATTTAACAGTTTTCACCAGAACAGTCATCTCCTTTTATAAGATTTCACCCCCCACATCTTGTTCTAGTGATAACTTAAATGTTGGATTTCCCATCACTTTCTGTCTGGGTGACAATGGTCACCAGGACAATTGGGGTGAATTTCCACAGCAGGGGCACAGACGGCAATAAAAATCCTTACAAAGGATGTTCTTCATCCCCGCTGTATCAAAAAAGGAAGACAAAAAAACGTTGGCTATTTATTCACATTAAGAAGGTGGAGACCTTAATAGGCGTTTGCACAGGGTGTAAGAACAGTTTCTTCTGGCTTCTTGCATGTGGCACTACAAGGTGACTCACGTGTTTGGTTTGTATTTCCCATGGAAGCATGTTACATCAACAGATGGTTCAAAACCACCAGGGGATAGAACTACTTGTTTCATGTTGTTTGTACGCCTGTCATGTTCAAGTAATCATTTCTGCTGTAACAGGAGTGTGTAAAGTGCAAAGAAATCTCTGCAGATCCGACATTGATAATATACAATTATGTATGTGTTTGTCATCTATATATTCTACAGTTTTCTGTATCCAGCCAGGCACCAGGACTGAAGTTCTACCATCATTATCCATCAATAAATAATATCGGTGTCCTGAGATTTCCTTACCTGAACCGTACTTTTTTTTTTTTTTTTTTTTTTTTTTAGTTTTTTTTATTGTTGCCCCATTACAAGTGTGTTTTGTTTTTTGTTTTTTTTTTATGTTTTGCTATTAAACAAATGTAAAAAAACAAAAAAAAAAAAAAAAACCTTGGCATTCACTATATGAAAGTGCAATAAATAGTAATCAGTCAGTGTGAGCTCAATAAATAGAGATCTCTCATTTCAATTGAGGGAGCAGTGTGAACATTTTTTGGCTCGCACACATGCAGGTAGAGAACAATTGGCAAATTCAGTTTAAACAAAACTCGTCAATATCTTGGCTATATTTAATGAAGGATGCACATGTGTGTTTTTTTTGTTTTTTTGTTTTTTTTTTTTGTTTTTTTTTTTTAACCCCCACCCTATGGAGTTTATATTTTTTATTAAATATACAGTTTCTGTTCTGTATTTCACTCCTATTAGGAAAATGAGAAGAAATTGTTGCTGCTACTGATGATATCATTATGTAATGCTGTCATCCGAAAAGTTATATCATTCCCTACTGTAGTTGGAAAGTGTTTTTAGTATTTTAGGTACTTTTTGAGTTTGGCAACATGTTGCATTTTATTGCATGAAAAAAGTAAACGTGCTCTGTTTGTTCCTCTATGGTAACCTTTTGTTTTTTTTCATGTGTTAGTAGTCTTTTATGTATCTTTCTTTCAGACACGATGTAGCTATCTTGTTCTCTAAAGCAATATTAGCAGCATGAAATTGATGTATATGGGGTTTTTTTGTGAAAAGTTTTAAGTACTATCCTTTATTGTGCAACTTGGAGGAACTGATCAGGAACATACCGTAGCTGCTGGCTCTTTAATAAAAATTACACTTACACTTGCCTGTCCAGGGATCCGGTGGTGTCCTCACCTGGGCCATTTATTTGCCAGTCTTCAAGTCCCCGTTGTTGGCATATTTGCACCTCACAGCCGGCTTTCCACTGCGCAAGCCTTAGCCCCACTGCATTTTGTGAATGGTCCCACAGCCTTCTTGGGACCTGTGACGTGTCCCAGAAGGCTATGGAGAAAGAGGGGGGCCAGAGGGCGATCAGAGTGAAAGTAGGAGCAGATAGCTGTTAAAACTAGATACCCGCTCCCCTCTAAAAAAGAGTGTACAGAGGTATCTAAAGAGTCCCAAAACAATAGATATTTATTGATGAAGGGGTTCAAGGAATTGTAAAAGCATAGAACATTTATGTATAAAGGGATCTACAGTGTTTGAAAACATATAATGTATATTTACATATAAAGCTTGATGAAGGGATCCAAGGAATCTCTAAGCCATTAATATTTATCTACAAAGCATTCCAAAGGGATCTGAAGCAGCTCAAAACCATAGATATCTATATACAAAGCCTGACAAAGGGACGTAAGGAGTCCTCAAACCATAGATATTAATTTATGTATGAAGGTGTCTAAGGAATCCCAAAAGCTTGCATCTTCAATAGCTTAAACTGGGTAATAAAGGGTATCCCTTTAACTCGAAACTTTCTACATCAATTGATAGCGTGCTACAATACTCTACTACTTTTTTTTGCAATGCCAATGTAACCCATATCTATTGAATCTTGGTCTGATGCACAGAATTCTGTACACAATACTGAGATGTTAATTACAATAGTATTGTCTTGAGGGGCCTGTTTACACTGTGAAGTGTTACTAAGGTGATTGAATGAGGGAACCTCACACATGCACTGTCAGCTTGGTTGTTTACTCCCCTCCCCCATGAGACTTCCCTGTTCATTGCTGTGCCATAAAAGAGCAATAAAATAAGGTAAAATGGCAGTGGATGTGGATCTTCTTGGGAGTCCTGTGGTTGTTTGTAGCATCCCCTTTGTTTCATTTACACCAAGAAGTTTAGCTTTTCTTTAGGGGGATAGTATAAATTAGTGGAATGTCACCATGCCCTCATTAAAGATGTCTGCTGACGTATAAGCCCTGAATGGATTCTCCATCACATCCTAGTAAATCATGTCCAGAAACGCAGTGAATGTGTGTGGGTTTATGCGGCAAGTGATCATTTGTCAGTTTAGGCACAGTGCTGCTTCTCAAATTCCATACTTTGTTCTGCTTTGCCTGTTGTCAGATATCATTTTCTAGTATGTGCAGTCACTTGCACTAAAATAGCTAATTTATTACACATCTCCTGATTTTCTGGGATGTGTTGGGAGTGCTGAGTGACTGTATAGTGAGTCAGAGCTTGCACAACGCAGAAGTCATCGGGTGGCAAAAAAAATTGGCAGTCGTGGTGAGCTACTGTTAAGAAGATAACTCTTTGTTGGTCAACATTTTCTTCTGTTGAGGCCTCTACTTGCAGTATGGAAGGCTGGGAGCCACTCTTGTAGCTTTACAACTTTTTTCCTTTAACACCTTCCAGCCCGGCCTATAGCAAAATGACAGCCGGGCGGAAGTTCCATTGTTCTGACTGGACATCATATAACGTCCTTCAAAACAAGCTGCTTGTGCGCGCCCCCACGGGCGATCAATGGTGCGGTGTGTCGCTTGGACACGCCGCATCTGATTACAATAAAGAGTCTATGACATAGGCTCTTTACACTGTGATCAGCTGTGATTGGGACACCGCTGATCACATGGTAAACAGGAAGTGCCAGTTATCGGCATTCCTCTACTTGCGCGAACATTGATTATCAGTGCAGTCCCATTAGCAATGTCTGCCAGTGCTGCATATCATTGTAGCCTCATCAGCGCTCATCAGTGAAGAAGAAAAGTTACTTATTTACACAATTTTGTAACAAACTAAGAAAAAACTTTATTTTTATTTTTTTTGTTGGGGTACAGCATTGCATGACTGCAATTGTCATTCAAAATGCGATAACTGAAAATTGGCCTAGGCAGGAAGGGGATGAAAGTGCCGGTATTGAAGTGGTTAAAACCTACCACTTATCAAGTAAGCATGTTCTGTTCCTATTGCATGGTTTGATTCCCTCAGTTCTTATCTTGCTTTAAGACACCCTGTCACCAGACCATTTGGTTCAACAGCAGTATTTCCATGAGATTACGTTGCATTTAAAAACATTTTTTGCATGGTATTTACCTGTAAAAGTTTTCCCTTGTGTAGGCATCCAAAAGGTCTGAGATGCCATCTTGAATGTGATGCCACCAGATTCGAGTAGGGTACACGCTATAAGAAAATCTGAAGAAAAGTTCAGCACAAGGCACAACCGTTCGATTTTCGTATAGTCTGTACACAACTTTCAACATTCGATGCAGACTTTCCAAACGAATATTTCTGAAGGGACAAACTCCAAAATTTTTCTCAGACGTGAACAAAATGAATGATTTTCATTTAATGTCTACTGTTTTCGTACTTGGCCAGATACGAAAGACTGCACATGATCAGAAACAATAAACTCCAAAAAAAAAAAAAAAAAAAAAAGCCTTTGTCGTATGAGAATTTTCGTACATTAGTTCCTCGGTTTTGACTTGCTGTGAAACATCAAGGAAAACCATAAGATCGTTCGCTTGATTTTCTTTGTGTGTACCCATCTTAAGAGCTGTAACGCAAGTGACACTTTATAATATTCCCCTTTGCTTCCTCAGCAGCTACATAAACGGATTGGGAATACCCCACTATGTGTTTAGGATGTGATCCCATTCACACAGCATACATAAACATTATACAAAAAAAAAAAAAAGAGAGAAAACTCAAACCGTCACTATAAAGAGCCACCACGAACATACAATGCAAGAGTCCAACTTCTGCATTTCTATCCATTTGTTAGAACAGTGTTTAAACCTAGTTTACAACTAATAATGCGGTCTTCCAGCACAGTAAAGACTACAGGTTAAAGAAGTTCTATGGTCTTAGCATACACTTTTATTATCGGCACTGTAATAGGAATACAAACAATAGGTATTCAAAATCCAATATAAGCTTACTTGGAGGAAAAAACTCCATTTCAAATTGTGAGTTCTGCCTGTCCGCATCTTTCCACAACTTCCTGGATTCCCTGCATGCTTTGCAGCTTCTCCTCTGCTGTTTACTTTCCATTTCTAAAGACTAAATGTCCCATGGTACCTTGCTGCCTGTGTTCCGTCAGATTAGGCGACCCGTCAGGTTTTGTAATGGAAGTGACGTTCCGTCACGGCTATCTTGGTACATCCTGCACTTGGCCACACTAAGCCTACAGTCTGAAGTCACCAAGCGGACATCTTTTTACACCCACTGAAAATCTTGCGTTTCACAATTACTTTTACCACTAAACTGAGATTTTATCGTCAAATACAGTGTTTAGAAATCCGTGATACTGTTTTGATGAATTTTAAAAGCAGCATCAAGCCTGCTGATCTCACACGTTTGCTGATCTGACAGAAGACCACTGCTTTTAAAATTCAACATCAAAACAGTGTCACGGACTTTTTAAATACTGTATTTCACTATAAAAGCTCAGTTTAGTGGTAAAAATAAATGTAAAATGCATAACTTTGGTAAGTGTAAAAAGATATCCGCTTGGCGACTTCAGACTTTAGGCATACTGCGGACAAGTGCGGTGTGTACCAAGATGGCCGTGACGGAGCGTCACTTCCGATACAAGATTTGATGGGTCACCTAATCTGACATAACACCTGCAAGCAGTGATTTCTGTATGGACACTTCTTTCTGAAACCCCTCCTCTCAATACCTCTGTAAGGTAGAAGACGTGGCTGAGGCAGCAGCCAAAGGTGTACACATGCTGCAGCAGGAATTAAACCACCTGTTGCTTGTGGTGGGTGGTATGGCAACCCATTCAAGTACATGGGGCCACTTTGCAAATGCCCCACAACTACATGCTTCTGCGAGGTCCAAGGATTTAAAGCAGGTGGTGAGAAAGCAACACAATGCTGCCTACTTTAACTCCTTGTTTGCTGTACTGCACAAGGCTGCAGGAAACTTGCAGAGTGGCCTCATTCACTTGAATGTGTCATGCTTTGCAGGTGCTACACCCACCAACCATGACAGGGCGTATAACTCCTGCTGCGACATGTTGTCACCCCTGGCCACTGCAGCTAAAGGGGTTGTGGTTGGGTGATAAAAAAACCTTCTTAACCATGGGGTTTTACCCCCCCCCCACTGCAATTGTAAATGAACCCTTACTGTTCGGAGCCCCCTATAAGGCTGCTTTCACACTGATATCCTGCGGTTTACCCACATCACAGGTGCAGGGCAGTGTACCTGCAGCTTATCCTGAGGGTTTGTTGCATTTAGCCATAGATTTCTATTATATCTTGCAAGTATGGTGCACTTTCTTAACCTCTCTGGCGGTATGATCTTTTCACATTTTTGCGTCTCAAAGTGGTACAATTATTTTGCATAGAAATTTGGCGTTTTTATATTGTAGTCCTGTAATTCCTAGCAATAACACACATCTGTCCACCAAGAGTCTAGTAGATATTCCGGGTATGATGAAGTTTTGAAACACAAAAATCATAAATGATGATGATGATAATAATATAAATAATTTAAAAATAATGATAAAATAAATTTCCCCACAATTCACTATCGCTCAATTCTGCAAGTGTTCTAATTTACTATCGCTGTTTTCTAGCTGGTCTAAAGCCACTTTTGACGTAAAGGGACACTTTTTGGCTTCTATGGACAATCTCAAGTTTCCAGGCAGAAAGAACAGTATATATAATATAAAACTGCATACAGGGCATTGGACAAAGCATTAGGGACAAAAGGGATGTGAAATAATTTCATACAGTACTTTGTAAGGTTACAGTACTTTATGTTATATGATTTTTACATTTTTTTAATTTGCTGCCAGGCTCCTCCCCCGTGCATCGTGACGCTCGCAGGGAACGGAGCCTGGCACAGAGAGGCTGCGGGAGGAGGACAGAGCCCGCAGACACAGTGGGGGACATCGCAGGATCCTCGGGACAAGGCAAGTATACCGCACCAGGATCCTGCAATGTAATCCCAAGTGTGGCTCGGGGTTACCGCTAATGGTGCTGAAATTTAACCCCGAGCCACACTCGGGAATACCGTCGGGGAGGTTAAAGTGGAGTTCCACCCACTTTTACAACTCTTCAGCATCCCTTACTAAACTGTGCACTGTAAACGAATTGGATATTTTTACATTTTTTTTCTCAGCACCTACTGTATATCTGCTGTATTCATTTTTCACTTCCTCCTCCCTGGCCGCGGCCCATCGCATCATTTCCTGTTTGCAATGCCTTCTGGGAAGGGGCGGCAACTTCCTCTGACACTGCCGTTGCTATGGAAACCTGACCTGAAACCTATTGCACTGCTTGTGCTGCACTGAGCATGTGCGAGATCTGCAAGGATGGGATCCAGGAAGAAATGCAGTCTGGCTTCAGATGGCCACGGCCTGCTGTAAGTTTTTATAAAATAACAAACTACTGCTATAAACTAACAAAACAGACCTTAGTTTACAGACTAACTTTACTAGAATACATTAAGCTTGTGTATTATAGGGGTATTTTTATTTAAAGAGTATAATTTCGGCCGGAACACCACTTTAAAGTGCACCAAAACTCCTGCATTCAGAAAGTGCACCAAACCTGCAGGATATAATAGAAATCCTATGGCTAAAGTCATCAAACTCGCAGGAAAGCAGTGTGTGGGTAAACCACAGCGCATCAGTGTGAGAGCAGCCCTATACAGTAAAACCTTGGATTGCAAACATATAGCGTTCCGGAGAAATGCTTGTAATCCAAAGCACTTGTATATCAAAGCGAATTTCCGCATAAGAAATAATGGAAACTCAGATGATTCGTTCCACAACCATTTATTCATAGGTCCCTCAGTTTATAGTCCATATAAAAAAAGATTATAGCAATGTGATGGTTTGTGTAACCATAAAATGTCAATCCACAAATGGCAGCCTCCACCAGGGGATTAGAAGTAAAATCCAGCAGGAGCTACAGAGTATAAAAAAAAGAGAGGCTCCTCTGTGTAAATAAGGTTACGTTTAATGAAGGTACAACATTTAACAACTAACATGGTTGATGATTAAGAGACACATCTAAGCATGCAGGCATCTGGGGTTAAGATGTCCACATAGATCATCCTCTGTACCGCCGGCTCTCACCGATGTCAGTCTGCAATCGTGACCAGGAAGACTACCCGGCAGTAGAGCGATTTTGAAAGTGAGGCTTGAAGTGCTCGTTGAAGGGGTGACTTCAATGGCGGTCCGGAGGATGGTCTGTGTGGACAGCTTTACCCGGATGCCTGTTTTAATCAACCATGTGACTTGCTAAATGTACCTTCATTAAATGTAACCATATCGCTACACTTGGAGGCGCCTCTTCTCTTTTAAACTCAGTTGTGACATGATGCTACTTGTATATTAAGACCTCGCTTTTATATCAAGTCAAAATTCATTTAAAAAGTTTGCTTGCCTTTGGCTTGTCCAAAAATGCTTTCAAACCATGTTACTTCCAGCTGTTGCAAAACTACAAGTCCCATCATGCCTCTGCCTCTGGGTGTCATGCATGTGGCTGTCAAAGTATTGCTATGCCTCATGGGACTTGTAGTTCTGCAACAGCTGGAGGCCCGCTTATTGAATATCCCTGTTCTAAACCAAGGTTTTACTGTACTATTATTGTATTGCTTCACACTGACCTGAAGAACTCCTCTTTTCTGCTGCTGGCACCACTCTGGAGACCGCTAGTCGGGATAAGAGGTGGAGTGCAGTTGGTATCACTCCGCATGGGACAGGAGCCAGAACTACAGAGGAGGGATTGGCTTATGCGGCTCTTGCTCCCTACTACAGATCCAACTTTACTAGTCCTTCTGCATTGCACTCTGTTTTTTAATTTCCGGAATACCAGGGACTGTGCTCTACCTGTCACCTGTTCAGATCGCAATCTACAGGTCGCTGACCCCCGTTCTACATGTATGACTGTTGGATTCATTAGGACCCTATAAACCATAATGTCTGGCTAGACAGAAATCCTATTTATTGGGGTTGAAGACCTGATAGGCTTTTAAACAGGAGCTATGGATAGAAAAATAGTGCTGTGTGTCCTCTGATAAAATCTTTTCCCAAGGTACTGCTGCCTCAATGGTTTTATGTTTAAAGTGAACCTACAAGTCTGCAAAAAGCAATCTTTGACACGTCACAAACTGCAGCTGTGTGTGTGTGTGTGTGTGTGTGTGTGTGTGTGTGTGTGTGTGTGTGGTCACTTTCTCCAGTGCTTCCTAGTCATGATGCTTCCTCTTCTTATGGATGGAACTCCAGGAAACCTAATGATCTTCTCTTCTGCAACAACTAACTGCTTATTTAGGTCTAGGGGACTTGGTAAAGCAAAGTGCTCAATGCTAGGTTGTTCAGGGTGTAGAAGTGGCTGGCTTAGGCTTTCAGCAGTGCACTGAGAGGCTGAGCCAGCTGTCAGTCAGGCATGTGGGCGGGTCCCAACATTATTGGTATCCCTGCAGAACCTGGACCAGCTCTGTGATGTCAGCCAACAGGGGCTAAAGCCTGCTGTCGGCTAAATCTGGGCCACAGGTGTGCAAAGCTTTGGCCATACTTTTCCTTTAACAGAATTTTGCTCCATTGCTAGTGTCTTCTACTGTTTATCCTTGATGGCGTTGCTCAGCCATTCACTGGAAGCTTTGTATTCTATGAATACAAAGCCTCCTCCGATTGGCTGAGGTGGAGATTGTGAATGTCATCTGCTCGACTCTCTGCCTCACACACAGGAAGTTTTTGTATTCATTCATAGACCCTCTTTTGTTTCAGGAGTAGGACCGGTAGCGGCGAAGACGATTGGGTCCTCTCTCCTGTGTGGCTGTCAAGTGAGGGGAAGATGGCCCCCCACTTGGCCCCATAGCATTAACTGGTGGAAGCGAAGTCAAACATCACTTCCGCCCAATGCTCTAAAAGTAGAGCTGCACAATTTATCGTTAAAAAATCGTGATCTCTATTCAACCCCCAGGACGATCTCTATTGCAGAGTTTGCCAATTCTTTCATTTAACAAGTGGAGAGACTTAGCCCCGGTTCACACAAGGGCGACTTGTCAGGCGACTTAGCCGCCTGACAAGTCGCGTTCCATTCTGTACTATGGAACCGTTCTAATAGGAACGACTCAAGTTGCTCTGACTTAGAAAAAGGTTCCTGTACTACTTTGGGACGACTTCAGGGTGTCTTGCATTGACTTCTATACAGAAGTAATTTTGCAAGCCGCCGCTGAAGTTGTGTGCAGGTCGCATACAGAGTCGCGCTGCAAGTTGGGCTGCCCCTGTGTGAACAGGGCTTATCTGCTCACTCAGCTGTCAAAAGAAAACATCTGGGCAGTCTGCCAAGTTTTTAACATGAAACATTGTAACCAACTCTTCTTTCTTAGATCAAAGTGATAAACTTCTGTGTAAAGAAAAAATCCATGCAGTCTGCCAAGTTTTTAACAATGTGTGAATGCAGGAAGTTTAACCACTTAAAGTCTAAATCTATTTCTGACACTTGTTTCTTAAGTTAAAATCAAGTAATTTTCTAGCAAAAAATATTGGAGATTTTTAAGAGTAAAAGTTTGTCGCCATTCCTCAAGCGGGCGCAGTTTTGAAGCGTGACATGTAGGTTATCAATTTCCTCGGCGTAACATTATCTTTCAAAATGTACAAAAAAAAATTGGGCTAACTTTTACTGTTTTTATTTTTTAATTAAAGTGTATTTTTTCCAAAAAAAGTGCGCTTGTAAGACAGCTTCCCCAATACGGTGTGACAAAGTATTGCAACAACCGCCATTTTATTCTCTAGGGTGTTAGAAAAAAATATGTATAATGTTTGGTGGTTCTAAGTAATTTTTCTAGCAAAAAAAAAATGATTTTAACTTGTAAACAATTGGAAATTAGGCCCAGTCCTTATGTGGTTAAATTGCCCCTGTAACCAAGTGCAATTGACACTTCTGTTCTAATGTGCGGCCATGTTACAAATTAAAAGTGCCTTTTTGCTGGCTTTAGCTGCACCCTAGTCTCAAGCCCAATTTATGGGCATTCCTGTGGGGAGAGGTACAGCCAGCACTGATCCTCCACCTCTAAGCTGAGTTTACTTTTACTAAATCACTTCTGCAGGGCTGTGTGATAGAGCCATCGACTGCTAGTAAGTTATAGGGCATCAGCAGCTCTGTCACACATAAGCCTTGTTTGTTCATGATAGTATTGGCGCTTCGTTCTTCTGTACTATGATGAATGAACCAGTCAGGGCTGTCGGCATCTTGTATGACTAAGCCCCGCAGTGCTGCCTGTTCATTCATTGTAGTAAAAGACCTATTAGTGCTGCAATGGTGTGTGTGATCCATTTGCTGGGGCCCTGTATATACAGGCAATGACAAATGGACACTGTCACAGGCTGTGTGATCTGTTGTGAATGGTGGTGCCGGACTCTAATGCGGCCCCTGCTGTCAGAGATCAAAATAGTCACTCGCAAATCCTTCTCCTTTCTAGCAGTGTTGTCGGAAAATGGGGGGGGGGGGGGATTGTCAGATCATGCATCTTGGCAAAGTATAGACAAGCACTTGGTTCCCTAAGATTATAACAAAAAAAAGTTTAAAATGGTTTGAGAATTCTTCTTTAAGCAGGTTTAACTTTTTAGAACATTCCAGGAAAACACAGAATATACATTAAATAAAGTAGCAAGCCTTCTCAAATGAGCATATAGTAGATAACGTTTACAGATCTGTTGTAAATGACTTTAGAGAGCCAGTTCTAGCAGCATGTTTGTTTGCATTGAACAATAAAACCCGATTTTACGCAGATCATCTTCTATTACATAAAGGTTTGAGTACGGTCTCTGGGAAAAGTCACTGCGTTCACCGGATTATCTCAACATACAATCACAATTTGATACACAATGTAATTCTTTCTTTGTGTTCATCTTATCCTTCTATTGCTGTGCTAAGAGCTGAATTTTATTGCCTAACACAGATTCTGGGCAATGACGTTCACTTTCTAATAATGTGTATACGGTAGGCTGGAGACTTGCTGTACATGGTGTACCTCTCCCTAGGTAGGCGTTTGCATTTTCGAACCTGGTTTCAGGACATGGCTGTCCTCCTTATGTTTATTTACTGTTTATGGTGTTATCATTGGCATCCCTCAATGCCATGTGACTTGATGATGGAGTGTTTAGTTTGCCCAGAGCTATCTCTGAAACATAAGTGAAAGTTATTCAGAATTATTATTTACTTTGAATACATTTGTGTTTTATTAAATTGTTGTCTTTAGAGCTTATTACGTAAAACCTGGAAGGTGCACTCCTTATTCAATAGGCTTTAGATTGTTGGCTTCATTCTGTTTGACATTTTGCTTAATGTGAAAAGATCAGTGCATGACAATCAGTGGTGACCCATAGCAACCAATAAGAAATCGTCCCAACATTCTTAAGATGTATATAACAGTAAACCGCGCTAAATAATGAGTAAAGTCCAATTAACAGTCGGTGAGATAAAGTTCAATTGAAGTCCAGAACAAAACAATAAATTTCTCTATGTGATGAGGTGGGGAATATATGGAAGATAACTGTGTGGTGAAATGCTTACCAGAACGTAAGCCAAATCAGACGGATGGCTTAAACCCAGCCCAGGCTTTTGAGAGCGCTCCAACATGGACAGGATCTGTCGCACTCATACAGCAGAACGGGTCCACATAGGTTTTAATCAGAAAAAAATATAAAGACCATAGCGTGATATTGACATAATAATATTAAATCAAAAAGGGAAAAAAAGGAGAGAGGTTGTGTAAACACAAATAATCATGAAAATCATAAGTGCATCCTGAGTGCGTAGCAAATCAGGAACGTGAAAAATAGTAACATGCAACATGCAATGAATGGTGTCCTTAAAAGTAAAGTAAAAACACCAAGTATATCTGCTTATCAGAAAATAGCATTAGACAAGCAGACAAAAAAAACGGAAAAAACACCAGGTGCACAGACAAAAGGGGCCGCTTACCAGATGGCAAACTAGTGAAGATATAGTCAGCTGTAGGCTTACTGCCTCCGTGTAACCCAGAGTATAAACTCAATTGGACCCATAGGGGTTCCTGCTCACCAGAAAATTGATTGGAAATAGCCCAAAACGAAACCTTGGTGGTGCCACCGCGATCCCGTCCTGGCAGGCTCTTCACAGGCTCAAATACGCATATGTATTCAAAAAGGAGAAGCAGCCAATAGCATAATATCGTTGAGACTCCAATTTATTAAAAAGCAAACACATTTAAAAAACGAAAAACAGCACAGCCGGCCGGCACTCAAACAGCTCCCGTCCACAACAGGGCAACGTGGTGACGTCAGCACATCCCTCCCAGACGCGTTTCGTCACAGGTTGACGTTCTCAATGGGGAACGTTCTTAAGATGTAGTAGAAGTTGATATCTAGCTGTTTGAGCCAATGATCTTATAACGTTTATAGACTCGTGGTAAGTGTTATTGCCATGCACATTGCACATCGTATGCATGGCATTTTGGAAGAACCTGTATCTCTGACAATGTGGCATCAAGTAGAGCAGTGATTCTTAACCCTGTTCTCAAGTACCCCCAACAAGCCATGTTTTCCTTTTATCTTGCACTGGTGCTTTAAATCGGTCAATGGCTTGGTATTTTGAACAGCTATTTTTATCTAAGAATCTCCTAAAACATGGCCTGTTGGGGGTACTTGAGGACAGGGTTGAGAATCACTGAAGTAGAGGATTTGTGGTATCATAGCTACTTCTGTACTTCTTGGAGTATGTACTTGAAAGACCTGTTTCTTTTTGTCCTGGAAAACTGCATATATGTTCATTCTGTGCCAGTGAGAGCAAAATCCATTGTTACTAGGCTATTTTCTATCCAGGTTGAATATTTTTCATTCATAAAGCGTGAATCAAGAAAATACTGCATTATAGGCACAAGATGGAGCTGGGAATCCATAGAAAATACATATTTATGCCATACCAAATTATTTGGTGGAGGGGGGATTATGGTGTGGGGTTGTTTTTCAGGGGTTGGGCTTGGCCTCTTAGTTCCAGTGAAGGGAACTCTTAAGGTGTCAGCATACCAAGACAATTTCATGGTCCACACTTTGTGGGGACAGTTTGGGGATGGCCCCTTCCTGTTCCAACATGACTGCGCATCAGTGCACAAAGTAAGGTCCATAAAGACATGGATAAGCGCGTTAGGGGTGGAGGAACTTGACAGGCCTGCACGGAGTCCTGACCTCAACCCGATAAAACACCTTTGGAATGAATTAGAATGGAGACTGTGAGCCAGGCCTTCTTGTCCATATCAGTGCCTGACCTCACAAATGCGCTTCTGGAAGAATAGTCAAACATTCCCATAGACACACTTTTAAACCTTGTGAACAGCCTTCCCAGAAGAGTTGAAGCTGTTATAGCTGCATTAGGTGGGCCAACTCAATATTGAACCCTATGGACTAAGACTGGGATGCCATTAAAGTTCATGTGCAGACAGGTGTCCCAATACTTTTGATAATAAATTGTATATTGAATAATTAAATATATATTTTTTAACTTTTGGTCAGATACCATCCTACTCCACATATCAATGCAGATTTCAGATGTGTACTAGTACTGAAATCATTTCAGAAACCTCTCTTGCATTTGGCTTGCTTGCTAACTATGACCTTCATTATACGGTGCTTCCTGTGCACTGTACATATATATTACAGCTACAGACTTGCTGTCCACTACATTAGATAAGGTCATGTTTTCAATGGGCTCTTCCTAGTCTACACACTGGAAAGCGATGACACTGCAGGAAGTAGATAATATGGGAGGGGTGCAATTTACAATGACGTGACGGCTGAAATGACCGATAGCTGCTTTTTTGATGTGCTGCGATTTGATCACTTTGAAAACAAACCCCATTCTAATTATGTACATCATCACTTTCTCAGAGCTCTGCCTGCTGTGACTACTGTCTGTCTGTAGGCATATCGGGGATATAGACAGAATCCTCCTATAGGCACTACCTACAGGCCTAAACTTAGCTTTTCCGCTTCTATTATCCTGGATAAGCACCTGACCTGTGATTAAGACTTCTCTTTGTAGTGTTGGTTCACTTTTAGAAGAATTCTGGTTTAGTACCTGTATCCGCTTACAGGATGACAAATGTAATTATTGTACCTGTCATAGATTCTACTTCCCATTCATAATATCAGATTTCTGTCTAAGTGATAGTTGTACTACAAATTTTCCTTCTCTCTTATGGTTGTGGTGGTTTTTCACTTGCTGTACATTTGAAATGTTCTTTTATTTCATTTACAGGTTTCTCTTTTGGATTCAAAAAGAAGCATGAATATTGGAATATTTCTAAAGCAGTTTAAAAAGTGAGTTATAAATTATATACATATAAAAGGGATGATTTACTAAAACCACAGAGTGCAAAACCTGGTGCAGCTCTGCATGGCAGCCAATCGGCTTCTAACTTCAGCTTGTTCAATTAGGCTTTGACAAAAAAAATACTGGAAGTGGATTGGTTTCTATGCAGAGCTGCACCAGATTTTGCACACTCCACTTTTAGTAAATCAACCCCATAGTTTCTGTAAAGTATTTAATGCCGCATGACAAAATATGAAAACTTCCAAAGGCTTAAAGTGCAACTAAAGGCAAAACAGAGGGTCCTGTCTTTTTACCATCCTATCAGGAAGATTTTCCTTCATTTCCTGTCCAAAGCAGGAAGGAAGAAATCCCTTCAAAGTAAGGGAATTCCTCATTGCCACCAGAACTAGTGTCCCCATTGAACGTTTTTCCCCTCTATTCCTGTTATGCGATTTATCTTTCACTCTAGTGATGACCATAAAAGGGACAAATGAAGAGGATGACATCTCCCTCCAAGGGCACAGACAGGCCATTTTTTAAAGGAACATAACACATTCTCTGATTGGGCGAGCTGGAGATTGGGACTTCACTGCACCTCGTCCAATCAAAGGATGCCTTGTGTTAAAATGCAGGGCTTTCTGTAAATGGCAGCAGTTCAGGGCAAGTGGGTTTCTTTGGTCGCTATGCAGAAGTGAAAAGATGCTCAGCACAAGACCCAGAAGAGTGTGGAGATCACAGTAGTAGCACCACCTACTACAGTGATTGTCACTTTCCACAGTGGTCCCAAGCATGACATATGCATACTTTGTTTTATTTTTTTAATGAAATCTCTGTCCTGATTGAGGAGATTGCTCTTCTTTTACTGTCCTGTAGACAGGAAGTGAGAGGAAATCACCCTAGGGTAAGGAAAATCACTACTTGGGCAGTTGTCACTGGAATAAATGTCTCCATTGATTTCTGCTCATTTCCTGTTTTGGTTACCTATCAAAATTATGACTTTTTCCTTCACTTTCATTCCAGGTGACAATGGTCACCAGGACAATTAGAGAGGGTGCATCTACCTAGTGGGCACGCAGTCTGCCAAAACAACCTAACTGGGGTTCTGACCTCTTACCACTCTATCCAAAAGTAAAAAAAAAAAAAAGTATTTCAATTTTAAATAAAAAGTATTTTCTACTGAATTGTGTTCTCGCTGCTTCTGCTGACAGGTCCGCTGATCGTATCATTGATGATATTCGGACGGGACAGTGTGATTTATATGACAGTGAGGCACTACAAGACCTTCTTAAGCTGTCTCCAGAGCCAGAAGAGGTAAACTATTCTATATAATGTACATTATGCATTATTCCACATAGTAGTATTCTTGTATGCATACCTGCACATTGTGGCAGACTTACCTCCTTAATTTGCCCTCCTCCAGCACTGGTTGCTCCATTCTCTTCTTCACCACTGACACTGGCTTTAACCATTGGGTGGCCACTAATGATGAAACTCTTGTATGTGCGAGCTGGAGTTGCATAATCCTGACTCCTGTTCTGGACATCTTACAGATGCTTAGAGTGTAGTACTGTATATGCTGCAAAAAGTATACAAAAAGAAAAATCCTAGTAGAAACAGAATGGAGTTATTGACAGATAATTGTCTAATAGATTTTTTTTAAATTTAATGCAGGGTCTCCAAACTATGATCCAAGGGCCACATCCGGCCCGTAGCTAGGGTCAGTGGGTTATCCTCAATATGCACAGGTTAAGGATTCAGTTCAGCAGAGGCAGCCTATGGTCTCTGCCACCACCCCCAGTCTCCAGTAGAGGTTCCCTCTTGTTGTGTCATCATCCCGATTTACTGGTTGCTAGTACCACTAGGAAGGTCCTTCATCCAGACCTACTCTACCTTACAACTCCCACCATGCTCCTAGAGCCCTACAGTGGTAAGGAGCACTGTGTTCAAGACCCTGGGGGCTTTGTTAGGGGGGCACTCTAAAGGGGGCCCTGAGGTAAGGGGGGATTCTGATGTAAAGAGGGACTTATTCATTTATAAAACAGATTTTTCTAGGCCTGTGAATATTGGTAAATCGTACAATGTGGCTCTTGTACTAACAAGTTTGGAGACCCCTGATTTAATGGATAATAGTGCATTGATGATTTTTTCCTCTGTCCCTTGAGATCAGCTTTAATGGATCAGATATGTGGTGGTGACATTCTACATTAGTGCTTTAGTTGTGCAATGACTTTGCAGTAAGGTTGCTGTTCTTGGCAGTGAAGGTGTTAGTGATAAAGCCTCTGATCTCATTACTGACGTAATTCTGTTTCATTGATAGGTGAGCCCTGTGCTGTGTGTCTTTATTCCATGTACTTGTGACTTGTATGTACAGTTACAGAGCTCTTCTGTAGAAGACCTGTATTATACAGACCTTAACCCAGCACAAGAGCATTTTGAAACACTGACACCTTGCTGTAAAGTTTCAATTACCAAAACATTTTGGAGCCAAATCGTCTAGCTCTTTTCACTTTTTTTCCAAGGTTATCTGTGTGTCCCTTTTGTTATGTGCTCATTTACTTTGTCGGAGCGTCAAATAACCTGTAATCAATATTCTAAGCTGGAAAAGGCAAATCCTGTTAGGTCACCAAATTCCAGTGTTAGTGTTTCCACTTGCTGCTCAACACCCTTCCTGTCTCCAACTAGATAATTCAGATGACAGTCACAGCAAAGTAATAAAATTCATAAATATAATACAGTGTCTGTTAACGAGACACAAGGCTATTTTTACAGGTATAAAGCCGTAAGAATGCCTGTGATATTTTGTGCTATTGTCGCTCTGTGTTTATCTTCTATTCTAGATCTGGGGACTTGGGTTTTACCTCTTCTCCAGTGAGGTCCAGATACAGCAAGCAGTGTGAAGTGACATATTCAATGAACGAATGTACCAGATTTTTTTTAAAGCGGGGCATAAAGTGTGTAATAGTGTAGATCTTTCAAATCCAAAGCTTGTGGGCTCTGAAACAAATACAGCATCTCATATGACTTTATAGATATCAAAAAGGGCATAGACTGATTTTTAGAGTGCCCAGAGATTACTTCCTACATGGTTATTAAATACATACTTTTATCAATAACATTTAAACAATCACACTTATAAATGCAGTCATTATGCCTCTATCACATAGAAATCACCTAGCCAACATTCATTGACAATTGAGATATCACCCTAATGTGACTCAGGTCAACTTGCTATATCCAATGTTCACCTTTACATTGTCTATAACAATTGTTATAGTAGACTAGGGATCCTTATTCCTCTACAAATTTTGCAAATGTAGTTTGCTTTCTCAGGAGGATGATTGATGCTAAGGCCTTGTTTACATGGTCATCATACTACAGTGATCCATACATGCCCATGCAGGCAGTCCCATTCATATCACAGCCACTACTCCCAGTTTGAGGAAATAAAATGTAGCGCATAAATTGTGCAAAAAAAAAAAAAATTTTACAATCAAGAAAATGGCTGAAACACAAATGTCCATAAGTGATATACACGTTAGTGATGAAACTTATAAGTCTCTAAATAAAGGTAAATAAAGTCCGGTGAGTAAATAGAACAGCAAATAAGCATGGGATATCCCCCTGGGAATGGTATGTGGATGTAAAACGACAAATGTTCCAACACAGGTATATCATCGGATCATCCCAAAGCTGTATCTCACAACTGCATGTACCTTGGTGAAGATGGTGTGTAAGAAACTCTTACCAGATATAGTGGACTCCCTTGTCAGCGACAGGGAGTCATTCGGGCGGGTTGCCTCTCAGGGCCAGAAACACGGACATCACAGCTCTGCGAACCTTCTGGGTCAAGCTCTGTGTGGATCTCCCGGGGCCGCCAGGTGGGTCCTCCCAAAGGATGGCCGAGGTGCGAATCAGAGGGAATGATGCCTCACGTGAAAAGTTGAAGTGAAGACTGGTTTGATCTCTCAGTTGGTATGTGGAGAAAAAATAAACAGGCTCCACATAGCGTAGATGAGCAAAGTGGGATTTTTATTGCTAAAAAAGCCAGGCAATAATAAAATGTGATCACAGGGTATAAAAACAAAGTTGGGCAACAAGAAGGATGCTGAAAGCGCCCGACGCGTTTCGATCGATGGATCGTCTACTGGGGCATACAGCATCCCCTCCAAGTTGCCTTATATTTATGAGAAAACATTCAAAGAAGCAAATTGTATGTGTTGTCAAACAGCCTTCCCCATTGGATGAGTGGGGTCACCTGATCGCACCTGGCTAAACCTAGCAGGTGTGTAACATCATTAGTTTGCATTGGTGGTATATGATTAGCCTATTGGGTATCACAGAACAGACTTCATATTAAACAACAATTAAATTGTACAACATCGGTCCATATAAACTTTTAATATTGGTGAGGAAATAAAGAGCTGAACCTTCTAGCCTAGTGCTTCCATTGCTGACACTTCTGTGTTTGTTTAAAACTGCAGAGGAGTCAGTGCCAATCAGAGACTCCATATCAGGGGACGGGCGGAGCTGACAGCCAATAGCTGCAGAGACAGGAAGTCTCGGTCGGCGCCGCCCAACCTCCAGGTGACAGACACAAGGAAATGACGTCAGGGCGCAAGGCACGCCCGACGTCCGTCCCCTGTCACATGACGCTTCTCTCTGATAGTCCGAGAGAGAAGGAGGGAGGAGGGATGTACGTAAGACCGGACGTTCCCGACGCCGGTTCATACGTTCCTCCCCCGTGTCCCCGGAAGTGACATTCAATCCAGGCGATGACCGGAAATCCCACCTGGATGGTGGGAAACTGGTAATCATTGCCTGAGGGGTAAAAATTAAATGACACCATCTAAAATGGGACAGTGCATATAGGGGGGAGCCGAGCAGTGAAGAGAATAGCCTCAAAACAGAACAGTGCACAGCTACCTCTCAAAAATTAAAACTTAAGGGACCACAAAAACACAATTAAGTAAATAAAATATCATATCAATGATGGCAAAAGACCCCAAGATAAAATTAAAAACATTTCTGGTCAGAACAATAAACGTGATGAAGTAATTAGAAAAATAAAAAATGTTTCCAAAATTATACAGTAAAGTAGATATAAGACAATTGCAGCTAACCGGCATGCAATGTGGACAGTGCTCCTGCCAGTGGATGAACCCCAGAAATGGGGAGGATATAACTCACCCCAAACACCTAATGTGAGCGCACCCCCCAGAAATGCGCCCCCATGGGGAGGACCAGAGAAATATAAAAACTAAAAATGTGTAATAAAAATAAAAAATAGTGTTTTAAGAAGGCATCATAAAAATGCATGTGATGTTATGATTAAGGAACCAAGTGGGTGCAATGTAAATAAAGCTAAGATGAGTTGATGAACGAGTTGAGGTCCCACTCAACGTTCAACCCAAACGGAAAGAAGGACCTCAACTCGTGGATCCAGTACGTCTCGAGGCGTGAGACCCCTCGCAGGCGTGACTCACCTCTCCAGTGCGGAATGAACCTGTCAATAACTTGGAACAAGGTTCCAGTGGGGTCCTTGTCGTGGTGTTCCAAGTAGTGACGTGGTACCGTATGCTTGTCCCTGCCTTTTTTGATTGCCGTCACGTGTTCGTTGACACGAACAGAGAAAGTTCTGATCGTGCGACCCACATACTGCTTATGGCAGGGACAAGTTATCAAATAGACAATGTATTGTGAGGAGCACGTGGTGAAGTGCTTCATGGGATAAATCCGGGAAGTGACCGCGGACTTAAATGTGACGCTCTTGCGTCTTCCCCCGATGTTATGAAGGCAGACCCGACATTTACGACAAGGGTAGTAACCTTTGCATTCCTGAAAAAAAGACACCTTCTTGGGGGGGGTCTATTATGTTTGGGGCGATCTGTCCCTGAATGGACCTAGCTCCTCTGAAGACCACCGAGGCCCGGTTGGGCAGAACGGGTCCAAGTAGTCTGTCATTCTGTAATATTCCCCAATGTTTTTGGATAATACCTTTTGATCTGATTGGATTGAATAGAATGGGTGGTAAAGAAAGATAACTTTGCATTAAATGTAGTGTTGTCTTTAGGGCGTTCTGTGAGCGTTGCCTGTCTTTCAATGAGCAAAGCTCTATTGATTTCGCTGTCTAAAAGGTGAGGGTCGTAACCCTTATCAAGGAATCTACCCCTGAGAACTTTGGATTGGGATATAAAGTCCGAAGTTTGGGTACAGTTGCGCCTCAGTCTCAAAAACTGGCTGCGGGGCACAGACCGAAGCCATTGTTCACGATGACAGCTGTCGATCGGAATGTACCCATTCCGATCCGTGGGTTTGAAGTAAGTACGGAACTCCAAGTGTTGGTGCACAACTGAAATTTCGAGATCGAGGAAATGTACTTTGGTTGTACTGGCTTCAAAGCTCAGCGAAATCCCCCTATCGTTGGCATTAAGAATACTCATGAAGCCCTCAAGGGATGCCAGATCTCCTTCCCAAAGGAGGAGGATGTTGTCTATGTACCTAGCCCAAAGGACCAACTCGGGTCTCCGGGCGGCATAGACGACATCCTCCTCCCACTGGGCCATGAAAAGGTTAGCGAGGCTGGGGGCGAATTTGGCCCCCATAGCCACACCCCTCTGTTGTAAAAAGAATCGGTCTTGAAACCAGAAGTAGTTATGCCTGGTTGCGAATTTTAACAGCTGCATGATAAAGTTTCGCTGTAATGTAGGTAGTCTTCCATCTCTGGAGAGATGGTTTTCGACTGCCTCGAAACCGAGGTGGTGTGGTATGCAGGTATATAATGCTGCTACGTCAGCTGTTACTAGGAGAGTACCTTTTTTGATTGAAACCGATTCCAATAATTTGATTGTGTCTCTGGTGTCTTTCAGATAAGAGGGGGTGGTTTGAACTAGAGGTTGTAAATAAAAGTCCACGTATTTGCCAATCCTCGCCGTAACCGAATCGATCCCGCTGACAATAGGTCTGCCGGGAGGATTGGTGGGGTTCTTGTGAACTTTAGGGAGGTAGTATATGGCGGGAATACGTGGTACTTGGGGGACCAAAAAGCATTTTTCCTTTTTATTGAGAATTCCCAAAGAAAAACCTTCCTCAATCAATTCCACAAGGGCCTTTTTAAAGGAAACTGTGGGATCCCTCGGGATACACTGATAAGTGTCGGAATCGCTTAAAATCCTATTCATCTCTTTAAGATAATCTACTCTGTCCAGAACAACAATTTCCTCACACGTTTTTATGGTTTTTGTCACCCTGTATGTAGCTGCTCCGCACCATTTTTTGTATTTAGCGCAGTGTATACTTTTATCATCACTACTCCCAGTTTGACAGCTTTTTTAGTGCGTATGCGGGGGGCCTGAATGCAGACAGGAAACGCTGTCCTTGCACAGGTATACGCTGTATAAACCTGTGTGAACAAGGTCTATTTCTGTATTAAACATAAAGGCAATTACTAGAAAATACATCCTGTTTATGAATATCAATTCACATTTCATAGTTGTGTGATGTCCAATGCCGAATTACTGCATTATGAATTTTAGAATAAGATGCAAACTGTAAACAATGGGAATTCTCCTTAACAGGAAACTGGACCAACCTTCTTAAAATGGTCCTTTTGGTTTTTGGAGAGAGAAAAAAAGAACATGGAGTGTCTAATGCTATATTCAGTGCTTTTTTTTCAGCAGGAACATAGGAGAAAGCAGTTCCAGCACTTCCAGCAATGAATGTAATGACAAGGGGTGCTGGGGAGTCTGTGACTCTCTTGTTGAGGGAGGGTCTATTGTTACTAGGAAGGATTTACTGTTGAGGGAGGGTCTATTGTTACTGAAGGGTCAATTGTTGCTGGCAAGGATCTACTGTTGAGGGAGGGGGTCTAATTGTTACCAGCTGCTGGAAGGTCTATTAATGCTGACTGCTGGAAGATCTATTGTTCTTAGTGGGGGTCTATTGTTGCTGAAGTGGATCTATTGTTGCTGGGGTTATTCTTTTGCGGAAGGTATGTTGTAGCTATAGCTATCTATAGACATATAGTTGCTGGGAGTGCTATTGTTGCTGACAACAGGGGGGTAGCAAAGGTCCCGGATCCCCTTTGGTCTGAGAACCTCCAGAGTTAGGGTCAGCTGACATCCTTCTGTTTAGAGTGGGTTACAAGGCATGGTGGGTGTAATGCAAGGTAGATTCATGGGCGCCAGACAGTTCTTGAATGCCAAGAGATTTATTTTCTCAAACAGAACTGTGGGAGAGAGGGTTTGGGGCCAGGACACCCTTTAGTAGTTGCAATGGTAATTAGCAGACTCCGAGACTTCTATAGGTAGACTACCATGCAGGGAAAGGCACCCAGCAGGACACCACATCTGCATATGTAGGGTTGCTGTCTCCTATGGCAACAGTCTTTTATAATAGTTTCTAACACAAGTTGTAAAGAACTTCTGTACTTCCTCTACAACAGTGGTTCTCAACTCCAGTCCTCAGGACCCACCAACAGGCCAGGTTTGCAAGATAGCTGAAATACATCACAGGTGATATCACTTGCTGCTCAGTGATTGCAGTATTCTAGTCTGCATCTCCCCAAGGAAATACTTAAAATCTGGCCTGTTGGTGGGTCCCGAGGACTGGAGTTGAGAACCACTGCTCTACAATCACCTCTTGTAGATCTTCACTCCACTGAGCTCCCAGTCTCTTCTCACTAGACTTGCCGATCCACTGCCACTGGATCTCCTGAGCTCTTCCAACCTTCTCATTGAGTATCTTCCTCAAGCGTCACTCCCGCTTCCCTGCTGGGTCCCTAGCTTGGCACTCACAGATACTCCTCAAGCGTCACCCCACTGGCCTGCTCCGTCCCTGGCTTGGCACACAAGGCTGCTCTGCAAGCGTCGCCTCTGCTGGCTGGGTCCCTGGCTTGACACCTGCTGAAGTTTTCCAATTCTTCACCATCCCCGGTTGGTGAGAATACTGCTTCGGTACTTGCTTCAGCTACTTATTGTGGTCCCTGGTAATAAGGTGTTTGGTCCCTTTGTGGTGACAGTTTCCCTCTACCTCCGACCACGACAGGTTCTACGGCCAGCAGAACCATCACTTGGTTGGACTGCAAGCCGCAGTCCCAATCCTGCGCTGCTTTTCCTGCTTCTGGATAGGCCCTCAGACAGCCTTGCAGCCAGATGTTCCCAGTACAGGCCTTAGATTTCTGGCCTAGCAGCTCGGGGTGATACAACACACGTCCACCCAGACAGCCATCCAGGTGGCACAGAAAACACAGATCACCTGACCTCACCCAAATAAAAAGCCTCTCCCAACAGGCCAAGGGATCCAAGAAGATCCCTGCTCATTGGTTGAGATACCCCATCTATTCCTAACCTGTCCTTGCAATGCCCTCATCTTATCTAATGTCACCAGATACCCAGCCATCTAGTGACAGAAGAGAGAAGTGCAGCAATTCCAGAATTGGGGTGGAATCAATTAGCCAAGGCAACTATACCTGGCAGGTAAATTTACTAGCAACCCTGCCTAACCATCAGGGTGCTACACTTCTTTTCTTGTTATCATTAGCAAATTCCATACAAATTGCTTGCCACCAAAAAAGCTAACTTTATTTTGTTTTCTCTAAAAGGGGCGGTACTGGGAGGTAGGTAGAGGGGGAACCCAGGAATTGTGCTTGGAGGTGGGTAGGGGGCAGAGACAAGGGGTGGCTCAGAAGGGGGGAGTAACTGCGCATATTTGTGAAAACGAGCCCTGGCTATAGCTGCTATAGAAGACTTGGGAGAATGAATTGTGTCCACCTTGATAGATATAGCCATTTTAATAGATACAGAATCTCTTGTGACGTTTTTATATTTCATATTGGCATAAATTTCCAAGTTGCTCAGTTCTTCTAGGTAAGAAAAAGATAATATGTACAGTAACACTTAATGGAATGAATGCTGTGATGCAGCCTCCTGTATGGTGTTCTATAGGCCTATTAATTGCACTATTTTGCTACACACTCAGGCTGCAGCATTATCCTAAAGGTTTGTCTGCTATAATTTTCAGGTTTCATCAGACTCTGTTCATCCTCCCCAGTCTAATGAGCCAGCATATGTAAAGTAGGGCAATTGAGCAAGTGCTTAATAAGAACCTTTGTAATTTATGAGAACATCCCATCCTTCACTTCTATAGCTTTACTTAGAATAAGTTATAAATATCCTAGGACTTGCATTAGGAGTTGTTGGAGATGATTCTTCAGGGCTGTCTGACCTTTTACGCAAGTTTAATAGTTGAAGGAAAATGTTTTGTCTACGGCACTTATGTGTTTTGATCCCATCGCCTCTTCTATTCTCTAAGCTGAAAGCAATGTACTAAAATAACAAGCTAACTAGAAGAACTGTATAATGTAGAATAACATTTCTCAACATTAATCTTCATCTAATCCCAAAGACCAAAATATACATTATTGCAACTTCCCAATCCTTAGACTGGCTTTTTTCATTTTATTTTCACATGGTAATCTTGGGAATAGTTTACTTCCTTTCCTAGGGTGACAACCCACACATGGTCCAATGTATATATGGAAGAGCCCTGGGTGTCACTAGGCTGCTCTCCAGATTTGGATGTCTTCCTCCCCATCTATATTGTGATTTCAGTTACTTTCACAAATAAGTACCAAGGATTCTGTATTTTTTGCAGGGTTTTTCCGTGCTTGCTAAAAATGTTGTTAGCTTGAAAAAGTAAAATGAATGCAGCCAGGACTTTCAAAGACTGGTTAGTTGCAATATATTACTTGTTTTGATTTTGGATTTAATACCGCTTTAAGAGTGGGTTCCTGGGTTTATATATGTATTTGCCCTTTCAGAAACCTCCTGTCGCTTTTGAAACCACAGCATCGTTTTTTCAGAGATCTGTAAATGAATAAAGTACAAATCCCATCTGCCACTGCTGCAGAAGAACTATTTCTCAGAGGGTTTTCTTGTGCCATCACAATGGGGGCGGGCACTTCCGACGAAGCCGCTCGTTGTGATGGCAACGTCGGAAGTGTACTACGCATGCACGAGAACGGGCGCTGCATGCTGGTAGCTCAGCTGCACCAGAGCCTGGAAGATGGTGCTTGTGGGCTTCACATGCCCACAAGCACTATGGAAACCTCTACAAATCGGGAATAGAAAATATATTCCTCTTTAAACTCAGCAATCGAGCGCCGATTTTTAACACAATCATGAGTGCTTTAAAAATATCCATTATCAACAAAAGATATGGCTATTAAAATAAAAAATAAAAAACTGTGGGAACTCCCACTTTAAAGTGGTGGTAAAGTCAGACTGCATTAAGATAAAAAAGCCTTCTGTGTGCATCTCATTCCCTGCCCCCTCCCTATCCAGCGATGTCCATGAATGCCTCGGTCGTCTGGGACTCTCCCACCTGATTGGCTGAGACACTCAAACTCAGTTAACCAATCAGGAGAGAGAGGGGGTGGGGCCAAACCGCAGCTCCATGTCTGATTGGATACACTGAGCTGCAGCTTGGCTCGGGTGCACCCATAGCAAGCTGCTTGCTGTGGGGGAACTCAACAGGAGGGAGGGGCCAGGAGCTCCATCCAGAGAAGAGGAGGATCTGGGCTGCCCTGTGCAAAACCACTTCACAGAGCAGGTAAATGTGAGATGTTTATTTTAATGGGGAAAAAAAACAAACTTTACAACCACTTAAATGCAGCCAAATGTTCCGACACATTAACCATTTTAGGTTGTGATTCAGTGGGACCACTGCACAGGAAGGATCGCCACACATGGCTCAAAGCAACAGCATTAAAGTGGTTCCAAACATTGAAGGTTTTTCCTTCTAATGCATTCTCTGCAAGAAGGTAAAAAACCTAGCACTGTATGTTTCACCCCTCCTCGCTAACACTTACCTGAGTCTGTGTAGGAACACATAAACATAGTATAGTCAAATTTGACTGCAAAAGTGAAAAAACACTCTTATAGGCCAAGTTCACCTTTTTCACATTTAAAATCTATGCGGTTGTGCTGATCAGCACCCTCGTAGTCTATTCACTCTTCTTCCAGCTTTCCAACTGAAAGCCCGTAAAGAGGTATGAGCAGAAAATTTGGAGGTAGAGTGTGCAGGAGACTGACATTGCACCTGCAATCCAGTAATCTCGGGTGCAATGCTTTGCAGGCTTCTGAAGGAAAAATAATAAATGCACTTTTTTTTTTTTTCTGCAAAAATGTGTGCATTTATTTATTTTAAATGTGAACTTGGCCTTTTAAACATTGAATGTATAAAATAAACCTTACAGCGTTCATAAGACATAAGCATTTTTGGAACCATAAAAATATCTGTATAAAATTGCAGATCTTTGTCTTTTCTATGGTAAGAGAGGACCTGTCACTTGACCGACAGAGGCCTTTGTTGGTTATGAATGCAATGCTTTAATTTATTCATTTGACCAATTTAATTTACCGTATATACTCGAGTATAAGTCGTTCCGAGTATAAGTCGAGGCCCTAATTTACCACAAAAAAAATAGGAAAAACTTATTGACCCGAGTATAAGACGAGGGTGAGAAATGCACAGCTACTGTAAGTGGAAAAGAGGGTCAACAATGCCAATTTGCAGCATCACTGTGCCCATTTGCAGCCATAGGTCCCCTGAACTTCAAACTCTGTAGTTAAGGGTTCCTAGATGCCCCCTAGCTGCAGCCAAAATTTGGGGTCTCTGAACCCAAAGGGTCCCGAAATGACATTGCTGCAGATGGACACAGTTGACCGAATTTGGGGCCCAGTATCTCGGGGCCACTTAGTGCTAAGAACCCCAAATTTGGTGTGCAAACCCAGTGGAACTAGCACCATAAAATTTCCAAAGCTGGGGTTCCTAGCACCAAGTGGCCCTGAGATACAGGGCCCCAAAAATCAGTTCAGAAAATGTCAAGCACTTTTCTGCAGCAGAGAATGACATTTTCTGAACCGGTTTTGGGGCCTGGTATCTCAGGGCCACTTGGTTCTAGGAACCCCAGCTTTGGATATGTTATGGTACCTGTTCCACTGGGTTTGCACACCAAATTTGGGGTTTCTAGCACCAAGTTACCCTGAGATATGGGGCCCCAAAGTCGGTTCAGAAAATGTCAAGCACTTTTCTGCAGCAGAGAATGACATTTTCCGAACCGATTTTGGGGCCCCGTATCTCGGGTCCACTTAGTGCTAGGAATTTCAGCTTTGGATATGTTGTGGTACCAGTTCAACTTGGTTTGCACACCAAATTTGGGGTTTCTAGCATTAAGTGGGCCTGAGATACGGGGCCCCAAAGTCGGTTCGGAAAATGAATTTTTTTGCTGCAGAAAAGTGCTTGACTCGAGTATAAGTCGAGGGGGGCACTTTCAGCACAAAAAATGTGCTGAAAAATTCGACTTATACTCGAGTATATACGGTATATTGTATTATCCTCTGTTTTGTACTTCTGTTTTTATGATAAAGTGACCTTTGGCAAACAACTTTAAATCTTTTGCTACAAGTCATTTAATTCCTTTTTTGGAACAGTGTGCCTGTAAAATCAATGCAGGACTGGTTTAAAAGGGAAAAAAAGAAATCAAAGTGTTGTAAATAACCTCCTAAGCAAACATTTAGAGATGGTAGATAAGGAGCTCATATTTCATACTGCACGCCATGCATGGTCCCTAGGTCCCTGACTTGACCTTTCATACTGAAGTGTGTGATTGTTTGTTTGTTTTTTTTCTTTGTTTTTTTTGTTTGGTTTTTTTATATCAGTATTTTTTGTTACATAAAAGCATGTTTGTGTTTGAATTTCCGTTCCTTTCTCTTTTTTTTTTTTTTTCTGTTTTTTTCTTTGGCATATTGCGTGCAGTAGATCAAATTTGTTCATACAATTGTCAGATAGTTTTCATGACAAATATGACATGTATCTATATGGATAATTCTATAATAATAGACTGAGAAAGAAATCCCATTATTGAGATCCATTGTGATCTCCATACTATGGGAGGGATTATGTACAATTATATATAGTTGCAGCTTGTATAATTTATCTTGTTTTAACATGCAGCGATGGCTACAATGGAGATTACAAATAACCTTACAAGGCTGTTGTTTAAAAAGTATAAATAAAATCTTTTCAAAGTTTGGTGGAAAGGGGGAATTTTGAAAAGCTATTATCGGATTAGTGTACGGTAGAGTTTGGGAGTGTTCTTTCATAGTATGAACAATGTTGGTATTCTCTTTCAGTTTTATAAAATAAACCGTTGGGTATATCATTGGGCTGATGGCTTTAATGTTTGGACATCATTCACACTTATGTTTGTATTGTCAGATAATTCTGCGCCGCATCATTCATGTGTATACAGGGAAATATGTACTTGTCAATAAATACATGGGTAGTATAATTTTTTGGTGAAATAATATTTTTTATCCTCTATTTCCAGGTAAAGAAGTTAAAAACATTTACTGGAGAAATAACAAAGCTATCTCTGGCAGATTCCTTTATGTACATGTTGATTCAAGTGCCAAAGTAAGTTTGCAAAGAATAAAATCTGCTTCACAAAACTTTTTTTTTTGTATACTCTGCTTCTTTTTAAAAATACATCTGAACTATTAGTGTCCTGCCAATTATTTTATTTTGCTTGGAATGGGGAAGAAAAAGCCTCACGTTTTTAGGTGTGTGTTTTAGGAAGTTTCTGCATTTGTTCCAGTGACCCCTGTCAAGGGTTTCTGTTGGGCCTTTTAGACAGGATCCAAAGGGAAACCTTTTTTAGGGCTTGTTCCACTTGTTTTGGTTGGCAATCTGAATGCCGATTGTTCAGAGAACATTTGACAGGCAGCAAGGAGGAGTTGTATCGCCACCTCGCTGCGTTCTTCAACCCCTTGAATCCTGCACTAGTGCACCACAGGGTGTTTGCACAGGTGCTGAGATCTGCCCATCTGTTCCTAATTTGCCGGACCATTAGGACTTGTCACAATCATCCCCCTTCTTTGGCATACGGGCACATGCTGCATATGGGGGGTGAGAGGCGCATATCTCTGCGTTTTTAAGTAACCTCTTTTTTTTTTTTTTTTTTTTATAGATACTGTCCCATCTGCACATTAAAAAAAAAAAATACAAATCTGAGTTTGTGGTGCAGCAAGCAAGTAAATATATTTACTTTCAGATAATTACCACAATGAGCATTTAACTAAATCCCTCTTTAAAATCCTAATTCACTTGTGGTATGGATGTGTCAGCGCAAATATATTCAATGTTCAGCGTCTGCCTAAGTCCTTTTAATCAGATCATATTCTGAAGTCTCTCAGCTCTGTATTCCATGACATCAGAGTGGGCAGATAAGAAAATGTAAATGCTGATATCTGATCATTAATTAAGTAGGCTAGCACTGGCTGGGAAAGCTGCAAATAAATAGTGATAACTGTTGTCAGGAACTGCTTGGCAATGGCATCACCAGCCATGGGACCAAAGGCTGCTGGTGTTTCTGATATTTATCACAGGTCTATGGTAAAGTGGTGGGCACATTATGACGACAGAAGTCCTAACACTTTGAGGGTTGCAAAAAACTGCAGCGTGAGGGGTGGGTATTGACCTCCTGCAGCATTGACACGATCGCCATCACAACTGCCAACTTCTGTGCATCCATCGTCTTATTTTTTCAGACACTGATATTACATGCTGGCATTACAAGGGCACCACAGTGGCTTAGTGACAACACTTCTGCCTTGCAGCACTGGGGTCCTCTGTTTAAATTCCGACCAGGACACTTTCTGCATAGACTTTGCATGTCTTGCCTGTTCTTCACATTTTAAAGACAAGCTGATAGGTTCATAGTTTCTGACTAAATTGGGTACACTGCCATGCATGTGTACACAGAAAAAACATGAATAGAAGAAAGGGTAAGGAGTCTTATGGCGGAAGAGACATACAAATGTTCTACTACCCTGAATATATTTATGAGCATGTGCTGGTATAAGAAACCATAGCTTTCTATCTTTCCATCAGAGCAGCGGTATCTACATATTCAGAAAAGAGAGAATATTTCAATAAAGTTAATAGTTGCATACAACTAAATAACTCAGTCAATGCAATTACTGAAGGATGGGCTCCTATTGATTTATTACTAACCTCACACAGGATGACAGGAATTTGCTCACGTAGAAAAACTACTTGAACTTCATATTTTTTGAACATATCACTGCTGTGTTTAGTGCACCTCCTTTCTAATTAGCTTTTCAGTGCTTGTTTTGTAACCACTATTTGATCGTCATGCGTTGTATGATTTTATTGTTCTTTTTGTTGTCCCCTAGTTATTCTCTGCGAATAGAAGCAATGGTGCTTAAAAAAGAATTTTCACCTTCCTATTCCTCTTTGAGTAAAAACATGATGGTTATCAGGCTGGCTACAAAAGGTGAGTGAATGAGTAACCTGGCAGAGACTTCTTTTTACTTCTTGTATATGAACTCATTGGATCATAATCTGCCAGTAAATGACCATAGACTGGACTATGCTGGCTTTTTTAGGTTCTATTTTCCAATACATTTGTTTGATGGTAACATGAAGATCTAGTGTGCATATGTGTGCGTGGTTTTCCATATGACCACTTGTGTTTCCCCCTCGCAGTCCAGAAGTTTGGCTTGGATGCCAAATGATCAAGCACATCTGGCTCTATCGTGTTTAGCCAAATTTGTTATTGTTGGGCCATGAGTCCAGCTTGTACATGATCACCATTTTCTTATAAATACAGTAGTCTCTGAATAACGCTGTTGGGATACCAGGGTATCGCAATCCATTGGCGTTTTTTTTTTTTTTTCAACCAATGTTAGAATATAGTGACTGCAGGGTAGGGTGGCACTGCAACCTACATCTTTAGTCATGAGATACAGAATTTGAGATACAAGAAGCCAAGTGATTCAGCCCACCAGTTTAGCTTTGAGAGGTTGCACCCTTTTTGTCACCCTCTAAATAACCACAGTCACTTAAAGCACTATATACCTGAAGTATTGCTTCAATGTTTGGGTGCCCGTTACCTGAGTATGTATTTTTAACTTTACTTTGTACAGTATGTTCTAAATATCTGACTAGTCAGAAGGATCTAGTTCTTATTTGTAAATGTTAAAGCACACCCTTTGTACAAAGTGTCCATTAATTACAGCTCTGGGTGCTGCAACATCTTTGGAAGGGATAATTTAGGATCATTGAAGGGGCCTGACCCACATTTTGTTAGGGTGTGTAATTTGGGAGGATAGACAAAAACTGAATCATTCTTCTGGTTATATAGGGTTACATGCTATAAAGAAGTGTGGCATATATTTTATTTCTATAAACCTGACAATACAGTGTGTAAACCTTCTACAGACAAACTTAGTGGTTTTAAAGGTAGAAGGTTGTTTTTTTTTTTTTTTTTGGTTTGGTTTTTTTTTTTTTTTTTTTTTTTTTTACCTTCCTGCATTCTATGCAGGAAGGTAAAAAAAACTTTCTGCAGGCAGCTCCCCCCTAAATACTTACCTTGGCCTAATCTCGACCAAGCGATGCGTATGAGAGCAGAGCCCTCTCATTGGCTTAGATACAGCAGTGGGGGAGCCATTTGCTCCTTCTTCTGTCAATCACAGCTATTGATAAGGGAGCGGGGGATGTGGGCAAGCCCCGCTCTGTGTGTATTATGGACACCCAGGGTGGTGCTCAGAAGCAAGCATGCACAAGTGCTCCCATAGCAAATGCTTGGGGGGAGGAGCCAGTAGTTCCGGCAGGAGGACACAAAAAGAGAAGGATCAGGGCTGCTTTGTGCATGCTTGTGTTTTTTTTTTGTTTTTTTTAAGTAGCCTTTACAATCACTTTAAAGTATGCCTTTCGTTAGTAAGTTAGGTAGAAAGGTTTAATTTATTAAGTGACAAATATGAGTTGGTTACAAAACACGGAACAGATGCTTGCTTTGCTCTATGAGGCACCCTTTCATCGGAATCAAACCTTGGACTGAGCCTTCCAATAAAAGATGAATCATTATTTTGATCACTCATTCATATGTGTGTATAAATTTAGACTTTCTGTAAACAGCCTTTTTTATTTTATTTTTTTATTCAAGAAGCAAACTAAGAGCCTGTACACCTTGAAAAGCACACTATTACATTTTTTTTTTTTTTTTATTCTTTTTCATTCAACCCCAGGGGTTGATCGAAAAAAAAAAAAAAACCTGTCATCTCCGGTCGGAGACACTGTAATAACCATGCGAGGTTAGTAGAGTGATCTCCCCACTGAGCTGATATGTTCTGACAGGGGACGGCCCCTCCACCAGACTACTCCAATCAGCGCTCTCCACCATTGGGAGAGCACTGATTGGGAGTTGGTCGGATGCTGGTTTTTTAGCATGCACATCCGACAGAGGCCGGCCAGACCAACATACACACAGGCAGAATGTCTTAACTGACAAATGTCTCCCGACATTCTGCCCATGTATACGGGGCCTGAGGCTCCACCTGCTGATTCTAGTGGGGATGGAGAAGAGAATAATAAAAAAGAAAAAATCAGATCGAAATGGCAGCTTCCTATGTACATAGACAAATACAAAAAAAAACTAACTTTTTTTTTTTTTTTTTATTATTACATTGTCTTACAATAATATTTCTTGCCTTTTTAAAGTGTTCTCTTTTTTTAAATGTATTTTCAAGGAGCGTTAAAGTTGTACAGTTCTGCTTTTAGGAGTTGAGGCCACAAATGCTTTGTGGACTCTCTTTGGGTTTAAACATTAATTACACACCTGATCTGATGAGTAATAACTTTACCTGACATTCATGACTATTATGAGAAGTGAAGTTGTAGAATTTTTATGACCAAATTAAAGGCTTAAGACACTAAGAATTTTGATGACTGGAGAAAAATGAATGGTGGGGTGGATTCATCAGTTACAGCTGCAGTTGAAAGTACTCAATCCTCCTTTTTCTTTTTATTTTTGTGAAAATGAAGTGTAACATACTCATCTAATCCTGCTCTGTCAGCACACAGCTGGCACTGTTTGGACCTTCCTCAATGTAAGCGTTTAAGAGTTCCAGGTATTCCTGGGTGTTCTGATATACACTTGCTTCTTGGGTTGATAAGTTCGGAGCATGGCGCCCACCTCTAGCCATCTCCTAATCTTCACTATGAACAAGTGCAGCTGCCCGACTTAGTAATGGCACAATAATGAAGCTTTAAAAATGAAAAGGGATAAGGCCAAGCTTCTGCCCACATGTGATCTGAAATTCCCTTTCTTCCTAGGATGTAAGTATATAGTAGCACTAGGGGTTTCTGGGTACCTAAGACCTGACTTGCAAGTACTTGGGATCGTTCGTGCTGACCCTTGCTGGTTTAGGTTGGCATGGAAAACTTGTTTATGTACGAGGGTGTTGCTGAATGCTGCCTTTTGCATTTCAGTGCAGAGCTGCTTAAACATGCTTTCAAGTATAAAATGCTGCAAAACTCTGCCTTTTGAATGCCAACCCATCTCAATAGAATGTGCCTCATTCACAGAAATTCAATGCAAAGCAGGGCAAAGAATTGTCATTCATACTTGTCCATCTTAAAGGGCATGTATGAACTTAAAATTTATAGTTTTATAGTTTGTGAAAGAATAGTGAAATTATTCTCTTTTGTTGTTTTTACAAGAGAGAGCTGCCATTAGAAATGTGATAAGAGATGATTAAATGTAAAATAATGCCATCCGTAGCTACAGCCTTGTAAAAAGTTTTTTTTAGAGCATCCTTTTTTTTTTTTTTTTTTTTTTTTTTAGAAGAAAAAGCATTGTATTGCTCTTTCAATCATGAATAATAAGTAGAGGATATATTACGGTTACCACGGTAGTGAGAGGTATTCTATTACACAGGCTTGTACAGATGCATGTAGACAGAAGTGTTGGCCACTTCTAATACTACAGGGTTTGTGCTGTTCTTTAGTGGTGTATTTTAGGTGGGGTCACTGCACCATGCAATACACCATGTTTTACGTGTTTAGAGAAATGAGAATTGGATACATGTGGAAAATTAGATTTTGCATTTGCACCTTGTTCTGAGCATTCCATAGTAAATTGTGTTCGTTTTTTTTTTTTTCAGAGCTGATGTCATGTGAGCAGCTGCATTCCATTTTGTACTTGGTGCTGCAGGCTGGGAACATTATGAATGCGGTAAGGGTGAAGCCTTCTGCTGCACCTTACATCTCCCTACATCTCTTCTATTTACATATGTAGTTTATTGACCTTTTACATTTTCTTTGTTCTGCAGGGGGGTTATGCTGGAAATGCTGTTGGCTTTAAACTGTCATCGTTGCTCAGGCTTGCAGACACAAAGGCAAATAAACCTGGAATGAATCTGTTACATTTTGTGGCTTTGGTATGTATACGCCATCTTCGCGTTTCTCTCTTAAACTCTTGTATATGGTTTGCTGGGAGGCTGCTACTACCCACGTGTTGTGCATCTTGCATAGCTCACAACTGTCCCCGATTTCAAGGGAGTGTCTCATTTGGAACACAGTCCCTCTGTCCCTCTTTCCTCCTCATTTGTCCCTCTTTTTGGTCTGATCTATATAGTTATATGTAAAATGCACTTTTTATATTTCAAAAAGTGTTCCACAGTGCTAAATGTTTTATCCAAATTCTAAATTGCTGCATTTGTAGATTTAAAAAACCAGTATAAAGGAATAGTAGTGGTAAAAAAAGCACTTGTGGGTTTAACCAATCATTTTTTGTATAATTCTCCTTTAAGGGGGCGTGGCAGGGTGTGTGTCCAATGCCTACATATTTTTGATAATAGGTGTTCCCATGTCAAAAAGTTGGGAGGTAAAGCTTTATAACAGAACACTAAACAGACCAGTAAAACCCTGACGGAGGGTTTTAGATTTCCTGGCTCTATGCATATTGTAAAAAAAAAAAAAGTTTTAGCTGGGCAATAACTTTAAGATTGTTTCTGATTTGGTTGCTAATGCAAACTGCACCTAGTGCTTTGCTACATGCACCATGTCTAGAATTATTCCCAGAGCCCCAATTCTGCAAGCCAGCCATTGTTACCACTGAGCCACCTGTGAGCATTCATAGGATATTAATGTATTTTAATGTTTCTGGTAATTCTAATTAACTACTTTTTATTTGTGGCTGTAAAGCATTTGACAATGCCCTTGATATGTTTTCTATGTATTCCAGGAAGCCCAGAAAAAAGACGCTGCTCTGTTGACCTTCTCGGAGAAGCTGCCACATGTTAATGGTGCAGCCAGGTAATAACAGTACACTGAAATTACATTGATAAATTGTATTAAGTCAGAAAGTCCTTGCAGGGCCCAGCATTATTGGGGGTCCAATTTGGGAACCAGTATTGATGTAGAGAACTCGGCACTGGGATATCTGACATGTCTATTTGTGCCGTATAAAGGAGGACGGGCCAAATGTCAGTCCCAGGGAAATTCTGTGTGTGATATTTTTATGCACCGAATACATCCTGTGAGCTGCTCTCACATGCTCTGTACATGGCAACATAGCCCTGGAGGAAATGAGATTTCTATTGTTTGTACATATGGCAAAGCAAAATACCAGTCTCCTGTTTACCATGCGTGGTGACAGGCGTCAGCTGGAATAAAATCGGTGTGTAGTCCTTGTGTGCTAAAACGTGCACAAGGGAGTTCTTTCCAGGCACATGGGGACAGGCTGATTGTGCCCGTGACTTTGACACTTAAGAAGATCCAGGTTTGTTTCATGGCAATGTCTTGTTTATACTGTACACACAACCTTGCCTGAGACTAAACGCTGAGCAGTCATAGCTTCTCACATTCATTTAAGGACGTATGAGCAGATGTGTATACAGGCATTAAACCCCAACACCAAATCCCATTGTGGGGGTTATGTTTGTGCAGTTTGGACCCTTCTGTATTTTAGGAAATGTAACCCAGAAAATACTAAGCACCATTTTATGTTTTATATATCGGGGTATTTTAAAGGTGGCTATATACAATTCAGATAACAATCATTGCTCACGTGGTTCCATATTTTATTCCCTTTTCTAAATTCAAAAAGTGACCTATAAGCCTAGCAAGTAACATGCGTTTTATTCAGTGCTTGCCACCATCAAGAACACTTGTTACCACCCCTAGAGAACCGATTTTCCATTAGTCTTTACATTGGGCCCTGAGCATTCTATGGCTACCAAATATAGAGAACTTCTTTTTTTTTTAAAAGTGCTTGTAGGCATTAGATGGCTCTGGTGTAGAATTTTAATTGGTGTCCATATGCTAGGCAGGTATTTTATTACATGTTGAGGCCATGGACTTAGAAAATATGTCTGTAGTTGTTGTGCTTTTGAATAGCTAACTAGCTTTTATGAGATTTCTCCGTCTCTTTCATTCTAACTGGTGAGGAGGTGAATTATGCTAGATGGGTTTGTGTTTTGTTAAGCATACAATGTCACCTATACGTTACACTTCAAATTAATACTCGGCCTAGGTTCACACTACTGCGATGCGATGTACTGCAAATTTGATGTGTTTTTTTTTTTTTGTTTTTTTTTTATCCTGTGTGAGGTACGAATTTGCCTTGCGTTTTTGAGGTGGATGGGTGAGGATTTACTGCGATTTTACCACGAGTTTCAGGAGGCAGACAGTCAACACTTCGCAGAGATGTGAACTGTGTGCTGCGAGTTTACTGCAAGTTCAATTGAAGCCTATGAAGATAAAATTTGCAATGCACCATAGGAATTTGCATCGCATGCACAGGACCATTTTTTTCTCGCAACGCATAGATGTGAACCAAATCTGTAGAATACTTAGCTTTCTACATGACTTGCACTTCTTTGTGTTCCTAAACACATCAAACCCGCTGTAAATTTGCATCAGTGTGAACCTAGGCTGAGAACAGATCTTGGACAGTGTCCATCTGAGGATTTTACATTAATCCTTGCATATATGTAGTAAACACTGGGATTCTTGCTTGTATACTTTGCAGTACATCTTCAAGCTGGCCAACTGTGTCAGTGTGATCCCTCTCTGGCCATTTCACTCCATACTCTACAGTGCCAAATACGTAATTACTCTTAGCTTTTTTCCTAGCCTTTCCGCTGTACATTATTAATCTTCCTGCAGCAGCACCAGCCTGATCGAAAATGTTGCACATGTGCCTGGTTCATCTGTAGAGAATAATGGATGTCTTGTGTGCATATGCTGAGCTAGAGATGAATACTGCCATTGTTCTGAGTTCATTTTTACCTGGGTGCATCCATCAGATGGGAATACCTACCTGACTGAATCCTGTGCTTGGCCCAGAGCAGGTTGGGACAATAGAAAAATTCCATTATAAGTGAAAATGCTGAAGCGCCCATCTTTAAAATAATGTTTTAAAGATGGTCCAGCCGTTTTGAATGACTCGAGAACAGAAAAACAGCCTTTCACCGCGCAACAATTTAATTACATCAGGGCCATAGATAAAAACATATAGCAATATCCCATTCACATGTTACATCATCTTGTGTATAGCTTGTATTATATAAGGCTAATAGGGAAGACCCTGCTCTCCTCCTCACCATTACAACCGTGTAACTGAGACACCGAATGAACACATCACCAACTCCTCCCGATGTGTTGCGTCACAGATCACATGACTTTTTCAAGGGATAAGGAGCCTAGTGACGAGCGAGGTTTTAAGCACAAGCTTGTTTGCATGTTACCGTGGTGACGGGTGACTCATCGGATCATCATGCCTTCCGTAAAGTAGCGGTAACTATCGATTTTGCATAAAAACAAACAACTGTAACACCAATTGAACCATGAGACTCAATTCTAAATATGCGAGCATATATTTTGAACATAGATGAACTATATAATTATACCTGCTGAGAATGCATCATAACAGATATGAGACATATAAAGGAAACTAATATTATCTAAAAAATCTCTACAATCTAAAACAAGGAAGGGGGAGGAATCAAAAATCCATTTCAAATGAAATGGACTCTGGATTTTTGATCCCCTTCCCCCTTCCTTATTTTAGATTGTAGAGATTTTTTAGATAATTTTATATGTCTCATATCTGTTATGATGCATTATCAGCAGGGATATATATATATCTATATTCTAACATTAGCTTATAATTATATAGTTCATCTATGTACAAAATATATGCTCGCATATTTAGAATCAAGTCTCATGGTTCAACTGGCGTTTTTAGCAAAGGGAGTTTTTTTTTTTTTTATGGATTAAAGTAGTTTGTTTTAATGCAAAAGCGATAGTTATCGCTATTTTACTGAAGTAAGGCATGATGATCTGATGAGTCACCCATCACCACAGTAATATGCAAACAGGCTTGTGCTTAAAACCCCGCTGCTCGTCACTAGACTCCTTTCCCTTGAAAAAGCCACGTGATCGGTGACGCAACGTGCAGGGAGGCGTTGGTGACATGTTCATCCGGGGTCTCAGCTACATGGTTGTAACGGCGAGGAGGAGAGCAGTGTCTCCCTGATTAGCCTTACATATGACAAGCTATATATACAAGATGATGTAACATGTGAATGGAATATCTCTATATGTTTTTATCTACGGCCCTGCTGTAATTGCGTGGTGAAAGGCTGTTTTCCTTTTTCCGAGTCATTCTAGAAGACGGCTGGACCATCTTTAAAACATTATTTAGAGCTTTGCATGACCCAAGGGGGTCTCCTAAGAAAACGGTTGGACCATCTTAAATTTTGTCTTTAAGAGCTGTATATGACCCAAGGGAGTCGCCTCCGAAGGTGAGCAGGCATTGCACCTGGTGGTGGAAGTGGTGACACAGATTAAATCGACTATTACACTTTGAGGAGGAGCACTTTTATTAATATAGACTATAATTTTGGTTTTATCATATTTTTAATATATGCTATGTTTTGAAATTGTCACAGAATTTTAGAAAAATTCCATTGTATACATCTTTTTAGTAGACTTGCATTAGTAGTAGTACTTAAATCAAAGATACTACTGATTTTTTTTTTTTTTTAATTAAATGTATTATCGTCCTTAAAATTGGGTTACCTGTGTTTTTTTAATTTGAATTTTTTTTTTATTTTTTGCATCCTAGCCTCGTGGTTATATTGCGTGTTGTGTTTTTTTTTTTTTTTTTTTTTTAAGTAAAGTTATCGGCGTTGCAATGCAACAGAGAGTCATTGTCTAATTTTGATTTCTCCGCATAAAGTTTTTCCTGTAGAATAAAGAGCAGAATTTAACCTCCTGGTGTCAGGCACTTGGCTTTCCCACATTGCTTGCTGGGGGCTGCTTTTACTTGTTACTATGACAGAGAAGGCAGGGTCAAAAGGCTGATTCATGCACAAAAGCCCAGCTTGTACGCTGGCAGTGAGCAAACCAAAGCCCTTCGAATAGTGAGGGAGTGTACGATGGCATGGTGAGAAGCATCAATCCCATTTCTCCCACACATCTGTTCTGTATGTATACAAGCCTCCACATTGTCTAGGCCTTGGCCATTGGTGACATTTTCCCCTTCTTTCTTTATCACGGTTAGATGTTCAGAATATATTTTATACAGAACCCGTTTATATCTATTACTATTTGCTAGAGCCAGATGTGCCGAGTGGAGTCTGATGTCTCTTGTCTGCAATAACACAACATAGTTCTAACAGGAAGCAGACCTTATTCCATTATTTCACTAGTTATTAGTTACGGAAATATGTCAAGTAATTAGTGTCCTTACTGAATTGGTCCATTATGCTTGACTCCAGAAACAGGTGATGGGTCAGGAGACAGATAATGCTATAAATGATTTGGAAAGTTTTTGTTAAAAAGAGAAAACGTCATTGCTCTTCTGATTGTACAACCACAGATGTGATTGGGTATCTGATGACGTTAGGCTTTTGTGCCAATTAATCTCTGCTGTCTGTAAGGTTTGTCATGTGAACGTTTTGCATTGTTGGGGAAAAGCTCTGTGAGGTTACTTGCTTCCACCCAACTTATCTTGCCTTTGCTTTTGACAAGGTGGCAAGACTTTGAGATTCAGGTGTTTGATGTAATTAAATATTACAGATTTAGTCTCGGGTACTGTGCTTTCAATTGTTATATCATTTTTGCATATACTGTATATCTAAAATGATATATATATAGTTAATTTTTTTATTTTTAAGGTTATCTACAGAAAATATGGAAACGGAATTTCATTCACTCTCTACAAAAACAAAAACCATTAAAGACCAAATCAAAAAGGACCCTGAACTGGTGCAACAAATGGAAGACTTTCTGCAGGTAATCAGTTGCATACACTTTAACGCCTGGGCGCTGTCACATTTGATTGGAATTGAAACTGTAATGTTTAAAGCAGTATTAAACCCAAAAGCAAACATTTATTATATTGCATCTGATCAATTCTTAGATGTGATGGTTGCAATCGTTTTTTTTTATTTTTTTAGGCTTGCGTTCTATTTTTCATCTGGTGATCAAGCCAGTAAGTCTGTTTTTTCAAAAGAACAAGCTCTTTTGCAGTTATAAGGATGAGACAAACCATTTAACACTGCTAGGGGTGCTTGCAATGATCAGATTTATTTATGTAAAACCTTTATCCCAAAATAAAGTGAATTTTAATCTGGTAGTATTTCTATGAGCCCCTCCCCCCCAGACTAACAATGCAAACCGAGGGAAAAAATACCAAAAAAAAAAAAAAAAAGAAAGAAACTAATGGTTGGCAGACTGCAATATATTAGAATTTTGGTTTTAATACTGCTTTAAGAAGTTTCATAACAAATGGTTGCTCCATTCAAATGAGTGTAAGAAACATGCCCCTGCATTTATAGCTACAATGATAACTCCTTAACTACTTCAGCCCCAGAAGGATTTACCCCCTTCCTGACCAGAGCACTTTTTGTGATTTGGCACTGCATTGCTTTAACTGACAATTACGCGGTCGTGCGACGTTGCACCCAAACAAAATTGACGCTCTTTTTTCCCATAAATAGAGCTTTCTTTTGGTGGTATTTGATCACCTCTGCGGTTTTTATTTTTTGCGCTGTAAACAAAAAAAAAAAGCGACAATTTTGGAAAAAAAAGCAATATTTTTTTACTTTTTGCTATAATAAATATCCCCCAAAAATTTATAAAAAAGCACATTTTTTTTCTCAGTTGGTTTGCGCAAAAGTTTCAGCGCCTACAAAATAGGGGATAAATTTTATAGAATTTTTATTAAATCATTTTTTTATTAGTAATGGCGGTGATATATGTGTGTGTGTGTGTGTGTGTGTATATATATATATATATATATGTCGTACGCTTGGGCGGGCATACACATGTATGTAATATAAATATATATATATATATATAGTTACATATCTGAGTGTGGATCCCATGGTTTGTTATTGATTGATTGGGTCCCCAGAGAGCCCCCCTTCTTACATCAGGGTCCCCAGAGAGCCCCCCTTCTTACATCAGGGTCCCCAGAGAGCCCCCCTTCTTACATCAGGGTCCCCAGAGAGCCCCCCTTCTTACATCAGGGTCCCCAGAGAGCCCCCCTTCTTACATCAGGGTCCCCAGAGAGCCCCCCTTCTTACATCAGGGTCCCCAGAGAGCCCCCCTTCTTACATCAGGGTCCCCAGAGAGCCCCCCTTCTTACATCAGGGTCCCCAGAGAGCCCCCCTTCTTACATCAGGGTCCCCAGAGAGCCCCCCTTCTTACATCAGGGTCCCCAGAGAGCCCCCCTACTTACATCAGGGTCCCCAGAGAGCCCCCCTACTTACATCAATCATCCTAGTCCTCGGGTGTCCTTGCTGAGTGCTGTGTTCTGCCCACATCCTAAACCTCTGGTCTCCCTGCTGGGTAATGTGCTCTGCCCACATCCTAACCCTCTGGTCTCCCTGCTGGGTGCTGTGTTCTTCCCACATCCTAAACCTCTGGTCTCCCTGCAGTGTTATGCTCTGCACACCTAGTCCTCTGGTCTCTTCTGGTCTCCTTGCAGGCTGGAGGGAGAAGAACACACTCTCTTCTCTCCAGCTATCTTGCCACACTCAAGCAGACAGGTGGCAACCCTAGACTCGGGGCTATGGGCCCCAGATTCGGGGCTATAGCCCCAATAGCCACCCCCTAGCGACGCCACTGGTTAATGACCATGTTTTCTTTTAAGCTTTGGATAGAGGAGAGAAAGGTTAAAACTTCCATAAGGTCATCCTCTGTATTTGTCCTGCAGGAGGGATTTTCTTTCACTTGCACTCTCTTGGAGAAGTAACTGGAAGTGAGAGGTACTCTCCCCAAAGTGAGGGGGAGTTCCCCATCCACAGTTGTCACCAGAACATTTTTCCCCATTGGAAGATTTTCCATCTCTAACTTTCATGACAACATTAAATGTTATTTCAACTACAACCAAACCCATACAGGCTATTTGAATGCTGTTTTTACAAGTGAGCATCACTTGCAGCAGTTTGTATAAAGATAATAAGCTTTTTAGAGCAACAACCTTAGTAGTGTCATTAAAAGTGGGCTTTTACACATCACTAGTAGTGTGCTTGGGTGGTATTAATATATCATTATATTGCAGGTTGCAGTGAAGGAGCTGAAAGAACTGGACACACAGAGAGTGGAGTTACAGAAAGAGGGTCACACCCTTATTGATTTCTTCTGTGAAGACAAAGAAACCATGAAACTTGATGAATGTTTCCAGATATTCCGGGATTTCTGTGACAAGTTCAACAAAGCAGTAAAGGTAAGGCAACTACCTTATCAACATTTAAATTGATAGAAGGTACCATCTTTTATACTCCAGAATGGAGCTTAAGTAGGGTGGAAGCTGACACAGATGTACAGTATCTCACAAAAGTGAGTACACCCCTCACAATTTTGTAAATATTTTATTATATATTTTCATGCGACAACACTGAAGAAATTACACTTTGCTACAATGTAAAGTACCGTAGTGAGTGTACAGCTTGTATAACAGTGTAAATTTGCTATCCCCTTCAAAATAACTACACAGCCATTAATGTCTAAACCGCTGGAAACAAATGTCCAAATTGGGCCCGATTAGCCATTTTCCCTCCCCAGTGTCATGTGACTCATTAGTGTTACAAGGTCTCATGTGTGAATGGGGATCAGATGTGTTAAATTTGGTGTCATCGCTCTCTCATACTGGTCACTGGAAGTTCAACATGGCACCTCATGGCAAATAACTCTCTGAGGATCTGACAAAAAGAATGATTGCTCTACATAAAGATGGCCTAGGCTATAAGAAGATTGCCAAGACCCTGAAACTGAGCTGCAGCACAGTGCCCTAGACCCTACAGCGGTTTAACAGGACAGGTTCCACTCAGAACAGACCTCGCCATGGTTGACCAAAGAAGTTGCGTGCACGTGCTCAGTATCATATCCAGAGGTTGTCTTTGGGAAATAGACGTAGGAGTGCTGCCAGCATTGCTGCAGAGGTTAAAGGGGTAGTGGGTCAGCCTGTCAGTGTTCAGATCATACGGCACACACTGCATCAAATTGGTCTACATGGCCATTGTCCCAGTCTAAAGATGATGCACAAGAAAGCCCGCAGAAAGTTTGCTGAAGACAAGCGGACTAAGGACATGATTACTGGAACCATGTCCTGTGGTCTGATGAGACAAAGATAAACTTATTTGGTTCAGATGGTGTCAAGCGTGTGTGGCAACAACCAGGTGAGGAATACAAAGACAAGTGTGTCTTGCCTACAGTCAAGCATGGTAGTGTGAGTGTCAGGGTTTGGGGCTGCATGAGTGCTGCCGGAACTGGGAAGCTACAGTTCATTGAGGGAACCATGAATGCCAACATGCACTGTGACATACTGAAGCAGAGCATGGTCCCCTCCATTTGGAGACTTGTTGGGCAGCATTCCAACAAGATAACGACCCCAAACACACCTCCAAGATGGCCACTGCCTTGCTAAAGATGCTGAGGTTAAAGGTGATGGATTGGCCAAGCATGTCACCAGACCTAAACCCTATTGAGCATCTGTGGGGTATCCTCAAATGGAAGGTGGAGGAGCGCAAGGTCTCGAACATCCACCTGCTCCCTGATGTCATTATGGAGGGGTGGAAGAGGTGGCAACCTGTGAAGCTCTGGTGAACTCCATGCCCAAGAGGGTTAAGGCAGTGCTGGAAAATAGAAAACAAAAAGGGAAGGGTCCCCCAGGGGTGGGGTTTTCTAGGCAGCAAAAAATTGTAAAGGTAACACATATAGAGTAAAAATTATAGCTTTATTGGTGACAATCATATCAAAATTACAATAAAGTTAAAATGTGAGCTCTGGTAACGGAGATAAAAAATTCAATACAGAAAATGCAGACACAGTAATATACAACATACAATGTAATTATAGTTGTGCATTAATTCTGACGCGTTTCAACCCAAAAGGGTCTTCTTCAGAAGTTTGGTCTACTGTGAAAAGAATTTACATTCATTGGTTGTGCCTTGTGGCTAAAAACATAATAACGTTAGCAACACAGTTTTAATAAATAGTTACCAGTGGCAACGTATTGTGAAAGTTCTCCTGACCAGAGATCCTTTAAAAACCTTTCCACCTTATCCCACATGGCGAGCTCGAACTTTCGACACTCCAGGAAAGGGCTTGCATCGCGGGTGTGTCTTACAAGGAGTCACATTATCGGAGTACCCCCACTCTGAGGTAGGGCATGGGAGCAAGAAACCAGCACCTGCAATGGGAACAGCAATAAGAGTTACAGCTTACTAATCCCATATGGTTAGTAGGATAGTATTTTAAAGTAAGTGTTTAAATAATTAAAAGAGTTAGTGGGAACTATAAATTCCCAATTGCCAGGAAAGGTCATTGCTAGCGATGTACATCCTACAAAATATACTATTTAATTTGGTAGCAAACACCAAAAAATTCATAAAGTTAATCTGTGAAAAGGGGTTGGGATGATACCATCATGAAAAGTGAAAAAATATAAAAATATGAAAATGTGTAATGAAAATCAAAACAATGTGGAAGTGAATGGGCATAAAAGCGGGATATGAAGTGATGATTGAAGCAAAGTGCAAAAACAATGTGAAGGTGAATGAGCATAACAGTGAGATTGAAAAAAAAAAAAAGGGCGATTGTGAAAAGGTTGACAACTGAGTAAAAGGATACAACCAAGAAGAGTGAAACAATGTGATAAAGAAGATACATATAAGGCCTCATTCTCACGAGGCGGATCCGCTTCCACGGAGTCCGCCTCGGTCCGCCGGCTCAGCGGGAGATCTGTCCGTTGATCTCCGCTGAGCAGGGAGGGGCTTGTCGAGCGCTGCTAGTTTCTGTGGAGAGATCGGACAAAAACGGACAGCATGTCTGTTTTCATCAGATCTCATCCAATCCGCCAGCGACGGATCTGAACGTAGAGGCATCTGTCTGCTTTTAGCAGATCGGACCAGGTCGGATGTCAGCGGACATGTCACCGCTGACATCCGTCGCTCCATAGACTAGCATGGAACGCCCGTTCAGGTCCGCCGTCAAAACTGACAGGCGGACCTGAACGGTCTGATCGTGTGAAAGGGGCCTAAGAAGTGAGTGGCAAGTGAAAAATTAAAAAAGGGGATAGTGTGTTTAGTCGTGAAGGATAAGAGGTGAGAAAAGAGTGCCAAGTGAAAAAGTGAAAACTATAAGTTGACTAATAGAATATAGGGAATTGAAGTGATAAAAGGAATACAGGGGGGTAAAAAAGGGGGAAGAAAAGACGTGATGAGAATGAGGTGCAAATGAGTGCTAGAAAAGGTGTTTGAAAAAAGGGGAAATGTGTGGAAGTGTAGAGTGTAGAAGAAAATGAAGTGCAAATAATTGCAAGGAAAACAATAGGTATAAGTGAAAAATGTGTAATGGGATTACCTGCAGTATGTGAGGAAAAGTTCACTGCAGTATCGCAGGGATAAACCGGTAAAGGATTCCTCAGTTCTTAGTTAGTGCCATGTAAGGAAGTTGAAAGGTTTTTGACTGCTGGCCTGAAAGGCCGACATGTCTATAATAAAGAAATATAATTGGAAAAAGTAGTCGGTTAGTGACTGGAGATCTGCTGTATACAGCGGAATCTCACCCTCCAAACGGCCCCCAAGAGATGGTGGTTGATAATTTACCTGAAATACGGAAGACTCGCAAGCATATGACCGTCCTGGTGGGAAGCAGGAAATCAACTCGAGATCTCCCTGCTTTACCCTGATATTTCAATAATGCTGATTGACTCCCTAATGACCTGCAGGTGCCTGGGCTCCCCCCCCCCCCCACCACCACCACTGGCGGGGTAACGGCGCAATGGCAGTGCTCTACGTGTGGCTTCCCCAGCGTTCCGACCGACTGAGGTCTCAGCGTTCGCTGTTTTCCCCCGTCGCAATTGTGTGACCCTAGTGATGTCCTGCCCACGTACGGAATTCCGCACATGCGAGTTAGTGCTGAGTCCGGGTAAGATTCGGAATGCTGCTGCCAGGGAGAAATTAACCTCCAGGCGGCCAGATGGGCACCGCCACCTAGTGGAAATTGTGGGGGAACACAGGGAAAATAGTGGTGGCCTCACAAAATATTGACACTTTTGGCCCAATTTGGACCTTTTCACTTAGGGGTGTACCCACACTTGTTGCCAGGGGTTTCGACATGAATGGCTGTGTGTTGAGTTATTTTGAGGGGACAGCACATTTACACTGTTATACAAGCTGTACACTCACTACTTTACATTGTAGCAAAGTGTCATTTCTTCAGTGTTGTCACATAAAAAGATATAATAAAATGTGAGGGGTGTACTCACTTTTGTAAGATACTGTGTATGTGTGTATATACATTTCTGTGTTGAATCAGGCCATCTTTCAAAAGTTTGTGGCCTTTGCATAAAACTTTATACAAACCTTTTTGTCATAGGTCCAACCAAGTACTTTTCAAAGTACTTCCAAAGTATTTGGAGTAACGTTTATTTCCAGATTATGTAATGTTGAATTATGTACTTTTTTTTTTTTTTTTTTTTTTTAATATTCTTTGTCTCTTGTGGCAGGATTTGGTTACCCAAGTCCTTAAGTATTTTAGCTTGAGATTCTTTCGGCATCCATCAGTTGTGCCTTTTGATAGAATTGGTCAACATTAATTAGCTGTTGGATGTTATATGATGGTCTCAGGGCTTCCATATTCTTTATAGAGAGCAGACAGGTCACAGGGTTTTGGTGCCAAGTATGGCCATTATATATGCTTATGGATTTTTATTGTCTAGAGTATTGCCAATGTTCCACTAAATGTGATCTTTTATAAGCCCTGCATAGTTGCGTATGTGTTCTAATCTGTTTTGCTTGGCTTTTATTCCACTTAGGAGAATAGGGAGAGAGAATTACAAGATATTCGCCAGAAGCAGAGACTGAAGGAACTGGAGCTAAAACGTCAGTCTTGGGTCTGCGCAGAGGCTAGAGGTTTTGGAAGGAGTAGCAGTGAAAATGATGTGGAGCTGCTGACAAAGAAGGGACTGGAGGAGTTTTTACTTCAGAGGCCCCAAAGTCCACTGAGTAGAAACTCTAGCACAAGGCGTTCTCGGCACTCATTAGGTGTAACAGCAGACAGAGAACTTCTGATGTACTTGGAAACCCCTCAGGATGATCAGTTAAACAAATGCAATAGTCTTCCCAGAACTCACACTCGACAGTCAAGACCAACAATTGCATGGATGAAAGACAAAAACGAAGAGGACAATGTGCACTTAAATAAAAATGAAGCAATTCAAAGTTCCTCACCTTTGCCTAAGGTTCATATTAGTAGTTTTGGAGATGACCACACTGCTATAGCAAATAAAAAGAACAATCAGACCAATATAGACCGCAACAACAACCAGCCACAAAACTGCCAAGACTATGAAGATGCTTCAGTCAAAAAGACCCCTTTAAGCCCATTAGCAATCAGTATTCAGGAACGGGAACTGGTTAAAAAGTTACAAAAATTTGATCTTCAAGGATCTGTGCATGAAAATACAGAAGATGTTTGCGTTACGGATTTGGAGACGTTTGAAGAATTAGGTATTCATTCTCTTAGCCTTGCAAACAAACTTCTTTCACCATCCAAAAATACCAAAGACACACCCTCGAGTATATATGATGAGGACATCAGTATGACTGAAGAATATTCAAACAGTACAAGCACTCCTGTGTCGCAAAATACATGTACTTCTGAAAAAGAGCATGGAACAATTTTCTATGTTGAAGATACTACTGAAGACTCCTTATCTTTGGATCATTCTGAAGCACAAAGTGTAAACTGTAAGAAGGGAGACACATCAGTTGCAATGGAAACTAAAAGTGAAAAAGTGAACATATCTGCTGATCGTCACAAAAATGTGGATTGTAGCACTGGAGATGCTGGCAGTACTAAGGAAAATACAATAAAAAGTAAAGATCACAAAAGACAGAACTCTGTGAAAGAGAGAACCTCAAGCTTCTCAAAATCAAATGCACCTCGTTCAAATACTGCTACAACAAAACCTGTGCGCATGTTGAATGAGTCTGAGCATGAGACAATGCGGAAGGTTGTCCCCATTTCTAAGTCTACCAAGTCGGGAAGTATAAAACGTACAGAGCTCAGAAGCTCGGTGCGAGATGAAGGGAAATCTGATGAACTAAAACAGACTTTTCGGCACTCCCTTAGAGCGAAAAATGATAATGTCCCAAGGAATTCCCCAATAACCAGTCCAACGGCTGAAGAACCAAAGCTACAAAGAGGTTCAAGTTTTATAGCTAACACCTCACGTTTTCAAAGGGACCAAATCCAGCGCAAAAGTTCTGTAAAAAAACCAGCAGCAAAACCAGTTAGGAATATTGCTAAACCAAAGCCTGATGAAACCAAGATATGCAGGACATCTCCAAAGGAATCAAATTCTACTGAAACCAGCAAACCACAACCAACCACACCTTTACCCAGCCCCAAAACCTTGCCCTCTACACCAAGCTTTGCTAGAAACACTGTTGCGTCATCCTCAAGGCGTGCAACCCCAGAACAGTCCTCTCCAACCACAGGAAAGACATCAACAATAACTAGATCGTCATCAATACGTCAGTCTAAAGGAAAGTCTGAACCATTAACTAGGGATGCAAACACAAGGGAAAATGGAAGAGTGAATACATTTAATAGGACCGGTAGTATGAGGACACCTGGGAAAGGGATGATTGCTGTTGGAAACGGCACACCTGAGACAGTTCAGAAAGAGAAGGGCATTGTTGAAAAGCCATCTGTGAAACTTAAAGATACAGGCAAAGCTACCCTTGGTAAAATACTTAAACCTCTGCTAAAGTAGATGCTTAATTTAAAGTTCCCATTACTAACATGACAACCCCATCTGGGAGAGTTGGTAAAGACAATTTTCAGTTCCATTTTGACGAGCTACGCACATTAGTCGTAGCAATTTTAATATTAGGAAGAACATGGTGAATGTTGGTACATCTAGGAACTCTGTGTGGCAAACAAATTTGACAGCCTCATGAAGGAATTTGTGCTGAATGTAATCTGATATTCGTGGAGCGCCACTTCATGGATACTTTTTACAGGTTGCGGTAATTGGAAAGCTCTACTTTCAAAGATGATTGCTCAGCTGTAAAACAGAACTCTGGTTAGTGTTTGACCTCCAAAGGTACAAATTATTCACTGACTTTGTATGGTTGGCTGCTTAAAGCTAATGGTATACTTGATCATACTGCCACTGGCATGGATATTCCAAAGACTCTGCTGGGAAGAGTCTTTTGCTTTACTGGATGATAAAATGACTGGCACAGGTGTGTTTCACAACCTCTCAAGGAAGCACACAAAAGCATGAATCATTGACGACAATGTTGCTTTCACGTACAATGGTATCCAGTTACAAGTGTACAAAAGTGCCATGTATTTATTTTCCATTTGAAAGGTGTTACTGTACTATATTTAAATGCTAAATCTTATTTGAGAGCACTTCAACTATTCAATGTTTCCATTGTGTTTGTTCTTTGTTTTATTAACATGTGAATCCTGCTGCTAGGCTTCTGTCCTGTAAGTTTTGATCGGGGGGAAAAAAAAGAACTCTGTTCTACGTATTTCTTATACTGTTGGCCAAACACAGTGGAGATCACGTGTAATGGATAATAATTATTTTCTCCTAGAATTCTGCAACTGCACTCAGTGTAAGCCAGCCCAGAAATGTTTACACAAATACGTCATAACTCTTCTTTTGTAGATGAAAAGTCTTTGTAGCAAGTGCTACTTTTAGAACTGTACAGTTTTTGTTTACCATGAAAGAGTACAAGTTATTAAAAAAAAATTACAAAGTTGGTAAATTGAACGTAAAAAAAAAATCCATCGACTCTCAGCAACCTGTCGGGTTTAAAGCCCAGACAGTATTTTTTTTCTATCATGTTCAAGGGTTAGAACTTTGAATTTTTATTGCATGTCTGCTGGGAAGAGATTCCATTACTTCCTGTTCAAGTGACAGGGAAACAGAGGTACAGGAAGTGAAGGAAAATCTCTCCAGAAGGAAAGAACACCACATCCATTTTATAGTAGTAGTGAAAGGACAGAACCTCTGTGAGGTTTAATTTATTGTCTGTGACTGACCCCATGACCTCTGTTATATTTTTGTTTGTCCTGTTGACACAGGAATATAAAGCCAAAGTAAATGCCTCCAGTGGTGTCAGACAGCAATAGAAACCTGGTTCCAACCCTTACCTACCCCATTCAAATAGTTAATAGAAATAAAACACAATTTTGGCTGGAGTTTGTACTTTAACATTATAGAAGTCATAACAGATGGCTCAGACTGTTAGAAATTGGTTGCAAAAGGGTTCCATACAATTTGCATATTGCTTTTTTAAATATTTTTTTATGGCATGTTAATTATGTAGCACAATGTGTGAATTGTCCAATGGACCAAATCTTTATCTAGGTTGAGAGGATCTTTGAAGATCTCTTTGTACCTGAAATAGATTTTGGCCAGTCATAAATCTTATTATAACCACTTTGGGATTCTTCTAAATTGATGGTGCTTTTGTTATGCAGCTGATTCAGACTTCTGTATATGCTTTGCCTTATTTGACAAGTACTTTATGGTACACTTAAGCATTTGGAGTCTTATCCTTGGATACTAGTAAACAGAAGTGGCCAAGTAGAAAAAAAATGCCATTGATATGGCTGTAAAGCCTTATAGCATCCTCCTAAAACTGGACTGACACCACTAGTGTGTATTAAGTTAGGGGTTGTAGATTTTTTTTTTTCTTCTTAGAAAATATAAATATTAAACACTACTTTATTTGAAGAGAAGGGTGACTAACATTCTTCTCTTCAGACTCTTGTTGCCTTATGTCTGATTGCTGCTTTCTGACTATAGATTTTGGTAATAAAATAGACCTGTTTCTTATTATACAAAAACAGGTCAAAGACTTACTGGGAAACATGATCATTACCTTGACGTTATGTAGAGCATTATTAATGTAGCCTGCAGGGTCTTGACTCAGGGATCCAACGTGCTTAAAAGAATCATAGGTCAAAGTTTGTTTTTTTTTTTGTTTTTTTTATTGTTATCCTAGACCTGTGTATCTACCTGGAATTGTGAAAGGACAAAGTCGTCCCTTATGCCGTGTACACATGACTGGACTTTTCGACCAAACTGGTCTGACAGAAGGAATCAGTCGGACAATTTGATCGTGTGTGGGCTTCATCGGACCTTTTCTGTCAAATCTGTTGGACTTTAGAAATCGAACATGTTTCAAATCTTTCCGACGGACTCGATTTTGATTGAAAAATCCGTTCCTCTGTATGCTAGTCCGATGGACAAAAAAGGACGCAAGGGCAGCTATTGGCTACTGGCTATGAACTTCCTTATTCTAGTCCGGTCATACGTCATCCCGTTCGAAACGTTCGGACTTTGGTGTGATAGTGTGTAGACAAGTCCGTTTCGTTGGACCTCTGTCGGAACTCCGTCAAAGTCCTTCGGAGTTTAGTCCGACGAAAAGTCCGGTCGTGTGTACACGGCATTAGACCCACAGACGAGCAGATCTATCATAGAATATAATGAGCTGAAAGTGATACCTATCACAAGTGCAGGAACATTTGCCTATTCATGAAATCAACATCTGGCAGACTTGTGTGGTAACAGGAGATCTCCCTTTTCTTTGGAGAAAGAAGACCGATCCTTTATCTGTAATACAGAGTGTAATGGCCCGTACAAACGATCCAAAAATCTGATGCAAAATACCGCTTTGGACGCGATCATACGATAATCGGATCGTTGGTACAGAGCTTTCGAGAGCCGATCACGACAATTCATCTGATATTGTTTGATCGGACCAGCACGAAAATTTTCCTCTTACGATACCAGATTGTACAATTTTCATTTAGTCAGTACAGTTGTCCGAAAATACAATACAAATGCATTACAACACATGACATCACTTTCGATATTTTTATTTTTTCTTTGTCGTAGGAGAATTTTCCTGACTTTAGTAACCTATTCAATTTCTACTTGCGACTATTAAGCGAAAAAAGTTTGGCGATGTGTACGGGCCATTAATGAGCACTTCCAGCATTCACTCACACAGACTATTAAAGTGTGCAGAAAGATGGGCGTGAGGTGCTAGAAACAGATTTTTAACCTGTAACAAGGAATCGTGAGTAATGCCAAATAGCTTGAATTCAGTGGCTCCCCACAAGGCAGGAGGTCCCCTAAAAAAAACAGTGATCACTCAAATTGAGACGTTCACATGAAAAAGAGTTCCAAATGATTTCTTGAATGGATCCTTTTGTTGTCATTTACATGTAACAGGCCGGCAAGAACTGCCTATGCATTTCAGCTGCAAAAATACCCCTTCGTTAGGGTTTTCACATGGTCTACATGTGGAAACCCTATCTCCTGAACATAGCTCTCTAACAGGAGAAAGAATTAATGTGCAATTGTGCCTGCCTGTGTGGTTGGGGCTGCAATCACTCGGCTATAGGGGCAGGAGCAATTGCTCATCAAGTCTATCTCTTAGTTATATCCAGGAGATTTTGCTCTGAGTCCAATAGATAATGTTTTGCCGCATTGTCCAAGTCCTAATGAAAGGGAATTTGTAACCTGCAAAATGCATTGACAATCTTTGCTATCCTGTTGTCCTTTTGTAATAAACAATAAAGTATTTTGCACTCTGGAGATGGTCGCTTGGGATTGTTTGCTGCTCTTCTTTTTTTTCCTGTTTTCACAGTTACTGTGCACAGGCCAATAAGATTAATGTAAATGGGGGCTACCTGTGGTCCCTTAAAGAAAACCTGTCAAGAGAAAAAAAAATGGGGGGCTGCTACTGCTGACTTCTGAAAATACTGTCTGCTGGCCAGTCTCTGGTTTCAGTACTTTCCGAATCAATGTTCTGGAATAGACACGTGGATCAGGAATTCAGCCTTTCTTTGGCTTTTCTGATATGCATAATTGTTCCAGGTCATTTTCTCTAAAAATACTGCAGTCTGAGAAAGGCAAATAGAATTTTGATGAGGTTTTTAAGAGCAACCCTGTTTTAAGTGCAGTTGAAGCATAGATGAGCTAGTGTGACACTTTAATGGAAGTCGTTTCTATGCAGTTCTGCTAAGCATAGTCTTTTTTTTTTTTTTTTCCCCCCCAGACCTCAGGCACTCCAAGTCATTTGAACTTCGTTTACCCATAGATATTACATTGTTACAAATCTACTGGTTATGGTAGGATTGAGAAATGATCTTTGCCCGGGCAATCTGTGACTTCTACAGAGCCCAATGGCCAATGCATCCTGTAGGGAAAAATCAATTAACTAGGTTGGATTTTTCTGGCTAATTGCTATTGCTTTACCACAAAATTAGCAATGTTGGAGATTTCTTTCTACTGTGTCTCTTCCTACCCGATAGGACTAAATAGGCATCATTTGGGTCATTCAAGCATGTATGATACAAGCATTCATGTTTCTTGGATAGAGCCTTATTGGTCCTTGCACAGTGAAAATGTATACCCTTCTACAAAGTATCTATCTGTAACCTCCTACACCTCACTGATGTGATCTGAAGCCCTTTGGGCTCAGAACTGCAGATTTTTCCATAAAATACTTTTTAATATAGGCAGATCATTCTCGTTGCTTGATTGATTTCATCAGTGCTTTATATATGTTGCCAATGCAATGTGTAATGCTTTGCAAGTGTGGTGATCAGACAAATATCCTCTATGTAGTTTGTTAAATGAGAATGTTGTTGAAAGTAAAACATACAGGTCAGAGTTTTTTTTTTTTTCTTCTTCCTGTCCTTGTCTCATTCATGAACTGTATATGAAAACAGATACTCAGGGGCAGGATGCACAGCATTATTTGGTGTCTTACGGTTTGTCGGTGCTCTCATTTGTACGTTTAACTACCGATTCCGACTATAAGTTTATTTAAATGTGTTTAATATTGTAAATTTGTATACTAGAAGGTACAATGTACATAGGCAATATATATATATTTAAAGGACCTTTACATATTTCAGAATAGTTTGCTAATAAATCTTTCAACTGACAAATGCAAGGTCTATTGTGTTTTATTTAAAACTGTGGTAGTTTGCTAAATGACAATTTAAGAAATTTTGTGTAATCATTTACCAAATTAAGCTCAGCTTTGTTTGTGAAAACTTTTGGAACAAGAAACGTTCTTGATGCCACAGGAGGATCTGGTTGGAGTGCAGGGGGCATTTGCTTCCTGGGCCATTACTAAATACATATTGGGCTGCAGACAATGGGACCTCAATCAGAGCAGGGTAGAGTAGGTATTTTGTAGACCTCTATTTTCTGCTCAGAACTGTGATCACAACATCTGGCAGAGGGAAGTCTTCAAGTATCAATTTCCTTTCCTTTGCAGCTCTGATATGCTGTGACTGCATTCTGATAAATTGAAAGATGTGTAAGGATGTGTCACAAAAAAATCATGCCCTTTAGAAACCCTTTTCAACATGGCCACCAATTACCATGGCACCACACCATGGGGTTGATTTATTAAAGGCAAGTAGACTGTGCACATTGCACTTGCAGTTGCTGCGGAGCTTAGTAAATGAAATGAAACTGCTGACTTCCATCATCCGATTTATGGGCAAGCATTTTTCATGCATTTGATTGGGTGTTCTTTGTAGAGTGAAGCAGTACCTCATTTACTAAGCTCTGGAGCAACTGTATTTGCAGAGTACACAGTCTGTTTGCCTTTAGTAAGTCAACCCCTTTGTGTAGTAGCCTTTCCTTAGCCCCATGCAACTCCCCTACCATAAACAGGCCACTTTGTTTTATTTGCCCCTAGGCCAAAAGTCCCCAGTGCTCCCCTGATTGTTGCCCATAGCAGTCAATGAGATTTGTCCTATAATGCAACCTGACTTGTTAAAAATGGATAAGTTATTATTCTACAAATCTTTAGTAATTTACAGTTTTTCAGCCAAAACCAATTTTTTTTTTTTTTTTTATAAATTATTAGTAGAGCAAGCAGGGTTGGAACCTCTGTATTTATGTCTGCGCTGCAGCAGAGGTGTAACCAGTATAAGAGATGAGGAGAAATCTTATGGAGACAAACTGCAGTGGAACACCTACTCTTTGTATAAAATGATTTATATCTTTTATCAGAATTTTATTGCTTTGTCTTCCCACAGAGTAATTTCCCTCGCTTTCTGTTCTACTGACACGCTGGAGCTTGCCGTTTAAGATACCTAAAATTACATATGAACTGAATTGTATCAAAGATAAAAGAAAAACAAAATATGGTTGCGCTCTAAACCCTTAACCTTTTACAATGTGATAAGTGATCAGTGAGTGATAACTCAAAAATTAGTCCCACATGTAAATTAAAGGATCACTAAATTTAAACTACAAACATGTTATACTTGCCTCTACTGTGCAGCTCGTTTTGCACAGAGTGGCCCCGAACCTGGTCTTCTGGGGTCCCTTGGCGGCTGTCTCGGCCCCCCCCGCAAGTACTCAACACTTTCATGCGAGCTCCCTCGCATGGAGTTGAGTGCTTGCGGGCGTGCTCCCGTGATGCAGCCGGCGGCCATAGCCGCTCACTGTATCACTCGGCCCCGGCACGCCGTGTCATTGGATGTGATTGACAGCAGCGCGAGCCAATGGCTGCACTGCTTTCAATCCATCCACTGTAACCAATCAACGGCCAGGCTGAGTGACAAAGAGGATGTCGGGGGCGAGTGCGGGACTTTCGAGGGGTCAGGTAAGTAAAACAGGGGGGGGGGGGCGGTTTTGTCAGATGTTTTTTCACCTTAATGCATAGAATGCATTAAGGTGAAAACTTTTACCTTTACAACCCCTTTAATAACTCTGTGAATGTTCAGTGACGGTAAATCAGAATTCCAATGACGGTCAATCAAACTTGTTCTTTTAATATTTAATAAAAACCAAGTGGGTTTTACCTATGGCCATTTTTTTTATCTATTTCTTTCTGAGCCATGTTCGCACCATCACGCACTGAGCTGTATACAAGCTCGTAGCGGAGGATTCGTTCAGTTAAAGGTCCGGACCAGAAGACCCCCCACAGATGCGGTGATTGGACCGATATCGGAACACCACTGAGGAAAAGGCCCTGGCTGGGTGTTGGCCACAGGCATTACTTGTCTGTGCAGCTGGTAAGCGCACATCTCTTATGGTGGTGGGTCTGTCAAGCAAAGTCACACTAACTTCTTGGAACCGTTCACAAGTTGATATACTCACTATTTGCTAAGGATTTTTCGATTGGAAGTTTGATTTACCGTCGTTGGAATTCTGATTTACCGTCACTGAACATTCAGAGTAATTTACATGTGGGACTAATTTTTGCGTTACCATGCGATGGAGCTCGCATGAAAGTGTTGAGTACTTGCGGGGGGGAGTGCCGAGACAGCCGCCGAGGTACCCCAGAAGACCAGGTTCAGGGCCACTCTGTGCAAAACTAGCTGCACAGTGGAGGCAAGTATAACATGTTTGTAATTTAAAAAAAAAAAAATTAACTTTAGTGATCCTTTAATTTACATGTGGGACTAATTTTTGAGTTATCACTCACTGATCACTTATGTTGTAGAAGGTTAAGGGTTTAGAGCGCAACCATATTTTGTTTTTCATTTGTATTTGCGTGTATTTCACTTTGTTGCATCTTCCTTTTAGAAGTGTAATTTCCAGCGCAGTCTTTTTCTTACTATATATGCTCTTGTATCAAAGATAACCTTTATGAGTCGTGTACAAGGGCATTGTTGTCCTAAAATGCACATCAAATGCAGGTCAGCAGATTCCAATTAAATTTAAATTAAAGGACTGGTGCACATCTTGACTATTCAGAGGCGTGACCTGCTTTGAGCTGTGCTTTTTAGGACACAGCAGCTCATATTGAGGTGCATTTGGATTACAGGCAAAACAGGTCAAACGCCACCTTTTGTAAAATCCAAATTATTTGATCCCCTGCAGATTTTTTAAGTTTGCCCACTTACAAATAAATGAAGGTGAAAAAAGAAAACTAAAGCGCTGATGTGGATTCTCTATAAAATAACAAAACACCAAAAAGAAATGTGTAAGCTGCAACCAACCAATTAGTGCTGTGACACCTGTTTATATAAATCAATATAAAATATGTTAGTGCGCTTATCAAATTATCCCTATCTGTTGGAGTGGTGCTTGTATATAAATCCTAAACCATAAAAATACCCTGATATAATCAGTAAAGTGAATAAATGCAAATAAATGCATCAAAAAACATATACCCCGATATCACAATCAATAAAGTGAATATAGGCAAATAGATGCATCAAAAATCATATAAGGGAACACACATCCCAGGTATATGTAGATGGAAGAAAGGAGTCAGTGACTTCTTCGCATAGTGTTCGGCAAACACAGCGATAGCTGTATGAGCGGTGAAGCTATCTGACCATTATAACAAAAGCGATTCAGCTACTGCAAATGTGTGAGTGGATTACATTGATTGCTCAGTTTTGTAGCATTTAAAAACCCTGCACAATGATGATTTTTCTTTTATCTTTATGTGAATCATCGCCTTGAAAATGTAATTCATCATGCAACTGTGATCTGTGATAATTGAAATACAAGCAAGTTCATCAAAGGCAATTGATTGGACATTTCTTCCATCTACATATACCTGGGATGTGTGTTCCCTTATGTTTTTTGAAGCATCTATTTGCATATATTCACTTTATTGATTGATATATTTATTTGCACTTATTCACTTTACTGATTGTGATATCAGGGTATTTTTTATGGTTTAGGTTTTTTTATGTAAGCACCACTCCAACAGATGGGGATAGTTTGATAAGCGCACTAACATATTTTATATTGATCAAAGAAATGAAGGGTCTACAATTTTTATCATAGGTGTATTTTCCCAACTTAAGTACCAGAAGGATTTGCCCCCTTAATAACCAGGCCATTTTTTGTGATGCGGCACTGCGTCGCTTTAACTGACAATTGCGCGGTTGTGCGACGCTGTACCCAGACAAAATGTATGTCCTTTTTTTTCACACAAATAGAGCTTTCTTTTGGTGGTATTTTTTGTGCTATAAAATCCCCCCAAAAAAGTAAAACTAATTTCTTCCTCGGTTTAGCCTGATATGTATTCTGCTACATGTTTTTGGTAAAAAATTGCACTAAGCGTATATTGATTTGTTTGCGCAAAAGTTATAGCTTCTACAAAATAGGGGATAGATTTATGGCATTTTTATTACTTTTTGTTTTATTCATAATGAGTAATGGCGGTGATCTGCGATTTTTAGCGGGACTGCGATAATGCAGAGTACAGATTGGACAATTTTTTGGGACCACAGACATTTATACAGCAAACAGAGCTAAAAATAGCCACTGATTACTGTATAAATGACACTGGCAGGTAAGGGGTTAACACTATAGGGGTGATCAAGGGGTTAGGTGTTCCCTAGGGAGGTGTTTCTAACTGGGAGCTGGGCTGATTGGAGGAGGAGAGAGATCGCTGTTCCTAATCACTAGGAAAAGCAAATTTCACTCTACTCCCCTGACCGAACGGGGATCTGTTTGTTTACACTGAGAGATTCCCATTCTGCCTGTCTCTGCTGCGGCCTCCCGTTCTCCATAACCGGCGGCTTCCCCTGCTCGGCAGCCTCCCGTTCTCCTGCTCTCCACTGCGGTGGCTTCTGTTTCCTTCCTCCTCGAGTTTTCTCGTTTCGGCCAATCGTAAAACGGGCCTCGCACCCGCTTCTGATTGGCCGGGTTGAGGATCAGTGTTTTAACATTGAATATTCATTCACTGTTGTAAGAACACCTGATGAGCTTCAGGTCGCATGCTCTGTGACCCAAGGCCACCTTACTTTGAAGCCTATGGCTCTAATCAGGTGCTTTAAAAAAAAAAAAAAAAATCCCCAGTTGCTGTAATTAATGCGCCCGGTGCTACAAAAGGGGCCGGATGCATAAATAGGAGGTGGCCGTGGCGGTAATGGCTAGATTCATGCTATGCATAAATCTATCCATTATGCATATGGGGGGTGTGGTGTGATGTGGCATAATTGTTGGGCCGCCACTGTCCTTTCATGTTATGGATTCTACAGGCCATTTCTTCTTCCTGGATTCCCTGCAAGCTTTGCAGCTTCTCCTCTGCTCATTCCTTTGGATTACTTTCCGTTTCTAAGGACTACATGTCCCATGGCACCTTGCTGTCTGCCAGCACCGATTTCTGTACTGACTCCGCTATCCTGAAACCTCTCCTATCAGCACCTCTATAGTTTAGAAAACAGGCTCTGTTAAATGTGTGACACAGCAGTGCCTATCAACAGGGCATAGAGAATACATGTCACAGCATTCAAGAAAGTAAATGTGTGGGGATCTTTAAAGAGTAAGGCCCCTTACTCTTTGAAGGGGCGGATAGGTGGATTCCATTCTGATCAGCAGGGGATCAGCTCACAGTTTCCCTGCTGATCAGAGCAGAGCGGGTGGATGACACATCCCTGTCTGCTCAGTTTCTGCAGAATGAACACGAACAGAGCCTGGTCCGATTAAATGAACTTCGCTGTCCATTTACACCTGGCTACCCTTCGATCCAATCTGCCTAAATAGAAGAGAACCGACCCTCTTCCGTGTTTTTTTATTTTTTTTTTTTTAATAGCTGGCCAGATCGGAGGTAGATGGGGTGTAAAGGGACCAAAGTCAGTTTACACCTGCCTGCCCATTACAATGCATTGACCTTCCAATCAGGTTCTCCTGAATGACCTGATTGGATCGCCTGTGTGAAAGGGACCTAAATTTTCAAATTGCAAGATTGTTCAGATTAAAAGGAGTAAGCTAGAAATACGATGTGGAAATGAATAAATCATTTTACGTTTTTATCATAGGTACACTTTAAGAATATAAACTATGAATGCTGCACCATGACCACTTGCTTTTGGGGGACACATTTAATGATTTTGTCATGGGGCAATCTGACTTCTAGTTACACCCCTGGATGACACACATTTTAGACATATGTGCCATAAATGCTGATGCAGATGAATTGTGGCCCAGAACCAGTCTAGTTTATCTTCAAGGTTCTAACACTGACCTAAAATGATTGTTACCCGAGTTTACCAATACTCATACCTGTGGCAAACAAGATCTGACTGTTATCATTTACTTGAGGATGCAACCAGTGCCAAGGTTGGTGGCCTGTTCAACACCGCCATCTTTTATAAATGTAACCATGCACTGCTATGATGTGAGCATACATACTTAAAGAAATATTTGAGGGGTCTATATGTACCCACACATCTGACCATGGTCTTTTGACTAAGTCAGTCCTTGTTTGGCAGGGTTTAGTGTAAGTTGTGTTTTGTGTTACTAAATGATCAAGTCCCGAGTGTGATCATAGTTCAGTGTGTGTAAAATTGCAATGGCAGAGGGCCTGTATACACAAGTCCTATGGGTATGTGCCAGGCATTATGTCACTTGGATCTGTCATGCCCAGTGGCCTATCTTGATATGATGTACACATTAGTAATCCTATCTTTTACACCCTCTAAAGAAAACAATCGTAATGTTTCCTTAAATTGCAGATCCTTGTGCAAATAAGTTATGAATCACACTTATTTATAACCGCTACCTTTCCCTAAAATGAACCTATCGTGAGGAGAATTTGGGGGCTGTCATAATTGCTGATCTCCACCTAAAATTCCATTTCCTTAGCTCTTATGTTGCTCCTCCGGCCCTCCAAACTTTGAGTCACTAACCTGGGGCCAACATGTCTTTTAAGTGCAACCATGGGCAAAATACAAAATTACATATCGTGGACCTTGTGAACATCACTCTCTAATGCTTGCATGGGCAGATGGCGATCATGATCATGTAAATTCTGTGTTAAACCACCACCAGCACAGCTATCGTGTCGCCTCACTCCCAGTTACAATCTGTGACTTCTTGTTGATATTTAGCAATGAACCCTCTAAATTTACCTGAGCTTCTGCAATCCTGAGGATCCTCTTCTCTCCTTTGACCTACAGGTTTAATACATCGGATACCCTGTGCCGTCACGTCAGTCCCATGTATGTGGGGCACCGATCGCTATTGGGGGGGGTGAAGCTTGCAAACCCCCCCCCCCCCCCCCCCCGTCACTACCAGGTCCTTCCATCGTCTATGCCAAGTCATCAGACTTCAGGCCGACTGGCTGCTTTAGCACCTAGAATAACTTTGGTTATCAATGGCAACACTGATATGGCCTCTCCTCCTCTGGCTCCACTGCATGTTAAACCTCTGTAATGTCTCTTCACCACTTCCTATTCATCCCCATTATAAGCCCTTCTCTTTTATAGGCCTTGCCTGCAGCCCTTTTCTAAAGAATTTCACACTAGGCACTTTAGGAACTTTTAGAACATTTAATGAAGAGTTCTTGCAGGTACACATTTGTATAAAACAGTTCTTCCATACAGAAACCTCATGAATAAAGTCTCTTCATTAAAATCAATGAGCCGTTTTCGGTCCTCTGAACCCACCAAGGGGAAGCTCTAAAGAATAGAGTCAAGTTACATGTGGTTGTAGTTCTCCTTGCAGTTTCCCATCCAAGAACCCAGGACCCAGCTAAGGTACCTCCTCATGTATTTATAGCCCACCACAAGGGGGCAGAGCCATGAACACCTGGGAGCTGGCAGCCTTGACCCCTTCCTAGCTTCTGGGCTGCCAAACCGACTAGACTTCACTCGAATACATTTTATTTAGTAACAGTACAATAACACAACGAGGTAGAACCTGGTGAAGTGTGTATCCCAAAGTAGGCACCTGTCTACACGCCAGTAGGGCTGTTATTTTTCAACTTCCTTTAACAGGGCAAGAGGCAATTTGATGACTAAGACAAACCATTTAACACTGACAGGAATGGTTATAATGGTCATCTTTTGATTAATAACGTTATCCAAAAAACATTTTCAGATTTATTCAATCAGTCTGTGGGCTCCCCACTCCAAAGGAATAGATTATTTGATCGACTTTTATCGAAGGGACATGGTGCAAAAGTTTCTACGATTCACGTGGTTGCAGGCAATGATCAGTGTATTACGACAGCAGAGGGTATTGCTTTCAGAATACTATGGGGTTGATTTACTAAAGGAAAAAGGGCCGTGCACTTTTGCAAATGCATTTGCTCCAGAGCTTAGTAAGTCCCCTTTCACACCGAGGGCGTTTTGCAGGCGCTATAGCGTTAAAAATAGCGCCTGCAATCCGCCCTCAAACAGCTGCAGCACTGTCTCCATTGTGAAAGCCTGAGGGCTTTCACACCGGAGCGCTGCGCTGGCAGGACGTCAGGAAAATTCCTGCCAGCAGCTTCTTTGGATCGGTGAAGGAGCGGTGTGTATACCGCTCGTCCACCGCTGCTCCCCTATTGCGGGCGGTTTTAACCCTTTCTCGGCCGCTAGCGGGGGTAAAAGCGCCCCGTTAGCGGCCGAAATGCGCCGCTAATCCGATGGTAAAACTCCGCTAAAAATAGCGGCATTTTACCGCCGATGCTATGGGCGGCCCGGTGTGAAAGGGCTCTAAATGAGCAGAAGCTCTGCTAACTTCTATTGTCCAATCATGTGCAAGCAAAAATGCAGTTTGTTTTTTTTTTTCCTTGCACATAATTGGGTGCTCTTTGCAAACTGAAGCTTTACCTCATTTACGAAGCTCTGGACCAACTGGACTTCCGGAGGCAACTGCATTTTGCAAAAATGCACAGTCTATTTGCCTTTAGTAAATCAACTCCAATGTCCTAGTGGATGGAGTTCTCTGTCCACCGCTGGCTGAACAAGAAAAAAACGAACCGTGTATGGCCAGCTTTACTCACTTATGTAAAGTCCATCTAAATCTACTACTCCATCTTAAAGGATAACTAAACCTTTGTTTTTCGTATTTTTTATTTTTTTTTTTAAATAACAAACATGTCATACTTACCTCGTCTGGTGCAGTTGGTTTTGCACAGAGTGGCCCCGATCCTCCTCTTCTGGGGTGCCCCAGCGGCGCTCCTGGCTCCTCCTCTTCTCGAGTGCCCAGTTGGCGAAGCGCCCTTGGGGCACTCGTGCGGGCGTGCTCCCGTGTCCTGCTGCTGCGTCTATTGACACAGACAGCAGGACTCGGCCCCGCCCCCTGGCTCCCGCATTATTGGATTTGATTGACAGCAGCAGGAGCCAATGGCTGCACTGCTATCAATCTATCCAATCAGGACCCGAGACACTGGCTGGAGCTGGTGTGCTCGTTCTCTGCGCTGGAAAGACCGGGCTCAGGTGAATAAAAGGGAGGTCTGGGGGGGGTGCTGCACTATAGAAGGTTTTTCACCTTAATGCATTAAGGTGAAAAACCTATGAGGGTTTACAACCCCTTTAAGCTGGCCATACACTAGAACATTTTTTTTCATTCAGCTTGTTGGCTGAACAAAGCAAATGTAACAGATTCATCTATCCACACTATATAATTTTTCTGGTGCTGTTATTGTATTCTAACCACTGGCGGCTGTCAGAATGTCCCAGCAGCAGCTGCATCTGATTCTTCTGATTCTGCAATCTTCATATATATTTTCATCAGGAACTAGACAAAATCTGCATAGTATATGACTAGCTTAAAGGATAAGTCCACCTTAACACTAAAATCTTTACATCTACAGACATCCACGATCTAACACTAACCTATCTAACCCTGTAAAGAAGAAATCAGTATACATACCTTTTTTGAAGCTGATCCAACCCGATCCTACGCTGAGCTGTCAGCCGCGGCTTTGCTGTGGAGGCAGGTGCAGAGGACACATCCGACAACAGAAGCCCCATAGTAAATCTATGGGTGGTCACTGGCAATTAATTTCACAGCTGTGGTCGGCTGTGTCCTCTGCAGAGCTTCTGCTGCTGGAGACAGGATCGGCTTCAAAAAAGGAATGTATACTGATTTCTTCTTTACAGGGCTAGATAGGTTAGTGTTAGATCGTGGATGGCTGTAGATGCAGGGATTTTAGTGTTAAGCCTCGTACACACGACTGGAATTTCTGACGGGAATTGTGTGATGACAGGCTGTTGGTGGAAAATCCAACCGTTTGTATGCTCCATCAGACAATTGTTGGCCAACTTTCCGTGGACAAATGTTGGATGGCAGATTTATAAATTTTCCACGGACAAATGTTTGTTGTCAGATTTTCCGAGCGTGTGTACACAATTCCGTCAGACAAATGTCCAAAGTGCAAACACGCATGTTCAGAAGCAAGGACGAGCCGTAAGCGGTCAGTCTTGTAAACTAGCATTCGTAATGGAGAATTAACATTCGTGACGTGGCAAGTTATGAAATCTAGAAATGCAGTGCACAATCTCTTCTTCTTTAATGGGATAATAATGAAGCTGCTTTGCTGGTGATACTGAACTATTGCAAACAAATTTTCAAAGGCTTTTTTTTTTCTAGTGATATCAAGAATAATATTGTTCTTTTTTATTTATTTTTTGGGCAAGTTACCACAACACCATTATCCCGTAGTTTTTAAGATCAAATACACAACTATGTTGGTGTCCCTTGTTAATTTTACATTGTATTTTTTTTTTTTATGTAACTGCCTACTCCCAAACTGTCATTTTGAAGTAGAACACATAGCCAAGTATTGATATGTCAAAAAATGAGGGTGTGACCTGTCCACTGAATTATATAAAATATGCACCAACATGCCTCCATCCCAATTAAGTAGAAATTGAAGATAAAGGAGAAAAGCGGGACTTTGCATGAGGCATGTTGGTGAAGAAATAAACTGAGTAGTATATGTTGGAATATGTTATCTAAGGTACATCCTATGTATAGTTGTGTCCACAAAGAGTAAACCAGGTATAAATAGTATAAAAAAAAAATTTTAATTGCATAGGTCCTAGACCCAGATACAGTCATGAAACAACATCACAAGCAACACTTCGGCATACAATAGACAGTACACTTGAAAGGCATAATATAGACACTGGTTGTACAATTTACAGTAGAGAATACAATGTATACTGGATGAGTATATGCATCGATAGTTATTAACTCAATGCGTTTCTTGGCTTATAACCAATCATCAGGAGTCCGATGCAATTTAGGAGACAGTGTCTTGGTCTATAGTAACCTAAATCCTAGAATGCAGCATTGGTCCGGGTCTACAAGGTCTCCCCCCGGGGTTGAGGCAGTAAGCTCGCCCCAAGAAACCGTCGGCTACAGCCACCACATTGACCAGGGAGCCCATAGGGGCCGCCAGGCAGGGACAAATAACGAGGCCACAAAACCCTGTGTAATCAGAGTGATGGGCCCGGCCAGTTGCCACAAATTCGTAGCGGAGTTGGATCAGTAAGCCAGCCAGAAAAATAGCATTTTTAGAAGGACAGGTCACTAATGACAATAGTCATGGGTCAATAGTTACATAGTAAGTTACATAGTAGGTGAGGTTGAAAAAAGACACAAGTCCATCAAGTCCAACCTATGTGTGTGATTATGTGTCAGTATTACATTACATATCCGTGTATGTTGCGGTCATTCAGGTGATTATCTAATAGTTTCTTGAAGCTATCAATGCTCCCTGCTGAGACCACCGCCTGTGGAAGGGAATTCCACATCCTTGCCGCTCTTACAGTAAAGAACCCTCTACGTAGTTTAAGGTTAAACCTCTTTTCTTCTAATTGTAATGAGTGGCCACGAGTCTTATTAAACTCTCTTCTGCGAAAAAGTTTTATCTCTATTGTGGGGTCACCTGTACAGTATTTGTAAATTGAAATCATATCCCCTCTCAAGCGTCTCTTCTCCAGAGAGAATAAGTTCAGTACTCGCAACCTTTCCTCATAACTAAGATCCTCCAGACCCTTTATTAGCTTTGTTGCCCTTCTTTGTACTCGCTCCATTTCCAGTACATCCTTCCTGAGGACTGGTGCCCAGAACTGGACAGCATACTCCAGGTGCGGCCGGACCAGAGTCTTGTAGAGCGGGAGAATTATCGTTTTATCTCTGCAGTTGATCCCCCTTTTAATGCATGCCAATATTCTGTTTGCTTTATTAGCAGCAGCTTGGCATTGCATGCCATTGCTGAGCCTATCATCCACTAGGACCCCCAAGTCCTTTTCCATCCTAGATAACCCCAGAGGTTCTCCCCCCAGTGTATAGATTGCATTCATATTTTTGCCACCCAAATGCATTATTTTACATTTTTCTACATGGAACCTCATTTGCCATGTAGTCGCCCACCCCATTAATTTGTTCAGGTCTTTTTGCAAGATTTCCACATCCTGTGGAGAAGTTATTGCCCTGCTTAGCTTAGTATCGTCTGCAAATACAGAGATTGAACTGTTTATCCCATCCTCCAGGTCATTTATGAACAAATTAAATAGGATTGGTCCCAGCACAGAACCCTGGGGGACCCCACTACCCACCCCTGACCATTCTGAGTACTCCCCATTTATCACCACCCTCTGAACACGCCCTTGTAGCCAGTTTTCAATCCATGTACTCACCCTATGGTCCATGCCAACGCACCTTATTTTGTACAGTAAACGTTTATGGGGAACTGTGTCAAATGCTTTTGCAAAATCCAGATACACCACGTCTACGGACCTTCCTTTATCTAGATGGCAACTCACCTCCTCATAGAAGGTTAATAGATTGGTTTGGCAAGAACGATTCTTCATGAATCCATGCTGATTACTGCTAATGATATCATTCTTATTACTAAAATCTTGTATATAGTCCCTTATCATCCCCTCCAAGAGTTTACATACTATTGATGTTAGGCTAACTGGTCTGTAATTCCCAGGGATGTTTTTTGGGCCCTTTTTAAATATTGGTGCAACATTGGCTTTTCTCCAATCAGCTGGTACCATTCCAGCCAATAGACTGTCTGTAAAAATTAGGAACAACGGTCTGGCAATCACCTGACTGAGTTCCCTAAGTACCCTCGGATGCAAGCCATCTGGTCCCGGTGATTTATTAATGTTAAGTTTCTCAAGTCTAATTTTAATTCCGTCCTCTGTTAACCATGTAGGTGCTTCCTGTGTTGTGTCATGAGGAGAAACACTGCAGTTTTGGTTACTGAAGCCCCCCGATTCACTCGTGAAGACTGAGGAGAAGAATAAGTTCAATACCCCTGCCATCTCCCCATCCTTTGTAACCAGATGTCCTTCCTCATTCTTTATGGGGCCAATATGGTCTGTCCTCCCTTTTTTACTGTTTACATACTTAAAGAATTTCTTGGGATTTTTTTTGCTCTCCTCCGCTATGTGTCTTTCATGTTCTATCTTAGCCGTCCTAATTGCACCCTTACATTTCTTATTGCATTCTTTATAAATTCTGAATGCTGTGGATGATCCCTCAACCTTGTATTTTTTGAAGGCCTTCTCCTTTGCATTTATATGCGTTTTTACATTGGAGTTAAGCCATCCAGGATGTTTGTTCGCTCTTTTAAATTTATTACCCAATGGGATACATTGGCTAATGCCCTTATTTAATATGCTCTTAAAGCAAACTCATCTCTCCTCCGTATTCTTTGTTCCTAATATTTTATCCCAATTTATGCCTTTTAGCCAGGTTTGTAGTTTAGGGAAGTTGGCTCTTTTGAAATTCAGTGTCTTTGTGTTCCCTTCATGTCGCCTATTTGTGTGATTTATACTGAAACTAATTGACCTGTGGTCGCTGTTACCTAAATTGCCCCGTATTTCCACATCTGTTATCAGGTCTGTATTGTTGGTAATCAGTAGATCTAGTAATGTTTTATTTCTAGTTGGTGCGTCTACCATCTGACCCATAAAATTGTCCTGCAAGACACTAAGGAACTGGCGAGCCTTAAATGAATGCGCGGTTCCCTCCGCCCAGTCTATGTCTGGATAATTAAAATCCCCCATTATGATAACACTTCCTATCCTTGCTGCTAATCCAATTTGTGATAGGAGATCCGTCTCCACTTCCTCCCTCAGGTTAGGGGGCCTATAGCATACTCCCAGTATTATTTTCCCCTTAGCTTCATCCCTTTGGAGCTCTACCCATAAAGATTCCACCTCCTCCCTAGCCCCCTCAGTGATGTCATCTCTCACATTCACTTGTACATTATTCTTGATATATAGGCATACCCCTCCCCCTTTTTTACCCTCTCTATCCTTGCGGTATAGGGTATACCCTTGAATGTTTGCCAGCCAATCATGAGAGCTGTTGAACCAGGTCTCTGAAATTCCCACAAAATCCAAATCCTCCTTGTACAACAGTATCTCTAGTTCACCCATCTTCTCCGCCAGGCTCCTGGCATTGGTGAACATGCCACATAGTTTAGACCGGTCGCATATTGTCCTCGTATTGGGTGTTTCAAGATTGCAACTTGGACTTGCTACTATACTCACCTTGTGTTTTTGTGCTTTGGTTAACCTACCACTAATGCCCCCAATACTACCCTCTGGAATATCTTCCGCGCTGGCTATCACTGTCTCTGGACCCTCCCCCCCATCGCCTAGTTTAAAAACCCTTCTAACTTTTTGGCCATCTTCATTCCCAGCAGATCTGGACCCTCCTCATTTAGGTGCAGTCCGTCCCTTCTATAGTACCGGTTACCAACTGAGAAGTCGGCCCAGTCCTCCAGGAACCCAAACCCCTCCTTACTACACCAGCTCTTCAGCCACTTGTTTACTTCCCTAATCTCCCTCTGCCTCTCTGGTGTGGCTCGATGTACCGGTAGTATTCCTGAGAACACTACCTTGGAGGTCCTTTTCCTCAATTTAGCTCCCAAGTCCCTAAAATCGTTCTTTAGGACACTCCATCTGCCTCTGACTTTGTCATTGGTGCCAACGTGCACCATGACAGCCGGGTCTTCCCCAGCCCCTCCCAGTAATCTGTCCACAAGATCCGTGATGTGCCGAACCCGAGCGCCCGGTAGACAACATACTGTTCGGCGCTTCAGGTCTTGGTTACAGATTGCCCTCTCTGTCCTTCTAAGAATTGAGTCCCCTACCACCAGAATCTGTCTTTCCTTTCCCTTTGCTGCCCCCCCACTCTCACTGGAGGAGTTCTTCCCCCGGCAGCTAGGAGAGTCCCTCATCTCCAGCAGTGCTGGTCCCTGACTGGTTACACCAATGTCACTCAATGGAGCATACTTATTGGGATGCTCCAGTCCTGGATCGGCCTCCCTGGCACTTCCCCCTCTACCCCTCCTGACTGTCACCCATCTACTCTTTGCTAGTGCCTGCACCTCTTTGTCTCCACCCGCCTCTGTGCTGGCCCCTGCCGGCACCTGCCGTGTATGTTCCTGGCTCACCTTTAGTATGGAGGGACTTCTCAGTGCTGACAATTGCTTCCCCAGATTCAGAACCTGGGCTTCCAGGGAAACAATGTGCTTACATTTTACACAGCAGTATTTGTCTTCGATCGGATGATCAAGGAACGCATACATGCGGCAAGATGTACAAAGAGTCGCCTCTCCACACCCGCCGGGCATCGTACCTATTAAATTTAGTGAGGATTTGGGGATTTTACCCTGTCCAAATTACCTAACAACTAGCTTCTTGGCACTAATACTCAAGACCAGTTGACATAGGCCTACATTAGCAACATTTATAAAGTTTCTCTGCACATTTGGGAATACTGGTGTAAACTAGGTAGCTCATGGTGGTAAAGTCTAGCCTAATGGTATGCACAAAAGTAGAGAAGTATGGGAGTTCACAGGGTGTTTGTCTCCATGTATCTCCATGTGGGGACGTCATCACAGAGCGATCCGGAGAGGATGGGATGCTTTGTTTAAAGCCCTCTATGTAAATTAATTCTTTATTAAAACTACTAGTACTTTACCTGATTTACACTATGGAGAGCCTTTTTTTTTTATTTCCGGGTACACGTGTCTGATGGATGCTCATGAGCATTGGAGAGAACGAGGTATACTGGTTCCTGGTGTATATCCTGCTTGCAACATTCAAGTACTCCCCTGTAAGCTGACATTCCCAAATTTCCAGGATAAAGGCCCTGGCTGGGTTGATAGCCGCAAGCGCATATTGCTTGCCTTCTGGTATTCTGGTAAGCACGCACTCTGGTGGAGGTGCAAGCGTTTGTTGTGTCATTCGAGATTTTTTTCACTTATTTCAACTGTCAAGTTATATTTTATACTGTTTATTGGACTGGTTATGTTCAACACTAAGATTAACCTTATATATATTATAGTGTGTGTGTGTGTATGTATGTATGTATGTGTGTGTGTGTGTGTGTGTGTGTGTGTATATATATAATGTGTGTGTGTTTACAGAAAGATGATGTACATAATATGTTTTATGATATGATGAGATATGGGCCCGGCTCACAAGACTTTTTTCCTGATTCTCAAAAGCTATTTGATGTCTATAATAGTCAGGTGATAAAAGAGTTACCCTATTGTCTATAGAGATAGCCATATCAGTGGAACTGGTTATGCTAGTATCAAAGAGGGTTGCTTACCTAACAACCATAAACATGGTAGACAGAGAGGCACTGAAGAGAGTCTAATGCTTATGTGAGAAGCATGATGGCCAACTAGGCTTCAGGTACAGTCAATCAGAATTTGATGCAACTCTGAACCAATTAAAGTGGTCCATTTGTGTGATTGGTGGGGAAGGGTAGAGTGGGAACATAAAAATCAAAGCTCCCATTGATCCGCTCTCTCTTAGCCTCGTGGAAGACAAAGCATGCTCACGTAAGATCTGTCTGTAACATATCCATATTATCTTATTTCTCTTTTCTTTTCGCTAACTTTTTCTGTCCTAGGATTTTCCTTGATACACTGATAGCATTTGTATGTCCATTATTTGTAAAATCACTACGTTATACTTGGTAATATCTGATTATTCTAACGTTTCTTTTCTTTATAAATAAATATGATTGTTATTCTTTTCGCACAGTTATCATTCATTTTTAATTCTATCCGTAATAGCTGCAACTGCATTGGTTGATTATTATATAGACAAAAGGTTTTAATCACTTATTTCATGTATCATTAATCATTTAGGTGAGGTATGAACATTGCCATCATAGAAGTAACATGTTAATGACTGTACAGTAACACCTTCATCTTCATAATTTCAGTTGCAGTAGAATAGAACACTACAGAGTAAGAACACTGAGCAACAACTGTCCAGCCATCTCTCCTATGCTTCACTGTGAGTCCCCCTGCAGTGGATTCTCCAGAATCTCTCAGTGGCCTAGCCCCAGAGGGCCCTCCCCTTCCAGGCTACAAACCTACATAATGTATATCATGGTAGTAGAGCTGCATGATTCTGGATAAAATGAGAGGATCACTATTTTTTTGCTAGTCTTGAAAAACTAGCGTTTGTAATGGAGATAGCACATTCATCACGCAGCAAATATTAGAATCTTTCAATGCAGCGCATTCTCCTCTACTTTATAATGCTAGAATAATGAAGTTGGTTTGCTGCTGATATTCACACAGAGTTCTGACAAACTGATTTTGTATTATTTCTCGTGATCTCATGAATAATCTTTGTTTTTGTTGTGTTTTTTTTTTTTTTTAATCAAAATCTCCATAATAATCTTTTTTTTTTATTTTATTTTATTTTATAGTGATCTCCTTTTTTTTTGAAAAAAATTCTCCAGAATAAAATTATTTTTTTTCTAGTGATCTTCATAATATTTTTTTGTCGTTTTGTGTGTCAAGTTGCCACAACAGCATTATTATCTTGTATTTTTTTAATCTCAAATAGGTTGGTTGGTGTCCCTTGTTAATTTTACATTGTATTTTTGAAATGTACCTGCCTACTCACAAACTGTCCTGTTTAAAGTAAAACACATAGCCAAGTATTTGTCAAAACAAAAAAAAATAATTTATTAGGGGTCCTAACAAAATAAAGAGCAAGGCAATGCTGGAGAAACAGTTGGAATTGTTGAAGCCTTTGCACCCCAGGGCACTGGGGCAGACATCAATTATTTGACAGGCCAAATTGGTAACCTGAGGAGTCCATTTGATAGGGAGGGCAATCCGATCCAGCACTCAGAGAGATCGGGAGCAGCAGCAGATGACATATGTCCCAAGGCTGTGGTCTTACAACAGCCTTCGTCTTTTGCCGAACCACACCAAGCCCAGGCCATCACTCTCAACACTTCCTTCCAGGCTGTTGTCGTGGGTTGGGTGGCTGTGTTGTTACAGGTGTTGCTGGAGGTGGTGGAGGAGTAATATGGTCCAACTCACACACGTGGCTTTTAGTTGTGAGTTGGCCTCTCATTCCCTTGTTTAGGGCCTGAAGTATTACCTCCTCACAGATGAAACGTTGGCCCTCCTCCATTTGTTCCAGTTTACTGGCTGTCAGACAGTCATACGACTTGGGGCCACCAGGGGTTGTTGTGAGGACCGCAGTAGCCTGCCGAATCAAAACAGTTGCTGACTCCTCCATGTTCTTTGCCCTCCTGGTCCTTTTTGTTGGAAGGCGGAGGGGAGGAACATGGGATTCAGTCAGGCTGCCACTTTCCACAGCCACCTCCTGGCTGCCACTTTCCACTGCCTCCTCCTGGCTGAGACTTTCCTGTGTTTGAAAATGGGACATAGTTTTAGTTTTTTGGTCATCAATCACACACAATTTTGAGCTCATGACTGTTGCAAATTGAATGTTAACAAATAGAAAAGACTATCATTCTGACCCCAGCATTTTTCATTCTTGTCCCAATCATTTTTGCTACTATTGTCTATTGATATGTAAACCACTTTGTTAAATCAGAAATTAGTAATCAATAATAACATCTAGTTAACATCATTCAATTTTTGACAAGAAATATGTTGAACAATGCTAGACCTGGCTCAAGCTGGGCTCCTTCACATCTTCTTCCTGGGTAGAAGGCCCAGGTTGGACTTCTGAAGCCTCATCTGATGTGGAAGGAAGTGTAGATAGTGATGGCCTGGGTTCACTCTGGTCTGACAAAAAATGCAGTCTGTCGTAGTACAAGAGCCTGTTGACATAAACGTCATCTGCTGCTGCTCCTGATCTCATGGTATCCTGGACCTTTTTGCGCTCCCTATTATATGTGCCCCTCAGGCCACCAATTTTGGCCTTCAAATAGGTGATGTCTGCCGTGGGAGTCACCGGCTTCACCAATTCCAACAGTTTCTGGAGCGCTGCCTTCCTCTTTAGCTTGTTGGAGTATTCTCGGTGTTTGACTTGCCAGAGACATGGCAGCTCCCTGTACATGTCTATGAAGTTTGGCAGGAAGTCTGGGTCAGTAAATTTATCCATTTTCTCTGCAAGACACAACACAAGAAAAACCCTAATGTCAGGCTAAACTCTCCTAATCTTGTCCCAATATAGGCCTCAATCTATAAGCAGTATAGGCCACTAACCACTGACGCCCCAAGTTAAAATTGTACCTTAATTTGCACGATCGGCACTTACGCTACTCTTTATATGCTTTATATACACTGCACATGCGTGAAACTCCGCCCCTGACCTTTCTAGTGTATTCCCCGCCCCTTCTCTTTCGGCGCAGTGGGAGAGCACATGGAGGAGAGACAGCGTGATAATAGCAGCAACGAGGAGAAAAGCCCAGAGCAAGGCAGTTCCCGATCCAGGAGGAGATATAAGGCCTCAAATATGTCGTTTGTAGAGATGGTGGACATCTTGAAGGGGGCCGACTATGATGGAAATTATGGACCGTACAGCAACCCAAATGTGAGAAAGGCCAAGATCATGACTAAAGTTGTGAAAAGTCTGCACAGGAATTTTGGGGTATGACGATCCAAGGAGCAATTGAGAAAACGCTGGTCAGACCTGAAATTGAGGGAGCAAGATCAGTACAGAAGGATCAAGATAGTGCTGCAAAAAAGTAAGTATTTATTGTGTGTTCCTATTAATAATAATAATATTATTATTATTACTTTAGTGCTGCTCCATGTGCTTTTCTTTACTGTTGTACAGTTTAAAATGGCAAGTTTCAGGTTGGTGGGCACAGTTGTTGTTCATAGTAAACATGGTTAGTTCGCCCACTAATACGATGTTTCTGTCAGATGCAGGTTAACTACATTTGTTCATGCCTATTTGTATTAAAATAAGTTTAGTACATTTTTGTCTAGATGGGTTTGTAACTAGAATGAAATGCAAACTAGATTCAGTGTAAGGAGAGGACACTCAGCAGCTGTTTACATATCTGGACGCAGGAGCACTAGTATGGGACACCAGAACAAACTTTTTAGGGTGTCCCACACAGGTGCTCCAGTGGATACTAGGGGTCTCTCCATATTTGAAACTTTAATAACAAAAAAGGTAAGTATTCCAGCTTTAGAAAGGGAAAAAAAACATGTTTTCAGCTTGGAACTCTGCCAAAACAGACAATTGTAGGACACTTCCAAGCAATGTTTCATATTCCTATTTCTTGCCTCAAATATCTGTGTGCTAAGCATACCTTTTTTTTTTTTATTCACATAGGAGAGAAAAGAATTGGGACATCTGAGGGTACCACGAACCCCACTACTCATGAAGAAGGGGAAATCCCCACACATCATGAAGAAGATGTGGAGGGAGAGGTTCATGAAGTGGGCGAAATAGTGACCACAACAGGTCAGTGTCTGAGACCACAGCTTCAGGTAACAGATGTATGCCTTCATATTTATAATACATTGGTGTTTTTTTTTTTAGGTGATGTGGATGTTGTGGAAGAAGAAACTCATTTCAACAGTGCAAGTGCACAGATCCTCATCGCTGAGATCATGGTGTGCAATCATGATTTAGAGAAGGTCAAGGAAAACATCAATGATGTCCAAAAAAAAATGACCATCATTCATGTTTTAGGCAGAATCTAAAAATAACAAAAATTGTAAAGTTGGTCGTTGTATTCTATATTTTTGATACATTTTTTAAATAATTTGAAAGCCAAATTTTGAAGATGCAATTTTGAAGTGTGTCAACATGTGCGATCTGCCATCACGGGATATCAATGTACGCGTTTTTGTGGGTGCAACCCCTTCCTCACAACTAAAGTAGATGAGAGGAAGGGGTTGCACCCCCGAAACACGTCCATTGATCCCCCATGAGGGGAGCTAGCACATGTTAACATTTGGCATGGGATCAGGAGGGAAATCCACATTTTGACTTCCAATATGTGTGCATCTTCAAAATGTGGCTTTTACAGGAATGACATCACCCCATCGGATGAAGGCAAAAGCAACACAGTTTTGACATACTAATGTCTCATATTGCCTTTACTTTTTCAAAGTTGAACTTTGTAGGTTCCTGAGTATGTTATGGTTTTAAACATGCCTGTTTAGTCAAAAAAGGCTCTATCTACTGTCAAACATAAATGTTACAAAACCAATGTTGGTTTGTTAAAAAACCCTTTTATAACGTACATGTGAATGTGCTTGTAGTAAAATGTTTTATACTCAATGTGTGGCTTCTTATTTCAATGCTCAATACCAGCTTTTGGAGTAAGTTGGTGTAGTTACAGTGACAATGGGAGTTATTTACTAAAGGCAAATCCACTTTGCACTGCAAGTAAACTTTTAGTGCAGTTTCAGTGCATTTTCAAGTGCAAAGTGGATTTGCCTTTAGTAAATAACCCCCACAGTGCTCTAAAATTTGCCCCAATCAGGCCATTTTAGGGACTACAAGCAATTAATTCATTGAGTTGAAAAGGATGATTATTTTTATCATTAATGCATTATATACATTAAAAACAAAAACAAGGTGTGTGTGTGTGTAGCAGACCCACAACATCATAGTTGGCTGAAGAAGAGATTTTCACCTCATATATCAAATAAGTTACCTTTGCACTACTGAAGAAAATGGACAAAAATAAAAGGCCGGTGGAGAACCTAGGAGACAAATCAAGCAGTAAATCAAATAAAATATGAGTTCAGTTAAAAAAAAAATTATTTTAAACATGTTTATATATTCTCTGGCATTTCAATGGCCCCCCCTGCCCGCAAAGTACTCTAGATACTTTGGGCGAACTTCACGGGCGCATTGGGGGGGCAAGCCAGGATGGCTAGGTTTAAGAGCCGTCAGAGTTCTTTGATCCAGTAATAAGCCGGCCTCAGTCCCAACTGAGGCCACATAGTTTAATGCATTTTTTCGCACAAAGTTATGTAATATGCAGCATGCAAGAACGATGTGATTGATTTTATATTCCGCCATGTAGATAGCTGTGAGAAATAGGCGACACCAGCTGGCCATTATTCCAAAGGCATTTTCCACCACTCTTCTGGCTCTGGCCAGCCAGTAATTAAAAACCCTCTGGTCCGGGGTGAGGGTCCTCATTGGGAATAGCCGCAGCAGATGGTCCCCAGCGCAAAAGCTTCATCCGCGACGAAGATGAACGGAAGTCCCGCCACATTATCTTCAGGAGGTGGCAACTTCAAGCTGCCATTCTAGAGCCGTCTGAAGAACTCCGTCTGGGAGATGATTCCACCATCCAACATCCAGCCATTTTTCCCCACGTCCACATAATAGTATGACCCCGAGTTGGGGGGGTGGGATGATGCGGACGTGCTTCCCTACTACTGCCGCACCGCAGTTGGGGAAGTCCCACTGCTGGGTAAACTTGGAGGCCACAGTCTGCCATTCCTGTGGGTTTGAAGGAAACTGTGGAGTCAAAAAAGAAAAAAAAATTAGTACTTTTGCACATAACAATGCAAGCAGATTAGACACAAACATTCTTGGCCAACATTAGTATAACATTTCTTGAAATGAGTACCGTATTTATCGGCGTATAACACGCACTTTTTTCCCCTTAAAATCAGGGGAAAGTTGCAGGTGCGTGTTATACGCCGATCCCTGCCGATCCGGAGCTGTCACTTCTTCAAAATCGCGGACCGCGATTTGAAAATGGCGCCGCCGGCGCCGAAGTACACAGAGCCGGTCCTCGGCTCTTTCCGGCGGCTCTCGTTTACTTTCGGTTTCACTCGTAGCCCCGAGCGGAGCTATCCGAACCTACTCGGATAGCTCCGCTCGGGGCTACGAGTGAAACCGAAAGTAAACGAGAGCCGCCGGAAAGAGCCGAGGACCGGCTCTGTGTACTTCGGCGCCGGCGGCGCCATTTTCAAATCGCGGTCCGCGATTTTGAAGATGTGACAGCAGGGACAGGGGATCCCAGGCTGCACTGGGGGAAGGCTGCACTGGGGGAAGGCTGCACTGGGGAAGGCTGCACTGGGGAAGGCTGCACTGACAAGGCTGCACTGACATGGCTGCACTGACATGGCTGCACTGACATGGCTGCACTGGGGAAGGCTGCACTGACAAGGCTGCACTGGGGAAGGCTGCACTGACAAGGCTGCACTGGGGAAGGCTGCACTGACAAGGCTGCACTGACAAGGCTGCACTGACAAGGCTGCAATGAAGGGCATTTAAATGTAAGTTTTTTTCCCTTCAACTTCCCTCCTAAAAGTTTTTTTTCCTTAAAATTCCCTCCTAAATTGGGGTGCGTGTTATACGCCGGTGCGTGTTATACGCCGATAAATACGGTATTTAAAGTCAAAAGTATAAGGTCTATTTAACAGATTCCTCACCCCCTCTGATGGCCCATTGTAAAAATTTTAGGGGGGCGGATGTTTTGGACAGGTGACCGTCTCCACTTTGTTGAGAGCTGAATGCATAAATAATGTGTGTTACTTTGGTCAGCCCCTCCTTACTTACAATATTGGCAGCCCACTGGACAGGTAGGAAGTGTCATAATCCAAAAAAATAAATACACACTGTACAAATTGAAGCACATTTTTTAATTCTGCAATTACCTATCAAGGTAATAGGAGAACAAAACTTTAAACAGTACCATTTGAAAGTATTCAAGCAGGCCCTTGCACTACATGCTTTGGTGAATTCATCCTTAAATGTGAACACAATAGAGGTAGGTATAGTGTGTATGGGTTTGACAAAGTCAGCAGACAGAGGATTGGTATCGGCTGACTTAGCGGTTGGGGGGGGGTTCCAAATGATTTTGGGACCCAAAAAAAAAGCCTCTTGCACTCTGCCTGAATTTAAGGACAACAATAAAACATTTGGATACATTTTAGGGGGTATTAAGCACTACAATGGAGCTGACAAAATACATTAAGTGACTAGGCTAGGTGTGTATGGGCCCATGCATGCTGGGGAGGTTAGTGAAGGCAAATATGCACAAAGGAAAAAAAAGGAGCATTAAAAGCTTCCAGCATGCATGAGGACAAAGAGGACATTCACAACATATTACAATCATGGTAATTAGGGAATGATGACATAAATACAATACATTAGCAAACATTAAATACATAGAATGTGATGTTAAAGGATAAAACTTACCTTAAAAAAGTCCTTCTGCAGGACCTGTATGATGGCAGAACAGGTCTCTGGAATAATTATTCCCAGAGCCTGGGGGGAGATTCCAGTCATGAACTTGATGTCCTGGAGACTTCTCCCCGTCGCCAAGTACCGCAAGGTGCTCTGCTTGGGAGTGATGGCTTGCCACATGCAGGTGTCCTACTTCGTAATATAAGGGGACAGCAAAGCCAACAGATGGTGAAAAACGGGGTCCGTCATCCGGAGATAATTCCTGAAATCATCAGGATTGTTCTCCTGGATCTCCCGCAACAAAGGCATGTGTGAGAATTGGTCACGCTGGAGCAACCAATTCTTTGTTCATGAACTCCTCCTCGCCCTGTTCATGGACTGGACTTGGGTCAAAACAAGAACTCCAACACCAAGCCCAAGCACAGCACGAACTCTACGACGAGTACGTACCCGCAACATGGCTTGAAAACGGTCAGCTGGTCAGAAAGAACTAACAGAACGCACTGAAAATCAGAAAGAACCTGAGAAGAACGAGCTGAAAATTGGAAACGAGGGGACAAGAAAGCACAAACAGAAGCCAACTATTAAATAGAACGCACTGAAAGACAGTAATGAACTGACACCATGCACTGAAGAACAGATACGAACCCATAAGCACAAACTGAAAAGCACGAGGCTGAAAAGCGTGAATTGTCTCACCAAACTTCTAACACAAGATAAACATGAGATTAGCAGAAGGAGCCCAAAGGGTGGCACACTGGCTATTGAACTTCCTTTTGTATAGTCCCGTCGTACGTGTTGTACGTCACCGCGTTCTTGACCTTCGGAATTTCCAACAACATTTGTGTGTATGCAAGACAAGTTTGAGCGAACATCCTTCGGAAAAAAATCCACGGTTTTGTTGTTGGAAAATCTGATCTTGTGTACGGGGCATAAGACTACGAGAACACATCAATACCATAAAAAAGGGCTTCCACAAGCACAGCTTATTATACCACTTTAGGAGATTCCACAAAAGGGATCCTTCTAAATTGTCTTTTGTGGCATTGAATGAGTAGAGAGACACTGTTGGGGTACTCATATGAAACAGGCTATCTCACAAAATGAAACCCAATGGGTTAAATGTAGGTCTAGATGTCAATTATTTTATAAGTAATTACTAAAAGATATTTTTAGTTTTTTTTTTTATAGTAATTTTTAAATTTAATTTAATTTTAATTTTTAATGTTGTCAACTAATCTGAATATGTTATTGGTTTGTAATATGCACTAGATTGCATTTGTTGTAATAATGTTTGTAACATAGGATCATTAGTGATTTTGATATGTAAAGTATAATATTGTATTGGTTGCATAGTCCCTACCAAGTACTATCAGGGAGAGTCAAAATAGCATTTTTAGATATCTTTTGTGGTATTGCGTTAAGATGAGACTTTATGTCCTAATAAAAGAAATACACAATAGATATACCGTAGGAGTACTGAAATGACAATTATGCTGTTTCCTGTCTAAATGATAAATAATTAAGCACATCAGACACATTAATAAGGGCTCTATGTAAGCACCAAAATGGCGACATAGGAAGTGATCTCACATAAGACACTTATATTATTGGGTGTAAGGTTAAAGAATAAGTAACAACATGGACACATCCTGTGAAAGCGGGAAGTGACCCCATACCGAGCATACACATTATTGGGTGTAGTGAGAGGAAACAGGAAGTCACTGAACATAATACACACGCTCCAACTAAGTCTACAGGAGTACTAAGATGGCGGCAACATCGCTTCCTGTTCCGGCTTAAACAGGAAGTGGTTGAATTTATACTGCGCCACAAAGCCTATGGGTGTACTAAGATGGCGGCAACAACACTTCTGTTTCCGGCGAAAACAGGAAGTGGTTGAATTTATACTGTGTATACAATGTAGGAGTAATGTGTAGGTGTAGTAGGTGGGACTTAGCACATAAAAGGTAACCAGTGACAAGCGCCCCCAGCTTCTGAAGATGCCCAGTGCGAGGGGTGAAATTGCATGGTTTAATCTTTCAATGTAAGTGTAATGATTTTGGCTTTTAACAAATAAATATAGCAATATTATCCTTTTCTCTTCATTGCCATACGTTATATTATTATATGGATATCCGACCACCGGGAGAGTTTGGAAGGTGACATTGTCCATCTGGACATAGGATATACCTGACATCCTTGTAGCTCATCAGTGGAAGAAGGGTGATACCTTCACCTATATACAGAATACATCCAGCAGTCCCAGTTATTGGTGGAAAGCGATATTTCAACTTGCATACCAGGCGTATTTAAAGATTATTGTTGGTGAGTGGGGACCCAGGAGGGGAACATGGAGTGTCACCAAGAGCTGCACTAGCCGTATAAGTTGCATAAGCTCAGCACACCACAAATTATATGGATGGACTTTATATGATTGCACCTTATATGTTTGCAATATATTTGCACTGAGCACTTTATATTGTTAATTCTATGAGATTGATTATGTTAATTTAGGTACTTTATACAATATTTTATTGTTTATTGGAGCAGTGCTGAGTTTAACATTCACATTCAATAAAAATAAGACATAATGCTCTTCTTTGCTTCAATAAAATTTAAAGAAATGTAATGAAAAATAATGTAATGTGTAAAGAAATACAAAAATTACCGTTAAGTTATATTCCGGTCTTTTTTTTTAGTACTCACCAATACCAATTACTGATACTTACCGCAACTTTTTTGTTTACACTTCAGCTGTCAGAATGGTGCAAAGCATTGAAAAGTTATTTTACAAAATAAATACATTTTTATTTTATTTTTTAATTTTGCACTTCTTTCGATGTGAAACTTGTAAATATATGTTAAAGGTGTAAAAATATTAATGAACAAAGCAAACAAAAAAAGTTTTTATTATTAATAGTTTAGAAAATAGAACTTAACAAAAAAAAAGGAGTTAATAAGGCTGATTAGAGCAAATTAAGAGAAATAATTTAATAGAAACCAAAAAAACAAAAAAAAACAAAAACAAGGTTGCTTTAAACTGACTTCATTTATAGACCGAAGTTCATCCCTTTGATCTGTAAATGAACAAAAAGATACAATGTTTCTTTTTATCTCGCTTTCAGCGCTGAGCAATGTTGTTGATAAATTTTGTCGACTGCTTTTTTTTTGACAGCGGTGAGTTGGGAACTGCTCTGTACTGTTTACATGAATCGTTGAAATGCTGGGTTAGGATCGTTTGGTGGTTGAATCAAGATCACAATCTTTTATTATCATTATTCGTACATCTCTACATGGTAGCCTTTTCCCATAATCCTTCTCCCTGAGGCTCCTCCCACACCAGATTATAAAGGGGCACAATACTTCACCCACTAGCATCACCCAAAGGCGGGAACTTAGTAAAAGGGGTACTAACCCCTGCCTACATGGTTGTAACACAGAAGGATCAGGACTGGGGAGGTGAGGGGGGGGGGGGTTATTGCTCACTAAGGTCAGGGACAACAGTAAACAGTTGGTGGGTGATTCAAAAAAAAGTCTAAATTCACACAAAAAAAATAAAAGATTTATGTAACATTTCCTTTATACCTTGCTCCATAAAAAATACATTCAGACTAAAATGTGCAAAAATCGAACGCCTCATAATGATTTCATCATAGCAGCTTATCATGTCAAGATACAAGAACTGTTGTGCAGAAACGTCAATCACTTTTAATGACACACACTCATGTCCTATTTCTAAGTTTACCTCTTTCACTTAGCTAATTGCTGTGTTCTTTCCTTCTACATCTAGCTAAGAGACGTTCCACCTAACAACTGAACAACTATGGGTGGAGTTCGATACAATAAACAAAACTTAGACTTCCTGTATTAAAATGCTTTTGCAACTTTCACCATTTCTTATTGATTTCCGAATCCATCATAGTTGTGTGACTTGTGTAAAAACTGTAATTTCTTACAGATAAGAAAATAAACATTTAAAATAGTGCTGCACTGCTTACACTTAAAAAAAATAATTCAGTAAATAACATACAGCCCTTCTAACACATGTATCTAAATGAAATAGTGCAAAAGAAAATATTAAGTGATACTCCTAATACTGCATATAAAACGTGATAAAGTTGAATAACAATAAACACCATATGGATGTGCTAACACCTGTATAATAATAAAGTAGTAATGGCAATGTAAATCATCCAAATGATCAATTGAGTGAGATCAAATTTACCACATATGAAAAAGTGAATATAATGCAAACAAATCTTCAATAAACACTCCATTGCCCGCTAGAACACATTTAGAGCGAATGAGTAAAAAGCGAGTGGAAAAATCAACAGTTCATCAGAATACTTTATGTAGTAAGTACAAAGGTAAATAAGTAGTCCCAATTCCACACAGAACAAGGCTTCACATTTATCACGGGTGTGAAGTGTGGGTAGTACAGCACTAGGTTCACACATATGCGATGCAGAACCAACTCGATTCTAGCGCCGGGTCCTACATTGCATCTGTCCCGCAGGCAGTTCACACTGCCCTCTGCAAACCGCTGCACGTGCCAATAAAATGTTAATGACACCCCCAGATTGGTTCACAGATCTCAGTGCGAACTGTGAATTCGCACAGGAATCAGATGGCATGGGTGAGAACACCCATGCGATCCAATTCTATGGCGGGGAAAAAAAAGTCCCTGCACTATTTTACTGCAAATCCAATGTGAGTTCAGCCATACAACTGTATGCCTGAACTCACATTGAACAGACATTGCATGCGTTCGGCACCGCAGCGCGGGTGCGAATCACATGCGATGTCTGTGTTCGCACAAGTGTGAACCTCAGGCTGAAGCTCGAAGCTCCAAAATGCTAGAGGAGAAAAAAAAATCAATGATTCTCTATGGAGCTGGTTCACTTCCCCAAACCGAGATGCCTGAAGCCAAACGGCTGAAGCTCAAAAAAGTTCTGGAGTTGTTTTGTAGCTCAAATTGGGCAGATTTGCACATTTTTTTGTGCGTTTTTATGCCCATAGAAATGAAACATGCAAAAGAAAGCCAAGAAAAACGCTCAAAAATGCTACACTTAGGTGTGAATGCACACCTAAGTGTATCCCAGAAAATTCTATATCAGACTTTTGAGGCACACTCGGGACACAATGATAAAAGATATAATATACTTTTATTACAACAATGCTACATAAAACCATGATTTGACCATAGGTCGTTAAAACCAATCAATGGTAGTTACACCATATTTGCAATGAATTCATAAAACTACAAAATGTAGCTCAGTTCCTTTGTACAAGTTTGTCTTCATGGGTCAACATGTTTCACATATTCGCTTCCTCAGGACGCATGAAGACAAAATTTGCTACATAGAAAAATGCCAAAATAAACCAAAATGTTTACCAAAATAAACATTTCAGAAACATAAATAAATGTACTCCTGTCATCATATACAATATATAGTGTGGCAGTGGGACCCTGTGCTACCTGGAAGATTGCTGGTTTATGCCAGGTTTTGGAGAGACAGGCACGCTGATTGCACAGCTGTGTGCTGGGCTATTTATTTGTGACCTGAATATGGCTCAGGGCTCCGCCTAACAAACAGGAAGTCTGTCCATGGCAGTCAGGTAGACTCACATTCCTCTGAGAGGAGTCAGATGCTGCATGGGGGCAGCCAGAGCGTGCATGTCTGCAGTCAGATGTAGTCTGTGACAGAGCAGCAAGGAGCTTATCATGAGTAAGCTATAAGAGAGCTTGACTCCAAGGAACTCTTTTGGTTTCATGAGCAGGCCTAAGGCCTAAGCTGGAGGCCTGAAGCAGCTGTGTGGCAAGAGAGTAAGACAGGAGGCTGAAATATTCTGATTGTGCAAGATACAGTAATGGCGGAACCCCCTGCATGGGCTACTGATGTCTTTTGTGAACTTTTCCATTCTTTTAAATAAAAGTTGGCTACCATGCCCTTAAAAATACATTTTTGGACTGGTGCACTCATTGAAAACGCACCTACCACTTGAGTCTGATCACCCCAATCTTAAAATAGTCATATATAAATCACATATTATATGTCTGAGTGAGCACAAGCATAGAGGTACTCTCTACTCTGTGTTCTTTAATATAAACACACAACCCTTTAGCCCAGGATGGCTAAGCACCCTGCTTCTCCCTTCTCTAAGCTAACAGACTGATGGACTGGAGACTGCACTGTCTACTGTTAGAGTGGTAGTAAACTCAGTTTTACCACTTGTACCTACAGGTAAGCCTATAATAAGGCTTGCCTGTAGGCACTGTGACTATCTCCTAAACTTGCATTGATATATTGATAGGAGATATTTACACTGCATACAGCCAGTGACGTCACTGGCGGTATGTCGGGCCTTCAGAGCCCGTGCCATAAACAGCGTCATCACACCTCCCGGCCACTCATGTAGCCAGAGGCTGCAAAACTGTAAGGAAGATAGGGTGAAGATGGAAGACCTGTCAGCAGGGACAACGCGCCTCTGGAAGACTTGGTTTAAAGGTAAGTCTCTCATAATGAGCTAGTATGCGGTGCATACTAGCACATTATGACATTGCCTTGCAGGGGAAGTTCAGGGAGTTCAAAGTTGTAAACTGAAAGTGTTGGAGTAATAATTCTAACAAGTAATTTATTGGCCAAATGTATTTTATTGTGCTTAGTGCGTTTAAAGCTTATGTTAAATCCTATTTTTTTTAAACTAGCAGAAGGGATGGTACTTACACCTTTCCACCCCCTCCTGGTCTATTCATAGCTTCTGTCAATGAAAAGTGCTCTATGAATGGAGCAGGCAGACATTTCATTCATAAGCTCATCATCCATTCATAGAGCACTTTTCATTGATGGATGAATATATGAATGGAGGAGGGGGGACAGCAAGGATGGCAAATCGGCACTCTTGTCGAGTGCCTATGACAGGTCCAGTGGTTTTAATCCCTGCAGCCCCAGAAGATTACCACTGCTAAGGGTGTCTGGGGGCAGAGGATGGAATGTTTCAACTAAAAGAGCTAGCAGCAGTATAAGGGACAATCCTCATTAAATGAAAGGTACCATTACTTGTGCTGACTTTTAAAAAAAAATAGTTTATCATATTTATCGGCGTATAACACGCACCCCAATTTAAAAGGGAAGTTTCAGGAATTTTTTTTTTTTTTAATAAATCACTTTGAGGCAAAATAATGGTCAGTGAGCATCAATGCAGCCTGATTAGTGCCCATCTGCAGCTTCAGTGCAGCCTGATCTGTGTCCATCTGCAGTCTAATCAGTGCCCATCTGCAGCCTAATCAGTGCCCATCTGCAGCCTAATCAGTGCCCATCTGCAGTCTAAATAGTGCCCACCTGCAGCCTTGCCGAAATATAGGCTGCCACTGAGGGGAAGGAGGGGACGAGCGCTGGCGAAATAGAGCCAGATTTCCTGTGTACTCAGCTCGGTGTCACGTCCACGTCAATGCTAGGAGATGTGCAGAGGGCGGGACTGAGCGTGACTGCGAGCTGAGCCGAGTACACAGGAGATCCGGCTCTATTTCGGCAGCGCTCGTCCCCTCCTTCCCTTCGGTGGCAGCCTATATCGGCGTATAATGCGCACACACGATTTTCCCCTTATGTTAAGGGGGGAAAAGTGCGTGTTACAGTGGGGATGGAAAGTATTCAGACCCCCTTACATTTTTCACTCTTTTTGTTATATTGCAGCCATTTGCTAAAATAATTTAAGTTTATTTTTTTTCCTCATTAATGTACACACAGCACCCCATATTGACAGAAAAACACAGAATTGTTGACATTTTTGCAGATTTATTAAAAAAGAAAAACTGTAATATCACATAGTCCTAAGTATTCAGACCTTTTGCTGTGACACTCATATATTTAACTCAGGTGCTGTCCATTTCTTCTGATCATCCTTGAGATGGTTCTACACCTTCATTTGAGTCCAGCTGTGTTTGATTATACTGATTGAACTTGATTAGGAAAGCCACACACCTGTCAATATAAGACCTTACAGCTCACAGTGCATATCAGAGCAAATGAGAATCATGAGGTCAAAGGAACTGTCTGAGGAGCTCAGAGACAGAATTGTGGCAAGGCACAGATCTGGCCAAGGTTACAAAAAAAATTCTGCTGCACTTAAGGTTCCTAAGAGCACAGTCCGGCCAAACTGAGCTCGGGGGAGAAGAGCCTTGGTGAGAGAGGTAAAGAAGAACCCAAAGATCACTGTGGCTGAGCTCCAGAGATGCAGTCGGGAGATGGGAGAAAGTTGTAGAAAGTCAACCATCACTGCAGCCCTCCACCAGTTGGGGCTTTATGGCAGAGTGGCCCGACGGAAGCCTCTCCTCCGTGCAAGACACATGGAGTTTGCTAAAAAAACACCTGAAGGGTCTGATGAGACCCAGATAGAACTTTTTGGCCTTAATTCTAAGTGGTATGTGTGGAGAAAACCAGGCACTGCTCATCACCTGTCCAATACAGTCCCAACAGTGAAGCATGGTGGTGGCAGCATCATGCTGTGGGGGTGTTTTTCAGCTGCAGGGACAGGACGACTGGTTGCAATCGAGGGAAATCTGAATGCGGCCAAGTACAGGGATATCCTGGACGAAAACCTTCTCCAGAGTGCTCAGGAACTCAGACTGGGCCGAAGGTTTACCTTCCAACAAGACAATGACCCTAAGCACACAGCCAAAATAACGAAGGAGTGGCTTCACAACAACTCTGTGACTGTTCTTGAATGGCCCAGCCAGAGCCCTGACTTAAACCCAATTGAGCATCTCTGGAGAGACCTAAAAATGGCTGTCCACCAACGTTTAGGCTCCATTCACACTAACACGTTTTTTGATGCATTTTGCATTGTGCAGAAATGCATGGGAATTTTTTAACATGGGTTCCTATGGAACATGTTCACATCAATGCATTTTTGTACCTCTGCATTTTTGGAAAGGGTCAGGGACTTTTTTTCATGCAAAATGCAGCGTTTTGCATGTAATAGAATTCAATGGGCCAGCATCAAAAACGCAAGTACAGCGTTTTTACTGCGTTTTTGCGACGTTTTTGATGCATTTTGCGTTTTTGGCTTTTTTTTTTTGACTGTATACAGTCTAAAAAAAACTGTTAAAAAACGCAAAATGCGACAAAAACGCAGCAAAAACGCTGCTCAAAAACACGGCAAGCACCACAAAAAACACTGCAGAAACGCTCAAAAGCAACATGCATAGATGTGAATCGAGCCTTACCATCCAACCTGACAGAACTGGAGAGCATCTGCAAGGAGGAATGGCAGAGGATCCCCAAATCCAGGTGTGAAAAACTTGTTGCTTATTTCCCAAAAAGACTCATGGCTGTATTAGATCAAAAGGGTGCTTCTACTAAATACTGAGCAAAGGGTCTGAATACTTAGGACCATGTGATATTTCAGTTTTTCTTTTTTAATAAATCTGCAAAAATGTCAACAATTCTGTGTTTTTCTGTTAATATGGGGTGCTGTGTGTACATTAATGAGGAAAAAAATGAACTTAAATGATTTTAGCAAATGGCTGCAATATAACAAGGAGTGAAAACTTTAAGGGGGTCTGAATACTTTCTGTCCCCACTGTATATGCCGATAAATACGGTAATAAAATTTAGGCTTTAAGTATATTATTACAGTTTATAGTTTATTACAACTTTATGTCACTAACCTAGAACAAGTATGTGCATTGTAGGTATAAAACTGATATGAATATGCTTTTTTTTAGGTCATGGACTCACTAACTAGTGAAGGAAAGATATGAATGTCACCACCAGGGTCACCAATGGTAGATCCCACATACTTCATGCTGGCATTTTCCTTTTAAGAGACTCTTCTACGGCCTGGTTCACACCTATGCATTTTTTGGTACATTTTCAGTTTTGCAGAAACACACTACAGTCCATATAACATGGTTTCCTATGGATGTAGTTCACATCTGTGCATTTTATGGAAAGGGCCAGGGACAATTTTTCTGGTTTTTGGTTCCATAGACTTCAATGAATGAAAAGCAAGTATTGAAAAACGCAAAATGCATCTGCAATATGCAAACTGCAACCTGCATAGGTGTGAATCAGGATTAAATGAGCATTAGGATATGCAGCAATTCACAAATTAAATAAAGTAACACAATTCCACCAATGGCAGCATGAGTTTAAAAAAAATAATGTAAGCTAGAGACCATTATCTTCTTGTCTTTCTTGCTCTAGCATGCTTTTTTCTTTTTTATATATATAAAAGCTGTGTGAAAGATTCACTCTTTTCCTAATCAAATGGTGTGGTAGGGACACAGTATGATGTTCATTTGGTGCCATTTCTCTTAGAAGGAGCCTGTGAAGATAAGCTGACATTTCTGACTTGTTTTTGAAGGTGGCACCAGACATGCACATATTTGTTCCAGATTAGTGAATCACCAGGGAGGGTTAAGGATGACAGATCGAGAGCTTGCACCTTCAAAAGCAAGTTATGGCAGCTCTTACTGTATATCTCTATCCTAAAAAACCTGCTAATAAACTGCTAACTATGCAGGTTTTCCAGTTGCCTTTAGAAAATCATCGTTGAAATGATCACAGTGATTATTTTTAACAAATACTGAAGAAATACAATGTATACTTTTTTTCACATAAATTTGTAACATCCTAGAAGTTACTGAAGACAATAAGTGAGAAACATTGCATTATCCATGCAGTTTTCATCATTTTTGTGGTCATAGACTAAGGACCGCTTGCATGATTTTGTTTATCCCTGGTGCCCAACATGTGGCCTGTGGGTTAGCGGGTACCATATAGCTAGTCGAGTGGCAGCTGAGTGCCAGGCACTGCTGTGTTTCAGCACTTGATAATGAAAGAAATCATACCGCAGGCAGAGTTATTGTGGCCCACAGTTCAAGAACAGTCCTGGACTGGGGAGAAAGAGAGTGGCACGTGAGCACGTTTTTACTTCAAGACCACCAATGCGGGAAAGGGGGGTTAACTTTAACTGCTATGACCACCATGGGGGGGGGGGGGGATCAGGTTGGGATTAACTTTTACTGCCATGATTACCAATATGGAGGAGGTGAACATTCACTGCTGCTGACTATCAATGCAGGGGTTGGGTTATGGGGGGGTCTGGGGATTATTATTGCGTTCACTGACACCGATGTTGGGAGTAATATTGTGTCCACTAGCACCAATGTTGGGGATTTTTAATGCACTCACTGACACCAATGCTGAGGATTACTGTATTCCACCTCTTCAGAGTGCATAGCAATTTGCTGCAAAAAATACAGCAGGACCAAAATTTTGGGGTGATGAGGTGTGAAATTCACTACTATTGTGTGGCCCTCTGAAAGTGTTGGGGGCTGCACTTGAGGCCCTCTATAGTTTTTAAAGCGGAGGGCCACCCTGGAAAAAAAAATGCCACCAAAATTCATAAACAAATTAAAAAAAAACATTTGGAAAAAAAATGTTTTTTATACTTACCTAAACCCTTGTTGCTAGGCAGTCTTCCTAATCTTCCTCTTCCTATTCCGCGGCGTGTTCTTCTCCTCGGTCAGTGGCCCCGTTGTCTTCTGGGAACTGTGTGTGTTCCCAGAACACCACGGGGCCATTCACAGATCGCTGCGCCACTCGCGCGTGTGCAGTAGGAAACTGGCAGTGAAGCCGTAAGGCTCCACTGCCTGTTTCTCTTACCTAGGATGGCAATGCCGGGACCCGAGAGCCGAGGGACGGTTCGGCCTCGGGCGGCCGACATCGCGGGCACCCAGGACAGATAAGTCTATTTATTTAAAGTCAGCAGCTACAGTGTTTGTAGCTGCTGACTTTAAAAAATTTTTTTAGCTGGCCGGAATCCCGCTTTAACTTGACCACCACTGCTGTAGATGCCTTAAAAGGTTTGACTGATAGACATATACTACTGTGCAAAAGTTTTAGGCAGGTGTGAAAAAATTCAATAAATTAAAGTGGTTCTAAAAGCAGAAGGTTTTTTATTTCGATCCAGCGATGTTGCACGAGAACCTCAGCTGCCCAGGACTCTCCTTCCTGATTGGCTGAGACACAGCAGGGGCTTCATTGGCTTCTGCTGCTGTCAATCAAAGTTAGTGAGCCAATGAGGAGAGAGAGAGGGCACGGCCGAGCTGCGGCTCTGTGTCTTAATGCACACACAGAGCAGCGACTGGGCTTGGGTGTCCCCATAGCAAGCTGCTTGCTGTGGGGGCGCTCGCAGAAGGGAGGGGCCAGGAGCACCGAAGTGGGACCCGAGAAGAGAAGGATCTGGGCTTCTCTGTGTAAAACTAATGCACAGAGCAGATAAGAATAACATGTTTGTTAAAAACATGAAAAAAAAACAAAAACAAGACTTTAATATCACTTTAAGAATGTGTTCAGAAATAGAAGTGTTAATAGTTTATTTTTATCAATTAACAAAATGGAAAATAAATCAACAGAACAGAAATCAAAATCAAATCAATATTTGCTGTGACCATTCTTTGCCTTTAAAACAGCATCAATTCTTCTAGCTACACCTGCAAACAGTTTTTGAAGGAACTCGGCAGGTAAGTTGTTCCAAACAACATGGAGAACTAACCACAGATCTTCTGTGGATATAGGCTGCCTCAAATCTTTCTGTCTCTTCATGTAATCCCAGACAGAATTGATGATGTTGAGATCAGGGCTCTGTGGGGGGCCAAACCATCACTTCTAAGACTCCTTGTTCTTATTTATACTGTAGATAATTCTTAATGACATTGGCTGTATATTTGGGATCATTGTCCTGCTGCAGAATACATTTGGGGCAAATCACACGCCTCCTTGATGGTATGGCATGATGGATAAGTATCTGCCTGTATTTCTCAGCTTTGAGAACACCATTGATCCTAACCAAATCTCCAACTCCATTTGCAGAAATACAGCCCTAAACTTGCAAGGAGCATGCAACATGCCTCACTGTTGCCTGCAGACACTTGTTATTGTACTGCTCTTTAGTCCTGCGGCAAACAAATTGCCCCCTGCTACAGACAATTATTTCAAACTTTGACTCATCAATCCAGAGCACCAGCTGCATTTTCTGCACCCCTGTTTCTATGTTTTTGTGCATAGTTGAGTCGCTTAGCCCTTTTTCCACATCAGAGGTATAGCTTTTTCGCCGTGATTCTTCCGTGAAGAGCACTTCTTGCCAGACTTCTCCAGACAATAGATGGTTGTACCTGGGTCCCACTGGTTTCAGACAGTTCTGTGCTGAATGCACTGTTGGACGTCTTCCGATGTCGAAGGGAAGTAAGCATGATATGCCTTTCATCTCCTGCATTAGGTTTCCTTGGCTGACCACTGTGTCTACAGTCCTCAATGTTGCCTGATTCTTTGTACTTCTTCAAAAGAGCTTGAACAGCACATCTTGAAACCCTAGTCTGCTTTGAAATCTTTGCTTGGGAGAGACCTTGCTGATGCAGAATAACTACCTCATGTCTTGTTGCTGTGTTTAGTCCAGGGGAGGGCTGGCAGCCTTAGGCCTGGGGGGCATGTCCAGTCAAGTGGCCCATTGAACCACGAATCAGCTCACCATCCATCTACACCACATTCCCTGTACAGAGAAAGGGCGGGAGACTGCTCCACATTGCCCCAGAGAGAGAGAGAGACTGATTGACACTGCCTGCACAGAGAGAGAGAGAGACTGATTGACACTGCCTGCACAGAGAGAGAGAGAGACTGCTTCACACTGCCTGCACAGAGAGAGAGACCGCTTCACACTGCCTGCACAGAGAGAGAGAGACCGCTTCACACTGCCTGCACAGAGAGAGAGACCGCTTCACACTGCCTGCACAGAGAGAGAGAGACCGCTTCACACTGCCTGCACAGAGAGAGAGACCGCTTCACACTGCCTGCACAGAGAGAGAGAGACCGCTTCACACTGCCTGCACAGAGAGAGAGACCGCTTCACACTGCCTGCACAGATAGAGAGACCGCTTCACACTGCCTGCACAGAGAGAGACCGCTTCACACTGCCTGCACAGAGAGAGAGAGACCGCTTCATACTGCCTGCACAGAGAGAGAGAGACCGCTTCACACTGCCAGCACAGAGAGAGACCGCTTCACACTGCCTGCACAGAGAGAGAGAGACCGCTTCACACTGCCTGCACAGAGAGAAAGACCACTTCACACTGCCTGCACAGAGAGAGAGATTGCTTCACACTGCCTGCACAGAGAGAGAGAGACCACTTCACACTACCTGCACAGAGAGAGAGAAAGACCGCTTCACACTGCCTGCACAGAGAGAAAGACCACTTCACACTGCCTGCACAGAAAGAGAGAGACCACTTCACACTGCCTGCACAGAAAGAGAGAGACCACTTCACACTGCCTGCACAGAGAGAGACCACTTCACACTGCCTGCACAGAGAGAGACTGCTTCACACTGCTTGCACAGAGAGAGAGACCGCTTCACACTGCCTGCACAGAGAGAGAGAGACCACTTCACACTGCCTGCACAGAGAGAGAGAGAGCGCTTCACACTGCCTGCACAGAGAGAGACCACTTCACACTGCCTGCACAGACAGAGAGAGAGACCACTTCACACTGCCTGCACAGAGAGAAAGACCGCTTCACACTGCCTGCACAGAGAGAGAGACCACTTCACACTGCCTGCACAGAAAGAGAGAGACCACTTCACACTGCCTGCACAGAGAAAGAGAGAGAGACCACTTCACACTGCCTGCACAGAGAGAGAGAGAGACCACTTCACACTGCCTGCACAGAGAGAGAGAGAGACCACTTCACACTGCCTGCACAGAGAGAGAGAGACCACTTCACACTGCCTGCACAGAGAGAGAGAGAGAGACCACTTCACACTGCCTGCACAGAGAGAGAGAGAGAGAGAGAGAGAGAGAGAGAGAGAGAGAGACCGCTTCACACTGCCTGCACAGAGAGAAAGACCGCTTCACACTGCCTGCACAGAAAGAGAGAGACCACTTCACACTGCCTGCACAGAAAGAGAGAGACCACTTCACACTTCCTGCACAGAGAGAGAGAGAGACCACTACACACTGCCTGCACAGAGAGAGAGAGAGAGAGAGACCACTTCACACTGCCTGTACAGAGAGAGAGAGAGACTGCTTCACACTGCTTGCACAGAGAGAGAGACCGCTTCACACTGCCTGCACAGAGAGAGAGACCGTACAGTGAGAAAAGCACATACAGGCGCACTACGGAGCACCGGCCAGATTAAGGGCATGGTGGGCCTGGTGCTGCAGTGGAGCAGGTTTAGGAGTGGCAGGGATATGAAGTAAGTAATGTCATATCCCAGCTCTCCTCTTACTGGCCACCCTCCTGTATTTCCAGGAGCCTGTGCCCAGACTTGGTCACAGCCCCACATGTGTAATGCTAGGGAAGCCCGGCACTTGATTTACCAAGCCTCTGTAAGAACCGTGTGTCGGTGTGTGTTCTGAGGTGAAAGTTTTCAAGCCATCAGTATACAGTGATCACTGCCAGCAGCTATAGCAGCCAGCAGTGATCGCCAAAAAAATAAAGACACGCTGGTTGTACTGAAGTCAGTTGATAGATCAAATTCTGTACAACCAGTCTGCACATAGGTAGATTGAAATTTCTGCTGAACCGGCAGAATTTTAATCTGTCTATGGTGGCCTAAGTCCACCAGTCTCTGGGTTTAATAATACCCTCAAATACCCAAGTGGGTGCTCCACTTAGGTGTAGAAATTCACTTTGAACTCCACCTTATTTGCAGAACTCTCTTTAGGGTACTTTCACACTGAAGGCGCTTTACAGGCGTTTTAGTGCTAAAAATAGCGCCTGTAAACTGCCTCTCATGCCACCCCAGTGTGCAAGTCCAAGTACTCTCACACTGGGACGGTGCGCTTGTGGGGCATTCTGAAAAGTCCTGCAAGCGGCATTATTGGGGCGGTTTGGGAGAGGTGCCCTGCCCATTGAAATGAATGCAACACGGGCGGTTTTAACCCTTTTTTCGGCCGCTAGCGGGAGTTTAAACTAAAACAATGGTAAAGCACCACTAAAACGAGCAGCGCTTTACCACTACCGCCCACACCACCCCAGTGTGAAAGTACCCTTAGGTATTAGATGTGCAAACAATAAGGTGAGAGCCCATCTAATACCTACAGAGAGTAATGCAAATAAGGTGGAGTTCAAAGTGAACTGTGCCATTACCTGCAGGGATTGGCATTTAGGGGGTTAAAACAGGCAGGGATGAAATGTAATATCAACTCATCACTGCCTGTCAAATGCCCCTCAAAAGTGACCTGAGCATGGATCACTTTTCAGAGGAGTGGCAGTGCCTGCTGCAAGTGAATACAAGCATTTGGGCTCACACTGGTGTGCTGCGTTTCGCTGCAGTGCGGGTGTACTGGTGGGTTTCCTTAGCCGCAGCCCCTCAGACTTCTTTTAGGTTGCACATTTTTGCTCCATTTTCTGAAAGTGCACCAAATATGCAGCATGCAGGAAGTTTTGTGCACTTTCAGAACATGCAGTAAATGTGCAACCTCTATGGGATTAGGGGCAACATGCAGGAAGTCTGCCAGCACTGCAGCCAAACTGCAGAATGCCAGTGTGAGGCCACATCATAACACCTACTGGCGAGGTACTGCCACAGGCTGCTAGAAAAAAAACTTTTTGGCTGCAGAGAGAGGGAGGGAGGAGCTCACTTACTTGGACGGTCCCAGCCTGAGGAGACTCACTGGATTCCAGCCGACTGCTCAGATTTAACTTTCCCGCCCACACATCCTCTTCACAGACAGCACTCGGGCTGCCCGGAGTGTGGGCGGGAAAAGAGAGAGTAGGTCCAGCCTCTGCCAGCCATTCGTGTGGAGGAGGGTGGGGCTGTGCTGTGCTCTGTAACACAGACTGTCAGCCCTGACAAGAAGACATCGCTGGCTCACAGTACTAGACTTGGCCAGCCCAAGAACTGCGCATGTGCGGTTTTGAGCTGACGACACAGCAGCCTTTGCACAGCATATCAGAGCGGCCCAGGGGCAATTGCATCCCCGGCCCAGCCCGCCCCTTGCTCAGTCTTGCTATGAAACGGCCTTTCACAACCTCACCTTAGTAGAAGAGTTTGGCTATTCCTCACCCAGTTTTAATCCTCCTACCCAGCTGTTTCTGTTTCAGTTAAAGTGGTTCTAAAGGTTGAAGTTTTTTTACCTTCATACATTCAATGCATGAAGGTAAAAAACCTTCAGTATGCAGCTCCCCCCTTAACCCCCCTAATATTTACCCAAGCCCGATTGTGATCCAGCGATGTGCATAAGAGGGGCTGCTCTGCTGGGTCTCTGTCTCCTCATTGGCTGAGAGACAGTAGCAGGAGTCATTGGCTCCCCCTGCTGTCAATTACAGCCAATGAGGAGAGAGCTGGGGTGGGGCCGAGACCTGTTCTGTGTCTTATGGACACACAGAGCGGGGCCCAGGAGCGAGCAGGCAGGAGTGCTATGGGGGCACTCAAAGACGAGGTGGCAGGAGCATTGGCAGAGCACCATAGAAGAGGAGATTTGGGGCTGCTCTGTGCAAAACAATTGCAAAGAGCAGGTAAGTATAACATGTTTTTTTTTTATTTAACGTTTAATATCACTTTAATGACTGTTTCATATGAAATCAATGATCATTAGCAATGATCATTTGAAGCCAAAGGGTACACACACTAAATATTGTTTTGAATTTGATTTTTCTTCTGTTCACTCACTTTGCATTTTGTAAATTAATAAAAATAAACAATTAATATATATATTTTTAAACCATTCTTACTTACAGCATTTCTTCACCTCTGCCTAAAACCTTTGCACAGTAATGTATTCCTCAATGTATCAGTGCAAACAGACATGAAAAAGTTGTAACCGTTGAGCAGGGAAAATGTTTCTGAGAACCATGTGACCTATGTAGCCTGCTCCTAACTTATCAGACTCAAAGAGGTTGATTTGCTAAAGACAATCACACTGTTCGCTTTGCAAGGGAAGTTGCAGTGAATTTTCCCCAGAGCTTAGTGAATGCAGTGAAGGTCTGCTGGTGTCCATCATCCAATCACGTGCAAGCAAAATTGTGTTTTTTTTTTTACTTTATGTATACATAATTGGGTATTCTTTGCAGAGGCAAATTTCAGCATATTTAATAAGCTCGGGTCCCAATTCCCCTGCATAGTGAATTGCCTTTAGTAAATCAACTCAAGACAGGACAATAGCATCTCACTCAGCTCACTCTGCTGATTTAAGTATACATGTTTATGTACCGGTAGTTCTCATTAATCTAGCAGGTGCCAGTCACAGCTGTGGGGGAGTTCTCCTCCCTCCCTCTTCTCCCCACACAGACAGGTACAAGAATCTGACTGTGTCTGCACTGAAGGAGTGTCTTCACAGGACACTCCTTTCTTAGTACACTCACTCCCACCCCCCAGCCCTGGGCACTGCATCCGTCATGCTGACTGACACATGGCTGAGAAAGTTTGCAATGGGCAAGTGGAACCTGATGGGGGACTGAGATACTAGATCTCCTTCTAGTCTGCTTTACTTTGGATTGACAGCACACAGCAGTGGGCAGATCCAGAGCTGCTATTAAGTCCGATATAGGCTTTTGAATCCACTCACTTCTGTGCGCAGTCGTTCACAGGCAAAGTGGACCTGATAGAGAACTAGTCTCAGTATTCCCCATAAGGCTTCGCTCACACCACAGACTGCATATTTGAGTTGTAGGGTGGGCAAAGCCTGATGAGGAACTCTGGGACTAATTCTCCATCAGGTCTGCCTCATCTGTGATTCACAGTGGATGGTAGTGGGTGGATTCCAAATCCACTATTGGACTTAAAGAGTGGCTATGGAAATTGGCACTGCCCTCCCTTGTCAATCACAGGCAAGGTGGAGTTGATGGGGAGCTACTCTCTCAGGGTTCCCTATCAGGCTCTGCCCACTGTCAGTGCAGTGTGACCTGCCATGGTTGGTTGCTAGAATGTGGGCAACCTATGTCCTAGCAATTAATGCTGTAGATGTAAATATATATATATATATATATATAAATATATATATATATATATATATATATATATATATATATATATATATATATATATATATATATATATATATATATATCAACATACAAATTAAAAAAATGTATAAAGTAATAAACACATGAACTCCCCATCCCTTATCCCAGTCTTGAGTTGGTGTTTATTACTGTGCCTGTTCTGTGTCTGCAAACTGGTTGCAACTCCTTTAGAACCTGCTGTAGCCAGAATAACAGACTCTATAAGTGGCGGTAGTAGGAAGTACCTGAATCTAGCACGTCTCGGTACTTGTACCAAAACTGGGGCAAGGCTTTCATGATTTGGTGCAGACCAAGTTAAAGGCACCATACCACCAGAAAAGTGACTTTCCTGCTTTATTGAATTCCCCTGACAGTGTTTAGCTCCAGCCATCTATGGTTGTGCTTTTCAAAAGGCCTTAGTGCTGTTATTCTATACACTCTTACCTGGTTTCTTTGTTATGTTAGTTGACAAGCCAGTTGGGCAGAGGTTAGGACCTGAATGACAGAGGAATGAATTCTGATAAGATAAAAAAAAGGAACAATGAAAATCAGATGTAAAATATATACCATATGGCCTGAGATAAGGTGAAAGAAAAGCTGAAGGAATTTAAATGAGGCAAACAGTGGCATGTCAGGAACTGTAGACTGGAATAACATGTTACTTTATTCTTCTTTTGCCTTACTTATGTTCCTGGATGATTTTACCCAGTAGTTTGGAGTCTTTTTATCATCATTATGGCACTTATGCAGTGTAAAGCACCAAATATGCAGATCACTGAAGACCTGCGTTGCCACAGTTAATGATACAAATTTCATCTGATATTGACTGTTGGTAAGATAATTGTGTAACGCTACCCCCACAGGAGCCGCTTTGTCATGTACCTGGTAGGAGTCTGAAATGACGAGGTCGGCCTCTCTTGTATCTCCAGCCCAAGCCCCACTGAAGATGGAACAGATGGTGGCTAGGGTCAGGAGGAACACGAGTGCCTGTAAGTGTTGCTTGCAGAACTTGCAGGTGGAGTTGCAGGCTTGTAAGTTCAGGCAGAGCAACAGGTAAGGAGCTGGACCCAGGGAAACTGGGATGACAGGCAGCCAGCACAGGCACTCTGAGACAGGGTTGAGCCAAGCAGGAAACAGGAGCAGGGTCACAAAGATAGCCAGGTTCAGTAGCAGGCGGGCAGTGAGGTAACAAGGCATTAAGCAGAAACAAGGTCAGATGGGAAGCCGGAATCAGGAACCAGTAATCAGGAATATAACAGAGTCCGAAGGCAAGGTCAAAGGAAGCCAAGTTCAGCAACAGGTATCAAGCAAGGTATAACAGGATTCAGGATATCAGGACACAGCTGAAGACCAATCAGCACTGCTCAGGAGTCAGAGCACCCTTTAAATAGGCTGTCTGGTGCCAATTAGGGCTAGGGGCGCACTCCTGCGCGTGCACGCAGTGCATCGCGCAGGCGCATTGGTGCATTTGGGAATCTGCTGTTGCATGTGAGTGTGTGCACGTGTGTTCACCAGGCGCATTCTAACAGTTCTCTTACATGCTTGGTAATTTGGGTTCTCTGTTCTGCTCCTCGATTCCAAGAACAACCTCAGCCCTTCTGATACACCTGGTTAAATTAAGGTTACTGCACGCACATATAGGAAAACAAGCATAGACGCCTTTACCTTGGCTGGAAATTAGCACCAGGAAATAGACACAAGACAGTTTAGTGGTAATGAACTCAGTCTATTGCTACAGGTTAGAATAAATGGTGCCTTGAGTATAAATGAACACACAGAATGTAGGTTGAGATACAGACCGCTAGACAGTATAATCACTATGCCAAGGTAACTTAGAATAGAGTTCTGTAACACTAGTATGAATCAGCAAAGTAAGCAATAAACAGTGCATAAATTCATTAACTGCAATGTAAATAATAATGCTATAATTAGTCTAGAGTGCACTCTAGGAGAATGTCTAGAATATGGTGCAATGTCCCAAGAGAGGTACTCTTAGCATAAAGGTGAAGGTCTCTGTGCAGCAGCTGTAAAAGGACAATCTTTAGTCTTAACTCTTCAGTCGACTAGTGTTGGGAACCAGTTGTACCGTTGGTGCACATGAGGACAGTCCCAATAAAACCTGCAAGCAGCAATAAAGCTGCTAGTTGGTTGTATAGTCAGTTCCTAAAGGGCTCAGTCTCTCTAGCAGCAGAAAGTAAATTGCCACAGCAGCAGCTCACCAGTTGCAGCAAAATTGCAGCTCACAATCTGCTCACACGCAGTAATTAGTCCACTCTCTGCTCTACACCCAGGTGACTCTGGCTGTCAGCACTCCTGAACTCAGCACTCTGAATCCCGCTCAGACAGCATCGGTGGGGCACACTGGACAGTGATGCACACTCTCCAGGCTCCCTCATGGCAAGAGGAAGCTGTGTCCTGTACAGCATGAGAAAATGCAGCTGTTTCCCCTCCTTCTGGCAATCTCCCTTTGGGAAATGCAGTTCAAAAGCTCTTGATTATAGTAGAGTCTTTCTCCTCTGAACTACAGTTTCCACAGTGCCTGCCTGACTCAGACTATTGAACTCTTACTACTCAGCAGCCCCCTCCTCTTGCTGATATAACTGTCAACCAGTTCAGCACCGCAGGGCAGCAGCTATGAAGAGCAGCTGGAGCCAATGTTTCCCTCACTCTCCATTCTAAGCCAAGCCCCCTGACTAAAAATTGATTAACTGAGCTAATTTGGTGCTCCAATTACTGCCTAAGACCCCTTTCACACTGAGGCAGTTTTCAGGCATGTTAGCGCTAGAAATAGCACCTGTAAAGTGTCTAAAAACTGGCTCCCAGGTGTCCGAATGTGAAAGCCCGAGTGCTTTCACACTGGGGCGGTGTGCTTGCGGAACGTTGGAAAAAGTCCTGCAAGCAGCATCTTTGAGGCGAAAACACCCCTGAAAAGTGCCTGAAAAGTGGAAGTGCCGCAACACGGCATTTTTAACTCCTTCTTTGGCCGGGGCTAAAAAGCGCTAGCGGGCGAAAATCGCACACTTAAACAGTGGTAAAGTGCAGCTAAAAGGAGCGACGCTTTACCGCTAACCTACGAGCGGCCCCAGTTTATAGGGGTCATACAGAAGATACGTTTGTCATCTAAAAGCTCTTCATTGGTTTAGCCCGGTTTCACACATGTGCGGTGCGAACTGAAGCTCAGGTTTCACTGGGGAGATAAAAATAATTTGTTCAAAGGTTTATCTGCGCTTCAGGTGCGGATCAGAGAGCAGGGAGGGGGGGGGAGGAGGGGAGGGAGAGGGGGAGGTGAGGAGAAGGAGAAAATCCATGTTCGGAAGGCAATGCATCTGCTAATCAATGCGTTCCCATAGAAGATACTGGGCTTGTAATTCGCAACGCAATGCCCAGAAAACGCACACGTTTTTTGTGCAATGCGCAGTGCGAATGCAACGCACATATGTGAACCAGATGCATTCATATGAATTTATTTTAAAATGTTCTGCGAATTGGATGCGTTGTAAGCTGCATCTAATTTGCATAGGTGTGAACCCGGGCTCACAGTCAGGTTCCACCACACATGGCTACATTTAAGAGGGTACAACACGCAAGAAAGTAACTGAAGTAGAAAAAAATGTTTTCTTGTCAAAAGCTTTATGCTAGGAAAATTACTATATATATATATATAATGAATGTCAAAAACAGTATGCATATAACTGCAGTAAAATTTAAATCAGAAAGAAGAAACTATACTAAGAATGTAACATTGGTCAATAAATGCCCTCTGTGCACACTGACTTTGAAGCTGATAAATGCCACACATTAACAAGCACACCTGTGAGATCTTTTCTTTTACTCTGCTGGAGAGTTTGTACCAGTTGTATACGTATTGCTAAAATCCACATTCTAATGGGTTCTGTAGTGACAGGATCAATGGTGCCACCACACATACAGTATATGATAGATAGTCTTAACCAGTAAATCATTCTTATGCAAATAAGAGTTAGATTTATTGTAAATCCATGGTCATATCTATATTTATTTATGGTCATATGTATACCCATGGAAATGACCATGGATTTATAGTAAACCTAACTCCTGTTGTATAAGGAAGATATGTTGGAGAAGATTACTTTATCTATCTCTCTGCTGTTCTTCTGTAGAGTGATGGATACATTTGTTTAGGCCCACTGGCAGGTATTAAACTTTATGTAAACCCTGACAATAAACTTCTCTTATTTGTTCCCTTTGAGTCTGGTAAAAAAAACAAAAAAAAAACAACAACAAAAACCACTGAGTTCGATAAGAATCATTCAAAAAATAAAATAAAAATACCTGCTGATTGTGGCAGATTTTCAAAGCTGTTCTATGCCTTCCTGCGTTATCTCAATGAGCCCTCCTAGTTCTTCTCTTGGGACTACAGAATGATTAGCCTTTGTGTGGTCTGGGTATCTTACCAAATCAAAACTGAGCAGGGCTGACAACACTTATGCCGCGTACACACGGTCGGACTTTTCGAAGCTGTAACACAACCGATCCATGCAGGCGGATGAACGGGATTGAGCCTATCCACTGCTAATCCATCCAAACACAACTCACAAAGCCTGGGTTTAAAGCGAAGAGGAGGTATCATTTTTGCTTCTAATTAGAGGACTAATTACAAACATTATTTGTGGATTTTATTTTTACCACAATTTCACAAGAGCACTGATTTATATATTAACATTTATTGGAAGAAGGTTCCAGGGGGCTTTTTATTATCAAGGGAACCTTATATGAATGTTTGGAATACATTTTATTTATTCATATGTTTCTTAAGTTATAATTATTTTAGGTTTCACTGTTTGGCCTCTTTAACACGGACGATCCGTATGTCCGTTTTTCATCCTTCCGTTTTCGGATGAAAAACGGACATACAGTCATCCCTATGGAGCGTCGGATGTCAGCGGTGACATGTCCGCTGACATCCGACCCGCTCCGATCCGAAAAGTGTAACGGAGGAAAACCCTACTTTTTCCTCCGTTTTCGGATCGGATCGGATGACGACGGACACTACGGACCGTCATCATCCGATCCCCCCATAGGGGAGAGCGGCGCTCTGACAGGTCAGTCGCTGCACAGTGTGCAGCGATGCACCTGTCATCTTCCTGCTCAGCGGGGATCGGCGGAGCTATCCCCGCTGAGCAAGCGGATGTTCACGGGGCGGATCATGACTGATCTGCCCCGTGTGAAAGAGGCCTTTATGGTTTAAAACAAGTTTTATAAACAATGTATCCACGTATTTAAGAAATGTTTTGCAAGCACAAGATGTAGTATGATATCAATGGGATAATACAAGCGCATTACTTTATTTATTTATGTAGCTACATTAGTTTTCTTTTTTAGGCTTTTTCTTCTTTATTTTTATCCAGCCAGTAAATCTGTTATATTTAAACTTCCTTTAACAGACCAAGCTGTCCAGCAAAAGAGGCAGTTATAGTGTTAAGACAAACCATTTACCGCTGACAGGGGTGCTTGGTTATTTATTTATTTTTCATTTTTGTAAAACCTTAATCCCAAAAGGAAAATAAGAAAACTGTTGATGTACCTGCTTAAAAAGTATTATCAGGAGTTCAGCTTTAATTTGGTAATAAAGTCCGCTATTGCATCTAACATTCCCCTCCCAAGAGACTGACTATGTTGCTGTCCAGAGGTGTCTCTATTACGCCTCCACAGAGTGAAACTACCCAGGGAGTGTGCTACTTGTGGGATCTCTTAGTGAAAATAAGGGGGAAAAAGGTCTAAAAATAGAAAACAAATGCAATCACCTAATGTGATGGTTGGTAAGCTGTAATATAATACATTTTTGCTAATAGGTTTTGATACGCTTCAACATGGGACTGTATGCGCCAGGCTAAACAACCTGCAAACATGCATAATAAAAAACCACTCCACAAAAAAAATTTGGATAAAAATAGGCCGCGGCCTGGTTTAATGGTTTACATCAAAAATCATATATATACTGTCATAAACTTTATTACTTAAATAACGTTTTCAACCAAAATTCATCCAGAATTCACCAAAGCTCAACCCAGCCACTAAGACTCGGGCTGACCATCATCTCTTTTTTAAACATATTTTCACATATCCCAACCGACAGGGGGGCTGACAAAAACAGTCCTCCTGTCGCTACCATCCCATACCGCGGCCTCTCCAATGCATGTCTGTAGGTTGAGATTAAGGATATCCAAGCCTACATCTGATAAATGTATCCCATTTTAACGATACATGCCTTGAATACTACCCTCAAGGTCAACATGATGAAATGAAATACCGAAATCTGGAACTAGGAATTTTTCCAAAGCTCTGTTCACTCTCTTGCGAACATTCTCTAAGGGCTTAAAGGTAATGGATTCCAACCATCTTAACCTGTGTATTATTTCCAAAAATACCAACACTGTATTTGGAGAAACTAACTTCAAAAACCTAAAAGTATCCTTCATATTTGTCAGTAATTCGAACGTCTTAATTTTTCCAATATCGTTTCCCCCCCAGGTGAATTATAAGAATGTCAGGGGGGGGAAATAGCATAAAGTCTACCTAACTCGTATACTAAATCACTCCAAACCATTCCTCTTCTACCATACCAATTAACGCAAAATGATCCAATCCCAAATTTTCAGAATAAATTCTAGCAGCCGCTCTTTTCTAAGCCCAGAAGACAAAAGAATGTCCCACTATTCACACCGAGCGATGATTACCTGAAACAAAGTAGTGAATTAATAAGGACGAATATACAATTTAGAGCTCCAGCTATCTATTCTCTTAATGCTGTTAGCCCCTAGACCAATCCTAGCAGCCTCTGTAGCTGCTCCTATTCTAAAAAAATGTGTCGTGATCCTTAAATGGCGCAAATGTAATTGATACAAACATTGTTTTAATATCACTGTAAATTGATAACCTGTTAAAGGTGAATCGTCACTGTAAATGAATAACAAATTAGATAAACCCAACCTCATATTCAGATATAATCTCAATGCCTTAACCGGACAAATACTTTCGTGCTGGCACTTATGTAAAGATATTCAAGAGCCAAGACCCAAAGAATCTGTCTTGCTAAATTTCAGAAATATTCTTACACTTTCTTCCAACAACTGCACATTAGATAACAAAATACCTGACCTTCCTACCCTCGATGGAGGTAATAAATCTGATACCCTGAATGCTGCAAAAAATGCCAGAGAAAAAAAACGCATTGAACAGGATAGCTTCATATTCAGAGGAGCATACTAAATTTGTTACCCTACATAACTTTGATAATGGCTTAGGTGTAATAGGAGATATATTATCATTAAACAAATGTGTTTTTCTATATCCTTTCATTGCCTGCTTTATTGAAAAGAAACTTTTACAAGCAGGTAATTTGTAAAGACGGAGAAAAAATTATACTCCAGATAGAGTTTTGTTAATGTGTGACCAAGAGTAATTCTTCTCCATCAGTGATTGAAAAAATAGTAACACTAAATGTTCCACTAAATTCAGAAAAGGTAGACTTTAATGAAGATACAAAAGATAACCACAGCAACCATGCAGCAGAATAATTTTTCCAAGTAGAAGCCGCCACTGAATTCTTAATATTTGCAAAAATTAAATCAGATCCCATTAATAGGGTGGGCATGAAGCCCCTACTAGGTCCGCCTCTGGCAGCAGGGAGAAAAAATGTTCCATCTGCAGGCGAGAGAGAGCGTCAACTATGATGTTAACCTTACCTTGAATGTATTTAGCCTTTAACCAGATGTTTCATTTTAGACAAAGAAATACTAAATGGCGCAATAAAGAAACCACCTGTGGAGACTTGGAGGAAAGACAATTTACAGCCAACATACACCTTTATTGTCTTTACTCAGTAATATTCTCCTATGAGCAAAATGAAAACCCCATAACTCCAAAGAAACAATTACCGGGAATAATTCTAAAAATACTATATTTCTGCAGAATCCATTAGCAATCCACCGGCACGGCCAAGCAGATGCGCATCAATGGCCTCTCCGGATTGCTCCAAACCCAATCGATCCCGCTGCATCTGTTGCTAAAAAAATAATCACTGTCACAAATAAAATCCATCTGCCACAGTGATTTCCCATTAAATTGCCCCAGAAAATTCAACCAAACCAGAAGGTCCCCTTTTATCTCCGAGGTCAATCTGACATGAGAGGAAGGGCTTTTTAAACCAGATATAGCCGTGTACAATCTTCTGGAAAAAAAACTCTCCCTATCGGTAAAACCCTTGACGCAAATGCCAATTGACCCAATAGCGATTGCATTTCTTTTAATGTTATTTTCTTCCTTCTTATGAACATCCACAACATCTGCATAATCTTGTATATTTTATCGCCTGGGAGCCAAAACTCACCTGCTACTGTATCCAATGTGATGCCCAAAAATTCTATAGATGTTGTCGGAAAAACAGTTTTTTCCTCTGCCAAAGGAATACCAAAATATTTACATACTGAAAAGAATGAATGCAGTAAATGAAGACAGTCCTCTGATTCTCCAGCTCCCATGAAAAGAAAATCATTTAAATAATGAATGGAGAATTTGGAATCCGCCACTTCATTCACTACCCATTCAATGAATGAAGAAAACGTTTCAAAATATATACATGACAATGAACAGCCCACTGGCAGGCACTTGTCAAAGTAAAAAGAGTTAAAACAATTTCAAGGGGGTTCCTTAAATAGCCCCCTAAGCATTTTCCAGAAGGTTCTAAGATCCCCTGACCCTAACTAGCCAACCCCCCTTTAACCTTCTCACCTTCTGGAAGCTTCTCTGACATGTAACCCTATTTCATCAATAGAATAAGCCCCATTATAAATCCTTTAATATTAGTAAAATAGCCGACGCCCCAGCCCCATGAGGCGAGGGGGGGCCCTTTTACCCCACATTCCTGGAGTCTAGTCATGATTGTGAGCTTATTCTACAAGGAGTCACTTGTCTTTCAAAGTCTCCAGGGGATTAGGTAAAAGTTATTTTAATATATTACAACACCCCAGTGCCAGCAAGTTGGTTGGTGGGACCCTTTGTCTACTGATCCCAGTATAAATGCAAGTACTGCATTCAGCCTTGACAATTTGCTTGTGGACATACAGATACTTCCCCATTTGCATGACTTGTTGAGATAACTGCCTGTTTATGAATTTATCTGATAATTCAATTAGTAATTAATTAATCGCCTAATAGTAACCCAGAAATCAATACATATATGAAATATACTGTAGTTTCTATAGTCTTGTGATGCTTTTGTGCCATGCTACATCTCAACTCACATAATTTTTCTTCTACGCTTTCTATAAATGTGTGTACAGAACGCCCGTAAAAGTTAAGATATCATTCTGCCTTCTACAATAGCCATACATCAGAACCTCTTCTTTGCCAAACACCACATTCCAGCAATAAGCTCACTCTGAGTGGATCAGTGGTTAGGACTCTTACCCTTGTGTTTGTACATCATACCTACACTGGGCTGTAGCTGGCCTTGCATGTTTATTTGCTATGTGTTATAAATTGGGCAGGGTCCTATTCCCATAAATTATATCTACAGTATGAGACATTTTAATGCTAGTTCCAATTTGCAGATTGCTAATGGGAGAAAGAAGTCCTGATCTGGGAAAACCAGATGCTGGGAGAAATACCTATGACCTTGTTGGCTCAGGGGGCTTGTTATCCCATTCAGTTCAAGTAAGAGGCAATTTACTATTTTGTGGAATGCATTTACATTGCATTACATCAGCTAACATAATCATCACACTACCCACTGAAAGGATCTCATTTGGCTCTCAGCACAAAGATGTTCTCTAAGTAAACAGACCCAAAGTATATAATAAGGCCAGTTTAAAGCAATCCTAACCCTGATTGGAGGAATAAGGTCCATGACCTGGCTCTCATGTAGTTAGCATTCCTGTGTAAACAAAATAGAGTATCCATGGCAAACTGCTTCCATGGGTACTATAAAATGAGACTCGGGAACAAAAAAAAAACTCCCTATATTTGATATCCACAGGGCTAAGCAATTTTAATGTCAAGCAGAGCAAAGGAAGAAGAAAAGGTGGATGTCCTACTAATTTATAAGAAGTGTACTAAAAAAGAAATTAATTAAAACAAAACTCTTTAAACAGTTACATCACCAAAAGCACTTTGCAAGTGTTTCCCAGGCCTAAGTAAACCTCAAGTCTTGTCTATTCACTGATTTGTGTTTACTATAGCACCCGAGGGAAAAATCCTCCTCATTCATCTATAAGGAAGGAGGAACTCCGTAGGTTTGGAGTTATGTGATCACAATCCTGATTCTTTGTGCTAAATTCGATGCAGCAATATCTTGGTAAGTAAACAATTACAACCCTTCTATTTTATGCAGAGGAAAGTTAAAGTGTAATCAGCTTTCCCTTAACAGATTAAAAAAAAGTGTTTTTGAACCATGATGGTGATCTAATAAATCACTTGTACTATCAACACTCTACTGTTGTTTATACGAGGAAGTAAACATTTATATGTTGCTTTCAAAGGAAATACAATAGCTGTATCTGTTAGAACCATTTCCTGTGGCATATTATTCAATATGGTCACAGATTTTATTGTACAGGACCATGAAGACTGATTAGCTGGATTTTTATTTTTTTTGGGGGACTCTATCAGTGAAATCTTCCTCAGATCCACATCTCCACTCAAGACTGGCCTCTATGCTTGTGAGCAAGCCAGGAGTGGTGAAACATGTCAAGGAAGGTTAGTTTTTGAGTGGACACATTGCTGTATGCAGTCAATTCATTGATTATTCAAAAATACTGTAAGAGGAGGTAAGTGGAGTGCAGCTGATATTCCTTCATATTTTCAGTGAAATCTCCCTGCCAACTCCATTCCTACTTACCTTGTAGTTTTGGGTGTTCCCGTTCCTCCTGCTGTAATTTCCACAATGGCTGCAAGCAGTATATAAACACCAGAACTCACCTCACTTTCAGAATCTTCTTAAATAAAAAAATGTAGGTGGTTTTACTTCCTAACCTCTTCCTAAAACTGGCATGTCCTTTTTAGTGGTATAAACCTCTACTTATCTTTTCTTCCAAGGGCACAATTTACCCTAATCTTTTCTGTTACTTTAATCTTACAGCTTTGGCGTAAATGTAGGAACTTAATAAAAAGAAGACATGGTCCTTCAAGTGTATTACCACTTATGCAGCCAAATTAGGCTAACACCTGCATTTTATCTATTAGATGTTCTCATTCGCATACCACAAATTTAAAACAATTAACATTACTGCTTACATTTTACTTGCTCTTTTCTTAAAACACCAAAACTGGAGCTGGGGAGTTAGGCAGGCCATAGATGGTGAGACTTTCTTTTCTGAAACCACGTGTTGAGGGAAAGAAAATCACTTGATTCCTCCATCAACACAGTCAGTGTTGATAGGGGAATCCCTCCTGTGGAGCTATTGTGTTGTCCTGGGGAGCCGTCCCTGTCATAAGAACACAGTGATCATTGCTAGTGGCTATAGCTGAAAATCCAACATGCTGGTTGTACCCAAGCATGGATGGATCGAGATGTGTGTGAACACCACTCTAGGTCAGTCTCCCATCTCCACCTCCACTAACTCACAGACCACGTTCTGGCCCTGTCCATCACGCATTCCAATGAGCAAAAAATAATTTTGGTAAATTCCCCTTTATCTCAGCAAGTCCAAAAAACATGTCCAAAAACACACATAGAGGGGAACAGCATCACCAGAATGGATGGAACAACTTGGGTACATTCAGCCTGCCCATAGATAGTTTGAATCTCAGCCAATCCCTGCTGAACCAAACAAGTCTCGAACCATCTATGGCCAGCTTGAATGTTTAACATAATTAACTTTGTGTATACTCTGCTGACAGATCTCTTTATCAGTTTTAAACTAGATTTGACCACTAATGTCTGACAAAGGGTTAAAGATCTTTAAGCTGGGCTTCTGCATTGTATGTAAAGGAGGGGAGACTCAGTGTATCCTCTTTGTAAGTGGGGACAGGTTGAGTTTCCACTCAGTCTAAACTGTTCAGAGTAACTGGCCTGCTCCAAATACCTAGAAACGTATTAAATACTTTTACAAAAATTATATTTAGGTATGCTGTGTGAATGGGAACACGTGACAAACAAAGGAAATACTGTGACCTCTGTAAGAGACAGTAAATGCCTATAAGTTTTACATACATATTACTTTGTGTGCAGTCACCTAAAGTGTATATAAACCTTATTACTCATACCCCCCCTAATATTCTTGTGTCAATAATTAATCTTTCGCATATGCTTTCTTTTTTCAATAACATTCATTTTTAGCAACAATAAGTGGTGATCCGCCATTCTACATTTTTTCCTGAATCATTCTGACCACACTAAGAACCAATGTAGATCTGTCTGGCTGATACCCCCTACCCCCATCCAATCCACTTTTACTTGATTGACAGACCACCTTATAGATTATGCCGCTGCCCTCCCTCTAACAATGTGACGGCACCCACCACATGCAGAAAGAGGGATGGGAAGAGTGTCTGCAGTCACATGGCTGCCAAATAAAAGTTAACAGCTGCCTTTTTTTTGGAACAATCCTTTAGTTGTCAATTCAATGTCGTAGTGTGATATCCATTACCTGACTTGACATATAGGGGGTTATTTATGAAAGGCAAATCCACTTTGCACTACAAGTGCACTTGGAAGTGCAGTTGCTGTAGATCTGAGGGGGACATGCAAGGAAAATAAAATACAGCATTTTAGCTTGCACATGATTGTATGATAAAATCAGCAGAGCTTCCCCTCATTTAAGGTCTACCCCTCAGATTTACAGCGACTGCACTTGTGGTGCAAAGTGGATTTGCCTTTCGTAAATAACCCCCATAGTATAACATGAAAAACTGCTTCTGATGTTGGGTCCACTTTAATTGTGATATCTATAAAACCACTCGAGATGCTAATTAATAGTCCTGTGAACCTCCAGGTGGTTGACCAAATCAGGTCTCCAAAGTAGTGTATCTTACAAATGAACAGCTGCTAACGTTACGCATGTCTCATATACCATGCAAGATAATCAAATCAAGTTATTAAACTCTGCGCTATCAAAATGATAAATATAAATATATAATTAATAAAGTGGTATTGTGCTCTCTCGTGACATGTATAAAATGTCCAAAATACTATACATTAATGTGCAATAAACTTCAATAAATAAATGAATAAGAGTGCTTCAATAAGCCTGTGAAAAATATATATAAATATTCCAAAATATTTGTGCAATATTTAAACAAATAATAAATAAATATTTCAGGAGAAAAATCATCCATGCGATTCAGTGTTGCATCCATGCAATCGCAGTGCTGTATCTCTGTAATTCAGTGATAGTGCAATGTTCAAACAATATTAGATAAAAAATTCCAAAGAAATATCATCCATGCGATTTAGTGCTGCATCCATGTATTTCTTTGTTGCATCTGTGCGATTCGGTGCTGTGTAGCTTAGTGCTATGATCAAATTAACAGTCCATAAACATTCCAAAATCCATCCATGTGTTTCAGTGAACACAAACCAAAGTGCTGTGTGCTCATATAAGAGCTCCCCCCCAGATGATAGCCCCTCACCTTAGGGCGTGTGACCTTGCGATTAAGCTTGGTCAAAATGTGCCTTAGAACCTCTATGGGTTCGGTATTGTATGCTGGATCCTGGATAGGCTACTCATGTGCCTCTGTTCCTCACAGCACTCCAGTTTATACCTCGGTATATCAATATAAAGAGAACTTCATGGTGCAGTATGTATTACCTTTATTTAAAATCACAATAAAAACCCACAATGGATACTCACAATGTCAACACATAAAGGGGTTGATAGCTGTTATGAACTGGTATATGATATTGGTCTGCGATGGTTCTATCTTATCTCACTCTTTGGGGTTTGGGTGAATAGTATTGTCCTTCGCCGTAATTAGGGCCTCTATACAATTGAGATTGTTCTTGGAAGTAAAAATCATGGATGGATTTTGGAATGTTTAAGGACTGTTAATTTGATCATAGCACTAAGCTACACAGCAACGAATCGCACAGATGCAACACTGAATTACATGGATGTAGCACTGAATCGCATGGATGATATTGCTTTGGAATTTTTTATCTAATATTGTTTGAACATTGCACTATCACTGAATTACAGAGATACAGCACTGCATTGCATGGATGCAACACTGAATCGCATGGATGATTTTTTTCTTGAAATATTTATTTATTATTTGTTTGAATATTTCACAAATATTTTGGAATATTTATATATATTTTTCACAGGCTTATTGAAGCACTCTTATTCATTTATTTATTGAAGTTTATTGCACATTAATGTATAGTATTTTGGACATTTTATACATGTCACCAGAGAGCACAATACCACTTTATTAATTATATATTTATATTTATCATTTTGATAGCGCAGCGTTTTATAACTTGATCTATAAAACCATCTTCACATATTTTTTTTCATACTACAAATTTACTTTTTCTTATCAGTTCTAGTTATACTAAAATATGATCCAACATGATTAGGTAACCTGCTGTACAATATGTTCCCAGTTTATAAATGATCAAATTAGTAATCATGGCAGGTTGTTTGCGTAATTAGGAACTATATAATTTGATAAGCAAGCATGCAGAAATATGTTTCTTTGATTCTACTTTATATGGAACACTGGATCGGAGCTTTAGCTGTCTTACATTGAATAAAACTGACAATTTATAGGCCTGTAGAAACATGCAGTGTATAAAAAGAAACGTAACAGACAGTACCATACAAATACATACACCACTCCCTCTAAATAATAAGTAGGACCATCCATGGAGAAGAACAAAATATAAAAGTATTATTCAATAAATGCTCAAATGTATACATAAAAAAATAAAGTTACAAGGTTTTAATTAACAATATGAAATATATACTTTTTTATGGCGTTCTGCTAGTTATTAGCTAGTCTGTCTCTCTTGCCATATCCATGACACTATTTCTACACTCACTGGCCATTTTATTAGGTACACCTGTTCAATTGCTTGGTAACGCAAATTCCTAAACAGCCAATCACATGGCAGCAACTCAATGCATTTAGGCATCTAGATGTGGTGAAGATGACTTGCTGAAGTTCAAACCGAGCATCAGAGTGGGAAAAAAAGGGGATTTAAGTGACTTTGAACGTGGCATGGTTGTTGGTGCCAGATGGGCTGGTCTGAGTATTTAAAAAAATGCTGATCTACTGAGATTTTCATGCACAACCATCTTTAGGGTTTACAGAGAATGGTCCAAAAAGTCCATTCTCTGAAAAGAGAAAATATAATGTGAGCGTCAGTTGTATGGACGAAAATACCTTTTTGATGTCAGAGGTCAGAGGAGAATGGGCAGACTGGTTTGAAATGATGGAAAAGCAACAGTAACTCAAATAACCTCTTGTTACAACCAAGGTATGCAGAATACCATCTCTGAACACACAACACATCTAATCTTGAAGCAGTTGGGCTACAGCAGCAAGCAGCAAAAGATCACACCGGGTGCCACTCCTGTTAGCTAAAAACAGGAAACTGAGGGTACAATTCTCACAGGCTTATAAAAAATGGACAATAGAAGATTGGAAAAACGTTGCTTGGTCTGATGAGTCTTGATTTCAGCTGCAACATTCAGATGATAGGGTCAGAATTTGGCAAAAACAACAATCCATCCTTCCTTGTATCAACTATTCAGGCTGGTGGTGGTGTAATGGTGTGGGGGATATTTTCTTGGCACACGTTGGGCCCCTTAGTACCAATTGAGCATGGTTTAAACGCCATGGTCTACCTGAGTATTGTTACTGACCATGTCCATCCCTTTATGACTACAGTGTACCCATCTTCTGATGGATGCTTCCAGCAGGATAATGTACCATGTCACAAAGCTCCAATCATCTCAAACTGGTTTCCTGAACAAGACAATGAGGTCACTGTACTCCAATGGCCTCCACAGTCACCAGATCTCAATCCAATAGAGCACCTTTTAGATGTGGTGGAACGGGAGATTCGCATCATGGATGTGCAGCAACTGTGACAAATCTGCAGCAACTGTGTGATGCTTTCATATCAATATGGACCAAAATCTCTGAGGAACGTTTCCAACACCTTGTTAAATTTATGCCGCAAAGAATTAAGGCAGTTCTGAAGGCAAAAATGGATCCAACCTGGTACTAGCAAGGTGCACCTAATAAAGTGGCCGGCCAGTGTATATTTTGGATACAGTAAGATCTTCCAGCTCTTGGTAAAACTGTTCTGTAAATGTCCCTTTCTTTCCCAGTTGGGTCATCTTAAACTGAACCTTTACCAGTTCCCAAGAAGGAAAATGCAACGGAATCACTTAATTACCCAAACCCACTGCTGCTTGCACTCACCTTCTGTTCATTCCTTCTCCATCCTATTTGCCTTATCAGAGGAAAGTGAAAATCCCTTTGTAAGCTGCATGAAACTTATAAAGGGCAAAGGACCCTCCCAATGTTACAGAGTCATGGTGGTTGAGCACTCCGGCAACATGAGAGGAAAAATTGATATATGCTTCCCTATAACTGGAAGTACTGCTTATTTCAGGTCACTCTTAGTGAACAAATAGCAGAGGAGTGAACATAAGGTGGGTATTAGGAAGGAGGCTTAGGCAAACCAACGGTTCCCCTAAAAGTTTATTTTCACTGACTGTGTGCCATTGGTAATATTTCCCTTCTCTTTCTGCCTTGAAGACACAACAAGAGTGAGAGGACATCCTTCTCTTAAAGTGCACACACACTGGGCACAGTTGAACTTAATTGTGCCTGAGTTTGATTGCCCCACTCCCCCACTGATCTGCACTCACTCTAGGCTATAAGCAAGGCTATAAGAGGCATTACGCCTGCCAATCTGAGCACAATGATCCCTGCTTCTGTGTTCAATGATCTATGGAGAATTGTGCGCTAAGGCACGGTTTACACTTATACTGAAGCGAACTGAACTGGACCACAAGTGAACCGTGCCGTGCTGCAGAAAAACATGTAGTGCATTTTTACTATGTTTTTGCCGCGATTTGTGTTTTGCATATTTTAATCTGTCCAACAACAAATCCCCCCCCCCCCCCAAAAAAAAGCACCAAAAAAACCTAATGCAAATCGCTGCAAAATCGCAGTAAAAAAGGCAAAAAGCACTGCAGAAATGTCCAAAATCAACATGCATAGATGTGAATCAAGCCTAAAAGTGTTACTAAACCCACCACAGTAAAATCAGACTGTATATACAGTAAAGCATACTTGTTATACTCACTGTGGAACCTAAGGGGTTAATCCTCCGCATTGTGTAAAAAGGCTGTTTAATCCTGTCTTCTCTGGGCCTCCCCTTTATCCACTGTCCCCAATCTCTTGACAGTACAGAGTATTTTTTAGTTATTCTGCACATGTTTAGTTTGGTGTGTATTGCTAGAAAGTTTTTTCTTGGGAGGGTGCATGTGATCAGCACAAGGCCAATCAGCTCTGTCCAGATAGAGTGTCAGGGGTCCTGCGGCCTCATAGGACAGTCAGAGGAGAATGGAAACTCCTCCTACAAGCTTTAACCAGTGCTTGGCTGGACACTGATAGAAGTCACAAGATTGCTATATACTGCTGATGAGAAAAGGTATTTAGCAAAAAATAAATAATTATTATATAATAATAATTATATAAAATAGTTGCATTTCCATGTTCTGTGTACTGGGGGAGACCAGATATAGTGAATGCAGGGTCCTGGGTTTAGGAACACTTTAACCCTTCCATAGGATAGCGTTTCAAAAAAGTTTTGGCTTTAGATACACTTTAATTGTACAATTAACAAAGACTAAGTAGATATCTGCACATGCGTACTTATATGATAATCCAGGGCAGTTAGTGATGAGGGTGCGCACACTAATCCATAGCAACTAAAATATTTTACTGTCCAACAGTTTAATGCATAGTAACCAAAATATGTTACTTTCCAATAGTTTAGAGTGGTTAGAACCATAAAACACTTCAGTTTGTAGTGCACTTATCCCGACAGTGGAAGTTAGGTTTTGCCTTTGTACCCCAGGGCACACATCAACTATTTTACAGCCAAAATTGGTAGCATGAGGAGTCCATATAATAGTGAGCACAATCTGGTCCCAGACTACAAGAGATCAGGAACAGCAGCAGATGACATACATGTCCCCAGGCTGTGGTCATACAACAGCCTGCATCTTTTGTCAGACCAGACTGAACCCAGGCCATCACACTCTTGTCTTCCTTCCACTCTTCCTTCCAGGCTCGCTTCCAGGCTGTGGTTTTGGAGTTGTGGCAGGAGGTGGAGGAGGAGGATGGTCAAACTCACACAGGTGTATTTTGTTTGTGAGTTAGCCCCTCAACCCCTTATTTAGGGACAGATACATAATTTCCTCACAGATGTGGCGTTGGCCCTCCTCCATTTCCTGCATTTTGCATGCAGCCATGGAGGCAAAGGCCTCTTGAAGAGTGGGGGTGGTTCTGAGGGCAGCATTAGACTCCCGTATCAGCCCAAGCACTGCCTCCTCCACGTTACTCCCCTTCCTGGGCCTTTTGGTTGGAAGGCGGAGGGGAGAGACCTGGGATTCGGTCAGGCTACTGGGCCGGGCAACCTCCTGGCTGACACTTACCCCCACCACCTTCTGGCTACCACATTCCACAGCCTCCTCCTGGCTGCCACATTCCACACCCTCCTCCTGGCTGAGGCTTTCCTGTGTATGAAAAAGGGACATAGTTTTATTTTTTTATTCATCAATTACACACAATTTTCAGCTCATGACTGTTGCAAATTGAATGTTAACAAATAGAAAAGACTATCCTTGTGAACCCAACATTTTTCATTCTTGACCCAAACATTTTTGGCCACTACTGTCTATTGATATGTAAAACACTTTATTAAATCAGCAATTAATGATCAATAATAACATCTAGTTAACATACAGTCAGGTCCATAAATATTGGGACATTGACACAATTCTAATCTTTTTGGCTCTATACACCACCACACTGGATTTGAAATGAAACTAACAAGATGTGCTTTAACTGCAGACCTTCAGCTTTAATTTGAGGGTATTTACATCCAAATCAGGTGAACGGTGTAGGAATTACAACAGTTTGTATATGTGCCTCCCACTTTTTAAGGGACCAAAAGTAATGAGACAGATTAACAATCATCCATCAAACTTTCACTTTTTAATACTTGGTTGCAAATCCTTTGCAGTCAATGACAACCTGAAGTCTGGAATGCAGAGACATCACCAGATGCTGGGTTTCATCCCTGGTGATGCTCTGCCAGGACTCTACTGCAACTGTCTTCATTTCCTGCTTGTTCTTGGGGCATTTTCCCTTCAGTTTTGTCTTCAGCAAGTGAAATGCATGCTAAATCGGATTCAGGTCAGGTGATTGACTTGGCCATTGCATAACATTCCACTTCTTTCCCTTAAACTCTTTGGTTGCTTTCGCAGTATGCTTCGGGTCATTGTCCATCTGCACTGTGAAGCGCCGTCCAATGCGTTCTGAAGCATTTTGCTGAATATGAGCATATAGTATTGCCCGAAACACTTCAGAATTCATCCTGCTGCTTTTGTCAGCAGTCACATCATCAATAAATACAAGAGAACCAGTTCCATTGGCAGCCATACATGCCCACGCCATGACACTACCACCACCATGCTTCACTGATGAGGTGGTATGCTTTGGATCATGAGCAGTTCCTTTCCTTCTCCATACTCTTCTCTTCCCATCACTCTGGTACGAGTTGATCTTGGTCTCATCTGTCCATAGGGTGTTGTTCCAGAACCGTGAAGGCTTTTTTTTATGTTGTTTGGCAAACTCTAATCTGGCCTTCCTGTTTTTGAGGCTCACCAATGGTTTACATCTTGTGGTGAACCCTCTGTATTCACTCTGGTGAAGTCTTCTCTTGATTGTTGACTTTGACACACATACACCTACCTCCTGGACAGTGTTCTTGATCTGGCCAACTGTTGTGAAGGGCGTTTTCTTCACCAGGGAAATAATCCATTACAGTTGTTTTCCGTGGTCTTCCGGGTCTTTTGGTGTTGCTGAGCTCACCGGTGCGTTCTTTCTTTTTAAGGATGTTCCAAACAGTTTATTTGGCCACACCTAATGTTTTTGCTATCTCTCTGATGGGTTTGTTTTGTTTTTTCAACCTAATGATGGCTTGCTTCAATGATAGTGACAGCTCTTTGGATCCCATATTGAGAGTTGACAGCAACAGATTCCAAATGCAAAAAGCACACTTGAAATGAACTCTGGAGTTCCTGAGCTCCTTGTAAATGGGATAATGAGGGAATAACACACACCTGGCCATGGAACAGCTGAGCAGCCAATTGTCCCATTACTTTTGGTCCCTTAAAAAGTGGGAGGCACATATACAAACTGTAATTCCTACACCGTTCACCTGATTTGGATGTAAATACCCTCAAATTAAAGCTGAAAGTCTGCAGTTAAAGCACATCTTGTTTGTTTTATTTCAAATCCATTGTGGTGGTGTATAGAGCCAAAAAGATGAGAATTGTGTCGATGTCCCAATATTTATGGACCTGACGATATGTTGTACTTTGGAATATTAATTTTGGACTTTTTCAAGTAAAGCTTTAAAATGTTGTCCTTGCCTGGTCTGAAGTTACACAAGAGGTGTATTGCAAGTAACCGGCACACACATAGTTCACAGAGTGGGTCTTAACACATTGGAGTATGAAGACATCAGTGTGGTGTGGAGTAGCATGAAGACACAAGTGGTTACCTACGGTAACGGAAGTTTAAGAACTGACGGTAGCGTGTACCTGTTATAAGTGTAACGGCCTCTAGCAGCGAGGGAGATGTTGTTGGCACTCCTTTCACCAGTGGTCTGTCTCCCAGAGCAACTTGTCCCAGGGTATTGATGAAGACGGCGCAAAGCAAAGATACCCCATGTGTAGTAAAATTACCCTGTATAAGGTGCCGAGTGTAACCCAGAAGAACCCACCCTGACGTAGGCCTCTGATGTGACCTTTGCTTGGCACCCAACGAGGAAACAAACATGGAGGACGTGACAAACAACCACCCACCTACCCTTACAAGCCCTTTCAGAATGAACACAGTGAGTGATCGGTATCGATCACCCATTGTGTTCATTTATCACTGAAGCATAGTAAACTGTGTACAGAGCCTCTATTCATTCATATGCAGCAAAGCTGAGGCTGCAAAGAAAGGGAATAAGGACCGTATGTCCTCAGTATACTACAAATAACATTGTAAAAAAAAAGTAAAAAAAAAATAGCAAGGCCTCATTCACACAGGGCATACAACAGTGTACATACACAGGTTTTCTATGCATTCCATGAAGGCAGTCCCATTGATGTCAATAGGGATGCAGCGGCTGCACAGACACAGCCGCTGCTCTCGATTTAATATCCATCTCGGTGCAGCTGCTGAACTTACACTGTCTGCATTTGGAGCTGTGCACCTACACCCATACAGATGGCAGATTTAAAGCAGTGACTGTATCTGTGCAGCCGCTGCATCCTAATTAACATGAATAGTATTGTCTGCACAGGGATGCACAGAACACCTGTGCATCCGCATGCACCTAAACACAGCCTTCACATGGGCATACACTTTATGGGCATACATGTGAACAAGGCCTTAATAGGCATTTAACAGGAATTTTGTGCTATTAATGATTATAGTATATTTTTTGTGAAAACAGCGCAACTTTTCTGGGACCTAAAAAATCGACTATTGCAGGGATTACACTGGTGGTCAGTCTGTTCCCCAGTACAATTGTGCAAATTGTACTCTGGAGATTATACTAGGGGGACAGATTGACCCGGGGGGAATATACTGGGGGGGACAGATTGACCTGGGGGGGGTTATATTGGGGGACAAACTGACCTGGGAGGGATTATACTGGGGACAAACTGACCTGGGGGGATTATACTGTGAGACAGTTTGACCTTGGGAGGGAAGGATTGTACTGGGGGACAGACTGACTTTAGGGGATTATACTGGGGGGCAGATTGACCTGGGGGGAGAAGGAAGGATTATACTGGGTGACAGACTGATCTGGGGGAAGGAGAAGGATTATACTGGGGGACAGACTGACCTGGGGAATTATACTAGGGAACAGATTGACCTTGCGGAGGGAAGAATTATACTAGGAGACAGACTGTCCAGAGGAGGGGGGGGGGGGGATTGACCTGGGGGAGGAGGAAGGATTATACTGGTAGACAGACTGACCTCGGGGGAGGAGAAGGATTGTACTGTGGGACAGACTGACCTGGGGAGGGAAGGATTATACTGGGGGACAGACTGTCCAGAGGAGGGGGATTGTACTGGGGGACAGACTAACCTTGTTTAATTTAACCATGCCCCCGAACACCCTCCCACTATTAGCACAGTTTTGCTACACTCACTGTTACGGCCCGCTCTGTGTGTTGCTGTGATGTGACAATTGTGTGCATGCGTAGGAGTGAGGTCAGCGCACCCCTGCCATTCAAGCAGCCAAAGATAGGGAACCTGGATGGAAGATCAGATGAAGATGAAAGCATTGGGGACAGTGGAAGCCATGATAGCACTGCGCTCGAGGACTCCATTTGCAGGTAAGTCTATCATAATGTGCTAGTATGACTTAGGTCTGCAGGGGGCCCACGCTGAAGCATAGAGGAGCGCCATCTTCTGGAGAAGCAGCGTATTGGGTAAGTAAAAGGGCTTTCACTCTCCCCTAGACTAACGTGCAGTTAACCCTTGCAGTGCAGCCAGCCAGGCAGTTGGAAGTTTCAGTAGGAATCCAGCAATGTCAGTCTACATATTTTGTGTGGGATAGGTGTCCTTTATAAACAAATCCACAGAGTAGATGTGTTGCCTGTACAATTTAAAACCCGGCCATTTTGCTGGACTTTTTACAACAGTCACAGTGTATATATAGTTTTCCTGCAACGAGCCAGCTCCACTGGGTGTAATTTGCTCAGTCATTCAGTAGCTATAAAAGAGACCCATGATCTCCAAGGATGATGTAAGTGTGTGTGGATGAGTACAGCGCACGCTAGATGAGTCACTGCTATCTCCAGGCAAATTACAGTTGTGCACAGTCAGTCAGCATAAAAAACAGAAATAAAATAAAAATGTACCCCTGGCATGATTTCCAAACACAAATTATGAATGGAAAAAAGATATAAAGATTAACAAATGAATGGAGATGTAGGGGAACCTCACAATGGTGAATCATACATGATCTCATTTGAATGTGCTGTCACTCCCTAGGATATTACTGCATAATGTTGATCTTGAACAAAAAATGAGAAACCTGGCCAAAAAAAAACCTGTGCTATAGCTTAGAGAGCAATACAAGGTTTGGATTTCATGTCAGTGGAACATATTCAAGTATTGCTTGTGATCATCAAGAAGGGGCTCCGTTGCCACTCAGGAGTGCTGTATGTGTTACAGCAAACCTCCCAAGTGTCCCTAATTAGGATAGACTGTCCCTAGGTATTGGAACCAAATCTCTTTCCCTCATTCCTCCTCTTCCTCATCTGAGGTATAGACCTTCACAGAAAAATCAAATGTTACTAAGCTATTTTCTCTCCAGGTTAAATATAATTAATTTACAAAGAATTGAGTAAATAGGGAACATAGAGGAAAATACTTCACTATGTCCATTAGATGGCGCTGACATTCACAGTAAATAAGTATTTATGTACTATGATCTTCATCTAGTGGCCATAATGCAGTCATTTCCCTGATTCACTCTGCTATTTATGAATGAGTATCATTCAAGCCGGAGTCTAATAACATTCGATTTTGCTCCCATTCGCACAGAATGAATGTACATGCAGGTTCCCTGGACAAATAACTATACAACCCTTCAATGAATATATTTATTATGGATCATTATTTGTGAGTTTAACCAATTATTTTTGTGAAATTATTCAGTTTCTCTGGGGGCATGGCAGGGGGTGTGTCCCTTGCCTACATATTTTGTGCTAAAGGTATCCCTATATGTCATCTCAAAAAGTTGGGAGGTATGGTTACAATATGATGAAAAATGTCAGTTCTGTGGCTGTCTGCTCCTCACACTGTGGGTATACTTTAAAGCAGGGGCAGGCAACCTTTTGAGCACAGTGTGCCGAAAAATATTTTTAAAGAAATTGAGAGTGCTGATTTTATAACAAAAAAATGTCAACTTCACACTTTTTATAAAGTAAATGCTGTAAACTACATGAGTAGTAGTGAGAAATTAACATCCTGCACTTACGCCTCAGATCAGCCTCAATTCCTGCAACTCCGCACTTCAGATCAGCCCCAATTCATTCATGTTCACACCTCAGATCACTGTCCCCCCTGCTCATCTGTCCCACCACTATAACCACCTGCACATCTGCCCCACCACTGTACCCCCCTGTACATCTGCCCCACCTCTGTACCCCCTGCTCTTCTGCCCAACCACTGTAATCCCCTGCTCATCTGTCCCACCAATGCACCTCCTTTCACATCTGCCCCACCGCTGTACCCCCCTGCTCTTTGTCTGTGACCCCTTTCTCATCTGGCCCAACACTGAACCCCCCGCTGCTCATCTGTCCCACCACTGAACCCCCTTCTCATCTGGCCCAACACTGAACCCTCCTCCCTGCTCATCTGTCCCACCACTGAACCCCCTTCTCATCTGGCCCAACACTGAACCCTCCCCCCCTGCTCATCTGTCCCACCACTGAACCCCCTTCTCATCTGGCCCAACACTGAACCCTCCCCCCTGCTCATCTGTCCCACCACTGAACCCCCTTCTCATCTGGCCCAACACTGCACCCCCCCCCTGCTCATCTGTCCCACCACTGTAACCCCCTGCTCATCTGGACACATCTACCTGGATGAGTGTGACAGGACACATCTACCTGTCCTGTCACACTCATCCTGTTGATCCACCACTCGCATCCAGCCCACATGCTTGTATGTGATGTATGTGATGTCACATACAAGCATATGTAATGGATGCGCAATGATGAGCTCAGGTCAGGGGTATTTTCTGAAAGCAGTGGGCCTGTGTGCAGGATCATAAGTTTGGCCCCTACAGCTGAGAAAAAGTGCAGCGCTCTGCACCACCGGAAAAGTTGGGTGTGATTTTAATTTCGCTGAATACTGGTTGAGGCTTAAAGGTACACAGAGTGCCGGGATTCATTGGTAAGTGACACAAAGGTTCAGGAATAATTTCAACAAAGTTCCTAGAAGCTCAACAGTAATTCCACAAACTGTCACCTGATTATGGTTTTCTCAATCACAGTGAAATCCCTTCTTTCTGAGATTGGTAGTGGCAACCAAGCCAGTCATCTTCCTGCAGATGGAGGACGGGGGATGGAGGACGGGGCTAGCAGGACTGTGATTGGCTTTTGCAGTGTCCAATGACAGTCCTCCTCCTCCTGGAAACAGGGAACCCCCCCCCCAGGCAGAATTGCACCCAATCTCTTCCCCATAACAAAAGCTGACGATCACAGCTACAGCAAAGTTAGAGAACCAAAGAATATATTTCCCATCTTTTATAATGTTTGGGGGCACAGTGTCTCCCCCTCTGTGTAGGTGCGGCATGGGGAATTCTGAAATTGGAATGCATAATGCCGTGTACACACGGACTGAACTCCGAAGGACTTTTTGACGGACTTTCGACGGAGTTCCGACGCAACGGACTTGCCTACACACGTTCACACCAAAATCCGACTGATTCGAATGTGATGACGTACGACCGGACTAGAATAGGGAAGTTTATAGCCAGTAGCCAATAGCTGCCCTTGCGTCATTGTTTGTCCGTTGGACTAGCATACCGACGAACTAATTTTTCGACCGGACTTGAGTCCGTCAGAAAGATTTGAAACATGTTCTATTTCTAAAGTCCGTCTGATTTTTCGACAGCAAAGATCCGATGAAGCCAACACACGATCGAATTGTCCGGCGGATTCGTTCCGTCGAACCTTTGCTGTCGAAAATTCCGATTGTGTGTACACAGCATTAGTGTCTCACTGACACTTCCCTGCTATGCTCTGCTGATGGGGAGGGAGTCGAGTTCTGGCAAAAGAGGCTTCGAGTGCTGCTTGCGGTACCAGTACTGGGGGTTGCCTACCCCTGCTTTAAAGTGTATTTCTAGCCAAAATGTTTTCTTTCCCAGTTTTGGATAAAGTATAGTTTATATAGTATAGTATATATAGTATAGTATAGTTTAAATAGTTAGAGCTACTCTCAGTTTTTTGTCTGCCTGTCTGTGGCCCATTAGGGAAATTTCCTTTGACTTCCTGTTCCTGATTATCACTTTAAAGAAAATCTCTCCAAAGTTAAGAAAGGTAGAGAATTGTCATGGAAATCAGTAGTTCCCATTGGACGATTACCTGGATGGGGGGGGGGGGGTAAGTGCGGACCTGGCGGGGGGGAGTTGTTTGCCGCCCCCCACCCCAAAAAATGGAGCACCAGCCGCCACTGCTCTCTACTCTATCCAAAACTAAACATAAATGTTTTGGTTATATTTCTTCATCTGATATGTAGAACATTCTATAAATGTATTGGTCCCTATCATACAGTATTGGTTTACTTTCTATTTTCTTTACAGGGCAAAGAAAATAGAAAATTGTATCAAATTCTTACTGTAATTTTCAAATCCTGGCACCAATCCATAGCAGCATAGATATGGTAGAACACTGCCATGTTGGCTCCAGGAAAAAAAAATGTATCAAATACCATAATTTTTTTTCTTTGCGCCAATCCTTGGCAGAATACTACCACATGTTGCCATATTGGCACCGGGAAAATAGGTTTACTGTAATGCTGACACCCACAGCTGCTCACCCTTACCTTCCCTTTGCTTACCTGACCAGAGAACTTCTGTGAATTGGGAAGCATGTGACACCAGGTATGGACAGGACTCACTCCTCTTCCTGCTACCTGACAGCTCTATGCTTTGCAAATTGGCTGCATAGGTGCTTAGTGCACCTACCTGGGAGTGAGAAGAGCGTCTATAGTCCTATAGTACATTTTTTTTGTTTCACGCTAATCTCATATCGAAAATGAAGAGTTTACTAAAGTTTACTAAAGTTTACTAAGGTTACGAAAATTCTCATATGACAGAATAAAAATTTGGAACTAATGTGTTGTAGTGTATTTGTATTGTATTTTCGAATGACAACTGTACTGATTAAACAAAACATTTTTTCTATTGGATGAACTGTCGTGATCGGCTCTGGAAAGTTGTGTACTAACGATCAGATTATTTTACGATCGTTTCATAAGCGTTATTTTTCGTATGATTTTCTGATCGTGTGTAGGAGCCTTAAGCCTGGATTCACATCTATTTTCCCCCTAATGAATTTTCCATTGAAATCAATTGAAACGCATCAAAACACATGGTAATGCACACCAGTTAGTGTTGTGTGCTGTTGCCTGTTGCAATGCCCTTTGTTATGAATATCAACACACATCATACCACACATCAACATGCACTATAATGTCATGATGCATTTACCTGCACTGACCCACGTCTTAATACATGCATTGACATGTGTTTAGATGCATTTCTGGTCATTGCAAAACTCATCAAGCAAAAATGCAAAGGTGTGAATTCACCCATAGTAGTGCATTAAAGCATCCGTTGGGTTTCTTTTTGTTACCATTGACAAATGGAGAGGAAGTGGGAGGAAAAGAAGTAAGGAGAAGAACCTATGGGGGCCAAAATGCGCAAAGCAAGGGTCACTTAATTTTCAATTTTCTTTCTATTTCGGCTGGAAGAAAAATATGTCTTTAGATAACCTTTTCTAAAATAAAATTGCCTCTAGACTCTGGGAACAGTCTGGACTTTCCATTACCATTTTGATAAATGTAGTATGTAATTCCTAAATAGCAGAATTGTATCTGATAGTATGTGCTGGCTGATGATAATCTAGTTCAGGCTTGTGTTTAGACACCGATGCTCTCATTTGTATTAATATTGTTATAGCGGCACCTTCTGGTCTTTTTGGGGTACAGCACCAGAACAAATCGGAAAAACAAAAGCTAGCTAGAGTCTACTTTTAAAGTGAGTCAGGTACTTTCTTGCACTGATAAAGGTATAGCAAAGAGAGAGGATGACTTGCCCCCATACAAAGTATTTAGGACCTCATAGTTAAAGTGGAACTTTACCCATAACAACTTGATAAAAAATAATGTTCTTTAGCAAGAAACTTACATTCTACATTAATAAGTATGCTACCAAAGCCCCAGCTGTAAATCATAAAGCGGAACTAAACCCATTGATTTGGCAGTTTTTCAGTTTTTCCTCAACCAAACTGTCAAACTAATAAATGGCTGGTGTCCTAACTGATCACATGTGCAGCACCATGGTAGTTGCAGATCAAACAGGCGCAGGTTCCTTGGCTGTAAAGGATAAGAGGGTTTAATTCTTTAAGGCTGTCATAAAATCTGCCACTACAAACTCAGCGGTGCCTAAAAATGCCTAAAATAGAGAGCAACCGAGTATGTGCAGAACAGGATGGGACTGTATATTATTTGATTTTAACCGATTGCCGCCCGCGTAACGTATGACGTCGCAGACTTTGAGCGGTGATATCTGAATGATGCCTGCAACTACAGGCAACTTTCAGATATCTTCTTTTAGAGCCGGCGATTCCCTTCACCATAAGAATGATCATAGAGGCTGTTCAGCCACTTGATCGTTCTTACAGGCAGCGGGAGGGGATGCCCCCCCCCCTCCCACCGCCCTCTGGTGCTTCTCCCGGCTCACCCTTGCCATCGGCAAACCAGAGAGGGAACCAACCGACCCTGAATGCTGACCATAGAGATTTCTGGCGGGCCAGATGGTCCCTGGAGTTTCTATAATCGTTTGGAGGCCGCGCGCGATGTTATGAAGTTTTTTTATTTTTTTATTTCAGGATTCCCAGCCTAGAGGTGAGATGTGGGGACTTATTGACCCCATATCTCACTGTAAAGAAGACCTGTCAAGCCCTATTCCTATTCCAAGGGATGTTTACATTCCTTGGTATAGGAATAAAAGCGATCAAATAACATAGAAAATGTAAATTAAAATTAACAATATAAAAATGTAAGCACCCCTGTCCCTGTGTGCTCGCAGAAGCGAATGCATACGCAAGTCGCGCCCACATATGTAAACGGCATTTAAACCACACATATGAGGTAACGCCGCAAACGTTAGAGCGAGAGCAATAATTATAGTACTAGACCTCCTCTGTAACTCAAAACCTGTAACCTGTAAAAAATTTTAAAACGTCACCTATGGGGATTTTTAAGTACCAACATTTGCACCATTCCACGAGCGTGTGCAATTTTGAAGCGTGACATGTTAGGTATCTATTTACTCGGTGTAACATCAGCTTTCATATTATACAAAAAAAAAGGGCTAGCTTTACTTTTTTTTTTTTTTACGCATGAAACTGTTTTTCTTTCCAAAAGAAAATGCGTATGAAAAATTGCTGCGCAAATACCGTGCGAGATAAAAAGTTGCAACAACCACCATCTTATTCTCTAGGGTCTCTGCTAAAAAACACATATAATGTTTGGGGTTTCTGTGTAATTTGCTAGCAAAAAAATGATGATTTTTACATGTAGGAGAGAAATGTCAGAATTGGCCTGGGTAGCAAGTGGTAAACAGTATAGGGACTTATTTTTAATGTTTTACATAGCTATACCTGCAAAAGGGGCCAGCCTGAAGTGTTCTAGCAGGTCTTAATTTTCTGATTAAAAATCCACTTTTTTTTATGCAGTTAAGTTTGGAGTACCTGTTCACAAAAAGGATGTTGTGTGGAGCTGAAAATAGTGCAAAGCAATGAAACTAAATTAAAAAAGGAATAGAGGATCTCAGCTATGAAGAAAGATTAACCCTTTCATGACTAAGCCTATTTTTTAACTTTGGTGTTTACAAGTTAAAATCAGTATTTTTTGCTAGAAAATTACTTAGAACCCCCAAACATTATATATATTTTTTTAGCAGAGAATCTAGAGAATAAAATGGCAATTGTTGCAATATTTTATGTCACACGGTATTTGTGCAGCGGTGTTTTAAACGCAAATTTTTGGGAAAAGGGACACTTTCATGAATTTTAAAAAACAAAACAGTAAAGTTACCCCAATTTTTTTGTATAATGTGAAAGATGATGTTACACCGAGTAACCCTTATCAGCTCTGGCCATCATTGGAAAACTCCTTGAGTTGTGTAATGAGCTCTGCCCATTCTGTAGGCACACTGCCCCTTGCAGAGTTGTACGAGCATCGGGAGCGTGTATGGGAGTGTGTGACAGAATGTACTATTAATTGCGCAGGCGCCGTGTAGAGCTCATGAACAGCTGTTCATGTTCAGAGACTTTCGGCGTCTCCTTTGTCCTCCGTACTGCGCAAGCGCTGCGTCTGCGTAGTATCGGGGGCACACTATCCGATGGGGGACATTTCTCGACAGGACACCGGTATACTCTCGACGGTTTCTTTCCGGTTGCCAGTCTTTGGACGTTTTGATTGGCCGACACTGGATGACCTCCATTCCCACACATGTGTGGGAGTGCAGTCATCCCAGCACACTGGTAGTGTACCAGAATTAAAACTGAGCTGCGCATACACAGCTCAGTGTACATTCTACATGGTATTGCGAACAGGCAAGTAAGTGTATTTTATTGCAGAAGAAACATTGCATGTCTCCAAAAGGTATATCCCTTACAGTAACTGATCAGTTATAACAATAATATCAAGAATTAATATCAAGACTTAATTATAGATATTAATGTTATATCCGATCAGTTACTGTTGGGAAATATACCTTTTGGAGAGAAGGGGGAGTGTATGGGGCCTAGTAGTATGATGCTGGTACATTATGTTTTGTTGTAGTGTCTTATATCTTTTGAGACACATTTTAACTAATCGAATAAAATAATTTTATATTTTTAAATGGTATACAACTAGTTCTTCCAAAGGGGGGTTTTCAGCACCTTCAAAGTCCCAACTTTTTTCCTTTCTGTGCAAGTGTTTTAATCCCTCTATATTCTGTCCAAAACTTAAATGCCCTTAGTTACACTTTAGTTAGATATGTACTTATTTCAGTTTAGGCGTTACTATGTTTCTGATTATTCTTAATCAACACAGAATAAAACAAGATTCAACCTACAACCCTCAGCCCTAACATTGAAATTTGTTAGGCTAGCTTAATAGTAACTTTTTTTTTTTTTTTTTAGCAAGGCCAATTCGGTCTCTGTTAATTAAACCATGTGAGTCATGAAAATGTTACTACGCATCTAGTCTGTATCTGACCATTTCATAGCTTTATGTTACTTTCTCTGCTGAGGATCATGGAGTTAAGATATGCAATCATGGAATTATACAGAGGTCTAATCACGTTCTTAAGAATGGTGCCAGTTTGTCTAGCTACATAATTTTATCAGGTAGAAAAACAAGTACAGTTTGTACTTGAACACGTAAACCTAAAATACTGAAGACAATCATTGTGATGCTAATGAGAGAATTTGTTACAGCATAATTTTAATTTTTTTTTGGTCTGGTCTGCTTAACATGTTGGAAATCTACTATACATAAAGTGGAACAAAACTCTGTCAATCAACATTGACTATTTTTAATTCTTATGCTGCTAACATTAATAAATAGATAGGAAGGTATATTATGCTTGTCTTGTTTTAAACTTTTTTACATTTCTTCAGTTGCTTCCCGGTTTCTTGTCTAGTCTTGTCTAAAATTATGTCATACATCCCAGATTTCATTAACATTTTTTTTTACTGTCATCCAAAAGAGGGAGGGGAGGGGCTCTCTCAGCTAAGAACCCCCATCTGCCTGCAAGCCTGAGGGCAGATGGATTCCTGGAAGTAAGTGCTACCTAAATCAGCTGCCCTTGCTCAAGATCGCTGTGGCTAGAAATGCTAGGGGGTGTTTTTCAAAGTGGTGTAACACCCTCTAGTGTGCTATTAGTGGTAGTGTAGAAAAATTTATGTCGAGTCATGCTTACCCTGTGTGTCTTATTTGGGTCATGGGTTTACTGTAGGTTAGGGCTGGATGACTCATGCACACAAGCCTCTGGTGCCACCCCCTAGTTCTGGAATGTTGGAAAACGTTGTGGAAGCTGGAGGGCGGAGGCCAGGAGGACTGGTCTGCATATTTGGGGGAATTTGGCCAATCCCCAGGCAGTGGACCTGGCATGGGGCTAAGAAAACCCTTTAATATGAATGGGCCATGCTGGCCAGGGAAGCCAGGTGGAAGATGGAGATGGAGTGCTGAGGGGACTGTCGGTGGCCCTTAGCCTGGGGGGGGGGGGGTGCTCTGCCTCAGGTGCTGGCCTGGCCAGTGGAAGTCCAAACCAACTGGTCTGTAATAAGGTAAATAGCCTATGCTCCAGATAAGCTAAAATGAAAAGAACAAATTGTGATCAAATGATGATAAGATATTATATCTAAATATGTAATTATGTCTTTTGTGGATTACCGTATTTATCGGCGTATAACACGCACCGGCGTATAACACGCACCCCAATTTAGGAGGGAATTTTAAGGAAAAAAAAACTTTTAGGAGGGAAGTTGAAGGGAAAAAAACTTACATTTAAATGCCCATCATTGCAGCCTTCTCAGTGCAGCCTTCCCCAGTGCAGCCTTGTCAGTGCAGCCATGTCAGTGCAGCCTTGTCAGTGCAGCCTTGTCAGTGCAGCCTTGTCAGTACAGCCTTGTCAGTGCAGCCATGTCAGTGCAGCCTTGTCAGTGCAGCCTTGTCAGTGCAGCCATGTCAGTGCAGCCATGTCAGTGCAGCCATGTCAGTGCAGCCATGTCAGTGCAGCCTTCCCCAGTGCAGCCTTCCCCAGTGCAGCCTTCCCCAGTGCAGCCTTCCCCAGTGCAGCCTTTCCCAGTGCAGCCTTCCCCAGTGCAGCCTTGCCCCAGTGCAGCCTTGCCCCAGTGCAGCCTTCCCCAGTGCAGCCTTGCCCCAGTGCAGCCTTCCCCAGTGCAGCCTTCCCCAGTGCAGCCTTGCCCCAGTGCAGCCTTTCCCAGTGCAGCCTTCCCCAGTGCAGCCTTCCCCAGTGCAGCCTTCCCCAGTGCAGCCTTTCCCAGTGCAGCCTTGTCAGCGCAGCCTTTCCCAGTGCAGCCTTCGATCCCCTGTCCTGAGCTTTAAAATCGCCGACCGCGATTTGAAAATGGCGCCGCCGGCGCCGAAATACACCGAGCCGGTCCTCGGCTCTTTCCGGCGGCTCTCGTTCACAGTCCCGAGCGGAGCTATCCGAACCTAGCCGAGTAGGTTCGGATAGCTCCGCTCGCTCGGGACTACGAGTGGAGCCGAAAGTGAACGAGAGCCACCGGAAAGAGCCGAGGACCGGCTCTGTGTATTTCGGCGGCGCCATTTTCAAATCGCGGTCGGCGATTTTAAAATTGTGACAGCTCGGGATCGCAGTATAACACGCACCTGCGACTTTCCCCTGATTTTAAGGGGAAAAAAGTGCGTGTTATACGCCAAATAATAAAAAACAAAACTACAGAAAATATATAACTTCAAACTACAGATATAAAAACAACAATAACAATAATTAAAAAAAAATCAAAAGGATATAAAATATACTTAAATTGTATTGAACTCAAAATAAATATGGAAAATAAGACAAAATAAAAAAAATTATAAACATACGGTATATTACGCTGTACATGAAAATCACTATGCTCTGGCATTCCCTATTGCAGGGATGGAAGATATTGACTGCACACTGATAAAAATGATTCTGTTGGCTTGTAATAATTTTCAACATAAAAAATGTATAATTTTCAACATAAAAATAAATGTTAATTTATTTACTTTGATATTTTAAGTACTTTACTTAATATTCATAAGTTCTTAAAACACACCATTTACATTTACAAAAATAATTTATAATATTGAGTAATCTAGACAAAACTTTTAAGGTATGTGCATTTCCATATTCTAATTGAGTTACATTTACTAAAATTATCTTTTCATTTGACTGAAATTGCGGGACGCATGTTTGCCAAACCTGCAACCGCACAAGTTTTGATGCTGTATATTTTAAAGAGTTTGTCGTCTTTTGGAACTTTGAAAGCCTGCACAAGGCAGTTCCCAGACGTTTGAGGCCCATTAGGACAAAAGAGCACCACCAGTGACAAGAATTTTTCCAAGTCTCTACAAAGCCATGCAATGCCATTGAAAGGTAAGAATGAACATTGAACAAATTATCATTTACATGTTTTAAATGTTGCTTAACATACCATCCAAAATGTTTATTTTATTTGCCGATTATTATATTAATAATGAATGGACATACGTCCATTGTATACACCTATTGAAACAACTCACTTGTGCGCATGCAAAGTTTGCGCTTACTGCATTCTGCAGAATGCAACCAAGATTCAGGGTGAGGGGCCGCCAGCTTAAAAACGATTTTGTGCCACAAAAATGAATGTTGCAGCCGTTTCTGTTTTTGAGACATTGGAATTCAAATTCAGATTATGTAACATCAAGTCCTGCCCACTTTGCACCCAGTTATTAAAATTTTAAAACAAAGATAGCATTTGTTTGCACTGCATCTCTTCCGATTTGTGCTGAAAAAACGGACGAGATATTGCACATTATAGTTGATGAAACCTCTCCCACTTTGCACCACGTTATTACATTTTAAAAACAATTATACAATTTGTTTGTGCTGATTTGTACCACAAAAACAACATTTACGTTTGTTAGGTTTTTGAGATATTGGACATTCAACGTTATATTATGTAACCTAAAGCCCTGCCCACTTTGCACTATGTTATTACATTTCAAAAACAAATCTACCATATTTATGCTGCGTTGGCAGGAAAAGCAAGCATATTGGTATAATGTATTTTTTTCATATAGCACTTTCATTTTGTATCAGAAAGAATGATTATGGGACTCATTTATGCTTTTTAGCCTAAGCTACCCTGAAAACCTAAAATATACCTTTGAAGTTTTTCAGAAGATCTTTTTAGAGCTAGATTTGGGGATCTTCAAAAGTTCACACTTTAACCACTTGCCAACCAGCCACCGTCATTATACTGTGGCAGGTCAGCTCTCCTGCGCAAACTGCCGTAGGTGTAGGTTGGTGTTTGCACAGAAGATAGCGGAGATAGCGTGCCGTGGGAGTGTGCCCACAGGTCCGGCGGACTCGATGCCCACCGGCGACCCGTGATGGCAGTATACAGAGGCAGATCGGGGATTTGCTTATTCAGACACTATAGGTCTTCCCTTGTCTGGCTGTGGTGGAATAACAGAAAATTTAAGCAAGTTCATTGATGAACAAATCAGAACCTATGTGATTAATTTACCCTCCTATATCAGAGATACCATGTATCTCCTCCAAAATTTGGAGGGGATTATTGTGCCCTCCGTTGCCCTTCTGGTGGCACTTGATGTTGAAGCTTTATATAGCTCCATCCCCTACCAGTTGGGCATCGGAGCAATTGCACATGTTATATCTCAATCGCATAGGGACAATCGGCCCTTCAATGAGTTTATACTTTTCGCTCTGAAATATATACTCACACATAATGTTTCTACCTTTGATGGCTCCCATTACCTCCAGGTGCAGGGTGTGGCTATGGAGACTTTCTGTGCCCCATCTTATGCCAACCTGTACCTGAGGGAGTGGGAGCAGTCTTTTTTGGCAGATGAAAATCTGTCATTTTTGACAGATAACATTCTAAGCTGGTATCGCTTTGGAGACGACATTTTAATTGTTTGGAGGGGATTGATTGAGTTATTATATCAATGCATTGCAGCTATGAATAAGAATACATGCAATTTAAGCTTCATTATGTCATATAGCTTAGAGAAAATAGATTTTCTGGATGTTACCATATCAAAACAGGAAGATGGCACACTAGCCAGTTCACTATATCAGAAAGATACGGCAGGTAACACAATACTCCATGCCAGCAGTGCTCATCCACAGCCCCTAATTAAGTCTATCCCATTTAGCCAATAACTGAGGATACGATGTAACTGTTCAGATGAGAATATCTTTCAATTAGAGGCTAAAAAACTTAAGGAGAGACTATTACTTCGAGGCTACTCTCATAAGCGCCTAAAAATGGCATTCAACAAAGCCAGAGAAAAGCAGGACTTGTTTTTTAAGAAACAGATTGCCAATACAGCACAGGATAACCAATCTCATAAACTGAGGATTATCACATGGTACAACAAACAGCATAACAAGATTAAAGCAATTATATCCAAATATTGGCTCCTATTACTTACTGATCCCTCTTTAAGCCCATTTATTTCACAAGATCCATCTATAACCTACCTGAGAACTAGGTCTCTTAAGGACGCTCTTATACAGAGTGAATTTACAGGTAATTTCCGATCCCTGCAAGCGTCCCGGCACTTTTAAGTGCGGCAGCTGCAGATATTGTCAATACATGCACACAGGTAGCAATATCAGACTCCCCAATGGTAAAACATTTAAACCTACCCATTATGCCAACTGCAAAGCAATTGGAGGGGTCCATATTTTATCCTGTCAGTGCGGAGGACTGTATAGGCATATTCTAGGCATGCAGAAGTCCAATCCTGACCTTCCATTAGGTAGGCATGTCAGAGATAACCATGGGGACAAATTTCCACAGATAAAGTTCCACATTCTTGATCGAGTGCATCCAAATAACAGAGGCGGAGATTGGACCCCAGTGTTGCTCCAGCATGAGACACGCTGGATAGTATACTTGGATGCCACTTCACCCCCAGGCTTAAATGATATGGTGAGCTACCGTCCTTTTTTGGAGGGTTTCTGATCAGGGGGATGGGAAGACTAGGTGTTCCTCTGGATTTTGATGGTGGTCTGGTCCCCCCTTCTGGGACCTTTTTTTTTTGCCTTCTCTCTCTCCTTTTCTTTTTCTCCTCTTCCCTTTTTTTAACTTTTTTTTCCCAATTAGTTATTGACTAGACATATCCTCTGATCCATTATGGTTATGTTATTATGCATATGTCATTTTAATTGGCTTTTCCATGTACTATTGTGGAATTATTCTAGGTACTGATATGCCCCATTTTCTAGGTGTCTCTGCCCCCCTTCTTTTTCCCATACATCTTCATCTATGGGTGGCTCTTGTCTAAGCAGTCCCCTCCTGGCTGGTGATGTCTCACCCGGCCCACTGGGGGGGTTCTCTGCGCTGTTTCATGTTGAAAAATTGAGTTGCCTTTACTTGAACCTATGGTCTATAAACTGGAAAATTTAGTTGGCTTTACTTAAACCTATGGTCTATAAACTGGAAAAATTGAGTTGGCTTTACTTAAAAATATAATTCCAGACAATTTAGGGTATGTATTCCTAACTTAAAACACTATGGTCTATAAACTGAAAAAAATTGAGTTGGCTTTACTTAAAACAACAAAGTTGAAAACATGAAAAGACATGAAAAGTCTAATTAATCGGACAAAAATAAGTTTAGTTGACAGTACTTAACCACATCAATACTGGGCACTTTCACCCCCTTCCTTCCCCTTCCTTCCCAGACCAATTTTCAGCTTTCAGCGCTGTCACACTTTCAATGACAATTGCGCGGTCATGCTACGCTGTACCCAAATGAAATTTTTATCATTTTGTTCGCACAAATAGAGCTTTCTTTTGGTGATATTTATTCTCCGTTTTTTATTATTTGCGATATAAGCAAAAAAAGAGCGGAAATTTGGAAAAAAAAACCAATATTTTAATCTTTCTATTTTAAAAGAAATCCAATAAAATCAAATTTTGTCATAAATTTAAGCCAAAATGTATTCTGCTACATGTCTTTGGTAAAAAAAATCCCGTTAAGTGTATAATAATTGCTCCGTGTGATCACGGACATATGTGTGCAGATAATCATTGGGACTTAAATCTGTGGGGGACAGAAGTTTTTACTATGTGGGAACATGTGTGTGGGGACATGTGTTTTGGGGACATATGTTTTTTATATTGTGCACATGTTTTACATGTGTGTTTTACACTGGTGATCAGTGTGTAAAAAGCTGTAAAAAACAGCTCATACTCACTGATCACCACTGCAGCGATCCGCTTTTCTCTCCTCACCGACAACTTCTGTGTGAGGAGAGGAGAGCCGATCACCTAGCAACCGGCTCTCTGTTTACATCACATGACGGCTGTGATTGGACACAGCCGTCATGTGATCAGGAGGGCCAATCACAGAGCTCTCCTGCCGATCAGAGATGCGCCGTGTTTGGGTGACACGCGCATCGGAATCGCGCCGCTGCATGGGCAAGCGTGCGCACGATCTGCCTCCTTCTGAGGGACGTTCCTGAACGTCCACTCAGAAGCAGAGAGCGCCCACCCGGCCGTTTATGTGCAGTGGCCAGGTGGGAAGTGGTTAAAAAGCCGATGCAAATATTTGTCTCAATTTTTTTGAATGGACCCAGCACAATATTTTTTACAGTGCACATATACCTCTTCAGTTTGTTGGGCTAGTTGTATCATGTATTTATGCGGGTCCCTGTGCTACGTTCTCCTCGCCCCTTGATTTTTAGGGAGGCACCTGCTCCTCTGAGCAAAGTCTACATTTTGAAAGTCTGGGAAAATGATGCATTGTAGTAACTGAAACACTAGCAGCACAAAGAAAATAAACTGACACTAGCTTGAATCATGTGAAAGGGATCAACCGGGACTGAACCTTTTATAATTGCAGAAAACAATGGTTATTAGTGTTAGTGTGGGAAACAATAGTTATCAGCACTACTGGGAAGAGAGTAGTGATTAACTGGGAAAGTGCTGGATTAGAGCTAATATGGTATTGTCTGAATCACTAAAATTGTATAATCTAAAAGGTGAAAGAGCATGGTTTTAAAAAAATGTAGTGCTAATATTATTATGGAGTTACCTGTATTTTCCCATAGCTTCAATATTCAATTGGAAATTTTTTATGGGTTTATTTACAGTGCCTTGAAAAAGTATTCATACCCCTTGAAGTTTTCCACATTGTGTCATGTTGCAACCAAAAACGTAAATTTATTTTATTGTGATAGTTTGTGATAGACCAACACAAAGTGGCACATAATTGTGAAGTGGAAGGAAAATGATAAATGGTTTTCAACATTTTTTACAAATAAATATGTGAAAAGCATGGCGTGCATTTGTATTCAGCCCCCCTGAGTCAATACTTTGTAGAATCACCTTTCACTGCAATTACAGCTGCAAGTCTTTTTGGGGATGTCTCTACCTGCTCAGAGAGTGACATTTTTGTCCATTCTTCTTTGCAAAATAGCTCAAACTCTGTCAGATTGGATGGAAAGCGTCTGTCAACGGCAATTTTAAAGTCTTGCCACAGATTCTCAATTGGATTTAGGTCTGGACTTTGACTTGGTCATTCTAACATATGAATATGCTTTGATCTAAACCATTGCATTGTAGCTCTGGCTGTATATTTAGGGTCATTGTCCTGCTGGAAGGTGAACCTCTGCCCTAGTCTCAAGTCTTTTACATACTCTAACAGGTTTTCTTTTAAGATTGCCCTGTATTTGGCTCCATCCATCCTCCCATCAACTCTAACCTGCTTCCCTGTCCCTGCTGAAGAAAAGCACCCCCACAACATGATGATGCCACCACCATGTTTCACGGTGGGGATGGTGTGTTCAGGGTGATGTGCAGTGTTCGTTTTCTGCCACACATAGCGTTTTGCTTTTAGGCCAAAAAGTTCAATTTTGGTCTCATCTGACCAGAGCACTTTCTTCCACATGTTTGCTGTGTCCCCCACATGGCTTTTTGCAAACTGCAAACGGGACTTCTTATGGCTTTCTTTCAACAATGGCTTTTTCCTTGCTACTCTTCTATAAAGGCCAGATTTGCGGAGTGCAGGACTAATAGTTGTCCTGTGGACAGATTCTCCCACTTGAGCTGTGGATCTCTGCAGCTCCTCCACAGTTGCAATGGGCCTCTTGGCTGCTTCTCTAATGAATGCTCTCCTTGTTTGGCCTGTCAGTTTAGGTGGACGGCCATGTCTTGGTAGGTTTGCAGTTGTGACATACTCTTTCCATTTTTGGATGATGGATTGAACAGTGCTCTGTGAGATGTTCAAAGCTTGGGACATTCTTTTATAACATACCCCTGCTTTAAACTTCTTTGCAACTTTATTCCTGACGTGTCTTGTGTGTTTCGTGGCCTTCATGATGCTGTTTGTTCACTAAGGTTTTCTAACAAACCCCTGAGGGCTTCACAGAACAGATGTATTTATACTGAGATTAAATTACACACAGGTGGAGTCTATTTACTAGTTAGGGGACTTTTGAAGGCAACTGGTTCCACTAGATTTTAGTTAAGGGTATCAGAGTAAAGGGGGCTGAATACAAATGCACTCCACACTTTTCACATATTTATTTGTAAAAAATGTTCAAAACCATTTATCATTTTCCTTCCACTTCTCAATTATGTGCCACTTTGTGTTGGTCTATCACATAAAATCCCAATAAATTAAAATAAAATTTTTGGTTGTAACATGAAAAATGTGGAAAATTTTAACCACTTGCCAACCGCCCCATAGCCAAATGACGGCTGCAGGGCGGCTGGATAACTCTGGGATCACGTCATATGACGTGATTGCAGAAAACTGCTCCCGCGCGCCCCCTGGGACGCGCACACGGGAACATCCGTGACCGCCAGTCCATGATCGCAGCCGTTTACCATGTGATCGCTCCGTCAAATGACAGAGTGATCACATGTAAACAAACCGGCGTCATGTCATAACGCCGGTTCCTCCCTCCCCTCTCTGTACCGATCGGTACAGAGGGGGAGAGATCGGATGGGAGCCGGGCTGTGGGCTGCATGTGTAGTGCCCACAGCACTGTTCAGTGACATGTACAGTCACAGCCATCCATCCATCCCTCCATGCTCAGCCATCCCCCCCATGCTCTGCAATTCCCTGTGCAATACTCAGCAATTCCCTGTGCAATACTCTGCAATTCCCTGTGCAATACTCTGCAATTCCCTGTGCAATACTCTGCAATACCCTGTGCAATACTCTGCAATACCCCGTGCAATACTCTGCAATGCCCCGCAATACTCTGCAATACCCTGTGCAATACTCTGCAATGCCCCGCAATACCCTGCAATACTCTGCAATGCCCCGCAATACTCTGCAATGCCCCGCAATACTCTGCAATGCCTTGTGCAATACTCTGCAATACCCTGTGCAATACCCTGCAATACCCTGTGCAATACCCTGCAATACCCTGTGCAATACTCTGCAATACCCTGTGCAATACCCTGCAATGCCCTGTGCAATACTCTACAATGACCCGCAATACTCTGCAATACTCTGCAATGCCCCGCAATACTCTGCAATGCCCTGTGCAATACTCTGCAATGCCCTGTGCAATACTCTGCAATGCCCTGTGCAATACTCTGCAATGCCCTGTGCAATACTCTACAATGACCCGCAATGCCCCGCAATACTCTGCAATGCCCTGTGCAATACTCTGCAATGCCCTGTGCAATACTCTGCAATGCCCTGTGCAATACTCTGCAATGCCCTGTGCAATACTCTACAATGCCCCGCAATACTCTGCAATGCCCCGCAATACTCTGCAATGCCCCGCCATACTCTGCAATGCCCCGCCATACTCTGCAATACCCCGCCATACTCTGCAATACCCCGCCATACTCTGCAATACTCGGTGATACCCAGCCATACTTTGCCATACTCTACCATACTCAGCCATAACCAGCCATACTCTGCCATACTCAGCCATACCGAGCCATACTCAGCCATACTCAGCCATGCTCTGCCATGCTCAGCCATACTCGGCTGTACTCAGCCTCTGTATGTGGCCAGGCTGTGGAAGTCTCACACATGTGGTATCGCCGTACTCAGGAGGAGTAGGAGAATCTATTTTGGGGTGTCATTTTTGGTATGTACATGTTATGTGGTAGAAATATTGTATAAATAGCCGACTTTGTGTTAAAAAATGTGTTTTAACCACTTCCCGCCCGCCGGCCGTCATACGACGTCCTTGACTTTGTGCCGGGATATCTGAATGATGGGTGCAGCTACAGGTATTATTAAGATAACAGCTTTTCCCTACACCATAAGAATGACCATAGCGGCTGTTCCACTGCTTGATCGTTCTTACGGGAGGCGAGAGGGGACGTCCCCCCCCTCTCGCCGCCCTCAGGTGATTCTACCGACTCACCGCTAAGAACGAAGCCAGGATCATTTTTTTATTTTTTTTTTATTTTAGGCTTCCCAGCCTAGAGGTGAGATGTGGGGTCCTATTGACCCCATATCTCACTGTAAAGAGGACCTGTCATGCCATATTCCTATTACAGGGGATGTTTACATTCCTTGTAATAGAAATAAAAATGGTCAAAAAAATATTTTTTTGGAAAAAAGCCTCAAACTAAAATAAATAAAGTAAAATGAACAATAAAAAAAAAAAAAAAAAATTTTCCCCGTGTCCCCGTGTGCTCGCATGCAGAAGCGAACGCATACATAAGTTGCGCCCACATATGAAAATGGTGTTCAAACCACACATGTGAGGTATCGCTGCGATCGGTAGAGTGAGAGCAATAATTTTGGCCCTAGACCTCCCTTGTAACTCACAACATGTAACCAGTAAAAAATTTTAAAGCATCTCCTATGGGGATTTTTAAGTAGCGAAGTTTGGCACCATTCCACGAGCGCGTGCAATATTGAAGGGTGACATATTAGGTATCTATTTACTCGGCATAACTTCATCTTTCACATTATGCAAAAATATTGGGCTAACTTTACTATTTTGTTTTTTTTTAAAGCACAAAACTGTTTTTTTTTTTTTTTTAAAAAGCGTTCGAAAAATTGCTGCGCAAATACCGTGACAATTTTGTGAAAAAAAAAAAGAAAAAAAAAATCTTGATTTTGCAAAGAATTGTGGGAAAAAATGACAACTTCAAAAAACTCATCATGCATCTTTCTAAATACCTTGGAATGTCTTCTTTCCAAAAAGGGGTCATTTGGGGGGTATTTGTACTTTTCTTGCATGTTAGGGTCTCCAGAAATGAGATAGGCCGTTAGTAATTCAGGTGTGATCAATTTTCAGAGATTGGCACCATAGCTTGTGGACTCTATAACTTTCACAAAGACCAAATAATATACACCGATTTGGGTTATTTTTACCAAAGATATGTAGCGGTATAAATTTTGGCCAAAATATATGAAGAAAAAATTACTAATTTGCAAAATTTTATAACAGAAACAAAGAAAAATGCATTTTTTACTGAATTTTTTCTTTTATAGCGCAAAAAATAAAGAACCCAGCGGTGATTAAATACCACCAAAAGGAAGCTCTATTTGTGTGAAAAAAAGGACAAAAATTTCATTTGGGTACAGTGTTGCATGACTGAGTAATTGTCATTCAAAGTGTGAGAGCACCGAAAGCTGAAAATTGGTCTGGTTATTAAGGGGGTTTAAGTGCCCAGTCGTCAAGTGGTTAAAGGGTATGATTACTTTTTCAAGGCACTGTACGTGTTTATTTTGACTAGTTTTTTGCTGCCTTTAAAGGGAAAGTATAATTATATTTCTGTAATGCTTATTTTGAGGTAATATTGCAACCTTTATCAAATGATAATTTTTAATATGACCCAATTTTTCATACTTTTTCTCCCGTATTTTGATATTGCAATAAGCCCTGGTTCACACGGGTGCAGATTTGAAATCACGCAATTTCAAAGCCGCACATCAGTGCAATTTGCACTGCCGATTTTCTTGCAGCTTGCAACTTCATTTAACAGAAGTCTATGCAAGTCAAAATAAAATTGGTAAAAAGTGGGGCAGGAACCGTTTTCATAATCGATGTGACATGAGTAGCGGCGATATGAATGGGTCCATTGCCAGCAACGGGGTGCAACTTGTCATGCAATTTGAAACTGTCAAATCATATAACAAGTTGCACCGGTGTGTACGGGGGCTAAATGTAGAAATTTATATAGGGATGCCCATCGCCCCCTTGTTCTTTGCACTAGTCATCGAGCCCTTGACCTCTATCAATTGAAATTATCCAAATATTGACAGTTTCCAGGGGGGAAATAAGGAGGAAAATTGTGTGCCCTATATGCAAATGACACAATCTCATTTTTAGGAAATACGACTTCCTCAATCTCACTCTCTGCAATGCAACTGGTGGTGGAATACTCCAAGATGCCCCTATCTGGGTACTATTGAAGATATTTAAACAAAATAGGCTGTCTATTTAGAGATCTAATTGGGAAAAATGTCAACCAAGAAGTAAAAACTGCTGAGTGTCCCTCAACCATGGAGGATGGGATAGGGGGTGGGGGCAATTGTTAGGTGCAGAATGGTCTAATAAACTATCTATAGTAACTTAGAACTTTATTTCCCCTACACAAAAGCTTACACAACTCTTAATTTCGCATAAAACATTTTGCAACCCACAAAAGCTGTACCAGTGAGGGCATAGGGAAATTTGTACGTGTGCTAGATGTGAAATAAAAGCAGGTACCTAGCCACATATGATGTAGAAATGTCCAAAACTGTTTGGGTATTGGAGAGACTGAGGTTGCTGTCATGAGGCCAGGGAGGAGACCCCGTGGGTTGGGGGCTCTGCCTCCAGTCTGGAGCTGAGGAAACGAAGGAGAGGAAGCCTAAGACAGGGATCCCCATTACCTTTGGGTCATGTGCTGAAATCATCTTGGCTGGTATGGGAGGATCTGGACAGTTGGAGTCCTGAACAAAAGTCTTGCCCAGTGCAGCAGGAAGCAAGGGACTGTTTGAGTATCTCAGCACGCCCAGGGGCATACAAAGAGAGAGACTGCCAGATGTAGCATACTTTCCAGGGACAGCGTTGTGCTAAATCCCAATCCCTTGTCCTGTGCTTTAGAGCAGTCAGGTGGGCTGGTAGTCAAAGCAGCCAGGTGTGCTGGTAGCATCTGCAAGCATCAGAACTTTGTGAGGTTCTAATGAGGAGACACTATACTCCTGCACACAGTTTGGGGCTTTGTGCTATTTCACTAAAGGGGACTGAGAGCTCCTGGTTCGCAAAGAACTTTGCCACCGATCCATAGAGACTGCGATTATTTCGGAAGGAGTATAGTCCAGGACATTCATTTTTTGTGTACATAGAGAAGGAAGTTTGTCCTCACCTGTTGTTCTTCAAGTCAAGTTGGGCATCCAAAAATCCCTATACCCTATCCAAGTTGTTTTCCCAAATAAAACTACAAAAACAAGCCCATTGACTGATTTCTTGTGTCTGGATGAAAATTGGAAATGCCAGTTGCCTGGCTGTGCAGGAATAGGGGAACTCAATATCCAGTGGCTCCTGCTACATATAGAACTGTTTATATTTTTTTATATGCTATATTTTGTTTATTTTTTATATATCTCCAACTTTTTTTTGTTTAAAAAAAGGTATACATTTGTAGATTAACCACTAGAGACAGGGAAGCCACTAAGTTGTCTAGTTGCTCAACAACTGTTCAAACATAATCCACACAAGGAATGTGTTTTTTTTCACATAGACATTTGCATTATAAGATGAAGCAATAAAACACAACTACTGAGTACTACTGAAAAAGCATGTTGTAATGAGCTAATATGGTTGCAGCATTATGCATAAATAAACACAAACAATATCCAGTAATAAGGTTCTTAATCACATATATTGATAAGATTATTTACATCAGATTGATTGTTTTTGAAACATAAATCTATTAACCATATATAAAACTACATATAAAAGCCCAGCTCCAGCACAAACTCATTATTTTAGTATTGGATGATGGGAATCTAGCGCTGGCTGTGTCATTATAGGTTCCATGATGGGAATCTAGCCCTGGCTGTGTGCCTACAGGCTCCATGATGTGAATCTGGCCCTAGCTGTTTGCCTACAGGTTTTTTATGGTGGAAATCTAGTCCTGTGGTTAGAGGCTGCATAATAGGAATCTAGCCATATCTGTGTACATAAATGCTTCATAATGGAAATCCAGCTCTGATTCTCTGTATACAGGCTCCATGATGGGAATCTACCCCTGGCTGTGTGCTTACAGGCTCCACAATGGGAATCTTGCCCTGGTTGTGTGCCTACAGGCTCCATGATGGGAATCTTGCCTTGGCTATGTGCCTACAGGCTCCACGATTGGAATATAGCTCTAGCTGTTTGCCTACTTGTTTCAAGGGGATGTAGCCCTCTCCCTGTGCCCATAGGCCTCATAATAGGCATCCAGTTCTGACTGAGTGTCTACAGACTGCATGATGGAAATCAACCCCTGACCGTGTGCCTACAGACCCTATAATGGAAATCTAGCCCTGGCTGTGTGCCTACAGGCTCCATTATAGGATACTAGCCATGCATGTGTACTTACAGGCATCATATTGAGAATCTAGCCCTGACTGTATATTTACAGACTCCATGATGGGTATTTACCCATAGAAGTGTGCCTACAGGCTCTGTGATCAGAATCATATAGGTCCCATGCAGCAAAATGCGAAAATGAAAATCTAGCCCTGTCTGTGTGTTTACAGACTTCATAATGGGAATTTAGCACTGGTTGTGTGTCTTAAGGTTCCGAGATGGGAATTTACTCCTGGCTGTTTGCCTACAGTCTCTATCATAGCAACCGTGTCCTGGCTTCAGGCTTTATAATAGGACTCTAGCTGTTTGTCAATATTTTTTGCAATAGGTTTGCCTACATGTTTCTTGATAGGAATCTAGTCATTTCTCTGTTAACATAGATTCCATAATGGGAACCTAGCTCTGACTGTGTCTACTGGCTCCATAATGGAAATGTACTCCTGGTTGTGTGCTTACTACGGGCTCTATAATGGAACTCTAGTCCTGGCTGTGTACCTCCAGGATCCTCAATCAGAGCTTAGCCCAGGCTGTGTGCCTAGAGGTCCAATGAAGTGAATCCAGTTCTGGTTAAAACTGTACAATCTTATTTACTAGTTTCGAAATTGTCTTATTTTCAGAACAGGCAAAGGGCCAGAACCTTTAAAGCACATTGGAGGCCACAATAGGTACCTGGCCATACAGTAAGATGGAAAAGAAACATCAATACAAGTTATATTGAGCTATTATTCAATAGTTGTTGTTACTTTTTTTGCTCTTATCACATTATAGGAACCCTTAGAGGATCTAAGAAGGGTATAATGTATGCAAAAGAAATAGCTTGAATGGCAATCACACAATAATTTAAATGTCACACATTTTGTTTCATTAGCTATTAGAAGGCAATACAATGATTTCTATTTTTTTCTGTTTTACTTGTATCAGACAAATTGCTCCGCTGCTTAATCTAGAGGACAAACATTGTAAATTAGAACATAGGTATTTTTTACAGACAAACACAACCTATTTGTCAATTATACAATTTGTACATTTAGGGAGAACATATCCCATGTCTCTTTATACAAACATTGTTCCTGTATTTTATCAGTATGCTAATAATCTTTGACCAGGCTATGGACATTAAAATGTTTACATATTTTTAATGCTAAACTATAAGCATAGAAGCTTTCATATAAAAAAAATCCTCAATAGTCACAAAGGTTAAAAATCCACTTTGTGTGCACTAAATGCCTATACAAACCCAGATATTGCCTCGTAAAAGTAGTGGTGACATTATTGTAAACTGCTGTGCATAACCTGACCAGCAGACCCCATCCACTGCAGGCTGCTTTCAGAAAACTGCAGGAGGGGGTGAATACAAGACCATTCAACCTGCACAAGAAGAGAAAGCAGCATTGACTAGGCCTTATTACAGATAGTTCTGGCACGGAGGCCACTGGATTACTGCTCAGATCTGGAAGAAATACACAAAGCACACCAAGTAGTAAGCATATGCATGCATCCTGTATTTAGATGAAATGTACTTATCTCAGAGTTCAGCAGTAACAATCAGCAAATACACTGTGCTACCATCTTGGTCCCCCTCGGTCATTGAAAGCCTCCGATGATGTCCACAGCTCCACACCCTGGCCGTTGTAAATCCCTACTTCTGCAGGCTCCTGGAAACTGTGAAGTGGAATCAGCAGGAACATGTCTTTCTCACCTAGGCAAGAATGGTGGTGGGTAGGCGGGACCAGGACTGAATTAATAATGAAAAATAAAACAAATAGCTAAAAAAAGTGCTGATTTAAATTGCAAAGGGTAGCTGCAGTGCACAGAGCTGATCTGGAGGGTAAGGGTTCACTTGAAGAACAAAATCTGGGTCAAGCAGAGGACCTAGACACACCGCCCCACCTTAGAGAACCAGTCAATTTTATTTTTTTTTGGTTCTTTATTAGAAAAAAAACCCCTCTTTTTTAAAAATGTTGTAGTGACCAAAAAGTATATTAAGAATTTATTTTCTAAATCAGGTCTTCAATTTTTTTAGTTCACCGTATCGGTTTTGATGTACTATCGTTGACTTGCTGTCACATAAAATAGAAACGGCCAATTTTAATAACAACTTCCCAAACCACATTAATGTTCAAATTTGAAATAAAATGTCAGTTTAAAATGTCATAAATTCCAGCTTCCATCTTTCATTTGAATAGCGTAAAGAACAAGATTAATTTGGCTAGCTAATATGAAAGCTGAAGTCTGCTCCACCAAGATTGTATTATGTTTGGATTAGTAAACACACCCTATCCTATCTGTTCTCACTCTGTGCCCAGATTAGCTGAAAATCCTATCAGTGTCTGTTGCCTCCAGCTCTAGCTGGCAGATTTGTGTCCTGCGGGCAAGAAACAAGTATTACAAACAATACAAACAGGCTACGATGTCATGCCAACAGGAGGGCAGTATGCTTTAACACATCCCGCCTGTCTAGTGGACATGTTCTTTTTTTTACAGCGATGCCAAGTCCCCCAGCAGGATAACCTGGTACTACTCGGAAGGAGGTTCCAGCCTGCTGTCAATGCGCGTAAATCAGTTTTATTATGCAATGGATGCTGAACATCCTCCAGACTGAAAATGATGCAGCGTTAACTGAACTAGAAGCAATGAAGATGGCTGAAGTAATTGCCTGGCTGTAGGTAATAATTGCTTGGTAATGTAAAATATTAATATTCCTAAGAGCACTTCAGTTGTTCACATGCCATGCTTCATGGAGCAAACTGCAGCATGGTATGACAGCTGCAAGGGAATAATTATCTCTAAATTAATATTGCACTATGATGAAGGGATGCTGTGAGAAGTCTAGCTCCTGCTAAGAGTTTGTGCTTCGTGGCTGCAGAGGCAGTTTTAATTGAAGATATCATACATGAGATCCTCGGGTGTATGCAATGATAAAAGTAAATAAAAAGCAGCAATACAAATTGGTACATGGGCAGGGCGTTCTTCTAAAAATATAGTAATAACAGTAAAAAATAGTAATAACAGTAGTAGAAGCAGTGGCAAAAATGGTAAATGTAGCCAGCATTTACCCTTAAATGTGCACGGCTACCAACAGTCAATTCTGGGCCACTCTCAGCATGACTTGGCATCTGAATGGAATTCATAGATTCAATCCATGATGTTACAACAGTCATTGTAACCCCAGGTGGCTGCTATGGGGCCTAGGAATATAAGTGGCCCCACTGTGTGGGCGCTGTCAAGGAAATGTAAACATAAATAAATCATGTGAATGTGAAGATAACACAAATTCAGTACCATAAGATTAAGGATTGGAAAAGATGCTGTTTATACTGACCCTGTACCCCCTTTAACATTACCAATCAAAAGAACTGATGTCAGGTGTACAGAATTGGACAGAGAGTACTCCAGAATTGTTTCTTTTGCTACCCACAAATTCTCTTTGCAAGCTATGCAATAAGAAGAATTTCTTTAGCTGTATTAGTAGTCTAGATTTATTTTCCTTTAGAGCTTCTAGTGATCATGGACAGCACTGAAATTAACTCTGTATGCCTAAAGGAAGTCATACTGTTTGTGGATTTGAATTCAGCCCGTTTATCAGGGACCTGCCAAATTTCCATCTATGTATGAGCAGGCTGGTTTTACAGAAGTCGATCTACTGATCAACTTTTGTACAACCAGTCTGTCAAGTTTCTCCGGAATGATCAGAGCTGCTGACTATAGCCTAGTACTAGTTAAAGAGCTTTTTCAATTTATCCGAGGTTCCCCTTTTATTTATACTCTGCTCCTCCTCTTCACCAGGACCAACAAAATCGAGTGTGATGATGTATGACAAAATAAACGTATGTCACTTCCGCGACAGCACTTATGGCTGGCCTGAACATGACCTTGTGCTCCACAGTCCGGACAAATGAGAAAGGGATTCTAAGAGCCGTATACCACATTGATTAATGTAAGTGCATATGCTTTGTTTGACTTTTGTATGCAAAACAATCGGGATTACACTATTTATGGGTCTCTCCCTATCTATTTATTCATGTGTATCACCAGCTCAGTATTGCCTCTGTAATATATGCAGAGTATTGCTCTCTGAAACATTGCATTGCATTTTCTGGCTAAACTGATTGCAGGAGGAGAGACTCTATTGGGTACAGTAAATATTTAAATAAATTTCGCGCAATATCAATAATATTCGATAAATATGTGTAAAACTGTGTAAACATGGGCAAAGTTGTGACTTTTTAGATAGTGGTTGCTGCAGTTGTTGTTGCAAGGATCAACGATCTCTATATTGCAACATATAGCAATTACCGCTATCTTTTGGTAAAGTGATGGTGCTATAATATACAAGAGTGAAAACATATATAGATATCTAATATATTGTTATAATAAAATTTCCGTGAATACATTTTCTGGCTAAACTGATTGCAGGAGGAGAGACTCTATTGGGTACAGCTGCAGGATTGAAGGCAGATTGGGTCCTGCTGTAGCTAAAAAGGAAGCCCACCCCTAACAACAAAAACAAGGAAAGATAGGATTGGATAGCAGCCCAGGAGAGCTGTGATTGGGGGAGAGAGAGGAGGACACAGGAAGGGAGACAGACTGGCATTGTGGCAGGCAGACAGAAAAAGGATCCCATGTGTTTATCTCCTGAGCACTTCCAGAGCCTGTGACTCTCCTAATGGAAGGTGCACACTTGAGAGGGGAACAAAAGACAAAGAGTTGGTCTGATTAGTGGTGAAACACCCAATCATAGGCACCTCATCCCAAATATAAGTAGATCAAGATAGAGAAGTCGCTGGGATTTTTGTGGTACCAAAAAAAAAAAAGAGAAAAGTATTTGTTTAAAAAGTATAGCTAATATTTTATTTTATCAAATTCAAGGTTAAAAAGTACAAGAAGAAGTATTCACAATAATAATGGTGATATGGTGGTCACAAAAAGCAGGTTCAAGTAGAATAGATACATTGCACACTAGCCTGACATGTTTCGCTGATTGCTTCTTCAGGGATGCAATGATATAATACAACTGCTCAGTAAAGGAAAACAGGATTTGTGTTCATTCCTTTAACCGCCAGTGGGAATGAAAAGCTATACTTTTTAAACAATTACTTTTCTCTGTTTTTTTTTTTTTTTGGCACCGCAAAATTCCCTGCAACTTCTCTATCTTGATCTACTTGAGAGGGGAGTTTGCAGTGTGTTATTCTGCCTGATTACTGAAGATGTGCTAACAGTGCAGAGAAATCTAGAGACGAATTTCAGTACTGCAGCAATCATCATCATTATCCTGTTTGGAGGTTTCTGTGGCATGTGTTGCTACCATCGCCATCCAGTTGACTGAGACAGAGATGAATCTACCAATTGCTGGAGGGAAGATATATCAAGTGCATCTAATGGTGAGAGATCTTCTGCCATCCTTGTGTAAGTGGATCTTGCTTAATCCTGCTAGGTCCTATATACTGCTAATGCAGCTCTATCTGAAGGTGGATCACCACATCTGTTAATCTTTGTGACACTTTGCGAAGATACCCCTTTCTATTCTGTGGATTACAAATATTACTTCACAAAAGTCTGAGTACTCAAACACAGGATTTAAAGGGCCCCAATGCTGGCAGACTCTGTGTGTGTTTGTGTGACTAGAATTCCCACTGGCCAGTGGTTAGCTAGAACCTACAAGACCTAGGTAGGATCTTATAGTCAGTAATATCACTTTTGGGAAATTGTTGAACATTATTTTTGTATTGTATTGTACAGTTTTGTTCAGCACTCGTTCAGTGCATTTCAGGCAAGGCCTCCCACTGGCGGTTAAAGTGAATGAACACAAATCCTGTTTTCCTTTACTGAGCAGTTGTATTATATCATTGCATTTAATATTGGTATTCTGTAAATCAGTTTATCTCTTTTCAGGGCTTATTGCTAGTTCTAATAAAGCCCATCTAAAAGTTTAAACAGTGTTTTGGTGTTACTTGGATCCAGGTGAGGGTGAGCCATCAATGGTGTGGGACAGAAGACCCGTATATTACAGCGGCCCTTGCGGGGGTAGCGCTACATGTGGGGTTCTCGTCCGGAATACCTTCTGGTCCCTGTCACATAGTGATGACTGTTTCCAGGGAATTAGCATACAGTTACCAGGGGATCTCGAAGCTCAGCTTATACAGCCAAGTATGCTGGATGATCACCCTGAAAATGCTAGCTCAACAACATCAGGACCAGGAGTATCAGCTACTACTTCCACCCCAACTACAGGGTTCCCTCCTGCTACATTCTTTACCGATATGGGAAAGCTGGTGGAAACATTGGTACAAAACTCAGCCACGTCTGCCAATTATGAATATTGAAAGTTGCGGTTCTATTCTGGGAAAGTCCCTGTGCCTTCTGGGGAAGAGGACTTCGAAACCTGGATAGATCAGGCGGTGCAGGTTGTGGAAGAATGGGAAGTCGCTGACACAGTAAAAAGACAAAGGTTAATCGAGAGCCTAAGAGCTCCTGCTTCAGATGTAATCAGAAATCTAAAAAGTGACAAGCCAGGCTGCACAGCCACTGAGTGTCTAGAAGCTTTACGAGAGGTTTTTGGAGGGGTGGAGGATTGTGCTGAGCTAATTTATATGTCCTCACACACTTATCAAAATGAAGGAGGAGAGTTATCCGCTTACGTCCAGTGGCTGGATAAAATCCTTCATCAGGTCATTCTAAAAGGAGGCATGGAATCAAGTCATGCAAGCAAAGCTTTGTTGGATCAAATTCTTAAAGGAGCACTCCCACTGGATCCCATAATGTTGAAATTTTGGACTAGAGACCAGAACAAGCCATTGACTTATTCCAAATTGGTCAAAACTAACCTAGAAGAAGAGGCTTTAATTAGGGCTAAAAAACCTGCTAGTGCTTCACATGCAGTTTCACTGTAGAAGTAGGAACCATGGGCATAGTAGAAGTCCAGTCCGAAGTAATGGCTTTGAAAACTGAGATGTCACAGATGATGGAGTTGATGACATCGCTGTTTGCCAGAATTGCGGCAATACAGAATGTTCCTGCTGGAGAACCCTTTAGTTCAGTGGTCTGCTATAATTGTGGGGGTATTGGTCACTATCAACGTGACTGTCCCAGCCCACCAAAGCCACGAAGAGTACATCATAAGCCAGCGGGAAACTCCGGAGGGCTCTGGTGAGGGAGCCAGCTGGGTGCCCATCTAAGTCAACTCACTCCAGTTCACAAGTCTTAAATGAAGGGCGGGTAAGGCCTAAACCTTTGTACCAAGGCTCACCCAAAGCCTCAGTTAGGCTACCCAAGCTACTCTCAGAGTTGAGTCCCAGATCACGGGAGATTGGTGCACACCACAACCAAAACCGTCAGTCCAGACGACAACGGAAACGGGCCCAGGCCAAAAGAGGGATTCAAGCCCAAACAGCTGAGCAAGCTGCATCAAAACAGCCAAGCAAGTTCCCTGACAAGCTGGTGGGTCCTTCTCCTATAGTGCCAGTTCAGGTGGAAGGTGTATACACAAAAGCCCTTCTAGACTCTGGTGCTCAAGTGACTCTAATTTACTGTGATTTTTATGATAAACACTTGAAACACCTCCCCCTGCAGAAGTTAGAAAGTCTAGAGATCTGGAGTATAGGAACTAAGAAGCTCCCCTATGATGGATATCTTCCAGTCAAGCTTCAATTTGGCCCATCTGTTGTAGGGCAGAAAGAGACTTCCGACACATTGGCCATTGTATGTCCCTGCCCCCCCGGAGGCTAATCAGAGTTCCTTGATTGTGGGGACGAACACTGACTTGGTTCGACGGTTACTCACTCCTCAGGTCTCAGAGGGTGAGGATGCAGCTAAAAGTGTACATCCGATGTTGCGCTCAGTGTACTAACGATTGGTCCAGGAACAAAAGGCACCAACAGAAGGAGTGGGAAAATTGTGGAAGTTGGACAAGATGGAAAAGGTCTTGCAGCCAGGTGAAGTAGCATGTTTGCAGGCTTCAGTCAAACTGAATTGGGACCAACCTGGTCCTTATGTTATCCTTGAAGGTGACCCACAGAAGACAAATTTGGGTTTGGAACTGATTCCGGAAGTAATTTCTATGAAGGCCTTACAGAGAACCCATGGAAAGGTTCCTGTCAGTGTTCGTAATGTTACTGATTCTCCAGTGAAGCTTCGGACCCGAATGATAATAGGGCAGGTAAATTCAGCCACACCCATCACACAACACGGTGTAGTGGGGGAAGCCAAGGAAGTGTTACCAGAGGTGTATTTCTATCCAAAAGGCTCTCCTATGACATCTGAATGGAAAGAACAGGCAAAAACACAACTCTTAAAGTGGAGGAAAATTTTCTCTAAAAATGAGTTTGGCGTGGCATGCGCAGAGAGTGCACAGCATCATATTCGTCTACAAGAGGATAGGCCATTTCGAGAAAGGTCTCGACGAATCCCATAAGCTGATTTAGATGACCTTAGTGAACATATTGCGGAGTTGAAGAGGATGGGAATTATTCGGGAGTCCCGAAGTCCCTATGCTTCTCCCATTGTGGTGGTGAGGAAGAAAAATGGGTCATTACGGCTCTGTAATGATTATCGCACTCTCAACAAAAGACCCATCCCAGATCAGTACACCACTCCACGAATAGAAGATGTCCTGCAATGCCTTTCAGGAGCCAAATGGTTCAGGGTGTTGGACCTGAGAAGTGGGTACCATCAGATCCCGATGCATCCAGATGACCAGGAGAAAAACGCTTTCATCTGCCCAGTGGGGTTCTTTGAGTTTAAACGGATGCCAGAGGGTCTGTCTGAAGCCCCTGCTACATTCCAACACTTGATGGAACGGACTGTTGGTGATATGAACTTAATTGAAGTGTTAGTGTACCTAGACGACATAATTGTCTTTGGACGGACTTGGAAGAACATGAGGAGCGTCTAGAGAAGGTTCTGAAGCGACTCTATGAAGAGGGGTTGAAGCTGTCCCTTGAGAAGTGCCAGTTCTACCAGTCATCAGTCACTTACCTTGGGCATGTTGTCTCAGCGGAGGGAGTGGCCACTGACCCCAAGAAGTTGGAAGCTGTTACCACTTGGCCTAGGCCCAGAAATGTGCAAGAGCTGAGATCTTTTCTTGGGTTCTGCTCCTAGTACAGGAGTTTTGTGGAGGGATTTGCCAAAATAGCCAGACCTCTCACTGAACTTTTGCGGGCTGGAGAAGATGAAGGAGCGCAAGAGGTCCCAGAAGTAGTTTGGCAAACTAGTGGAGCGAGAAAGTCTTGGGAGTCCATAGAGGGAGAGTGGTCTGATCAATGCAAACAAGCTTTCCTTCAATTGAAACAGAGCTTGGCCAATGCACCAGTCTTAGCCTACGCTGACAACCGCAAGCCCTATGAGCTCCATGTTGATGCCAGCAGAGAAGGACTAGGTGGTGTGTTGTACCAAGAACATGATGGACGTCTGAGACCTGTTGCTTATGTGAGTCGAAGCCTCACTCTATCTGAGAGGAATTACCCTACCCACAAGTTGGAATTTTTGGCGTTGAAATGGGCTGTCATGAACAAGCTTAAAGAATACCTGTATGGTGCAGAATTCGAAGTCAAAACGGATAACAACCCGCTCACATATGTCCTTACCATGGCCAAGCTGGATTCCACGGGACATCGAAGGTTGGCAGCACTTTCTAGTTTCCGTTTCAGCTTGAAGTACCGACCTGGAGTTAGAAATAGGGATGCTGATGCTCTGTCAAGGAGACCTTATGACCCGCTAACTCATAAGGAAGGGTGGACTCAACTGACGACAGAAGGAATTCAGGCTTTGTGTCAAGGGATTGAGTACCGAGCCAGAGGAGCGACAGGGGTCGAAGCCATTGGAGTCACCACTGTTGGGGTCCCAAAGCTCTACTGTGACTTGACCCAAGTGAGGGATGAGGGACTGCCTACCCTTTCCAAGAAAGACTTGAGGAAGGATCAAACAGAAGATCCCTTTGTTCTCTGACTTTGAAAGCCTTGGAGAGTGGTCGCCCAGAACTCCTACTCACAGCAGACTCCCCAAAGGAGGCTGGATTGGTTCACAAGGAGTGGAATCGACTGCAGCTCTCAGATGGGATGGTCTACCGAAGGGGTCCCTTGGATGATCCAGAGGAGAGTTTGCAGCTTTTCCTCCCAGAGAAGCATAGGGGGACAGTGCTGAATGCATTACATGATCAACATGGACACTTGGGCCCTGATAGAGCATTTAAGTTAGTTAGGGATCGTTTCTACTGGCCGTGTATGTGTGTAAATCAGCCTAAGACCATAGGCCTAAGTTGTTGGTCCATGTGTAAGGTTACTGTACAAATGCTATGTTATTATTAACTGCACTCATTTCTCCCTTTGGGGGACCAAAGATTTTTTAGAAGGGGGTGGATGTAGCACCGGCTTAGTATTGCCTCTGTAATATATGCAGACTATTGCTCTCTAAAACATTGCGTTGCATTTTCTGGCTAAACTGATTGCAGGAGGAGAGACTCTATTGAGTACAGCTGCAGGATTGAAGGCAGATTGGGTCCTGCTGTAGCTAAAAAGGAAGCCCACCCCTAACAACAAAAACAAGGAAGGACAGGATTGGATAGCAGCCCAGGAGAGCTGTGATTGTGATAGAGGAGGACACAGGAAGGGAGACAGACTGGCATTGTGGCAGGCAGACAGAAAAAGGATCCCATGTGTTTATCTCCTGAGCACTTTCAGAGCCTGTGACTCTCCTAAAGGAATGCGCACACTTGAGAGGGAAGTTTGCAGTGTGTTATTCTGCCTGATTACTGAAGATGTGCTAACAGTGCAGAGAAATCTAGAGATGAATTTCAGTACTGCAGCAATCATCATCATTATCCTGTTTGGAGGTTTCTGTGGCATGTGTTGCTACCATCGCCATCCAGTTGACTGAGACAGCGATCAATCTACTAATTGCTGGAAAGAAGCTATATCAAGTGCATCTAATGGTGAGAGATCTTCTGCCATCCTTGTGTAAGTGGATCTTGCTTAAACCTGCTAGGTCCTATATACTGCTAATGCAGCTCTATCTGAAGGTGGATCACCACATCTGTTAATCTTTGTGACACTTTGCGAAGATACCCCTTTCCATTCTGTGGATTACAAATATTACTTCACAAAAGTCTGAGTACTCAAACACAGGATTTAAAGGGCCCCAACACTGGCAGACTCTGTGTGTGTTTGTGTGAATAGAATTCTGGCCAGTGGTTAGCTAGAACCTACAAGACCTAGGTATCACTTTTGGGAAATTGTTGAACATTATTTTTGTATTGTATTGTACAGTTTCGTTCAGCACTCGTTCAGTGCATTTCAGGCAAGTCCTCCCACTAGCGGTTAAAGTGAACGAACACAAATGCTGTTTTCCTTTACTGAGCAGTTGTATTATATCATTGCATTTAATATTTGTATTTTGTTAATCAGTTTATCTCTTTTCGGGGCTTATTGCTAGTTCTAATAAAGCCCAGCTAAAAGTTTAAACAGTGTTTTGGTGTTACTTGGATCCAGGTGAGGGTGAGCCATCACTGGTGTGGGACAGAAGACCCGTATAATACAGTGGCCCTTGCGGGGGTAGCGCTACACATGTTAGTTTACTTGGAGTGGAGAGAAGGAGTTTGGAATCTGGATCATCTTTTGTGATATAAGAGCCTGGCTTTGTTGGTCCGGGTCAAGAGGAGGAGCGGAGTAAACGGGGAATCTTCTGTTTCACACATTTTTCCCACAGACATATTTCAAAGAAGTCATGAAATATGCATAACAGTCATGGAGCTAACATTTTCAGTAGCTGAGAACATTAGTGGCAGCCCTCATATTGTTCTCATCAGAGGTTTCTCATAAGGATAAACTAAAACCCTTTAAGTAGCTCCAGGAGTTGCAGTCACAGAGTTCACCTGCAGCTCTATCTGCTGAGGAAATCTGGTTTTGCAGTGTGGTTATAAACATACAACAATTCTTCTGACAGACTTCAGTTTACAAATCACTGTAGACAAAAGTCTGGATTGTGGCCCTACATTACTGGGTGGATTCTCTCTGTATTATCATGGTTGAGCCACCATTAAAGTGTAACTCCACTTTTGTTCAGAAAAAAAAACATTCCCTTCTGGGTGATCTATGTACATTACAGGGATTATAACAACCATTGTTACAGATTCCTACCTTTTGTCATTCTGAAGAAATCCCTATGTGTTTCTCTGTGCCCATATGGGAAACTGAGCTTGATGAGAGTGGTTTCATAATTATCAATTAGCTGTGCTCCTGCAGATCACTAATGAGGAAATCTGCTGCGCCTGCAACCCTTTAGACGTTTTCCTATTGTGAGTATCTCACCAAAAATGACATTTGTATTCCAGGGTATGCCTGCCATCTGATTTGTATCTTAGTGCAGACTTCTGGGAAAATCAGTGAGCCAATCACACAAGCAGGAAATTAAGTTTTTGGTGGGTGTTCAGTACACATTCTGTGTACAGAACAACTCCAGGTAGCTATAATGCAATGTATTTTCAGAAAATGTATATTGAAAAGAAAAGGTGATTTTTAATAACATTTAACCACCTCAATACAGGGCACTTTCACCCCCTTTCCTGTCCAAGCCATTTTTCAGCTTTTAACGCTGTCGCACTTTGAATGACAATTGTGCAGTCATGCAACACTGCACCCTAATGAAATTTTTATCATTTTTTCCCCACAAATAGAGCTTTCTTTTGGTGGCATTTGATCACCTCTGCAGTTTTTATTGCGCTATAAACAAAAGAAGAGGGACAAGTTTGAAAAAACACAATATTTTTTACTTTTTGCTATAACAAATATCCAATTTTTTTTTTCCCCTCAGTTTAGGCCGATATGTATTCTTCTACATATTTTTGGTAAAAAAACCCCGCAATAAGCGTATATTGATTGGTTTGCGCAAAAGTTATAGCGTCTACAAAATAGGGGATAGATTTATAGCATTTTTATTATTTTTATTTTTTTTACTAGTCATGGCGGCGATGTGCGATTTTTATTGTGACTGCGATATTGAAGCGGACATATCAGACACTTTTGACTCATTTTTGGGACCATTCGCATTTATACAGCGATCCGTGCTATAAAAATGCATTGATTACTGTATAAATGTGACTGGCAGGGAAGGGGTTAACACTAGGGGGTGATCGAGGGGTTAAATGTGTGTCCTAGGGATGTGATTCTAACTGTGGGGGGAGGAGACTGACTGGGGGAGGTGACCGATCGTTGTCCCTATGTACAAGGGACACACCATCGGTCTCCTCTCCTCTGACAGGACATGGCTCTGTGCGTTTACATACACAGATCCACGATCCTGCTCAGTTACTGTGCAATCGCGGGTGCCCGGCGGACATCGCGGCTGCCGGGCACGCGCACCGGTTCCCCAATGACGCGGCGGGCGCGCGAGCGCCCCCTAGTGGCTCGGGAAGGTGATTACGTCATATGACGTCCGTCCAGAACGAGAGCTGCCTCGTCCCACCGTCATATGACAGTGGGCAGGCGGCTAGTGGTCAATTACAATATGACTTGTTTCGGGATTATATATTCCATTATTATTTTTTTCTTTATTTGCTATTTTTTCCCCCACAAAAGTGGAGTTACCCTTTAAAGAAGAGATTTCCATTTTTTCTGTAAACCCTTGAAAAAAATACTTAACTAGGGATAATTTTTCTGGCACATCTTTTAAGTTAGAACTCTTATGCCGTGTACACACGACTGGTTTTTCCGTTGGAATAAACTCTGAAGGTTTTTCCAACGGAGTTCCAACGGAATTCCGCTGAAACTGTCTTGCGTACACACGATCACACCAAAGTCTGACCGTCAAGAACGCGGTGACGTACAACATGTACGACGGGACTAGAAAAAGGAAGTTCAATAGCCATTAGCCAATAGCTTCCGTCTCTTACTTGCTTCAGACAGAGCATGCATTGTTTTTGGTCCGTCGGAACAGCATACAGATGAGCGGTTTTCACAATAGGAATTGGTTCCGTCAGAAATATTTAGAACATGTTCTAGGTCCATCAGAATTTTCGAAAAAGAATGTCCGGTGAGGCATTCACACGATCGGAATATACGATTAAAAGCTCCCATCTGACTTTTCTGTCGGACATTCCGCTCGTGTGTACGCGGCATTACATATAAGTGCTAGGCATACTGTGAACTTGATACTCATGGTTTCACATTTTCCAGTCCCTGAGTTTTCCCTGAGGAGTAGGGCTCAGTATGTATGTGTTTTTATTCTATTGTTTATTATATGTAGGCCTCATTATGATGACCCTGTAAACCCTGAAACAAAGATAATATTGGTCTTTTTTCACTTTATTAAAGTTTCTTGGAATTGACAAATCTTGCAGAACAGATCAGTCAGCACTGAGGGGCTGTGTGATTCATCTATTGGTAGTCATACACATCTATGGCAGATTGATTGCCCCACAGCAGTAAATTATTTTTTATTATTATGAATTAACAGTCAGCATTGCGGGGCAGTGTCATACATGGCACTGGCCCCGACAAAATAATAAAACATCACTCAGCGTTGTGGGGCTGTGTAATCAATCTGCCATGGCTGTGTATGACTACAATTATCCACAGATGGATCACACAGCCCCACAAGGCTAAGTGATCTTTTTATCTTTAAACAATCAGCACTGTTGGGGCCAGTGCCATGTATGACACAGTCCGCATTGCTAACTGTTCATTCATAATAATAAAAAATCATTTACCGCTATGGGGCAGTATAATCGATCTGCCATGGCTGTGTATGACTACGATTATCCACAGATAGATCACACAGCCCCACAGCGCTGAACTTTTACTATTTTGAATGTACAATCAGCATTACAGGGCTGTGTCATACATGACACTGACACTGACAGCGCTTATTGTTCATCAGCTGTGTATGACTTCAATTATCCACAGATGGATCACACAGCCCCAAAGCACTGACTGATCTGTTCTGCAATATCTTCAATTCCAAGAAACAAGCAGCACAGTCAGGGCTGTGTGATAGAACTGCCGGTGCAATGTATGTCTACTAGCAGCTGGGAGAGCTATATCACACAGCCCATTAGAACTGATTGATTGTTCATTCATAATAGCTTAGAAAGGGAGAGGTGGCTAAGTGCTGCCTGTACTTCCCAAAAAGTTACACCCATAAATTGGGCTTCAGACTGCAGTAGAGCTACAGCCAGCATTAACAGCAATAAAGAGGTGGAATTATTTTCTGCCATGGGGCCACAGTTCACAATACGACAAAGTGTATGCACTTGGTCCCCTGGGGCATTAAATAAAAGTGTAATATTTTGGTGAGAGTACTTCTTTAATCTGTATAGCAATGAAACACACTCTTTTTATTTGTTCTTGAGCACTACTATCATCTTTCACAATCACTTTCCACATTTTGGAGAATATCTGCTATAATTTCTTTTTAGCAAAGCTGAAGATGTTTCAGCCTATTTAAACTTACCCTAGAACTGTCACATCATAAGTCAATATACCAATCATCCTCGTTTATGCTCCTTCAGGAATGGGTTACTAGGTGTCTATAGGTATTGTGTACAATATGGCAGCCCGAGTCAGTAGCATGAGGCTTTGTTTCCATGGTGACTGTTTCTGGGAGGAAAAATTCTTCATCTGCAGTTTCCGTGGAAACTGTTCCCTACTGAGACAGGTGCCTTGGAGGGAAACGAGGTGAATGGCAATGAGAGAGTGGCTACACGTCTCGCCAGCAGCATGCGCAGGATTGGATGTCACTAAGGCAGCCCTGCCATTCTGTTAGGTGCATTCTGTGGGAGGCAGAGCACTTATCTGCAGAGTCCTGAATATGTAATTGCTGCCACTGAATGAAAGGAAACTTTGTGTGTGCTCATATTCTAGATACTTCAGAGCCACAGATAACTGCAGACCATTGCTGAGCTCCCCACAACCCAGTCTCCCATACAGTGAACATTGCTTTCCATTGCATACTGTCTAGCTACGGTAAATACATTTCCATTTCTTCTTGTGTTGATAATGAAGTGGAGAAGTACTGATACATGCTGGCACTCTCCCCATAAGACCTAGAATGGTATGCATGGGACAGTTGTATGTGTGCATGCATATGTACTTATTTCAGCACGGGGGGGTGCAATCTATGACTTTGAATCACATATGTTTGTTTATTTCATGTACCTGTCAGATTGCTTTGTAGCATCAGTTGGTGATGATAAAATTGTAGCAGCAGACAATATAATATCAATATAGATTTGTTGGGGATGTTTGCAGAGCTAAATACATAATACTGCAAAGTGCATTGTTATCCAGCTGTTCTGCCTACCGTGTATGACGCAGAAACTGGTTTATGGTCAGAGAACAATTTAATGCTCCATCTGCTCCATGTTTTGTGCAGTCATTGTGCATTTGTTTGCTGTTTCTCATGCACTCAGCGCTTTATTTAATGACTTTTTAAAAGGCAATAGTGAGACTGCCCATAGATAGACAGATGTCTGACTGATTTCCGGTTCACACTGCTGCGCTGTGAATTTGTTTTCCGTTTTTTTGTCCTGGGTGAGGTGCGATTTTACAGCAAATTTACCGTGATTTTAACACGATTTTACCGCGAATTTCCGGAGTTGGTCATAGCTGCGATTGATGTTCTAGCCAATAGAATCATAATGGAAAAAAAAAAATGTTAACCTGTGTATTTCCTGTTTTTTTGTGGAGAGTAGTGTGGTGGAATTCGCACATATCTGAACCATCAATGCGATTCCATAACGATTTACATTGATGTCTATGGAGGCTAAATTTGCAACGCAACGCTGTAAACTCGCACAAGAGCCTTTTTTTATCGCATCTCATTCGTAGGGGAATCGCAACCCATGTATGTGAACGACGGTCATTGAAAACAATGACTTTATGGATGACATGCGAATTTAGAATGTTTTTGACGCATCACATTCGTTATGAACTCGCATCAGTGTGAACCGGCACTTAGAATGGAGTGTAGACATATGTTTGCCCCTAACCCTGTTAGGGATTGCCGCAATCTTCTGTGTGACCTGGCGGACAGGTAAATGTGGAGCACACTCAGTGATTTCTTCATTCTATTTCTACCTAGAAAACAGAATCAGATTGATTTCCCAACAAGCTGAATAAAGAGCAGTCCATATGGCCAGAGGTGCTTGTTATCACAGTCCTCACCTGAATGTCACCAGGCAGTGCTCATACTGGTTAGCATTGGGTCATATATGACCAGGTTGACGCATAGCAGCCAGGCAGATTGTAATAGTTTAATTGGATAATTCCCATCAGGTTGCCGAGGGTTACTGCACACTGAACATTGTCCTTTGTATGTATTAAATAACAGATACCAAGTTATAAAATTAAATAACAGATACCAAGTTATAAAATGTAGTCCTCCCTGTCTCTCTCTCTCTCTCTCTCTCTCACCCTCTCTCTCTCTTTGTAGCACTCTAATGGACACATTCAAAATGAATTTAGTATTATGTTCTGAAACATTATCTGGACTCTGACCAACTTGGTAATTTTATGTAATTAGTGAATGGCAAAGTGTCCAGTTGTTATATTGTGGTGAGCAAAATTAATGTCTTTATGACATTTGGTATAATTTTTATGCTACATGTATTTTATTTAACTATTTGTGTGCTTCTGTATGTACTTGAGGTTGTTTATTATTGAGCCAATCACAAAGCTCAATGTACTAAGTAGGATCATTGTACAGTGCCTTGCAAAAGTATTCACCCCCCTTGGCATTTTTCGTGTTTTGTTGCCTCACAAACCTGGAATTAGCAATCTATTGTTTGAGGACTTGCACCATTTAATTTACAGAACATGCCCACAACTTTGAAGATGTTTTTTTTTTTTTGTGAAGTAAACAACAAATAGGACAAAATAACAGAAAAAGTCAATGTGCATAACTATTCACCCCCCTAAGGTCAATAGTTTGTAGAGCCACCTTTTGCAGCTATCACAGCCCCAAGTCGCTTTGGATAAGTCTGAGCTTGCCACATCTTATCACTGGGATTTTTGCTCATTCCTCCTTGCAAAACTGGTCCAGCTCCTTCAAGTTGGATGGTTCGCGCTTGTGAACAGCAATCTTTAAGTCTGACCACAGATTTTCTATTGGATTGAGGTCTGGGCTTTGACTAGGCCATTCCAACACATTTACATGTTTCCCCTTAAACCACTCAAGTGTTGCTTTAGCAGTGTGTTTGGGGTCATTGTCCTGCTGGAAGGTGAACCTCCATCCTAGTCTCAAATCGCACACAAAGTGGTACAGGTTTTGCTCAAGAATATCCCTGTATTTAGCACCATCCATCTTTCCCTCAACTCTGACCAGTTTCCCAGTCCCGACTGCTGAAAAAAACCCCCACAGCATGATGCTGCCACCACCATGTTTCACTGTGGGGATGGTGTTCTTTGGGTGATGTGATGTGTTGGGTTTGCTCCAGACATAGCGTTTTCTTGGATGGCCAAAAAGTTCAATTTTAGTCTCGTCAGACCAGAGCACCTTCCTCCATACATTTTGGGAGTCTCCCACGTGCCTTTTTGCAAATTCAAAACATGCCATTTTGTTTTTTGCTGAAAGTAATGGCTTTCTTCTGGTCACTCTGCCATAAAGCCCAATTCTATAGAGCGTATGGCTTATTGTCGTCCTATTAACAGATACTCCAGTCTCTGCTGTGGAACTCTGCAGCTCCTCCAGAACCTTAGGTCTCTGTGCTGCCTCTCTGATTAATGCCCTCCTTGCCCGATCCGTGAGTTTTGGTGTGCGGCCGTCTCTTGGCAGGTTTGTTGTTGTGCCATGTTCTTTCCATTTGGTTATGATAGATTTGATGGTGCTCCTGGAGATCATCAAAGATTTGAATATTTTTTTTATAACCTAACCCTGACTTGTACTTCTCAACAACATTGTCCCTTACTTGTTTGGAGAGTTCCTTGGTCTTCATGGCAGTGTTTGGTTAGTGGTGCCTCTTGCTTAGGTGTTGCAGCCTCTGGGGCCTTTCAAAAAGGTGTGTATATGTAATGACAGATCATTACATTAGATTGCACACAGGTGGACATCATTTCACTAATTATGTGACTTCTGAAGGTAAATTGTTTGCACCAGAGCTTTTTATGGGCTTCATAACAAAGGGGGTGAATACATACGCACATGCCAATTATCATTTTTTTATTTCTGAAAAATAGTTTTATGTATATATTTTTCTAATTTTACTTCACCAATTTAGAATATTGTGTTCTGATCCATCACATATAATTCAGATTAAAAAAACAAGTCTGTAATGTAACAAAATAGTTAAAAAGCAAAGGGGATGAATACTTTTGCAAGGCACTGTTGATGTTGGCGGTATGGTCAACTGCACCTAATTTATGTAAATAATATCCTCTAGGTGCCCAGAATTTTTACCTGCAGCATTTTTTTTCTTTTCACATGACATTGCTCTTTCGAGTCATAATTGAAACTTTAGCTTTGATTAGAAGCAAAACAATACTGTAAAAAAAGTACCCAGTAATAGAAAATAATAGGCCAAAAACAGCCAAAAAACGATGGTCAAAGGGACAGCTTTTTGTGTCTAAAAAATATTTCTTAACCGCTTCACCCCCGGAAGATTTTACCACCTTCCTGACCAGAGCACTTTTTGCGATTCGGCACTGCGTCGCTTTAACTGACAATTGCGTGGTCGTGTGACGTGGCTACCAAACAAAATTGACGTCCTTTTTTCCCCACAAATAGAGCCTTCTTTTGGTGGTATTTGATCGCCTCTGCGGTTTTTATTTTTTTGTGCTATAAACAGAAAATAGCGACAATTTTGAAAAAAACGCATTATTTTTTACTTTTTGCTATAATAAATATCCCCAAAAAATATTTAAAAAAACATTTTTTTCCTCAGTTTAGGCCGATACGTATTCTTCTACATATTTCTGGTAAAAAACAAAATCGCAATAAGCGTTTATTGATTGGTTTGCGCAAAAATTATAGCATTTACAAAATAGGGAATAGTTTTATGGCATTTTTATTATTAATTTTTTTTTACTAGTAATGGCGGCGATCAGTGATTTTTATCCTGACTGCGACATTATGGCGGACACATCGCACATTTTTGACACATTTTTGGGACCGTTGTCATTTATACAGCAATCAGTGCTATACAAATGCACTGATTCCTGTGTAAATGACACTGGCAGTGAAGGGGTTAACCATTAGGGGGCTAGGGAGGGGTTAAGTATGTCCTGGGGAGTGTTACTAACTGTGGGGGGGCGTGGCTACGTGTGACATGTCATTGATCTCTGCTCCCGATCACAGAGAGCAGAGATCAGTGACACTGTCACTAGGCAGAACGGGGAGATGCTTGTTTACATTAGCAGCTCCCCGTTCGACTCACGGAGCTCCCAGCCGGCGTGCATGCGAGCCGCAAATTTAAAGGGACGTACGGGTACGCCCATTTGCCCAGCCGTGCCATTCTGCCAACGTACATCGGCGTGCGCTGGTCGGGAAGGGGTAAAGTGTTACTAAACCCACAACAGTAAAATCTGTCTGTATATGCACTGTATATTTAAAACATGCTTGTCACACTCACTGTGGAAACTAAGGGGTTAATCCTCTGCATTGTGTAAAAAGGCTGTTTGATCCTGTATGCACAGATCCTCCTCTTATTGCATTGTCTCCAAAACATATCCGGATAATACAGAGTTAGTGGAGTCAGGCTGCACTTGCTCAGTTTGGTTTGTATTGCTAGAGAGTTTTTTTTTTCTTAGGAGAGTGCATGTGATCAGCACAGGGCCAATAAGCACTGTCCAGATAGAAGGTCAGGTGTCCTGCATCCTGATAGGACAGCAAGTGCAGTATGAAAACTCCTCCTACAAGTTTTAACCAAGCACTGATAGAAGTCACAAGATTGCTATATACAGCTGATGAGAAAAGTTATTTAGCAGTTTATATTTACTAAAATAATTGCATTTCCATGTTCTGTGTACTATGGGAGACCAGATATAGTGAATTCAGGTTTCTGGGTTTAGTAACACTTTAATCCAACTGCTTGCAGCAATGAGGAAGAGCCTTAAGCTGGCCATACACCAGTGAAATTTCACTCCAACCTTCGATAAATCCTGAAAAATTGTTTATCCGAGGATGTGATCTTGCCATTACTGAGTTAACTAAAGCCTTTAAAATGTCAACCAAACTTGCTACCTGTCTGGTATCCCTGACAAATTAAATTGTATGTAAACCCTCACTTTGTAAAACATACCCATTCAGTTTAAAATAGAAAAGAAAGGCAAGTACATATAAAAAAAAACTATAAATACCTTTTTTTTCCCATTTTTTTAAAAAGTGATCACATAATCTCTGTTCTCAGCTGCATAAGGAACTCAGGTGTCCTTTTATGAAGCAGTGAAATCTATTCACTGCTTCGTTCTCCGGCATTCACAGTGGAGATCTTTCTCCTCTGTGTGCCTGTTTATGAAGCGGTGTAGATCGCTTCACCTTTGGAGGAGTAAAGCGATCTACAAAGGCTTCAAACAGTGGAGAACGGCCCCTGATACTGGAATGTCGTGAGACTTTACGAGATTACAGCACCACAAATTCACAGAAACACAGACATGTCAGTTTATTAAGCAGTGATAAATTATCACCGCTCAATACACTGACAGACGGTGTGGTTAATGTTAAAAAAATAAGGAGTCCCCCTACATTATATATATATATATATACACACACACACACACACACACACACACACACACACACATTATATATACATGTATATGCACACACATTATATATACATATACACATTATATATATATGTATATATATTTCTACACATAAATATGACAGGGGGACATGCTTACAGTGTTGGGGGGTCTGAACGAGGCATAAGAAAGTTAAAAATCTTCCTCTTTCCCCCTCAGATCCCCCGAGATTTTCTCTTCACTCCCCAATTCTCCACCTTCGAGCTGGTGAATCGGGGAGTGTGAATTCTGACACAGATCACCAGTGAAGGGCTGAAATCGCAGCTTCATAAACTGGCCGTTACTGTGTCATTCAATGAGGATTCTCCATGTGCAGAGATCATCGGCGGGAGAACAAGTTCAAATACTTCTCCCCCCGATTATCTCTGTTTCATAAACTGTTTATGGACTGTGATCAGCGGTGATCCTTGGGATCATCGCTGATCACTGCTTCATAAACGGACACCTCAGAGAGTTAGGGGAGGACAAATAGCAGTTCACTGATCTTCCCAGTGAATGGCTGTGGGGGGCTGTCAGATCAAGTCTGATCATTGGAAGAAAGCAGGATGAGTTCTCAGCACAACCAAAACACTGACCACACTGTGCTCTCGTGCCTTGTGTAGTCAGCTGTTGATAGGAAAGCAGTGGGACTAGCAGGAACATCAGGGATTTAAATACATAGAGAACAGGATACTTTTCCATACAAGTACATGGTACAGCAGGCAAATAGCAGGAATATGAAATGTTGGGTTTACATATTCTTTAACCACTTGCCGCCCGCCATATAGCAAAATGACGTCGGCAAAGTGGTTGTGTTATCTTGACCGGACATCATATGACGTCTTTCAGAATAACAAGCCGCGGAGCGCCCCCGGGGGCACGGATCACGGCAATTATTGTTGAGGTGTGTCAGTCTGACACACTGCAACACCGATCTAGGTAAAGAGTCTCTGACGGAGACTCTTTACCACATGATCAGCCGTGTCCAATCACAGCTGATCACAGTGTAAACAGGTAGAGCTGTTGATCGGCTTTTCCTCACTCGCGTCTGTCAGACGCGAGTAGAGGAGAGCCGATCGGCTGCTCCTCTGACAGGGGGGTCTGTGCTGATTGATTATCAGCGCAGCCCCCCGAGAATGCCTACACTGGACCACCAGGGACAACACCAGGGATGCCCACCACTAGTCACCACCAGGTATGCCACCCATGGCCACCAGGAATAACAATCAGTGCCCACAATGGATGCCAATCAGTGCCCACAATGGATGCCTGCCAATCAGTGATACTCATCAGTACCATCCATTAGTGTACATCAGTGCCACCTATCAGTGCCCATTCATGCCCATCCGTGCCGCCTATCAGTGCCCATCCATGCCGCCTATCAGTGCCAACTTTCAGTGCCCATCAGTGCCACGTATGTGTACCCATCAGTGCCGCCTATCAGTGCCCCATCAGTGCCGAATATTAGTGCCCATCAGTGCCACCTCATCAGTGCCCATCAGTGCCACCTCATCGGTGCCCATCAGTGCCGCCTTATCAGTGCCCGTCAGTGCAGCCTCATCAGAGAAGGAGAAAACAGAAACAAAAACAAAAAAAAACTTTTTTTTTCAAAATGTTCTGGCTTTTTTTTATTTGTTTAGCAGAAAATAAAAATCCCAGAGGTGATCAAATACCACCAGAAGAAAGCTCTATTTGTGGGACCAAAATGATAAAAATTTTGTTTGGGTACAGTGTAGCATGACAGCGCATTTGTCATTCAAAGTGCGACAGCGCTGAAAGCTGAAAATTGACGTGGGCAGGAAGGTGTATAAGTGCCCTGTATTGAAGTGGTTAAACAGATTTCTTTTGTGCCTAGAACATGCGCATTACAATAAGTATGATTTTTCCCAAACAAAAAACACATTCACGGTTTGAATTTCCTCTGTTCAAGAAAAATTTAGCATTCTACTCCTTTAAATTTTCTAATTTTCTCACCACCAACAATTAGAAGATTGAACAAATATTCTGAAAATGAAGAATGAAACATATATCTACTGATATATGGCATTGGCCAGCTTCAGAGTTTCAGAACTTGTATTATAAGATTTTCAGCTAGCAATAAAGATCTGCAGTATACTTTTAGACTGACAGAGAAATAAACTAAATGCTGAATTTAACTTATTTTGTAGCTGTACCTACTGTTGTGTCAGAATGAATCCCTGTTTTGGAGTTTGAATATTTTCTTTGTATGCTCAAATCTAATAATAGGTCAGCACAGCAGATGGTAACAGATCATTGGGATGTATCATATTTTATTCTTTAACGTTGAAGCATGACTAAAAATGATTTTTGGCATTTGCATAGTAAAAAATAAGTTAGCTCTAATGATCATAGGCGTGCGCACAGGGTGTGCCAGGTGTGCCCAGGCACACCCTAATCACACTGTGCAGCACAGATCCCCCCTACTGCCCTGACTCCCCCCCTCCTTCCCCTCGCAGTGCTGCCGGCTTCCCAACTCTCCTCTCCCTCTGGCTGTTGCTGTGGGGATGTTTTAGGATGAGTTGGGGAAGGGGCCGGTAAATATGTAACTTACCGGCCCCTTACCTTTCATCGTGAGTGATCGGTATTACGTGTTTGAGCTTTGGGGTGCACACCCTAATGCAATAGGCTGCGCACACCTATGCTAATGATGTGTGCCCCGTCCGTGGCTGCAGCAGTATTTGTTACATATCTTTCTTTTACTCAGGTAGCAGAGCTGAGACTTGTAGCTCTGACTGCAGTACATTGATCACTGTGGGTTACTTGCTGGGCACCTCCTCCATTCATAAAAAGCTTTGCATTCTTTTCAGTGCATGCAAGGTGCACTGTGATTGGTGGAGATGGGAGGTGAACATTACTGTCTCCCTTTCTCCAAACACAGAACACCTCGCATTGATTGAAAAGTCTCACCACTGGACATTCGGCACATAAATGTAAGATATGTAACAAACCCTGCAGCAGCCAGGGACAGGGCATACATCATTACAGCTAACCTATATTTACTGTACAACTGCGTTATTTGTGTAGCGGGCACCTACTTTTAAGTAGGTGACCTTTCTTGTTAGCTTTCTGTTACAGGTAAATTTAGACAGGCTGATGCTATTTGCTGCAGGCCTGTTTTGTTTGATTTCAATATTTGAGTGACAGGTGGCACATCGATCGTTTGTTTGTGAGTGGCACATGGACTATTGATCACGTGAGTGAAAGCCCAAGGGAAAGGTACTGCCAGAGACTGAGGGTTGTTGGTGCACAAGTCAGTGAGAAGGGCAGTAATGGCCTATGACTTTGAGTTTAGCATTGCCCCGGGATTCCAATCAGTCAAGTGGGAGGAGTTATTCAGATTGGCTCTCCTTTAGCTTAATTTGGAAGTACCATGTCGGTGGGAAGTAGTGGTAAAGAGGTAGCGGTGAAGCTACAAGCACATATGTAGAGATATGGATCGTTGCTTTTAAAGTTATCCAGATGAAGAAGTTATTCAGAGTGACTCTTTATCAACTCATACCCGCAATTGTACTCAGATTTTCCTGTATGATTCATTGAAAGATGACAATGTAACAAAAGAGCATCTCAAAGGAAGTCCTTCTCCCATCCCAGTTTATGTTGATGAATAAAGCATTAAGAAAAAGCATTAAGGACTGTGACTTTTAAATCTATGGGCCGCGAGGGTTGAGTAGTAAACGTGAATTACGGATATAGCAAATAATAAGCCGCTCCTTCGGGGGTAAGCGTTGCATTTGTATTGTGCAAAAATCATTTTTTGGACATGCTTCAGCTTTAAGTCATCTGCTGAAGACATTGGCATGGCCATTTGTTGGCATCCATAAAGTTATAATTAATTAATGCATCATCACGGCCTATTTACATTACAGAAAGGTAAATAGCAGTCCCAGATTTTTGGAATATTTAAAGCTTGCACGCTGTAAAATGCCAAAATCACCTGTCTTGTTTTTCTGTTAAAGGGGAAGTGCATTGTGTTAAAGGGAAAGTGCAATGTCATTTGAGTAAGCACTTGTTTTCAGTTATTTTTTAAGTGTTTACATAAAATTTTTTCTTTTATCACATTTTCTCCCATATATTTCATATTGTATTAATCGTAGATCAGTAAATAGATGAAGGGAAGATTGACCATTACATTGATTCGCCTAACTACTTGCAGTGGAGTCCCCCTCACACTGTAAGGGTTAAATGTTCAATTAGTCTAGAGATGCAGGAATGAGGTGTAATACCTACCTACCTGGGTCCAGCAGGCTTCCTCAATCCATGCTACCATTCCAGCGATGCCTCCTCTGCAATGCACAAATGCTCGCCTCCTCTTGGTCCTTGGTGTCACCACGTACAATGCAGGGCTATAAATCCTACATTGTATGTGATGACCACCCACAGGCAGGATTGGCTCCCGCTGCTGTCAATAAAAGTCAGCTAGCCAATCAGGAGCGAGAGGGGGGGCGGGGCAGCACATGGCTCCTTGTCTGAATGGACACAGGGAGCTGTGACTTGGTTCGGGTGCCCCCATAGGTAGCTGCTTGCTGTGGGGGCACTCGACAGGAGCGAGGGGCCAGGAGCACAGAAGAGGGACCCGAGAAGAGAAGGATTTGGGCTGCAAAACCACTGCACAGAGCACATAAGTATAGCATGTTTATTATTTTTATAGAAAAAAAACACAAGACTTTACAATCAATTTAAGGCCTGGCTAGTAGGACTCAGGACTTGACATTTTGAGCCCTATACTAAGTAATATCCTTGCACCTCTAATCTAAATGAGCATTAAACCCTGAAATATATCAGTCACACATGGAGTGCATTGTTTACAGTGGGTCAGCATTGTGAGAAGAACCAGTAATGCATGACTATTGTGTAACACTAAAAGGCAGGAAGAAAAACCTGAATATGTAATAAGTAAATAATACATATATAAACATAAGCTATATTCAGATATAAGGTTTTAGAACAATAAACATACACTGATAAATTATTTACATTAAACTGATCTCTTATATATTTATAATAAAAGGATTCTGAAAAGACTCTCACTTTAAATATACACAAATGTACATATCCAAGGCATTTTACTTGGTTTTACCTAATTATCAATTCCTTTTATTGTTGTATCTATGGAAGCAAGCCCACATTTCATTTATAGGCCCCACATGCCACTTTGACTTACCCAAACCTTAAAAACAAGGATCCTTGTAGTTTCACAGTTCCATAAACTTTAAACAATATCAGTCAACACATTCTACATGTAACTGATAACATAATTTGCTATTCATTTTATATTCTTATATACAATATTAAAGTGACAACATGTTCAGAGAGAAGCCTGCTGCCCCAGATGCTGCAGGGTGGCCCAGTTGAAGATACTGTATATGGATGGGCGACCTTGCAATGGTGATAAACAGAGCTGACAATATACTTTCTGTTTTGTCAAGTGATATAAAACATATAGATTCTGTAAGGAGACATACTCAACAGACACTTTACACATATGTTCAAGCAGCCCATAGTGCATTGCAAACTTTTGCCCCCATACTGAGATAAATTAGACAGATGTTACCAATGTGACAAAGAAACTTTTCCACCAGCTTTGCCACCTGCAGAGTTTTTTGTGTTATTTATACCATGTTCACTGTCAGATATGGAATGCAAGTGTTACAATCACTAGTACTAGTACTAGAGAATAACATTTCTTCATACCTTGGCACCTTAGTGCTCTTTGTTGCGCTTATTCAAAAACTAGACAGACCATTAGAATACATCCTTTTATTAGTGTAGTTAAATCATTTATAGTGGAACTGTACTAAATTGGAGCACATAGAATTCTAGCCATAGATTTAACTTCTAGTATGCCCTCCTTGAGCCATGTGAGATATGCGCTCCCCCTTGCCGTTGCCATTTTCTCCCTGTCTTTTGTCTGTGAATCCTTGGAATACAGTCCCTGATGTGACCACTATGTCCCATGTCATTTTTGTCATTGTTCAGTACCTGAAACATGTTAGTGTTTTATAACTGTAATGCAATTTTGTATACCATTATTGCATATGATATCTCAAAGACCAGTGAGGTACAAAGTGCAATTATCTATAGCAACTAATCAGATATTAGTTTGCTGTATTCAGATCATTTGAAGTAAACCCGTCATATATGATAAATATGAAGGCAGACATTGCTGACCTCCTTTGGAAAATGTTGATTGCCTGCTTTTTATGTTGACCCACTGACTTCCATGGATTCTAAGTTGCTGGCCTAGAACAAGTGTGCAGATCAGTAAAGTCAGAACTTCCTACGGGATATGCATACTTGTCTCAAGTCGGCAGATTAAAGTATTGAAGCTTAGAAAGGTGACCAGACAACTGGCAATTTCAGAAGGAGAGGTCAGCCTCCAGGTTTCTTTAATAGAAGTGTAGCACCCTCTACCAATAGGTAGGTGCTAGTAATGTTTTTTTTACTAGGAACTGTCGGCACAGGCAAATTTAGGCAGGTCTATGCTGCAAGCTAGGCCTGTCTGTTTTGATCTGGGGGCTGGGAGTAGTCAGAGTAGCAGTGGGTGTGATCACCTGTGCTCCAGTTCTGATGCGCCTCCCCTGCTTCCAGGGAGAATATTCTGGAAGAGAGGCTGGGCCTAGAACTGGAGTGGCAGGCAGCTCATGTGGGAGCCCTGACCAATCCCCATCTGGCATTGGCAGGGGGCGGTACTCCTTTATAAGCTAAGGTAACATGACACTGGGGGAGATGTCGGCTGAGTAAAGTGAGGAATGGAATACTAGGCAGCAGCAGGAGAGCACCCCATCTGGGGGTGTACCGATCGCAGGAGAAGGCCCAGGGAGAGCTGTGAAGGAACTTTGCCTTTACACGGTCATTGGCAATGTCTTTGTCACCACATGGTCATTGGTAAAGAACTATTGGAGCAGAGGGGCAGGTGAAGCTGTCGGAACGTATGGTCCAGTCAAGTTCCTCATCAAGGACACAGGGCAGTGGAAGGTCGGTGAGCGTTTCCACAGTGGAGGGGTGGATGTGCCAAGAAGTCTGTGAGGGAACTATGCTTCTACATGGTCATTAGCAAAGTCTTCATCATTTACACAGTGAATGATGGGGAGTCCTGGATCAGAGGAGAGACTGTGGGGATATGTGTCAAGTTGATGTGGCCTGAGGGCACAGGATTTGCAAGCTGGGCTAGCTGGGAAATCCTGTGCCCTCAGCTAGCTGGGCTAGCTGAGAATAGTAGTCCACCATCCAAAACAGAAATGCTTTTAAACTACTGGGTCTTTGGGGAGAGGTACTGCAGGCCTCAGGCCCAGTAGCAGCAAGCAACCAGAGCCTGCTTTTGGACTCATTCAGAGTGGGTCCTTCTAGGCTATAGAAGAGCATGTGACATTAATTTACTTCAGTATTAAGAAGTTTGTGCAGGAGGAAATAAGTTTTGAGCAGGAGGAGAAGAAATTCTAAGACCATCACTTTTACATGGTCAAAAATGATGTCTTCATCTTTTACACGGTGAATGATGGGGAATTCTTTGAAGAAATAGTCTGCGGGAGTGATGCAGAGGAGGAGCAACAGTCTGCATGGAGATGCAGGAGGAGATTCATACTCAGTATAAATGCACATCCAATCTTTTGGCTGATATGACGGCAATAAAAGATTCTATAGGCATTCCATATCCCTATTCCCTATACAAGTTGTACCCCCCAATAAAACAACAAAAAACAAAACCAGCAAAAGACTGTTCATGGTCTCTGTTATGCCGCGTACACACAACCGTTTTTTCCGTCAGAATAAACTCTGACGGTCTTTCCGACGGAGTTCTGATGGAGTTCCGCTGAAACGGACTTGCCTACACACGATCACACTAAAGTCCGTTCGTTTAGAACGCGATGGCGTACGACGGGGACTAGAAAAAGGAAGTTCAATAGCCAGTAGCCAATAGCTCCCCTTGCGTCGTTTTTGGTCCGTCGGAATAGCATACAGACGAACAGTTTTCCGGATAGGAATTGATTCCGTCGGAAAGATTTAAACATGTTCTATATCTAGGTCCGTCAGAATTTTTGAAAAAAAAAAGTCAGATGAAGCCCACACACCATCGACTATCCGATGAAATGATTCCTTCGGACCTTTTCTGACGGAAAGTCCGGTCATGTGTACGCGGCATAAGTGATGTATGAAGTCTGGCAGCGGGGTGAATTGGTGGATTGTTTGTTTCTAGCGGCAACTACATCGCTACAGAAGGTTTCCTTTAAAAAATACATTCTAATTGCTTTTTATACTGTTCTTTATAAATCATGATTGCACGACATTACTCAGCCTTATCAAATAAGTCTGATAGAATTTGGCTTGGAGTGGAGTTAAATTTGAATTAACGATGGATGTCTGGATGGATTTGTTTCTAAAACATAATGAATGGAAACATGAATAACAAAACCATAAATTAAAAATTGATTGCTGGCAGTTAATGGACCCACAATGGTTCAATATACTCTAGAAGTACATATGCAAAGTTGCCAAATGCTTTTAAAACACAGAAAATACCTAAGTGACTGCAGGTTTTCAGATGTTAATAAGCTATAAAGTACTTATTGCCTTATTTAAAACCATCTCTCAGATCAATTACATTTTTACAGCCCATGTTGTCCATCGCTGGTCTAATAGCACACATAGAAGTGCTGCATATCAGAGCAAGGCATGTGGAATTACCCCTCATTCGGAGCTGTGTGCTGTTGCTAATCGCATTCTTTGATGAAGCAGCTTTCTGTAGCCTGCAGCTGGGAAGCTTTGATAGATACCCATCATTATTATTCTCCCTGATGTCATTACTAGCTGGCAGGAGGTGGTGAAGCACATTGCTGCACATCACATAATATGTGTAGAGCCTTGAAGCAGAGCAGAGGTCACAGATAACAGAAGCAGTGGATGCAGGAAGGATGCAGGGTACAGCATAGAGAAAGTGAGAAGGAAGCGTACACACTGCAGTCTTCCATTCACCGCCAAACAGCAACGACCAAATCGAAATCACCTCTTGTCTCAGCAGCAGCCACTGGATCCTAATCCCTCCCAAATGTAAGTAAATCTTTGTCTAATCACAGGATGCTGCACAGAGCACAGCTCCATCCATTACAGAAGAAAGAAGACATACATCTTTACATTTGCATGCTGAATAATGAATGTGCAACACAAAGCTGCTGTAAACTCTCTCCTTTGTTGACTAATCACATAGCAAAAAATGATAATTGATGTGTTTTATACTAGGGAAGTGTTGTCAAAATTTTAACCTATTTCATTGCAATTTTTTACACTCATTTCCCAAGTCTTGCTTGCAAGGTGAATTCACCCAACAGCATGACCTTGCTCCATTGTCAGACTTATGTACCATGGTGGTGCAAAGGGCAGTGACCTCCAAGCTGCAAATCTCACTTAAGCTATAGGATATCTGCACATTCACCAACACATTGCCATGTTGTTGGCACTCAGCACAATGTTCCCTCCAACGTATTAGCAGTGCACACCTGGTCACTAATCAGTTCCCTTTTTTTGGCAGAAAGAAGCACAATAGACACTCATTTTCAGAGATTTTCAGATTGGAAACCCTATGTAAAATAAACAGCTTTCATTGTGCATTTCCTGCAGTCTAGACATGAATTCTTGTCTTGCAGGTGTTAACAAAATTTACATGGGATGGATTACTGTTTGTTATATTTTTTACGTTGTTTAGGCTATAGATGGTATGTTTCCAAATTTGTACATAGGTTTAAGTATTTGAGAGCAAATCTCTTTTATAACAACATAAGTTTCCTTCAATTTAGCTAGTTTCCATTAGATGATAGCATAACAGGAAGATACAGCAAGCTATCCCTTACTACTTGAGTTATATCTTCTGCTTTCTGGGTGGACTTCCAAAAACACCTACAGACAGTGAAAAGAACAGTTTGGGTAATTCCAGCTAAATGCTAGATCAATGCCGCGTACACACGGTCGGAATTTCCGTCAACAAATGATCGATGTGAGCTTGTCGTCGGAAAATCCGACCGTGTGTATGCTCCATCGGACATTTGCTGTCGGAATTTCCGACAACAAATGTTTGAGAGCTGGTTCAACAAAACTTGTTGTCGGAAATTCCGAGTATGTGTACACAATTTCGACGCACAAAATTCCACGCATGCTCGGAATCAAGCAGAAGATTAGCACTGGCTATTGAACTTCATTTTTCTCGGCTCGTCGTACGTGTGTGTACGTCATTGCGTTCTTGACGTTCGGAATTTCCGACGATATTTGTGTGACCGTGTGTATGCAAGACAAGTTTGAGCCAACATCCGTCGGAAATAAATCCACAGTTTTGTTGTTGGAATGTCCGATCCTCTGTATGCGGCATTATTTTGGGTTTCTGGACTGATTTTAGATGCCATCTTCTGCCAGCAAAAAAGAACACAATGGTTGATTTCCAGACAAACCAATATTTATTTTGAGTTTCTAGACTGATGTCAGATGTCATCTACTTTTAGCAAAAAAGACACATTTGTCGATTTATGGTTCAGTGCATGATCTTATTCTGGTATTCTGGACAGGTTTTAGATGTCATCTGCTGCCATTGAAAAGAACACACTGGTCGATTTCCAGTTAGGTACTTAAATTTAGTGATTTTGATCTCAATCACCGAAATATAGAAATCATCCTGGAAGCAGGAAGATAATTAGACCAATGCCATTGGTTTTAATCGTTCGGGTATGGTTATTTGTGATTATTTATTATCCATACATTGTAAAGTGCTGCTCAAACTGTTGGCGCTTTATAAATCCTGTATAATAATACAGCACTTTTGGATTTATTTCCTTTAGTTTGCTTTACACAGGCTGAGTGAGCATGCATTATCCACCCACTAGGAGGTGTGGGAATGCTACAGATGTCAAATGTATTTCAGTAAACCAGATAGCATGTCTTTTCCACAATGTCATATGACATTGTAGTTTATCAGAAGAAGCGTTCTCTTTGAAAGAAATACCTTCTACAACTTTTCCAGAGACAATTTTGGATACTTCACTTTCTGTGCAACAAACTGTCACAAGGACTAAGCCCAGGTTTACACTGCTCCCACATGAAAGTGGTGCAACTTCCGATACCACTTTGCCCTGGAACTTCAGTCCAACTTTGATCCTAGTTAATGTGACTTCTTACACTCTATGGCATTGAAGTTGGTCAAAAGTAGTGCAGGAACCTTTTCTAAAGTTGGAACGACTTGTATCAGATCAGTTGAGACAATGTTCTGCCGAGAAAGTTCCTCTCGGCGGATAAGGACCCCCCTCTACTGCGCAGGCGCAGCGCCTGTGCAGTAGGAGCCGGCGGAAATAGCCGAAGCGAAATAGAGAAGAAATCAGCTGTACACGGCGCCTGTAAGAGGGCCCCTTGCGGGCTCACTTCGCTCGCCACGCTTCGGGCACGGCCTCGCTTTGCTCTGCACTTTTTTATTCCCCCTCTAGGTCCACTTGGATGGTGGGGCTTCAGCCTGGACCCAGGGCGCAAGCGCCGTGTACAGCTGATTGAAGATTTTCATCTTCCGCTATTTTTGGCGGCTCATGGTCATTCGTACTGCGCAAGCGCAGCGCTTGCGCAGTACAGGGAGGACCTTATCCGTCGAGGGAACTTTCTCGGCAAGACACCGGCTCTCATAGGGAAACTTGAATTTGACGTGTCATGCGACGTGTGCTCTCACAAGTCGGATCCCATGTCGCACCAGTGTGAACTGGGCCTAATAGTGGGAGTAGAATAGAGACATGGACAATAAAAACTTCACATGGGTCCTAAATCTACCTTTCTCCATCCAAATCTACCAAGCAAGTTTTGTCTGGAGCTTTTTCTTGTTTTTTTTTCATATGCAATACTGGTCTTAAAAACATGAAAGGAGTACAGTGGATGAGACCCATGTTGGCCATTTATGGTGTCGTTTGATTAAAGGTCATAAATGATTCCTTTAAAGGCATATTGGCCCTTAGGCCCCTTTCACACGTGCGGACCGTATGTCCGTATTTCATCCATCCGTTTTCGGATGAAATACGGACATACATGCATCCCTATGGGATAGCGGGTGTCAGCGGATGTACATCCGCTAACACCCGATGTTGTCCGGCTCCGCTCTCGTCCGATTCTGCGGACGGAAGAAAATCCTATTTTTCTATCCGTCTGCAGAGCGGATCGGATGAACACGGACAGACGGTCCGTGTTCCTCCGATCCCCCATAGGGGAGAGCAGAGATCGGACAGGGCGGTCCCTGCACAGTGTGCGGGTCCCGCCCTGTCATCTGCCTGCTCAGCTGGGGAAAGCGGAGCGATCCCCGCTGAGCAGCGGATAAACACGGGGCGGATCAACACGGATCCGTCCCGTGTGAAAGGGGCCTAAGTGTAAAGGCGTGTTTGACCCCTAGGGGTCACATAAAGGAGGTGAGCGGCCATTGTATGTGGTGGTGGAAACACTCAGGATATAGTTTTTGTTAGAAGAACCATCACTGTGGAGGATTTCTCATTATTGATTATTGGACTTTTTCTTTGTATATTTTTTTATTTATATTTTCTCACTGGAAAGTTTGTATTTTGGTATATTATTTATTGCAGTATCATCATTTTATAGATCTCATACAGTTTTTTTTTTAGACTTTTTTGCATTATTATTTTTATATTCTTTATTGGTATTTTCACTGGAAAGTTGTATTTTGGTATATTATTATTGTATATATTGATACCTAATAACTCCACTTTTGTTGAGAAAAAAACATTCCCCTCTGGGTGATCTATGTACATTACACGGGGAATTTTTATACACAAATTTTTTGATTGTGCTCCCTTAAAATATTGCCATTCAGTAGATACCAGTGGGCTCAGTAACCTACTCTATTTATTCAATCTCTGCATCTAAGTTTGGTGAACCCTCTCACCTGCCCTGTCCATTATGAAGAGTCTTCTCCGTCACTGCTGTATTATAAACAATGGAAATTCTTGGCTTCTCCAAACCCTCTCCAGTACATTTCTAAATTGTTTAACCACTTCCCGCCCGCCGTATGCAGAATGACGTCCGGGAAGTGGTTGTGTTATCCTGACTGGGCGTCATATGACAGCCAGCAGAATAACATGCCGGCACGCGTCTGCGGGGGCGCATAGCGTGGTGATCGCGAGTGCGGCGTGTCCCCGCATCTACGATCGTGATAAGAAGCCTCTGTCTTACCACGTGATCAGCTGTGACCAATCACAGTTGATCATCGCGAGAACCAGGTAAACAGAATTTCTCGCGCTGACAGGGAGAGCCGATCGGAGCCAATCGGCAGCTCTCCCTGTGAGAGGGGGGGGTCTGTGCTGATAATCAGCACATTGATTATCAGCACAGCCCCCTCAGATGTGCCACAACACCTCAGATGTGCCCCCTCAGCTGTCAGTCAGTGCCCCAATTAAAACACAGCTCGCAGTGCCCATCAAAGTGCCAATCAGCGCCCATATCAGTGCTAATCAGTGCCCACCACAGTGCCAGTCAGTGCCCATCTCCGTGCCCAGCAGTAAAACCTGCCAGTACCTCAACATTAGTGCTGCTCATCAGTGCCACCTGTCAGTGCCAATCAGTACCGCCTATCTGCCTATCAGTGCTGCCTGTCAGTGCCCATCACAGCCGCCTGTCAGTGCCCATCACAGCCGCCTGTCAGTGCTCATCAGTGCTGCATATCAGTGCCGCCTATTGGTGCCCATCAGTGCTGCATATCAGTGCCGCCTATTGGTGCCCATCAGTGCTGCATATCAGTGCCCATTAATTCTATATATCAGTGCATCCTCATTAGTGCCGCCTCATCAGTGCCACCTCATCAGTGCCCGTCAGTGAAGGAGAAAACAAAATTTTATAACTGAATCGAAGAAAAACTTTTTTTTTTTTTAATTTTGTTCTTTTTTAGTTTGTTTAGCAAAAAATAAAAACCGCAGAGGTGATCAAATGACACCCAAAGAAAGCTCTATTTGTGGGAACAAAATTATAAAAATATTGTTTTTGTACAGTGTAGTATGACCGCGCAATTGTCATTCAAAGTGTGACAGCGCTGAAAGTTGAAAATTGTCCTGGGCGAAAAGGGGCGAAAGCGTCTGGTATTGAAGTAGTTAACCTCCCTGACGGTATTCCCGAGTGTGGCTCGGGGTTAAATTTCAGTACCATTAGCGGTAACCCCGAGCCACACTCGGGATTACATCTCAGGACCCTGGTGCAGGTTACTTACCTTGTCCCCAGGATCCTGCGATGTCCCCCCGCGGTGTCTGCGGGCTCTGTCCTCCTCCGAAGCCTCTCTGTGCCAGGCTCCGTTCCCTGCAAGTGTCGCGACCCACGGGGGCGGAGCCTGGCGGCAAATTCAAATACTGTAAAAATCATTACACATACAGTACTGTAATCTTACAGATTACAGTACTGTATGAAATTATTTCACATCCCTTTTGTCCCCAATGCTTTAGCCCATGCCCTGCATGCAGTTTTATATTATATATACTGTTCTTTCTGCCTGGAAACTGGAGATTGTCCATAGCAACCAAAATGTGTCCCTTTACGTCAAAAGTGGCTTTAGACCAGCTAGGAAACAGCGATAGTAAATTAGAACACTTGCAGAATTGAGCGATAGTGAATTGTGGGGAAATTTATTTTATTATTATTATATTATTATGTTTTTAAATTATTTTTAAATTTATTTATTATATTATAATTTATGATTTTGTGTTTCAAACTTTATCATACCTGGGATATCTACTAGACTCTTGGTGGACAGATGTGTGTTATTGCTAAGAATTACAGGCCTGCAATATAAAACGCCAAATTTCTATGCAAAATAATTGTACCGCTTTGAGACACAAAAATCTGAAATAATCATACCGCCAGGGAGGTTAAGAAGGCAAGATGGGAACTCCGGCAGGGAGAACCAGTGAAATATTTTTTCCTATCAGCATTAGTTAAAACTGAAATATCTGCTTTGGGTTTAATCATCTTTATGTCTTTTGAATTCTAAATGAGGAAATTATTTTTTCATGCCTCTTAAATTTAATATAGCCTTTAAAGCTGTCAAGGTTGTTATAGCACAGAGGGTTATAATCAATCAAGAATTGCAATAAAATACCATAGTATCTTGAAAGTCAAGTCAAACAAACAAATCAGTAACAGTTACTTACAGCTCCACACATTGCAAACTTTGTGATTTGCCTTTGGTACAAATATATTTATCTACACTGTCTAAAAAGCTGTTTGCATTTGATTTAGAAGGTACAGTGGGGATGGAAAGTAATCAGACCCCCTTACATTTTTCACTCTTTGTTATGTTGCAGCCATTTGCTAAAATCATTTAAGTTCATTTTTTTCCTCATTAATGTACACACAGCACCCCATATTGACAGAAAAACACAGAATTGTTGACATTTTTGCAGATTTATTAAAAAAGAAAAACTGAAATATCACATGGTCCTAAGTATTCAGACCCTTTGCTCAGTATTTAGTAGAAGCACCCTTTTGATCTAATACAGCCATGAGTCTTTTTGGGAAAGATGCAACAAGTTTTTCACATCTGGATTTGGGGATCCTCTGCCATTCCTCCTTGCAGATCCTCTCCAGTTCTGTCAGGTTGGACGGTAAACGTTGGTGGACAGCCATTTTTAGGTCTCTCCAGAGATGCTCAATTGGGTTTAAGTCGGGGCTCTGGCTGGGCCATTCAAGAATAGTCACGGAGTTGTTGTGAAGCCACTCCTTCATTATTTTAGTTGTGTGCTTAGGGTCATTGTCTTGTTGGAAGGTAAACCTTCGGCCCAGTCTGAGGTCCTGACACTCTGGAGAAGCTTTTCGTCCAGGATATCCCTGTGCTTGGCCGCATTCATCTTTCCCTCAATTGCAACCAGTCGTCCTGTCCCTGCAGCTGAAAAACACCCCCACAGTATGATGCTGCCACCACCATGCTTTACTGTTGGGACTGTATTGGACAGGTGATGAGCAGTGCCTGGTTTTCTCCACACATACCGCTTAGAATTAAGGCCAAAAAGTTCTATCTTGGTCTCCTCAGACCAGAGAATCTTATTTCTCACCATCTTGGAGTCCTTTAGGTGTTTTTTAGCAAACTCCATGCGGGCTTTCATGTGTCTTGCACTAAGGAGAGGCTTCCATCGGGCCACTCTGCCATAAAGCCCGACTGATGGAGGGCTGCAGTGATGGTTGAGTTTCTACAACTTTCTCCCATCTCCCGACTGCATCTCTGGAGCTCAGCCACAGTGATCATTGGCTTCTTCTTTAGCTCTCTCACCAAGGCTCTTCTCCCCCGATAGCTCAGTTTGGCCGGACGGCCAGCTCTAGGAAGGGTTCTGGTTGTCCCAAACTTCTTCCATTTAAGGATTATGGAGGCCACTGTGCTCTTAGGAACCTTAAGTGCAGCAGAAATTTTTTTGTAACCTTGGCCAAATCTGTGCCTTGCCACAATTCTGTCTAAGCTCTTCAGGCAGTTCCTTTGACCTCATGATTCTCATTTGCTCTGACATGCACTGTGAGCTGTAAGGTCTTATATAGACAGGTGTGTGGCTTTCCTAATCAAGTCCAATCAGTATAATCAAACACAGCTGGACTAAAATGAAGGTGTAGAACCATCTCAAGGATGATCAGAAGAAATGGACAGCACCTGAGTTAAATATATGAGTGTCACAGCACAGGGTATGAATACTTAGGACCATGTGATATTTCAGTTTTTCTTTTTTAATAAAAAATGTCAACAATTCTGTGTTTTTCTGTCAATATGGGGTGCTGTGTACATTAATGAGGAAAAAAATGAACTTAAATGATTTTAGCAAATGGCTGCAATATAACAAAGAGTGAAAAATTTAAGGGGGTCTGAATACTTTCCGGCCCCACTGTATATCCTAACAATACCTTGAAGGACCACTATCATACATTTTTTTGCATATAACTATATGTGGCTGGTACTATTCAGTAAATGAATTATTTCATGTGGCTTTATTTATATTTTTTTTCAACATTGACATGCAGACCATGTTGCAAGTGTCTGAGACTGGACAAGTGGTAACACTGCTAGGCTTAGTTATTATAATTCCCTTTTGTGACAGTTTTATACTTGGTTCCAATCTCTCTCACTATCACTTTTGATGAAGTTTTGAAAACCCCCCCTAGCATTTCTGGCCGTGTCCATCATTGGTAAGGGCAGATGAACAAATGATTCATGTAGCATTTACTTCCTGGAATCCATCTGCCTTTAGCTCAGGCCTGCAGGCAGGATGGCGTGCTTAGTTGAGCAAACCTCTCTTTCACTCCTTAACCACTTGCCGACCAGCCGCCTTCATTATACTTCGCAGGCCAGCACAATCCCGCGAGCCGTCGTAGCTATACGTCAGCTCCTTTAAGCGAGATAGCTGCACTGCGGGGGTGCCAAAGCTCGTGACCGGCGGTCGCAATGACCGCCGGCCACGAGCGATTGCGGGCACGAGAGGCAGAACAGGGACATGTGTGTAAACACACAAATCCCTGTTCTGTTACATAGTTACATAGTTATTCAGGTTGAAAAAAGACAGTCCATCCAGTTCAACTTTAAAAACAATAAATAAATAAAATAAAAAATATCGTACAATCCAATATACCCAATTTTATACCCACAGTTGATCCAGAGGAAGGCAAAAAAAACCCCAGCAGAGCATGCTTCAATTTGCTACAGCAGGGGAAAAATACCTTCCTGATCCCCCAAGAGGCAATCGGATTTTCCCTGGATCAACTTTACCTATAAATGTTAGTACCCAGTTATATTATGTACATGTTATGTACATTTAGGAAAGTATCCAGGCCTTTCTTAAAGCAATCTACTGAGCTGGCCAGAACCACCTCTGGCGGGAGTCTATTCCACATTTTCACAGCTCTTACTGTGAAGAAACCTTTCCGTATTTGGAGATGAAATCTCTTTTCCTCTACACGTAAAGAGTGCCCCTGTGTCCTCTGGGTTGACCGTAAAGAGAATAACTCAACACCAAGTTCACCATAGGGACCCCTTATATATTTGAACATGTTGATCATATCCCCCCTTATTCTCCTCTTCTCAAGAGAGCATAAATTCAGTTCCTCTAATCTTTCCTCATACCTGAGCTCTTTCATGCCTCTTATCAGTTTGGTTGCCCTTCTCTGCACTTCCAGTTCCCCGATATCCTTTTAGAGAACTGGTGACCAAAATATTCCAGATAAGGTCTTACTAATGATTTGTAGAGGGGCAAAATGATATCTCTCTCTCTGGAGTCCATACCTCTCTCTTAATACAAGAAAGGACTTTGCTCGCTTTGTAAACTGCAGCTTGGCATTGCATGCTATTATTGAGCTTATGATCTACCAAAACCCCCAGATCCTTCTCCACCACGGATTCCCCCAGTTGTACTCCCCCTAGCATGTATGATGCATAAATATTCTTAGCCCCCAAGTGCATAACTTTACATGTCTCAACATTAAGGCCTCATGCACACGGCTGTTTTTACAGCCTCTTTTTTGAGCGTTTTTTGCAGCTTGAAAAGGCCTGTCTATGTTAGTCTATGGCTTCATGCCCACCTAGGCGTTTTTGAGCTGCAAATGGCATAGGCGTTTTTAAGCTGTAAAAAAAACCCAGGACCAGTGGGTTCTGAGAGACGTTTTTCAGCTGTAAAAACGCTCTAACGCTGATAAACGCTCAAAAACGTCATTCACCAACGTTTTTTAACGCATTGATCCATTGAAAAAAAAAAAAAAAAAGAAAAGAAAAAACGCTAAAAAACGCTAACACGGAAAAACGCTCAAAAACACTCAAAAACGCTAAAAAACGCTATTGCAAAACGTTGAAAAAAGCTGAAAAAAAGTTTTAAAAAATCACTGCAAAGATATTGGCATTTTCATAATGTTATTTTAACATCCCGTGTGCATGAGGCCTTAACCTCATCTGCCACATAGTCACCCAATTAGACAGTGCATTGAGGCCAGTTTGGAGACATCCTGTAAGGGCGTTATTCCACTGCATAACTTGGTGTCATCTGCAACTTCTATCCATTTACAAACTGATATTTCCAAGCCTGTAGACTTTACCTTACACATGAGCCGCGTGTGGGGAACTGTGTCGAACGCTTTTGCAAAATCCAAGTATACCACGTCCACCGCCACCCCTCTGTCCAAGGTTTTACTTACCTCCTCATAAAAAGAAATCAGGTTTGTCTGACAACTTCTGTCTTTCATGAATCCATGATGTCTGTTGCTTAAAATGTGTTTTTCCAGCAAGAACTTGTCTATGTGGTCTTTTATTAAACTTTCCAGTATCTTCTGAGAGGAGATGCAGATCGTGAGTTCCTAATAGCTAGGAACCACGATCTGTCATCTCCTATAGTCAGTCCCCTACCGCTACAGTTAGAACACGCAGTCAGGGAACACAGTTAACCCCTTGATCGCCCCCTAGCGTTAACCCCTTCCCTGCCAGTGACATTTGTACAGTAATATGTGCATTATTATAGCACTGATCGCTGTATAATTGTCAATCGTCCCAAAAATGTGTCAAAAGTGTCCAATGTGTCTGCCATAATGTCACAGTCATGATAAAAATCGCAGATCACCGACATTACTGGTAAAAAAAATTATAATAATAAAAATGCCATAAATCTATCTCCTATTTTGTAGACGCTATAACTTTTGCGCAAACCAATCAATATACGCTTATTGTGATTTTTATTACCAAAAATATGTAGAAGAATACATATTGGCCTAAACTGAGAAAAAATTAGCTTTTTTAAAAATAAATTGGGGATATTTATTATAGCAAAAAGTACAAAATATTGTGTTTTTTTCTAAATTGTCGCTCTTTTTTTTTTTATAGTGCAAAAAATAAAAACCACAGAGATGATTAAATACCACCAATAGAAAGCTCTATTTGTGGGAAAAAAAGGGGCGTCAATTTTGTTTGGGTACAGCATCGCACGACGCAGGCGCAATTGTCAGTTAAAGCGATGTAGTGCCGTATCGCAAAAAGTGCTCTGGTAATTGAGCAGCCAAATCTTCCGGGGGGGAAGTGGTTAACCCAATCACCAAATTGTGCTCTGTTCCCTGGTAAAAAAAAAAGAATTGTGCCCATTAATGAAATTGAAGGTGAATTATATTCCCATTTTGCTTGTCGGTGCAATCTATCCCAAACTCGGAATACATTTCTAGTTAAGTTCGGGGGGTTTTCCATTTAGTGTTTTAGTGTAAGTAAACCCTCCTATCGTTTTCAGCCAAGGAAGTTGCCATCTTTGCCTCGGTTTAATCTACAACTGCCATGATGCTGCACATGTGATCAGTTATTACACCAGCCATTGGATGGTTTGACAGTTTTGTTGAGAGCACAACCAATAGGAGTGTTACATTTCCGGCATGTGTCGGAAATGAAACTGGTAAATGGATGGGTTTACTTCCGCTTTAAGACTGCTGGGATGTATGACATAATTTGCCTAGGCCTGAAACCAGGAAGTAACAAAATAAATGTAAAAAATAGTTACGGTAAAACAAGGAAATATGATATACTTTCCTATCTATTTACTAATGCTAGCAGCATAAGGATTACAAATAGTTAATGTTATTGAGAGAGTGAAGATCCACTTTAAGGATCTTGAAAAAAAAAAAACAACACAGTTGAGTATTGTTCGTATTCAACTGTATTGTTGTAAGTGTGCTAATACAGCTCCAGGCTCCTTCAGAAAAAAATAAAAGTCAGCAGCTACAAATACTGTAGCTGCTCATTTTTAATATTAGGGCACTTACATATCCAGGAATCCAGCGGTGTCCTCACCCAAGCCGATTTCTCAATCGGCTATCAGGTGCTGCTGCCGCTATTTTGTGTTAGGGAAACTGGCAGTGAAGCCCTGCGGTTTCACAGCCGGTTTCCTACTACCCATGCGCGAAGCACGCTCAGCTTTGTGAATCGGCTGGCTGTGGGGGCAGGTGGGGGGGGTGAACTTCCGGCTCAGTTCGAGGCGAAGAAATGAGCCGGAAGTGGGAGCGGGTACCTGTCAAAACCAGCTTCCTGCTCCCCCCCCCAAAAGGTGCCTATTGTGGCAGCGGAGGGGGGGAGGAGGCAGACAAGCGGAGCTTCCCCTTTTGGGTGGAGCACAAACATACATACAACTACAATATTTGTATTGTAGGGAGGTCCATATAAATGCAACCCTGGGTAACAACATATATTACAGATGAACTGCTGAGGCTATCCAAGATGCATTACAAATCAGCTAGTCATAAAATTAATTACATTTACTTTATTTGACTTGTATATAATTTTCTCGTGATCACCTCCAGATTGAACAAGGCTTTTAACTGCCACTAGGACTACAGCCTCTTGCCTTTCTGTGCATTGCAGCATCCCCATTCCGTTTCCAGGTAGTGGTGGTGGCATATCAAAGGTGCAGATAATCTCAACAGACCCCAAGTTTGGTTTTGCATGGTCTGATTTCTGCTACAGATTAGTCTATCTAAGGCATTGTTAGTGGGCCTCCTAGAGGTTAGGAAATGAGTACATGCTAGGAAGCAAAGTGTATGCCTGGTGTAGCAATATTGACTATAATTGCAATGAACAGCTATTCCCTGCCCTATCTGTGTACTATATTATCCCTCTAGTGCCCAGCGTTATCAAACTGACATCATGTTTGTGAGACCAACCAAAGGGATTGTGGGATTGCTAGTTCCAACAGACGGATGTTCCCCTTCATGACTATGCATCCAGACTACATATCCCAGGAATCTTTGCTACCACCAGGGACATTGCTGGGAGGAACTATAAAAGAAACCAGAGACCCGCCTCGCGCTATCTTCCTCCTGGGCCTCATGTGTGAAGGACCTCTCCATGCAGGGAGAGTGAGGTCAAGGCCTACCACGCGGTCCACAGCATTCCTACCTGATCGAGAAGGGATCCAGCAATGCCTGCTGTTTATTGGACATCTGTTCAGCACCATCTCCACAGTGCAGCTACTCACGCTTCGTGCTCCGTGAGGGGGATCATCACAAATGGATCTGCAGCCAGATTGTCCATTCGGAAGTCGCTAGCTGGAAGGCGTTAAATCGGCCTGGTTGTTGGTGAGAGGGCCATTGCCCATCTTTACAAACCTTTCCTTTGTTTCATTGGGACACTGTGCACAGACAGCTTTACCTTGGGAACACTTCACTGCAAATTCATTTGAACACTGTACATAATTCTCTTTAGCTACAGTCATCACAAGATATACTACCACTCTGTTACTACACCCTATTGGATACAATTAATGAGCTCCGACTGCTGGTGAAGACCATCAGATCTGCAATGGGGACATTCTATCATTGCTACTTAATGGGCCCTTACACCATCCATGTTTAGCTGCATCTCTCTTTAGGATCAGAGGTTAAACAGACAGGCCTGGGTTTCTCTTTCTAGAAGTACTGTCGGTATTGCTGCTTAACCACTTCAATACTGCCCATTGTCATATGACGTCCGCAGATGGGATCCCCCATCCTGGGCGGGTGTCATATGAGGTCCTCAGCTTCCCAGCAGTATGGGGTACGTGCACACTCCGCTGTGTCAACGAGGAGCCGATGCGTGTGCCCGGCGACTGCGATGTCCGCCGGGCACTTGCGATCACTCGTGACAGATCAGGAACGTGGATTTGTGTGTGTTAACTCCTTCCCTGCCAGTGACATTTATACAGTAAGCAGTGCATATTTATAGCACTGATCGCTGTATAAATGTCAATGGTCCCAAAATAGTGTCAAAAGTGTCTGATATGTCTGCCGCAATGTCACAGTCATGATAAAAATCGCAGATCGCCGCCATTATGAGTAAAAAATATAATAATAATAAAAAGGTCATAAATCTATCCCCTATTTTGTAGGCGCTAAAACTTTTGCGCAAACCAATCAATATACGCTTATTGCGAATTTTTTTTAACAAAAATATGTAGAAAAATACGTATCAGCCTAAACTGAGAAAAAAATGCGTAAAATAAAAATAAAAATTTGGGATATTTATAAGAGCCCTTGCACACTGGGGCGGTTTGCAGGCGCTATTGCGCTAATAATACCGCCTGCAAACCGCCCCGAAAGTGCCGCTGCTTTCATTCCAGTGTGAAAGCCCCGAGGGCTTGCACACTGGAGCGATGCGCTGGCAGGACGGTAAAAAAAGAGGTGTGTATACCGCTCCTTTACCGCTCCTGCCCATTGAAATCAATGGGACGGCGCGGCTATACCGCCGGCAATGCGCCTCTGCAGAGGCGCTTTGTGGTGGTATTTAACCCCTTCTCGGCCGCTAGCGGGGGGTAAAACCGCCCCACTATTGGCCGCATACCGGCGGTAAAACGCCGCTAATAATAGCAGCGTTTTACCGCCGACGCCGCCCCCCGCCCCAGTGTGCAAGGGCTCTTATAGCAAAAAGTAAAAAATATTTCAAGCTTGTTGCTCTTTTTTTGTTTATAGCGCAAAAAATAAAAACCGCAGATGTGATCAAATACCAACAAAAGAAAGCTCTATTTGTGGGGAAAAAAAGAACATACATTTTGTACAGTGGGTACAGTGTTGCATGACCGCTTAATCGTCATTCAAAATGTTACAGCGCTGAAAGCTGAAAATTGGCCTGGGCAGGAAGGGGGTGAAAATGCCCTGTATTAAAGTGGTTAACTTGTTTATCCTTTCAGGTTATGCCAAAGTGGTATTCTACTGTACATAGGTGTATATAATATTCTGTTGTTGCCTTCTGTCTCAATTGACATTTCTTAAGTGGCCATTCGACTGAGTTTGAGCTGCTATGCCAAACTCAGTTGAACAACTACCTCTTTGTACAATCACACCTTAACTGAAGTAATCCAGTAAATGTTAATAGAATATAAACACATTGAGTGTTGTCTTATTATTTAAAGGTATTGCAATGATGTCTGAATCCTGATTGTCAGGTGGGTTAGAAGGTTCACTGGGTCATGGCGATGCAGATGAGCAGGTAAATCTAAGCAGTCCCCTAGGGGGCCATGCTACACTGGCATATGTGGAACACCACCTGGCATTCCTGTATGAGAGTCTGATGGTGTCCCAAGTATGTTACTGGAACGTTTGTTAAAGGCATCTTTTATTAGAACAGATTTTTTCTGTTATTTTCTTCAGCCCCTTTCTTATTATCTTATAAAGGTAAAGAAGCTAAAAATGAACCTGCACTTTGGCCATACCTGTCAAAATAACAGGTTCACTTTAATTCTGGCCTCCAGTAAAACTCCTACTTACCTTCCTCTCACTCCCTTGTTGCTCTGTCCACCAATGGGAGCAATGAGAAGTAGCCCAGGGTAAGTTGTGTCTTGGTAATTACTCATTGCAGATTCCCCAATCATTAGGCACCAGAGATGCCATAAAAGAGAAGAGTGAATCATTTGTCCCATCTCCCCCCAACCTCCGTCATACCCAGAAGTATCAGTGATGGGAAGGTGAGTATAACTTTCTGCAGGAGATGGCATTAGAGTGATCTATTTGTTTTGTCCTGCATGGGCAAAGAACAGGTTCACTTGAATGGTGGATTTAAATTAAAGAGGCTGAGAGAAAAAACTGGAAGAATTTGTATTACATATAACACAGGTGCAAAACCTTTTTTTTGGGGGGGGGGGGGGGGGCAAGATTATAAACTATAAAATGTATTTGGATGCAGAAAACATAACAATAAGGCTAGGTATACTAAAGCTGGTCATACACTCATAGCTTTCTTTTATTCAGACTGCGGGTGCGAAAACGGCATGGATGGACAAATCTCCCCCTGTGGCTATTGTATTCTGACAGCCATTGTCTCCTGCTGTCAGAATACCCAAACATCTGCATCTGATTGTATACAGGCGCTGTTCGACTGGCAATTTTTCTTCCAGCTTCTTTGATTTTTCTATCGAAGGATGTCGGGCAGATTAGTGCTGACAGAGACAATCACTGATCAAATTTTGGCAAGTTCATTAAGATCCAGTTGAAATGTGCTTAGTACATGGCCAGCTTTAGCTAAATTTCAGCTTGCTCTAGGGAAGGTTAGAAAATAGAAGGTAAAAAAAAACTGATTGCTACAGGCAACACGGATGGTTTATTTCCTTTGGTCTAAACCCAGAGAAGCTGAACTGCTGAATCTTGTCTATTTTGGCTGAGGGGGACAAGCTTCTCATTATAAGCAGACTAATCCTTTAGGTTTTCTTATGATACTTGGGATCTTTCGAAATGTGAAGAGTGAACATATGGATGTTTATGATGTATCCCCTGAAGCTGTTTGGGCGGCTGTCTGCCTGTACTGCAATGCCGACATCACCAGAGACTTGGGATAAGGAATACGCTACAAGAAGCACAGAATAATATGATGTGTCAAGCTCTAATGCGAATAATGAAAACCCAAGGCCCAAGAACAGGGATTTCATAAAGGGGGATCAAAGCTACCCCGAGTGCGAGAGAAGCAATGTTATAGTTGTGGTGAAATTGGACACTGAATGCCCAAAGGCTGGAATCAGTCCCCAACTACTCACTGAAGTTCTAAAAGCCTTACAGAAGCTGCTCTTTCAAAAGCTGGCGGGAAACTCCAAGGGATCTCAGTGAAGGAGCTAGTTGAGAGTTCCAAGGGAAAACTGCTCTCCAAAGCTAAGAAGAAAAAACAGAAGTTGTCTACTACCCTCCCCCCGCCTGTTAAAAAAAACAAAAACCCTCAGGGGGGGAAAGACAGATGTGAGAAATCAATGCACACCCTTCTGACCACGTTATTAAACCGACTCCACCACACTCAAAGAAGCAGATTAGGGCCCAGACTAAAGAGTCACCAGCCAGAAATCTGCCAAAGAACGGGCCTTCTCTGATAGTCTCAATACAAGTGGAAGGTATCTCTAACTCAAGCTTTGTTGGATACAGAAGTTCAAGTGACTTTGCTGTATCGGGACTTCTATAACAAGTACCTAAAGCACATCCCTTTGTGTAAACTCAAAGAGTTGGAGATTTGGGGGATAGGTACTTAAAAGTGCCCATATGACGAGTATATCCCTATCAAGATAACCTTTGATACCTCCTTGGCACTAAAACCGGAAACTTTTGACACCTTGGCCGTTGTTTGTCCTCAACCTCCTGGAGCAGGCCGCAATTCTCTACTAATAGGTACCAACGCCAATTTGGTAAGGAGACTGCTCACCCCATTGGCCTTGGAAGGCACTCCAGTAGGGAAGATCCATTCTAAAGCTTTTCAGCATGTGCTGCAGGAAAAGAAGGCCCCTGCAGAAGGAGTAGGAAGACAATGGCAGTTGGATACACAAGAAAAGCTGTTGCATCCTGGTGAAAGAACCTGCATGAAGGCCACTGTTAAACTATCATAGGATCAACTGGGTCCCTATGTGGTGGTAGCAGCTGATCCACTGGGAAATGGGGAGAGAATTCCTGTCAGTGTGAGGAATGTAACCAGCCATCCAGTCAGCCTGAAGCCTCTTATGGTGATTGTGAAAGTAAGTGCTGCTATCCCGGTAACAGGGGATGATCTGGTCCGGAAGGAAAACAGAAGAGAGACCACTGTTCAATGCCCAAATATGTCCCCCAGATGGGAAGAGAGTATTAAAGCTCAGTTAGCCAGGTGGGAGGAAATGTTTTCCAAGAACGACTTTGATGTGGGTTGTGCCAAGAGTGCCCAACACCGAATTCGGCTGAGTGAAGAGAAGCCCTTTCGAGAAAGAGCCAGACGGATCCCCTTGTGTGACTTGGAGGGCCTTTGGGAAGAGTTGGCTGAACTGAAGAAATTGGGAGTCATTAGGTAATCCAGGAGCCCTTATGTCTTGCCTATCGTGGTCATGAGGAAGAAAAATGGGTCCCTCTGGATGTATATTGACTATCGAACCTTGAATCAGAGGACTATCCCAGATCAGTACACAACTCCCCGTATAGAAGAGGCCCAGCAATGCCTAGCGGGAGCTAAGTGGTTTAGTGTGCTAGATTTGAAGAGTGGATATTATCAGATACCCATGCACCCCGACGACCGAGAGAAGAAGAAGAGTTTTTATCAGTTCTCTAGGACTATATACCTTGTATACAGAGCACAGATCGCAGACCCGCCGTCTTTCTCCTCTCCTGTTTGACTGCTGCAGCAATGTAAATTGTACCCTGTGGGTTAACAAACACTTTAACCACTTGCCGACCGCCTAACGCAGATATACTGCGGCAGAATGGCACGGGCAGGCAGAATCACGTACCCGTACGTGATCTGCCTCCCACGGGCGGGGGGTCCGATCGGACCCCCCCCCCCCGGTTCCAGCGGCGGTCGGCATTTGTCTGGGAGCGTTCCGTGATGAGGGGGAGGCCATCCGATCGTGGCCCCCCCCCTCGCGATCACTCCCAGCCAATGGGAATCCTCCCCTGCCTGTGTGTAGTACACACAGGCAGAGGATGTGATGTCATCTCTCCTCGGCTCGGCAGTTTCCGTTCCGGCGCCGAGGAGAGAAGACATGTGAGTGCACAACACACACACACACACACACATAGTAGAACATGCCAGGCATACTTTACACCCCCGACCACCCCCCCCCCCCGATTGCCCCCCAATCACCCCTCCGCCCTGCCTGTCACACTGACACCAAGCAGTATTTTTTTTTTTCTGATTACTGCATGGTGTCAGTTTGTGACAGTTAGATGTGGTAGGGCAGTGAGTATTAGCCCCCTGTAGGTCTAGGATACCCCTCTAACCCCCCCTAATGAAGTTTTAACCCCTTGATCACCCCCCGTCACCAGTGTCGCTAAGCGATCATTTTTCTGATCGCTGCATTAGTGTCGCTGGTGACGCTAGTTAGGGACGTAAATATTTAGGTTCGCCGTCAGCGTTTTATAGCGTCACGGACCCCCATATACTATCTAATAAATGTTTTAACCCCTTGATTGCCCCCTAGTTAACCCTTTCACCACTGATCACCGTATAACCGTTACGGTTGATGCTGGTTAGTTCGTTTATTTTTTATAGTGTCAGGGCACCCGCCGTTTATTACCGAATAAAGGTTTAGCCCCCTGATCGCCCGGCGGTGATATGCGTCGCCCCAGGCAGCGTCAGATTAGCGCCAGTACAGCTAACACCCACGCACGCAGCATACGCCTCCCTTAGTGGTATAGTATCTGAACGGATCAATATCTGATCCGATCAGATCTATACTAGCGTCCCCAGCAGTTTAGGGTTCCCAAAAACGCAGTGTTAGCGGGATCAGCCCAGATACCTGATAGCACCTGCGTTTTGCCCCTCCGCCCGGCCCAGCCCAGCCCACCCAAGTGCAGTATCGATCGATCACTGTCACTTACAAAATACTAAACGCATAACTGCAGCGTTCGCAGAGTCAGGCCTGATCCCTGCGATCGCTAACAGATTTCTTGGTAGCGTTTTGGTGAACTGGCAAGCACCAGCCCCAGGCAGTGTCAGATTAGCGCCAGTACCGCTAACACCCACGCACGCACCGTACACCTCCCTTAGTGATATAGTATCTGAACGGATCAATATCTGATCCGATCAGATCTATACTGGCGTCCCCAGCAGTTTAGGGTTCCCAAAAACGCAGTGTTAGCGGGATCAGCCCAGATACCTACTAGCACCTGCGTTTTGCCCCTCCGCCCGGCCCAGCCCACCCAAGTGCAGTATCGATCGATCACTGACACTTACAAAACACTAAACGCATAACTGCAGCGTTCGCAGAGTCAGGCCTGATCCCTGCGATCGCTAACAGTTTTTTTGGTAGCGTTTTGGTGAACTGCCCCTCCGCCCGGCCCAGCCCACCCAAGTGCAGTATCGATCGATCACTATCACTTACAAAACACTAAACGCATAACTGCAGCGTTCGCAGAGTCAGGCCTGATCCCTGCGATCGCTAACAGTTTTTTTGGTAGCGTTTTGGTGAACTGGCAAGCACCAGCCCCAGGCAGCGTCAGGTTAGCGCCAGTACCGCTAACACCCACGCACGCACCGTACACCTCCCTTAGTGGTATAGTATCTGATCGGATCAATATCTGATCCGATCAGATCTATACTAGTGTCCTCAGCAGTTTAGGGTTCCCAAAAACGCAGTGTTAGCGGGATCAGCCCAGATACCTGCTAGCACCTGCGTTTTGCCCCTCCGCCCGGCCCAGCCCAGCCCACCCAAGTGCAGTATCGATCGATCACTGTCACTTACAAAACACTAAACACATAACTGCAGCATTCGCAGAGTCAGGCCTGATTCCTGTGATCGCTAACAGTTTTTTTGGTAGCGTTTTGGTGAACTGGCAAGCACCAGCGGCCTAGTACACCCCGGTCATAGTCAAACCAGCACTGCAGTAACACTTGGTGACGTGGCGAGTCCCATAAGTGCAGTTCAAGCTGGTGAGGTGGCAAGCACAAGTAGTGTCCCGCTGCCACCAAAAAGACAAACACAGGCCCGTCGTGCCCATAATGCCCTTCCTGCCAATCCTAATTGGGAACACACCACTTCTGCAGCGCCCGTACTTCCCCCATTCACATCCCCAACCAAATGCAGTCTGCTGCATGAGAGGCATTTTCTTTATGTCCTCCCGAGTACCCCTACCCAACGAACTCCCCCAAAAAAGATGTTGTGTCTGCAGCAAGCGCGGATATAGGCGTGACACCCGCTATTATTGTCCCCCCTGTCCTGACAATCCTGGTTTTTGCATTGGTGAATGTTTTGAACGCTACCATTCACTAGTTGAGTATTAGCGTAGGGTACAGCATTGCACAGACTAGGGCACACTTTCACAGGGTCTCCCAAGATGCCATCGCATTTTGAGAGACCCGAACCTGGAACCGGTTACCGTTATAAAAGTTACAGTTACAAAAAAGAGTGTAAAAAAAAAAAAAAAAAAACACATACAAAAATATAAAATAAAAAAAAATAGTTGTCGTTTTATTGTTCTCTCTCTCTCTATTCTCTCTCTATTGTTCTGCTCTTTTTTACTGTATTCTATTCTGCAATGTTTTATTGTTATTATGTTTTATCATGTTGGCTTTCCAGGTATGCAATTTTTTATACTTTACCGTTTACTGTGCTTTATTGTTAACCATTTTTTTGTCTTCAGGTACGCAATTCACGACTTTGAATGGTTATACCAGAATGATGCCTGCAGGTTTAGGTATCATCTTGGTATCATTCTTTTCAGCCAGCGGTCGGCTTTCATGTAAAAGCAATCCTAGCGGCTAATTAGCCTCTAGACTGCTTTTACAAGCAGTGGGAGGGAATGCCCCCCCCCCACCGTCTTCCGTGTTTTTCTCTGGCTCTCCTGTCTCAACAGGGAACCTGAGAATGCAGCCGGTGATTCAGCCAGCTGACCATAGAGCTGATCAGAGACCAGAGTGGCTCCAAACATCTCTATGGCCTAAGAAACCAGAAGCTACGAGCATTTTATGACTTAGATTTCGCCGGATGTAAATAGCGCCATTGGGAAATTGGGAAAGCATTTTATCACACCGATCTTGGTGTGGTCAGATGCTTTGAGGACAGAGGAGAAATCTAGGGTCTAATAGACCCCAATTTTTTCAAAAAAGAGTACCTGTCACTACCTATTGCTATGATAGGGGATATTTACATTCCCTGAGATAACAATAAAAATGATTTAAAAAAAAAAATGAAAGGAACAGTTTAAAAATAAGATAAAAAAGCAAAAAAATAATAAAGAAAAAAAAAAAAAAAAAAAGCACCCCTGTCCCCCCTGCTCTCTCGCTAAGGTGAACGCAAGCATCGGTCTAGCGTCAAATGTAAACAGCAATTGCACCATGCATGTGAGGTATCACCACGAACGTCAGATCGAGGGCAGTAATTTTAGTAGTAGACCTCCTCTGTAAATCTAAAGTGGTAACCTGTAAAGGTTTTTAAAGGCTTTTAAAAATGTATTTAGTTTGTCGCCACTGCACGTTTGTGCGCAATTTTAAAGCATGTCATGTTTGGTATCCATGTACTCGGCCTAAGATCATTATATTTATTTCATCAAACATTTGGGCAATATAGTGTGTTTTAGTGCATTAAAATTTAAAAAAGTGTGTTTTTTCCCCAAAAAATGCGTTTAAAATCGCTGCGCAAATACTGTGTGAAAAAAAAAATGAAACACCCACCATTTTAATCTCTAGGGCATTTGCTTTAAAAAAAATATATAATGTGTGGCAGTTTAAAGTAATTTTCTTGCAAAAAAAAATAATTTTTTCATGTAATCAAAAAGTGTCAGCAAGGGCTTTGTCTTCAAGTGGTTAGAAGAGTGGGTGATGTGTGACATAAGCTTCTAAATGTTGTGCATAAAATGCCAGGACAGTTCAAACCCCCCCCCCCCAAATTACCCCATTTTGGAAAGTAGACACCCCAAGCTATTTGCTGAGAGTCATGTCGAGTCCATGGAATATTTTATATTGTGACACAAGTTGCGGGAAAGAGACAATTTTTTTTTTTTTTTGCACAAAGTTGTCACTAAATGATATATTGCTCAAACATGCCATGGGAATATGTGAAATTACACCCCAAAATACATTCTGCTGCTTCTCCTGAGTACGGGGATACCACATATGTGGGACTTTTTGGGAGCCTAGCCGCGTACGGGCCCCCGAAAACCAGGCACCGCCTTCAGGCTTTCTAAGGCTGTAAATTTTTGATTTCACTCTTCACTGCCTATCACAGTTTCGGAGGCCATGGAATGCCCAGGTGGCACAAAACCCCCCAAATGACCCCATTTTGGAAAGAAGACATCCCAAGCTATTTGCTAAGAGGTATAGTGAGTATTTTGCAGACCTCACTTTTTGTCACAAAGTTTTAAAAAATGAAAAAAGAAAAAAAAAATTTTTTTCTTGTCTTTTTTTATTTTCAAAAACAAATGAGAGCTGCAAAATACTCACCATGCCTCTCAGCAAATAGCTTGGGGTGTCTACTTTCCAAAATGGGGTCATTTGGGGGGGGGTTTGTGCCACCTGGGCATTCCATGGCCTCCGAAACTGTGATAGGCAGTGAAGAGTGAAATCAAAAATTTACACCCTTAGAAATCCTGAAGGCGGTAAGTGGTTTTCGGGGCCCCGTACGCGGCTAGGCTCCCAAAAAGTCCCACAAATGTGGTATCCCCATACTCAGGAGAAGCAGCTAAATGTATTTTGGGGTGCAATTCCACATATGCCCATGGCCTGTGTGAGGAATATATCATTTAGTGACAACTTTGTGCAAAAAAAAATAATTTGTCACTTTCCCGCAACTTGTGTCAAAATATAAAACATTCCATGTACTCAACATGCCTCAAAGCAAATAGCTTGGGGTGTCTACTTTCCAAAAAGGGGGTCATTTGGGGGGGGGGGGGTTGTGCCATCTGGGCATTTTATGGCCTTTAAAACTGTGATAGGTAGTGAGGAGTGAAATCAAAAATGTACGCCCTTAGAAATCCTGAAGGCAGTGATTGGTTTTCGGGGCCCCGTACGCGGCTAGGCTACCAAAAAGTCCCACACATGTGGTATCCCCATACTCAGGAGAAGCAGCTAAATGTATTTTGGGGTGCAATTCCACATATGCCCATGGCCTGTGTGAGCAATATATCATTTAGTGACAACTTTTTGTAATTTTTTTTTTTTTTTGTCGTTATTCAATCACTTGGGACAAAAAGAATGAATGATCAATGGACTCAACATGCCTCTCAGCAATTTCCTTGGGGTGTCTATATTCCAAAATGGGGTCATTTGTGGGGGGTTTTGTACTGCCCTGCCATTTTAGCACCTCAAGAAACGACATAGGCAGTCATGAATTAAAGGCTGTGTAAATTCCAGAAAATGCACCCTAGTTTGTAGGCGCTATAACTTTTACGCAAACCAATAAATATACGCTTATTGACATCGTTTTTACCAAAAACATGTGGCCGAATACATTTAGGCCTAAATGTATGACTAAACTTGAGTTTATTGGATTTTTTTTAGAACAAAAATTAGAAAATATCATTTTTTTTCAAAATTTTCGGTCTTTTTCCGTGTATAGCGCAAAAAATAAAAACGGCAGAGGTGATCAAATACCATCAAAAGAAAGCTCTATTTGTGGGAAGAAAAGGACGCAAATTTCGTTTGGGTACAGCATTGCATGACCGCGCAATTAGCAGTTAAAGCGACGCAGTGCCAAATTGTAAAAAGTGCTCTGGTCAGGAAGGGGGTAAATCCTTCCGGGGCTGAAGTGGTTAAGAAACACAAGAAGCTCTAAGCTTAAAAGGGGCATGCATTTCTTTGGCACATTTGTCATGCATAGGGCAGCCCTATAAATGAATTGATGCCGTATGTGCTAACATGATAACGCATAAAAATTAGTGCATAAACATGACTCCCAATGTCATGCTACAGTAGTGAGAGTGGGGGCTTAAAGTGGTTTGTTATATTTGTGCAATAAGTGCAAAAAAATCAGAGCTGTCCTGTGCATACTTCCTGTATTATCTCAAGGAGCCTAATTAGCCCTCCTTGGTCTTCTATTGGACTTCAAAATAATTAGCAGAAATCGGAGAGTGAGAGGGTTTGAGTAGTTTAGCAAAAAAACAACTCAGTCCACAAAAATGTTGTGTGTTGTCAGTCCATAATATGAGTTGAGTGCATTGATATAGGTATTTTTCTGTAATTTTATGGTCTTTGAAGGGATAAAACATAGTAAAATATGCATGCATTGCAGAGATACAGAATATAGTATATGTTTTTATAGTCCCGATAGCCCTTAGATGTTTTAATATCACTCTAAAACAGTCTCAATGATACAATTTTATCCAGTTTTCAAGTAGCAGAAAACACCTCCATTGGCTATTATCTCATGCTACACGATTGGAAACTTTTCCAATGGCCTTAACTGCTTGCCGACCAGCCGCCGCAGTTATACTGTGGCAGTTGGCTTGGCTGCGTAAATCGCCGTACCGGTACGGCGGTCTCTTTAATGGAGCCAATGCCACTGGCCACCCGCGATTGCTCCACAGACAGCCAGAACGATAATCTGTCAATGTAAATAAACAGATCCCCGTTCTGACAGGGGAGTAGAGAGAGATCGTCTGTACCTAGTGATCAGGAACATTGATCTCTCTCCTCCTTCAGTCAGTACACTCCCACCACAGTTAGAAACATCTCCCAGGGAACATATTTAACCCCTTAATCGCCCCCTAGTGTTAACCCCTTCCATGCCAGTGTCATTTATACAGTGATCACTGCATTTTTATAGCACCGATCGCTGTATAAATGTCACTGGTCCCAAAAAAGTGTCAAAAGTGTCCGATCTGTCCACCGCAATGTAGCAGTCCTACTAAAAATCGCTAATAACCCCCATTACTAGTAAAAAATAAAGAATAATGAAAATGCAATAAATATATCCCCTATAACTTTTGTGCAAACTAATCAATATATGCTTATTGCATTTTTATTTTAACCAAAAATATGTAGAAGAATACATATTGGCTTAAACTGATGAAGAAATTTGTTGTTTTTTTTAATTTTTTGGGGGGAATATTTATTATAGCAAAAAATAAAAAATATTGTGTTTTTTTTCAAAATTGTCGGTCTTTTTTTGTTCATAGCGCAAACAATAAAAACGGCAGAGGTGATCAAATACCAAAAGAAAGCTCTATTTGTGGGGAAAAAAAGGACATCCATTTTGTTTGAGTACAGCGTCGCACAACCGCACAATTATCAGTTAAAGCGACGCAGTGTCGTATCGCAAAAAATGGCCTGGTCATTAAGGGGTAAATCCTTCCGGGGCTGAAGTGGTTAAGTATACATTGAAGCAGCTGGTATCCTTAAAAAAACAAATACCAAATACCAAAAACCAAATATATCTACTCCAGTAATGATATCTGTTACCAACAGACTAACACAGAGTTCACAGGTTTATTTTAGAAAGCCATGGCGTTATTCTGGAATAAATAATTCCTCAATGTAAGTAGGTTAGACTCATAGGTGGAATAGACAAATGACAAAGATAATATGATAAATAGGATGATTCTTCCCTGTCAGAACCAATGTCTTATAATCAATTACAACCTGCTTGTATTACAACACAGATTATTATCAGTAGTTGAAGTAGCAACTGTTCTGCTGAATATTATATCAAACATGTAAATAACCGCTGCATAGTCTTGGCTCTTAACAAGTAATTCTGTCCATAAAGCTGTCCACAGATGGGTAGAATTTCCAACAAAAATTCTTATTACATCTGTGGGTCAAATCGTTGTTCATTTTCAAAAGCAGCAACGAGAAAATTCGAAGCAGCAGGATGCAAAATGTGTATGTGGTTTTCATTTGGTAAAGTCTATTCATTCCAAAATCAAATGTTAAAAGAAAACAAAATCTTTAGAACAATTGAATGTTCTGAGAATTTGCATATGAATTTTCCTACATCATACAATTGTCTTGTACAGATTTACCAAAACCATATAATATGAGGTCAAACCTAAACACTTTGAATTTGTATGCAATCACGCAGCTCCTATCACTACATAGTTCAAGCTAAATCTAAAGGAAATTGAGTAGGAAAATTGTATAATGTATGCCCAGCCAACTTTTCCTAGGAAATTTTTGTTTGATATTCTATCCATCTATGGCTAGCTTAAAGGGTTTGTATACTTTGTATACCCTTGTGGTTTTTCACCTTAATGCATTCTATGAAGAACCTCCTGTGCTGCAGCAGCCCCCCCAGAGCCCCCCTTTTCCGTACCTGAACCCAGTCTTTCCAGCTCCAGCCGGTGTCTCGGGTCCTGATTGGATAGATTGAGAGCAGCGCAGCCATAGACTCCCACTGCTGTCAATCAATGATACGGGAGCTGGGGGGCGGGGCCGAGTCCTGCTGTCTGTGTCAATAGACACAGCAGCAAGACAAGGGAGCGTGCCTGCATGAGTGCCCCGAGGGAGAGCGACTCTCCAACGGGGCACTCGAGAACAGGAGGAGCCAGGAGCACCAGAAGAGGAGCATCGGGGCCCCTCTGTGCAAAAACAACTGCATAGAGGAGGTAAGTATGACATGTTTTTTTTTGTTTTTTTTTTATTAAAACACAAACCTTTAGTTATCCTTTAAGCAATGCAAGTTCTTCAGTCCTGCAATGTAGACTCACAGTAAGGCATCATTTTTTAAATTCAACCAGCTGGCTGAATATAAAAAAATGAACCTATTCCCCCATCCACACACTCAAGGTGGATGGAGAAATCCTTCCCACTGTGGTATTGTACTCTGCACTGGGAAGCCTTCCTCTCCATCAGAATGCAATGATCATTGTTGCTGGCCATAGCCGGTGGCACTGATCGTTCGGTGCAAACCCAACAGGCTGGTTGTCCAAAAGTCAATCGATAGATCAACTTGTGTATGAGCAGCCTAAGATATTTCAATCCATTCATTGCCGGTATAAGGCTTCATGCACATGAACACATTGGCCGGTGTATCGTAATTACACTGTGTATTTCTGGCGCCTGGGATGTCCTGAAGCTGTATACAGCTGCTCATGGACATAAATGGATAAAGGTGAGTGTACGCAGCGATGCGCTGCTATTGTAGATTGCGTAATGTAAAGTAGCACATGCTCATAGACATAATGTCCTGAGGTCACACTACCTGTGTTTGGGACATTACATCTGTGCATGTGCAGTACTAACAGCGGTGCATAGCTGCGTAGAGTTGCCTTCACCTATTCATGTCTATGGGTGGCTGTACACAAAGCCAGGACATTCCCAGAACTAAAAATACACCGCTTGTTTATGCTGCACAGGCAAATGCACCCGTGGGCATGTAACCTAATATGAACTGTAACACATATACACAACCTGCTCACTTAATTCTGAAATTATTCATTTATTTTTTGGAATCTAAAGTGATCTAATGATCAGTGCCCTGATTATCAATGTAAACAATGTACTGACAGTCTTGACAGTTAACGGCTCTCCTTTCCTCACACAGACACAGCATGGGAGGAAAGGACTGCCGATAACCGACAAGTCTGTTTACATGTGATCACATGGTAAAAGGTCGCTGTGTTTGGCCCTTTACTGTGATCTGTGATCAGCTGTGTCTGAAAGAGGGGGCACCCCTGGGGGCATACAGGAGGCAAGGTTCTGGGAGGTTGTCATGGGCACCCTCCTAGAACTGGAAGCAAAGGGTTCGGATGTTGGAGAGTCAGGGGGGCCATCATGGTTTCTTGCAATTGGGCCCTGAAGGTTCTAGTTACACCTCTGGTGGGAAGATCTGTATGAATTTCCTAAGATGCAATCCTGTGAAAGCAATCTCCAACTCTAAAGCCAAATTCACATTTCACCTATCTGAAATTGTGGGCAAAATCACACAATTCCAGATTACATGAGAATCATAGCAAAACACGTATTTGTGTACAAACACATGACGTGTAAAAAACACATGACGCCCCACGCCTGAAAAGGTGTAGTAAGTTATTTGGAATGTTTGTCGCACATAGGGTACCCCACTCAAGTAATTGGGTTGCCCTATTTGTGGCCTGTGTAAACACGGCAAAAATGCGCAAAGGAAAAAACGTGAGCTGCAATGCTTATAGCTTGGTGCTAAAAAAAAAAAAAAAAAAAAAAAGGAACATGAGCTACTTTGCTGCATTTGTCATGTGTAGAACAGTACATTGAAATGAATGAACTGCCCTATGCATGTGGTGCAAAAGCGTCATGTCATGATTTTGAAATGCGTTAATGAAACTCTACATGTGAATGCCTAACAACATCTCTCTGCCTCTGTCCTCATCCACACATGAATAACTTTAATAGGCAGTAAAAATTTACGCAGAAAAAAATTGAAGGAACACTATTGCTTTCTGTATGTGTCCCCGCCAGGGGCGTATAGGACGGAGCTTTTTGCAGTACTACTAGCTTCAGTTTTCTCAGGTAGACTTCCTATCAGTACTGCAAAAGCTCCAATAACACAATAGATAACTTTAAGATTTGGGTTTTCCATGAAAGTTCTTTAGGTACGTGGAAATTTTTAGGGGAATCTTTACTTTTCTCTCTAGAGGATACAGAAAAAAGTGGGAATCCCTGCACACAGTCATGGTAAAGAATGCAGCTAAACTAAAAGGAAAGCAATGATTATTGTTTTGGGTAACATTTTACTAACAACGCCTGCTTAGCAGGAAACAAGACCATTAGATGCCTAAGCAATGCCCAGACTCATCCACACACAGATGTCATAAAATGCCAAGAATGCCAGTGCTTTGTAATGTACTGGACTGTAATGGAGTTCACTGTGTAGACGGAAAAGGAACACATGGGGGCGCCAGCTAAGTGCAGCATCAATGGGTTTATTACTATTAAAAAGCCACATGCAAACTCACAGAAATATAAAATCAAGGAGGCTGCACTTGTGTTCCTTTTTTGTTATTTCAGAAATTTGTTCTTGTCTCAGGTGGCGCTGCCTACTGAACACCCTTCCTATGGGATTTTTATGAACTTCTTATGAACATTGTATGAACTACCTATGCTACACAAACATATCCTTACATTTATCTAGGGGGGTAAAGGCTAACTCATGTGGATGGGGCATTAGCATATGTTTGCTCCACAATTTCAATTGCTGACTGTGTAGACGGGGCTGCAAGAAGGAAAAACCTACTTTATATCTACTTTAAAGCGGAGGTTCGCTAAAAAAAATGTTAAAAGCCAGCAGCTACAAATACTGCAGCTGCTGACTTTTAATACATGGACACTTACCTGTCTAGGGAGCCCGAGATGTCGGCAGCCGAAGCCGATCCGTCCTTCGGCTCTCGGCTGCTGCCGCTGCCATCCTCGGTAAGGGAATAAGGAAGTGAAGCCGTGCGGCTTCACTTCCTGGTTCCCTACTGCGCATGTGCGAGTCGCGCTGCGCGTCCTCTCTGGTCCCTGCTGTGTTCTGTGTCTTACACAACACAGCGATGGAGGAGAGCGTAGGCGCCGGAAGTGGCGTAGGTCACCGCAAGCTCTGCGGTGATCTATGCCAGGAAGTGGGAGCAAATACCTGTATTAGACAGGTATCTGCTCCCTCCTCCCTCCTGAAAGGTGCCAAATGTGACACCGGAGGGGGGGGAGGATTCCAAAAAGTGGAAGTTCCATTTTTGGGTGGAACTCCACTTTAAGAAAAATCTTACAAAAGTATAACTAGTGAAAAGCATAAACCAATGAGATGTGCTGGTTATATTTCAGTCCTCTTCTGCCCATGGGATATACTTTCTTGATTTTGGTATACTGCTCTATGTTTCATAAATAATAGGACTTAAACAAATAAATAAAATAAATATAAATTTAAATAATTTATTTTAGTTTAAAAAATGTAAATTTAAAAATTATATTTAAATATCATTTTCCATGCCAATATCTGTTCTGGTGACAACTGTGTAAGAGTTTGTTACAATTTGTATAGATTTCCTGGTCCTGTTGCACCCCCAGGAATGGAAGTGAAGGGAGATCTCCCAAAAAGCAAAAAAAAAAAAACTGCTGGGGTTTTAATGTGGATGTAGCACCCAGTTGCTTTGGCCAATTGATAAGAGATCAATTGATTTCACCCTAAGTCTGGAATTGCTGCACTTCTCTCTTCTGTCGCTGGGTGGCTGGGTACCTGGTGACATCAGATAATATAAGGGCGATGCATGGACAGGTTAAGAGTATATGGGGTGTCTCAGCCAATAGGCAGAGGTTTTCTTGGCCCCTTGGCCTACCTGGGAGAACCTACAATCAGGTCCATAAATATTGGGACATTGACACAATTCTAATCTTTTTGGCTCTATACACCACCACAATGGATTTGGAATGAAACAAACAAGATGTGCTTTAACTGCAGACTTTCAGCTTTAATTTGAGGGTATTTACATCCAAATCAGGTGAATGGTGTAGGAATTACAACAGTTTGTATATGTGCCTCACACTTTTTAAGGGACCAAAAGTAATGAGACAGATTAACAATCATCCGTCAAACTTTCACTTTTTAATACTTGGTTGCAAATTTTTTGCAGTCAATTACAGCCTGAAGTGTGGAACGCATAGACATCACCAGACGCTGGGTTTCATCCCTGGTGATGCTCTGCCAGGCCTCTACTGCAACTGTCTTCAGTTCCTGCTTGTTCTTGGGGCATTTTCCCCTCAGTTTTGTCTTCAGCAAATGAAATGCATGCTCAATCGGATTCAGGTCAGGTGATTGACTTGGCCATTGGATAACATCCCACTTATTTCATTTAAAAAACTCTTTGGTTGCTTTCGCAGTATGCTTCGGGTCATTGTCCATCTGCACTGTGAAGCGCCGCCCAATGAGTTCTGAAGCATTTTGCTGAATATGAGCAGATAATATTGCCCAAAACACTTCAGAATTCATCCTGCTGCTTTTGTCAGCAGTCACATCATCAATAAATACAAGAGAACCAGTTCCACTGGCAGCCATACATGCCCACACCATGACACTACCACCACCATGCTTCACTGATGAGGTGGTATGCTTTGGATCATGAGCAGTTCCTTTCCTTCTCCATACTCTTCTCTTCCTATCACTCTGGTACAAGTTGATCTTGGTCTCATCTGTCCATAGTATGTTGTTCCAGAACTGTGAAGGATTTTTTAGATGTTGTTTGGCAAACTCTAATCTGGCCTTCCTGTTTTTGAGGCTCACCAATGGTTTACATCTTGTGGTGAACCCTCTGTATTCACTCTGGTGAAGTCTTCTCTTGATTGTTGACTTTGACACACATACATCTACCTCCTGGACAGTGTTCTTGATCTGGCCAACTGTTGTGAAGGGTGTTTTCTTCTCCAGGGAAAGAATTCTTCGGTCATCCACCACAGTTGTTTTCCGTGGTCTTCCGGGTCTTTTGGTGTTGCTGAGCTCACCGGTGCCTTCTTTCATTTTAAGGATGTTTCAAACAGTTGATTTGGCCACACCTATTGTTTTTGCTATCTCTCTGATGGGTTTGTTTTGTTTTTTCAGCCTAATGATGGCTTGCTTCACTGATAGTGACAGCTCTTTGGATCTCATATTGAGAGTTGACAGCAACAGATTCCAAATGCAAATAGCACGCTTGAAATGAACTCTGGACCTTTTATCTGCTCCTTGTAAATGGGATAATGAGGGCATAACACACACCTGGCCATGGAACAGCTGAGCAGCCAATTGTCCCATTACTTTTGGTCCCTTAAAAAGTGGGAGGCACATATACAAACTGTTGTAATTCCCACACTGTTCATCTGATTTGGATGTAAATACCCTCAAATTAAAGCTGAAAGTCTGCAGTTAAAGCACATCTTGTTTGTTTCATTTCAAATCCATTGTGGTGGTGTATAGAGCCAAAAAGATTAGAATTGTGTCGATGTCCCAATATTTATGGACCTGACTGTATATATTTGGGTGGAGTCAGGTGATTGGGGTTCTGTGCCACCTGGACGGCAGTCTGGGTGGACGTGTGTTTAGCTGCCCGGGCTGCTAGGCTGGAGTTTGGGCCTATCTCAGGCACATCTGGCTGCTAGGCTGTCTGAGGTCCAATCCAGAAGCAAGAGAGCAGCGTAGGGTTGGGATTGCGGCTTGCAGTCCAACCAGAAGTGACAGTTCTGCCGGCCGGAGAACCTGTCGTGGTCGGTGGTAGAAGGGAAGCTGTCGCCACTAAGGGACCATCCACCTTGTTACCAGGGACCACAGTGAGTAGCTAAAGCAAGTACCGGAGCAGTATTCTCACCAACCGGGGTCGGTGAAGAATCGGGGAAACTTCAGCAGGTGCCAAGCCAGGGACCCAGCCAGTGGGGTGACGCTTGAAGAGTATATGGAGTGCCAAGCTAGGGACCCAGCAGGGAAGAGGGGGTGACGCTTGAGGAAGATACTAAAGAAAGAAGATTAGAAGGGCTCACGGGATTCAGTGGCAATGAATCAGCAAGTCTAGTGAAAGAGCCTGGGAGCTCAGTGGGATGAGAATCTACAAGAAGTGATTGTATAAAAGTAAAGGAGTTTGTTACCATTTGTGTTAGGAACTGTTCTAAGACTGTTGCCATAGGAGGCAGCGATCCTACACATGAAGATGTGGTGTCTTGCTGGGTGCCTTTTCCTGGATGGCTGTCTTCCTGTAGAAGTCTCGCAGTCTGCCAATTGACATTGCAACTACCTAAGGGTGTCCTGGCCCTAAACCCTCTCTCGCACAGTTCTGTTCAAGAGAAAATAAATCTCTTTGCATTTAAGAAGTGTCTGGTGCCCATGAATCTACCTTACATCACACCCACTATGCCTTGCAACCCACTCTATACAAAAGGATATCAGCTGTTCTTGGCTCTGGAGGTTCTCATTAGACTAAAGGAGGCCTGGGACCTTTCTACATGGATATGTATGCAAAACACTGCATATGAAAACTGAACTCCAGTTTACTCTGATTTCACTGCACACTGTGAGCTTCTCACGGTATGCATTAGAAGCTGAAGCATGTCAGAGCCAGCCTCATTTCCTGGCTGGAGGACTTCCAACATCATTTAGTCTTTTCCTCACCAGTTTTACTGGACTGCCCCTTTCATTCATCGGATATAAGTTCTTTCAATCATGGAGGGTCGGCTTTACATGGGACATTACCAAGGGTGGTCTGCATGCAAATTTATTCTTTCTAGGAACACCCACCCATCGAGACGTTTTTATGTTGGTATAACACCTCCTTAGAGCAAACCACTACTTGTATCAGGGCTGAGGGCTATTGAGAGGGAGGGTGCTGTGATGTTTTCTCAGTATTGTATTTGTAGTATTTGTATAGCACTCAGTTGGCCCCTCCCACCAGCCAAGTCCCATCATGCCTCTGCCTTTGGGAGTCATGCTTGTAACTATCAGCCTTGCAATGCCTCATGGGACTTGTAGTTTTGCAACAGCTGGAGGGCCACATGCTGATCACCAATGGCATAGAGAAATACAGAGACCCAGTGATGATGTCATGAAAACAGAAAGATTTAAGTTATTTTTTGCGGAGGAGGGAAAGGAGGAATCAGAGGCAAAATATAAGTGATTAAACTGTGGCCTTAAAACTTTGAAATAAAAAGTTTTTGCGTCATGTGTTTATTAAACGGCAAGTTCTTTATGCTTCTCCTTGCCGTCACTGCCAATGTCTTGATCATTCTTCAGCTCCACATATGTCATTTTAGGAAGCAGGAAACAGACTTTTGAAGGTTTGGATGTTGCTTTTCCTTTTTCCGTGACAATGACATTCAGAACTACTAAGTGGATTTCTTTTATGTCCCTGTAAATCTTCCTGAATTCCTAGAGAGACGGACTCATTAGTCAAAATAAAACTACTCTGCAGACGTTTGGTTGATGTCATGCTTGTAAACATTAAAATATAATTGTTTCAGATGGAGGAGCTGGCTCAGGCAAAGCTATGGTTTGTACATAGGCTGCTGTCATAGTTGTCATACCTGAGGGCTAAAAAGACACAACTGAGCCTGATTTTCTTAAGACCCCTTTCACACTGAGGCAGTTTTCAGGCATTTTAGCACTAGAAATAGCGCCTGTAAAGCGCCTGAAAACTGCCTCCCATGCCGCTCGAATATGAAAGCTTGAGTTCTTTCACACTGGGGCAGTACCCTTGCGGGATGTAAGAAAAGTCCTGCAAGCAGCATCTTTGGCATAGCTCCCAACTGTCCCTGATTTCGAGGGACTGTCCCTGATTTGGAACATTGTCCCTCATTCCTCCTCATTTTGGTCTGATCTTTATAGTTGTATATAAAATTCACTATTTATCTATCGATAAGTGTTTTACAGTGCTAAACCTTTCATCAAATTTCTAAATTGCTGCATTCGTAAATGTCAAAAGACAATATAAAGGAATAGTAATGGGAAAAAAAATCACTTGTGGGTTTAAAGAGGAAGTAAACCCTGGTGGGTTTGCTTCCTCTTTATTTACCTGCAAAGGTAAAGCATAATGGGCCACTATGCATCGCATAGTAGCCCATTATGTGTCACTTACCTGACACCGAAGCCCGCAATGTCTCCATTGTCCCCACAAGCAGGGAGGGTCCACTCTGGCTCTGTGACTGGCCGGAGTCACGTGAAATCACTCACACGCATGCGCACGGGAGTCACGGCATGACCCCTATTAGAAACCGCACAATGTGCCCTTTCTAAAGGGCGCATGCGCTCATCTTTTTAGTAAATATCTCCTAAACCGTGGAGGTTTAGGAGATATTTCAAGCACCTACAGGTAAGCCTTAATATAGGCTTACCTGTTGGTTAAAGTGGTTGTACAGGGTGTACAACCACTTTAACTAAATTTTTTTGTATAATTCTCCTTTAAGGGGGCGTGGCAGGGTGTGTATCCTATGCCTACATATTTTTGCTAATAGGTGTCCCTCATTCCCATCTCAAAAAGTTGGGAGGTATGTCTTTGGAGAGGTTTGGGAGATCTGTATACATCGCTCGCAAAACGCCCCTGCCCATTGCAATGAATGGGCAGCACTTCTGAAGCACCTGAAAGGCACATCAGAAGCACCGCAACAACCTTGTTTGGCCTCTAGCAGGGGTTAAAAGTGCCCTACTAGTGACCGAAAAGCGCTGCTTAAACAGCGCTAAAGCACGGGCAGCCCCAGTGTAAAAGTAGCCTTACTGAAGATGTGTACACGGGGGCTAGTGAAACTAAACTGGACTTTTTCAGATCTTGCTATGGGCAGCCATTTTTGTGGTTCAGGAGTTCTCACCTCACTCTGACTTCTAGTCTGCATGTTTGTTCCAGGTCAGTGACTCAAAATGTAGTGAAGAGACCAAGAGCTACACAACTTGTATTTTACAAAGAAGGTCAACAATGACCCTCCCCATATATCTCTGTCAATACTGGTTTACTTTAACCTAATCTATATTAATACTTAAAGCTGAACTCTAGGATAATCTATATTAACACTTAAAGCTTAACCATTTCAGCCACTGAAGGATTTATAGCGTCTACAAAATAGGGGATAGATTTATGGTATTTTTATTATAATTTTTTTTTTTACTAGTAACGGTGGTGATCAGCAATTTTTAGCAGGACTGTGACATTGTGGCGGACAGATCGGACACCTTTGACACTTTTTTGGGACCACTGACAAAAAAAACGATCAGAGCTAAAAATAGCCACTCATTACTGTATAAATGTCACTGGCAGGGAAGGGGTTAACACTAGGGGGCAATCAAGGGGTTAAGTGTTCCCTAGGGAGGTGTTTCTAACTGTGGGGGGAGTGGACTGACAGGGAGTAGATGAGAGAGAGTCGCTGTTCCTGATCACTAGGAGCAGCAGGTTTCTTTCTACTTCCCTGTCAGAACGGGGATCTGTCTGTTTACATCTCTGAGGAGCGATCGCGGGTCGCCAGTGGATATCGCAGGCGCAGGCCACGCGCATTGGTTCCGGCATCACGCCACGGGCACGTGCCTCCTATAGCTCTTAAAGCGGCCAATGTACACCTACAGCGGTTTGCGCAGCCATGCCAATCTGCCACAGTATAATGACGGCGGCTGGTCGGCAAGAGGTTAAAGTGGATGTAAACCCTCTCCTATACCCAGTGAAGTGAACAGCCTTAGACGATACAGAGAGATGAAACAATTCTTCCTACATAGGTTTTACATGTATATTTGCAGTCTTTCTATTTCTACATTCTTTAGAAAGTGCACATTGTGTCAGAAATCTTTCTTCCTCTTTCAGAAGTGGGAGGGGAGTCTGGGCTTACACTGTGTGAGAGCTGATTGGAGGAAAGGAACACACCTCCACTCCACATAGGCAGAGAAATGAAGAAACATGCAGAGCTGTATTATGAATAGACAAGCTCCCTGCTTATCTCCCTCTAAGCTCCCTCCCTGACACAAATTTCCAGCCACTGTTTTTTCGTGTGTCATAGAGCTTGTCAGAAGTGACTCTGCTGATAACAGAGGAATGGAGCAACAAAAAGACATGGCACTTAGAGCTTAGGAGAGAGATAAGTAAATACTACAGATATATGTGCTTAGGTCAAATTTCATGAATGGGGTTTACAACTACTTTAATGCAAGAGGCATGTGTACTTCTACTGGAATCTTGGTGTGCTTTATATATTTAATTCAGATCTGTGCAGTAATCCAGTGTGAAACTTTGCTTCCTGTAATAAAGACTGGTCACAGCTGCTATCTCTCTCCTTGTGCAGGATGACTGTCTTGTCTCCACCCTCTCCTATAGTTTTCTGCAGGCAGCCTGTAGTGGCTGGGCCCCTTCCACATCTCTGTTCTCTGCGAGGGCAATGTACAGACCAGTGATGATAGTGATCATCACTAATTTTACAATTAAATATTTGGCTTTGCAAAGGAATTTGGTAAACACAGAGTGGATTTATATTGGATAAATATTTTTAGCCCAGTTTATCCCTCAACCTAGCGTGTAAATATATCTAAATCCAAAACTTATTTTTGTTTTAAATAGTATAGGGAAGGGTTAAAACATTTGCCAGATATTGTGAAAGTGACTCTTGTGCATTCGATACAGGTACATGAATTTGGTGCATGCTGCGCCACATTTAGAATGTACTTTTAGATATACTTAAAAAAAACCTTAAGACCTAACTTAAAGTGGTTGTTTACCCACTGTAAAAACTTCATATAATCCTGTTTGTACCCTAACGATAGGTGCTCCTGTGTCTGTGTTTTATATAAAAAAATGCATCTATATACCTCATTACACCACTCAGCGCTCATGTGACCGGCGGGCTCTCTTCTCTCCCCTTCTGACAGATGTAGAGGGGCTGAGATTCCCCTGCTGACATCAGTCATGTGACTGAAATTAGGTATAATCAGCATTTTTTTTTTTATAAAACACAGGAACACCTTACGGTTAGGAAACGAACAGGATTATATAGGACATTAAATGTTATTTCAGCAGCAGGAGGGGAGGGGTGGGCCCTGACACAGGAGCTGACAGGCGGGGAGGGAGGGGGGAGAGGAGGACAGGAGAGAAAGGAAACACAGCAGGTGACAGAGGCATGTAAACTGACCACAGTGTCAGGGCTCAGCAGCCATGATAGACCGTGATCAGTTTACAAAGGGGAGGGCATAGCCAGGCAGCATCAGCCAGGTATTTCTGGTGATACAGGGTGCCAAATTACACAGCACAAGCACTGTGCTGTATAACATGCTTTAAAAGAACAAGATCCTTTTTTTTTTTTTTTTTTTTTTAGGTTAACAAACACTTTAACACTAAAAATGAAAGCTGGCCATAAACAGTTCGAATCTCAGATGATTCAGCAGGAACCAGCCAAGATTCGAACCATCAGCTTGCCAGATTCGCTTCCGATTATCACAAGTGGCTGCTATAGCCGCTAGCGCCTGGCCTGGCAGGAGGGATTGCCCTGTCAACACTGTCTGTGTTGATGGCGGAGTCTTGCAAATTTCTTTCCTGCAACCCGCGGTTGCAAGAAAGAAATTTGCACTGCCTATGGGCTGCCTAACACTTAACCAGTGTTGCCAACCTACCAGAATAAAATGTACTGACACGACACACAAAATTTACTGGCACAGACAAGTTTTACTGGCATCTCCAATAGTTACAAAATTACAGTTTTAAGTGCAAATTTCAAAATTTGCAATTAGCAATGTGATTTAAGGCAGATAAGGCAAAAAAACATATTTCTTTATTTTCTCTCTTATTTTCGATATAGTAAGTAAGTAGCTTAGGAACAGGACTCAGGAGGGCTAGAAATTAGAATGAGCAGGCACACATACATGAAATTGACTCTCATAGTGACACTGACAGCAGTGTGCAGCAGCACAGATGATGATGACACCTCACCGACACGACACGTCCCTTTCTGAGTCACAGTGACAGTCTCTTTCCACGTCAGGGGGTCCCTTCAGTCCACTCCAGTCCAAACAGCACTGACAGTCCCGCTCCCAGCTTACAATGCTCCCATCCCGCAGACCTGCACACGAGGCTCAGGCAGCTTCACTACGCTCCCTTGCACCATGACTTCACACGACATTCTCAGGCAACCCCTCCGGCAGACCTGCCCCCAGGCCGGCACCACACAAACACACTGTAGCAGGCACTCGGATAGGCTTGGCTGGCTTTGGACCTGAACTGCGCATGCACAGTGCCAAGCTGAGCGTCACAGCCATATTTTTTCCCGGCAACCGTTTTCTTTCACTGGCATTTACTGGCAGGAGAAAAGTGCCAGTTTTTTACTGGCTGCTAGTAAAAATACTGACGGTTGTCAACACTGCACTGAACCTTATCCTCCCCCCCCAGGGCTTTTTTTCTGCTGGAAGGTGGCAGAACTCAGTTCCGCCACCTCTGGCACAGGCCATGTGCTCACCATTGGCTGCTGTTACTTGTAAACACAGAAGCCTCAGTTCTGTGTTTACAAGTGACAGTGCAGAGTGCACCTCTCCCGCCGGCTCCCACAGAACCTTCCAACCGCCTCACTCAGAGCCAAAACAGAGACAGTTGCAGTAGGAGGGGTATTACATGCTGAGCTGCCTGTGCCCGAATGGTGACCCCTGCACCTGATGAACCCGCGGTTACCGCTGGCAAGTGGGAAGAAGCCCAGCCACAAGTGACGGTACACTGTGTGGGTAAAGCCAGCTAGATTTTTTGTAAAGAGGTAAGTAAGGCAGTGGAGGGGGATGGGGGGGGGGGGAGTTGTTGAGGCTTATGCAAATCTGAGGAGATACAAAGGTCAGATGTAAGGGGCAGAATTAGGGAGCTATGTAAGAGGGCTGCAAAGCTGTTGGGGGGGGGGGCGTTGCAAAGATAAGCTGTAGAAAAAGGTGCAGAGATCTATTGTGAAAAAAAAAGAAAAAGGTGCAGAGGTGAGTTGTGTACATGTGTTAGCTATGGCCAAGGGTGCAAAAGTGAGCTGTAAGAGGGGAGAAATGTGATGAGGTGAGCTGCAGTCATGGAAGGGGGGGGTGCAGAGGTGGGTTGCGCGGATGGGTGGGGGTGCAGATGTGAGTTGCAGACAGGGGGTGCAGATGTGAGTTGCGGAAGGGTGGGGGGGGTCGTGCAGAAGTGAGTTACGGTGGACAGGGGGTGCACAGGTGGTTTGGGGATGAGTGGGGGAGCAGAGGTAAGTTGCAGACAGGGTTTGCAGAGGTGGGTGGTGGATGGGTGGGGATGCAGAAGGGAGTTGCGGACAGGGGGTGCAGAGGTTAGTTGTGAACAGGGGGTGCAGATTTGATCTGCAGACGGAGTACAGATGTGAGTAGCGGAAGGGTGGGGGGGTCCAGAGGTGAGTTGTGGACAGGTATGCAGAGATGATCTGCAGACAGTTTTTGATGGGGGGCAGAGGTTGTGGATGGGGGTGTAGTGGTAAGTTGTGGCAGGGGGTGCACAGATGAGTAGTGGACAGGGGTGCAGAAGTGAGTTGTGGACAGGGATGCAGAGGTGAGTTTTGAATGGGGTGCAGAAGTGAGCTGCGAACAGTTTTAGACGGGGTTGCTGAAGTGAGTTGTGGTTGAGGGTGCAGCGGTGAGTTGTGGATGGTGGGTGCAGAGATGAGTTGTGGTGGGGGGTACAGAAGTTCTCTTATTCTCTGAGAAATAAAACCCTGCTTTCCCCTAAGCCAAAACCAAGCTGGTTATACGCAATTGAAAAACTGTTTGGCTAGCACTCATTTTGATTGAAAACCCTTAAAATTCAATTTTTCAGATGGTCGAAAACGAACAACGTTTTGACCCTCAACATTAAAGAATGAAAATAATGTTCAAAAAAAGAAAGTTTTCATACTAAATTCTACTGGTGTATGATCAGCTGTAAATCTAGCCCTCTAACCTCTCACCATGGTAATACCGTTAGAAAAAAGCAGACACTCCAGAAAATGTAAAAAACAATGATGCCTTTCTGAAAGTTCAACCATCCAGTAATGAGTTGTAGATTAATATTTTATTAACCCGGAGGTCACTGGTTAGCAGGCAGCAAAGTTCCAGGAAGATCTGTGTGTTTTCCTGGATACAATGACCATTGTAGTATTGTGGCGCTATCTCCTCTCCCCTGAATGAAGCGGTTAGTTTGTGTAAAGCCTATAGCCACATGTGCTTGCTGATATAGCTGGATGACCTGACTGTGCACAACTGATAAATACAGCTCTACTACTGGAAAGAGAAATTACAGATTGCACACACACAGTGTCTGCACATTTTCCTGGAATGCTAACAACCTTTAGTCTGTTTCCGCTGTCCATTGCATCTTTTTGAGTGAACTTAGGAAACAAATACATACAGTGCCTTGAAAAAGTATTCACACCCCTTGACATTTTCCACATTTTGTCATGTTACAACCAAAAACGTAAATGTATTTGATTGGGATTTTATGTGATAGAACAACAGAAAGTGACACATAATGGTGAAGTGGAAGAAAAATGATAAATGTTTTTCACATTTTTTTACAAATAAATATGTGAAAAGTGTGGCGTGCATTTGTATTCAGCCCCCTCTGATACCCCTAACTAAAATCTAGTGGAACCAATTGCCTTCAGAGGTCACCTAATTATTAAATAGAGTCCACCTGTGTATAATTTAATCTCAGTATAAATACAGCTGTTCTGTGAAGCCCTCAGAGGTTTGTTAGAGAACCTCAGTGAACAAACAGCATCATGAAGGCCAAGGAACACACCAGACAGGTCAGGGATAAAGTTGTGGGGAAGTTTAAAGCAGGGTTAGGTTATAAAAAAAATATCCCAAGCTTTGAACATCTCACAGAACATAGTTCAATCCATCATCCAAAAATGTAAAGAGTATGGCACAGTTGCAAATCCCCCAAGACATGGCCGTCCACCTAAACTGACATGCTGGGCAAGGAGAGAGCATTAATCAGAGAAGCAGCCAAGAGGCTCATGGTAAGTCCGGAGGAGCTGCAGAGATCCACAGCTCAGGTGGGAACATCTGTCCACAGGACAACTATTAGTTGTGTACTCCACAAATCTGGCGTTTATGGAAGAGTGGCAAGAGGAAAGCCATTGTTGAAAGAAAGCCATAAGAAGTCCCATTTGCAGTTTGCGAGAAGCCATGTGGGGGACACAGCAAACGTGTGGAAGAAGGCGCCCTGATCAGATGAGACCAAAATTGAACTTTTTGGCCTAAAAGCAAAAGCTATGTGTGGCAGAAAACTAACACCACACATCACCCTAAACACACCATCCCACCTGTGAAACATGGTGGTGGCTGCATCATGTTGTGGGGATGCTTTTCTTCAGCAGGGAAAGGGAAGCTGGCCAGAGTTGATGGGAAGATGGATGGAGCCAAATACAGGGCAGTCTTAGAAGAAAATCTGTTAGAGTCTGCAAAAGACTTGAGACTGGGACGGAGGTTCATCTTCCAGCAGGACAACAACCCTAAACATACAGCCAGAGCTACAATGGAAAGGTTTAGATAAAAGCATTTTCATGTGTTAGAATGGCTCAGTAAAAGTCCAGACCTAAATCCAATTGAGAATCTGTGGCAAGACTTGAAAATTGCTGTTCACAGACGCTCTCCATCCATTCTGACAGAGCTTGAGCTATTTTGCAAAGGAGAATGGGCAAAAATGTCACTCTCTAGATGTGCAAAGCTGGTAGAGACATACCCAAAATGACTTGCAGCTGTAATTGCAGCGAAAGGGGGTTCTACAAAGTATTGACTCAGGAGGCTGAATACAAATGCGCGCCATACTTTTCACATATTTATTTGTAAAAAATGTTGAAAACCAATTATCATTTTCCTTCCACTTCACAATTATGTGTCACTTTATGTTGGTCTATCACATAAAATCCTAATAAAATATATTTACATTTTTGGTTGTAACATGACAAAATGTGGAACATTTCAAGGGGTTTGAATACTTTTTCAAGGCACTGTAAGCTACCATTGCTGACCTCCTTATAAAATGCAAGTTGTCTGACTATCATACTAATTTTTTTGGCTTTAAAGCGTAACACTGGGATTGTAAAAAAAAATTCTTTATGCTTGTTGTGTCAGGGAGTACAGGAGTAAGCAATATTGCTGGAGCTGTCCTCTTCTACAGTTGCATGCAATTGCGCCTTCAAGCATCTTGGAGAGGAGGCTTGCAGGTACCTGGTCGCACAGATAGAGGGAGTCTGCCGGAGTCAGGTATTAGGTGTGTATTATGCTCCATTCAAACCTATGGAGGTGGAACAGTGCTCTTGCGTTTTTGTGCATTTAGGTGCGTCACAATTAGGACAGCCCATTCATTTTGAGTGCAGCTTTTCTTTCAAATCGTATTGCACTACAACACGTGACAATAAGTTACCATGTGTTGTGGTATTATTAAATGCTGGTACTTACACTGCTTGGCTTTAATAAAATATATTTAATGACATATTATTGATTACAGAGTTGCAATAATGCGTGTCTTTGATATCTGCCTAGAGTTCAGCTTTAAGTATAACTGAGTCATAGAAACATAAAAAAAAGATTTTATTGGGAGTGAGTGAAAGGGTAAACTCATGGGAGATTTTCCCGAGCTGGAATTCCGCTTCAATTATTTATTAATGAATACAGAACTGCGTTCATTTGTGTCTTTTATAAAGGCACAGGTGCTCATTTCTAGTTTTCTGCTGCAATGTTATTAAGTCATGGGGCTTTTCTAAAGTGTATTTAACCACTTCATTACCGTACTATAGCCAAAAGAGGGCTACAGTGTGGTTCTCTCGCTCTAGGAGGGCGTCCATGGACGTTCCCCCAGAACCACATCCCCCCGCGTGCTCCCTAGAGGAGCATTTTGTGATTATTGTTTCCTTTGGACACAGCTGATCACAGATTGCGGTAAAGGACCAATCACAGCGGCCCTTTACCATGTGATCAGCTGTGTCCTATCACAGCTGATCACATGTAAACAAGCTTGCTGGCTATGGGCATTTCTTTCCTCACGTGCTGGAGAAGAGTTGGTAACTGGCAAGTGTGACGGGACATTTACACAGATAATCAGGACACTGATCACCTGTGCCCTGATTATCAGTGCAGCCCCATCAGTGTCTATCAGTGCCCATCAGTGCTGCCTATCAGTGCCAATTAGTACCACCTATTAGTGCCCATCAGTGCCGCCTATCAGTGCTGCATATCAGTGCAGCCTCATCAGCGTCTTCTCATCAGTGTTCATCAGTGCCGCCTCATCAGTTCCCATCAATGCAGACTAATCAGCGCTCATCACTAAAGGAGAAAATGTACTTATTATTCGATCAGTGGGGGGGCATCCCCCTGTCAGAACATAATAGCCTAATAGCTTAGCGGGGAGATTGTCGTACTAACATTGGATTATGATAGGTAATTCAAATTTTTTTGAGCTGTGAGAAGTGCAGAAGATGAGAGAAAACCTTCAACTGGGTGTTCCAGTGACAACTGTTTAATAGGGACATCCCCAGGTTTTAGTAAGATTTGTTCTTACTTTATGTTGTGTCTCTTGGACGGGAAGTGAAGGGAAAACTCTCCAATAGTTCACCGAAAGGAAAAAAAACTCACAGGGGTATTACTCATACCCCAATCTAAGTATTGCTTTACATACTTTACCCTTTTTTAAGTCTTCATGCACAATGCCCCTTGGCGTGAGAACTTTATTGTTGCAGCAGAAAACTTGAAAAGTGCACCTGCGTGCATTCCTATTTTTTTCGCTGTTAAATTTGGTCCGGGCAGCTGAACCTCAGGGTGCTCTGTTTACGAAAGAGTAATGTTTTACAAGAGTTAGATCCCTTTCACACTGGGGCCACGTTCGCGGTAAAGCGCTGCTTGTCTTCGAAAGTGATGCCCATTCATTGCAATGGGCAGGACATTTTGGGAGCGCTGTATACAGCACTCCGAACCCGCCCCAAAGATGCTGCTTGCAGGACTTTTTCGAACGTCCTGCAAGCACTCCACCCGGGTGTGAAAGCACCCATTGCAGAGAATGGGAGGCAGTTTTCAGGCGCTTTACAGGCACTATTTCTAGCGCTAAAACACCTGAAAACTCCTCAGTGTGAAAGGGGTCTTAAAGCTGACTTTCACTCACAATTTCCCTATAGCCTTCTTCTAACCTTCTTCCCTCCCTGTTTCACATTTGGTAAGGAGGGATTACCTTTTTTAGCGGGTACTGTTCCCACTACCTTAGGTCTCATGTACATGGGCAGGGCAGCCATCAGAAATTTTTGGGCCCCTTACACAGCTTTAAGCCTGGGTCCCCCCTGAGCCTGACCACCAACATTCCCCAGGGCTTGCCCATGGCCATCACACATCCCACTGAATCCACACACCGGCCACCTCACCTGTACGCACTTAGCGCCCCCCCCCAATCCTGTACCGTGTTTCCCCGAAAATAAGACCTACCCTGATAATAAGACCTAGTGTGATTTTCAAGGAGGGCTGCAATATAAGCCCTACCCCGAAAATAATCCTTAGTTTAGGTTGGTTGTGCAATGCTACAGTCCACTCTCCTGCAGTCCTATATGTCAGTGCGGTGCTCAGCTGATCTCCTCTTCTCTCAGGTGTCAGTGGGGAATCTTGGCCCCCCTCCCTGCATTGCTCAGAGTGGGGAAGACAGCTTGGGTGGGCAATGGAAGCGCTAAGCAGGGCTCAGCTGATCTCCTCTTTTCCTGGGTGCCAGCGGGTGATCCCAGCCCCCCTCCCTCTGCACCAATCGTAGCCGTGGAAGATGGCGGGCCATTGAAGTGCCGAGCAGGGCTCAGCTTTCTTCTTCTCCCTGGTGTCAGTGGGGGATCTCGCCCCCCACCCCCCTGAAGACAGCTCAGGCAGGCCATGAAAGAAAGTATTCGCACGGTTGCATTGCAGAAACGCACACCTTTTGCATTATGTGATCCTGTGATAGAAGGGATTCTGGCATTTTGCAACCACTGGGAAGACAGCACATTGCATGGCAATTCCTACCCTGAAAATAAGCCCTAGTGTGTTTTTGGCAGACAAAATTAATATAAGACCCGGGCTTATTTTTGGGGAAACATGGTATATATGCCAACCCCCCCACACCTGTATATGCCAGCCCCCCACCTGTGTATATATTTCAGCCCCCCACCCCACACACACACCTGTATATGTCAGCCCCCCCCCACCTGTATATATGCCAGCCCCATCACTCCTGTATATATGTCAGCCCCACCCCCCACACACACCTGTATATATGCCAGCCCACCTCAGACCTGTATATATGTCAGCCCCCCACACATGTATATATGCCAGCCCCTCTCACACCTGCATATATGCTTGCCCCCCTCACACCTGTATTTGTGTCAATCCCCCCGCCTGTATATATATGTCAGCGCCACACATACGCAAATCCGTAAACACACAAGTCTCTGGCCCCTCCCTGTACACAAACCGCCCCCCTCCCTTTCCTTCACAGCCCCTACTTGTAAGGGAAATCTTCCTACCTAGTTCCAGGTCGTTTTCACTGCTGACATGTTGCTGACACAGAGGAGCACAGTTCAGGCAGTTCGCACGAAGGGTGCACATGCACATAGTTGCTAGAGGTGGCAGTAAAGAACTCAATGTCTAAACTCAATGACAGACTCTCGACATTCTGCCCGTGTGTTCGGGGCTTTACTGTCTGACTCTTTTCTCTTCCCTTAAACAGTCCTCTGTGTTAACGCAATGTGAACTGTGAATGGGCCCCTAGGGCTAATGTTAGACGTAGGTTAAAGTGACTAATAATGAATAGTGATACTACCTAAGGGGCCATGGGTTTGTATTGGCAGTTTAAAACAGCAGGCAATACAAGATCTGTCAAGAAGCTTGCAATCCACTAATTACTGTAGTTCTTAGCTTTGAGTACAATTGAGCGGGTTTTATTAAATGAATGTTTTTACATGTGCTTTAACTCAGCACATACAGTGTATAAAGACTGAAGAAGTTATCCCAGAAATTAAACCCAAAAAGAAAAATGTAATATTAAACATTAGTTTTTTTTTGTTTTTTTTTTCTTTTTCCCCCCCTTTATTTTCACCTGGTGATTCAGCCACTAAGTAAGTTTTTTTTTTTTTTCAACTTCCTTTACCAGACCAAGCTGTCCAGCAGTTAGACGTGCTGCTCCTCCTCCTCTTCTGTGCCTGCATATCCCTTGCTATGGAGGCAGGCGTGCAGACTCAATTCCAAGCCTGGCTGTTTGTGTCTATAGACACACACAGCATGTAGCTTGGCCCTGCCCCCCCACTCCCTCCTCACTGGATTTGATTGACAGCCTTGATTGAAGGAGCCTTCAGCTCCTGCTGTTATCAGTCTGCCCTGTGAGACCAGGAAGAAAGAGAGCAGTGCTGGATTGATACAGGCTCAGGTAAGTATTAGAGAGGAAGGGAAGCAAAACGGTAGTTAAATGTTTTTTGTTAGTTAATTTTATGTAAATTTGCTATTGCATCTAATCTACAGGTAACCATCTGTGTGTACGATTCTTTGCAGAATCGGACAATATGATCAAATCCATGAAGTATTGAAAAGACACAGACTGTGTAATCGGTTGATTTTGAGATAAAAACAACTGATTTCATCTAAATTCTTCTAACCTGTCTGGACGGAAAATCCAATCATAGGAAAGTAGGTAGATTGATGTAATCATAAGGTGTATGCCGCATCCAACGGTCATTTCAAACTTTTAGTTTCAACTATATTTTTCTCCCCAACAAAAAACTTTGCTTCCGCTAAATTCACAATGCTGTTGTTAAAAGGTGTTTGGTTAATTGCCCCTCTATTCGGAGTTTTACTGGGCAGATCACCCGGTGAATACAAATGAAGAATTCATTCCCTGCAGTAGGGCCCTTTCACATGGGAAGAACGATCGGGTCCGCCTGTCAGTTTGTCAGGCAGACCCAATCAGACCATCTATTGCCTTCTATGGAATGGCGGATGTAAAAGGACATTTGTCCATTTACACCCGCTGACACCTGATCCGCTAAAAACAGACAGATGGAGGATCCGTTCGGTCTCTTTCACATTGGTGAACTCCGCCAGTAGAGCATCTGGATGACAGGTCCGTGTTTGCTCCGCTTATGCAGGGCAGAAACGGACACATCCTGTTTTCTTCTATGGGCAGTTGGATGTAAATGGACTGCCTGTCCGTGTCCATCTGACTGTCATTTGATCCTCCAGACGGATGGGGAACAGATCGATCCGCCCGTATAAAAGGGACCATCCTCATCTGTCTGGCAGATGACAATCAGATGTAAATGGACAGGCAGTCCATTTACATCCAACCACCCATAGAGGAAAGCGGACCTGTCATCCGCCTGCTCAGCTGGGTCAGCGGAGAGATCCCCCCGCTGAGCAGACAGAGTCCACCAGTCTGAAAGAGCCCTAGGTTAAAAAAAAATAATAATTCAATGTCTCCCAGGGCACCGCGGCCACCCTACACGAGATCTTCATCAAGACTGCTGCCACCGACACCATCCACTCCGTGCTCGCCTATCGCCTGCAAGGACCGGCTCCAGGAAAGAGCGCAGGAAGCCCAGACAGCACAGCTATATGGAGGCTGAGACCCAGACCAGCCACACCAGTTTTTAAGATAAGGGGCCCATCACCCCCTATAGGGCCAATGTCTGGGGGGATGGATTACATTTTGCTTTTATTGTACTACAGGTCTTCCATGGTGTCAAGGGACAGTCCCAGGGTTCAGGTCCCTGAATGCTGGTTCTTATCATCTGTATCATAAAACCCTTCTGATCACCTATGGACTTTGTAAATGTTATACAGTGCCTTACAAAAGTATTCAGCATACTTCTTTGCTTTTTACCTATTTTGATACATTACAGCCTTTAGATCAATGTTTTTTTAATCTGAATTATATGTGATGGATCTGAACACAATAGTCTAAGTTGGTGAAGTAAAATTAGAAAAATATATACATAAAACAATTATTCAGAAATAAAAAACTGATAATTGCCATTTGCGTATGTATTCATCCCCTTTGTTATGAAGCCCATAAAAAGCTCTGGTGCAACCAATTACCTTCAGAAGTCACATAATTAGTGAAATTATGTCCACCTGTGTGCCATGATCTGTCATTACATATGCACACATTTTTGAAAGGCCCCAGAGGCTGCAACACCTAAGGCACCATTAACCAAACACTGCCATGAAGACCAAAGAACTCTCCAAACAAGTAAGGGACAATGTTGTTGAGAAGTACAAGTCAGGGTTAGGTTATATAAAATTATCCAAATCTTTGATGATCCCTAGGAGCACCATCAAATCTATCATAACCAAATGGAAAGAACATGGCACAATAGCAAACCTGCCAAGAGACATGGATAGATCGGGCAAGGAGGGCATTAATCAGAGAGGCAGCACAGAGACCTAAGGTAACCCTGGAGAAGCTGCAGAGTGCCACAGCAGAGACTGGAGTATCTGTACATAGGACAACAATAAGCCATGCGCTCCATAGAGTTGGGCTTTATGGCTGAATGGCCAGAAGAAAGCCATTACTTTAAAAAAAAAAATGGCACATTTTGAGTTTGCAAAAAGGCATGTGAGAGACTCCCAAAATGTATGGAGGAAGGTGCTCTGGTCTGATGAGACTAAAATTGAAAAACGCTATGTCTGGCGCAGACCCAACACATCACATCACCCAAAGAACACCATCCCAGCAGTCGGGACTGGGAAACTGGTCAGAGTTGAGGGAAAGATGGATAGTGCTAAATACAGGGATATTCTTGAGCAAAACCTGTACCACTCTGTGTGTGATTTGAGGCTAGGATGGAGGTTCTCCTTCCAGCAGGACAATGACCCCAAAAACACTGCTAAAGCAACACTTGAGTGGTTTAAGGGGAAACATGTAAATGTGTTGGAATGGCCTAGTCAAAGCCTAGACCTCAAACCAAGAAAATCTGTGACAACAGAAATTTTATACTCAGCTCTACCCCTCTGAATCATAAATGTACATATACCCGCATCAAATATGTGTCATATGACAACATGTGTAACAAAGTGCCAATATAGTGCAAAAAATGCATTTAATAAAGTTCAAAAAATACAAAATAAGGTGCAATCAATAAAGTTCATCAAGTGTGAGGTCAGATATGTAGATTGGTTGTGCCTCAGAGAATGGAAACTCCTCTCCTCCACCACTTGATGTAGATCCTACATACTTTACTTGGTCAAAGACGGACGTACTTTTAATTGTTAAACTGTTAAACTTTTTAATAAACCTTGCAGTATTACACTATATGCCCTCTTCTCTTCACTTCTCCAAACTTTACTACGCGGACCGTCTTTGACCAAGTAAATCTACATATCGGCTGGACAGGAGACACCATCTTGATATACACAGGCGTGTGTCACCAGCCCTGCACCTCACACTTGATGAACTTTATTGATTGCACCTTATTTTGTATTTTTTTAACTTTATTGAATGTATTTTTTGCACTATATTGGCACTTTGTTACACATGTTGTCATATGACACATATTTGATGCGAGTATATGTAAATTTATGATTCAGAGGGGTAGCGCTGAGTATACATTTCCTGTTGTCATTTTTTGGGGTATATTAACCTCGCACTACAGCAGCAGCCCTATTACATATGTACATGTGGGTGAGTGTGTAAACGCACACGTATATGCACATTTTGTATTTATTCTATATTTATTTGTAATTTATTTACAATTTTATTCATTTTTCTCCACGGCGCGGGTCTATCTTTATCACTTTTAATAGAAAATCTGTGGTCAGACTTAAAGATTGCTGTTCACAAGCGCAAACCATCCAACTTGAAGGAGCTGGAGCAGTTTTGCAAGGAGGAATGGGCAAAAATCCCAGTGATAAGATGTGGCAAGCTCATAGAGACTTATCCAAAGCGACTTGGAGCTGTGATAGCTGTGATGCTCTGTGTCTCTGAGACTCTGGCATCTATCATCTGACATCCCCCCCTCACCCAGGCTCTATCATCCAATGCAATGCTCGCCTAGGCCCCTCCGCTACAGTCATTGGCTGCCAGCCTGCTTGTGTAGATCCGCCCAGCGTGGCGCCGGCCCCGTCCACTCAAGTGGATGAGTCAGAGTCAGTGATATGCTGCCGCCTGCCAGTGCTGCCCTGGGCCTAGGGGATCATCATCACAGACAAAAAATACTGAGGCATACACAGTGAAGAACCACAGGTAACAGCAAGACTCAGGAGGAGCATTAGATATAATAATATATTGCTTTGCTTGGAAAGTGGGACAGCTGAGTTGAGCTATAATTGCAATTTGCTGGAAAGACATGTGTGTGTACAGTTTAAGAGATAATTCATCATGGCGGCACAGTGGCGCAGTGGGTAGCACTCTCGCCTAGCAGTAAGAAGGGTCGCTGGTTCGAATCCCGACCATGACACTACCTGCCTGGAGTTTGCATGTTCTCCCTGTGCCTGCGTGGGTTTCCTCCGGGTACTCCGGTTTCCTCCCACACTCCAAAGACATGCTGGTAGATTAATTGGATCCTGTCTAAATCGGCCCTGGTATGTATGAATGTGAGTTAGGGACCTTAGATTGTAAGCTCCTTGAGGGTATAGGGACTGATGTGAATGTATAATATATATATATGTAAAGCGCTGCGTAAATTGACGGCGCTATATAAGTACCTGAAATAAATAAATAAATAAATAAATAATTCATCTTCACTTATCACTTTGTATTGGATTGAAAGCATGGGCGTCTGCAAGGTTACTCAGGCGGCTGCATACCATGCCCCAGGGCCGTCTTTAATGTTGATTGGACCCTGGGCAAAAATTTTCTTAGGGCCCCCCCCCAACCCATGCAATTTTGCTCTCCACCTGCTCTGAGACATACAATAAATATCAGCTAGACTTAAAATCAGTTTACTGTATCAGATCAGGTAGTGATTGCGATTGGTTGCCAGAGGTTACAGCATATTATTACCACTTACTGACTGGATGCTAGAGGTTACAGCACACTTTACGGCTCACTGATTAGTTGCTATAGGTTACAGCACATGATTTCTTCTTGTTGATTGGTTGCTAGAGGTTACAGCACATCATCTCTTCACTGCAGAGGGGCATGATATACATATGAATGCTGCCTTTATTTACATATGAATGCCACAGGCCTCAGATATTTACATATAAATGCCACCGCTATTTACATATGAATGACGGTTATTTACATGTAAACACAGGGTCTGCAGGTGAGTCATCTGTACACAACAATAGGGCAGATCTGGGCATCATTAGTAGCAGCACTTCACACTGAGATATCAGGACAAAGCAAAGGACTTAAAACTTCAAGGGACAAGGGAATTTAAACTGGGATAGTTGGCAAGTATGAGGCAGCTGCTTTGGGCCCCACAACAATGACAGGGCCCAGGGCAGCTGCCCCTTTTGCCCTGCCTTAAAGACGGCCCTGCATGCCCCTATAGCCTAGAGAATGTTCATCTTTTTACATTGCAATACATCTCTTGTGGCCATATTTTGATCTTGATAAAAACAGCCTTTACAGTGACAGTATGAAGATTAAAATATGGCCACAACAGATGTATTGCAATGTAAACAGATGTACATTCTGTAGGTTATATGGGCATGGTACACAGTCACTTGAGTAACTTCCAATAAAAAGTGAAGATGAATTATCTCTTATATAACACACATATATCTTTCTAGTGGAAAGATTTTCATGAGATTGTTGAAATGGGGCGGAGCATGGGTGGCCTTAAAATGATGCCCACCCAGAAAAAGTTCTGCGGACGCCCATGGGTGTGTGTATGGTCTGCAGCCTAGAGTTCTAATTCATGGTGCACCATGGATTATTTGCCGTCCCCCCCCCCCCCCCTAAAAAAAAAAATACCATCAAGCTCCCCCTTTTTCCTGCAAGAAAGATAACGCTGGACTCCATAGAATAGTATATATTCTTTTTTATTATTTTTTACAGGGATAAATATTAGGACTATCACATTTCATTTTTTGATAGATAGGGAGAAGTTCCTCTTTAAATTATTCAATAAAGGGTATAATTTCAACTCCAAACGTTGTGCAATAATCAATGACTAACAAAGTACAATACTCTACTACAGCTATATTGGTACTTATCAAAGCCTGATATTCCACTGATTGGCTTTCTGTGTACACTGCATACACGCTGCACATCAGTGTTGTGACTTTCTAAGAACGCTGATGATCAGGATGACAGCGTGCATGGAGTGCAGTCAGCGATCATTGGCTGACACGCCCCTCCTCGCAGCCCCTCCCTCTCTGGCTGCATTGACAAGCTGTTTGTGTTTATGCTGAGAGCAGCTCTCACTCTGCTGCTGCTGGATCTAGGACTGGGGCTGATCTTCCCAGGCACACCACTCTTGGCTCTGGAGATGCACAGGATAGGATGAAGCTATGGAGTACCAGTGAGTAACTTTCAGAGCTGCCCATCTATTGTTGTGCTGCATTCTGACCTGGCTTTCCATTCCTGGATGTCCAATGAACAGCTGCTACAGAATGGTGCACTATTTATACTAGTCCTCATTCATTTCACTGCAGGCTCTGCTCATCAATATCATTAGCAGCTGTCAGTAGTGAAGTCACGTGCTTGTGTCATACTATGATCTAGTGGTTTGATGCTGCATCTTATTTTTGCAGGTTTTTTGGTAATCTGCCAGAAATGCTGAGATAGAAAATGAATGGTGTGTGTAATTTTCATGTCCTGCAGAGGAGATGGGTGGGAGATTTCCTGAAGAGGGACTAACCTACTGGAAAGGTTTCAGGCAACTAATGCAGGATCTGGAACAGCTGTACATGGCAACCAATCCACTTCTAGCTTTCATTTTTAAAGCTTCGCTAAACAAGCTAATCAAAGCTGATTGGTTACTAGGCACAGCTGCTCCAGGTACTGGCTGCGGCAGGCTTAGTCCATTTCCCCTGCAGTATTTTATTCCAGAGTACACACTATGCAATTACCTAATTACTAATCAGTATATGTGCAAGGGATTTCACTAATCATTTAAAGCCAATGCTACTGTGTCCATAGATGTGATAACTTTTTTTTATTGACTTGATATTTCATTTTTGTATGAATGTTACACTGTGCCCAATCAGGGTGTACTGGGGATGAATGCTACACTGTGCCCAATCAGGATGTACTGGGGATGAATGCTACACTGTGCCCAATCAGGATGTACTGGGGATGAATGCTACACTGTGCCCAATCAGGGTGTACTGGGGATGAATGCTACACTGTGCCCAATCAGGGTGTACTGGGGATGAATGCTACACTGTGCCCAATCAGGGTGTACTGGGGATGAATGCTACACTGTGCCCAATCAGGGTGTACTGGGGATGAATGCTACACTGTGCCCAATCAGGGTGTACTGGGGATGAATGCTACACTGTGCCCAATCAGGGTGTACTGGGGATGAATGCTACACTGTGCCCAATCAGGGTGTACTGGGGATGAATGCTACACTGTGCCCAATCAGGGTGTACTGGGGATGAATGCTACACTGTGCCCAATCAGGGTGTACTGGGGATGAATGCTACACTGTGGCCAATCAGGGTGTACTGGGGATGAATGCTACACTGTGCCCAATCAGGGTGTACTGGGGTTGAATGCTACACTGGGGCCAATCAGGGTGTACTGGGGATGAATGCTACACTGTGGCCAATCAGGGTGTACTGGGGATGAATGCTACACTGTGGCCAATCAGGGTGTACTGGGGATGAATGCTACACTGTGGCCAATCAGGGTGTACTGGGGATGAATGCTACACTGTGCCCAATCAGGGTGTACTGGGGATGAATGCTACACTGTGCCCAATCAGGGTGTACTGGGGATGAATGCTACACTGTGCCCAATCAGGGTGTACTGGGGATGAATGCTACACTGTGCCCAATCAGGGTGTACTGGGGATGAATGCTACACTGTGCCCAATCAGGGTGTACTGGGGATGAATGCTACACTGTGCCCAATCAGGGTGTACTGGGGATGAATGCTACACTGTGCCCAATCAGGGTGTACTGGGGATGAATGCTACACTGTGCCCAATCAGGGTGTACTGGGGATGAATGCTACACTGTGCCCAATCAGGGTGTACTGGGGATGAATGCTACACTGTGCCCAATCAGGGTGTACTGGGGATGAATGCTACACTGTGCCCAATCAGGGTGTACTGGGGATGAATGCTACACTGTGCCCAATCAGGGTGTACTGGGGATGAATGCTACACTGTGCCCAATCAGGGTGTACTGGGGATGAATGCTACACTGTGCCCAATCAGGGTGTACTGGGGATGAATGCTACACTGTGCCCAATCAGGGTGTACTGGGGATGAATGCTACACTGTGCCCAATCAGGGTGTACTGGGGATGAATGCTACACTGTGCCCAATCAGGGTGTACTTTGGGCACAGTGTAACATTCATTCAATCGGGGTGTACTTTGGATGAATGCTACACTGTGCCCAATCAGGGTGTACCTAGGATGAATGCTACACTGTGCCCAATCAGGGTGTACCTTGGATGAATGCTACACTGTGCCCAATCAGGGTGTACCTGGGATGAATTCTACACTGTGCCCAATCGGGGTGTACCTGGGATGAATTCTACACCGTGCCCAATCGGGGTGTACCTGGGATGAATGCTACACCGTGCCCAGTCAGGGTGTACCTGGGATGAATTCTACACCGTGCCCAGTCAGGGTGTACCTGGGATGAATTCTACACCGTGCCCAGTCAGGGTGTACCTGGGATGAATTCTACACCGTGCCCAGTCAGGGTGTACCTGGGATGAATTCTACACCGTGCCCAGTCAGGGTGTACCTGGGATAAATTCTACACCGTGCCCAGTCAGGGTGTACCTGGGATGAATTCTACACCGTGCCCAGTCAGGGTTGTACCTGGGATGAATGCTACACTGTGCCCAGTCAGGGTGTACCTGGGATGAATGCTACACTGTGCCCAGTCAGGGTGTACCTGGGATGAATGCTTCAATGTGCCCAGTCAGGGTGTACCTGGGATGAATGCTACAATGTGCCCAGTCAGGGTTGTACCTGGGATGAATGCTACACTGTGCCCAGTCAGGGTTGTACCTGGGATGAATGCTACACTGTGCCCAGTCAGGGTTGTACCTGGGATGAATGCTACACTGTGCCCAGTCAGGGTTGTACCTGGGATGAATGCTACACTGTGCCCAGTCAGGGTTGTACCTGGGATGAATGCTACACTGTGCCCAGTCAGGGTTGTACCTGGGATGAATGCTACACTGTGCCCAGTCAGGGTTGTACCTGGGATGAATGCTACACTGTGCCCAGTCAGGGTTGTACCTGGGATGAATGCTACACTGTGCCCAGTCAGGGTTGTACCTGGGATGAATGCTACACTGTGCCCAGTCAGGGTTGTACCTGGGATGAATGCTACACTGTGCCCAGTCAGGGTTGTACCTGGGATGAATGCTACACTGTGCCCAGTCAGGGTTGTACCTGGGATGAATGCTACACTGTGCCCAGTCAGGGTTGTACCTGGGATGAATGCTACACTGTGCCCAGTCAGGGTTGTACCTGGGATGAATGCTACACTGTGCCCAGTCAGGGTTGTACCTGGGATGAATGCTACACTGTGCCCAGTCAGGGTTGTACCTGGGATGAATGCTACACTGTGCCCAGTCAGGGTTGTACCTGGGATGAATGCTACACTGTGCCCAGTCAGGGTTGTACCTGGGATGAATGCTACACTGTGCCCAGTCAGGGTTGTACCTGGGATGAATGCTACACTGTGCCCAGTCAGGGTTGTACCTGGGATGAATGCTACACTGTGCCCAGTCAGGGTTGTACCTGGGATGAATGCTACACTGTGCCCAGTCAGGGTTGTACCTGGGATGAATGCTACACTGTGCCCAGTCAGGGTGTACCTGGGATGAATGCTACACTGTGCCCAACCAGGGTGTACTGGGCATGAATGGCACACTTCAGGCTATTGGCGACATTCATTTTCTCTCTCCTCTCTCTGTGGTTTGTTCTCTCTAAGGGCATATGATCCCATCTTGGAAGCATTGCTTGCATTCTCTTTAATGATTTGCTTGTTACATAAATGTCAGCATTTATTTTCCCTGAGATGGCTTAATTCAAAGGTCATCTGTTAATTATCCCCTTCCCCGTCCTTCCATCCTTTCTATCTGGGAAATACACATCATTCTGGAAGGAGTCCCAGGTAGAATTATTTCCTCATTGTCTAGTGAAAATGATGCTACGATTTTATAATCTGCAAACTGAGGGTCTGGAAGAGATTTGTCTGTTCTCATGTGGAATATTTGCATAATAAAAATGAAAGGAAGTGCCATAAATTGTCAAACATACTAATTCATTGAGGCCATTGGGGTCAGGATGTGCTGGGAAAAAAATAACTGTCGTGGTTGTCTTTTTTTTTTTACTAATTAACCGCTTGAGGACTGGAATGATTCCCCCCCTTATTGACCAGGCCATTTTTTGCGATACGGCACTGCGTAGCTTTAACTGGCAATTGTGCGGCGCTGTACCCAAACAAAATTTATGTCCTTTTTTTCCCCACAAATTATAGCTTTCTTTTGGTGGTATTTGATCACCTCCTGCAGTTTTTATTTTTTACGCTATAAACAAAAAAAATCCAATTTAAAAAAAAATATATATATATATTTTTAACTTTTTGCTATAATAAATATCCAAAAAAAATGTGAAAAAAATAATTTCTTCAGTTTGGGCCAACAATGTGTATTCTACTACATATTTTTGGTAAAAAAAAAAAAAAATCGCAATAAGCATATATTGATTGGTTTGCTCAAAAGTTATAGTGCCTACAAAATAGGGAATAGATTTATGGCATTTTTATTACGTATTTTTTTTTTTTTTAACTGTACTGTATAAATGTCACTGGCAGGGAAGGGGTTTAACACTAGGGGTCGATCAAGGGGTTAAGTGTTCCCTAGGGAGGTGTTTTGTAACTGTGGTGGGAGTGGACTGACAGGGAGTAGAGAGAGATCTCTGTTCCTGATCACTAGGAACAGCAGATCTCTCTCTACTCCCCTGTCAGAACGGGGGATCTGTCTGTTCACATTGACAGATCCCTGCTCTGGCTCTCTGTGGAACGATCGCAGGTGGCCAGCATACAGCGTGGCCGCCGGCTGTGCGCATTGGCTCCGGCGTTGTACGCCTCCAATAGCTCTTAAAGCCGCCGACGTACAATGACGGTGGTTCCCGCAGTCGTGCCAACCTACCGCAGTACAACAAGGGAGGGTTATAACTCTTGTGAATTTTTTTTTTTCGCCATCTGTGTCCCATTGCGGAAATTTCCCTTCACTTCCTGTCTCATAGACAAACGGAAAATGAGAGGAAATCCCTGTAAATCAAGGGAATGTCTTGGGGACCCCAGGACACCAGAACTAATGCACCCATTGGAAGGTTTCCCCTCTATTACATTTCTGAGGACAACCCAAAGCTTTGGTAATTTCTTTTAATTTCACTTTCAATGATAATGGTAAACAGGACAAATCGAGAGGGTGAATCTCCTTAGCGGGGGCACAGAGAGCAATAAAAACTGACAAGTGTTCGAATACCTCTCCACTTTATTGAAAACTAAAACAAAAAGTTTTGCCTTTTAGTTATACTTTAACTCCAGGTTTACTATGACTTTAACTAGTTCATTTGGGCCAAGCTGGCCCAACTAAACTATTTTCTTCACTAACAGATGTACCCGCTGAGAGTGCTGTATAAACTTTACGTACCATCAGCTACATACAATATACGGAGCTGTGTTCTGGCATCGGTACGGGGACTTTTTGCCCTGTTTTTAGAACAAAATTGAGTTGGGCGGAGCAGGCATTCACAGGAAGCTTTGTATTTCATGAGGGAATGCAAGCCTTCCTCTGATTTGCTGAGCTGCAGATTGTAACATCATCTGCCCTGCTCTCTTAAACTCGGCCAATCAGAGGAAACCTTGCATTCATTCACAAAAGACAAGGCTTCCTATGAATGGCTTATCCGGACTTTAATTTTGTTCCAGGAATGGGACAGGAAGTCCCTGTCTTGCTGCCGGAACACAGCACTGTATATGCTATGCAACTGATGCTACATACAGTTTATACAACGCTCACTGTGGGCACATCTGTTAGTAAAGGGAATAGTCACAGTAAACCTGGAGGTCCGTTTTAAAGCCTAATTAAACCCTCTGTATTTATTACTGTAATACAGTCAGGCTGCATATATAATATGTCGGCAGGCGGCAGAACGTTGAAGAATGCCGTTCTCCCATACTATGCACCCGCTGGGTCTCCAGAGGTCCAGCATGTTCTCCTGCACACTACTCCAATTAACAGCATTGCTCACGTGGCTTGATTTGAGTAGAGGGCATGTAAGGAGCAGGCGGATGACACCTCCATGTTTCCCTCCTCCTTGGGCCCCAAGTGTGGGGGTTACATAGGAGGCCTACCCCAGGGTGGGTTCTTTCAGGCTCTGCTAGGCACCTTGAACAGGGTTACTGTCTTACACATGAGGTACGTTTACTTGAACAGATGACTGAACTCTAGTTAACTCTCTTGCTAATATACACCACCATGGTCACTGATGCAATTAGGAGGAATACTCTGAACCAATGCTCTCTCTACCTGTCTATCATATCTCTGCTTCCTCACTCCCAGTAACGGAGTAGGGCCCTGCTGTGCGCCTAGCGCGGGCTCCATGTATGCACTCACTTAACTCTTCCTCTTTCATACCTGAGCACAGGCTAAGGACCATTGTGGAGATGGACCTGCTCACAGAGAGAGTGCCTACAACAACTCTTCCTGCAAGAGGCTATCCCATCTGCCACATGTGCACACTTATGACAGGCTGCTTGTGAAACCTTCATTACCCTTGGTAACCACTTGCTGTTTGCTGTACCGCATTAACTCTTGTACTGTTGTCTTCATACCCCAATGTGTTTAACTGACCCGAGCTGTAGACTATGTGGGCATTACACCCCAGTGGCGGCCCGTCCATAGGGGTCCGGACGCATGCATTCCAGTGGGGTTTTATTTATTCATTTATTTTTTGAAGCACGTGATTTGAGCCTGAGGCTCTAAATAGGCTTCAAAAAGGGGTGGGCTCAGGGTGAGCCCACCCAGTTGTGTGACAATGGCAAAGTATTATTCACTATTGTCTTCCTGATTCTCCTCCCGGCGAATCGGGAAGTGGGTCCTGAGACCTGATTGGCCAGGGGTTTCAGGACCCACTTCCTGTTAGGCCGGGAGGAGAAGCAACAGACCCGGAGCGAGGTCTCCAGGGATGGCTTACCTGCAGCCACATCCAGCCACATCCAGCACTCCTCTGCTCGGACAGTGAAGGAAGGAGGAGGGGAGATCAGAGTGTCATCCTGGGCAGGATCGTCATCTGCCTTCTAAGGTAAGGAAGCCTCAGATCACCGCCTTCCCGTCCATCTGTGCCGTTGGTTTGCCACCCCCCCCCCCAAATATTGAGCACCAGCTGCCACTGTTATATTATCCCTTGAGTAACCAGGCAAGAACAAGATTTCAAAAAACTTTACTGGAAACTTGCAGCATACAGAACAAAGTGCACAGTCTCTTCCTAACATCCCTAGTTTAGGCTTGGTAGCTGCCCCAGCATACCTGCACAGGATAAAGTCCATTATGGCAGATCTTCAGATCTGTTGTCTTTGGGCGTTTTGATGTATATTAAGTCCAAATTTATTTAAAAATGTATAAGTAGCATCACATCACAACTGAGTATAAAAGAGAAGGGAGGTGCCTCTAAGTGTAGCAATATGGTTACATTTAATGAAGGTACAACATTTAGCAACTCATATGGTTGATGATTAAAACAGGCACATCTAAGTATGCTGGTATCCGGGGTAAAGTTGTCTACATAGACCGTCCTCCTCACCGCCATAGACTTTGTCCGTTCCACGCTGCGCTTCATGAGCGGATCAATCGCTCTACTGCAGAGTAGTCTTCCCGGTCATGATTGCAGACTGACAGCGCTTAGAGCCTAGAGGTGTGGGGGATGGTCTATGTGGACAGCTTTACCCTGGATGCCTGCATACTTAGATGTGCCTGTTTTAAATGTAACCATGTTGCTCCACTTAGAGGAGCCTCTCTTCTCTTTTATACTCTGTAGCTCCATCTGGAGTTTGCTTCTAATCCCCCTTGTGGAGGCTGCCATTTGTAAATGGACATTTTATGGTTACACAACCTATCACATTGCTATAATCTTTTTATATGGACTTTTAAACTGAAAGACTTATGAATAAATGGTTGTGGAACGAATCATTTGAGTTTCCATTATTTCTTATGCGGAAATTCGCCTTGATCTACAAGTGCTTTGGATTACAAGCATGTTTCTGGAACAAATTATGCTCTCAATCCAAGGTTTTACTGTGTACATCATAGGATCAGTGGGTCGGACCCAAGAGCCCGCCAATAAAGAAATTGGAAACATATTAACACTAACCTTCGCAGATGGGGCAGCATTAAACTCAACCTGGCCACAGTTCTACTTTAAAGAAAACATGCACAAAAAACTGTAACTGCTGACCTCATTCGGAAAACATGAAGGCCCTATGTACTCTGTGCAGATGGTAGCGCACCACAAAGCCCCACTGCTGTCAGCCTATAAAGTTTTATGAGGCTGGCTGGGTGATGCACCAAGTGGTACTAATGTTTAGGACAGTGTGCACCCAAGAATAAATGCCTGGATGTCAGCAAAACACAGGGTGTATAGGCGGGGCCACTCGCCCTACATCAGGGGGACCTTTCCTCGTGTACACGCTCATCAGTGACTGGGCGGGGACTGCGGTCATGTGAGAATAAAACATTAAGAAAGTTCTCCGACTTAGAGATGAACCGTGTCAATGTGTGCAGTAATAAAAGTATAGAGTTCCTCTGAAAAATACTTTCCCTTCTCACTACACATCTTGCATAATGTATGATGCAATTTGTAAGGACACTTCTGAGCCTGTGCCCGCTCCATCAGTCCAGAGTACCTCTGCTATCTCACTCCCAGTAACAGAATGGGGTCCCGCCGTGCATTTAGCATGTACCTCATGAGTGTACTTATTAAATCCTTCCTTCCTTCCCATACCATGTGGCCAGGCTATAGGTCTCTGTAACGTGGGACCAGTACCAGCTGCTTTGGGAAACCTACAGCTGGAGAGGGAGCCAGATCACCGACCCCCCCCCCCCCCCCCCAGTACCGGAGGACCTGTCGCCTACCCCAGGTATCACTCATCACGACTGGCTATAAAATACCTTGCACTAGTTGAATACCCATAGCAACTGCATTAATCCTCCCTGCTTATCTTGCGGAGTAGACCTTTTGTAGTGGCTTTGCTTCATACCCCACATGTGCTTTACTGACCCTAGTCCTTTCATATGTCAGGAACCATCATGCACCCCTTTAAATTACTTCAGACCAGGCTCAGAACAGTTGATGCAACTTTTACTTGAAATATCTTGATGATACAGTGCAACATGAACATTAGCAATAGAACATCCCTAACTATCTCTATTAGGCTGCCCAGGCATACCTACACAAGGTAGTAGTTCACGCTTGGTGTTCCCAGGAATTCGTGGATCTCCGGACTCCTGATGCCTACCGATGAGCTGCAAGGCGCAGCAGTCCTCCTCTTGTCTCTGCAGCAATCACAGGGTGGGACTCTGGGAACCCGGCCTTTCCCTCTTTTTATAATGCAGGGCGGATAGCCGGGCCCAAAAAAGCCTGGGAACAGAGGACATAGCATGAACCCCTTCCCCAGCCTGGGTCAGCCATCTAATCAATAAACCATAGGCGACCTGCCTACAGGTGTATATGTTGTATTACCTGTAGCTATATGCTGCCTTGGGACCTGTAGATTACCATCCATAGCAGCTGAAATGCTACACAATGCAAAAGTCCTCTATATATGCTTGTGGAAAAATGTAAAACTTGGCATGCCTTTATTTCAAGAGCTTGCATATATTACTTCGTGTGAACTTTTGATACCCTTGTGCTCACTGGAGGATACAATGAGAAATCGGCCCCTGTACCATTCTTTTCACGCACAAAGACCCAGGTTACTAATCCATGCACTTCTATTCAGATGGAAGAAGTTCAGCATCACTCCAGGGAATTTCTCATGAGTAGCTCAATTCATCTGACTTTGCAGTCTATTTGGAGCTATTAGCTGAAAAAGTCAATGAGTCCACGGTGCTCTTTCAACCTCCTCGGTTATTACAATATAAATATGTTGTGTGAAACCCAGTAAATGTCCAGCTGTTGGTCAGTTTGAACTCTGAACTGGAAGACTGTAAGTCGTATGAGGGTGTTTATATTGTATTTCTGAAGTTTGTTACGCCACTAATTAATGGTATACTGTAGTGTATGTGAACACAAAAGATTATTGTAGGAACATTTATGTCCAGTGTATTATCCAGAAGGCAGCATGGAAGATGCGTTTTGTATTATGGCCACATCTTTCTATACATATGAGCACCAAACATTCAGTTTCTGTGTTTGCTTATATAGACATGTATGGATAACTACTGGGTTGATGGCCCCTAAACCAAAGCTGGGTTAGATGGTCTGACCACAGCATGCTTTTACCTTCAGAATAATGACTTTCTGAGTACTTGTTTGAATTGCTAACAGCACCAGCTATTTTCTGCCCTTCCTCTTCTTTTTTTTTTTTTTTTTTATAAGCATGCAGTGTAGGGTATTTAAATTTATTGAATTAAAGTGATTTGTAAAGGTAAAATTAATAATAAAAAGCTAACGTGTCTATACTTACCTGCTCTAACCTCCTCCTGTTCTCGGGACCCCCACCCTTGGCGCTCCTGGCCCCCTCCTCTCTGTGCAGTGCCCCCATAGGAAGCAACTTCCCATGGGGGCACTCGTGCGTGCATGCTCCCTGAGCCCTGCTGGTGCGTTAATTGACACAGACAGCGGAACTCAGCCCTGCCCCCCACTCCCTCCACACTGGCTTTGATTGACAGCACTGGGAGCCAATAGTTCCCAGTACCCCAGCAAAGCCAGTGAGACCTGGAAGTAAGGGGAGAGAAGAACTGCAAATGTGCACAGTGCTGGATTGAATGAGGGCTCAGATAAGTAAAAGGGGGTGTGGGGGGGATGCTGATGCCAAAACATATTTTACCTTAATGCAAGGAATGCATTAAGGCAGGGGTCGGCAACCTACCACCACTAAATGTCTGGCCCGTCAGTGCACGTGATGAATTCACGTGCACCCGGCCCGCGGACATTTTAACCCTTTCACGCTGACTGTACGCAAATATGTGGCCTTGGCTTGAAGGGGTTGTACTTGGATGAAAGGTCCACTAAAGAGACATTGCCAAATTTTTTTCTTCTGCATGCTTTCGCTATGATTAAATGCATTTTTACAACCCCCCCCCAAAAAAAAAAATCAATATTTTTAAGTAAGTTTACATTTTTATTTTTTTTGGGCCACATTCATAGCTGCCTTGGGCCATGTGCGGCCGCAGGTTGGACACCCCTGGGTACAAGTTTTGTTTTTGTTTTTTAATACTGTCTGTGTCCCCACTGGGTAGATTCACCCTATTTTATATTTGTAACCATTTTCATTGAGAAAGAAATGAGAAAAAAACTACAGGCCATAGATGATGCACTTTGAATAAATGATTTGATTCCCACATGAACACACTTGGTGCTGATGGGGGATTCCCTCCCTCAGAGCTATTGTATTCTGACAGCAGGGAGAGTTCCCCATCATCAGAATAAAAGGATTGGTGCTGCCGGCTACAGTTGGCGGCACCGATCGAGCAAAAAAAACCTAACAGACTGGTTGGGGATATTTTCTCTAACTGCCTGTTGTGTGTCTGGAACAGGAAATTAAGAGAAAGTTCACCAATGGTACACAGAAGGGGAAAAAATAAACTGATCTATTTTTTGACTACTGTATTCAAAAATATACAAAAACATTTTTTGTTCTACATTCTGTAAAAGGCAGGACCATCTCACTTAGACATGCCACCAGTCAGTTGTGTTACCAAACCTTTCAAGACACTCCTGGGCCACCAGCATTCAGAAATGCTTGTCACCTTTCTCCAAGCGATAAATCAAGACTTCAGAGCATGTGAGGACTTATTAGCATTGAAATTCTATTTAGTGTCTCAGAAATCCTTGTGAGAGTTGGCAAGCATCCCAGACTGGTGCTATCCCAGAGCCTCTTGGTGGGTGCTCGGCAGGGGACCCTTGGGACAACCCTGCCGGACAGCACTCAGGGATAAGTATGGAGGGCTTCTATTTTCCAGGTTTAATTTAATACATACTTGCATGCAGAAATGTGAACGTTACATTTATAGACTCTAGGTAGCAAATTCATTTCTAGGGGAAACTTTTAAATTTAAATTTTATTTACTTGTCATATATCTGAGTCAAAGAGAAACTGGAAAAATAGAGATCATTTACTGTGGACTGACTCCAGACTTTCTTGGCATGGAGCTTAGTAATTTTCCTGTGATATGCAGTTGCATCGGAAGTAATCAAAAATCAGCTGTATAATTGGAAAAAACTGTGGAGTGTTGGACCGCATTACGTTTGGTGAAACACTGTATTACCTTTCATTAAATTCACACTAATCATTCAGATACAAGTTGGCTTTACATAATCCACATTATTATTTTGAGTAAAAAAAAAAACAAAAACAAAAAAAAAACCTGTTATTCTCATGCCTAGGCAGGTGAGATCATATGACCTCTGGCTACCAATTAGTGCTGCAGAGAGGAAAGTCTGTTGGTTTCCATCGGCAGTAAGATGTCTTTCACATAGTCAGCCAGAGGGTGGTAAAAACAGGTGGTTGAGCTGTGGTTTTACCACCTTCCAACTGCCCACCTAAAAGCTACAATACATTTCGAATGCTGCGTACCAAGTTGACAGACTGACGCTGCCTGTGAAACTCGCCCGTTCAAGTTGATAGGACTGTGTCACGATTGCGCCATATTGGATCGCTCTTCAGAAGCTGTCCATGTGTGAACTTGGCCTTAGAAAAGAGATTGTATCTTGTAAGAGTATAATGCCCATTTGACATTTTAATGTCATTTTGGGGTAATAGGTTCAAGAATTGCTGTACTTTTCAATCATTCTAGGCTTGTAATGAGAGTAATTCCAGTGGTTTGGATTTCAATAGATGTGGAAGGAAATTATGAAAAATGAACTTATGTCAATTAATGTGAGTGTGACATATCAGTAGCTATCATTGCTATGGCATTCTGCACCCTAGAGATGCTGATCTCCCCATGTAACAATGACAAGAATTTATGTACCTGTCAGTCAAATACATTATTCTAATAGGAGTTACATTGGCCTGTTTATTAGAGTGTATTATATACTTCTTTTTATAAATACAGCAGTAAGCATGCCACTCATGTTTCATTGATGAATATATATGCTGATTCAACATTTTTGTTTTTACACGTGGCTGTTTTCATAGCAATCTACATTACATACCAGATACAGAAGCATGCTGCAAAACTTGTTTAAAGCCTCAGGAAACTACGTTGGAATGTGTTATATAGAACCTGTTAGCAAGGTCAAAAAACAAGCTAGATTTGGAGTACATGTACTTAAAGCTGCTTTCCTGAAATGAGTTGAAGCGGAACTTCAGTCTTTTTTTTTTTTTTCCCTCACCTCATCTTTCAGGACAGCACCAAGAGAAAGTTCTGCTCCACCCACCTCCCAGGAAACACTGCAGTTGTTTCTTTAAAGCCCGGACACTTCCACCATAGCCTCAGTTGTAGTGTTTCCTCCAGCCATGGTGCAAGCGCTGCAGGGGACCAGGGGTGTGCTGCGCTCTCTCCAGGTGGAGAAGGGTTAGGGCATACCTGATGCTGTTTTAATTTCTGTCTGCTGGCCAGCCCAACACCCCCCCCCCCAAACGGGTGGGGGGTGTTCCAGTGGCTTTTCCCCTTTTTGAGCCAGGCGAGGGCAGAGGTCGGTGGAGGGTCCCACGCGGATAGACCGCAGGGAGGGCGCGGGCGGAGTGTGGGGTCCGCACTAGGCAGTGTGGCGTCTCTGACTTCCAGCCTACGCTCTCTTCTGGGTCCCGAGTGGCGGATGACGTCACTGCCGTACGGGGCAGGACTTCCGGCGGCGGCTTCCGGTTCTGGCGCTGGAACGCAGAAGGTGGAGGCTTCCTCGGCGGGTCCTCGAGGCTTTCTGGTCCCCGCAGCGGCGAAAGGACCGCGGAAATTTAAAAATAAAAAGACTGCCAGATGTCTTCTGGAACCCTGGGAGAGATGGAGCCAGAGGAACCAGCAGCGGTGGTGGGAGCAGGAGCCACAGCCACCAGCCAAACCCAGGTAGGAGGGGCAGTGGCCTCTGTTAACTACACCAGGGCTATGTTTTTTTTTTCTCCCTCCCTTCCTCCCCTGATGAGGGGGGGGGTGGGAGCCTGTATCACATTCCTCAGGTGACTTCTCTGGGGAAGTGTGTTTTACAGCAGTGATGTTGTAGGGTATATTGTATCATTGACTGTTTATGGGTCTGCTGGGGAGGATATCTAAATTTTTTTTTCTGCTTGGTGTTTTTTCAGGCAAAGACTAAGGAAAAGGCAAAACACGTTTCCCCTCCCACCAAGAAGCGTTGTGCCTCATGTAAGGCTTCCCTTAGGGATTCTTGGACCAAACCTTTGTGCAGGTCCTGCACAGCAGATTTGATCAGAGAGAAGACTTCTACTAAAGCACCCTCTGCCCAACCTAGTGAGATGCTCACTTCATTCCGGAAGGAGTTGGAAGACACTTTCCAGTCCTTCCGCTCCTATCTGGATAAACGTCCGGTGGCACAATCAATGGATGATTCTACATCCAGCCCCCACACGTCCTCTGCTACTCGGAGCGGTTAGTGAGTCGGAGGAGGAGAGAAGTATGTCTTCAGGGTCAGATGAGATGTCTCTTCCTCCCGTTTATAGGTTGTCCTTGGAAGAGGTGGATGACCTATTTGAAGACCATACATACTACCGTCAATATCAAGGAGGATAAGACCCAATTGTCCCTACACGACAAAATGTATCAGGGTATGGATGAGGTCAAAGATCGTGTGTTCTAGAGGCCCTATGACCCCACTATTCAGTAACCCAGAATTTCCACTGGCACTCGAATCTAAAACATTTCTTAAATGGAAGAGATGTGGAGATACTAGGATAGTGGAAACGATGGAAGAGAATAGACTCCTCCCACTGGAAGCTATGGGTGTAGAACACAAAAAAAGTGGATGCAATATGGGCTACTCCAACGGTATATTGCATCTCTAATAAAGGAGTCTGTAATAGATAGGCCTCTGACAGCTTTAGAAAAATTTTTCCTGCAGGAACATAGACCCACCCATGTCTTATCTAAGGTCTATAAGTATTTGATTTCAGAAAATAAACGTCAGGGGCTACCTTATATCAAGAAGTGGGAACTAGAGCTAGGGATGGAAATTCCCAGGGAAACCTGGGAAAAGGCAATCATAGCAACGCATAAACTTTCAATACCACCAAACATCAGGAAAAATATTATAAAATTTTAGCTAGGTGGTATAGGTGTCCCGTGGACTTACATAAAATGAATCCCGATAATGAGGATATATGTTGGAGGTGTCATGAAGCTCAGGGTACAATGTCACATATTTGGTATTATTGCTCAGAAATCCGGCCATTCTGGCAAAAAATATTTGAGATCTATAGAGCTATGACCGGGATCGATCTATATTCAGAAATACAGATGGCAGTATTATCTATGATCCCAGGATCAGTGAAAAACATAAAAAAGGGACTATTTAAATATTTTTTGACAGCAGCACGAACTATTATAGCAAGAAAATGGAAAAGCACATGTGTGCCTTCTGTTGTAGAGTGGGAGTGTGAGATGGCGGAGATGCGTGCCCTGGAGGAAAGAATGGTGATAGAAGAGGGGTTAAAGGAACAAATATTAAGCACATGGGCTAGATGGGAAGAGTTTCGAGCCTCCTCGAGGCTTCTGAGGACGATATAGAAACCTAATGGAACACAACAGGAGGGGACCTTTTTTTTTTTTTTTTTTTTTTTTTTTTGTCGTCCATTTGTTTGTCTGTGTGAATGGGTATGATTGAGAGGAGAGAGGGGATGGGAGGGTAATGGGGTAGGTTTAAAATATAGGTTTCACATCCTTGAATTAGTTTTGTAACTAATTAAAAGAAATTTGAATAATGTTCCGATAGAGAAATATAGAATGATTTAATGTCTTGGATGTGTACATGTTTTACAATTTGTTGTAAAAAATGTTTTGATAAATAAAGATTGTATAAAAAAAAAACATCGTGTGTTGACGGAGGCTATAAAAAGAGAGTGGGAAGACCCAGAGAGAGGCCCTTTTTTTTTTTTTTTTCCAGGTTACTTAAAAGGCGTTTTCCTTTTGATGAAGATGGCGTGCAAGTTTGGAATAAGAGACCTAAGCTTGACGCAGCTTTCTTGCAAATATCGCGGAACGCCACTTTAGCCTTCGAGGACATGGGGGTCTTGAAGGACACTGTGGACAAGAGTGCTGATCCTTTGTTAAAAAAGGCTTGGGATTCTACAATAGTCAATCTCAAACCAGCAATGGCGTCAACTGTAGTAGCCAGGAATTTAGAACACTGGTTAGAGCAGCTAAAGGGCCGTATTGAGGCAGGAACCTTGTGCAAATATCTGCTGGAGATTCTGCCAGTTCTACAGAAGGCAGTAGGTTAAGCGGCAGATGCCTTGGCGGAGTCAATAAGGATGACCGAAAGATCTTCGGCTTTGATTAATTCAGCTAGAAGAGCTTCATGGGTAAAGACATGGTCAGGTGCTTCAGCCTCTAAGTCAAAGCTGTGTGGCTTACCTTTTTGAGGGCGATCTAGTGTTTGGTCCGGGCCTTGACATGGTCCTGGTCAGAACAGCAGATAAGAAAAAAGCCTTTCCAGCCCAAAAGAAAGTTGCACCGCAACCTAAGAAAAAAATGTCCTTTTCACCAGACCCGGGACTCAAAGGAAACAGGAAAGAAGAGATCTTGGAGGTCCCAGAGGGGTCGAGGGAGGACTGGGATGTTTCATTCCCCCCCCCCCCCCCCAGCCATCCCACAAAGACCCAGTGACTGTCTCCCGACTGTGGGGGGAAGACTGCAGTCTTTTCTCCCACAGTGGAAGGGGGCGACATCCAGTGCTTTTGTCCTCAAAATAATCTCGGAGGGCTACGCACTGGAGTTCTCGGAAAATCCGCCATCTCGATTCTATGTGCTGCAGCTCCCCAAAGGTCAAGAAAAATCTTTGGCGATGACATCACTCTTGCAGGAATTTCTTCAACAGAAAGTAATCGCATGGACACGGTTTATTGTGTGAGGGACGCGTACTTACATGTTCCCATAACACCAATGTCAGAGATATCTATGACTGGCAATCAGAGCAGGGGGAGTGGTATCGTACTTTCAGTCCAAGGCTCTCCCGTTCGGTCTCTCCTCTTTCCCAAGGATCTTCACAAAGATCATGGCGGAAGCGTTGGCACAGCTCAGGTTGGAGGGGGTCTCAGTAGTGCCTTATCTGGGTGACCTCCTGTTTGCCAGCCCAAAAGACCTATTGTACAGGGATTTGGAAAAGGCGCTGAACCATTTGAAAAATTTGGGATGGCTTCTGAACAAGAAAAAAATCAAACCTCATTCCTTCTCATTTTCCACCCAGAGGGAAAAAATTATAAGGGTGCAGGCCGCAGTGAAAAGAGTACAGACAAATTTATCAGTTTAAGTTCGGGCAGCCATGTCCGCGCTGGGACTTCTCACAGCCTCAATCCCAGCTGTTCAGTGGGCCCGCCTTCATTCAAGAGGCTTTCAACAGGCGATTCTACAGAATTGGGCCTACGGAAAGTCTTTGGAGAAGCAGATCAAAATCCCATCTTCAGTAAGAAGGAAGTTATGGTGGTGGAGGATGCAAACAAATTTGAACAAGGGCTTGTTCTGGACCACAGATGCAAGTTCCTGGGGGTGGGCTGTACATCTAGAAAGTCAGATGGCCCAAGGGTCCTGGACAGTAGAGGAATCCAGGAGTTCCTCCAACCGGAGGAAACTAAGGGCAATTTTCCTGGGTCTCTCAAAACAAGGGGGCACAAGAAGCAAGGGTCTTCTAAACTTGGCCCTAGAGACTTTGACTTGGGCGGAAGACAACTTTGCATCCTTAACAGCAGTGTACCTGAAGGGCAGACTAAACCCAGATGAACAGGCAGGACCAAACTGCGGGTCTGGACACACTGGCTCGGCACTGGACCTTCCGCATGTGTTTACGCAATCTAGAGGTAACAAGAGTTTAGAAAGTCCATTTCTCCCATTTCTCTGTTTGTTTTGTATTTGGGGGTGCGTAAGGGTTACGGGGCTTCTAAAAGCTCAATTGGAAGCGGCCACATAGATGAGTTTTTACACCTTCACTCCTCACTATAGGATGGACCTGCTCTCGGCAGCAGAGCAATTGTTTGGCAGGAAGGTCCTGCAGGTGGTGGTCCCATCCTAAGTGCCGGTTCACACTAGGACGACTTGTCAGGCGACCTAGTCGCCTGACAAGTAGCGTCCCGTTCTGTACAATGGAACCGTACTAATCGGAGCGACGCAAGTCGCTCCGACTTAGAAAAAGGTTCCTGTACTACTTTGGGGGCGACTTGAGGCGACTTGCATAGACTTCTATACAGAAGTCGTTTTGCAAGTCGCCGTGGATGTCGTGTGCAGGTCGCCGTGGATGTCGTGTGCAGGTCGCCGTGGATGTCGTGTGCAGGTCACCTGCAAGTCGTGCCGCCCCTAGTGTGAACCGACCCTTAGAGTAAGTACTCGCTTATCTCCAGGTGCTGTTCTGAAAGATGAGGTGAGAAAACCTTAGTTAGACTTACTGGTTATGGTATTTCTACGAGTCTTTCAGGACAGCGCCGATGACCCTCCCTTGTTTATGAATGTTAATATGGTGTTTTTTCTATGTTCTGCTTATATAATTTCAGCATGGCTGGAGGTGCTCGATAACGACTGAGGCCGTGTTTGGAAGTGTCCAGGCTTTAAATAAATGACTGCAGTGTTTCGTGGGAAGTGGGTGAAGCTGCGCTCTCTCCAGGTGCTATCCTGAAAGACTCGTAGAAATACTGTTAAGTCTAACTAAGGTTTTCATCTTTCCATCTATTAAATCTCCTCATGCCTTTGTTGTTTTAACTTTGGATGGTAAAACATTTTTTTTCTGCCAATAAATACCTCATACAGCCCACTTCCTGTTTCTTGTCTGGTAAAAGGCCTAGGCTTATGACATCATGCACAGCTCTCACTCTCTCTCGCTCTCGTGAGAGTTTGCCAGGAAGGGAGGGGGGATGAGTCATAAGAGGGCCAGTGAGAGCTGCAGAGCTGGAGGTGTGCCTCTGTGTAAATCCAGGACCTGAACAGGCATAAGCTTCAGTTGCCCACAGTTAATATGGATGCAGCCAGACTCAGTGGAGGAAGCTTTCTGCAGCATATTTGGCAAGTACAGAATCACAGTTTATTTAAAATAATATGCAAACTGGTTGGAGGGAAGCTTCAGAATGGCAAAGATATTTTTATTACGAATTATGTGAGCAGACTGCAGTTCCTCTTTAATGTCCTTTAGCCTGGTCATGTACAGTTACGGAGTCTCCACCATTCTGTAGGAGGCCCTAGCTCCACCATTTCTCGGAGCACAAGATGCGTGTTGATTAGAAAAAAAACCTGTAACAAGAGGCTGCATATCTGTCCAAAAGTGGTGTGAGATGCCTGCTGGATCATGCTGCACTGGGTTTAATAAAACATAAATACAAGTGTTGCCAGTCAGCTGAGTTCACAGTTGAAATACCAAGGCGGGAAAAATCTTATCTTCAAAATGTGTAATTCTGTTCAGCCAGTATCCAGACAGCACAGCCAGGTCCCCAAGCTTACTGTTCTCTGCTACAGTTAAGACCATAGAGCTTGGTCAAGGACCACCTCAGTCTGTGCCTGGATAGTAAAAGAGCAGAACCACACAGCTGTAGTGAACTGAGTGGGGTAAAGTGGATCTTCACACCTAAATGAGAGCGATCTTCCGCAATACGAAAAATACTGTGGGTTTGTTTTTGTTTTTTTACAGAATTTTACGATGACCCTGACATTTCCCCCCCCCCCCCCATCCTTCTTTTTTTTTTTTTTTTTATTTTTTTTTTTATTTAAAAAACAAAAACAAAAAAAAACGGTGATTAAATGCCACCAAAAGAAAGCTCTATTGTGTGAAAAAAATGCAATTTTTTTTATATGGACAGTGTAGCATGACCGCAATTGTCATTCAAAGTGTGACAGCACTGAAAGCTGAAAATTGGCCTGGGCAGGAAGAGGGTAAAAATGCACAGCAGGCAAATGGTTAAACCACCTATGCCTTTCATAAACACTTGATTTCTTCATGGAATGTTCACCATAAGCCTGTTTTGTAACAACAGAGCTGAAATTTTACTTGCACTTTTGCCAATTTTCACGCAAAATGCACACGTGTGTTATTTCTTCTACTACTCCATAAAGACTGAGTCCAACTGGTCTGTGACCCAGGCTAGTGCAAGTTAGAATATCTCAGAACACGCTCAAGTGCGAATAAATGTGTTACTCACCGCTCCATTGAGGGCCTTCCGGGAATTAAATTGTTATACCTCATTTGTCATGGGGGGGGGGGGGGGGCGCCTGCAACAAACCAGACGAGGCAGCCGGGCCCCTGATGTCAATGGGGAAGATTGCACCGTGGGACCTGTGCTGTGGTACCTGAACAACGGATGGCAGCTTGGACCCCATTATGCTGGATTACTCTATATAACAGACTAAATGTTACATCGGGTGATTGGCAACTCCCTTTAATTCCTTGTATGGAATGACATTTGGGCATGAAAATTGAAGTACCCATGTAACACGTGGTTACCCCTTCCTCCTATTAGTTTTACACCTCTTGGTTGGTAGTTCTCCCACGGGCTGGCGAGACTTCACTCACACCAATCCCCATTACCATCTTACCATGTTTGTAATGGATATTTGAGCCAAATCGTATTTTGAGTGATGCAGTTCTTTAAAAGAGTTATTTCAGTGTCCAGTTGTACTGTTACATGAGATTGGAGGTCCTGAGGAAGCGGATTTTTACACGAAACACGTCGCTCTATACATCCTCATCTCAGAAGACTACCATGTCCCACATCCCACACCTCTTCTAGTGGATGATGATTGGTTGTATCCACGTTCATGCACAAATGATGTATGCTTTTTTTATTGGATAAAATAAAGATTTGTATGTATTTGTTCATTGAAGGGGTATTTAAAATCCTACCACGTATCTTTGTATTTTGGGCCAGCCGGACAATGGGCAGATGACTGTGTGCGTTGGGGACAGTCCATAGTGAAGTAAGAGGAGCGTAAAAAGAAAAAAATAGGGGTAGGAGGCTTGTTTCTTTGATAACATAGACAGTTCACTGGTATCCTTGTCCACAGTTTTGTTTTTCAGAATTATTAGTAAATGAGGTCAGTTTTAGGTAATCTCTGTTACTGTAGTAATGGAGTGCTACAATACATCACTAATTTTCTGTCCTCCTTAAATTTAGTTTTGCCCATAAAGATGATCCACACAACCAGATGTTGCTCTAAAACCTAGTTTTTGTTCAGAAAACCACAGTGTGCAAACATAGATAGTCAGTCGACGCATTTCATCCTACAAGTCCTCCATCATAACCGTTTATAATTGAGGCCTTGTAGGCTGAAACTCATCAAATGACTGTATCTGCATTTGCACACTGTGGTTTTCTGAGTAAAAACAAGATTCTAGAGCAACATCTGGTTGTGCGGATCATCTTTATGGATTACCTTAGTCAGATGAGCGACACTGGATCAAGTACCCCTGAGCTCTACTACAAAGCATTGCATGGACTTTTTGTTTGTATTAAATTTTTAGTTTTGTACCCTTTTTTTTGTCAATCCTAATTCCCCATGCTAACAATTAGGTTACACACACACACATTCCCTAGTTCTTGGTAAGACTTGCTCTCACACGAGCTGACATCTATGCCTCCTGTACAGAGCTGTCACACATGTTTTAAGTTTAACCATTCCATTGTACCAGGAATGAAAGAATGAGATACATTACACGAGAAAACATATGACTTCATACTGCACTAACAAGCCAAGAAAATCACATCCCTCGGCTTTCTGTTTTTCCCTGGGAAACTGAAGCAGAAGAAGTTAAAAACTGAGGAGGCAATCTGGGAGGGAAAGTGTCGTCTATTTTTAATAATGTGAGTGTTATGTATTCGCTCAGCCTCCCGTGTCACTGGAGTGTGCTGGATCACCGATGACAAATCTGGACAGGGATAAACAGGACGAGCCCCGGTGTATGTGCACACATGTAAACAAGATCCTGTCAGGGGACAGCCGCAGACACCCCATTACTGTGCTCCGTGGTAAGGAACGCTTTTTGTTTCATGCAGGGGCCGGGTTCTGAAATAATGACTCGTGGGCGAATAGTGAGCCTTCATGGCATATTTGGGTGGTACACCCAGGAATGAATGTTTGTTTACAATATTTAGAGACAAGTTTCAGCACATGGTGTATATATAGCTATGTATGTTTTTGTTGTACCTTGTAGTATTGTATTCATAATGATCTATATGGGGTGGTAAAGCAGCTTTGCGTTTAATGCTGAGATAAAAGCACAGTAATGTTTCCTGAGGCAGCTGTGGGGGGCGGCAGGACATTCAGCTGAAATAAGGATATGACGGGCATGGAAATCAGGTTCAGGAAGTGAAAGGAGCACTGTACTGCTGGACTTTTTTAAAGGGATAGTTCATCTTTTCAGAAAAAGGTGAACTAACACCGTACACCCTCACCATCTTCCCCTCGATCCCACTGTACTTGCCTCCGTCGGTGATGAGCTCTCAGTACCAGTGTAATGGTTCAGGGGTTTGAAATCCCTGCTCTTCTCCCTCCAGTGCTTCCAGGACCCGGTGATGCTCTGTGATGGCGTTCACCAATCAGAATTGTTCTGATCTGTCCCAGAAGCACTGCAGAATGAAGGAGGAGAGGAGCAGATATTTGAAATCCCTGGACCGCTACTTGGGTACTGACATCTGACATTACTCACGTAGGTAAGTACGAAGGGGTGGGGAGCTTTGTGTGTGTGTGTATGTGTATATTATATATATATATATATATATATATATATATATATATATATATATATATATATATATAATTTTCTGAAAAGGTGAACTTACACTTTTCAAAAGCCGAACTAAATCAATTGATTTACCCAAATCCTGAAACCATCACATTAAACGCATACTAACTTTTTTAGGCTTCCTATAGATTTGTGGTTGGGGCTCAGCTGAGCATTTTTAACCCCCCCTCTACTTAACCCTTTCATGATTAAGCCTATTTCTGACATTTTGTTGCTCACAAGTTAAAATCCGTATTTTTTGCTGGAAAATTTACTTAGAATTATATATATATATTGTACGTACATACATACATACATACATACATACATACATACATACAATAATTATTTTGTTTTAACAGAGGATCTAGAGAATAAAATGGTGATCGTTGCAATTTTATGTCGCACTGTATTTGTGCAGTGGTCTTTCAAACGCTAATTTTTAGGAAAAAAGACACTTTCATGAATTAAAAAAAAAAAAACAAAACGGTAAAGTTAGCCCATTTTTTTTTTTTTGTATAATATGAAAGATGATGTTACGCCGAGTAAATAGATACCTAACATGTCATGCTTTGAAATTTGTGCACACTCGTGGAATGGCGGCAAACTACAGCACCTAAAAATCTCCATAGGTGGCGCTTTAAAAAAAAAAAAAAAATAACGGTTACCAGGTTAGAGTTACAGAGGACGTCTAGTGCTAGAATTATTACTCTCACTCTGATGATCACAGCGATACCTCACATGTGATTCGAACACCGTTTACATATGCGGGCGCGACTTGCGTTTGCGTTTTACTGTGCTGCGCGCGGGGACGATATTAAAAAGTGTTTTTTTTTCCTTTATTTTTTACATTGTCACTTTTGAAAATAAGAAAAATCTAATCACTTTTATTGCTGTCACAAGGAATGTAAACATCCCTTGCACTTCAAAGTATGCAGATCACCAAAAACAGCGATTCTGAGTAAAGTCTTTTTTTTTTTTTTTTTTTTTAAATGGTGCCATTGGCAGCCGAGTAAACCAGAAGTGACGTTGTGACGTCGCTTCCGTGTTTAGATGAAGAAGACTGGAATGAAGCCATTTCCGGCTTCCTTCTAGTCTCACTCTAGCCGGCCGAAGCGCATCGGGTCTCCCGGTGGGTTGGAAGGCCCGGGAACAGCGGCGGAAGGTAGCAGGAAAGGGGGGGACATCCCCTCTTGCTCCTCCGGTATAACAGCCGAGCAGCTTTTATCTGCATCGGTTGTTATCCCTGAAGAGCCGACCGCCCGCTCTAAAAATAACAGTACCAGGATGATGCATGCATCATCCCGGTATAACCCCTTAAACCTGAGGCCACATATGTGCGGTCGGCGGGAAGGAGTTAAAGTGGTTGTGAAGTCTTAGAAGTTTTTTTACCTTAATGCATACTAGAATTCATTAAATTAAAATTTAAGCTGCGCGTGTCCCCCTCACCCCTGTTATACTTTCCCGATCCAGCAATGTGCATGAGAGCAACGGCTTTCCCATCTCTGTCCCTCCTCACTGCACATTGGCTCCTGCTGCTGTCAATGAACTGGCGCCAGGCCAAGCCGCCCCTGTCTATGTCAATGGATGCAGAAAAGGTGGCTCAGGAGCAAGCCCGCATGAGTGCCGTCATAGAAATCGGCTTCCTATGGAGGCACTTGCCGAAGAGGAGGAGCCAAGAGAAGAGGATCGTGGGCTGCTTTATGCAAACCCATTGCACAGAGCAGGTAAGTATATGTTTGTTTTTGAAGGGGGGGGGGGAGGAACCTTTTTTAGTTTTACTTTATGCTGCAAAAAGTAGTGGACAGGGGTGTTTACATGCTGCGGCGATTTGCAATGCGCCTGCAGAAAAGTACACCCGACATGTAGCAATGCAGATTCAAGTAAATGGGGAAGCGCCACAAACAGCCCGCAAACGCATGTAATGCACGTGGTTGTGGTGCATTTTTCGGCCAAAATGGGGGTTATAACAGGCAGGGAGAAGGTGTGGCATCACTTCCCCCCCACTTATCAGGCTCTGGAGCTCGGTCCGAACAAGGATTGGGTTTCAGAGCTAAGGGAGATTTAGATGCATGTGGGAATCTACCCTAATGCCCTGTACACACGGTCGGACATTGATCGGACATTCCTACAACAAAAGCCATGGATTTTTTCCGACGGATGTTGACTCAAACTTGTCTTGCATAAACACGGTCGCCCAAAGTTGTTAGAAAATCCGATCGTTCTGAACGCGGTGACGTAAAACATGTACATCGGGACTATAAACGGGGCAGTAGCCAATAGCTTTCGTCTCTTAATTTATTCTGAGCATGCGTGGCACTTTGTCGGATTTGTGTACACACGATCGGAATTTCCGACAACGGATTTTGTTGTCGGAAAATAGCCTGCTCTCAAACTTTGTGTGTCGGAAATTCCTATGGAAAATGTGTGATAGAGCCTACACACGGTCAGAATTTCCGACAACAAGGTCCTATCACACATTTTCCATCGGAAAATCCTATCGTGTGTACAGGGCATTATAGATGCTTGTGCTCTCAACCAAACTGTCAAGCCATCAAATAGCCGGTGTCAAAACTGGTCACGTGCAGCATATGGCAACTGCAGAGATATAATAAAAAAAGAGGCTAAGATGGCAGCTTCCTTGACTGTAAAGAATAGGAGAGTTTAGTTCTGATTTGTAAAACCTTTTTTTAATTTTATTTATTTAAAATAAAAAAAGATGTTCTACTCATATGCTCTGTGCAATGTCATTGCAGAGCGGATCCTTGGCTCCTTATCTGGAGTCCCCCTGCATGTACGAGCACACTCCTGAGCCAGGCTGTGTGCGTCCATAGACACATGCTCGACCCTTCCCCCCGAGTACCACCTCCAGAATTTGACTGACTGCAGCAGAAGCCTGAGTCTCCTGTGAGACCAGGAAGAGGGGAGAGAATAGATGAAGCTGGGCATGGAGCCAGATCGAGAGAGTAGTATTTAAGGAAGGTGAGGGGAACAAGTAGTAAAACATTTTTTACCTTAATGCAGGAAATGCTATTAATTAAAAAAATCTTTCAACCACTTCAGCCCCGGAAGATTTGGCTTTATGACCAGGCCATTTTTTTTTTTTTTGTGATACAGCACTGCGTCGCTTTAACTGACAATTGTGCGGCCACATGATGCTGTACCCAAACAAAATTTACGTCCTTTTTTTTCCCACAAATAGAGCTTTCTTTTGGTGGTATTTGATCATCCCTGCGGTTTTTATTTTTTGCGCTATAAACCAAAAAAAATAAGTTTGAAAAAAAAAACCACAATATTTTGTACTTTTTTTGCTATAATATCCCCAATTTAAATAAAAAAAAAATCAAATTGTTTTCTCAGTTTAGGCCGAAATGTATTCGTCTACACATTTTTGGTAATAAAAAACGCGATAAGCATATATTGATTGGTTTGCGCAAAAGTTATAGGGTCTATAAACTATGGGAAAGATTTATGGCTTTTTTTATTTTACTAGTAACGGCGGTAATCTGCGATTTTATGTATATATTTTTTTTTCTTATCGGGACTGCGACATTATGGTGGACAGATCGGACACTTTTGACACATTTTTGGGACCGTTGACATTTATACAGCGATCAGTGCTATAAAAATGCACTGATTACTGTGTAAATGTCACTGGTAGGGAAGGGGTTAACACTAGGGGGCGATCAAGGGGTTAACTGTGTTCCTGTGTGTGTGTGTTCTAACTGTACAGGGATGGAACTGACTAGAGGAAATGACAGATCGTTGTTCCTAGCTAGTAGGAGCAGACTATCTGTCTTTCCTCTCCTCACAGAACAGGGATTTATGTGTTTACACACGTCCCTGTTCTGGCTCTCGTGGCCGGCAGTCGTCGACCGTCGGCCACGCACATCGACAACCCTGGAGTTCAGCGGGCGCACGCCTCCGGCGGCACGCTCCTACTATTCCCACTTAAAGGGCCTTCTTGCAGCTATGACGGCATGCGGGTACATGCCGACCTGCCTCAGTATAATGATGGCGGCTGGTCGGCAAGCGGTTCAAGTGATTGTAAAGTCTCGTGTATGTTTTTTCGTTAAAAAAAAAAAAAATTGTTATATACTTACCTGTTCTGTGCAGTGGATATGCACCGAGCAGCCAAGATCCTCCTCTTCTCGGGTTCCTCTTCGCCTCCCATGGCTCTTCCCTCTTGCTCTCTTGCTGAGTGCCCCCAAAGTAAGCAGCTTGCTATGGGGGCACCCGAGCCGAGTCACAGCTCCCTGTGTCCATTCAGACATGGAGCTGCGGCCTGGCCCCACCCCCTTTCTCTCCTCATTGGCTGACTGACTGTGACAGCAGCAGGAGCCAATGGCGCTGTGCTGCTGTCTCAACCAATGAGGAGGGGAGTCCTGGGCAGCCGAGACACTCCTACAACATCGCTGGATCTAGAGGGACCTCAGGTAGGTGTTAGGGGGGCTGCTGCACACAGAAGGCTTTTTATCCTAATGCATGGAAGGCATTAAGATAAAAAAAAACCTTCTGCCTTGACCTTCACAATCAACAGTCAATGTTTGGTCCATTCCTGCTAAATTGTTCTGTGGGTGGCCCTGTCTGCACCACGTTGTTCAACAAACGTTGATTCTATCAGACAATGTTTATCAAAGAGCCGGGCGTAAAAATTCTTGGCTGAACAGCACCTGCCTCCAATCACATGCAGGCAATGTGCGGGTATTCTGACAGCTGTGAGAATACAATAGCTGGCACTGCAGATTCGTTCATTCATTTACAATTTTTAGTGACTAATTGAGAGAAATCTTGTATGGCTGGCTTTATATGTCTGTGAAGATTCTCATTTATCCAGATTATGACTAGTACTTGGTCATTTTCAAGTGAAACAGAATAAGTACAGTTAGTCTGATTGCTACTAGCCAGGCCAGCTTTAGCTTCGATTCAAACCTGAGCATTGTGTTCATTTACTCAGCCGTTAAATACCACAGCGTTCAGATGCTTGTTTTGCACGCATCTGTATGCAATACTATACAAATGAATGGCCTTTCAGTAGGGAGATACTTCATCACTAATTGCTTTTTTTTTGGCACAGGTCAAATGAAACAGCAGGGACCCAACACAAAATTGATCCTTTCCCATTTAAAAAAGGTGGTTTGGAGTTGGACTTTAAAGTAAATCTTTTCAATATTGTTGGCCTTACTCTGAGGATATTAATTGCCTATTATTCTAGCGTCAATACTTTTCCACCTCATGCCTAGTGTAAAATCCTGGCATTTTTCCAGAGAGGTGCAGAAGTCATGTACAGGCGGCCATACGAGTGAATAGCTGTTTGCAGCCATACTCAGGAAAACTCTGCACTCAGAAGAATGTCATACATGAATGTATGTGTTTATGCCGATGCTCATTTGAGTACTGCCACATACAGCCATTCACTTCTATGGTGGGCTGCATGTGCTTCCTTGTGCTCCCAAGGTGCAGAAAAATGGCGGGATTTTCCACTAGGTATATTTTTCATCCTTCAAATTTTAATTGTTCGTGAGGTCTTAAAGTCACTGACCAGGATTCAGATCAGGAAGGTCCTTATTTGACCCTTCTGTGTCAGTGACTGAGGGCCTGTAAAAAAATGTGTCCCCAGTAGAGCGACTTGTCACAACGACTGCCTTCAACAGGAGCCAGGGGAAATTATCCCCATGGAGAAACTTACTGCAATAAAAACCTCAGACCTCTATGCCTCCAACCCCCTTTAAAGTAGAGTTCCACCCACTTTTACAACTCTTCAGCATCCCTCACTAAACTTTGCACTGTAAACAAATTGGATTATTTTTTTTTTTTTTCCCCAGCACTTACTGTATATCTGCTGTATTCATTTTTCACTTCCTCCTCCCTGGCCGCGGCCCATCGCATAATTTCCTGTTTGCAATGCCTTCTCGGAAGGGGCGGCAACTTCCTCTGAAACTACCATTGCTATGGAAACCTGACCTGAAACCGATTGCACTGCTTGTGCTGCACTGATCATGTGCGAGATCTGCAAGGATGAGATCCAGGAAGAAATACAGTCTGGCTTCAGATGCCCACACTTAAGATGGCCACGGCCTGCTGTACTTTTATAAAATAACAAGCTACTGCTATAAACTAACAAAACACACCTTAGTTTACAGACTAACTTTTTTTTTTTAACAGAAAATTTTATTAAACAAATCAGCATTACTTTACAGAGTGATTTAAAACATTCAAAGTATAGAAGAAAATGACATTAAAATCAACCTTCAACCTGTAGTCATTGCCTATCAGATATTCCAATTGTGCAAATATCAGAAGTATCACTTAACAGTACACCTTAATACATTATAGTATTATAGCAACTATTATAAACTTACATAAGTAACCATTTTCAATCCAACCTGATAGGGAGGAGGAAGGGGGGGGAGGGGAAGGAGGGGGAAAGGGAAGGGGGGGGAAGAGGGGGGGGAAGGAGGGGGAAAGGGGAGGGGGGGGAAAGAAGAACGAAGGAAAGGCAAGGGGGGGAAGAGGGAACAGGCAGCGGGAGAGCAGTCAAAGAGACACTAGATTTCCTCCAACCAGTTTCATAGCATAATAATTATGCGAGAGGGGGTTCCGGGGCCCCAGAGGCATCTACCCAAGAGGACCAGATCTTATCAAACTTTCCTGGACATTGCCTACTTTCATATGTCAATCTGTACAGGGGAAGTACCATGTTCACTGACCTTTTCCATGATGCCAAAGTAGGAGGCTCTGCCTTTTTCCATACCATTAATATTTCACGCCTAGCATAATATAATGCGAAGGTAAGACACAGTTTACTATATCTGTCTCCCTCAATATCCTCCAAATGGCTAAGCAATAGTATCTGAGGGTCGACCGGTACATTCAAACCTGTGACATCGCTCAGTGTGGTGGCCACTGCTAACCAAAAGGGTTTGAGTTTGGGACAGGACCAGACCATGTGCCAAAAGGTGCCCACTTCCTGCCTACATCTCTGACAATTGGGGTCCCTTTGATCATAAATGCGTGCCAGTCTCTGTGGGGTGAAGTACGCTCTGTGTAGGAACTTAAATTGTATGAACCTATCTTTCGCCGCTATCATGGAAGGAATGTAGGAAATTAAACACTCCTTCCATTCCTCTTCATCCAAGGAAGGGATATCGACCCTCCATTTTTCCCATGTCTTGGTTAGTTTGGTGTCATACTCTACTGTGAGGTATAGATATAACGTTGAAAGTGGCTTCCCCATCACGCTAGAAATCAGGAGCCGTTCAATGGAGTCTGGTTCCAAAATAAGGGGGGCAGGGAACTGAGCCTCAAAAGCGTGCTTTAGCTGCCAGTATCTAAATTGGAAGGAGGAAGGGATAGAAAATGTTTGCCTCAGGGCCTGAAAAGTCTTAAGCCTACCATCCTGAACTATATGTTTTAGTGTGAGGATACCCTTTTTTGCCCAGATAGAGGGGTCTGGTATACTATAAAGGTGAGGGAGCATGGGATTGCCCCATAAGGGCATATGAGGTGAGATATGATTGGGTTTCCCATATATCCTCCTGGCCTCCTGCCAGACCCTTACAGTGGTTCGCATCAGAGTTGTCATGGACTGACTAGCCCGAAGTCCACGAAACGGAAGGTTGCTCAGGGCTGCAAAAGAACCCAAAATGGCTGCTTCAAGAGTAACAGCAGGATTCTGTGCGGGCTGGGAGAACCACCACCGAACCGTAACAAGAACAGCTGCCCAGTAATAAATTTGAAAGTTCGGTAGTGCCAGTCCCCCCCCGGATAATGGGAGATATAGGATCTGCTTGGCCACTCTGGGTGGCCTCCCAGCCCACACAAAGTGTATCAGCAGACCCTCCAATCTTTGGTAAAAGGCCCTAGGGATATGGATGGGTGTGTTGCGAAAAAAGTATTTGGGAAGGTAAATCATTTTTAGCAGATTTACTCTGCCAACCGGGGTCAGTGGGAGGGAACGCCAAGAAGCACACCTAGCCGTTAGCTGTGTCATAAGTGGTCGCAGATTATCGTCCATATAATCCTGGACTTTACCACTAATCTTAATCCCTAGGTACTTGAAGTCCTCTACCCATTTAAGCTGCACGTGTGGGATCCTAGGGGTCGACTGATGGAGCGGGAACAGTATCGACTTATCCCAATTAATACGGATCCCCGAGTACCCGCCGAATCGGTTAATTAGACCTAGTGCAGTCTGCAGGGAGGACGAGGCGTCCGCCAAATAGAGCAGAGCGTCATCCGCATACAGCGAAATCTTCTCCTCGATTGGGCCCACCTGAAGCCCCCTCACCCCGGGGTCAGCCCGCAGCAGTATAGCCAGGGGCTCCATCGGCAGGGCAAATAAGCCCGGGGAGAGGGGACACCCCTGTCTCGTACCCCGAAACAATTTAAACTTCTCTGATAGACAACCATTGGTGCGTATTCTGGCTGAAGGACTATGATATAGCATGCGGAGCCATTTTGTGAAGCCCGGGCCAAACCCAAAACGCGAGAGCACCTCCCATAAGTAGCCCCACTCGACGGAATCAAAAGCCTTCTCTGCGTCGAGTGAGGCCACCACTCCTCCGGACTCCCCATCCGCCCTGTCTATATGAGTATAAAGACGCCTAATGTTGATGTCAGTACCTCTCCCGGGCATGAAGCCTGTTTGATCTCTGTGGATCAGGGCAGTGATGACAAGGTTAAGCCTATTGGCCAGTACTTTTGCCAGGACCTTTGCGTCCACATTCAGGAGAGATATGGGGCGATACGAGGAGCATAAAGTAGGGTCCTTCCCGGGCTTGGGGATCACCACTATAATCGCTTCACTCATTGTATCCGGGAGTCTCTCGAGGCGCATCGACGCAGAGAAAAGGTCCTGAAGCTTGTCTACTAGTTCTGCAGCGTATTGTTTGTAAAATTCTATAGGGATTCCATCGGGTCCCGGTGTTTTCCCTGTCTGCATTGATTTGAGTGCCCGGAGTATTTCCAAGGATGTAATTGGGGCATCAAGCTTATCACGATATGTTACCGTAAGGGTTGGGACATCAATACTGTCTAAGTATGCCACCAGGTCCTCCTCCCTATAGTCTGCCCTGGACATGTAGAGAGATTTATAGAATTCCGCGAAACAGCTATTGATCTCTTCCGGTGTGTGGACTATCTGTCCCGAAGGGTCTCTGATGTGGGAGATGCTCATCCCCCCCGCCTGCTCCCTGGAGAGCCAGGCCAACAAGCGACCCGCTCGCTCCCCCTGCTCAAAAATCCGTTGGGATTGAGCCAGCATTTTTTTCTGGGTAAGAGTGGTACGAAGACGAACCACCTCCGATGTCATAAATTGTAAATGTGAGTAGTGTATAGGGTCCCGGGTACGAACAAAGAGGATCTCTGCACAACTCGCCTCTCTCTCAGCCCTTACCAACTCTGCCCTGCGCTCCCCACGAACTCTGGCTATAATGGTCTGGTATTGTACCCTCGTCGTGGCCTTGAATGCATCCCAGACAACTGTGGGGTCAGCCGAGCCCACATTTACCACCCAGAAGTCAAGCAGCTCCGTTCTGAATTGAGAGTCTACGGCCGTGTCTGAAATCCAAAACCTCGAGAGCCTCCATATCTTGTCTACAGGGCCCAGTGAAAGGTCCAATGACAACAGCAGGGGAGCGTGGTCAGAAATTCCTCTAGGGAGTATTCGTATATCTGTAACCCGTGGGAGGACCGGACTTCCCGCGAAGACTAAGTCTATCCGGGAGAACGTCCTGTGAGAGGCCGAGTGGCATGTGTATGCCCTGGTCTGGGGGTGTCTCCACCTCCACACATCAGTCAGGCCATACGTGTCTGCCCACTCAGTCAACCCAGGATGGTGATACCCCGCAGACGCCAGTCTATCAAGATCCGGATCAGGGACTAGATTGAAATCACCCAATATAATATTGTTATCAGATGCAAATTCAGCTATCTTGCCGGTGATCTGGTTGAGCACCAGTAGTGAAGCCGGAGGAGGCAAATATAAACCCACAATGGTCCACGTTAGAGAGTATATTTTAGCATGTATGATGACATAACGACCATCAGGGTCCAGGGCCAAATCCAGGAGCCGGAAAGGAAGGGATTTCAATATCAGAATAGTGACACCCCTGGAAAAACTGGAGTGCGTGGAGTGGTAGTGATAACCCACCCACGGTTTTTTGAGGGCCAAAACTCTACTTCCTATCAAATGCGTCTCCTGGAGCACACATATATGTGGGTTGTAAGCTTTAAGGAATTGGAACACCAGGGAACGCTTAACCGGGGAGTTCAGTCCCCTAGTGTTCCAGGAAACAATATTAAGGGAGGACATGGTTACTCAGAATGATAATAATGTTAGGATCAATGTAGGTCGTGGCTCCCGAACTGGACCCCCGGACCCATAACGGACATACCTGAAAACATTGCAATGCTGATGAGTCAATTTTTTTAAAAAAACAATTGTAAAACAAAAACAGAACCAAACTGAAAACAGTCCAACTTCTAACGTAAATTAGAACAGCCCCATTAGGGGAACTCCCCCCACCCCCCCCACCCAGCCCCCCCAAACTGAGGCGGGTTTCAATCCCAAACCAATTCAGCTCGCCGGCTGCAGCAAGGGGTCCGTGGAAGAGGCGAGCCCGACCCCCCTAAATTGCACACGGGGGGGCAAGCAACAGTTCAAGCGGCCCTTCGAGTGTGAGAACTCCGCTAATGGATTATAACAGGCTGTGGGGTATTAGAAGTCAAACAGAGAAGAAGTAAATCGTGTTGTGACCCCACAGTGAAGTCGATCCATCACTAAGAGGATACAGGTATGCAGGTAACATGAAGCCTCATAGCTCAACAGTCTCCTGACCAAATGCTTAGGCAGGGGCATTAACTTAGAGTTTTCCTGAAAGGGGATAGTTGGTTACCCCCCTCAAGTCTGAACACATCATGGGGATGAACTGGGCACAACCTGTGCAACAAAACTAAGTCATCCATGGAGCAGTTCGTATGTGAATTCAGACTTGGGCCCAGGTTGTTACAAGTAAAGAATAAAGAGGAGATTCGGTGTGTACCGATCGGTCGGTCAACGGATCTGTGGCAGAGAATCCAGCCAGACAGAGGCCTCCCTTGGTGTGGTGAAAAATCGAGTCGTCTCGCCATCCTGGACCCTCAAGCGAGCAGGGAAGAGTACACTATAGCGAATGTTGCGTGATCTCAGTGCGGCCTTAACCTGGTCAAACGATTTCCTGAGTTTTTGGGTCTCTACCGAATAGTCAGGGAAAATCATCAGTTTAGTGTTCTGAAATCTTAGGTCCCCAACATTTCTGGAGGCACGAAGAACTTCATCCCTGTCTCTGAAATTAAGGAGACGGAGTATGAAGGTGCGAGGAGGGGATCCAGGAGGCCCTGGCTTAGGCGGTATACGGTGTGCCCTCTCAACTGTGTAGTAGGGTGACCAACGGGCTTCCGGTAGGAGGTCTCGCAGCAGGCCCTCTATGAAGGAGGTAGGATTGTTCCCCTCCGCCCCCTCCGGTAAACCGATAATACGAAGATTATTGCGCCGGTTTCTGTTCTCCGCATCTTCAGCTCTGTATTCTAAGGCCTTTACTTTGGTCTGGAGCGTACGGAGTGTTGCTCCATGTTCCGCCACGGTATCTTCAGTGTTACTCAATCTTTGTTCCGTCTCGGTAACTCGCGACCTAATTTTGTCTATGTCTTGATGGATTAGACCCATATCCAGCTGAACAGCCTCTATTTTTGTTGTTAATGTGGATTGGCAAGTTGCTATGGCCGCCATGACGTCCGCCAGCCAGGGGGGACGAGAGTCATCCGGCTCCATGATGCTTGTCTGTGAGGCTCTATGTGTGCTGCGTGTGGTATGGGCCTCCGGAGTGGGACAGGTGGGCGTCTGGGGGAAGTCCGACTGTGGTGGAAAGGCCAACCTTTTGCCCCCCTTGCTATATTTTGCACTAGAAGATCTGCGCCTCATTCAGATTAGCAAGGCCCCGGTCTGGGCAGTAATTAGTGGCTGGCTGTGGGAGACTATCAGGGGGGGGGTTCAGGGGTATGCAGTCAGTATATTTAGAGCTGTACGTGCCCCCCAGAGAGTTTGCCCCCTCACCTGCAGGCTGAGTAAAATCAGGGCTGTCCTCGGACTTCCACAGGCCTACAGGGACTTTCAGTGTATCTCTCCCAGGGTGTCAGGGAAGGAGATGGTCTAGGGCCTGCTCCACAATCCAGATGGAGACCCTCAGCTTTCCTGGGCTCTCCCCCTCCAGATCTCTGGGGTCAGTCTCACCCTCAGCTGTTCCGGCGGCCTCAGATCTTCAGGGGAGGCCGCGGATGCGGCCTAGCTGTTCGTAGGACCTGAGGATGCAATCCGGGCCGATTCCGCGGCCGTGGCTAGGCCTGAGCTTTTACCTGAGGCCCGTGGTGGGCCGTGATGTTTCCGGAGGCGCCGACCGCGCCAGGGGTCATCCGGATCGCGGCGCGGCCCGCCAGGAAAGTCCGCGGCTGCGGCCTAGTGCCTCGAGGTAGGCCGGAGCATCCGGCGGACCCGATCGCGGCCCCGGATCAAAAAAATTATCCTCCCCCTCAAGAGATAGAGGGTCTGTGAGCCCCCCAGAGACAGCAGGGATGTGTCCGGAGGATTTAGAAGCCAGATGGATCCGGATTATGTCGGCGATGTGCGGAGCTCTCTGAGAAGCAGCCGCTCACATCGCCATCTTGGCCACGCCCCGCCTTACAGACTAACTTTACTAGAATACATTAAGCTTGTGTATTATAGGGGTATTTGTATTTAAAAAGTATCATTTTGGCCGGAACACCACTTTAATACAAATAAACCTGGAAAATGTTTTGGCTGGATTTGGGCTTAAGGCTAAGATTACACTGCTACGACATGGGATCCGACTTGAGAGACCCCCAAGTTGGATGACTTGACAAATTCAATGTTTCCCTATGAAAGCCGTCTTAACTGACACTACACAAGTTGCTCCTCTTTTGGTCCGACTTGGGTGCGATTTCAGCTCTTGTACAGGCTTCTAAATGGCATCCAAGTCGGAAGGAAGTCTTTGCTGTTGCAGCAGTGTGAACCGAGCCTTAACCTGACAGTATGCATGTATGTGGCAGCATATGGTGGGCTTTAATACTTTGCTGCCTCATGTATGTTTATAGCCGGCACTGCTGTGTGTTTTTTTGTTTTTTTGTGGGAGCATGCTCACTTGGTGCCCTCAGTACTGTGACTGAGCTGTCACCCAATCCTGATCGTGTGATCTTCCACCTACCCACCATGATAAGGTGACCAGATTTTTAAAATGAAATCTAGGGACACTTTTTTTTTTTTTTTTTTGCTAGTAATGGCAGCAATCGACGATTCTTTGCCCGTCTCCGCCACCACCGCCCGCCTCACAGCCTGTCAAGTCTAAAGCACCATACACACTATCGGATTTTCTGATGATTTTTTTCCTTCAGATTTACCCAAACCATATAATATGAGGTCAAACCTTAGGAGTTTCAATTTGAATGCAATCAGGCAGGCGCTTGCACTACATGGTTTTGGTAAATCTGAAGACAAAAATCAGCAGAAAATCTGATAGTGTTTATGGGGCTTTACTCTTCGGGCCTCAGCTACTATTGGGTGGGGAGCAGAGGAAGATCACTCCACCAGGGAAGGTAAGTAGATAAGCATGAAATCATACAATACAGCGCTTGCAAATATATGATGTCAAACAGATTCTTTTGTGAAGCCAAAAAAGAAAAGAAAATGGAACTTTGTTGCAGCAGCAGAGTGAAAGTACTGTACTTTGAAAATATATAAACCAAGTGGACTGCGCTAGCAACTAAATGTGTAAAAATATATATAAACAAAAAAACACAAGACACCACAGGTGTTTGGTAAAGTGGCACGTGAGTATAGATATGGATGTGTCAGAGAACTGGACCCGCGGCTCGTGTATCTGAGCTAACACTCAGTGTGCATGCACTAAGCCGCAACCCAGAGCTCCAAGACCCTCCACAGAAACAATAACAGTTAGTGTAGAGATGGCAGGATCATAGGACGATGCACTACTTGAGCAGATGCATCTATCAGACCTCAGAATTTAGCAAATTGGCATACAATGGTATAAACAAAAATGTAAATGTATAAATATAGCATAACAATTGTGCAAAAAATAGGATAGCATGGAGCAAACCACTCAGCACATTCCAGATAGCACAAAGAGAACATAGAATGTCATCTACAATATAGATGCTCCTTCATGGGGCAAACAATAAAATAATAAACGGGCTTCCAACTTTTTCATCTTTTTCAACAACCAGGGCCAATGGTGTAGTGATGTAAAAAGGGTTGCTCATAAAGCCATAGAAGCACGCGTTCCACCGAAGGAGAGAAGAGATGTATATAGCATAAAACCTTTTTAAAACCACAGGTCACCTGCGCCTAAATGCGCTACTCACGGGACCGGTAGGAAAGCAGGCATTCAGATATTTCGGTCGGTTCGCCGCTCGTGGCGTGCGTTCCACCGCCAGGAAGTGATGTCACTGGTACAGGCCGAGAGAACGTAAACAGGATGTTGCGTCGACGCGTTTCGCCCCTCCCCCAGGGCGTTATCAAAGACTTAACATCCTGCCGGCGTGTAAACCTTTTATATTATGTTCAGTGAGTGACAGCCATTTACGGCCAATGGGTAAGAAGTTACCCATTCCTTCCTCTATCATCATATCCTGTTTGCAAAAAAACTTTACTCAATGGTCGGAGACAAACAACTCCAATATGCAGATAGGTGTTTACAGCATCTTCATAAGCAAAACATCTTGACACTCACTGCCTTCCACAGAACAAAGTATATGCAAAACAAGGAATACTAACAACAAGATATTTGGATAGACGGAAAAAGTTTTTTCAATATATTGGATATCTAAACTCCTAATAATAAAAACAATAGTTTAATACATTACCAATGATTAAAAAACTATAAAAGATGACAAAATGATATATAAAAAAATTATTTTGTACAAAAAATATTAATAAAAATATAAAATCAGAAAAAATATATACTAATATAGCATCCCATATTTCACTCGATGATTTACTAATCTCCCAGGTTAGATATTCATGATTATAACATGGGAAAAAACATATGCATGATAATAAAAAAGAATTAAAATAGAATATACAGGCAAATATGTAGAAAATATATTGAGATATATGGAAACAAAATATATATATTTATACTACCAATTCGATAAAAAACAATTCAAGTCTAGCTCGATATTCAGGCCCAAGGGGTTCAAAGTGCGTAATCTATGTATCCACTGGGTTTCATTTTGTGAGATGTTTTGTCTAAGGTTGGAACCTCGCCAGTGGTCTTCAACTCTGTCAATTCCACAGAAAGTAAGTAGGCTAGGGTCTTGGTTGTGGAAAAGCCTAAAATGGTTGGAAAGACCATGGAATCTATAACCCTTCTTGATCCTATTAACATGCTCATCAGCCTGATTATTATCCTCCAACAAACAGAGGAAGGGGTTGGTATCCCAGTAACCAGAGAGGGGATTTTCAGAGGAGAGGATCAGGGGGACCCCCCACTACGAGAGGGAGGGGTGCCACAACTCCCAGGGGCTGGGGGAGAGACCAGAGTCCACCAGAGGATTGGAGACCATGGTACCCCATGACCCCACAATCAAACCAAGAAAACAGAGGAGAACAAGAGGATGTAGAGGAGGGAAAAGGAAAGCGAAGAAGAATGGTTTAATGGAGGGAATTTTCAACTTAAGTGATGTAAACTTTTCTCAAGAAGAATTGAAAGTTTTAGATTTAGGCCTAAAATATGCCATGGAAAAAAATCTTAATAAATTTGATGTGTTCATTGATTTACAGAAATTTATAAGAAAAGTTAATATAAAAAAACATTTTTCCAATAAAGCAATAGTATCAAATTCCCCGGAAGAGGAATACATACATACAACTTTGAAGAATAACTCAATATTCAACCCCCAGATTAGTAATAATCATTTCGTTGGGGTGTTCAAATCTCTGGTGGAACAGGATTTGGACAAGCTTGTTGTCAAACCCCAAAGGAGGAAAAAAGATTTAGAGAGAGGTTTAGAGACACTGATAAAAAACAAAAATATAGTGATCAGGTCGGCTGATAAGGGAGGGGGGGTGGTAATATTAAACAAAGCTGATTATTTGGAGGAATTAAATAGATTGGTTGGAGACCAGGATACCTATGAAAAACTGAAAAACAATCCTACCAAGAAATTCAAATCAAAATTAAAAAATCTAGTTAAAACAGCAACTGATGAGGGTATTTTAAAGAAAAAAGAGGCTAGATACCTTACCCCGGATGCACCACGGGTACCGGTGATTTATCAATTGCCAAAGATTCATAAAAATAAATCTAAACCCCCAGGTCGACCAATAATCAGCGGGATTGGATCCCTCTTTTCTAGACTTGGTGAATACCTAGACTGTTTCCTGCAACCACTCACCAAAAAATATCCTGCATATCTTAAAGATAGCAGAGAACTTATCGAATTAACTAAGACCATAACAATAGATGACAATTGTTTGCTTGCAAGTATTGATGTAAACTCACTCTATACCAACATCCAACAAGTACATGCGTTACAAGCAGTAGGATGGGCATTAGAGGATACAGATATAAAATTAAAACAAAAGGAGTTTATTTTAAAAGCTTTGGATCTAGCAATGAGCCATAACTTTTTTTGGCACCAAAAGGAATACTATAGGCAAAAGAAAGGGGTCGCAATGGGCGCCAAGTATGCACCTTCAGTGGCAAATCTGTTCATGAGTTTTTGGGAGGATGAGGCCATCTATCGATCCAATATCCCGGAGCTCAGGTTATATAAGAGGTACATAGATGATATCCTGATCATTTGGGCAGGACCACCCGACTCCTTTTTAGAATTTATGGCCAAAATTAGCAATAATAGGTTTGGTATATCCTTTTCTGAATGCTTTAGTTACCAACAAATTAATTTTTTAGACCTAACACTGTTTAGGGAAGATAATAAATTACTCACCCGCACTTTCTTCAAAGATGTTGACCGAAATGGGTATATCCCCCTGACGAGCTGCCACCACCCTAGATGGCTAGGGGGTATCCCTAAAAGTCAGCTACTTAGGATCAGAAGAAACTGCAGTAACTTAAGTGACTATAACTTGCAAGCCAACACTATGGTGAAAAGATTTCAAGAAAAAGGCTACAGTCTGGAAAATTTAGAAAAAATAAAACAAACAGTCGGGGAAATGAATAGGGATGATCTGTTCAAATCTAAATCAAAAGGGGAAAACAACTTTAGTCTATCCTTCATCACAGGTTTTAACAGACAGTATCGAGACCTGGAGAGAATCATAAAGAGACATTGGCCTCTCCTTCATCACGATGATGACCTGAGGAAGGTGCTGCCAAAACAGCCAAATTTTATTTATACCAAACCGCCCACTTTGAGGCTCCAGTTAGCACATAATGTTATAGATCCCCCGAGGAAGACATGTACTTTCCTAGACAGTGTTTGGTTCTATAGCTGTGGGAGGTGTGGAATATGTAAAACATCTAAATTTCGTAAGCGGAAAACCACCCATTTCAGCTCTATGGTAGATGGTAGATCGTACACAATTAAAAAATTTATCACCTGCAGTACAACGCATGTTACCTACCTTCTATCTTGCCCTTGCAATCTACAATATGTAGGAAGAACCACCAGACAACTGGGTATAAGGCTCAATGAGCATGTTAATAGGATCAAGAAGGGTTATAGATTCCATGGTCTTTCCAACCATTTTAGGCTTTTCCACAACCAAGACCCTAGCCTACTTACTTTCTGTGGAATTGACAGAGTTGAAGACCACTGGCGAGGTTCCAACCTTAGACAAAACATCTCACAAAATGAAACCCAGTGGATACATAGATTACGCACTTTGAACCCCTTGGGCCTGAATATCGAGCTAGACTTGAATTGTTTTTTATCGAATTGGTAGTATAAATATATATATTTTGTTTCCATATATCTCAATATATTTTCTACATATTTGCCTGTATATTCTATTTTAATTCTTTTTTATTATCATGCATATGTTTTTTCCCATGTTATAATCCTGAATATCTAACCTGGGAGATTAGTAAATCATCGAGTGAAATATGGGATGCTATATTAGTATATATTTTTTCTGATTTTATATTTTTATTAATATTTTTTGTACAAAATAATTTTTTTATATATCATTTTGTCATCTTTTATAGTTTTTTAATCATTGGTAATGTATTAAACTATTGTTTTTATTATTAGGAGTTCAGATATCCAATATATTGAAAAAACTTTTTCCGTCTATCCAAATATCTTGTTGTTAGTATTCCTTGTTTTGCATATACTTTGTTCTGTGGAAGGCAGTGAGTGTCAAGATGTTTTGCTTATGAAGATGCTGTAAACACCTATCTGCATATTGGAGTTGTTTGTCTCCGACCATTGAGTAAAGTTTTTTTGCAAACAGGATATGATGATAGAGGAAGGAATGGGTAACTTCTTACCCATTGGCCGTAAATGGCTGTCACTCACTGAACATAATATAAAAGGTTTACACGCCGGCAGGATGTTAAGTCTTTGATAACGCCCTGGGGGAGGGGCGAAACGCGTCGACGCAACATCCTGTTTACGTTCTCTCGGCCTGTACCAGTGACATCACTTCCTGGCGGTGGAACGCACGCCACGAGCGGCGAACCGACCGAAATATCTGAATGCCTGCTTTCCTACCGGTCCCGTGAGTAGCGCATTTAGGCGCAGGTGACCTGTGGTTTTAAAAAGGTTTTATGCTATATACATCTCTTCTCTCCTTCGGTGGAACGCGTGCTTCTATGGCTTTATGAGCAACCCTTTTTACATCACTACACCATTGGCCCTGGTTGTTGAAAAAGATGAAAAAGTTGGAAGCCCGTTTATTATTTTATTGTTTGCCCCATGAAGGAGCATCTATATTGTAGATGACATTCTATGTTCTCTTTGTGCTATCTGGAATGTGCTGAGTGGTTTGCTCCATGCTATCCTATTTTTTGCACAATTGTTATGCTATATTTATACATTTACATTTTTGTTTATACCATTGTATGCCAATTTGCTAAATTCTGAGGTCTGATAGATGCATCTGCTCAAGTAGTGCATCGTCCTATGATCCTGCCATCTCTACACTAACTGTTATTGTTTCTGTGGAGGGTCTTGGAGCTCTGGGTTGCGGCTTAGTGCATGCACACTGAGTGTTAGCTCAGATACACGAGCCGCGGGTCCAGTTCTCTGACACATCCATATCTATACTCACGTGCCACTTTACCAAACACCTGTGGTGTCAAGTAGATAAGCAGGCAGGCGGCTGGCCGGGACTTGAGCCAGGGCAGAAGAACATGCGAGTGGAGCTGAATGGGCATGTGCCCGAAACTGAAGAAATAGTCCCTCCGCTCCGACCAGCACATTATCATCAGAAAGGGGCACAGATAATGGAAAAAAAATAAACCCCATAAGCTAGTAAGAGCGGCAGAGGAGGGGGGGTGCAATTCAGATTTTTTTCTTTTTTATTCTGCATGGGCTGTCTTTGAAATTGCCAAAGCCCCTGTTCAAATCTAATCCGGGGACATAACTAGGGACAGACTTGGTCCGGGGACAGTGTCCTCAATCCAGGGACTGTCCCCAGAAACCGGGGATATCTGGTCACCCTACACCATAAAGAACCTCTTAAAAATGGTAGAGGATAAATGACGTTTTTATTTTGGGACAGCAGTAATGTCATTCCATTATACTACAAGACAGTCCTATCGGTACACTGAAAACTCAGTTTTGGTAAATTCACCTTCATCTCAGTTTGGGGCTCATTGTCAGATCTTCTAGTTTTGGTTATTTAGAATACATCAGGGCATGTCCCTTGATGAATATTTCAAATACTCGCTCTGAGCCCTTGTAAAATGCCTTTATTTGACTAAATTAAACCTGTTTATGGAGTTATTCAAATACCTAAACACTTGTTCACTAGAACATCGACATGATGACACTGACATGAGCATGCAATTATCCTCTGCCACAAGTCATCATGTAAATGGCTACAATGTACATTTGCTTGTCACTTTTATTAGCAATTAGCTCATTGTGCTAGCAGCACATTGCTATTTGCTTCATTTGATCTTTTAGTCAGTACAAGACCAATTTATTAGTAATTTTCTTTTTTCCTGGTATATAGTGATTCTCGTTGTGATGCAGCATAACCGTACACTCGTGTCAGATATAAACGGTTCTTCTTATTTTTATCCTTTACTCCTGGCAGATACATCAGTGGTTGTTGTAATCGTCATTGAAAGCAAACCTGTACGGTAATAAGTTCACTTTACAGTAGACACTACAGACGGACTATACTCCTTATCCCCATGCTCCACCGTCAGCCTAGCGCTCCAAAATCCCTGTTTTAAGTTTTTGAATTTGAAAGTTCTGTGCAACTTTGATCCGACTTTATACTTCCTGGCACTAGGTCACATTATATGTGGCATCAAAGTAGTGCAGGCACCTTTTCAAAGTCGCTACGACTTAAGTCACACCTTTCTGAATGGGTTCCATTGAAAAATGGTCTGTGAATTGTCATGTGACTTTGTCTCCAACGTCGCATGGCAAGTCGCACAAGTGTTAATGGAGCCTAAAACCAAGAAGCTGATTGGTTTCTGTGCACAGCTGCACCAGATTCTGTGTACACCAGTTTTAGTAAATCCCCCCTCCCCCCCAGCTCTCCTGTCAAAGGTGTCTCTTAAGTATTCACTTGCTTCTGTATAGGTATAGATTTTTTGGGAAATTTTACTTTTGAGACATGGTCACCTTGAGTATGAGTATAAACTCTCTACAGGCTATAATGGAGATTGCGCTATGTAAGAATGGGTGGTATTGCGACAGGAGGCTGTGTGGGAGCCAAGAAGGCTGCACAACTGGGATCTTACTATTTGTCCCTTTTTTATCTGGATAAAATTTTTTTTTTTTTTTGGGAAGGGGGGGGGCTGGGAAGATGACAAAATAAGCGTAAATGCACTGAAAGTATAGATTCACTCCATCCATGGTGTACAGGATGAATCCCCTTTGGTTATTGTATTATATATACTATAGGCCACTTTATTAGGTACACCTACTGGACTGGACCCCCTTTTGCATTCACAACTGCCTTAAATTCTTCGCGGCATAGATTCAACAAGGTGTTGGAAACAGTCCTCAGATTTTGGTCCATATTGACATGAAAGCATCACACAGTTGCTGCAGATTTGTCGGCTGCACATCCATGAAGCGAATCTCACATCCCACCACATCTCTATTGGATTGAGATCTGGTGACTGTGGAGGCCATTGTTGTACAGTGACCCCATTGTCATGTTCACAAAACCAGTTTGAGATGATTTGAGCTTTGACATGCTTATCCTGCTGGAAGTAACCATCAGAAGATGGGTACACTGTAGTCATAAAGGGATGGACATGGTCCGCAGCAATACTCAGGTAGGCCCTGGCCTTTAAACCATGCTCAATTGGTATGAAGGGGCCCAAAGTGTGCCAAGAAAATATCCCCCACACCATTACACCACCACCACCACCAGTCTGAACTGTTGATACAAGGCAGGATGGATCCATGCTTTTATGTTTACACCAAATTCTGACCCTGCCAGCTGAATGTTGCAGCTGAAATTGAGACCCAGACCAGGCAACGTTTTTCCAATTTTGGTGAGCCAGTGCGATTTTATAGCTTCAGTTTTCTATTCTTTGCTGACAGGTGTGGCTCCTGGCGGAGTCTTCTGCTGCTGTAGCCCATCTTCAAGGTTTGATGCGTTGTGTGTTCAGAGATGGTATTCTGCATACCTTGGGTTTTAACGAGTGCTAATTTGAGTTACTGTTACCTTTCTATCATCTCAAACCAGTCTGCCCATTCTCCTCTGACATCAACAAGCCACACAACTGCTGGTCACTGGATATTTTTTTTTTTTCGGACCATTCTTTGTAAACTCTAGAGATGGTTGTGTGTGAAATCTCAGTAGATCAGCAGTTTTTGAAATACTCAAACCAGCCCGTCTGGCACCAACAACCATGCCACGCTCAAAGTCCCCTAAATCCCCTTTCTTCCCCATTGTGATGCTCGGTTTGAACTTCAGGAAGCCGTCTTCACCACATCTAGATGCCTAAATGCAATGAGTTGCTGCCATGTGATTGGTTGATTTAGAAACTTGTGTTACCAAGCAATTGTACCTAATAACGTGGCCGGTGAGTGTATGTACCTGACTGGATTTGGCTTATAATTTTCCACTCCGCTCCTTTTTGATTTCTCAATTGAAAGCTGTCAAGTGGTAGGAGAGATGACAAGGCCACCCATGAAGCAGATTTTAGCTGGTTCATCAGGAACCGGACAACATTTGCAGCATATTATGGTTAGCTTAAGAGAGATGGTTTGCATTATTTGCTACCAATATGTTTTGGATTCAGAAAACCAAAGAAAAATGGTAGTGTATAGCTCATCTCAGTTAGGCTTTGACCAGTGATAATGGGCAACTGTTGGATTGTATAATATTCAGGTACGACATTAATGCAACTTGTGAGGGTTAACATTGAAGTCTATGGCCCTCAAGTTGCTTGAAAGTCGGACCACAGTAGTGTATGAACTTCTTTGAAGTTGCTGCAGCTTTAAGTCGCACATATATAAATGGTTATTATTGGAAAACATGGGGAACGACTTGTCATGCAATTTTGATGTCCAAAGTTACATGACAAGTCGCACAAGTGTGACTGGAGCCTAACTAACAAGATCTCCAGATAAGAAACTTTGCAATAGAGTTGGAAAAAATATTTGCTTAAGAAAATTGCAGACGGTGAATTATACTTGGAACTGGGTGCTCAGGAAAGTTATCGGGAGCTGGCCTTGAATTCTACATATAAACTTCCAGCTAGATATTTCTTGGTAAGTTATGATTTGCTTAACATTTGAAAGAATTATTAATCTTTATATGTATAGATGTTATATAGTTCCGGAATACTTTTTGTATTTTCAAAGCAAAAACATTTAAAATTGCTATGGGCTATTTTACTGTAATTGCAATAAATAATTTAGCATTTGCTGAGCGTGACTTTTAGATATTTCTTCAAGGCTTGGAATCTTTCCTGGATGTTCAGTTTTTGTTGCCTGCCAATTAAAATGTAGATGTGACCTATTTAAATGAGAGCTTTCACATTTCTAAGTTTAATTTAGTTTCAGTAGGTCTCAGCAATGTTCCACATTACTGATTCTCCAAAAAATGCACCCAGTAAGCACTCTCATGATGAGGGGAATAAAAATGCAGGGAGATTCCAAAAAAGTAAAAAAAAAAAAAATAAAAAAATATAATATTATATGTGTGTGTGTGTGTGTGTGTGTGTGTGTGTGTGTGTGTGTGTATATATATATATATATATATATATATATATATAATTTTTTTTTCTTTTTTGGAATCTCCCTGCATTTTTATTCAGCATATACTCCAGTATATACGGTAAATAAAAGAGAGATAGATATAGATAGATAAATATATGTATACATCTATATCTCTTTTATTTATCGTATATAATCGAGTATAAGCTGAGGCACCTAATTTTACCACAAAAAACTGGGAAAAACTTATTGACTCGAGTATAAGCCTAAGGTGAGAAATGAGCAGCTACTGTAAGTGGAAAAGAGGGTCAACAATGCCCATTTGCAGCCTCACTGTGCCCATCTGCAGCCATAGGTCCCCCGAACATCAGACTTGGTAGTTAAGGTTTCCTAGATGCCCCCTAGCTGCAGCCAAAATTTGGGGTCTCTGGACCCAAAGGGTCCTGAATTGACATTGCTGCAGATGGACACAGTTGACCGACTTTGGGGCCCCATATCTTGGGGCCCCTTGGTTCTTGGAACCCCAAATTTGGTGTTCAAACCCAGTGGAACTAGCACTACAACATATCCAAAACTGTCAAACACTTTTCTGCAGCAGAGAATGACATTTTCCGAACAGACTTTGGGGCCCCGTATCTCGGGGCGACTTGGTGCTAGGAACCCCAGCTTTGGATATGTTGTAGTTCTAGTTCCACTGGGTTTGCAGTGCTGGGGTTCCTAGCACCAAGTGGCCCCGAGATACGGGGCCCCAAATTCAGCTCGGAAAATGTCATTCTCTGCTGCAGAAAAGTGCTTGACTCGAGTATAAGCCGAGGGGGGGAATTTTCAGCACAAAAAAAACTCGTCTTATACTCGAGTACATACGATATTTATTTTTTATTGATTTTTTTTTTTAGATTCTATAATTGGGCCTAATAATTTGTCACATATAAATTTGCACAGGTCTGCTACTCAATATTGATATTTTAGCTTTATGATAATGTAAAACTTCAGGTGAATATAGTCGTATTATTGCACTTGAAACAATACATTTGAGTATTGTCCATGATGCTTTTTTGATTTGCACGAATATTTACATTTCCAGGACAGGCTTTTGGGGGGTCTACCCCCCCTTCTGAGGTCCAAGCAGTACTAATACACAAAGGTTTAGCAAAAATGTCAAGCGGAAATCTCTGAATCCAGCAATTTTTAAACTTCTTCTTTTTTTTTTTTTTAATTTTAAATCTCTTGCATGCGTGCATACACACAAACACAGTAATAAAAGTTAGAAAGCTAAGGCGTAGAGAAATGGGCTATGCAATGAAAGCAGGGAGTCCCAAAGGTGAGATTTGTAATTAAACTATTTGATACAGATTTAGAAAGCTGCATTCAGTCTGTTAGTTTTAAGCAGAATTATCATTTGTACTTCAAAAGTTTCCTTTTAAAAATGCCCTTTTCAGAATGAAACATTCATGTCTTCCATACAATGGTCTGGTTAATGTCCCACAGGTGGGCAGTAATCATTTTCTTTCTCTTCTTTTACTTGTTGCATATAATGAAGTACTCCACATTACAATAGGTGCAGGTACCTTTTTATCTGTGTGTGAGATTTTAATGGATTAATGCGGGTACACAGTTTGCAGTGCTTGTTATAAGGCTTCCACTAGTGCAACTTGTCATGCGACTTGGGACTGCAAATTTGCATGACAAGTTATACCCCATGATTTCCAATTGAGTACCGTTCATATCTGTGCGACTTCAAAGTAGTCCCTGCACTACTTTGGCCCCACTTTGATGCGACTTGAGGTCCATAGACCTAAAGAATATACAGGCATTGCTACAAGTTGCATTAAAATCATAGCAAAATCGCACAACTTTCAGGTCGTAATACAGGGGTCCCCGGGTTACAAACAAGATAGGGACTGTAGGTTTGTTCTTAAGTTGAATCTGTTTGTAAGTCGGAACAGGTACATTTTTTTAAGTGTAGCTCCAGCCAAAAAAACAATTTTTAAGCTTTTTGGATAGCATAGGGAAGGGTTAACACCCCTGTAACATTTGTTTTGCTGTGTGTGCCCCTGTTCAGAAGATTTCACATCACTTTCTGTCCCAATGACAATTGGATTTTGAAAATTTTGGGTTGTGGAAACAAGCCTTGGTGATAAAGCATCAGTGGAGACACCGTTTTCCCATAATAGCTCTTACAGGAGTGAATTTCCCTTCCTAGGGGTGGATTTCCTCTCACTTCCTGTTGTCTCCCTCCGTTTGTAAGTCAGATGTTTGTAACTAGGGGACCCCCTGTAGTGGAAACCTAGGCTTAAAGAGGAAGTAAACCCTGGTGGGTTTTACGTCCTCTTTATTTCCCTGCAAAAGTAAAGCATAATGGGCTACTATGCATCGCATAGTAGCCCATTATGTGTTACTTACCTGAAACCAAAGCCTGTGCTGTCACTGCTGTCCCCACTAGCAGCAAGAGTCCATCTTCCACCCCTCTTCCTTCCGGGGCCGCGAACTCCAGCTCTGTGACTGGCCAGAGTCGTGTGACGTCACTCCCACGCATGCGCGTGGGAGCAGCCAGTCACGGCATGACCCCTATTAGAAAGGGCACAATGTAGTCATCGGCGCTCGGCTTTTTTCTAAATCTCTCCTAAACCGTGGAGGTTGCCGGCAAGGTTTCTTTTTACATTCAGTGGGAAGCCCCGCTGACAGATGACTCCTCCATTGTTGAGGACACTGTGGCGAGCTTGCTGACCCGCTCCTTAACAACCAGCTATTCACTGATTAAGGATGCTGACGGCCTTCGAAAACTAAAAAACACTGTGCGCCAGCGTTTGAGCTTAAGAGCTGTCAGCATTTTTTCTGTCAAAATGCTGCTGCTCCAGAGCGCACTGGCAGTTTTGTTTTTTTTTTCTGCCACTAACCCTATGTTCGCACCTATGCGTTTTTTTTAGTGCGTTTTGCAGTTTGTAAAAATGCACTACAGTCCATTTAACATGGTTTCCTATAGTACTAGTTCACATCTGTGCATTTTGCGGCATTGCGTTTTTTGGAAAGGGTTGGGACTTTTTTTTTTTTCCCACTGCAGTTTGCGTTTTGCATGTAAAAGACTTGAATGGAGCTGCGCCAGAAATGCAAGTGGTGCATTTTTGATGCGATTCTTTTTTTTTTTTTTTGTTTTTTGCGGTTGTTATTTTACCACTGTATATAGCTCTTTGCTAAGCAGGGCCGCCACGTCCTTGACAACCGATGAGTCATCAGCTGTCAGCAGGGTTCCCTCCTGAATGTACAATAAAAAATTTGTGAAAAAAAAATAGGGCATGGGGTTCCCCCCCAGGTCCATACCAGGCCCCTCAGGCATACTATCGATTTTGCAGGGGACCACCTCACGCCAAAATTTTAAAAAAGATGGCGTGGGGTACCCCCAAAATCCATACCAGACCCTTATTCGAGCATTCTGCCCGGTAGATAAGGAAAGGGAGGGGACGAGAGAGCGCCCCCCCGAACCATACCAGCCTGCATGCCCTCAACATGGGGGGTGGATGCTTTGGGGCAGGGGGAACTGCGCCCCCCCAACCCTAAAGCACCTTGCCCCCATGTTGCTGAGGACAAGGCAAGGGCCTCTTCCTGACAACCCTAGCCAGTGGTTGTTGGAGTCTGCAGGCGGGCACTCATCAGAATCTGGAAGCCCCCCTTTAAGAGGGAGGGGCCCCAGATCCTGCCACCCCCATGTCAATCGGTATAGGTACATCCATACTCCTACCCATTCAACAAAAAAGCAGTGAAATGCAATAACACAAGAGCCGTTTTTTGACAATCCCTTTATTGATAGCTCTGTCTTCTCTAGCTGTCTCTTCCCGCCATCTTCTCCTCGAGCCGCCTCTTCCCGCTGCTGTCTTCTTCCTCACCGACGGTTCCCCGTTGATGTTTCCATCTGTTTTGTTGTCGCCCGCTCTCTGCCGACTCTTGTATAGCCATGGGGCGTGGCCATCCGATGACCTCACCCGGAGAGCCCATCACTTGTCCGGGTGAGGTCACCGGATAGCTACGCCCCATGGCTATATAAGAGTCGGCAGAGAGTGGGTGACAACAAAACCGATGAAGACATTGACAGAACAAAAGCACTTTAAAAAAAAAAAAATTAGCGGGTAACCAGCGGCGAGGAAGAAGACATCAGCGGGAAGAGGCGGCTCGAGGAGAAGATGGCGGAAATAGACGGCTAGAGAAGACAGAGCAATTAATAAAAGAATTGTCAAAAACTTCCTCTTGTGTTTATTTCTTTTATTACATTTCACTGCTTTTTTGGTGAATGGGTAGCGGTACGATGTACCCGCTACCCATTCACATAGGGGGGGCTGGGATCTGGGGGCCCCCTTCTTAATGGGGGCTTTCAGATTCCGATAAGCCCCCGCCCGCAGACCCCGACCACCGCCAGCTAGGGTTGTCAGGAAGAGGCCCTTGCCTTGTCCTCTTCAACATGGGGGCAAGGTGCTTTGGGGTGAGGGGCGCAGAGAACCCCCCATGTTGAGGGCATGCGGCCCGGTATGGTTCGGGGGGGGGCTCGCTCGTCCCCTCCCTTTCCTGACCTGCTGGGCGGCATGCTCAAATAAGGGTCTGGTATGGATTTTGGGGGGACCCCACGCCATCTTTTAAAAAAAAAAATGTTGGCGTGGGGGGGGTGTCCCCTCCAAATCCATACTAGACCTGAAAGGCCTAGTATGGTCATGGGGGGGAACCCCACGCCGTATTTTTTTCTATTCAGCCTCCAGCGGAGTACCCCGCTGACAGCTGAAGACTCATTGTTGTTAAGGACGCAGCGGCCGGCTTTCCAGGCCCCCTCCTTAGCAACCAGCTATTACAGTGCGTTTTAAAGAGGGGGGGGAAACATAGAATACATGAAAACTGCATGCATAAACGCTGATTTAAAAATGCAAAATGGACTGAAAAACGTGTCTGAAAAATGCATCAAATGCAGCTGCATAGATGTGAACCTAGACTAAACGCTGCTAAAAGCCTATGTGTGCATTAACACATAGGATAACATGCAGGGGGATTTAGAAGCAGTTTAAAAAAAGTCTGATGCCCAAAACAGCAGCTGTAAAATGCCCAGTGTGCATGACGCTAATACCTCGTACACACGATCGGATTTTCGGGAGGGAATTGTGTGATGACAGACTGTTTGCCTAAAATCCGACCATTAGTACGCTCCATCAGACAATTGTTGGCCAATTTTCTGCCAGCAAATGTTGGATAGCAGGCTAGTAAATTTTCAGGGGACAGCGGTCTGTTGTCAGATTTTCCTATCGTGTGTACGTACACAAATCCATCACACAAAAGTCCAAAGTACAAACACGCATACTCTGAATCAGTGCTCACCAAGCGCGACATTAGCAGAAGGTGCCCAAAGTGTGGCGTTCAAGAGCTGAAATTCCACATAGTACGTCACTATGTTCTTGTTTGTTGGCCGAAAATTGTGTACCAATAGTATGCAAGACAAGTTCCTGGCGCACACCCTTCGGACAAAAGTCTGACGCTTTGTGGAAAATCCGATCGTGGGTATGAGGCTTTACTTCCTGTCTTTTATAAATTGTTTCAACATTTTAAATGGTTGCTCCCAAAAATGAAGAGACTGGATCCTTTGATAACATATTAGAAAATGGCTAAACAGTAGAAGAGCTTGAAATTTACAAGGTAGTCCGCATATAAACCGTGTATACCGTTTTGCAATAAATTAGGCGTTAATTAACCTCTTCAAGTCCAGATGGTTTACCATCCTTCATGACCAGGCCATTTTTTGCGATGTGGCACTGCGTTACTTTAACTGACATTTGCACAGTCGTGTGACATTGTACCCAAATAAAATTGATGTCCTTTTTTTTTTCCACAAATAGAGCTTTCTTTTGGTGGTATTTGATCAACCCTGCAGTTATAAACAAAAAAAAAAAGACAATTTTGAAAAAAAAGGATATATTTTACTTTCCGCTATAAAGCCTATCCAATAAAAAAAATGTAAAAAATCTAAATTTTTCATCAATTTAGGCCAATATATATTCTGCTACGTTTCTGGTGAAAAAAATCCCAATAAGCATATATTGATTGGTTTGTGCAAAAGTTACAGCGTCTACAAACTATGGTGTGTGGATATATCTATGGAATTTTTTTTTTTTTTTAAACTAGTAATGGCAGCAGTTTTTAGCTGGACTGCGACATTACGGTGGACAAATCTGACACTAAGTGACACTTTTTGGGGACCAGAGACTCCAATATAGTGATCAGTGCAAAAATAAATGCACTTTCACTATACTAATGACACTGGCAGGAAAGGGTTTTACATCTTGGGCAATCAAAGGGTTAAATGTGTTCCCTGGGAGTGTTTGCCAACTGTGGGGGGAGGTACTTTTATTGTGGAAAGACAGAGATTAGCGGAAACACAAGATCTCCATCTTCTCTGACAGAACGGCGTTCTTCCTTGTTTACATAGGCAGACCTGCCTGCCTCTCTTGGTAACGATCGCCGGGTGCCTGCAAATATCGGGTCCACCAGACCCACTGATTGGCTCCCACTGTGTCCAATCACAGCGGGAGTGGGGTCGCCGGCGGCGCGCGCCCCAGACCAGAAAATTTAAATCGCGTACAGGTATGTGATTTTGCACTGCTGCTTTAAATGTAGGCAGGGATGGGTTAGTCCGGAAGTGGTTAAACAGATTTATTTATTTTATAACCTTTATAAATTTTAAATATAAATTCCCCTTGTTTTTGACCTTGTGTCCTGTGATATGCTTATCCCATAACATTTCCTTTCTCTCATGCTTGTTATGTTAGCCGTGACAGTTGGTGTCTGACACTGATGGACAATCTACCATTGTGCTCTCCAGCAGTAGGACCAATATTCTGTTATGTGAAAGCAAGATATAAATAACGCTTCTCTGTTTTATACTAACTAAGACTCTGAACATGCATATAAAGGTGAAGTTAAATAGAAGTTCTAATAAAAGTGAAAATAAATAATCATTCTGCCTATCTGTGTCTTTCTATTGTTTCTATAGTATTTAGGCACCTTAGTGGAGTATGCAATAACTATGCTACAGTGTCACTGTTTTAAAATGGCAAGGGTGAGGGCATCAATAGAATTTGGAAGGCTGTCCTGAGAGTAGTGATACAGTACAGACTATCAATGTTTTCCTTTCCTTCCTAAATTAATAAGCTGGTCATATACGGTAAGATTTTTCTAATTTCTGCGTGATGAATGAGAAGTTACTTGATCCTCCCATCCATGCTAAAGAGTATGGATGAATGAACCTGCAGTGCTGGCTAATGTATGCTGACAGCCCTTGCTCCCACAGCTGTCAGAATACCCAAACAGTGTCTGCATCTGATCATATCCATGTGCTGTTTGGCTGATGATTTCCCACCTGGCTCCTTCAACAAAAGTCGAGCCAAGTGGTGCTGACAGGGCCGCCTATGGAACAAATTTTGGTTGATTCATCAGAAATTGGCAGAAATTTGATCTGCGTATAGCTAGTTTTAGGCTACGTTCACACCAGGGAGCTGCAACCTTTTTGCATATTGTTACTGTGCAGTCCAGCATGTCACATTTAGGGCAGCCCATTAATTTCAATGGTCCGCTTTATGCGCAAGAAACATGCTAGAAAGGTGACTACCATTTTAGAAATCCTACTGCACCAAAATGCAGTTACTCTGGTACCATATGTTTTAGCACATGCAAACGAGTGTGCATTAATGCAGGATGTGTGGTGTTGTCATTAAGAATTATTTGGACCACTGTGCATCTACATAGGGGCAGTACATTTTTTTTTTTTTTGCATTGTGGGAAAGTGTGATTTTGGGCGTGTTCCTGCCATGCACTGGCTTGAACAAAGCCTTACTCACTGAACTAGTACAAGTCTTCAGATCAGGACTTTTGACCACTCCAACTTTAATTTAAAAGAATCTGTCTATATGTTCAACAAGTAGGCATAGGTGGAACATGGGGAAAAAATGCCGCGTACACACGATCAGAATTTCCAACAACAAATGTTCGATGGGAGCTTGTTGTCTGAAATTCCGACCGTGTGTAGGCTCTATCAGAAAACAAAAATTTGAGAGCTGGTTCTCAAATTTTCCGACAACAAAATTCTTTGTCGTAAATTCCGAGCGTGTGCACAAAATTCCAACACACAAAATTCCACGCATGCTCGGAATCAAGTACGAGATGGAAGCGCTCGGTTTTCTCTTCTTCTTTATAATGCTAAAATTATGAAGTTGTTTTGCTACTGATATTCACACAGAGTTCTCACAAACTGATTTCTTTATTATTTCTTGTGATCTCTCTCTTATTTTTTTGCCAGATCTCCAGAATAATGTTTATAATTTTTGTTTATAGTGATCTCCTTTTTTTTATTTTTATTTTTTTTTATTTTTTGGGGGAAATCAAGATCTCCTGTGTTTGTGTTTGTTTTTTTTTTTCTCTCTAGTGATCTCCATAATATTTTTTTCTCGTTTTGTGTGTTGTTCCCACAACACCATCATTATCTTGTATTTTTTAACCTCAAGGAGGTATTGGTGTCCCTTGTTAATTTGACATTGTATTTTTGAAATGTACCTGCCTACTCGCAAACTGTCCTTTTTGAACTAAAACACATAGGCAAGTATTTGTGAAAAAAACTAGACATTTATTATGGGTCATAACAAAATAAAGAGGAAGGCAACGCTGGATAAACTGGTAAAATTGGCGAAGCCTTTGTACCCCAGGGCACACATCAACTATTTGACATGCAAAATTGGGAGCCTGAGGAGTCCATTTAATTGGGAGCACAATCCGGTCCAGGACTCTGAGATCAGGAACAGCAGCAGGTGACATGTATGTCCTGAGGCTGTGGTCTTGCAACAGCCTGTGTCTTTTGCCAGACCAGACCGAACCTAGGCCATCGCACTCTTATCTTCCTTCCACGCTTGCTTCCAGGCTGTGTCTCCGGTGTTGGAGTTGTTGCAGGAGGAGGAGGAGGATGGCCCCACTCACACAGGTGGGTTTTGCTTGTGAGTTCGCCCCTCAACCCCTTATTTAGGGCCATATATATCACGTCCTCACAAAAGAGGCGTTGGCCCACCTCCATTTCCTGTATTTTGTTGGCAGGCATAGGCCTTTAAGAAGACTGGCGGGGGTTCTGAAGGCCGCAGAAGCCTGCTGAATTAACCTAAGTGCTGACTCCTCCACACTCCTCCCCTTCCTGGGAATTTTTTGTTGAAGGCGGAGGGGAGGGACCTGGGATTTGGTCAGGCTACTGGGCCCAGCCACCTCCTGGCTGCCACTTTCCACAGTCTCCTCCTGGCTGAGGCTTTCCTGTGTATGAAAAAGGGACATCGTTTTAGTTTATTGTTCATCAATCACACACAATTTTGAGAAATATGATGAACAATGCTATACCTGACTGAAGCTGGGCTCCTCTTCTTCTTCTTCCTGGGTGGAAGGCCCAGGTTGGACGTCGGAAGCCTCAGCTGGGGTGGAAGGAATCGTGGAAGGAAGGGTTGAGAGTGATTGTCTGATTTCAGTCTGGTCTGACAAAAATCGAAGTCTGTCGTAGAACGACAGCCTGAGGACATAAACGTCATCTGCTGCTGCTCCCGATCTCATGGAATCCTGGACCTTCTTGCGCTCCCTAATATATGTGCCATTGATGCCCCAAGTTAAAATTGTACCTTCGTTAGAACGATCGGCGCTTCCGCTACTCCTTCCTCCGCTCACAGATCGTACATACAACGTGCGCGTGGTCCGCTTTATATACACTGTGCATGCGTGAAACTCCACCCATCCCTGACCTTCTTTCTAGTATATTCCCCGCCCCTTCTCTCTCGCGCAGTGGGAGAGCACATGGCGGAGAGACAACAGGTGCATGCAGCAGAGAGCAGCAATGAAGAAAGCCCGGAGCCACGAACTGCCCGATCCCGGAGGAGATTTAAGGCCTCAAATATGTCCTTTGTAGAGATGGTGGACATCTTGAAGAGGGCAGACTATGATGAGAAGCATGGACCTTACCTAAACCCAAATGTGAGAAAGGCCAAGATCATGACTAAAGTTGTGAAAAGTCTGCACGGGAATTTTGGGGTATGACGATCCAAGGATCAACTGAGGAAACTCTGGTCAGACCTCAAATTGAGGGAGCAGGGTCAGTACAGAAGGATCAAGAGTACTGCAAAACCGTAAGTAGTTGTCGTGTGTTAATAATTAATAATAATAATAATAATAATATTATTATTATTATTATTATTATTTATTATTATTACTTGCATGCTGCTCCATGTGCTTTTCTTTACTGTTGGACAGTTTAAGATGGCGGTTAAAATGGCAAGTTTGAGGTTCGTGGGCACAGTAATCGTTTTGTAGTAAACATAGTTTGTTCGCCCACTAATACGATGTTTTTGGCAGATGCAGGTTAACTACATTTGTTCATGCCTATTTGTATTCAAAGAAGTTTAGTACATTGTTGTATAGATGGGTTTGTAACTAGAATGAAATGCAAACTTGATTCAGTGTAAGGAGAGGACAGTCAGCAGGTGTTTACACATCTGGACGCAAGAGCACTAGTGTGGGACACCATAACAAATTTTTTAGGGTGTCCCACTCCGGTGCTCCAGTGGATACTAGGGGTGTATCCATATGTGAAACTTGCACAAAACAGGTAAGTATTCCAGCTTTTGTAAGGGAAAAAATCATGTCTTCATCTTGGAACTCTTCCAAAACAGACAATTGTACGACACTTCCAAGCAATGTTTCATATTCCTATTTCTGCCCTCAAATATCTGTGTGCTAAGTATACCTTATTTTTATTCACATAGGGGAGAAAAGAATCGAGACATCAGAGGACACCAGGGACCCACAACCTCCTAAAGAAGGGGAAATACAAAAACGACAACCTCAGGATGTGGAGGAAGGAGAGAGTGTCTGAGACCACAGCTTCAGATAATAGATGATTATACATGAAGTGATTTTTTTTTTTTTTTTTTTTTTTTTTTTTTTTTTTAGGTGATGTGGATGTTGTGGAAGAAGAAACACATTTCACAAGTGCAAGTGCACACGTCCTCATCGGAGAGATCATGGTGTGCAATCGGGATTTACAGAAGATCAAGGAAGACATCAATGATATTTGAAAAAAAGACTCAAAAACATGATGTTTTAAAGAAGAATCTAAAACACACCAAAATTTTTGTAATTGTTTTTATTTTTGTAACTTTTATAAAAAAAATTTGAAAGCCAAATTTTGAAGATGCACACAGTGTGTCAACATGTGCTATCTCCCATCATGGGATATCAATGTACGCGTTTTGTGGGTGCAACCCCTTCCTCGCAACTCAAGTAGGTGAGAGGAAGGGGTTGCACCCCCAAAACACGTCCATTGATCTCCCATGATGGGAGCTAGCACATGTTGACCTTAGGCATGGGATCAGGAGGGAAATCCCCAATTTGTGTGCACCTTCAAAATTTGGCTTTCACAGGGGTAACATCACCCCATCCGATGAAGGCAATATCAACACAGTTTGGACATACTAATGTCGGATATTGCCTTCACTTTATCAAAGTTTAACTTTGTAAGTTCCTGAGTTGTGTATTGTTTTATGGTTTTAAAAACATGCCTGTTTACCACAAAAAAGGATATTTCTACTGTCCAAACAAAAAATTTTATTCCAAAAATATGTTGGTTTGTTCAAAAACCCTTTTCTAAACGCACATGTGAATGTGCACAGAGTAAAAAATGTTCTACTCAACAATGTGTGGCTTCTTCTTTCAATGCTCAATAGCAGTTTTTTGTTTAAGTTGGTGTTTACAGTGACAATGGAAGTTATTTCCTAAAGGCAAATGCATTTTGCTCTACAAGTGCACTTTCAAGTGTACAGTGGATTTTCCTTTAGTAAATAACACCCACAGTGCTTTATAATTTGCATCAATCAGGCCATTTTCATCACTCCAAAAAATTAATTCATGGTGCTGAAAATGATGAATATTTTTATCATTAATACATTACATACATTAACAACAAAAACAAGGTATGTGTGTGTAGCAGACCCACAACATAATAGTTAGCTGAAGATTGTCACCTCATGTATCAAAGAAATAACGTTTGCACTATTGAAGAAAATGGCCAAAAAAAGCCCATTGGAGAACCTAGGAGACAGCTAAAAAACACAAGTAGAAAATCAAAGGAAATATTTTCTGTTTAAAATACAAATGTATTTAACCAATTCAATACAGGGCATTTATACACCCTTCCTTCCCAGACCGATTTTTAGCTTTCAGCGCTCTAACACTTTGAATGTCAATTACTCAGTCATGCAATACTGTACCCAAACATTTTTTTTCATACAAATAGAGCTTTCTTTTGGTGGTATTTAATCACCACTGGGTTTTTTATTTTTTGCGACATAAGTGAAAAAAGAGCGAAAATTTTGAAGAAAAAAATTTTTTTTTTTTTTTAGTTTCTATGCTAAAATTTGGCAAATAAGTCATTTTTGTTCATAAATTTGGGCTAAAATTTATACTGCTACATCGCTTTGGTAAATATAACCCAAATTAGTGGATATTATTTAGTCTCTTTGAAAGTTATAGCGTCTACAAGCTATGGTGCAAATTGTTGAAAATTGATCACATCTGATCACACCTGATGCACTGACGGCCTATCTCATTTCTTGAGGCCCTGAAATGTCAGGAAAGTACAAATACCCCCCAAATGACCCCTTTTTGAAAACTAGACAGTCCAAGGTATTTAGTAAGAGGCATGGTGAGATTTTTGAAGTTGTAATTTTTTTCCCACAATTCTTGGGAAAATGAAGACATTTTTTATTTTATTTTTTTTTTCACAAAATTGTCACAATAACAAGTTATTTCTCACACACACCATATGCATACTTCCAATTTTATGCCCCAAAATACATTCTGCTACTCCTCCCGAGTATGGCAATACCACATGTGTGGGATGTTTACACAGCCTGGCCACACAAGGAGGTCCAACATGCAGGGAGCACTGTCAGGGGTTCAAGGAGCATAAATTGCACCTTTTAATTTCCTATTACATTTGTGAAGGCCCTGGAACACCAGGACAGTAGAATTACCCACAAAATGACCCCATTTTGGAAAGCAAACACCCCAAGGTCTATTCTATGAGGCATAGGGAGTCTTTTGAACAGTTCATTTTTTTTCCACAAGTCTTCGGAAAACGTGGAAAAAAAATGAAAACTTATTTTTTTTTTTACACAAAGTGGTCAGTTTATAATATGTTTCTAACTCAAAGCATGTACATAACAAAAATGACACCCCAAAATACATTCTGCTACTGATCCTGAGTATGGCAATACCACATGTGTGTGACTTTTACACAGCCTGGCCACATACAAAGGCCCAACATGCAGGGAGCACCGTCAGGCGTTCTAGGAGCATAAATTACACCTCTAATTTCCTAACGACCTATCACAATTTTGAAGGCCCTGGAGCACCAGGACAGTGAAATTACCCACAAAATGACCCCATTTTGGAAAACAGACACCCCAAAGTATATTCTATGAAGCATTATGAGTCTTTTGAACGGTTAATTTTTTTTACACAAGTCTTCAGAAAACGTGGAAAGAAAATGAATTTTTTTTTTTTTTTTTTACTCAATGTTGTCAATTTATAAGATATTTCTAACACATAGCATGTATATAGCAAAAATTACACCCCAAAACACATTCTGCTACTCATCCTCAGTATGGTGATACCACATGTGTGAGACTTTTACACAGCCTGGCCAAATACATAGGCCCAACATTGAAATAGTACCTTCAGGCGTTCTAGGAGCATAAATTACACATCTCATTTCATTCCTACCTATCAAACTTTTGAAGGTCCTGGAGCACCAGGACAATGGAATTACCCACAAAATGACCCCATTTTGGAAAGCAAACACCCCAATGTGTATTCTATGAGGCATTTTCTGCAAATAAGTACTCGGGTACTCCGATGGGCTGGAGACAGGCTCTCGTTTACTCCGATGGGCTGGTGACAAGTACTCGGGTACTCCGATGGGCTGGTGACAGGTACTCGGGTACTCCGATGGGCTGGTGACAGGTACTCGGGTGGGCTGGTGACAGGTACTCCGATGGGCTGGTGACAGGTACTCCGATGGGCTGGTGACAGGTACTCGGGTACTCAGATGGACTGTGACAGGTACTCAGGTATTCGGGTACTCAGATGGGCTGTGACAGGTACTCAGATGGGCTGTGACAGGTACTCGGGTACTCAGATGGGCTGTGACAGGTGCTCAGATGGGCTGTGACAGGTACTCATTTACTTGGGTACTCAGATGGACTGTGACTTGTACTCAGGTACTCGGGTACTCAGATGGACTGTGACAGGTACTCGGGTACTCAGATGGGCTGTGACAGGTACTCGGGTACTCAGATGGGCTGTGACAGGTACTCGGGTACTCAGATGGGCTGTGACAGGTACTCGGGTACTCAGATGGACTGTGACAGGTGCTCATTTACTTGGGTACTCAGATGGACTGTGACTGGTACTCGGGTACTCAGATGGGCTGTGACAGGTACTCTGGTACTCAGATGGGCTGTGACGGGTACTCAGGTACACAGATGGGCTGTGACGGGTACTCAGGTACACAGATGGGCTGTGACGGGTACTCGGATACACAGATGGGCTGTGACAGGTACTCGGGTACACAGATGAACTGTGACAGGTACTCGGGTACTCAGATGGACTTTGACAGGTACTCGGGTACGTGGTAAAGAGCCAATTTCATTGGCACTTTACTGCGATCGGGGTTGGGCTGTGTCAGGGTGACAAGCCTCGTGCACGAGCGCCGTGCATGTAGACAGTACGCTGTGATTGGACACAGGCGGTCATGTGGAAAGGGGATGCGGATCGGGGATGGGCTGTGTCCGAGGGACACATCTCATCCAGGATCGCAGGAGCGGCGAGATACCGAGGACGTCATATGACGCCCACCCAGGATGGGAGATCCAAAGTGGTTAAAAAATACATTTAAATACATATAATGTGATGTTAAAGGAGAAATCTTACATTAATATAGTCCTTCTGCAGGACCTGTATAATGGCAGGACAGGTCTCTGGAATAATGATTCCCAAAGCCTGGGGGGAGATGCCTGTCCAGAACTTGATGTCCTGCAGACTTCTCCCCATCGCTAAGTACCGCAAGCTGGCGACGAGCCTCTGTTTAGGAGTGATGGCTTGCCATATGCAGGTGTCCTGCTTGGTAATATAAGGGGACAGCAAAGCCAACAGACTGTGAAAAACGGAGCCTGTCATCCGGAGATAATTCCTGAAATCAGGATTATTCTCACGGATCTCCCGTAACAAAGGGATACGTGCGAGAATTTGCTCACGCTGGAGCAACCAATTCTTCGTCTATAATCTCCTCCTCGTCCTGTTCATGGACTGGGCTTGGGTCAAAGTAAGAACCCCAAACCAAGCCCCTGCACAGCATGAACTCTACGATGAGTACGTATACGCAACATGGCTTGAAAATGTTCGGTTGGTCAGAACGAACTAACAGAACGCACTGAAAATCAGAAAGGCCTGAGAAGAGCGAGCTGAAATTAAAAAACAAGCAGACAAGAATGCACTGATAATCAAATACGTAATATAAAAATACGCACTGAAAACCAGATACGAACTGACTACATGCACTGAAGAACAGATAGGAACCTACAAGCACAAACTGAAGAGCAGTAGCGATCTGAAAAGAACGAGGCTGAAAAGCGCGAATCGTCTCTCACCAAACTTCTACTAACACGAGATGAACACGAGATTAGCAGAAGGAGCCCAAAGGGTGGGCGCACTGGCTATTGAACTTCCTCATTATAGTGCCGTTGTACGTGTTGTACGTCAGCGCGTTCTTGACGAACGGAATTTCTGTCAACATTTGTGCAACCGTGTGTATGCAAGACAAGCTTGAGCCAACATCCGTCGGAAATAAATCCCAGGATTTTGTTGTCTGAATGTCCGAGCGTGTGTACGCGGCATAAGGTGTATAATATAGGTACATCCAGCTGCAGATGTGAAGACCTACAGCAGTGGTTCTCAACTCCTGTCCTCAGTACCCACTAACAGGCCAGGTTTGCAAGATAACTGAAATGCATCACAGGTGATATCATTCACTTCTCCGTGATTGCAGTAATCTAGTCTGAATTTCCCTAGGGTAATACTTAGTCTGGCCTGTTATTGGGTCCTGAGGACAAGAGTTGACAACCACTGACCTAGAGGGTTCCATGCTCCACATATTCCGGACTTGGCCATGGATCCATCCTTTTTGGTCTAAAGTTAGCACAGCAATCTCTGATCTCATGGGTCTCTCTAGAATATGACCAAGCTGCTTGTCTCCTACATCTCAGCACATTGTCAAAGTGGAAATACCATAAATCTCCGGTAATCTATTTACTAAATGCTGCCAGATCCTGTAGTCCTTCTAACAAAGTCAGAACTGACCCCGTTGCTCGGCAAATGGATTAAAGCCGTAAATAATACTGAAACTATGGAAGACCTCAAATGTCTATGCACCTGGTTTTGTTGGATCCATTTCCAATGCTCCCTGACCTACAAGGACCTTTCGGATCTTCCTCCAGAAATACAATCAGGTCCGTAAATATTGGGACATCGACACAATTCTAATCTTTTTTGCTCTATACACCACCACAATGGATTTGAAATGAAACAAACATGATGTGCTTTAACTGCAGACTTCCAGCTTTAATTTGAGGGTATTTACATCCAAATCAGGTGAACGGTGTAGGAATTACAACAGTTTGTATATGTGCCTCCCACTTTTTAAGGGACCAAAAGTAATGGGACAATTGGCTGCTCAGCTGTTCCATGGCCAGGTGTGTGTTATTCCCTCATTATCCCATTTACAAGGAACAGATAAAAGGTCCAGAGTTCATTTCAAGTGTGCTATTTGCATTTGGAATCTGTTGCTGTCAACTCTCAATATGAGATCCAAAGAGCTGTCACTATCAGTGAAGCAAGCCATCATTAGGCTGAAAAAACAAAACAAACCCATCAGAGAGATAGCAAAAACATCAGGTGTGGCCAAATCAGAAGTTTGTAACATCCTTAAAGAGGGAGTCCCGTGAAAAATAAAAATGTAAAAGTCAGCAGCTACAAATACTGCAGCTGCTGACTTTTAAAATAAGGACACTCACCTGTCCCAGGGTCCAGCGATGTCGGCACCCGAGACCGAATCGCCCCTCGGTCCTCGGTGCTGCCGCTGCCATTCTCTTTAAGGGAATCAGGAAGTGAAGCGCTGCGGCTTCACTTCCCGGTTCCCTACTGCGCATGCGCGAGTCGCGCTGCGCTTCCTAACTGGTCCTTGCTGTCTCTGGGACCCATGTGTGTCCCAGCAGACAGCGCGGTGGGGACGGGAGGGGGCGTAGATTCCCGTGGGAGTCTATGCCGGAAGTGGGGGGGGTTTCGAAAAGTGGAGGTTCGATTTTTGTATGAACCTCCGCTTTAAAAAGAAAGAATGCACTGGTGAGCTCAGCAACACCAAAAGACCCGGAAGACCGCGAAAAACAACTGTGGTGGATGACCAAAGAATTCTTTCCCTGGTGAAGAAAACACCCTTCACAACAGTTGGCCGGATCAAGAACACTCTCTCTCCAGGAGGTAGGTGTATGTGTGTCAAAGTCAACAATCAAGAGAAGACTTCACCAGATTGAATACAGAGGGTTCACCACAAGATGTAAACCATTGGTGAGCCTCAAAAACAGGAAGGCCAGATTAGAGTTTGCCAAACAACATCTAAAAAAGCCTTCACAGTTCTGGAACAATATCCTATGGACAGATGAGACCAAGATCAACTTGTACCAGATTGATGAGAAGAGTATGTATGGAGAAGGAAAGGAACTGCTCATGATCCAAAGCATACCACCTCATCAGTGAAGCATGGTGGTGGTAGTGTCATGGCGTGGGTATGTATGGCTGCCAATGGAACTGGTTCTCTTGTATTGATGATGTGACTGCTGGCAAAAGCAGCAGGATGAATTCTGAAGTGTTTGGGGCAATATTATCTGCTCATATTCAGCAAAATGTTTCAGAACTCATTGGACGGCGCTTCACAGTGCAGATGGACAATGACCCGAAGCATACTGCGAAAGAAGCCAAAGAGTTTAAGGGAAAGAAGTGGAATGTTATGCAATGGCCAAGTCAGCCACCTGACCTGAATCCGATTTGAGCATGCGTTTCACTTGCTGAAGACAAAACTGAAGGGAAAATGCCCCAAGAACAAGCAGGAACTGAAGTCAGTAGCAGTAAAGGCTGGGCAGAGCATCACCAGGGATGAAACCCAGCGTCTGGTGATGTCTATGCGTTCCAGACTTCAGGCTGTAATTGACTGCAAAGGATTTGCAACCAAGTATTAAAAAGTGAAAGTTTGATGGATGATTGTTAATCTGTCCCATTACATTTGGTCCCTTAAAAAGTGGGAGGCACATATACAAACTGTTGTAATTCCTACACCATTCACCTGATTTGGATGTAAATATCCTCAAATTAAAGCTGAAAGTCTGCAGTTAAAGCACATCTTGTTTGTTTAATTTCAAATCCATTGTCGTGGTGTGTAGAGCCAAAAATTAGAGTTGTGTTGATGTCCCAATATTTATGGACCTGACTGTATACTTTGTAACAAACCTACCAAGGGATACAACAAAGGCCCTGGCTATGAAGAACCTGTTAAAGGATCTGATGCATCAAAGGGTTGTGACGCATGTATTTCCAGAGGAACATTATCAGGGATTCTATTCTCACATATTCATGATAAAAAAGCCATCCGGAAGTTTCCATTTGATTCTCAACTTGAAACCATTGAACAAGTCAGTCCTAATACAAGAAGTTTTGTATGGACTCGATCTTCACGGTCAGGAATCTGCTGACCAAGTTATGCTTTATGGCATTGATCGACTTGAGAAATGCTTACCTACATATTCCTATAGCCCTTCAGTCCCAAAAATTCCTGAACAATCCACAAGTGGACCTGTTTGCATCGAGGAAAAAACACACAGATCCCGCAGTTCTTGGGGGATAGACACCTTGGCGCATCCTTGGAATTTTCAGCTGGGGTACGCCTTTCCACCATTCCAGCTGATTCCACTGGTATTGAGAAAAATACAGATGGAAAGAGTATAGCTAATTTGATTATTCCATTCTGGCCAAAGAGAGCTTGGTTTTCCACCATTCTGCAGATGGTAGTCAAACCATTTTGGCAGCTTCCTCTCAGACAGGATTTGCTTCTACAAGGCCCAGTGCATCACCCGGATGTAGACAGGTTAAGCCTCGCTGCCTGGTATCTGAGGAGCAGATGCTAAGGGACAAGGGTTTGTCAGATCCTTTAATAACCACTTTACTTTCCAGTAGGAAGAAAGTAACTAGAACTATTTATGCCAAGGTGTGGAAGGTCTACATTTCTTGGTGTCGTTCAGCAAATAGAGCTGTGGAAGGCATTGTCTCAATATTAGAATTCTTATAAAAGGGTGCAGTCAGTACTCTTAAAGTGCAAGTGGCCACATTGGGGGTTTTTCTTGAGAGATCAATTTCTTCAGAAACTTTTGGTCGCAAGATTTTTTAAGGCTTACCAGATCCAGACCAGCTCCGGCTAAGCATTTTTCCAAATGGGTTCTCTCAGTGGTTCTGCAAGCCCTCACAAAGGAACCATTTGAACCACAACAAGCAGTCTCTCTAAAGAATTTGACTTTCAAAACTGTGTTTCTATTTGCAATCACATCTGCAAGAAGAATCAGTGAACTGCATGCGCTATCAGTTAAAAAAACTTTTTTTGGCCATTTATGCAGATAGGATTGTACTTAAGACAGATCCAGGCTTTTTGCCAAAAACACTGTTTCAGAACCGGTCGCAGGAGATCATCCTGATAAACCTTTTGCTCAAACCCTTCAGGAGAAAAGGAAGGTCAGTTTCACAACCTGGATGTGAGACGAACCCCATTACATTACTTGGAAGTAATGAAAGATTTCAGGTCCTCTGACTCTTTTTTTTTTTTTTTTTGTTTCCAAAAAAAAAAAAAAAAAAAAAGCCACCAAGCATCAAAGAAGTCAATTGCTAGATCACTTAAATCAGCTATTTTGGTAGCCTATTCTCAGATGGGTCTATCTCCCCTGCTGGGAATTAGAGCTCACTCTACGAGGGCTCAAGCCACTGCATGAGCAGTAAAAGCTGGTGCCACTTCAGATCAAATTTGTAAGGCGGCTACGTGGTCAAGTTACTTAACGTTTATCCATCATTACAGACTGGATCTTTTGTCAGCAGGTGATCTGGCTTTTGGCAGAAAGGTCCTGCACCTGTGGTCCCTCCCTAGGTAAGTCTCTTTTTATCCTCTCAGGTGCTGTCCTGAAAGGTGTTCAAAATTCAAGTTAGACTTACCGACAACTTGTTTTCCAGGAGTCTTTCAGGACAGCAACAACCCACCCTATTGTTTTTTGTATGCTGTGACTAACCATATTATGATTGTGTTCCAGCTTGGGACCGGAGCTTTACTATTACTACTGTCAACATGTGGGAAGGAGCCCCCTTTTAAAGTTGGGTGGAAGATGTGTTTCCTGTTGGCAGGTGGGAGGAGCCACTCTCTCAGGTGCTGTCTTGAAAGACTCCTGGAAAACAAGTTACCAGTAAGTCTAACTTGAATTTTTTTCCTGCCAGTAAATACCTTTTATACAGCCCACTTCCTGTTTCTTGGCTGGTAAAAAGCCTAGGCTTATGACATCATGCACAGCTCTCTCGCGCTCTCTCTCTCTCTCTATAAGAGGGCCAATCAGAGCTGCAGGTGTGCCTCTGTGTAAATCCAGGAAGTGAACAGGCAGCAGCTTCAGCTGCCCACAGTTAAAATGGATGCAGCCAGACTCAGTGGAGGGAGATTTCTGCAGCATATTTGGCAACTACAGAATCACAGTATATATAAAATAATATGCAAAGTGGTTGGAGGAAAGCTTCAGAATGGCAAATATGTTTTTATTACAAATTATGTGAGCAGACTGCAGTTCCTCTTTAATATCTCCTTAGGTATTTATAACAAGTGCATCTGATTTTGATTTGCTCCTGAACCAGAGTAGGGGTTACATCACCTCAAGAGCACTCTATATGTTGGATGTCTCATTTTATTTCATTAAAGAATTTCATCCATCAAAATAACGTTTTGGTCTCATTAAAATAACAGACAATGAGTAGTTGGTTGATAAATTATTAATGAGTCTATCAGTGTCACTGTGCTTCAGGATTTTACTATGTCCATATTATGTGTGTAAATGTTTCCCTGATAATGGGTTACTATGTGCTAGAAGCATTCAGTACATAATAATAAAATTTGAATTTTTCAAATTTGCGTTTAGATTATGTATGTTGGATAACAATGAGGTGTCTTCTCACAACAGAATCCATTTGTTAGAAAGTTCTGCAATGTCTGATTGTGTCTAATGGAACATTTTATATTGCGTGTTTTTTTTTTTTTTTTTTTTCTTCCATAAAGATTTTTATTTAAGAGAAAAAAATAACATACAGAGATTTAGTACAGTAGTCATATGGTTAACAATTGATAAAACATATTTGCATTACAAGTGAGAGTCATGTAGTAATGCATAAACCTTGAGAGTAGTGGTCCATTTCTGAATCCTTCTACGGGTTCATGTGGACAACAGCTATGAGTAGCAAGCAGCTCAAACAAAAAAGGTAATTTAAAAGTCTATTTGTTTATGTATAAATTTGGTCATGATCAGCGATTTGTAGGGGGTAGGTGGGTGTAGAGGAATCGGTTATGGTGTGGGATAGATCCATCGCCGGGGTATATTCATAGTATGTTGGGGTTATGGTAAATGCGGCTTAAATGTTGTATGCATGTTGAGATTGAACAAGAAGATCTGGATGCCGCACACCGGATTGAACTACCTCAACGCCTTTATTATAAAAACTGGATCACAAAATACATACAGGACAATCTGGCTGGGTGTACAGGGCTCAGCTAACGCGTTTCACACTCATGGCTAGTGCTTACTCATAGCTGACAAAACATTGGAATGACAAACATATATAAAGCTTATAAAAGAAGCCATGTGACCTCATAATTAAGCATAAAATCAGTACCAGCTGGGTCTCGGCACCTCGAGACCTCACAGAACCGATGTTCAGCTGGTACTGATTTTATGCTTAATTATGAGGTCACATGGCATCTTTTATAAGCTTTATATGTGTTTGTCATTCCAATGTTTTGTCAGCTATGAGTAAGCACTAGCCATGAGTGTGAAACGCGTTAGCTGAGCCCTGTACACCCAGCCAGATTGTCCTGTATGTATTTTGTGATCCAGTTTTTATAATAAAGGCGTTGAGGTAATTCAATCCGGTGTGCGGCATCCAGATCTTCTTGTTCAATCTCTGCTTCATCTTGCATTCAGCCAGCACCTGGGACTCTTTACCTCTGAAGGACCTATACTGATTGTTCACCTGGATTTAGACCTACCTGAGCGGTGGAATTCCTTTTGCTTCGATTGCACCTCTGTTGTTTGCATGTTGTTCTGTTTTGAGAGAGGGGAGTGGGGGGATGAAAACATGAGGTAGGGTAGTTTAGGGTGTGGAGGGGGGGAGAGAAAGGGGGGGGCAAGAGGGGGAAGGTGGGAAGGGGTGTTGGCAGTCTCCTACTTCCCTCTCTTTTAGCTAGTCAAATGTGTGTCACTCCTAAGAGTTCGTAAATGTCTCAGAGGGTGGGTGGCTCTTAGTGGAATGGGGTCAAGGGAAAAAGATTATGTGGCATAGGGGGGGATATTATAATTATTGGGAGTGAATAAGTTGAGTAGTATAATATTATGACTGGTTGGGCGTATTATGCAACCAAGAGAATTCTGTGGTCGACTTGAATTGTTTCCAGCAAGCCCATTTAATTCCAAATTTTTTGTTTCTCGTGCAATGTGAATTAATTCTTCCATTTCCGCTACTTTGTTTATTCTGTTGAACCATTCCTTGATCAAGGGGGGGGAGTGGTAGAGCCCCAGTGTATCGGGATACATTGTTTAGCTGCGTTAATCAGATGCATGGTAAGTGATTTATGGTAGGTTTTATGTGGAATGGGTGAGTGGTGTAGTAGGAATTGAGCCAGGGATAGTGCCAGGTCATAAGTTGTTACTTTAGAAGTTATGCGGCAAACTTCCTGCCAGAAGTTTTGGATGTGTGGGCAGGACCACCAAATGTGTAGTAGTGTGCCTCGATCTGTTTGGCATCTCCAGCAAGATTCTGGGTACATTGGGTTTATTTTGTGCAAAAGAGATGGGGTACGTACCAGTGAGATTGTATTTTGTATCTATTCTCTTGAGTGGATAAGTTTAGAGAACCTTTGTGTATATTGATGTATACTCGTTCCCATTCTTCTTGTGATAGGGTTGTGGAAAGGTCTTTCCCAGGTTTTACATGCTTTAGTGTCATTAGAATGGAAGTCCGAGTGGAGAAGTGAGTGCGTGGTGGATATAAGATGATGTTGTGGGGATTTTTGTATGCAGAGCATTTTAAAAGGTGTGAGTCGTATTGGTCATGAATCTTTTTTTGTCTAAAGATTTGAGGTAATGTGTGAGCAAAACATCCAAGAGGGAATTGGTGGTTTGTCCATTCGGGCAGACAGACGGGAGTTCGATAGATATTTCCCGTGTTCGTAAAAATGATGGGCTAGGATTTGGTATGGCGTTCCAGGATCCACGGTAGGGACTTGAGGGGAAGGGTTGTAAATGAAGCTTCCAGAGAGACCCAAACTTTATTGGAATTCTGGACATTCCAATCAATTATTCTAGTACTGGTGAATCGATTTATAGTAATTGAGGATGTCTGGCAGACCTATTCCGCCTAGATTTTTTTGGTAGCGCAAGCTGAGCATAGCTAATTCTGGGTCTTCGCTCACTCCAAAGAAATTGTGGTCTCGAGAGATAATTGTGGGTAGGATTGGCAAGAGTCTGTTGGCCATCATCTTAGAAAAAAAATTTGATGTCCACATTTAGTAATGATGTTGGTCTGTACTTTTCAGTTTGTGTGGGGTCTTTCTCTTCTTTTGGGATGACTGTTATGTGTGCTTCGAGCATACTGGGTGTGAGAGGGTTAGATGAGGACAGGGAGTTAAAAACTCCTAGAAAGGGGGATCTTAGTACTTCCGTGAAATGTTTGTAATAAGCAGCTGAGAGGGCGTCTGGACCTGGGCTTTTGCCAGGTTTAAGCTGTTTTACTGCTTGATCCCATTCTTTTGGGGAGATCGTTCGTTCTAGGTTTTTGGCCGCATCTGGAGAAATCGTTGTAGGACAATATTTGTTTAGGAAAGTGTTGATAGCATTACTTCTGCTCTGTGGGAAGTGGGTGAGGGGATTGGATGCTTTGAGATTGTACAGTGAAGCGTAGTATTTTTCTAATTCCTGAGCAATGTCTGTTATTTGTGTATTTCTGTCCGGTGGGAGAGTGTAGCTTATGAACTATGGTTTTAGCTTTTTCCGAGCGTAGTGCTTGGGCTACTAAATGTTCGCATTTGTTACCAAACTCATAAAATAGTTTTTGTGATGGTGTGTATTTCTTCTTGAGATTGCGACCAAGTAGTTCTTGTAACAGAGTGCGAACTTCAGTTAGTTCTAGGTAGGTTTGGTGGGCTAAAGTACATTTATGTGCAGCTTCCAAGGACTTGAGTTTGGTAAATATGTCTTTGAGTCGGGTTTGTTTCTCTTTTTTTGATCACTGTGGCTAGGGACACACACACACTTGTGTGCTTCCCACTGTGTTAATTTAGACATGTCGGGAGTATCATTCTCACTAAAGTAGTTCATCAGGCATTTTGTTGATCTCATCTGTTCTAGTTTTTTCAGTAAGGATTGCTGAGTCTAGTCTCCAAATTGAATTTTTTCAGGAATGTCAATGTGGCGGTAATGGGGTGGTGGTCAGAAAGAGTCATAGGTTTTATTGTTGCTGCAGACAGGCATGAAAGGTCTTGTTGAGTCATGAAGAGGTAATCGAGACGGGAATACTTATTGAGGGGGTGAGAAGAAGGTGAAATCCTTCTCTTTTGGGTGTAGGATACGCCAGGTTTCATGCAGTAGGAGGTCCTGAAGACAGTTTAATTTGGCGCAGTGCCTGATAAGGTAAGTGTTAGTTGCCTGAGTATGTGTCGAGAAGAGGATAAGGGGGACATTTTAAGTCTCCTCCTAGGATTAGAATCCTGCTCTGGAAAGTGGATAGAAGTTTTGTTACATTGCGGAAGAATGGGACTTGGGCTGTGTTGGGGCTGTAAATGTAAGCCAGTGTGATGGGTCTGTCTTTTAGAGTGGCCTTCAAAAAAATGTACCTACCTTGTTCATCAATGAGAGAGTCTGATGTTTGGATGGGTGTGTTTTTGGAGATTAGTATAGAAACTCCTTTCACTTTAGAGGATTGGAGAGGTAGCGTGGAAGCTTTGGGGATAGTTGGTTTTCTAATTTCGGGACGGTACCAGTGCGAAAGTGGGTTCTTGTAAGAAGGCAATCTCTGCTTTAATGCTACGTAGATAGGAAAGGGTTTGTGACTGTTGCTCAGGTATAGGCCCTTGGTGTTTAAAGAGATTATTTTAAGGGTTAGGTTGTTATTGGTAATTTTGGGGGGAGTCATGGTGATTAAAGAGAGGTCGATGCCTGTCTGGTGTGTGTGGGAAGCAGGAGATGACCAATGTAGGGTAGTGGACAAAGAGATGAGAGAGAGAGGGAATGAATAGGAAGAGAAGGGAAAAGGGGAAAAAAGGGGGAGTGGGACAAGGAGAGGGGAGGGAGACTCAGAGAGAATAGAAGAATAAAATTGATAAGGGGGTTCTTTTGTGATGTAGGGGTGGTGTGCTAAAAGATGGTTGGACTGATAGATGTAGAGTGTTTAGTGGATAAAGGAGTTAAAAATCTGGTTGTGGGTGTGGACCTGCAGTCCTACTCTATCGGGTAGGGGGAATTCCAGAAGGAGTCAGCGGTGGCTACCAGATTCCGCTGTGATCGAGGGTGGAAGGTAACAGTCTTCAAGTGGAAATAATCTCGTGTCTCTATGAGGTCAAGGGGGTGAGGTGGAGTGTCTAAAAAGGGTGGAGCTGGTTAGAAAACCTAGGCAACGGCGTTTGCGATCAGTTCTCCCTGTCTGGTACTAGAACCCACCTGAGCAAGCCCGTCTGGAAGCAGTCACCTTTAGTGAGTCAATCATCTATACACCCCCTTTGTATACATGTGGCTATAGGGCGGGGAATGCCCCAGCCACAGGTGATTGGCACAGTACAGTGACAGCTTCCTGGCATGCTTGCTCAGATGGGTTCGGACTAGGATCTGAGCATATCCAAGCTCATCCATATTAAGGGGCCTAGGTTTTTCATAATCACAACAATGATGTGTAAATATGTTGCAGCATGTTAAAATGCAGCACGCCCCCTTTTTTTTACGTGGAAAAGAAGCAAGCAGTTTATTGAAGAAATAAAAGGAATTATATAAACAAGCCCCACTGTAAAATGAAACAAAACCCATTGTATAATGTAAAAGGTGTGACCTAGGCAGACCATAACTGACTCTATTTCCTTTCCTTCCACCACGGGTCGAAGGAAAAAAATCGCTTGATTACCCCATCAACACATTCAGTGTTGATGGGGGAATGCCTACCGTAGCGCTATGGTGTTCTGCCAGTTTACTACTAGACAGGCTGGTTTTACCCAGGTCTATCACTGGATTACCTTGAGTACAATCATCCTGCCCTTACATGGATCAAAATTCAGCTGGTCTCTGCTGATCCTGCTGGAGTTTGATCCACTTATGGCCAGCTTTACCCAATACACATAAAATGACAGTCCAAAAAAAATTAAAGGCCACATAAAGTGGCCTTTCCTAGCAGTAAATTGGGTCTCCTGTAAGAACTTGGTCATGTATTTGTCAGAGTCAGGATTGGGGAAGAGCCCCAATAAGCACTGTTTGGGGTACAAGGTCAGTGGAGAGCCCATCTGGTCATGCAGAAACCTTGAATTTTAGGGTAGGCCCATAGGAGATGGTAGAAGGTGCCAGTTGCTTGTAAACACATTGGACACTGCGGGCTAAGTTTGGGTCAATGTTTGGAAATGCGAACGGGGGTCAAATAAGCTCTATGCAGGATATAAGCATGCATTTTAATGCAATGCACATAGATGCTTGTAATGCAACCGAAAGAAACAAAATAGAAAAATAATTATTAGTATTGTGATCCTTTTAGGGACCTGTCGCTTAACAGATGACGTTAAAATGCATGCCAACACACATAAAAATTCAACACTATACAGCGGAAAACACTTGCTAAAGGCACATCAACACGCATGCATTTTCAATGCATTATGGTACAGTTTTATGTGCAGTATGGTGTGAATGGACCCTAAAATGTAATTTAATACATAAATCCTATACCATATTGATATGTAAAATATATAGAACACCTCTTTCACATTTGCTGGTCTAGGGCCCTGGATCGAAAAAAAAAAATAACAAAAATCCGGCCTTTTAAAAGCTCAGCTGTACTTGAGATTTATAATCTCTTAATAGTTTGAGATTAATCCATTTTTGACAATTGCCTCATTTTGATTACATTGAAATTGGCGAACTGCAAGTGGGACAGCTGTCAAGAACAGATTCATTCTCTGTGATTAAAATCTCATGTGGCGCTGGCCAGGATCTTGGGAGCAAATGACCCAGTGAAATGTCATTTTATTTTTTTAATTTTTTTCTAAAATATCTGCAATTACTTTTTGCTTGAAATCAGTCACATGTTTAAAGGCTGTTTTTAATATTTGCCTGAATTTTTAAACAACCCATTTTGAATATGACAAATGATGACTAAAAATCTGGGTTTCGGTCTTGATTTTGTGTGGTTATTGTCCCTTGACTCAGCTCATTCTGTTAATCTTGTAATCGCTCCTGAACCCACCCACCTCCTCCTCTCCTTTCACTAGCCCACTCTTCCCTTTTAAACAGCTGATTGATGCTGTAAGGGTGGGAAAAAAAAAAACAGCAAAGCTCTTCCCTGCTCACTGCTGCATCCCAATCCCATAATGCTTTGCATCGCTTGCTGCAGTCTTTCAGTACCAGCGTACGGAGGAAAAAAGATACATTGAATAAAAATTGATGTTGCTGATTTTTACCAGGGGATCTACAAAGTAATTGACCCAGAAGGTGTTTGCTCATCACCGAATGATGGACCTTCGCTGCTTGCCTTGATTCTGCATTTTTCCCCTTTTTTGTATGTGACTCCTGGACCAGGGATACTGCCTTCCTCTTTGATGCATGTTCATGACAAATGGCTTTGATGCTGTGACTTACTTTCCATGCCTCTCCCTGCTCTTGTCTGGATGTAACAGGAATAGTTATGCTTTATCTACTGGGATTTCCTCTTGCTCATATCTACAATAGAATCCCTGCTTTGGCTGGTTGCTGATTTGTTTCTCGTCGACGATGGGTATGTAATATTGTGGAGGTGACTTTGCAGTTTCATAGCACTCTGCTTTATTTTATTTTTTGTGTGTATAGGTTTGATCTGCCATTCTGGCTCAGCAGCCTGTAGATACAAGTGGTTGCATAGTCATCATAATTTATTGAATTATTACATAGATCATGTTATACATTACAAAGTAATCTGATAATATTATTATAATCTACATGTTTTATTGTGTACTAAAATAATCATAAAAACAGCCTTCCCTAGAGATTGTCGCCCCTACCCCTCCCCTTCTCCCTCTTTTAATTGCCTGTCTTGAAGCTGGAAGCACAGGGGACTCTTGGAAGCCTGTGCATTCACAATAGGTTGTTGGATGAATGGAGATAACAACCCCCTGACCTTGGTAGCCTGACTCAGTAAAGTGCTTGGGTGGGAAGCAGCTGGCAAGGCAAGAATTACACGCTCTTGGCAGCTACCTTGCATTCTCCGAGATGCCGGTGGAATTTATTGGGGTTTATTCTTGTGTTGCATAATGACTTTTATTTAAACTGATTGTAGAAAAAAAGCAATAACTGTCCTATATACTTGTGCAGATCAAGCCTAGACTATGGTCCTTTGGGCTTGCAGATTGCACTGCTTCTTGTAGTCAGAAAATTACATTGTTGTGGATTAACTGGCCTACTGTATTACTGTTTTCTAGATTGGTGGTGAATGTAATGAAAAACCTGAACCATGTACAGCTACTGAGCAGAGGCCTGGTTTGCACATAGTCATGTGCTAGTTTGGATTGCAGGCCTCTGCTGAACAATGAGATGATGTTGCTAAAACATCATCAGGATAACAAGTGTCTTCCCTCTTCTGTCCGCCCATTCACAGTAGGCCGGAGATGCGTATTTTCAATGGTGAAAGACCAGGATGCTGCACAGCTAGCATACTTAATTTTACAGAACTAATTGCATTTTAGCGTTTATCATTTGTTTCATGTAAATGCAGTTTTAGCATTGCATAGAACGTAGACCTTTTTTATGAAAACCAAAGCAGGCACCTTCACCCTTTAGCGGTAATCGCTTTTATATTTAATCATTTAATGTTTTATCCACTGCTCTTTTGGCATTTTACACCATCAGCAGCATCAAGTCGTTGATGCTTGTATGGTTATGATATGATGCTTGACAAATATTGGTCTCCAAAGGGCCATATATCACTCCTGTGCTCCCATAGGTCATATTTATTATTCTGCCCTCCATTATATTATCATAGCTCTGTGCTGTATGGTCTACACACCGTAGATACCAGGAATAAGTGCATTTTATATGATCATCTCCCAGTATTTTACTCTATAGATACTTGCATGAAAATATCCAATAGCACTTAGTAAATGTTGTTATAAAAAATAATTTAGTATTGTGCCCCTATAATGGCCTCCATTTCTAGAAATGCAGGTCTTGGTCACTGCATTGAAGCCAATCGCACATCTAGATAACACAAAAGTGGCCCTGGAACCTGGTTCATTGCTAGGTTCTTCAGTTGCATTTCTAATGGAGGCCATGTGCTGATTTGCTCTGGTAATCAGAATGATTTGACTTGGGCTGGGTTCACACGCTCTGACATTGGGAGCTCATGTTGCATGACACGTGAAATTCAATGTTTCCCTATGGGAGCTGTCCTAACTGGATCAGACACAAGTCATTCCGACTTTAGAAATGCTCCCTGTACTACTTTGGTCCGACTTTGATCCTACTTCAGCCCATTGACTATCATTGAAGTCGGATCAAAGTTGGATCGCCGTCTTGCATGATCCGACTTTGGCATGCGACTTGTGCTCAGATGATCTTGATCTTTTTTTTAAATAAAAAAGCCGGCATGGGTTCCCCCTCGAAGAGCATACCAGGCCCTTGGGTCTGGTATGGATCGTAAGAGGAACCCCCTACGCCGAAAAAATGGCGTGGGGGTCCCCCCAAAATCCATACCAGACCCTTATCCGAGAACGCAGCCCGGCCGGTCAGGAATGGGGGTGGGGATGAGCGAGCGCCCCCCCTCCTGAACCGTACCAGGCCGCATGCCCTCAACATGGGGGGTGGGTGCTTTGGGGCAGGGGGGCACCCTGCGGGCCCCCCACCCCAAAGCACCTTGTCCCCATGTTGATGAGGACAAGGGCCTCTACCCGACAACCCTGGCCGTTGGTTGTCGGGTCTGCGGGCGGGGGGCTTATCGGAATTCGGGAGCCCCCTTTAATAAGGAGGCCCCCAGATCCCAGCCCCCCACCCTATGTGAATGCATATGGGGTACATCGTATCCCTACCCATTCACCTAGGAAAAAAAAGTGTCAATAAAAAAGCACACTAGACAGGTTTTTAAAGTAATTTATTAAGCAGCTTCGGGGGTCTTCTTCCGACTTCGGGGGTCTTCTTCTGACTTCGGGGGTCTTCTTCCGACTTCGGGGGTCTTCTTCCGACTTCTCCGCTCTCTCCGGCCTCTTCTCCCAGTGTCCGGTTCTTCTCCGGCCTCTTCTCCCGGTGTTCGACCTCTTCTCCCGGTGTCCGATTCTTCTGCCGGCTCCTTCGCTATCTTCTGCCGCTCTTTTGCTAGTGGTGGCCCGGACTTCTGCGTCGTCTTCTTCCCTCTTATCTTCTTCCGATGTTGACACGACGCTCTCTCTCCCGCTGTAATGATGTGTGCGAGGTGCGCGGCGACTTATATAGGCATGGGGCAGGGTCACCGGCTCATGTCACCCAGTGACCCCGCCCCCTTATAACATCACCACCCATCATGCCACGGGCCGTGACGTCATAAGGGGGCAGGGTCACCAGGTGACACCGGGTGTTGAGGGCATGCGGCCTGGTACGGTTTAAGAGGGGGGAGGCGCTCGCTCGTGCCCACCCCAATTCCTGACCGGCCAGGCTGCGTGCTCGGATAAGGGTCTGGTATGTATTTTGGGGGGGACCCCCACGCCGTTTTTTCGGCGTAGGGGGTTCTCCTTAAGATCCATACCAGACCCAAGGGCCTGGTATGCTCTTGGAGGGGGAACCCATGCCGGTTCTCTATTTAAAATTTGGCGTGGAGTTCCCCCTCAAGATTCATACCAAACACAGTGCCTGGTATTGGCGGGGATCCAAGTCGGATCCCCGTTCATTGAAAGTCGGACGCATGTCGGCTTCTAGTCGCAGGGCAAAGTCGGATCCAAAGTAAGGACGGCTGTCGTGTCGCACCAGTGTGAACCCTGCCTTAATTAAACCTTACACAGTGCAAGTCAGAAGTCCATCCCAAAAATTCTCGGTGGGTGCCCAACATATTTGTATCACACTTCCTAAAATGTTTTAAATCTGTTCGTAGCCGACATACACAATATTTATCCTGCTGATTATCCTTGCCATTTGTTCCAAAAGCTTCCACTCTGTTCTGCTTCTTTGTTAAAGCTTGATAATTGTAGTGAGAGCAGAGCTGGCTGTAGATGATTTTTAACCTGTACTGAGGAAGTATGGGGGCTGCCATTGTTTACTTCTGAAAATATGAATTCCCTGGAAGTGATGGTGATCCATTAGCTTCAGTACTTTCTTTGTCATGGGCTTCTGAAAGCTATTCGGAGTCTGACTTCCTTAATCCTAGGCAACCAGTATTTTTCAAGAATTCTGTAAGAAACAGCCATCCGTTCTCGCCCTAGAGCTCTCCTTTTTTGGTTCAGGTATTTTTTTAGCATGCTGATGTGACCAGTGCTAATCCTATTGTGGTGTCTACAATCAAAGGGTCATTTCAACCAATAGAGATTATTTTGGCTGTGGGTGTACTCCTGGTGGATGGAGTCACTATTCCTATATTGCATAGATCACAGGGGTGAGGTCACCTGTGTAATTCCCAGCTCTGCCCCCTAATTGGGAATCGTGCATCTCCTTTTGCTTTGACCATAATAGAAACTAAATGATAGGTGACCCACATTGTGATAAAAATGGGAGCTGCCATCCAGAAACCATCCTGGGACCTCCTCCTGAAAATGCCTGGCTGTCTCTGGTGCATGCTGCAAGTGGCTGGGTGACTTGCAAAGTACGGAAGCCATTGGATAAGCATGTCAGCCAGGCCTTTTCCAGCTGACATTTCAGAAGGGGAGGTCGGCAGTGTCAGTCTCCATAATTTTTCTCAGTATGGGCCTTCTTAAAAAAACTTTATGATAAATGTGAGAACAGCTTAGTGGATGAAGCAAATGGGCGAATCTGGGAACTTTGTCACCAAGACGCCAATGGGCGAATAAGCAGCTATTTTACAAGTGATACATTGGTGTTAGGCAGGTTGACTATTTACTGAGCATGTGTGAAGGGCTTCTTAGTAAAACCATAAACGTGTCTCTCTAATCTCCACCTTGAGAGCATTTCCTCTAGTTGCATCAATTTTGGGAATAATTTTCTCGAATAAATGGCCCCCATTGTGTATAGCAGTGGAAATTTTCAGTAATAGTCATAGTAAATGAAACAGGATCTAAGAACGGGAGGTGGACCTATCCATTATCCTACCCTCCTTAAATCATAGGATAACCATGTTAGCCCCATAGCATGCACCCTCAAAAACAGGTCTGCGATAGCACCTTCCATGTTTCTGGCCTGGCAGGTTTTCTCTAACACCTGTCTTTGAACTGCACTCATTAGAATGACATCTTTTCAATACTCCTTTTGGAAATGCCCTCTTCCCTTTTGCAGCACTGAAGTACTGTGCTCAAATACAAAGTGGCTTGCCTTGGTGCAGCAGAGGTGGATTTTCTTAAAAGCATTGAAATTTTAATATTGTTATGCACTGTAGTGAGCCAGATGGGGATGCACCTTTCAATGACCCCACCATGTATAACAGATGGCTCTTAGCAATTCATAAAATGAGATGGCTTATCCTTCTTCTACTGAATCTTTGGCAGAGGTTTATTTTATGCGTGGGCGGACACCAGCAAAAGCAATTTTTGCATCTATCGCTGTGTTCTGTGGACCAATCTGTTTTAGCTTTCACTGGAGCTAATGTGTTTTAACCCTTGCTTGCTGTTAGTAATTATTAAAAGAGACACATTGGTATTGTAAGACATTATAACAATAACCTACCCTGTGATTATTTAATACCCATTTTGATCCTTGCAAACATAGGGCCTAGAAATAGTCATCCAACACACCTAGAAACATATATTTTAGTGGTAACCTGACCAGGATCCATCCTCTTGATATATCCATAACTGGGGCCTCTTGCTTTGTGTGTGTGTGTGTGTGTGTCTGTGTTTGCTTTTTCTTTTTTGTTTTTTATATAGTGAAAATGCAGCAGCAGAATTGAGACTGTTTTGAAAACAGAGCACAGAGATTGGTGCTTCGCTGCCAAAGCATGTACAGCAGGCATCTAAAGGGGTTTCACTTAAAGCTGAACTCCAGGTATGATCTTTGTGGAAGACCTAGTCAGGACAGAGTCTCTTTTTGGGGAGGACAGAATGCTAGCCTCTTGCCTTGTGATTATGGGCCCTGGCATTTGGGGGAACGGTGCTGTTTGTGAGCTGTATGCCTGGGGACCCCTGAGGTGGTGTTACTTTGGATTCAGGTCCATGTCCCCGAAGACACACAGACTCTGGGAACCCTGTATATGCCATATTAGAAATAGTGGCTGATTCATAATGCTGGGACAAATACTGTTAGGAGATGCTGATGTCAACTCCAGCCACCTGTCTGTCTGATGTTTTACCCTACACTGAGCTACGACTAGTGAGTGGGAAAGCTAAGGGGTCTTGGATTGTGTGGTACTGGACAGTGGAGCGATACGGCGGACAGACACCTCTTGAGTACGGGGGTCCGTCACAATCTTTATTGCATACTTACATTTGGTCCAGCTTGGCACACTTTTTAGGTATGTATATCTCATTGTTGATGGGCTGCTGGGGATCCTGACAATCACTGTAGTAGTCAATGCTGCTACAGTAATAGTCCTGCTCTATTCTGTGCAAGTGGCCTCCCCCTATGCATGCTGACCACAGGGATCGCTTGCTCAACACTGCCGCCCATTCATAAAACGTCTTGTATTATTTCAGTGGTTCTCAACCTGGGGGTCGGGACCCCCTCTTGGGTTGCATGACTATTTGCCAGGGGTCACCAGATCCTGGGCTGTTCCTGAAGTCCACGCTGCTCTCCCAGCCTTTTCGCGGCCGCCCAGCAGGACCCAATCTCCTGATTTCGGCATAGATGTCACTGCTACGAGACACCACAAAGTCGGTAACACTACCTGTGAATAGTATTGCCATTAAAAGTCCCCATTACAGTTCTCAGATCAGCAGATGACCTTGATCAAGAGCACCTAAGTTGACTGATCAGAACTCCCCCCCAGTACTGCCACTGATCCCATCCCCCACTAGCACTGGCACTGCCACTCATCCAAACTCCCCACCAGCACTGCCACTGATCCCATCCCCCACCAGCACTGGCACTGCCACTGATCCCAACTCCCCACCAGCACTGCCACTGATCCCATCCCCCACCAGCACTGGCACTGCCACTCATCCCAACTCCCCACCAGCACTGCCACTCATCCCATTACCATCCCCCCCCTCCCATGGAAGGGAGAGGAAAAGAGGGAGAGAAACAAAGAAAAAGGGAGAGGAAAGAATAAGAGAAAGAACAATAAAGACGGCTAGAGAGAGGGATGAGGAAAAAAATCAAGAAATTAGGATAGAGCGATAAAAGGAGAACAAAGAGAAAGAGTGGTACATCCTAAAATGTACCATAAGGGGTTTTAATACAGTACGAGTGGAAGGGACTCAGGAAGCGCTAAATGTTCGTGGGTTAGGAGCGCAAATTACTTATCTTGCCTAGGGTGCTGACAACCCACGCTAGGAAAATAATTTTACTGTTAGGGGTCCCCACAACTTGGGAAATTTTATCAAGGGGTCACGGCACTAGAAAGGTTGAGAACCACTGTATTATTTGCAGTGAAGGCGAGGCATACTTTGATTGAAGTGGATATTGTGGTGTTGGATAATTTCCCCTTGACAAAGGTTGATTGATAAATATGTTGCAGATTTTCCCTGACTTCCTGTCTGTTGATCCCAGAACAGAAAGTGAAGCAAAAATCTTGGAGCCCCAGATAGCAGTAGGGAGCACAGTTCCTTAATCGGGTTTACATAGACTTTAAAGTGAAACTTCACCTTTAAAGGGGAAGTTCCGCTGTATACACTCCTCCACCCCGTCTTTTATTTTGGGGAAAACGGGGGAGCAGGCGCCTGGTTTTGACAGATACACCCCCCACTACCTTCTGGGACACGTCACAGGTCCGCGGGACCATTCACACAGCGCATTGGGCAGCCAGCTGTGAAGCTGCAGGGAATCCCAGCTGGTTGCCCACAGTAAATATGCTAACATCAGGGACCCAAAGACCAGCATGGAACCAGGTTGGGGTGAACACAGTGCAGGTCCCCTGGACAGGTGAGTTATCTGTTATTAAAAGTCAGCAGCTACACGATTTGTAGCTGTTGCCTTTTTTATATATAATATAATTATACACAGTGCCTTGCAAAAGTATTCAAAATATAATATATATTGTGTGTATATTTTGTGTGTATTATTATTTTTTTTTCCTCAACAGGACATATTATTGCTTTAATAACTCAAACTGAAAAAGAAAGTGGAACAGGAGTTCATAGAGCTAGGATGACAGTCAAAGAGACATTTGTATTCAGAGCACTTCAGGTCTGTGCTTTATAGGCAAGTAGGAAAAAGCAAGAATGGAGGGTATTAGTCATGGTAAGAGTGGAATCTGGCCTGATGTAACTTCACAAACCACGCCGCTCAATGAATGCAGTGATTTCAGCTCTGCACTCTAAAAGGCTAATTGATGGATGGAATACTTGTAGCCAGAACAGACAAATGCCACGGAATTCAACAGAGCTTAAAGAGACTTTGTACTGGGGGGAAAAAAAATCAAAGCAACATGGAGACTGCACTACATTTATCATAAGTTCCCTGCTCATAGGTGTATATAAAAAGGAATAGTAGGGGTCAAACAAGCACTTGTGGATTTAACTAATGATTTTTTTTGGGTAGAATTATCCTTTAGGGGGTGTGGCAGGAGGCGTGGCCTATGCATACATATTTTTACTAATAGGCATCCCTCGTTCAAATCTCCGAAAGTTGGGAGGTATATAATGGGTAAGGCTAATGCCCATATAAATGCCAGGACACTCCAGAGCTGCAAATATGTGATGATGTACTCAGCTGATCTAAAGGGCCCTGTGCAGGGCTACATTCCCAGGCAAGTTGGTAGAGATCATGGGAGGAATTGCTGAAGTTGCCTTGTTTCCCCAGACCTTCTGCAGGTTGTCCTGTAACAGGGTTCGTAAGACCTTGGGGGGCCTGGACAGAGTGCTCGTATGTGAGTAATCGTGGAAGCCTGGGACTGAGATTGTCATCTGGGAGCATGCCCGGCTGGGCAGAGCTATAGAAGGGAAATTGAGAAAAGACTGGAATACGAACAGAAGCACCTTGTCCCCCTGACTCTCAGCTGTGGGTCCTGTGACTTGGGTCCCAAGAAGTGAGATGTGGTCCCAATGCTGTGGTGCTCTCAAGGAGGGAAATGGACTAGAGAGAAGATGGCTTAACTAAAAGATGTGTACTTGTGCTCTGCACTGAAGTGACTGCTACAGAATGTTTAACCTTGCACATGGCATTCTGCGCCGAAGATTCTGATGTATGTCAAATGTGATTATGTCACAGAAAGTATGTGAAATTGTAGTAAAGTGCTGAAAAAGCATTTGTGTGGACATTCCTTTATAATGAATATTAAGCCTCTGGCCAGGAGACGTGTGTCCAATATGGTGGCTACGAAGGCAGGGGAATGGGTGCTCTATCCAAAAAGTTTTAGCAGGTCAGGTCCATCTTGGCGCCAATCATAAGTGCCCTTTACATGTCGGTGGCACAGTGTTCAGTATGACTTCCCCAGTGCCTCCACACATTTTGGGGCTTGGAAAAACTGAGTAAGCACATTTAGTACAGGAGGTGAGCCTGTACATCTATGCAAGGTAGAAGTTAAGGTTGGCATTGATGCTTACGGATTAATCCCCAATCAAAATGTGGTTTTTTTTTAGTTTTTTGTTTTGTTTTTTTTTATTTGTTTTTGTTTGTTCGTTTTGTTTTTGTACATGGTAAGAAAAAGTAGTTTGATTAAGTTTTTAGCTTTCGATTCCTTCCATCCGGAAAGTATTCACAGCGCTTCGCTTTTTCCACATTTTGTTATGTTACAGCCTTATTCCAAAATGGATTAAATTCATTATTTTCCTCAAAATTCTACAAACAATACCCGAAGTTTGTTTGAAATCTTTGCAAATGTATTAAAAACATTTTTTTTTTCAATTTTATTTTTATCTTTTGCTTTTAAAGGTAAAATAGAGATTTGGGGTCTTATTGACACCAGATCTCTCCATAAAGAGGACCTGTAATGCTGCATTGCTATTGCAAGGGATGTTTACAATTCCTGTGATAGCAATACAAGTGATCAAAAAATAAAAAAATTAAGGGAAAAGTGTCAAAATAAAATAAAAAAAAACAACTTTTAAAGCGCCCCCTGTCCCCACATGCTTGCGTGCAGTGGTGAATGCATACCTAGGTCACGCCCACATATGATTAAACCACACGTGCGGTATCGTTGCGAATATCAGAGCAATAATTCTATCTCTAGACCTCCTCTAACTAAATTGATAACCTGTAGAAATTTTTAAAGCTTCGCCTACGGAGATTTTTAAGTACCGTCGTTTGCCATCCTTCCACGAGCACGCACAATTTTAAAGCATGACATGTTGGGTATCTATTTACTTAGCGTAACATCTTTCATATTATACAAAGAAAATTGGGGTATATACAGTGGATATAAAATGTCTGGTTTCTGTGATGTAAAAAAAAATAAGACCAAGGTAAATCATTTTAGAACTTTTTACTCCTTTTAATCTGACCTATAAGCTGTACAACTCAATTAAACAGAGTGAAATCTTTTAGGTGGAGGGAAGTAAAAAAAAAAAAAAAAAAAAAAGAATATGGTGGCATAAGTGTAAACACCCTAGCCTAGCTCTGAGGAAGAGGGTGCGCCCCTGAAGCGCGTCAGTTATACCCCATGATATGGTCCTGCACATGTCCATACACTGTGTGTTTTATATGGCTCATTGAGAGTTGTACTTTGTGAGTACCCCCTTTTTAATGAATTTTTTTCATTCATTAAATTATCATTGGTAATGCACTAGGTGTGCGCACCTTCCATTTTGTCTTTCTTGTAGTGCATACCCATACACTAATACTTTGTTGAAGAACGATTTTATTACAGCTGTAGCACTCTGGGCTTTATTCTGGGGGCTCCTCACCAAATTCCTTAGCAGGGGTAGCTACCATAGTTAAATTGTTAGAGATCCATTGATTTCTCCCCAAGTTTGGCCTTGTTGCACTTTTTCTCTTCTACCACTAGGTGGCTGGGCACTTGGTGGTACTAGATATGAGAAGGGCAACCCAAGCTCAGGTTATGGGTATGTGGGTGTCCCAGCCAATGGGCAGGGGTTTTCTTTAATCTCTTGGTCTGCTGGGAGAGGCTATATATATACGGGTCAGGTCAGGTGACCTCTGTTCTGTGTCACCAGGACTGCTGTCTGGGTGGATGTGTGTCGTCTGCCTCGGGCTGCTAGGCCAGAGATTGAGCCTATCCCGGGAGCATCTGGCTGCCAGGCTGTGTGAGGGTCTATTCAGAAGTAAGAGGGCAGTGCAGGGTTGGGGCTGCAGCTTGCAGTCCAACCAAAAGTGACGGTTCTGTCGGGCGGAGAACCTGTCAGTGGTCGGAGGTAGAAGGGACCGATTTGTCCCTTCTACCTCCACAAAGGGATCGATTTGTCTTTACCAGGGACCGCAGTGAGTATCTGAAGCATGTACTGGAATCATATTCTCACCGAAGGGCACAGTGGAGAATCGGGAAACATTAGGCGGTGATCAACTCAGAGACCCAACCAGTGGAGGAGATGCTTGCAGAGCAGCCTTGTGTGTCAAGCCAGGGACCGAGCCGGTTAGCAGGGATGAAGCTTGAGAAGTATCTGGCGTGCCAGGCAAGGGACCCAGCAGAGAAGGGTGACGCTTGAGAGGATACCAACGCCAACCTTGGAGGAGCTCAGGGGATTCATAATCTAGTGAGAGACCAGGAGCTCAGTATTGAAGAACTACAAGGGGCAGTTGTAGTGGAGCTGAAAGAACTGATACGTTGTTAGGAACTGTTAACAGACTGTTATCATAGGAGACAGCAATCCTTCACAAGCAGAAGTGGCGCCTTGCTGGGGCCTTTCCCTGTATGGCTGTTCTTCTATTGAAGTCTCTGAGTCTGCCAATTAAGTTTGCAACTATCTAAGGGTGTCCTGGCCGTAACCCTCTTTTCCCCAAAATATATAGAAAGGACTGTCAAATTAAATAAAACCTCTTTTACATCCAAGAAGTGTCTGGCGCCCAATGACTTTCACCATCTTTGCACCCACTATGCCTCACAACCACCACATATTGAAGGTTGTCGGCTACCTTTGGCCTTGGAGATTCTCATTAGACCAAAAGAGGTAAAAGACCTTGCTACACAGCACTCAGTCTTTTTGGGTATGAGTCTATCCGCATGGCACATCTAATTTGGCTATATTTGCCCACTCTTCTCTGCAAAAACACTCTAAATCTGTCAGATTGCGAGAGCATCTCCTGTGCACAGCCCTCTTCAGATCACCCCACAGATTTTCAATGGGATTCAGGTCTGGGCTCTGGCTTTGCCATTCCAAAACTTTAATCTTCTTCTGGTGAAGCCATTCCTTTGTTTGATTTGGATGTATGCTTTGGGTCGTTGTCATGCTGAAAGATGAAGTTCTTCTTCATGTTCAGCTTTTTAGCAGAAGCCTGAAGGTTTTGTGCCAATATTGACTGGTATTTTGGTACTGTTCGTAATTCCCACTACCTTGACTAAGGCCCCTGTTCCAGCTGAAGAAAAACAGGCCCAAAGCATGATTCTGCCACCACCATGCTTCACTGTGGGTATGGTGTTCTTTTGGTGACGTGCAGTGTTGTTGTTTTTGCGCCAAACATTTATTTTGGAATTATGGCCAAAAAGTTCAACCTTGGTTTCATCAGACCATAACACATTTTCCCTTATGCTTTTGGGAGACTTCAGATATGTTTTTGCAAAATCTAGCCAGGCTTGGATGTTTTTCTTCGTAAGAAAAGGCTTCCGTCTTGCCACTCTACCCCATAGCCCAGACATATGAAGAATACGGGAGATTGTTGTCACATGTACCACTCAGCCAGTACTTGCCAGATATTCCTGCAGCTCCTTTAACCACTTCAGCCCGGAATGATTTACCTCCTTAATGACCAGGCAATTTTTTGCGATACGGCACTGCGCCGCTTTAACTGACAATTGCGTGGGCATGCAACATTGTACCCAAACAAAATGTATGTCCATTTTTTTTTTTTTTCCACATAGAGCTTTCTTTTGGTGGTATTTGCTCGTACCTGCATTTTTTTTTTTTTTTTGCGCTATAAAAAAAAAAAAAAAAAAAGCGTCCATTTTGAAACAAAAATTAAAAAAAAATATTTTTACTTTCTGCTATAATGCACATCCAAAAAAAAATGTAAAAAAATAATTTTTTTTAATCAGTTTAGGCCAATATGTATTCTGCTACGTATTTTTGGTAAAGAAAATCCCAAAAAGCATATATTTATTGGTTTGTGCAAAAGTTATAGCGTCTTCAAAATAGGGGATAGATTTAGGGACTTTTACATTTTTATTTTATTTTTTGTGGGACTGTGACATTGCAGCGGACAAATCTGACCCTAGGTGACACTTTTTGGGGACCAGTGACACCAATACAGTGATCGGTGCTAAAAAAAAATGCACTGATCAATGTATAAATGACACTGGCAGGGAAGAGGTTAATACTAGGGGGCACTCAAAGGGTTAACTGTTCCCTGGGTGTGCTCTAACTGTGTGGGGATGGGCTTACTGGGACAGCAGAGATCGCTTACGATTACTAGGAACAGCGGATCTCAGAGTTGTCCCCTGTCAGAACGGGGATCCGCCTTGTTTACATAGGCAGATCCCCGTTCTGCCTCTCTGTACTGTGATCGCGGGTGGCCGGCGGACAAGTGGTTAATGTTGCTGTAGGCTTCTTGGAACCCCCTGACCAGTTTCTTCTAGTCATTTCATCAATTTTGGAGGGGTGTCCAGTTCTTGGTAATGTCACTATTGTGCCATATTTTCTCCACTTGATAACTGCCTTCACTGTGTTCCATGGTATATCTAATGCCTTGGAAATTCTTTTGTACCCTTCTCCTGACTGATACCTTTTAACAATGAGATCCCTTTGATGCTTTGGAAGTTCTCTGCGGACCATAGCTTTTGCTGTAGGATGCAACTAAGAGAATGTTAGGAAAGACCACCTAGAACAGCTGACCTTTATTTGGGGGCACTTTAAATGATGGCAGGTGTGTACTGACTCCTATTTAACATGAATGGGTTTGCTTTATTCTGAACACAGCTACCCCCCCCCCCCAAAAAAAAAGATTTTGTTTGTTGTTCAATTGAGTTGTACAGTTTATAGGCCACATTAAGAGCATTTAATGATTTCAATGGGCAGGGGCACTTTAGGAGCGGTGTATTCGACTTTTTTTGACGTCCTGCCAGCGCTGCGCCTCAGTGTGAAAGCACTCTGGCTTTTACACTGGGATTGCAAATGAGGCTTTTTACAGGTGCTATTTTTAGCGCTAAAGCGCCTAAAAATTGCCTCCAGTGTGAAAGGGGTCTAAAGGTGGGAAAAGTTCTGATTTTATCTTTGGCTAATTTTTTTTTACATCACAGAAACCTGACATTTTAAAAGGGGTGTGTAGACTTTTTATATTGTGTGTGTGTGTGTGTATATATATGTGTGTATATATATATATATATATATATATATATATATATATATATATATATATATATATATATATATATATATATATATATATATATATATATATATATATATAATATATATATAAAAAACCCTTGTTACCTTTGGTCCAGAAAGAGCGGTCTTTACCTCAACATTAGAGATGCAATATTATGTAACAGTATTTGTCCTAATAACTGTCCAGATGTAATCGTGGATTATTCTGCAGATTTCTTTTTACTTTGATAAAATAATACGGCATTCCCAGCTCAAGTAAAGACAACGTCAATGTGTACTCTGTGGGTTTTGTATGGCTTTGACTACCTTTTTTGTTATGAAATGCCAGAACATAATTTCTCGGGAGAAACTGGCATTTAAAATACAATGCACACTTGTGTGCGATTTTCACATCACTGTTATCTTCCAAGGGTGTTTCCATAGCAATGCTTTTTGGATCTTTCAAAAACCAGCTTCACCTCCTCTGTGGTGTTCTAGTTGCTTGCTGTGTGAATATGTAGCTTGACATTTTCAGGAAGAATCTTCAGATATGACTCTGTGCTGCTAGATTGTAGTTGTATTGTATGGGAGTAATATGGGATTGTATAGATCCGCGGCACACTGACCATTGAGTCTATCTGACCATCCATGCAGCACTGCTACATTCAGGGGTGATAAAGCTATATAGGTAAATAAAAGCACCCAAAACCTATTTTTATGACAATCTAATGTCACAAAACCATGACGTCTTACAAGAATAGATACAACTATATACATTGCAAGGATTTTGGCAAACCATTTTGCAAATGTTTACTATACCCAATGATTTTTGAATCGGGGGGGGGGGGGGGGGGAGAGACTCGGCATACATTTATAACCACACTGTGAGGTTGCATTGTTGTAATGAGAAAAGCTGCAGTGTTTGCACAAAAGAACGAAAGCCTTGAAAAATATCTTGCCAAAAGTGATACTCCTATTGCAGAGGATGCCTATAATATGACTGGTATCCCAACGCAGATATCTGGGACAGGCAGTGAGCCAGGCTACAGCTTGTATGTATGAGCTCTAGTAAGAATCAGATAGTTTAGGGCAGCCTTTGTCAACCAGGGTTCTCTGGAATCTGGGGTTCTTCCGGAGGGTGCTAGGGTACTTAAAGAGGAACTGCAGTCTGCTCACATAATTTGTAATAAAAAGATCTTTGCCATTCTGAAGCTTCCCTCCAACCACTTTGCATATTAATTCATATATACTGTGATTGTGTACTTTCCAAATATGCTGTTGAAATCTTCCTCCACTAAGTCTGGCTGCAGCCATTTTAACTGTGGGCAGCTGAAACTGCCGATTGTTAACTTCCTGGATTTACACAGACACACACCTGTAGCTCTCATTGGCCCTCTTATGACTCATTCCCCCTACCTTCCTGGCAAACTCTCACGAGAATGAGAGCGCTGTGCATGATGTCATGAGCCTAGGCTAAGACCAGACAAGAAAGTATAAGTTTTATTTCCTGCCAGAAAAAATTTTTTTACAATCCAAAGTTAAAACGACAAGGGCAGAAGATTTAATAGATGGAAAGATGAAAAAACAACTGAAGGTCTGCTTTAAGGACAAAGAAGTGGCTGATCAATCCCCTGCCTACATTGCTGTACGTCAATGCCACCAATGTAAGGGGTCGCTTCTACGATGACCACCAATGTAGGGATATCTACAATATTTCACTGTCCGTGTTTCTTTTCTGCCTATTAATTATTTATTGGTTTCGAGATTATTGGGGCCCTTTCACACGGCGGTAGTGGTAAAGCGTCGCTAAAACTAGCTAGCGGCGCACTGTAACCCCCCTAAAAGGGGTTAAAAAGGGTTTAAAAGCACCCGCAAAGCGCCACTGCCGAAGCGCTTTGCAGGCATTTCGGCAGCGTTGCCCATGCATTCCAATCGGCAGGGGCCGTGGAGGAGTGGTGTATACACCGCTCCTAAACCGCCCCAAAGATGCTGCTTGCAGGACTTTTTTTTTTTTTTTTTTTTTTTTTTTTTTAATGTCCCGCAAGCGCACCGCTCCAGTGTGAAAGCACTCTGGCTTTCACACTGGAGTGACAGGAGAGGCACTTTGAAGGCCCTATTTTTAGCGCTAAATCACCTGTAAAGCGCCTCCGTGTAAAAGTGGCCTAACTTATGGAAATTTTACAGGGGTAGGTTTAGGTACACCCCATTCTTTATTTTTTTATTTTTTTCTAAATTCTCTATGGTCTATGGTTTCTCTATTCTCTATGATCAAGCTAATGTATCATGAGTTACAGATGTAATATTTTTAGTGGGAGTTTCTTGAGACCTGAAGACTATTTTAAAGGGTCCTTCATGGTAAATAGGATAAGAAAGGCTGGTTTAGGGGTTAAATTAGATATTCAGTTACAATATAAATCTATAGTAAGCAGTGGCGGCTAGTAGTCAAAATTTTAGGGGGGGGGGCACAAAACAGACCTGGCCCCCTCACTCACAGGTCTGAGAACACAACACAAGTGTGCTCTGCTTAATCTTACCTCCTAGCAGCTTCTTCAGTGATATGCCCCGATCACCGGCTGACTCCTCTGCTCATGTCGTGTTCCATCGGACCAGCCAGGATGAGTCCCTCAAAAAACCAGAAGTGATTGGCGGGTCCAATAAAATCACCGTCCTACGGACCCGCCAATCACTAACCACCACAGGACACATAATGCCAGGTTGGGAGTGCGCTCCATGGACAGTCTAAACGCCAGCCGATAGATTTGCTTGCCCACAATCACATAATTGTGATGACTTGATGCTTCCCATAGCACCTATAGCACCTCTGTGTCCGGCGCCCCCCCCCCCCTGCACAGACTTAAAGGGAAATGAAAATTATTTTTTTTTGATGAGTAGCTTTGGGGAAGGGGGGGGGGGTTGGTGTCACCCCTGCGCCCCCTATGGACGGGCCGCCACTGATAGTAAGCTTAAATATGGTCTGGCTATGTGTACTTTGAATTTTTGTATTGTTACTGCAGTAGTGCCTACATGTTTTAGGTGAAATCGATAAATCAAGTCTGTATTTGTTAAAAAAAAAAAAAGTACGGGTCAGGGAAAAAAAAAATGGCTTGTATTTGGGTGCTTGGCTATACCCATATGAACAGGTGGAACTTTTGGGTGTTCCGTCTGTCTGTTTTTTTTTTTTCTGTCCGTTTTTTTTTTTTTTTTTTTATCCATCCCTTGATAGATGAAAAACAGACAGCAAGTCATTTCTGTGTGCAAGCGGATGTAAACAGATACTTTAAAATAATAAATTACGTCAGTGCTTGGAGATTTTAAATGAATTGGGCAGCCAGCAAAAATCAGTTTGATCACAAATGAAATGTAAACGGATGATCATCTGTTATTTGCTTTTGCTAATCTAGATTTGAACACTTTTTGAGATAGCCTCTAGAAATTGACAATCTGGCATTTTGTCAGTAGTGGTCATTGGTAGTTCTACTATTGGCCTAGGCTAATTTAATTTTTTAATGCCCCCTGGAGGTTAAAAATACAGACAACACATTTTCTGTCTGATGCTGCCCCCTGCAAAAACTACCACAAGAGGGTTAATAGTCCTTCTCCATGCAAGATTGATTGGACATCCCCACCTACTGAATAACCGTCTACAAGGGCCTTTATGGCGGAACAGCAAGTAGCTGGCAAATACCACTTCAACTTTTGATACACAATATGAATCTTATTCAATGTGATGTATTATCTTGGTATTGTGCAATCGTTGTTGAATGTCTAGTTTTTTATATACAATCTTTTCTTGACTTTATATAATAAATATTTTTTATAATAACACTTTTGAATCAAATTGTCTTAAAAATCCCAATAACGAGGTAAATACTGTTAACTAATGCAGGATTGATTTTTGCCTGAGCTTTGTGGGGTGCCACATACTGAGCTCTGGTGTAGACATCAGATCATTAATTTAACACAGATCTTAACTGGCGGGAGCTTTAATTTGCAGATTTTTTTTGCCTTTTTGTTGGCTTCAGCTCTAGCAATATAAAATGTAAAAAAAAAATGTTGCTGCTCCAGACAAGAGCTCGTTGAAACACACGCCCTAACAGGGAACACAGGGCAGGATTTGCAGTAGATCAAGAAGTAAAAAGGAGGCCTGGACGGCCGCACACCGATACAACACCTTTATTGGTAATTTAAAATCCAACAGTCAGTCCATATGATATAGAGTCAGAGATAGATAGCTAACGCGTTTCACACCGTATGTTGGTGCTTAATCCTAGCTAGTGTAACATGGTCTGGTTGTGTATATAAGTAGGGGTAGATAGCCAATCAAAATTAATTTCACTGAAATCGCCCCCTTTGCACAATCAAAGCATGAATGAGGGACATCTGGGGCAGAATCGATGAGCAGATGCAAGAGCGTGAAATCCTATGAAGGAATGTAACATGCACTGCTTCCCCTGTCAAAAGACCTCCCACCTGAGACCCCCATATGTGTGGAATATTCAAAATGTCATGACAAAACAAATTACATACATCGATAAAATCATGGACCGATTTCATATCATATCATTGCATTGAATAAAAATTTCATTGATAATGACAAATGTTTCAAAGGCAATTCGTATACAAGTCTTGAACTGATTTAGGTATAAATCATAACCCATATATAGGAAAATCATTGTTTAAAATAATTGTTTTGGAAAGATGTATTAATTCCAAAGTCACATCCATGCTAAAATGTAAAAGACGGTCACTAGAACTGTGTAATGCCCTGCATGCAGTTTTTTATATTATATATACTGTTCTTTTTTCCTGCAAACTTGAGATTGTCCATAGCAACCAAAAAGTGTCCCTTTACATCAAAAGTGGTTTTAGACCAGCTACGGTAGAAAACAGCGATAGTAAATTAGAACACTTGCAGAATTGAGTGATGGTGAATCGTGGGGAAATTCATTTTATTATTATATTATTATTTTTTATAATTATAGTTATTCATTATAATTTATGATTTAGTGTTTCAAACTTTGTCATAACCAGGATGTCTACTAGACTCTTGTTTGGACAGTTTTAAATGTGTAGGCAGAGTCACTGTAGCACCTAATCTACCTTACTTCTAACTGCTTAAAGCCTGGTTCACACCCATGCATTTTTTTTTTTTTTGTGCATTTTCCGTTTTGAAGAAACACACTGCAGTCCATTTGACATGGTTTCCTATGGATGCAGTTCACATCTGTGCATTTTATGGAAAGAACCAGGGACTTTTTCTGGTTTTTTGGTTCTATAGACTACTATGGATCATAAACATGTATTGAAAAACGCAAAATGCACCTGGAATATGCAAACTGCAATCTGCATAAGTGTGAATCAGGCCTTAGGTTTGAGATTAGTTATAAACCAAACATGGTTTACACTTTTTCAATCCTAACACGCAAAACAATATAATGGTGCCTCGTGTGATCTCAGAAATGTATAGTAGTTTACCAGATTCTTTGGGGATCCAGCTTGTGTGTAAGTCCATAGGGGGAAATCATAGCCATGTTTTTGGATCTGTGATGACCTAATAAGCGGATAATGTCAGAAAGGCTGTGATGTTCTCCCAGGTTTTTTGGACAAAAGCTAGTTACACATTGAGTAAATTTTGGCTAGCACCTGGTGAACTGGCTGAAATCTACTCAATGGGTGGTCTTTTTTTTGGCCTCTTCCTGCCTGACATCACTCAATTAAAAAACTGAAGGAGACAGATGTAAATGATATGCCAAAAAGCACCTGCATCCAATCAGATGTGGGCATTGGTCAGGTGTTATGACAGCTGACAGGGCTGGCTTCAAATAAAATGGCCACATCAGGACATTTGGCCACTCGTGCTGCAGCTTGGATGGAGGAATCTATTATTATATATATATATAATGTGTGTGTGTATGTATATTATGTGTATGTATAAAAATGAAATCTGTCAGTCTGTCATTCATTGGTTCCGTTCGTAACGCGAGACTTGTGCGAGATCTCGGGAGAACTCGATCGCTCCTAATTATATTGTAATAATAGAGACCGTTCCGTTTGTCGACTTTGGAGCAATCGCTTCAATCTGACTTGCTCTCGAAAGCAGGTACATCGGTCACATTACATTTAAAATTAAATATATATGTAAAAATACATTCTTCACCACAAAGATTGTTAAATCTTTACAGGTGTGCCGTGAAGATTTTTAGATCTTTTTGGTGCGCCTCAAGACAAAAAAGTTTGACAAACGCTGCTTTAATCGCGCCACAATGTACATTTACAGTGCTCTGCAATGAACATGTACCAATGCTCAGTCAAAGGATGCAGCAAAAGTAGCATTGTAAGTACCATTTTCAGAAGAAAAGATCGGCCTTCCTGTTTTTTGTCTTTGATAAAGTGATCTAAAAATGGTGATGATCAGGACTTAAAGGGTCTCTAATTCTAAGGCCCCATACACACTATTAGATTTTCTGCAGATTTTTGTCTTCAGATTTACCAAAACCATGTAGTGCAAGGGCCTGTCTGCATACAAATTGAAACTCTTAAGGTTTGACCTCATATTATATGGTTTTGGTAAATCTGAAGGCAAAAATCTGCAGAAAATCTAATGGTGTGCATGGGGTCTAAGAATAAAAATGTAATAAATTGCAGCTTACCAAGTTTTTTAAGGCCTGTAGTAAAATTTCGTCCGAGTACTCTGCCGATTTTCGGATCGTTAGTATGGTACTTTCGACAACCGATCCTGGTTTTTGTCAGACAAAAGCTGGATGTGCAGACTATAACATTTTTGTCAGATGTGTCCGATTTTTGTTTAGTACAGTTTTCGTACAAACAAAATCGTAAGAGCAAGACTACGCATGCTCAGAAACGAAAGAACACATTACTTCACTTCTGAAGTTGAATTCTGTCGTACTAGATTTTTCGTATGGTGAGTAACCTCTTCACTTTTGACATGACACCAGCGTGCAACAAAAAAAAACGGACGAACGGTCGTCCGAAATTCTAACCGTGTGTACGAGGCTTTAAAGAGGAAATAAACCCATCAGAGTTTTACGTCCTCTTTTTTTTTTTTTCCCCTGCAAAGTAAAAGCATAATGGGCTAGTATGCATCTCGTACTAGCCCATTATGTGGCACTTACCTGCAAATGAAGCCTTTGCTTTCCCCGCTGGTGGCCGCATCCATATTTGCCCCTTTTCCTTCTGGGGCCGCGGACTCCGGCTCTGTGACTGGCCGAAGCCACGCAACAGCACTCCCACGCGCGCCGGCAATCACAGCATTTGCGAGTGAAGAAACAGCATGGAGGTCCACATGACATCATCGGCACACTACAAGGTAAATATCTCCTAAACGACGCATATTTAGAAGGTATTTCCACTACCTATAGGTAAGCCTTACCTTATAGGTAAAAGTGACAATTGGGGGTTTACAACCACTTTAAGTGTGCTGCTGCATTGGATTTGCTTTCTAGGCAATTTCTCTGTTTACCTGGTGATCCTGCCAGTAACACATTTTCTTGTTTTAGGCTGACAACCCACTTTCTGTTTTTTTATATCTATAGAGAACAAGTGTTGTCACTCTATTATACAACTCCGTTTTCCCCATTACATAGCGGGAGGTGTTTTGTAGTCCACATAAAGAACTGGGAACAGTGCTAACTGATGTGAATACAGCACAGTGAGCACAGGCAGTTATCCACTCGCAGGATACTGTTTTGCACTTATGGAACACAGACCTCAATGGTATATTAAACACCAATAGAAAGCAGACATCCCAACCTGCAGAAACTCATTACAGGGAGGTTGCGCTTAGTGCCCGCAAACGCCCCCACCCCCCGCAGCGAAATATTTTTAAAATCACTTTTTCAACATTTTTTTTCGCAGTGTTTCTGGGGAAGGGGGTGGGTGGTATGTGGACGGTGTCAGTAATTTTTTTATTTTTAATAATTGATTTTTTTACAATTTTTTGTTTTTAATTTTTTTTTTCCACAATGCTTTTTGGGGGGAGGGGGTTGGGGCAGTGGACAGTGTTGGTAGGGCAGGGGAGAGTGGTGTCAGTAGTTTTTTTTATTTATTTTCACACTTTTTCATTTTTTTAGAATTTTTTTACATTATTTTTTTTATATATTTTTTTTTGGGGGGGGGGCTTTGGTGAGATGTCAGGGGTCTAAACAGGCCCCTGACATCTCCCCTTTAGACAGACAAAGGGACTGAGCACACACATTCCCCAGTCCCTTTCTCAGCACTAAAGATGAATGAACAGGAGACAGAGGCTCCTGTTCATTCATAAACTGAGCAGAGTAAACACAGTTTACTCTGCTCAGCAATCACAGGACACAGGAGCAATCTCGCTCACTGTGTCCTATTACAAGTTCCCCCTGCATCCGGCGGGAGAGGAGAGGAGGGGATCCGGCTACAGGGGCGGAGAAGGACACGAAGGGGGCCGGGGAAGGAGCAGACAGAGCAGCTGGGAATGATCGGTGCAGCTGGAGGGAAAGCTGTGATCACCGATCTCCCTGTATAGATTTTTAGCTGACAGCCGCGGGAGGGAGAGAAGGAGAAGCGACTGTCAGCTAAAAATCGACACAAAGGAGATCGGTGCGGGAGCCGCCGCAGAAATGCCGGAGTCTCCCGCACCTCGCGGGAAACTTGAGATGTCTGAGGAAGCAAATCAGGAATGTTCATTTCTTTACGATATCTAAACCATATTTACATATTTTACCATGAAGGCAAAATGCACCTTATACAGTTGAAAAGATCATGATCATGTCGTCATGTATGGCTGTGCTGCTAGTGTTCTCATAATACAGAAGGACCACGAGTGCAAAACAAATATCCAGGAGAAGGGGGTAATATTTATTACAACATGGTGGTACTGCGTGATTATTATTAAACTTAACATAATCTGTCTAATTTACTGGTTCATTTCATACATGATATATTTGTGTTGTCAATTTCCACAACAGCCTAATGCAATTAGGCTATCTATTTTCTTTAGCTTGGCAATAAAATCCAGTGGCAGATAAATCTTTATATCCCTCTTGTGTAGTATCTGGTTCTCCAGTATGGGTAATTGCCCTGGCTGATTAGTCTAATTGTTTAACGGCAGCCTACGCCCTGCGTATGGGCATTCTGCTTTGAATTATATTTGCATGAGTGCTTAGAAGTACAGTCATTTTTCAGTTGTTTAGCAGAGTATGTTGGCTGGATACTACAACCTAACGCAGCATCAAGAGCCCTTTTCACACCTATGCATATGTATACGTACTGTAGTAACCCAAGTGTATGGATGCATATTTTTGTGCATTTTATGTGTGCGTTTTTTATGCGTGTGTGCTTTTCTTGTGCAATCATTATACAAATGGGGGGGGAAACATTCTGAACTGGGATTTTTCATCGCATAAATGTGTCAGGAATATTATAAATGTGCTTTAGTCTGTTTCTAATTTGTTTAACCACCCTGGCGGTATGATTATGTCAGATTTTTGCGCCTCAAAGCGTTACATTGTTTTGCATAGAAATTTGGCGGTTTATATTTTAGGCCTGTAATTCTTAGTAATAACACACTTTAGGCCTCATGTATGCGGCTGCTGGTAAACAGACGTTTAGGTGCAGTTGGGCATTTTTTTTCAGCTGCCCCTGAACTCTCCTCTGTGTTATCCTATCAGTACATGTACACAGGGTCGTTTATAGTTATTTCTAGGCAGTTGTGTTTTAGAGGCTTTTTTTGGAACCCAAAAAAAGCATTCAGAAGCTGTTTCAAGGCATTTCAAACGCCAACCGTGGCTAAACGCTGCTACCCACATTTAGGCGCGTTTTTGTCTAGTAGCGTTTTTAAAGGGAAACATTTTATTGAATACTTTTTAGCCTGGAAAATTCTAAAAACACACCAAAAACTACTTGATGCAAACACACCAAAAACTACTTGATGCTGAAGTTGAATAGGAATTTCACTCACCCATCAACCATTGAGAATTTAATCTGATGATCCCCATATTGAGCTTGAGACCCTAATGTCTGGCTGTTTGCATTTCTTTATGACCCAACATGTTATAAAGTTTTCCAGCTAGCTAATGAGATTCATACAATTTTCTCTTCCTTCCCCCAGCCTGTAATCCTATATCAATCTCTCACGTGTTATGCGAACTGCATGGGGTCTAACCTTTTTCAAGAGAATGTCAAAGGTGGCAATTGACATGCGTGTAAAATTAAAAAAAATCTTTGGGTAATTACGCAGCTGAACATACATATTAGAAAAGTATCCTGTGGACGTGCCAGAGTTGCCCACCTCCCACAGCATTTTTTACTGACAAAACATGGAAAATTTACTGGCGGAGCACATTTTTTACTGGCAGCCTGAGAAATTACAGAACTCCTATTGAAAACTAACACAGTGAATATTTAAACAGTATAAACGTGATATGAAAACACTGACAAAACCTATAACAAAGTAATTTGCTTGACACAACAGAGCATGAAATTATCAGATTTTTACAAACTTTCAGTAAATTTACTGGCGGTTGGTTGGCAACCCTGGGACATGCGTTGAGCCATCAATGGATGTGTCCAGTAACGACGAACTCTGGTCCACTCACGCAATTTTCTACGTCTTTGGAGCCTCAGCAAAAGCAACATCAGTAGCATTTCCTCACACATGCTCATCATGGGATCCATGTTAACAAACCATCCAAAAAAATAACAGCTAGCTACAAGCACACTGCTTTCTCCGTGTTAAAATCCCAGGATTTTAACACTGAGCACTGTTAAAATCCCAGGATTTTAATCGGGACGGCCTCGGATCGGGATGAGGGTCCAAAAATCGGGATTGTCCCGGGAAAATCAGGACTGTTGGCAAGTATGCACTCTATCCAAAACTAAAAAAAAAGTTTTGTCTTTAGTTATACTTTTAAGTGAAGTCAAATTTTTTTAAATTATCTAGTACGAGGGATATGACTTATTGTTAATCTGACGTGTCCCTTGAGCTGCTGGCTGCTGTTTTTATTAAAATCTCCCTCTATCGACCCCCCCCCGACCACCATTTCTGTAATTTCCCAGTGCAGCTGGGTTAATAGCGCTGATAAATGGGAAAAAAATGCAGCGCTAAGAAGTAATAGGAAGTTAGGGTGTAGTGAAACAATTAAATAAGAGATGCTGTACTGAACAGTAAAGCATATGTGCAAAAACCATAAGTGAAATGAAATGAACAAACACAGTATAAAGTGTCCACATATGGTAAATGGATGATTCCAAACTCAAATTATTAAGAGGAACTGGTATGGACCAAAAAATGATGTGAAACTAGAAAATAAAGTCAATGGTGCACGGTGTGGATCTGTGACTGAGTCAACAACGGGGTACAGAACTTCCGTAGCTGTAAACCAACATCTCGATATGGGGCATCAGAATGAAAACATCAGGAAGTATGATAAGATGGGTACTCTTACCAGATGACGTGGACTCCACTGTCATATGACATGGAGTCAATGGTGCATGGAGCCAAACCTAGGCTGGAAAACGATATCCGGAACGGTGGAACCTCTGTCTCACTTCTCGACTTCTCTGGTGGGGTGAAGAAACATCAGGAAGGGCCGCCAACTGGATATCAGCCAATAGACCTCAAGGATGTGTTCCAAGGAGAAGCTGGGGACAGATTTGATCCAGACCCCGTGATGGAAGTAGGGCTACTGGAAGGCAGTTTCTTGCATCGGGATAATATGCAAATAAAAAATAAAAAACTTCTGCATAGTGCAGGTAAACCAGGGATTTTTATTTCTAAAAATACCATACAAAAAATGGATAAAAGTGATCACAATTAAAATAAAATCTAAGCAGCGTAAGGAAGGCGATCTCCCCTTCCTTACGCTGCTTAGATTTTATTTTAATTGTGATCACTTTTATCCATTTTTTGTATGGTATTTTTAGAAATAAAAATCCCTGGTTTACCTGCACTATGCAGAAGTTTTTTATTTTTTATTTGCATATTATCCCGATGCAAGAAACTGCCTTCCAGTAGCCCTACTTCCATCACGGGGTCTGGATCAAATCTGTCCCCGGCTTCTCCTTGGAACACATCCTTGAGGTCTATTGGCTGATATCCAGTTGGCGGCCCTTCCTGATGTTTCTTCACCCCACCAGAGAAGTCGAGAAGTGAGACAGAGGTTCCACCGTTCCGGATATCGTTTTCCAGCCTAGGTTTGGCTCCATGCACCATTGACTCCATGTCATATGACAGTGGAGTCCACGTCATCTGGTAAGAGTACCCATCTTATCTTACTTCCTGATGTTTTCATTCTGATGCCCCATATCGAGATGTTGGTTTACAGCTACGAAAGTTCTGTACCCCGTTGTTGACTCAGTCACAGATCCACACCGTGCACCATTGACTTTATTTTCTAGTTTCACATCATTTTTTGTTCCATACCAGTTCCTCTTAATAATTTGAGTTTGGAATCATCCATTTACCATATGTGGACACTTTATACTGTGTTTGTTCATTTCATTTCACTTATGGTTTTTGCACATATGCTTTACTGTTCAGTACAGCATCTCTTATTTAATTGTTTCACTACACCCTAACTTCCTATTACTTCTTAGCGCTGCATTTTTTTCCCATTTACCAGTTATTGTTTGTCACAATGTATGCAGCTGCTGGCTCACATATATTTTATTTTTGCTATTAGAGCGCAGTGTTTTCATATTTCTCTAATAGCGCTGATAGACCTGATTGAAAGGTCCACCCCTCCATTCACAAATCATGTTTCATTCATCTAAGCTGTAATAAGGCTTCTATGAATGGAGGAACTGGGCAGCAAGGGCTGACATAGTCTATCACTCTTGATGAGTATAAAAAATGGAGAAAACCTGGGCTGGAACATGTTCTTATTAAAAAGGCTACAAACACACTTTGCTGGCTTTACATAAAATTTAACATAGAAGTGTAGCGCTCCCTAATGATTTTACATCCAAGTGCATATAATGTCCATTCTTTGTCCACATGCAATAGAAATGATAGAAACCCAGATAGAAATCTGCCATCTCCAACAGAAGCACACACAGCCTCTTACCAAATGGAGTTGACCACCTATTACAAGTGGTCAAAGCACACAGTTGTGCTCCAAGAATGGTTCTCAAAAAGATCCAATTCACCAGCTATTAGATCTTCTTCTCAAAGAATAAGCCTTGAATTCTTTGCTGGAGGGAAGATACCGGTACATCCATTGTGCATTGTGCCATCCGACCATCCCAGAGGTGGGGTTCTAAGCCGAGTCTAATAGCTGGAGGATCATATCTTTTTGAGAACCATTCTTGGAGCATAACTGTGTGCTTTCACCGCTTGTAATAGGTGGTCAACTCCATTTGGTAAGAGGCTGTGTGTGCTTCTGTTGGAGGTGGTGAATCTCTATCTGGGTCACATTTATATTGCATGTTGGCAAAGGATGGACATTATATTCACTTTGGTGTAAATTAACTGAGGAGCGCTATACTTCACTCTTGATGAGTGCCTGTTACAGGTCTGTTGGCTCTATTAACCCCTGCTGCACTGGAAGATTATTTTATCATAATATTTTTTTTTCTCACTAACATTTCTTTAACATTTCTTCCACAAACCTTATTTTAGAGGTTGGTAATGTGATAATCTAAAATGAAATGAGACATGAGTGATGTTCTTTTCTCCTGTCCTCTTGGTAAATGTAGTCCTTTAGATCAGTGTTTCTCAACCCCAGTCCTCAAGGCGCCCCAACAGGTCATGGTTTCAGGATTTCCCTCAGATGAAACAGCTGTGGTAATTACTAAGGCAGTGAAACTGATCAAATCACCTGTGCGAAATAATGGAAATCCTGAAAACATGACCTGTTGGGGCGCCTTGAGGACTGGAGTTGAGAAACCCTTCTTTAGATACTTGGAGCAGTGCTGCCTGCCAGTGTGGACTGCAGAGTCTACGTCAGCCACTGGTTTATGAAGCCCGTATAGTAATAATGTGCACTGCATTCAACTGCAGGAGGCAAATTTGTACTGGAAATGGAGTCATAAATAAACATAGCGTGATTTTTTTATAGTAAGCACTGTGCTTGCTTTGCATGTAACGTGATTTGCATATGCATTGTGGAGTATGCCGTGCTACACGCTACATTTCCAAAGGGGATTACAGTGCAGATGAAGCTTTGGTTTCACGATTACAGTGATTTGTGATTTTCCTGTTTTACAGATCACACACACAGAATTATTCAAATGGGGATCTGGGTTGACATGTATTGCCTGCTGTAGAGATGCACATCCGGTGAAAACTATCTTCTGAGAGTTTTAACACTCTTGATAGCTATTCATTCACATAGATTTCTGATTATTCTGACACTTACTGCATATTCTTTACAGCTGAACTTCAGCTATGATCTTTATCGTATACATCCAGCTTGTACCAATGTAAGTCTGTATATCTCCTATATGATGGGCTGCTGGGGAAGCTGTCAAACGCTGTAGTAGTGCCATGATTATCCGGGTCCTGTGCCAAGCAGCTTCCCTACAGGGGGTCGCTCATACAGCACTGCCACCATTTGTATTAGTCATAATAACAACTAGCAGAGTTCTGTTTTAATTGTTTGGTCATTTAATTTCTGCTGGGTCCACTAGGGCTGGGGAAAAAATCGATTTAAATTTTGAATTTAGTTGAGAGGTCAAATCGATTAAAAATTTAAGCAAATCAATTTTTTTTAGATTTTTTTTTTTTTTGTCACCGCGCCGGTCCTGAGGAGCTGCGGGCAGGAGTTTTTAGGTGAGGCCGCGGCTTTGGCCTAGTTTGTGAGGCTGGATGCTGCGGACTAGGCCGAAGCCGTGGCCTCGCCTAAAAACTCCTGCCCGCAGCTCCTCAGGACCGGCGCGGTGGCCAAAAATAGAAAATAAAACTCGATTCGAATCGTGAATCGAGTTTTTTTTTTTTTAAGAAAATTGCAGATTTTTTTTTTTTTTTTTTTTTTAGAAAATCTCTCAGCCCTAGGGTCCACACAAAAACATTAGCTGGAATGTTTCCTTATGTATATACAGTATGTCTATATTCCTCTCTAGCATTTTACTTGGTTCAGTACTGTCAATTCAATCACATTAATTTAAGACCTGCCTTGAATTATTTTAGAAAAATTCTAGAAAGAATATTTGATATAAAAGATGATTGTTTTTATAAACGTCTCACTTATTTCTCACAAGTAATACTGGATAGGTTTATATATTTAAGGCTTTTTTTGTTTTTCTTTCCAGTGTGCAAGGTGGAAGGGAACTTAACCCACATGTCAGTGGTCTAGGATGGCCAGTGAAGGCTCCAATATCCCTAGCCCTGTGGTGCGACAGATCGACAAGCAGTTCCTAATCTGCAGTATATGTCTCGACCGCTACAAAAATCCCAAAGTTCTTCCCTGTCTGCACACATTTTGTGAGAGGTGAGTTGTCCTAGAGTGCTAAGGGATGTTCAGGACAATGCGTGAAATTGCAATATCCAGGGCTGGGACTGCACTCACTATTTTAGCAAAAAGGATATTTGTTTCAATGCATTTGCTTTCTGCAGGAACTGTATAATGTCTGTCATGTGCAGCTGCTAAACACCCACAAATAACAGCCAGTTCATTGCCAAATGTACCTTCTATTTTTATATATTTTCAATGTCTTTACTATGTAATATTGACACTGTACATCATAATTTGAGTTACTATAATCATAATAATTGAAGAACCTAAAGCAGATCTTCATCCATTATAGGGGGATCTTAAGAACCTAATTTCATCCTTTATAAAAAAAGTTTTCTCTTCTGCCTCCCTCCCCCTTTCTTATAGAACTGGTGTGTTTCACCACAGCTTTTACAGATTTCTCGCTTAGGTGAGAATTATGTAGCAGTGCCTTGATGGCTCCTGGAATTGCCACTTTACATTCCAAGAGGCAGTATTTTACTCGGAGGGGGGGGGGGCATGGCACAGGCATGCTACCAGATTCCATACATGCGCAGATGTGATTCAAATATCTGCCAGGTGTTCAGGACCTAACACAGCATGTTTGCGCATGTGCAGAAGGTCCCCCACGCATGCACACAGATGCCATGGATCTATACAAGATTCCAGTTACCAGAACCCAGCAGTATCTGTGCACATGTGCAGGGGTCCCCCTTGTATGCACAGACCTACTAGAAGTATATTCACAGGATACATCTTCAGGGTAAAAGATGAGCTTTGTCACGATTAGAAAGTTCCATAATTTATCCCAACACTTTTGTGTTTTTGCCCAGTTCGGGCCTTAGTCCTAGCCATTGGGATGAATTATGGAACTTTCTAATCGTGACAAACAAAGCTTATCTTTTACCCTGAAGATGTGTGCTGCGAATATACTTCCATATCTGGTGGATGTCAAACCCTCACATATTCCGAGTAAATTGAACAGCCTCAGATGATACACAGGGATGAAACAAATCTCCCTACATAAGTTTTACATGCATATCAGCTTTATATATTCTTTAGATGGTTCAGATCTGTTAGTTTTTTCTCTTCCTGGTTAGCACTGCAGTGAAGCCCTTGGCACACAGCCAAGACAGCTGATTGGAGGAAAAGTACACACACCCCCTCTTCTCATAGGTAGACTTTGAGAGCTGTTTGTTGAATCGTTAATCTCTGTGCTAATCTATTTATAGCATCCTCCCTAGCACAAAACTCTGGCTGCTTTTATCTTCAGCGTCAGAGAACTTGTCAGACGTTCTCATGCTGATAACAGAAGAATGGGGCAGGAGACGGCTACGGGACATACCAAGAAAAAAGTACCCCCTGGGTGGGACTTTAATAGACCCCCAACACTGAATAAATGTGAACAAAGTTTATTGCATAACTATACAACGATGAAACAGGTGACTATGTGTTAAAAAGACGTGTAACGTCCAGTAGTGCATATAACAAAACAAGACACAAATAACAAACAAAATACAAAAATGACACTGGTACTCTCCAATGGGTAAAATGCCGTAAATGGAGAGTACCAGTGTCATTTTTGTATGTTGTTTGTTATTTGTGCCTTGTTTTGTTATATGCACCACTGGACGTTACACGTATTTTTAACACGTACTCACCTGTTTCATCGTTGTATATTTGTGCAATAAACTTTGTTTACATTTATTCAGTGTTGGGGGTCTATTAAAGTCCCACCCCGGGGATTACTTTTTTCTTGGTATATCTAACTAGAGATGGGATCACCACACTTTTTCAGACATGGTGGAAGTCTCTCTTTTTTCTGGCTACCGGACATAGAGCTTTGGAAAGAGATAAGAAAACTCTGCAGATGTGCCCAGCTCAAATTTCATGAATCGGGTTTACATCCACTTTAACATTTTTATGTCCTTGATATACAATATCATTGCATTTCAAAGAAACAGCCCTCTCTTCGTAAAAACGATCCTTTCTAGGGTCAACATTGATCTAACAGTCGCACAGATGCAGAAGAATTCAAACATCCAGAAAACCTGTATCCTTTGCCACAATTAATGGTCTGTGTTTCTCTTCAACCACTAGATGGCCCTGTGCATGTAACAGTTGTATGATCAGAATTGCCAATAGGAGAAGACCTTGTAGCACAGATGCTGAGGATCCTAAAGTTTACATACTTCCCTTTCTTGTATTTCCAAGGACAGCATGGATTTATATGCTGACTATTTTGGTGTGGGGGTACCGGGGTAATTTATATGCTTATTCGGGATTTGGGAAAATCTCCGGAGGCATAGAAATATTTAGTAATATATAGGACCTATTTGCAGTATGGACATTCATATGTGTGTAGCACCCTGATGTTTGGCAGGGTTGCTATTAAATTTAGTTGCCAAGTGATAGTTGCCTTGGCCAATTGTTAGGAGGTCAATTGATTTTTGCCCTAGTTCTGGAATTGCTGCACTTCTCTTCTGTCACTAGGTGGCTGGTATCTGGTGACATTAGATAAGACAAGGGCATTGCAAGGACAGATTAGGAATGAATGGGGTGTCTCAGCCAATGGGAAGGGATTTTCTTGAGTCCCTTGGCCTGCTGGGAGAACCTATTTATTTGGGCAGAGTCAGGTGATCGGGGTTCTGTGCCACCTGGATGGCTGTCTGGGTGGACGTGTGTTGTATCACACCGGGCTGCTAGGCCAGAAACCTAAGGCCTATCCAGGAGACATCTGGCTGCTAGGCTGTCTGTCTTAAGGGTGTCCTGGCCCCAACCCTCTCTCCCACAGTTCTGTTTAAGAGACAATAAATCTCTTTGCATTCAAAAAGTATCTGGCACCCACCTGTTCATCTTGCATTACACCCACCATGCCTTGTAACCCACTACACTGAAGGATGTCAGCTCTCCCTAACCCTGGAGGTAACTATTAGGCCTAAAGAGGTCTGGGACTTTGCTACATGTGTATTGCTTTTTTGGCTGAATTTTTCAAAGCATATTTGGCTTCTGTTTTTGGCCCAGCTCCATACAGTGAGTAACCATCCTTATCTCTTCTTGTGATGCGACAGGTGTTTGCAGAACTACATTCCAGCTCACAGTTTGACCCTCTCTTGCCCAGTCTGTCGCCAGACTTCAATTCTACCCGAGAAAGGTGTGTCTGCGCTACAAAACAACTTCTTCATTACTAACCTGATGGATGTGCTGCAGAGGAGTCCAGATAATGGTATTGAAGAGTCCTCCATACTGGAGACAGTGAATGCTGTTGCTGCTGGAAAACCTTTGTCTTGTCCCAACCATGATGGAAATGTAAGAAATCCAACAAGATGGAAATAACCAAATCATATATGGTGTATAAAATAAAAACAAAGCTGCACAGTAATTTTTAAATGGGGGATTATGGGGACAGTTTGAGAGTAAATAGAGATGAGCAAAACGGAATTAAACCCAGATTGCACCATTTCGTATATTCACATGATGCTGTTAGCTAGTGCCAAATAGTTTGCATTATATTTCATGCTTGGTGGCCCTTGGCTCTCCAATGCTTCCCTGCATGCCTTTTTATCCTTTGCTGACAGACGCAAACCCCATGTAAAAGTATTTATGGAGCACAGGGGTCACCTTTCCTAAGTGAAGCCACAAGCTGTCACGGCTGGGTGCCCACAGTTCCAATGCATGCGCCGAGGAGAGGGAGAGGCGTGGGGCTCAGTGCAGCTGCATCGCTGGACCGTTGAACAGTTAAGTGTCTGTTTATTAAAAGTCAGCAGCTAAACTTTTTGTAGCTGCTGACTTTTGATTAAAAAAAAAAGCCTGGAACTCCGCTTTAAAACTGCTCCCTCCCCCACCCCACCTAACACTTTATGTAACTAACCTGTGTAATGCTGTGGACACATGACCGGACTTTCGATGGACTTTTTTCGACGGACTTCCGTCGAATTGGACTTGTCTACACACTATCACACCAAAGTCCGACGGATTTGACTGTGATGACGTACGACCGGACTAGAATAAGGAAGTTCATAGCCAGTAGCCAATAGCTGCCCTAGCGTCGGTTTTCGTCCGCCAGACTAGCATACAGACGAATGGATTTTTCAACCGGACTCGAGTTCGTCGGAAAGATTTGAAACATGTTCTAAATCTAAAGTCCGTCACATTTTCGACAGAAAAGGTCCGCTGCAGGTCCGATAAAGCCCACACACGGTCGAATTGTCCGACGGATTTGTTCCGTCAGACAAGTTTGGTTGAACAGTCCGGCCGTGTGTACACGGCATAAGAAAGATCTGTATCCTTATCTATTTTTAGACTGCTCCAGTCTGGTGATTTGATTGCGTGTATGGGCAGGCAGGGAAGTTTCCCCGCTGTCAGAGTACAATAACTCCCATCCTCAAATGTGTGAATGAGGGAATCGGGGCAATTTTTCCATTCAAAACACTGGGTGAACACAAAAAAAAAAAATGACTCCTTTTTATGAGCTGCTTTACTGGCCAGATGAACAAGTGAATATAAGGGGGGGGGGGAAACGTAAAAAAAGAAAACCATCTCTAAGAATTGGTAATCTGCAATATAATGTGTTTTTAGGTTTAATAAACTTTAATAAATGCCTGTGTTATATGTGAATGGTGTTGCCATGTGAATGGCTTACTTTACTGTCAGAAATGAGTAGAAAGAAGTGAAAGGAGCTGATTAAATAAGCTGGAGATTAATTCTAACTGCTGTATATACAATCTTGTTTAACCTAACAAATCCCATTGGCCTTGTTAATTGTGAACAAGTCACTAATTCCTTTGTACATCGTGTTTAAAGCTTAGCAGCAATCGTCCAAATTTTGAGATAGTGCCAGGCTTGCCATTTTTTTTTTCTTATGAGCCTTACCTGTAGATACAATTGGAACATATAGTGATGGAGTTTGAAATGGTAATATTTTTTTAAGAAGCGTTACCTTTTATAGTTAAAGAAGAAGTTGGGGATTACTAAATAAACTGAACGTACATACTCACCGCCATGCTGCAGCATCTGTGTGACACGGCAGTCTTCTCACGCCATCTCGGAAACCAAGAGCTTAGCACTCACATGACTCCTAGTAGTCAGATCTTTGCTCGGAGGACAGAGACTTATCCGCTCTGCTCCTTCTGCAATCACTGGAGCATCAAGTTGGAGAGAAGGCAGGCATGGCTGGCTCTACTTCTCAGCTGCGTGCTATCTGGTGGAGCCAGCTATCAATGTTGTCAGAATCATCCTGAGCCCGATAGAATAGTCTATCGGAAAACTCTGGGTCTCAATAGTGCAGTGACCTTAAAGAGAAGCACAGCCAAAAAAGCTTTGGCCATACTTCTCTTTTAAAAAGCGGTTTGTGAGCATTGGGTTGGCCAAAACAATATCATGAGCCTGCTGCAGGCAGAATAAAGACTTTCCTCATTCTCCTCTTCCAGTGTGATCAGACTGCAAGGTGAGAGGATGAAGGCATTATGAGCGGGAGTACTGTCCTCCCTGTTTGAGGTAATAAATACCTGTAGGGCACCCTTCACATCTTTGCAGTGCATTAACACGCATTAAGTTGCGTGGTCACATTCCATGTCTTAAGGCAGCCTATTTATTTTGAATGAGTTGCAAAGGCACCAGCAGGGAAAAAATAAACACTATTTTCCTCAACACAACACACCACAGCACATTGTAGTGTGTTACCATGGGTTGCTTTAGTGCGTGGATGTGCTATTCAAAATTCATGGCACTGTAACACATGCAAAATGTGGTATCATGCACAAGTTTTAGTTGCCCCCCATCATTGCCCCTACACTGACCTCTTTGTTGGGTTTGCCCCCCCCCCCCCCCCAACAATTGGCAGCAGATTTGGAGTCCATTTTTGGGCTCTGAGACTGCTGTCTCTCCAGCCCTGGCTCGTGTAGGTCCAGGGCCTGGGCTAAAGTCCCTAGCTGCTGATCCACCCAATAACATTGCAGCTTCCTCCCCTCTCTCTTCTCCCAGGCTGCACTGTCCAATCAAGCATCAGGGAAGAGAAAGATCCAGTATGGCAGCCTCTATGAGCAGGCTGCAAGCATGGAGGAAACCCTACTGGAAAGACCATTGTTTTGGCTAAAAATTAGGTGCGAAAGTAGTACCTACTTTATGTAATCCTATTTCCAAAAATGATCTTAATCTGTTATTTTATGTTCTGCTGCAGGTAATGGAATTTTACTGCCAATCATGTGAAACTGCTATGTGCCAAGACTGTACTGGAGGGGAGCATGCCGAGCACCCCACAGTTCCACTCAAAGACGTGGTGGAACAACATAAGGCAGCGCTGCAGGTTCAGCTGGATGCCGTTAAGAAAAGGTACTGCAAAGAATCTTTCTCCTGTCTTCTAATGTACCAGCATAGCTTGGTTAATGAGCTTTGGGCATCGGTGCTTAAATAACTGCAAATGGCTCAAATCACTAAGTTATAACAATCATTGTTTGCCATGACAGCCAAGGAGAAGAATAGAACACTTCAAGGCAGACTCAGTGTTCACAGTTTGTTGCAGTGTCTTAAATCTTAAAAATAAAAATGTATCTTCAACTTCTTAAGCACCCCTGACAGTGTTGGGCCTTGTTTACAAGGGTGGCAGCGGATTGAGGTTTGTTTTCAAGAGGAACCTATCACTTTTCCCTGAATGGTAAAACGATACATTACCTTTTGAAGGGTCAAAGGGAAACTTGGGATGCAGAGATAGGGCCATGCTCAAATCTTACAGGAAATATTTTTAAGCTACCTGAACCTCATGCAACTTCTACTGAAATCGGAACTACACTGCATCTGAGCTTCACAAACCAAAAACTCTATTTCCTTAATTGTAAACATTCAAAGCATATTCACACATCCATCTATTTCTCCACGGTTTATTTTGCTGAGAAATCACTTTGAAAAACACCCCCTAGCATTTCTGTTCGTGGCCATCTTGAGTAAGGGCAGATGATTAATGTAGCATTTACTTCTTTGAATCCATCTGCCCTGGCAGTACGGCGCTCGCACCCACACCCCCACAGCGCCCTTGGCGATCGGATTCGTTACAGAACCGATCAGTCTTCAGGTCCAGGCCAATGATTTCTGGCCTGGACCTGCTGATCGGTCCTGGCGAATGAAAATGCTTCCTCTGCCTGTAAATGTAAACACAGGCAGAGGAAGTGATGTCGCCTCCCTTTCTGGAATTATTTTCGGTTCCAGAGCCCAGAGAGAGGACATCTAACAGTGAGTTGCACCGACACAGTGTACATAGGCACACTTTTCACCCCCCAGTTAACCCCTTCACTCCCTGTCACTGTGTAACCAAGTGCAGTTTTCAGATTTTTTACTGATCACTGTACTAGTGTCATTTGTGACACTAATCAGCGTTAGGGCAGTTTAGTAGTAGGCCCAAGTAGGTTTAGGGTACCCCCTAATAAAAGTTTAACCCCTTGATCGCCCCTCAGTTAACCCTTTCACCCCCTGTCACCAGTGTCATTAATATAGTGTACAGATCTCTTTTCTGATCACTGTATTTAGTGTCACGGGTGATGCTAGTTAGCCAGTTAGCTAGTTACTGTCACCGTTAGGTTATTATAGTGTTAGGGTACCCGCCATATATTGCTGAATAAAGGTTTAACCCCCTGATCGCCCCCCAGTACAGGTTTTAGCATCAGGGTCAGCATCAGCCCCAGGCAGCATCAGATTAGTGCCAGTAGCGCTAACACCCACGCACGCACCATACGCCACCCTTACTAGTAAAGTGTTTGAATGGATCAATATATAATTGTTCTGATCAGATCTATACCAGCGTCCCCAGTAGTTTAGGGTTCCCAAAAACGCAGCGTTAGCGGGATCAGCCCAGATACCTGCTAGCACCTGCGTTTAGCCCCTCCACCCATCCCACCCAAGTGCAGTATCAATCGATCACTGTCGCTTACAAAACACAAGACGCATAACTGCAGCGTTTGCAGAGTCAGGCCTGATCCCTGCGAACGCTAACTGTTTTTTGGTAGCGATTGAAGCAGGCTTTGACAACCAGGTGCTCTTTTTGCCTGTGAGTTGCACTAGTTGTACCTGTAAATTTAGAGGCCACGATGTCCAATCTGAGGTACAGTAGTATAGAGGCCTACACGTTTCTGTGCATGACAGATGAAAGTGAAGAGGACGTCACCCATCTGTCAGTTTCAGGCTCCGAATACTATGCACTAGACAGCAGCAGCACCCTGACAGATAGCTCTGATGATGGAGTAGTGGTCCCTGCTAAGGTCAGGCGTACCTGACCCCGTTGTTCTTCTGTTGTTGAGGTGCAAGAACCGCAGGGCTCTCGTATGGAGCAGAGAGCCAGTACTAGTGCCACTCATACTGGGGAACTGGCAAGCACCAGCAGCCTAGTACATCCTGGTTGTACATCCAGCACTGCAGTAACACGTGGTGAATCCCATAAGTGCAGTTCAAGCTGGTGCTGTAGATAGCACAAGTAGTGTCCTGCAGCCACCAAGAAGACAAACACAGGCCCGTCAAGCCCATAGTGCCCTTCCCGCTGCATTTGCCAATCCTAATTGGGAGCCCACCACTTCCGCAGCGCCCATTCTTCCCCATTCACTGGCCAACCCGGAATTCAGGTGGAAACAGGTGATTTTACGTCACTTGATTTTTTATTTGCTGTTTTTTCACGGAAGATCTCTATAGATCTATTGTGGACCAAAGCAATTTGTATGCTGGTCAATTCATCACCGCTAATCCCCAGTTGACCCTTGCCAGAGAATTGAAAAAAAAAAAGTCAGTTGCAATCATATTGGTCCACTGACCCATTCACCATATGCCCGTGTTCTCTGCCTCCATGGCCAGGACGCAATACGAGCAGATCTTGCAGTTCATGCATTTTAATGACAATGAACTCTGTAGTCCTCGGGTTGACCCTGAATTTGGTCGGCTCCACAAAATTGGGCCCCTCGTAAAGCACTTCAACCAACAGTTTGCAGCCTTGTTTACTCCCGATTAAGTTGTCTGCATTAATGAGTCCATGATTAAATTTTCTGGCCGTTTGTCAATCAAACAGTATCTTCCCAGCAAGCGTGCCAGATATGAGGTCAAGTTGTATAAGCTCTGTGACAGGGCAACAGGCTATACATATAGTTTTATGGTTTATGAGGGAAAAGATAGTCATGTGGAGCCCGAGAAGTGCCAAAACGTCATAGGGAGCGCTGGTAAGATTGTGTGGGACTTGGTGTCGTCCTTATTCGGAAAGGGGTACCACTTGTACTTGGACAATTATTACACGAGCGTGCCAGTTTTACACGAGTGGGGGAGAGAGCCTGCTTGAAGTGTAATAATTTGCTCGCAGTTAAGTGGAGGGATAATCAGAATGTTTTCGTTCTGTCCTCCCTTCACGCAGATACGACTGTCCAAATTCAAACGGCGACTGGTGTTGTGGAGAAACCCCTCTGTGTCCACGAAAACAACATAAATATGGGAGGGGTGGACCTCAATGACCAGTTGTTGGCACCGTACCTAATTGCCCACAAGGCCAGACGCTGGTACAAAAAAGTGTCTGTATACCTATTTCAATTGGCTCGGCTGAACGCTTATGTGCTTTACAAAACATCAGGACGAACTGGTTCTTTCCTTTAAATTCCAGGAAGAGATCATCACAGCCCTTCTGTTTCCAGATGGTGCTGTGGCCCAACTTCCCAATGCAAATGCAGTTAGCTGGCTCCATGGGAGACACTTCCCAGAAGTCCTCCGTGGTACCCCAGGCCAAAGAACACCCCAAAAAAGATGTGTCTGTAGGAAATGCGGATATGACAACCACTTTTATTGTCCCTCCTGTCCTAACCAACCTGGTCTCTGCATTTGTGAATGTTTCCAAAGCTTCCACACATTAGTGGAGTATTAGCGTAGGGTAAAGCACTGCACAGTCATAGGGCACACTTTCACAGGGTCTCCAAAGATACCATCGCATTTTTAGAGACCCAAACCTGGAACCTTTACAGTTACAAATAAAAGTGAAAAAAAATAAAAAAAATAAAATAAAGCCAAAAATATTTGTTGTTTTGTTCTTCTTTTCTCTATTCTCTCTCTCTCTGTCTCTCTGTCTCTGTCTCTGTCTCTCTCTCTCTCTCTCTCTCTCTCTCTCTCTCTCTCTCTCTCTCTTTCTCTCTCTCGCTCTGTTTCACTGTATTTTATAACTGCAATGTTTTAATTTTACTATGTTTTATCATGTTTACTTTGCAGGTATGTAATTCTTTTATACTTTACTGTTTACTGTGTTTTATTGTTAACCATTATTTTCTTTGTAGGTAAGGCATTCAGCTGCAGCACAGATTTATTTATCTTGACAGCAACAGCGTTTGCTCCCACGATACTTAAAGCCATGACTCAAGCTCTGTCGGAGGTGATTTCACCGCCACAGTTAAAAAAAAGAGCATATATGCCGAAACATGGGGGCAGGGGCAATTTGCTCCTAACATTGGGGCGGATTGCCCCCATGCTTCGGCATATATTTTTTAGGCACAGATTGCAATAAAAAAATTAATTTTTTATTGAGTTAATATTTTATTGTTACCATTGTTTGCTTTTCAGGTACGCCAGTCAGCTGTAGAAAGGATTTATCTTTACCGCAACAGGGTTTGCTCTCACGATACGTAAATCAGCGACTCCAACGCTGTAGGAGGTGATTTCACCACCACAATTAAAAAAAAAAAAAAAAAAACTGTGCATGTATGCCCATCATTAGAAGTGGGTGGATGCAGGGCAGTATTCTAATGGTGGCATACCCACCGATCAATCCTTTTTTTTTTTTTTTTTCGTTCAGCCCACAGGCTGCATGCAAAAAAAGAACATTTACAATATATGCCAACAAGAACCAGCAACGTACTGGTAAGTTGCTGGACTTTGAGTGGTTATACCAGAATGATTGATTAGATATCATCTTGGTATTATTCTTTTCAGCCAGCCGGCTTTCATGTAAAAGCAATCCTAGTGGCTAATAAGCCGCTAGACTGCTTTTACAAGCAGTGGGAGGGAACGCCCCCCCCCCGCCATCTTCCAATGGTTTTCTCGGGCTCTCCTGTCCCACCGGGGAACCTGATAATGCAGCTGTTGGTTCCGCCAGCTGACCATAGAGCTGATCGAAGACCAGACTGGCTCCAATCATCTCTATGGCCTAAGAAACCATAAAATGCGAGCATTAAATGACTTTGGTTTTCGCTGGATATAAACTGTGCCATTGGGAAAGCATCTTATCACATCGATCTTGGTGTGGTCAGATGCTTTGAGGGCAGAGGAGAGAGCTAGAGTCTAATAGACCTTCTTTTTTTTTTTTTTTTTTTTAAAGTACCTGTTACTACCTATTGCTCTCATAGGGCATATTTACATTCTCTGCGATAAAAATGCTAAAAAAATAAAAAAGGGAAAGTATAAAAAACAAAACAAAAACAGCAATATATATAATAAAAAAAAGAGAGAAAAGGAGCACCCCTGTCCTTCCGTGCTCACGCGCAAAGGCGAACGCAAGTGTCGGTCTCATGTCATATGTAAACGGCAATTGCACCATGCATGTGAGGTATCACCGCGAACATCAGATTGAGGGCAGTCATTTTAGCAGTGGTAACCTGTAAAGGCTTTTAAAAATATATGTCGTTTGTCGCTGCTGCACGGTTGTGCGCAATTTTATAGCATGTTGTGTTTGGTATCTATGTACTCAGCATAAGATCATCTTTTATATTTTACCAAACATTTGGGCAATATAGTGTGTTTTTAGTGCATTAAAATTCAAAAAAGTGTTTTTCTTTTTCCAAAATAATTGTGTTTAAAAAAATCACTGCGCAAATACTGTGTAAAAAAAAAAAAAAATGCAACACCCACCATTTTAATCTGTAGAGCCTTTGCTTTAAAAAAAATATATAATGTTTGGAGGTTCAAAGTAACATTCTAGCAATACACCATTTGGGAAATTGGACACCCCAAGGTATTTGCTAAGAGGCATGGTGAGTATTTTGCAGCTCTCATTTGTTTTGGAAAATGAAGAAAGAAAAGGAAAATTTTTTTTTTTTTTTTTTTTAATTTTCAAAACTTTGTGACAAAAAGTGAGATCTGCAAAATACTCGCCATACCTCTCAACAAATAGCTTGGGGTGTCTACTTTCCAAAATGGGGTCATTTTGGGGGGGGGGGTTTGTGCTATCTTGGCATTTCATGGACTCCGAAACTGTGATGGGTCGTGAGGCATGAAATCAAAAATTTACGCCCTTACAAATCCTGAAGGCGGTGATTTGTTTTCGGGGTCCTGTACGCAGCTAGACTGCCAAAAAGTCCCACACGTGTGGTATCCCCGTCATTTGTATTGTATTTTGTATTTGGGGTGTAATTTCACATATGCCCATGGCATGTTTGAGCAATATATAATTTTAGTGACCACTTCATGTTTTGTTTTTTGGTCATTTTTCTATCACTTGTGACAAAAAAACGATCACATTCAATGTACTCAACAAGCCTCTAAGCAAATTCCTTGGGGTGTCTACTTTCCAAAATGTGGTCATGGGAGGGGGGGAGTTGTACTGCCCTGACATTTTAGCACCTCAAGAAATGAGATAGGCAGTCATAAACAAAAAGCTGTGTGAATTCCAAAAAATGTACCCTAGTTTGTAGACGCTATAACTTTTGCGCAGACCAATAAATATACGCTTATTGAATTTTATTTTACCCGAATTATGTGGCTGAATGCTTTTTGGCCTAAATGTATGACTAAAATTAGGTTTATTGTATTTTTTTTATAACAAAAAGTAGAAAATATCTTTTTTTGTTTTTTTTTTTTCGGTCTTTTTTCATTTATATTGCAAAAAATAAAAACCACAGAGGTGATCAAATACCACCAAAAGAAATCTCTATTTGTGGGATAAAAAGGATGCAAATTTTGTTTGGGTACAGCATTGAATGACCGCGCAATTAACAGTTAAAGCAGCGCAGTGCCAATTTGTAAAAAGCGATCTGGTCAGGAAGGGGATAAAACCTTCCGGGGCTGAAGTGGTTAAAGATTAGGACTAGTCAGTTTTGATGCTTAAGAGAGTGAAGTTTTGCTTTTAAATTATTATTTTTAAAGGGTACTCTGCATTGTCCAGATGTGTGAGAGGTTTACTTTTAGAGTGTTTTGGTTTTAAAAAGGTTTCATTTTTGCTTCATTTTTATGTCCTGCTTATTTTTCACATCGTATGTTTCTAAAAAATTTATGTAACATGTTTAGGTTACCAGAAATAGACTCAGCCCTTCAGGTCGTGTCCGAAATCATCAATCAGCTAGCTACACAAAAGTCAAGCATTGTAGATGAAATCCATTCCACCTTTGAGGACTTACAGAAAACACTAAATGTACGGAAGAGTGTCTTACTCATGGAACTAGAAGTGAACTATGGACTAAAACATAAAGTGAGTGTTTACTTATTCCTGATTGGGAAAGGCATGCTGCTTAGTATACTTTTACCATAAAGGAGGGGCAAGCTTTGGTTACTGGTTTACAAAAACATTGCCCTATCGATTTTCATTGGAGTACTTATCTTGTATCGTCCAATCATTCGGTCTTTAACTGTTGCTTAGGTTTTATTGGTTTATGTTGATTTGCTGAGTAATCGGTGCAATCTGTACTTTCCCCACAGGTCCTCCAGGCACAGCTAGACACACTAATTGAGGGACAGGAAAGTATAAAAAGTTGTAGCACTTTTACAGCACAAGCACTCAACCATGGAACAGAAACAGAAGTCTTGCTAGTGAAAAAGCAAATGAGCGACAAGCTGAATGAATTGGCCGAACAGGACTTTCCATTACAGCCTCATGAAAATGACCAGTTGGACTTTATAGTTGAAACTGAAGGACTAAAAAAATCAATACACAACCTTGGAACAATACTTACTACAAATGCTGTGGCTTCTGAGACAGTGGCCACGGGTGAAGGATTACGACAGAGTGTGGTTGGTCAGCCTATGTCTGTTACAATTACCACAAAGGACAAAGACGGGGAACTCTGTAAAACTGGCAGTGCCTACATTTCGGCTGAGCTGTGCACCCCCGATGGGAGCGTTACAGATGGGGAAATATTAGACAATAAGAATGGCACCTATGAGTATTTGTATACAATTCCAAAAGAGGGTGATTTTACTCTTTCTTTGAGACTGTATGAACAACATATTAAAGGAAGTCCTTTTAGGCTGAAAGTAGTAAAGTCTGCAGATGTGTCGCCTACAACAGAAGGTGTAAAAAGGAGGGTGAAATCTCCAGGCAGTGGACACGTCAAACAGAAAGCTGTGAAGAGGCCAGCAAGTATGTATAGCACGGGCAAAAGGAAAGAAAATCCAATAGAAGATGACTTGATTTTCCGAGTTGGTAAGTTGAGTTTGTCCTACAATTTCCAGCCCCCCCCCGTTTGCTTCATAGTTCCCCATCTTTACATCACAGCCCCCCCTTTAGATTAGGGCCTCCTTTCACATAAAAGTCCCTCCTTTTACAATATAGTTACCGCTTTACATTATAGCTTCTCCTTCACATCACAGCCCCCCTTTTATCTTCTACTTTTTTTTATATCACTTCCCCCCGCTTTACATCACAGTCTCAGCCACATCAACACATCAAAGTCCCCCCTTGTACAGTACAGCCCCCATTTTATATTATAGTACTCCCCTTTACATCACAGCACCCCTGTTACATCTCAGTGCCTCACTTTACATAGCGGTTCACTGCCCGTCTTAACAGCACAGCTCCCCTTCTTTTACATCAGTATGCTTATCCCTCCCCTTCCTATCCTACCTTTCCTAGCAGAGAGCGGGAGGTGCTATTGGTCTGGATGGTTAGCAGAAGCTTCCTAATTCCTCCTGTTAACAAGTGGATGATTGCTGCTAGGACCGCCCCACATCATAGCAACCAACTGGCCGCTTTGTTAACTTGAGAAAGTTGAGCAGCTCACTTTCCATGCAGACCAATCGCACCTCTCACTCTCTGCACTGCTGTGAAGATTGCAGTAGCGAGAGGAACAGAGGACACACAGGCAGCTACATGGTGCAGCCGTGGTGGTTAGGATAAGATTGTCAGTCGGTCCGAATCTGGACCGCGGTCTGCCATTTAGTGATGACTGTCCTAAATAAATTATCTTTTACAATTTCTTCTAGGTTTATCAGGTATTAAATGTTAAAGTGGTTGTAAACCACACCACTTTTACCTACAGGTAAGCCTATAATGAGGCTCGGTTTAGGAGATATTTACCAGACACAAAAATGCAGCGCTCTTTAAACATCTAACACATTTTTTGTTAATATTGTCACACAGAGCTCCAATCTAATTGTTTAGACAACAAATGTCTCACTCACGCAAAGCGCCTTTGCGTGACATTAGTTTTAGACGCTTCTGAGATCATTTCAAATGAATTGACAGGCGCATTAAACCTGCGTTGAACCTGGTTCAAGCTGCTTTTACATTTCTATTTGTTTGAGGAAAGAAGCAGTTCTGAAGTGAGCAAAGCCCAGCAGACACTGGCCCTAATTTTGCTCTGTTACAGACACTGGGTGCTCAGCTTGACATTGAAAAAGCCTGAAATCTAAATGTTTCATTGACCATACCAGCAGTTTTTTGCATTAATCAATACCTTCACACATCCCTGTATTTTGGATGGACAGAGGTGTTTCAGTGAAAATGCTTGTAGTAGTTTATTAATCCAAATGTGATTTCTTTGTGTTAAACATATATCATATAGTATTTATAAAAACAATCTGAGATCACAGCCTCCTATGTCCTGAAATTCGGTTTGAAGCCCGTGTTGATATGCAGAGCTGTTGCCAAGGCTGGGCCATAGGATAGACAGAAGAGTTGGCTGCCTTGGGCGCTTCAGCAGGAGAGGTATGCAAAAATGGTAGAACATGTAACCTGTTCTGCTGAAGTAGTTCACAGCTCATAGAGAGGGGCCTTTTTGAGTAAATAGATGCCAAAACTGTAAAATTGGGTCTGGATGTAAAGGTTTTATTTACTATCAACATGTCTTAGGTACTTCATCTATTACCTCCTCCTGATTGTTGATAATTCACATTTTTTTCTTTTAGGTACAAAAGGAAGAAACAAGGGAGAATTTACCAATCTCCAAGGTGTAGCTGCATCAACTAATGGAAAAATCTTGATTGCTGATAGCAACAACCAATGTGTCCAGGTACTGTAAAGAATAATATCAGGGCTAAGTTGATATGTTATGTTGTAAAATGAGTGCTACTGCTGAAGTGTTGCCTGCACAAAGCTGTAACCATTTTTTTTATTAAAGATAAAGGAGAAGTACAGCCAAAGCTCATTTGGCTGTACTTCTCTTATGGATCACAAGAGTGCAGTGCGTACTGCACTCTTGTGAACCATTTTCAGCAGACAGCGGGCTCAAGCCCGCTGTTGGCTGATGTCACAGAGCCGGTTCAGACTCGGGCAAGACCATGACCATGAAGTCGGGATCTGCCCACATGCATGGGCAACCGGCTCAGCTTCTCAGTGAGCTACTGAGAGCCTGAGCTGGCCGCTCCTGCCCCCTCCACAGCCCAACCCTCCAGTGAGTGAGGAGGGGGCAGAGCAGTGAGCTGCTGACTGGCAGTCACCAGTTCTCTGCTCAGGGAGCTGTGAGAACTGAGCAATCGGTCGTGTTTGATAGCTTGTTTCTCAGTCTTAGAGCCGGTGTCTTGCCGAAAAAGTTCCCCCCGGTGGATAAGGACCCCCCTGTACTGCGCTTTCACAGTACGAAGGTTGCCGAAAAAGTTCCCCCGGCGGAGAGCCACCGAAAATAGCCGAACACACACAGCTGAGAGTCAGCTGTACACCGCGCCTGCGAATGAACACAAGGCGCCTGTGCAATGAACACCACATTCTAACAGACGCTCCCGATGCTACCAGACAATGCCGCACGCTCCTGATGCTCGAGCAAACAGCTCTGCCCTTTAATTTAATATTCAACCTTTTCTGTAGCATCCGCCCCTTACCACCATATGACAGTAATACACCTGCCCCTTGCAGAGTAGCACGAGCATCAGGAGTGTGCGGCAGCGTTGGGCACAATGTCCTGCTCATTGCGCAGGCGCCGTCTACAGCTGACTCCCAGCTGTTCAGCTTCGGAGATTTTCGGCGGCTCCCTTGTTGTCTGTACTGCGCAAGCGCTGGCGCAGTACGGGGGGGGGGTCATTATCCGCCAAGGGGAACTTTCTCGGCAGAACACCGGCAGGGGACAGATGCAGCATCGGACCAATGCTGCATCCACCTAGGTAATTATTATTCTACAATAAAAAGAAAGTCCATACTTCTCTTTTTATTCCCCTTTTTTTTATTGTTTTTCCCATCATAGGACAAAGACATACAAATTCAGATATGTAAATAATTGACATATTATTAATAATAAATGGTATAATGTATACAAGATATCTAACAAAGATAAAATACTCATTAATATGACCGAAGATGAGAAAAATCGCTATTAATTATAGGGGACATAACGATTGTCAAAGAGACCAATGCAAATTTAAAAAAAAACAATTGAGCTAATATCTTGTTTGGGTGAAATTTGTAAGAAGATCATTATACAAAACTAAGGTTTCTTCAGATGATCATGGAGCAAGCTAGGACCGTTTTTAAAGCGACTCCAACCAGAGCTAAATGCTGCCCCCTTTCTTTTAACAATCCATTGCACTTTTTTTTTAACATAAAGTTTTTTATTTAATAAAAGCAAATACAAAAGAAAAAAAAATACAGTTGATACATTGTGCAGTGGTTACATTACAGGGTGTACAGATGTTTAACAGCAGATGTCACAAAGCAAGACTTATAGAACATATATAAGCAGCAGGAGTAGGTCAGTAGGAGCAAGAAAGGGGGGGGGGGGTGGGGAGGGGTGGGGAGGGGTGTACATGAATTGAGACCGCTGCGGCCACATCCCTTCTAAAACCTCCTCATCGTTTCCCTAATGTTGGACCTGTGACCTCAGGTTCTTGCACCATATATCTATATACAACAAGGCATAGGGGAGGCTCCCTTGGTTCACATTTGATCCATCGTAGGGATCAGCAAATTAAAGATATATTATACAGTTCAGAGTCAATATGCCCACTGCGCACTGAGAGGAGTCTCACATCTGCGTGCCATCTCTCTATTCTAGGTCTATATGTTCCGCGCCTATCCAAGGATCCCAGATTTTCCCAAATTTTTTTGGGCAGTTCCGACCTAGATAAGTTAGCTTATATACCGGTAGTGCCTTATTGATGAGGTTTTTCCAAAAGCCAAGTGATGGGGGGGCAGATCCCTTCCAGTGCATCAAGAGCGCCTTTCTGGCGTAGAAGGCTGCGTAGAACACGAAGAGTTTTTTTAGCTCGGGAAGCATCCAGTGTGTCAACTATTCCTAGTAGTAAGGGTAGCGGGTCGCAGGGAACCTTTAATTTACCAACTCGATTGATCGTATTAACCACTCCCCTCCAGAACGTCTGTATATAGCGGCAAGACCAAACCACATGGAAGAAGGAGCCTTCCTCCGCTGCACATAGTACAGACTGGATTATTCGTGGTGCATATATTTGGCTAAACGCTGAGGGGAGAAGTAGGCTCTGTGCAAGAATTTTAGCTGGACAAATCTGTCTCTGGCAGAAATCATCAGGGGCAAGTATTGCTGGATACCCTCCTCCCAGTCGTCATCAGTCATTGAAGGAATGTCCCCCTGCCAGACCGAAAACAGCTGCGAGACTTTAGACGTGTCCATACCCGCCAGGGTCGTGTATATATTAGATAGGACCTTTCCCCCACCCTCCTCGCCCAGCAATCGCTCAAGCCCAGTAGTCATGAGTGTCGGGGGTGTGAGAAACTGGGAGTGGTACGCATGTCTGAGCTGTAGGTATCTGAAGAACATGTTGTTGGGTAGTCCTTTTTGTTGTTTTAGGGTATCAAAGGGAAGTAGACCGCCCCGCGACACTATGTCCGCCACGGTGGTTATTCCGTAGCGGGCCCACAGCACTGGGTCCGGGATGGTCTGGAAGTGCGGTAGTCCCGGATTCCCCCATAGAGGTGTACGGGGGGACCAACTGTCCGCCCCTCTAGTTTTTCCCCTGACCATTTCCCAAACCTTTAGGGTAGTTTTCATTGAGGTGGTAACCCCGGGGTTAGATCTGGGCCCCCTGTGTATCAAATTTCTTAGTTCTGAGTATGAACCCAGCAAAGCCGCCTCCAAAGTGGAAGCAGGATTCGCTGGTTCCTCCGACAGCCACCAACGGAGGGTAACCAACACCGCCGCCCAATAGTACTTCTGGAAGCACGGTAAAGCAAGTCCCCCTAGTGTCAGAGGGAGTTGTAGGGTAAATTTGGAGATTCTGGGTATGCTACCGTTCCATATAAACGCAGTGATCACGGTGTCAATTTTTTTAAAGAAAGTGTTCGGTATGTGTACAGGTGTCTGTCTAAAGACATAAAGAAATTTCGGCAATATGGACATTTTTATCAAGTTCACCCTGCCTACTGGGGTCAGGGGCAGTGTTTTCCAAATGGTACATTTTTGAGTCAGAGTAGACATTATAGGAGATAGGTTAAGGGGAATAAATTGCGCAAAGTCTCTATGTATTTCTATTCCCAGATACCTAAATTGAGAGACCCTTCTGAGGGGAGTATTTACAGGTATCGAATCTTCCTCCGGATGTAACGCAAAAATTACCGATTTGTCCCAGTTAACACAGACGCCAGAGAACCCACCAAAGATATTAATAAGTGACAGAGCAGCACTCAGGGAATCCCTGGTGTTTCTGAGATATAACAGGGTGTCATCCGCGTATAGGGATATCTTTTCAAGTACCGTGCCAATCAAAATACCGGTAACTGAAGGGGAGGATCGAAGGAGGATTGCCATTGGTTCTATGGCCAGGGCGAACAGGGCAGGGGAAAGTGGGCAGCCCTGCCTGGTACCCCTATGCAGATAGAAGGGTGGCGATACTGTCGTTCCCGTACGAACCCTAGCCCGTGGAGAAGTATAAAGGGTTTGTACCCAAGCTATAAATTTAGGGCCAAGGCCGAACCGACGCAGGACCTCCCATAGATAACACCACTCTACTGAGTCGAATGCTTTCTCAGCATCCAGGGAGGCCACTGCGTCGGACTTCGTCAAATATTCCCCGGCACCCATGACCGTGTATAGTCTACGAAGGTTAATGTCTGTCCCCTTACCTGGCATAAAGCCAGTTTGATCTTCATGAACTATATTATGTATGACTCCATTTAGTCTTTTAGCTAGGATCTTGGCAATTATCTTGGCGTCTGCGTTAAGTAGAGATATGGGGCGGTAGGAGGTGCAAAGCTCAGGGTCTTTACCCGGCTTAGGTATGACCACTATTATTGCCTCTGTCATGGACGGCGGTAGTGTAGAGTCTTTCAGGGTCCCCATAATCATCTCGTGCACTTTAGGTATCATTTGCTCCCCATGCTGTTTGTAAAATTCAGGAGGGAGGCCATCCGAGCCCGGAGTCTTCCCTACCTGAAGTTCACCTATGGCCTGTTTCACCTCCTCCAAGGAGATGGGTGCATCTAAGCTATCTCTGGTCTCCTCTGTAAGTGTCGGAAAGGCGAGTTGACTAAGAAAGGAGTCCAGCTCCTCCGCTGAGTAGCCCGCCCTGGAGGAATATAGGGATTTATAGTATGTGGCAAAGCAGGCATTGATTGCAACTGGGTCGGTCACCAAATTCCCATCGTCAGTTTTAATACGGGCTATGGTAGACGTGGGCTGTTGTTCCCTTGCCAACCAGGCCAGCAGGTGTCCTGTCTTCTCTCCCTGCTCAAATATACGCTGTGTCTGTGTCAGCTGTTGTTTTTTAGCCCCGGCTATTCGGAGGAGCATCACCTCACGATGCGCCGCCTGCATATCAGACAAGGTGATTGGGTTCTGTGTCTGGATATATCGGGACTCAAGGTCTTGTGCCCTGTTCTCAGCCTCCTCAATGGAGACCCTGGCGTCACGTCTGGCAAGGGAAATCGCGGTCTGATAGCTTCCCCGAGTATGAGCCTTAAAGGCATCCCATCTAATAGACAGCACCGAGGAGCCAGCATTAGAAGTCCAGAAATCTGCTATAGAGGTATCTATGCTTGTCGCAACACTCTCCTCCGAGATCCAATATCGGGACACTCTCCACAGTCTCTCTGAGGGGGGGGTCTGTGTTTGCAAGGTAAGGAGCATAGGGGAGTGGTCTGATATGCCCCTAGGGAGCATTTTCACCTCTACAACACGGGGGAGCAACCCCCCAGCGATGTAGATCAGGTCTATCCTGGATAGTGTACGATATGAGGCGGACTGGCAAGTAAATGCTCTATCACATGGGTGTTTCCACCTCCACACGTCTACCAATCCATATAAGGAGGCCCACCTGCTAAGGGGAGAATCAGATCCCGTCCCTGGATTCAGTCTATCCACGGACGGGTTCGAAGCCATATTGAAATCCCCAGCTATAACCAGATTATCCGTGGAATATGAAGCAAGTATGGGAGTCAGGGATTTGAGGAGAGCCATAGTAGCCGGGGGAGGCACATATAAACCCATAAGTAGCATCTCAACAGTGTCTATCACAGCGTGTAACAAAACAAATCTGCCCTCCGGATCAGTCCTGACAGCAAGTAGGGTGAAGGACAGGGATTTGTGTATTAATATGCTAACTCCCCTGGCGTAACCTGAGTACATCGAGTGATAGGAGTGCCCTATCCAAGGTTTTCTAAGACCAAGGACCTTCCTGGCTACAAGGTGGGTCTCCTGAAGTATACATACGTGCGGGCTATATTTTTTTAAATACGTCATGACCAGGGTTCTCTTTATTTTATCATTTAATCCCCTAACATTCCACGATATAACTCTCAGTGGCACCATAGCCTTAAAATTGACAGAATTTTAGGATGGGAGTAGTGGCAGGACCGACCCGGAGAGGGGGACACAATCTTCAGTATACATGAGTACATTCGTAACATCTTGGTCAGCAGGCCCCAGGTAAAACCAGGGGTCATAAAAGATAGCCTAAGTAAACCACTGCATATAGTCGTATCAAGCTGAACAAAACCAAAACAAAAAGGGAACCAAAGGAAAAAAACAACAGAAAAGGGGAGCAACCGCAACCCAAAAACCCAACCCCCCTCTCCCCGCACGTCCGTTGGGGAACTCGGAGTGCTTGTATCCCAAACCGATCCCATTATGTTGTAGGAAAGTCTCCTGTGAGAGCAATGGAGAGGCAGGCGGCCTTCCCTCACACAAGCGTTACTACTTCCCACAAGATTGGAGATCTCCGCCCCCACGCCTACAGCTTATCAGCATATAAGTGGAAAAGAAAAGAAAGGAAAAAAAAAAAACATAAAAACACCTAGTATAGACTAGGGGCACAAGCTTGATTGTTTAACCATGTTAACCCTAACAGATATAAGGAGAGTAGTATGTCCCTTTAGCAGTGTCTAGGACCTGCAATTCCCTCAGAGAGGGCACACTCTTGCAAAGTAAATAGCAGTGTTAAAACTTGTCTAACGCATAGTTTGCAGGTCAAGGTTGTTCTTGAAAATAAAAAAACGCCTAGTGTGAGCTAGGGGCACATACTTTATCATTTTACACGTTTACCATCAGCAGATATAAGGAGAACAGTTTATCCCCCTAATAATATCACTAGTGTACAAATCCCTCAACGGAGAGAAACTTCTTCAAATAGATTATAGCAGCCTTTAAACTTGTCAGATGTATGGTTTGTAAGGCAAAGTTAAACTGAAAAACAAAAAAACACCTAGTAAGAACTAGGGGCACACACTTCATCACTGAGCCGGCTCGGCCTTCACAGGTACAGGGAGAACAGTCTATCCCTCTAACAGTGGCGTGAGCGTACAAGTCCCTCAGAGTTGCCTCGTGGTGATCCAGCAGATTCCGGCCCCGTTCATGGATTTCCCCTCCCCCCCACATGCTGGAAGGGCCGTCCGCAAGGTAAAAGCATCGTTCCCTCTCAGCACTACCAGTTGTATGATTTGACCACATAGCAGCCTTGCATTGATGTGATATATAGAAGGTCAACTGTATCCAGGCTGCAAGATATTGTCTTCGGTAGTAGCAGGGAATATGATGTAGGTTGCAGTCACATCCTTCCATCACGTGTGTTCGGGTGGTTGCCATCCGAGTCGTCCGGAGGGGGAAGGTCAGTCATCGGTCAGAGTAATCCCTCACCTTCCGACGTGAGAAAGCATGGGGGGGATAGAGGTTGGGGAGGGGGAACAGGATAGGCCAGTCTGTACCAGTTCAGTTGTGAGGTTTATACGTTACCGGTCACGGGGAAGGCCGTCCAGCCATTGAGAGGCGTCCTCTGGGGAGGTGAAATAGCGGGTAGATTCACCGTCAATAACCCGGAGGCGAGCCGGGAAGAGCATGCTGTACTTAAGCCCTTTTGTGCGAAGCTGCGCTTTAACGTGATCAAAGGTCCTTCTGAGCCGTTGCGTATCGATAGAGAAGTCCGGAAATAACATTAGCTTCGTATTATCAAAGCGCAATTCAGGAACCTTGCGGGCTTCACGTAGTGCCAGGTCCCGGTCTCGGAAGTTCAAAAGCCTAAATATAAACATACGCGGGGGGGATCCCGGGGGGCCTCGCACAGGCGGCATTCGATGGGCTCTCTCTATAGCAAAGTGCGTGGAGAACTGGGCCTGCGGAAGCAGGGTACGGAGCAGTTGTTCAGTGAAGGCCGCGGGATCCTGGCCTTCTGCTCCCTCCGGTAGCCCCACGAGCCGCAAGTTGTTCCGTCGGCTTCTGTTCTCGCTATCTTCCGCCCTAGACTCCAGGGCCTTCACCCTGACCTGCAGGGTGTGAATAGAGGCCCTCTGGTCCCGAATGGAATCCTCCGTCTCACCAACCCTACGTTCAGCCTCTCCCATTCATCCTCTCATCTTCTCCATGTCCCTCCGCAGCAGCCCGAACTCTGTCTGGAGGGTATCGATTTTTGTTGTTAGGGTCGTCTGGCATCCAGTGATCGCCTGCATTAAGGCCTGAAAGCGGTCTTCCTCTGCCGTCGCTGGGTCCGCCATGTTGGCTTGAGATGCCTCGTGCGTGCAATCTATGGCGGGCCGTTGTTGCTGCTGCTGGTCTGATATAGGGGCTTGTTTAGCCTTCCTACCCGGACCCGATTTACCTCTTGTCATGCCCTAAGAGCCTCCAGTATCTGTTAGTCAAATGTAGGATTAATTTTCGGATATTTTAGGCGGGTGGGAGCGGAGCTCCTCTCACACACGTCCTTTCAGGCCGCCAGTTCAGCCACGCCCCCCAATCCATTGCACTTTAGTGGCCAGTAGAGGTTCTGGCATTGGGCTATTGAGCGTTAAAGCAAGGCTTAATCTCAGAAGGGGGTGGATCTCGGGACTGATTTGAGAGACATTCAATCCCAGTATACAGCCATGACCTGCAACTTTGTTTATGCTTTTGTGTTGGCAAGTGTACTGTATGTTCCCTGTGCAATGGTATAAGTTTTCTTCAAGATTGCTTTTTAGGACTCCTGTTTCGGACCACTCATTTGTTTTCTGCAATGATTTATTTCACCCTTTTAGAGCTGCATCTGTTTTATGATCTGAAACACAAGAAAGTGCAGTCTTCCCATGTTTCTGTTTGTATTGCAACATATGACATATGAGCATAGTGCGGAGCTCCATTAGGGACAGCAGGCATACTAGTTTGTTTACATATTGCTCTGTCATAGAACAGCACAGGATGTGGACTCATTTCAAAGTCTGATCTCCCAGAACAATGAGTGGAAATTTCCACTGTATTCTCAGGCTTGCTGACACAGCAGAGGGTAATCAAATTGAAATCTCTCAAATTATTTTATAAAAACACTTACTGTGACCTTTTGGGTTAATGCAAATCTCGTCACTTGTGAAACACTTGTCATATTCATTCTGCCATTGCGGATTTGATGATTTCTGTTTTACTCGCTGAACCTTCAGCAAAGGGCAGCCTGTTGGCTTGAAAACAGGAGGTTATTTTTTGGTGTAAAGCTTTTAACACTGCAAACCAGGTAAATCACTGCTTGTCACTAACCTAAATGTGTCCCTAACACTAAAACTCTGCCCTAAGACTGAGCAGCCAAGCAGAACTTCTGTCTCGGAGGTGACTGCTCTGGATAGCAGATGTATATAAGGGCTATTAGTAAATTTACTCATTAGATAGCAGTATATATAGGTGTCAGGGGGGCAGAATAAAGTCATTAATTCCGGCTTAACCTAAAGTCATTAGGAGCGGCTTAACCTATACACAAATGCTTAATCCTTTTCGCTACTTAACCCCTAAAGTGAGCTAAGGACTTTTATCCCCCCAAAGCCACAACATTTACCCCCTAAACACTAACTATAACTTTAATTGTAACAGTTATGCTAAACCCTGCAATAGTAAATAAATCCCCAATACTGGAACTACTTGTTGCGGCACCTGGTTCTCCCACTGCCTGAACAGAATCTTCTAGTGGTGAGAGCTGCTGTTGTAGCCAATGTTTAGGGGTCATTTACATAGCACAGCATTTTTCTATGCAGAATCTTGCTGACAGTAGCTCCCAGCAAGATCCTGCATATTTGTGCTCATGTAATATTTGAGCAATGTTTACAGCATTAATGGTCTTTATTGGCCATCACTGCTGGTCAGCTAGTTGCTAAGACTATGGTGTTTTTTATCACCTATATCCTAGCAACCAAGGACATTAGTTCTGCTACCAATAGCAATACACAGCCAGTCCATTCCCCCTTCAAATCCACTCCTGGCGGCTCCTTGGAGGGGCCATTTCTACCTGTGCATAATTTGATTAGCTTGGCTGATCAAATTTTGCTTAGGCAGAAATTGCTCCGAACATCGGCTATCAGAGCGGACCTGATGGGAACAGCAGCACACTAAGGCCCCTTTCACATGTCATTCAGTTCAGTTTGTCATCAGTTTTTCAGTCCGTAACCACTTGAGTCCCAGAGCCATTTTTCATGCAAAAACGGACTGTTTTTCCGTTTTTATATCCATTTTTTTGTCCAATCGTTAATTTTTTTAACAAAAGAATAATAGGGCTTTGATTCCGTCCAAAAAAAAAATGTTGACGGATGCGGAGATAAATGATCATCCGTTTACATCTGTTTTTCAATAGAGATGCATTGTAGTCAGTTTTTTATCTGTCCAGGAATGGATGAAAAACACAAATGGTCTGCATGTGTGAAAGGGGCCTTAAACTATACCATCTCTGCCTCCCTCACGTGTCTCATCAGGTTTGCTCTGGCTGGTGGGAGGAGACACTGCTGTATGTGTAGCATTTGATTGACTGAGCCATCAGGGCAGGCTTGATGCCCATATGCCATACATATGAGAAGCTCCCCCCCTCACCATACCCAATGAGTTAAAGACTTGTTCATTTTGCTGATGGTAAAAGCAAAATGGGAGCCTGAGCCACTGTACTTTGGTTTACATAGTCACATAGTAGGTGAGGTTAAAGATACAAGTCTATCAAGTCCAACCTATGTGTGTGATTATATATCAGTATTGCATTGTATACCCCTCTATGTTGCGGTTGTTCAGGTGTTTTATGCCTACTGTGGGGTCACCAGTACGGTATTTGTAAATTGAAATTATATCCCCTCTCAAGTGTCTCTTCTCCAGAGAGAGAATAAGTTCAGTGCTCTTAACCTTTCTTCATAACTAATATCCTCCAGACCCTTTATTGGCTTTATTGCCCTTTTTTGTACTCGTTCCATTTCCAGTACATCCTTCCTGAGGACTGGTGCCCAGAACTGGACAGCATACTCCAGGTGCAGCCGGACCAGAGTCTTGTAGAGTGGGAGAATTATCACTTTATCCCTGGAGTTAATACCTTTTTTTAATGCATGCCAATATTATGTTTGCTTTTTTTAGCAGCAGCTTGGCATTGCATGCTATTGCTGAGCCTATCATCTACTAGGACCCCCAGGTCCTTTTCCATCCTACATTCCCCCAGAGGTTCTTCCCCTAGTGCAGTGATGGCGAACCTTGGCACCCCAGATGTTTTGGAACTACGTTTCCCATGATGCTCATGCACTCTGCAGTGTAGTTGAACCCCATGGGAAATGTAGTTCCAAAACATCTGGGGTGCCAAGGTTCGCCATCACTGCCCTAGTGTATAGATTGCATTCCTTTTTTTTGCCACCCAAATGCACTATTTTACATTTTTCTACATTAAACCTCATTTGCCATGTAGTTGCCCACCCCATTAATTTGTTCAGATCTTCTTGCAAGGTTTCCACATCCTGCGGAGAAGTTATTGCCCTGCTTAGCTTAGTATCGTCCGCAAATACAGAGATTAAACTGTTTACCCCATCCTCCAGGACATTTATGAACAAATTAAGTAGGATTGGTCCCAGCACAGAACCCTGTGGGACCCCACTACCCACCCCTGACCATTACGAGTATTCCCCATTTATCACCACCCTCTGAACTCGCCTTTGTAGCCAGTTTTCAATCCATGTACTCATCCTATGGTCCATGCCAACGGACCTTATTTTGTACAGTAAACGTTTATGGGGAACCGTGTCAAATGATTTTGCAAAATCCAGATACACCACGTCTACGGGCCTTCCTTTATCTAGATGGCAGCTCACCTCCTCATAGAACGTTAATAAATTGGTTTGGCAAGAATGATTCTTCATGAATCCATGCTGATTACTGTTAATGATACCGTGTTCATTACTAAAATCTTGTATTAGTCCCTTATCATCATCTCCAAGAGCTTGCATACTATTGATGTTAGGCTAATTAGTCTGTAATTCCCAGAGGTGTATTTTGGGCCCTTTTTAAATATTGGTGCTACATTGGCTTTTCTCCAATCCGCTGGTACCATTCCAGTCAGTAGACTGTCAGTAAAACTTAGGAACAATGGTCTGGCATTACTTGACTGAGTTCCCTAAGTACCCTCGGGTGAAAGCCGTCCGGTCTTGGTGATTTATTAATGTTATGTTTCCCAAGTCTAATTCTAATTCTGTCCTCTGTTAGCCATGAGGAGCTTCCTCTTTCGAGCTATGTCTTTCGTGTTCTATCTTCCTTATTGCACCCTTACATTTCTTTTTGCATTCTTTATAAAGTCTGAATGCTGATGATGATCTCTCAACCTTGTATTTTTTGAAGGCCTTCTCTTTTGCTTTTATATGCATTTTTACATTGGAGTTAAGCCATCCAGGACTTTTGTTCGCTCTTATTAATGTATTACCCAATGGGATGCACTGGCTAATGCCCTTATTTAATATGCTCTTAAAGCGAACCCATCTCTCCTCCGAGTTCTTTGTTCCTAAGATTTTATGCCTTTTAGCAAGGTTCGTAGTTTAGGGAAGTTGACTCTTTTGAAATTCAGTGTTTTTGTATTTCCCTTATGTTTCCTATTTTTGTGTGATTTCTACTGAAGCCAATTAACCTATGATTGCTGATTCCTAAATTGCCCCGTATTTCAGCATCCATGATCAGGTCTGTATTGTTGGTAATCAGTAGATCTAGTAATGCTTTATTTCTAGTTGGTGCGTCTACCATCTGACCAATGAAATTGTCCTGCAAGACATTTAGGAACTGGCGAGCCTTAGACGAATGTGTGGTTCCCTCCGCCCAGTCTGTCAGGATAATTAAACTCCCCCATTATAACACTTCCCATCCTTGCTGCTAATTTAAATTGTGATAGGAGGTCCGTCTCCCCCTCCTCCCTCAGATTAGGGGGCCTATAACATACTCCCAGTATTATTTTCCCCTTAGCTTCATCCCTTTGGAGCTCTACCCATAAGGATTCCACCTCCTCCTTAGCTCCCTTAGTGATGTCATCTCTCACATTCATTTGTACATTATTCTTGATATATAGACAAACCCCTCCACCTTTTTTACCCTCTCTATTACTGCGATAAAGGGTATACCCTTGAATGGCTTCCAGCCAATCATGAGAGCTGTTGAACCAGGTCTCTGAGATTCCCACAAAATCCAAATCCTCCTCGTACAACAGTATCTCTAGTTCACCCATCTTGTTCGTTAGGCTCCTGGCATTGGTGAACATGCCACGTAGCTTAGACTGGTCGCATACTATCCTCTTATTGAGTGTTCTGAGATTGCAACTAGGACTTGTTACTATACTTACCTTGGGTTTAGTCAACCTATCACTAATGCCCCCAATACTACCCTCTGGACTATGTTCCGCGCTGACTATCTCTACCTCTGAAGCCCCCACCCCCCCACCCCCCATCTAGTCTGGCCATCTTTACTCCCAGCAGATTTGCACCTTCCTTATTTAGGTGCAGTCCGTCCTTTCTATAGTACTAATGACCCACTGAGAAGTCGGCCCAGTCCTCCAGGAACCCAAACCCCTCCTTACTACACCAGCTCGTCAGCCACTTGTTTACTTCCCTAATCTCCCTCTGCCTTTCTGGTGTGGCTCGAAGTACCGGTAGTATTCCTAAGAATACTACCTTGGAGGTCCTTTTCCTCAATTTAGCTCCCAAGTCCCTAAAATCCTAATTTAGGACACTCTATCTGCCTCTGACTTTGTCATTGGTGCCAGCATGCATCATGAAAGCCAGGTCTTCCCCAGCCCCTCCCAGTAATCTGTCCACCAGATCTGTGATGTGTCGAACAAATGTTTACATGGGTACGTGGTTATTGTTTTATTGTACACTATCAAACACATAGCAAATTTATGCTGCAATATGCAGTTCTGTGTATGGGCCCATAGGCTTCCTTAATGCTGTGCTCAGATGCATACAAATCTATACACTGTATGCCTTTCAGCGCAGCAATTTTTTTAGGCCATGTGAATGAGCCTTTACAGTTAGAAGTTTTTACTATTCTGTGTTTAAATGGTCCGAAGAATTATTCAACATGACAGCACGCAGAGTACATTTTATTTTTTATTTTTAGGCTGGGTTCACACTATTGCCTTATGCGGCTCACAGCAGGGGGCCCGGTGGGGCTCCGTCCACCATTTCAAGTCCAATTTTAGCTCGAATTTTGGGCTGAATTCGGACCTGAAATGGACCAAAAGATGCACGTTTGCACCGGAGCCGCAGTGGAGATATGTAAACCGGCTCCATAGAGAGCCGGTCACAATCTCCTACCATGCGAATTGGATGCAGGGAAATTCGCATAGGTGTGAACCCAGCCTTACAGTGTAAAAGCTATGTTAGACCCTGAAGACCGCTATGTTACTTCATAAATGTAGTGAATTCTTGTTTGCTTCTTTGTTTTTCTGTAGATGACAGGGTCTCTTTAATAGTTTAAAATCTAACTGAAATCATTTAACACCATAAACATGTCAATTTCATTGTAATATTTTTTAAAGAAAAGCTAGATCATTGCATTATAGAAGTCCATAGCTAATGCATTTATAGATGTATGAATCTACTTTAACCGCCGCTATATGTTTAATAACAAAATCTTTAGACCAATATGTAAAAAGAAATGCCATACTAGCCCAAATTTGACTTTCCTTCTTGTTGGCTAGATCTTTTCAAATGATGGACAGTTTAAAAGTCGCTTTGGCATTCGAGGAAGGTCACCAGGCCAACTTCAGAGGCCAACAGGAGTGGCTGTTCACCCAAGTGGTGATATCATCATAGCGGATTATGACAACAAGTGGGTCAGCATATTCTCATCTGATGGCAAGTTTAAGGTAAGGGCTGATATAAATATAATATTAATGTTATTCTAAATGTTTGCACCGTAAATCATGCTTTTAGAAGATGCCTTGAAATGGCCTATTGATGAATACGCATGGGAAAAACCAGTGAATGCCTAGTAGCCATAAATATTCGCTAAATGCCTATTAACCATAAATATTCGCTAAATGCAGCAGCAGAGATTTTGATAACTAGAATGTTTACTTCAAATTGAATGCTATAGACTACATGCAGTAGTTGCATATGTCATTTTTATAGCGGTTTATAAAAAATAAAAATAAAAAAAGAACCCAATACCGATCCAGGTCAATGTATTATAACATTTCCCTGGTATTATTTAACAATGATATTCACTATCCCTATATAGCCTTATTCACCAAAAAAATTGACTATGCCTTAACAATAGTGGAAGATCAAAATAAATGTGACTTTTAAGGTGCCCTCACGCATATATAGAACTTATTATGTAGTTAAAACTCCACATGTTTTTATTCTTCTACATTTAAAAATTTGATTATTAGAGCATGTAAAGTCTATTCTGGCCACCAAAGGCCCATACATGAAATTAGTTTTGAACATGCAATGTTATAGGAAATGTACAATACTGGTATAACAGGCACATCACAGACCTACAGTAGATTTCCCAGCACACTTGCCAGCCGGCAAAGCAACCAAATTGGCTCTGTCTAACAGTTTACGGTAAAAATGGGTTTTGTTTGTACACATTTGCAAATATATGTGTAAGCCACAGTGCCCATGTCAAGGGACCTCTGTATATCCTGCAGTCCTAACTATATATTTCCAGAGTCTCCATAGTAGAAGAACAAAGTAGAATGGATAGATTAAGGGCAAGTATGCCTGGAGGGAGCCCACCCCTCCTAAAAGGCACAGGGGTGCCCAGCAAGAGCACAATGGCAGCGAAGGCATCCAGTGTGTCCCTGCACCCACCATAAATGCTTTGCTTAGTTTCAGAAATGATCTTTCCTACCTTTTTTACAAGGCTAAAAAGTTCTGTCATGTGATCATGCATCTTTTCATCCTGATAGTGAGGGAAGGGATTACAGGACATTATGCAGACACACAATATGTTCAACCTGAGGCAAAATGCAGACTGTGCTTGAGCAGTGGGTAAGGTCAAGAAGGCAGGCTGTGGTTTGGAGGGAGTGTGTGCCAGCGGCAGACTGTGCTTGGTTGTGGGTGGTGTTGGTGGCTAAAATACCCAATACAGGCATGCTATGTGCCTGCACAATGTCCACAATGTCCTAGTGGCCAGTCAAAGGATGAAAACTGACCATGCAAGAATAGATCAGTTTCTGTGCTTTGTGTGGTCAGTTTAGAACAGTGTAGAAAGGTAACTGGCAGGATCAACCAGGTACTTCAGATTGAAGGATTACTTAAAAATGACAGAGATTGTAATTTATAAATTACACATGTGAAGACAAACATAGAAAAAAAATATTTAGGCTAACACAGACAAAATGATAAATTCAACTACAGTTATAATAATCGTTTCACAGTTCGCCATCTTCGTCCCCACCCATCAGCATATTACGCATATTTCCATCTTGGACGTAAAAGTGTTTCTATGAATCTTGCATGCTGACAGAGTGGGGGGGGGGGCACAGGATATATACCACGTATTTTCTGGATTCAGGGACACAACTTCTTTTGGTTCTGTGAAACTGTATCAGTAAGAGAAACATATATCAGCATTGAAGCATGGTATATTCCAGCTTCTTCAAGGGTTTATAAATATGTGTATAATAATATAAATACATTTTCTTCAGATGGAAGGACCAGGAACTTGGGGGAGGCTAGGTACAGTGTTTGTTCCCAAGTTCTTGGTCCTTCCATCTGAAGAAAAGTTATTTGTATTATTGTATGTATAACAATAAAAAATATATGAAGATTTAATCACATTGCATGTCCTATGTGTGTGAGGGTACCTTAAAAGTCCCACTCAATTTTGGTCTTCTATTGTTGACACTGTGAAGGGATGCCTGTGCCAAACTCAGCAACTGACATCTAGGTATACCTTAGCAGCGTAATTGTATTGAATGTGTGCGACTATAATGGAAATATATATTGAATATGATCATCTTTATGTAATTATTCTTATCATTGAGTATTCATGTTTTAGAACCTTTACTTGGTATAGCGTTTAAATATGTATGTACAAGGGATAGCCATGATTTTATATTACATGTGAAAGCTCTGCTTTCTGCTTAGCACTGCATTATGATGTCTCTATTACTTAAGCTCTGAGCAAGTCTATAGGTCTGGGATTACCTGACTGCAAGCAGACTCTTTAAGGATTCATTTATCTGAAGCCATTACAGTTGAACTCTAGGTTAACAGTTTAAAAAAAGTTAAAATACACAATTGAAACGCTTGTAACTGTTCAGCCAGTCTTAAAGAGGTAGTAAACCCACATGTTTTATTTTTATTTTATTTAATCCAGCAAGACAATGCCATAATGTGCTAGTATGCACATGGATGTAAAAGGAAGCCTTCCAGCGACGCGCTGTCACCGCTTCCATCTTCATCCGGTCTTCCTTGCAGGTTCACAGACTCAGGCTGTGTGAGAAGCCGGAGCCGTAATGACGGCTCTCCCGTGCATGCGCGCGAGAGCTGCTGTTCAAGGCAAAGGTCTCTGAAGGAATGGCATGGTATGCTCGTGATGTCACTGACTGCATTAAAAGTAAATATCTCCTAAACTGTGCACATTTAGGAGATATTTACTATAGGCATTACCTATATGTAAGAGTCATGCATGGGAGTTTACTCCCACTTTAAGATCCATTCATCTCTGCAGCAATCGCATAGCCCGACCAGTGAGGACATTTTTATCCAAGTAATGCAGCGTTATCACCAGCCTTCCTCAGCCTGCTAATTGGACATTGAAGATCTGTCACTTATTAGGCCATCAGCGTGCGCTCTGTGTTCAATTGACAGCACTGTGCAATTCAGTAGTCCCTGATTGTCTCGGAGTTCAAACCTTTCCTCTTCCAGTGAAAGTCTTGTAGTGCAGGTTAATCAATATCTCCATTGGGCAGTTTAACCAGCTACTTAAAAATGCATTTAAGGATTTGTTAAAAAATACTTATGTCCTCAAACATAACTGACAGATCAATGTTAAGTTTATTGAATTGTGCATTTTAGATTACCTTTATTAGGAGCCATTTTTAGTTTTGATATAACTGATAATATTTGGATATTAGGTTTGCAACATTGTGGTAGTTTTGTGCCATGGAAGCTTAAACTATTATATTTGTGAGGACACGAACCTATTTACACCTTGCTCAAGACTATATCAAGCAGGAGGAATAAAATGATGATTATCATGTGCTTCAAAGGTGGTATTTATCTTTTTTTATAACAGACAAAAATTGGATCAGGAAAATTGATGGGTCCTAAAGGTGTTTCAGTAGATCGCAATGGACATATCATAGTGGTAGACAACAAAGCATGCTGTGTGTTCATCTTCCAGCCCAATGGGAAAATTGTGACCAGGTTTGGAAGTCGAGGAAATGGAGACAAGCAGTTTGCAGGTAAACTTCATTATTATATGTGCACCATCTTCTCCTGTGGAAGATTTCCCAACATTGCTTGGATAATACACGCTAGAAACTATTTGCAGAAGGCATGTCTCTTGGGTGAAGCCCTGGGCACAGTTTTTTGGGTTCTTTGTGCCTTGTTTTGAGTTATCTTTCTACTTTGTGACTGCTCCTTTGCACCTTTTCCTGTGCTCTGTTTTGAGGACTGTACTAATGCTGTCAAGACATTTTTTTTAGTAGTTTATTTTAATACCTGTTTGCATTTACCATAATAATGAATGTGAGCTAATTTACCCCCCTTACCTGTAGTGTATCCATATATCCCTGTAGAGGTATGAAATACTGTCAGACAAATGAAGTTGAAACCCCAGGTCATCTTGTTAAATGGAGTGCAGCATGGTGCGGCAGCTATAACGCAAACACTCCCAGTGCGATTAAAGTACTTGTATTGAACTAATGCAAAGACAGTTTGCAAACAACCCGGTGGGAAGGCAGCCCAGCTATGAACACTCACAGGTCCAACAGTGTGTAGAGAGCAGGGTTCAGCTGAACTGACAGTGCCTGTTGAAAGGAGCAGAGTGTGTCCTAGTAATCTCTTTCCAAAGCAGGTAGATGTCAAGAGAAGTTGGGAGCCTTACTCTTTCATTCTTCATCAATAACCTGTCCCTGCAGGTGGGGTACCGGGTTCCTACGCTATCAACTCACAAAATGTGCATCAAACCTGGGAGCCAGGGCCTTAAAAAGGCTCTGCCTGACCTAAAATGGCTGCTAGAGTTACATGGGGAAGCAGCATCCAATGGGATAGCTTCCCCAGTGACCCAGGAAACCGCAGAGGAACCATGTTCTTCTTTACCGCCTCTGCAACTGCAGGGCCGGTGCAGGAGAGTGCCACCTGCAGTGGAGAAAGTAGACCGCACCTGCCTACAATCTTTCTTGGGTTATTTTAGTGCAACGCCGATAATGTATGGTCCCTATTTTAACTTCACAATTAGTCCTTTTGGTATCATTTTTTGGTAGATGACCTAAGATTGCTTGTAAAAAGAAAATAATATATTGATAATTTACAAAATCGTTTTGGATGCACATGTACCGTATTTGACGTTACCAGGTCTACCTATTGTCTCAGTTACCATGATAGGCACATCATAGGTAGTAATGTAGGCTTTTGTAACTGTAATAAAAAAAAAAAATGTTGGAAGAAAATACTTAAAGAAAACCTGTACAAGCCATCCATTTCCTTCTGAAAATACTAGTTGCTGGGCTATGTCTGGCTTCAATACTTTGAGTCCTAGGCTGGTAGTGAAGCCAATATTTGTTCCGAGTCAGTGACATAGAAAGTGCTATCATTGTCAGAAGGAGAGGACTATGTGAACCTATATATCTACTCTATCTACACAACTTTCTGACCATACTGACATTTTGTTTTGGGAATTTAAACACTTCTGTGCAAAATGGTAAAAGGTGTTTGACAGACCTGATTGACTGGAATGGTGAAGGCTGTCATATAATGTAGGGTAATCCTGACACATTGTTTTCAGCTATAGGATGATGTATGTTGTGTGTGTGTGTTGATGTATGTCTTGCTAACAAAGCATATTGTGTTAGTAGGATTAGTTGTCTGTGATCAGCAATTTCTGCGTATTGCCACGGCTCCTCCACAGAATGACAGCTCTATCTGCATGTAGCAAACTGTGGTCCTGTTGTAATTATTTGCTTTACATTTTGTTTCTTTAGGACCTCACTTTGCCGCGGTGAACAGCAACAATGAAATAATTGTAACCGATTTCCATAACCATTCTGTTAAGGTAATTTTCTTTCACCTGTTACTTTAAGGAGTTTTTAGGCTGAAGTATTATCTTATGCTATTATCACATTAATAGATGCAAATGATGTCTTGCTTTTTCGTGTTATGCTCCATGGCACCTGGCTAAAACCGTGTTATTTGCTGTAGGTTTTATTACTTACAATAAACTTGTTTTGAAAAAGTATGGATGCTGCCATTGCAAATCTAGAAAACACAAGGTGCAAGGCTGTCATGTTAATCCAGTAGCTTCAGAACTTGAGTGATTGGCCTTTAGAATAAAGTGCATCCTGCTTGTGTTCAAGTTTGCTTGTTCCCTCCTACCTTCCCCCTGTTTCTTTAGGCCGATCACTATATTTCGCTGACTCACTGGCTAATGGAAATGTGCAGGAGGGATGGGGCAGCCATCAAATAATAAGAAAGTATCTCAGGATCTGCAGATCATAACAGCCTGTAGGTGCTGAGATTTCTGGTTCATCTCTTAAGCCATTCTGAAATCCTTTAGTAAAGTAACAACTGACAAATATCTATTTAGTTTTGTGTAAAGGGGGATTCTTTCCACTGATCAGCAATGTAAGGAACATTCCCATTGATCATTATGCTAATGTAGTGTGAGCTGTAACTATTGTAATTATTAGCAGGGCTCCTTAGGACCAAAAAGGTATTTTAAGGGTTCCCTTGTGTTAAGGTAGAGAGAGGCTGCTCTAGAGCAATTTTTTTCTCGTTTTTTTTGCATGCATGTTAAAATCTGCATTTTGGACTAATTATTAATTAAAAGTGGAATTCCAACTTGAACCTACTAGTTATAAAACTGTTCCCTCTACCCTCCTAACACATATGGTAACTAACCTGTGTAAGAAAGCTGTACTGTGCTGTATATACTTACCTATTTTTAGGTTGCTTCAGTCCTGTCAAGTGATGCGGCTCCCCTGTGTCAGCCAGTGATGGAGTGCCAATTAAAGCCTATAGGTGATGTAAATCCTGCAGGATTTACTCCCCTGCCGCTGGCTGACATTGGGGAGATCACATGATTGGACCAGCAGCCTAAAAATAGGTAAGTATATCATCTTTCTTATACAGGTTAGTTAACATAAGTGTTAGGGGGCGGGGGGGGCATTTTTAGGGCTGGCTAGTTACTCTAGGTGTAAGCTAGAATTCCACTTTAAAACCTCCAGAACATTATTTAATTTTTTTGAAAGCAGAGGCCTTGTAGAATAAAAAGATGGTTGCTGGAATTTTTTTTATGTTGCACGATATTTGCACAACTGTTTATCAAATCCTATATTTTTAGGAAAAAATACACCTAAATAATCTTTATTGCATACAATCGCAATTTAATTCCCAATTTTTTTTTTTATTTTTTTTTTTTACAAAAAAAATATAAGATGGTGTAGAGTAAATAGATACCAAATGTGTCAAACCTCAAAAATGTGTGCATCCAAAAAATGATTAATAGGTGACAGGTTAATTGTTTTTATAGCTCATCAATTTAGAGTGAACTGTAAATGAGGAACTTAGAATTATTGTGATCACTACAATGTTTGCAGTGATACCTCATGTGTGGTGCAGTCGTAGTTCATTTATATATGCACCGGAGAGCCCGGGAACCACAGAGCAGGGGGCAGAGCCACACCACTCGCACTGTATACAGCTCCCCAAATCACTTTTACACAACAGCTAGGAGCTGGCTGTAGAAAATAAATACAAGCTCATGGCTGTTACTGTTCCCGCTGCATTCAGAGTCTCTTGTGAGACCTGGAGGAGTGCTGCAGACGGGTACAGCACTGGATCGATAGAGGACCCAGGTAAGCATTTAGGGATGGTGGGATTGATAGTAGGGTGTTTTTTTTACTTTAATGCTGTAGAACCACTTAAATGTCACCTGAGAATTCAGTTAATTTCTATTACTGGAAATCGACAGGACTAGTAGTTTACAAAAAAAAGAGATGACATTGTTTATGCTGTCTTTTTAACTCGATGAAAGTGACAAGGACATGGCATTTCTGGCAAGCATTACAGGTATTTTCTGTAGTTGATAAAAATATTCTTAGGCTGAAAAAAGGAAATTAATGAATTAATGCAGCCGCCACATCCAAAGGACTGATAAGCTGCACTATATGATATATTGGTTTTGGGGTTTAGATAAATTTGGACAACTTAACTGTGTTGTAGCTGCTTTCCATTAAATAAACACACAGCAGGATTATGAAGAGGTATTTGATTGAATGATGCTATGCAGAGAGTTTTTTGTGCACATTCTCATATTGGCCTTAAGAAGGTCATAGATTTTTTAATCTTCCTTCCTGCAAGGAAAGAACATCACTCAATTTCCCCAATTAACAGAGTCGTCGTTAATAGGGGAATCCCTCCCATTGAGCTATTGTGTTCTCCCGGTGGGGGATGGGGAGAAGGGGGTGCAGGGAGCTGTCTCTGTTGGGAGGACACGGTGATTACTGCTACCCGCTGTAGCCACTGGCAATAATCACATATCTGACGTTCTGGTTTTATCCAACTCAATTGATGGATCAACTTGGGTAAAATCAACCTGCATATAGATTAATCAAATCGTCGATGGTGCATGCTGAATCGAATGAGATTCAATCCATCTATGGCCGGCTTAAATAAGATATGGTGGAATATGTTTATAAAACTCTATCAGGACAAAATCTATTGATTCTTGTGTGCTTTTTTGCAGTTTTGTAAAATAGAAGCAAGGGTTTCTATACACTGCACTGATGATGGTCAGTCTGAAGCAACTGTATTCAGTTTTGGAACAAATGGCTGAAAAATATAAGGCTATTTGTACACTGTACACCAGCTGTTTTGAATGTTCCAATAAAAGTCAGAAAGAGAATCCAAACAGTGAGATAACCTTAACTGGATATGCATTTGGCTGTTTCGGGTATAAAGGAATGATTTATGGTTCCTCCCCTGTCCTGAAATGAGGAGGAATAATGCCTTTATTTTTGATATTTGATTTTTTTTTTTTGATATTTTTATATACCCACTTGCCCAGCCGACGATGTCATCCTATCGGCTGGGCAGGGAGTGGGAGGAGCTTTTCATTCCAATCTGCAGCTTCTCCCGCCTCCTGCCCTGCTGATAGGATGACATAGTTGGACCAGGCGGGCGGAGGGGCCGGCAGAGGACATACGGGCATGGCCACACAGCAGGAGATGAACGGCGACCTCGGTCTGTGATGGCCCTGTGCGGACCTCGGTTGCTGTTCACCTCCTGCTGTGCGGACCAGCATCGGTCCACGACCTAGGGTTTGGGGACCCCTGAATTTCAGAACCATACAGGCTCCTCCTATGACCTGGAGAACAGCTGAGATTTCAATAAAATTCTTAAATCCACTAAGGGCCACATAAAAGGAGTGAGGGATGCATGTAGTTACATAGTAGGTGAGGTTGAAAAATGACACCAGTCCATCAAGTCCAACCTATGTGTGTGATTATATGTCAGTATTACATTGTATACCCCTGTATGTTGCGATTGTTCAGGTGCTTATCTAATAGTTTCTTTAAACTATCAATGCTCCCTGCTGAGATCACCGCCTGTGGAAGGGAATTCCACATCTCTTACAGTAAAGAACCCTCTACGTAGTTTAAGCTTAAAGCTCTTTTCAAACAGCACCAGTTTATTGTGCCTGCCTTAGAGAATAGCATATATCAGTCCTTACTATATGTAAACCATTCGAGGCTCTATCTTTTAAATATTGTGTGATTACATTTTTCTGTCCAGGTATTTAACCAAGATGGTGAGTTCATCTTGAAGTTCGGTTCAAATGGAGAAGGCAATGGACAGTTTAATGCACCAACAGGAGTAGCTGTAGATTCCAATGGCAATATCATTGTAGCTGACTGGGGAAACAGCAGAATACAAGTAAGTTCTGTAAAATAATTATTGTGCTTTTTGAAAATACAATATTCTGTACGTATCTGTTCTATAATAATCAAATTTGATTAAACTACAAACCAGCAAGAACAGAAAAATCTTCTGATAACAAGTTGATTGGCATCTTCTGAACGTGTTTAGATTCAGAATTTTCCAGATGGCTGGCTTTGACATTGTCTAAATATATTCATGCATTGATATGGATGTAAATGAGATTGAAGCATGTAATACATGTGTAGTTAATTTATACAAAACCACCGTGCAAACTCTCCTTATATTGTCCTCCAACACTCATGCATTCATGCTTAGAATCAGGTCTCCAAGGATCCAACATTTCCACTCTCCTGATCCCAAAGAACAGCACTGCTATGTATGGCTCTATATGGAATTACCTGTTAAGAAAAACGATTTTTGTTCACATATCTTTGGATCATTGCTTCTGAATGATCTTGATGCCCCACCAGTGGAGGCTTACAATATAGAGTTCTGTTAAATAAACTGGCAGAACTTGCTTTCGTTTAAGCACACACATTTGCTGCCAATGTCAGCATGAATATTAAAGTATGTCTCACATCTTTGTGACATTTTGTATAATTAACTCTAGTATCTCATGCAGAAAGAGGTAAACAGCTTGATTGTCAAAGCTTCAAGGTGCAGAAAGGTGAGGTAATGATGTAAGCAGGGTGGAGGCTCTTAATATAGGAGAAACATCCTACCTTATATTGCATGCGTTATTACATTCACAGACAGCCCACCACCACCACCCTTCAGCTTCTGCACAAATTAAAGACCTGCAAAATATTTTGGCGATAAAAAGCATTAAAGCTGCAAATAACGTGGTGTCACAGGTCCATATTGGCAAGTATACTTCAAGGAGGATACCCTGGCCTTTTGTAGGCATAGGCTGGAAGTTCTTATTTACAGCATAGTTTAATAGTACGTCTTTCTTGCGTCAGCATTGAAACTTGTATAAAATATATTGGAAATGTTCTCATTATATTGCCCCATGATGAACGCAAAGCAAGACACAACTTTTGACTATAAAGCTGGCCATACATTGTTGTGTGGGGTTTTTTTTTTTTTTTTTTAGCCAGTGGGCTGAATGAAAGAAACTAACAGTTTCCTCCTTTTGCAAAAATGAGGTGGAATGAGGGAAACTCACCACCAGTACATTGTACTCTGATAGCAGCACTCACAGCTGTCAGAATGCACTGTTCAGCAGCTGTAGCCTTTGATCGTGAAAAGGTTTTCCAACATGTCCTTTCAACAGAAGGTCATTTTAAATGATTGACTTCTGTCGAACAGGTGCGGCCACAGACTGATCAATATTTATCCTGTTCCCCCTAAACCAGCCAAATTTTGATTAGTGTATGCCCGGTTTAAGTCACATGTTGTTTCTATAAACAATAAATGGCTATTACCTATTATAGTAGCCTGCAGCATTTTTTCTGAACATAATACAAAATTGTTCATCTGTAAAAAATAGTATCAGAAAAACACATGTAGTGGCTGTAAAGCCTTACATATACTCAGTGAGATGACCAGCTTCAGGTCATACATAGATGAAACCAATCCCCCCTACAAAAGTTGTCCCTGTTTATCTGAAACAATCTCCTCCTGTACAGCCTGCTAAAACACACACATTACATTTTTCTCAGCTTCAGTAGGCAGGGGACAGGATTTTGATGTTGCACTGTACAGACTAGAGAGGAGAGACAGTGGGGTTGATTTACTAAACCTGGAGAGTGCAAAATCTGGTGTAACTCAGCATGGAATCCAATCCGCTTCCAGGTTTTATTTTCAAAGGTTAAAAAGTTAGAAGCTGATTGGCTACCATACACAGCTGCATCAGATTTTGCAGTCTCCAGGTTTAGTAAATCTCACCCACTGCAACCTGAGACCTGAATGGAGGCAAGGGACTCTACACAGAATAATAGCCTATACTGTGCATGTTTCCATATCAGTCACCTGCTGTTTGCTGGGGGGGACGGAGCCATCACCTGGTATTCTGTGGTGTTGAATTAGATCACAGATCCACAGAGTCCTATGATGGTATGAGAGAGACAACCTCAGCCTGGGCTCCTGCCAGGCCATGCCTCCAATGCGTTTTTCTCCGCCCCCGGAGCTTAGTCATGGGGATCCCCATGACTAAGCTCCGGGGGCAGAGTGAAACACATTGGGGTGTGGCCTGGTGAAAGTCCAGGCTGAGGTTGTCTCTCTTATACCACCATAGGACTCCCTGGATATGCGGTACCAGGGATCTTTCCTCTCTTCCTTCCAGTGACTACAGGAGCTAGGACAAGCTCCATCCCTTGCTGGCACTCCTGCAGTGGTTGCTGCATCACCCACACTACTCCCCATAGTGATCGAGCCTGAGTGGCACATTAAACAAACCGTGGATCTGCTGGGACACATCACAGGTCCCAGAAGGCTGTGGGACCATTCACAATGTGCAGTGGGAAGCCAGCTGTGAAGCCACAAGGAGTCACTGCCAGCTTCCCATAGTAAACATGCTGGTGCTAGGGACCAGAAAACCAGCGAAGAACCAGCTCGAGTGAGGACGGCATTAAATCCCTGGACAGGTAGGTGTCCAGGGATTCATATACTGTATGTATTTCAATTGCATATTTAGCTGTTTGCCTGGATTTCAGCTTTAAACTATAAGGTCTCTTGTACACGGGAGTAAAAACCGCCATGTTTTTTTTTTTTTTTACTGATTTGACATTGTTGCTATGGAACAATGGGCACAGCTGAGCAAATATTAGTAATATAGAGATGAGTAGAGCACTGTAAAACAAAAATAGAACATTTTACATTTGCAGTAATTTACACGCATACGTGTGTTTACACGTCAATAAGCATGTTTATGCGAGTATAAATGATTACATTACAACACTAGCAATGAAGAAGACTTGTACTCATCAATACAATTTTATATGCCTATACTCAAGATTACTCAGGCTCTACACAATTTGTTTACTCAGAGAATTTCTGTCAATAAGTTCCTGAGTAAACCTCAGTAAATTAGGATGGCCGTGTACAAGATGCCTAAATATACTACAATCTCCCACCAGGACATCCCATGCAAGAAGAAAACAATCTGTTTATGTCAAATTCTTTTTTAATCTTCAGGTTTTTGATGGAAGTGGATCATTTTTATCCTACATCAACACTTCTGCTGACCCACTCTATGGTCCCCAAGGACTTGCTTTGACATCAGATGGTCACGTTGTCGTAGCAGACTCTGGAAACCACTGCTTTAAGGTTTACCGGTACTTACAGTAAATGGACAGCCACAATTTTGTGGGATTTTCTGCACTGGATATGAACCAACTTCAGGATGGATAAAAGCATCTCATCTTTTATCTGAAGTTATCTTCAAATGACTTTCCTTTATTTAAACTCCACTCAGCCATGTTTACGTTTCAGCGATGGGTCCTTTCTGTGTCAAATGTTTCATCGCTACACATTAAAAAAAATAACCTTTCCATTGTAATATAGGACACCATTAATGTGTTAGAGGTCTCCAAACAATTGTTTTGAAAGAAAACTCATCTCGTGCACTTAGCTCTTAGGCCTCTTGGAGAACTATAATTTACAAATAGGATGTTCCTCATCTGATCTTCCATGTTCTACAATATCGATTGTTGTCACTCATTGTTTGCCCAGCACTGAAATCTGGAAGCCTTTGAGACATATAAATTCTGGTAGGTATTGTATTTAAGCATAGGGTAAATACAACCTTTGTCTTTAATAACAGTAATGTAATATAGTTAATGTACATGTGTATTCGGGAGTAAAACTTTCCACTGTTGTCACATTTGTAACATTGACTTGCGTCTTCTCTACACAGCCATTTACAATGTATGTGCACTTCTATTTATCCTGTGAACATTGATAAAGCATTATTAACTATGTGATGTTTCATTTCATGCCTTTTCCATTTTTTATACAAAACGGGAAAAAAAGTACAATGATAACTTTTAAATATGAAGCTAAAGGGAGAGGGGGATTTTGAGTTCAGGTTATAGTTATTGCCATTGGCATAATGACTTTTTTTTTTTTTTTACAGCCTAGGACGTATAACTGTCAGCACTAGAAATGTTGCATGCTTTTTTTCTTGTGAAATGCTACTTTAGATACTTGCATAAGAACTGAAAGAGAAGTGGGAGTGTTGCAGCTAGTGATAGATCTTGCCGCCTATAAAAAAAAAAATAAGCTTCTGATTGCCTGCTGAGGAGGCAACACCCACACATTACTTTTTGTTCAGTTGTATACATATACGTTTGGTTAGTTGTATACATTGGTCCATTGTACACTATGTCACCCAAGAAAACAAGGGCAGGGTGGGGCCTTGCTGGATAAATAGCCATAAGAATTATGGGCCAATGTTGCATTTCTTTTATCAAAATTTGAGGTACTTTATGACTATTTAATTGCATATATATTTTTATTTTATTTATGTGATTTGAGTCATCTTTAATACCATTGGTAGATAGTCACAAAGCTTAAATGTGTTAAGGCCAAATCTGCCTTTGTACAGGCTCTGGTTTGGACTATGTTCTGAATGTATTTATATCCATTCCAGTTTTTGTATACTTTCCAATTTTTAGTGCAAGAAACATTAGATTTGTTGGGTTAAATTGCTTGTTAAGCTAACCCAAAGTGACGTGTGCCTTCACCATGCAATCTTTCAGCAGAACCCTTAAGATGAATTAATGTGAAGGGTGCCTGCAAAAGATGGAACTAATATATTGACCAAAAATTGAATTGCTTTTAAGTGGAGAAAACAAAAAAATCCCTAATCTTGTATAAATTCAGGTTTCAATGACCCAATTCTTTGTATTTCATCACAGCCAAAGATGAAGTCCAAATTACACATTTACGATTCTATGAACAGAAGTCCTTACATAAATGTCATATTGATTTTGGCAGTCCTCTAAATATTGTATAATAGCAGCTGTACAGTTAGGTATGCCTCCTAAAACCCAACTTTGGGCAAACAAAAAATTATCTCTTGCAGTGGGGCTGTGCCCACACTGCAGTGGTATTTGCTTGTATTTTTCCAGGATCTTTTGTTCCTCCCCCGCAACTAGACCAATAGGGGTAGTGTCTGCAACCTGACATTGTCAAGACCATAGCAGGGTCCATATCCCTACTCTGGAGAGACAGTCCACCGCTGGATTATGGGGGCAGCACCATCTGCTGGGGGAACAGAGGATCAGGAGAGTAAAACTGTTTCTCCTCTCCCCTAGACAAAAGGAGCAATTTCTAATTCTCCTGTAGCTGGGCTTTAAAGCTTCAGTCTGATAAAAAAAAAAACCCCAAAAACTATGCATGCACTGTGGGGTTAATTTTACCCAGCAGGCAGAGTGAGATCAACTTTTTATGGTGAAGGCAAATGTGTTTAATATGGCAACTCCGCTGGGATGCTGGGAAATGATCCATGCCCGCTCCATAACCAGTGAGCATTCATGATTGCTGTTGGATACACTGCATTTATCTCTGTAGTGACAATGGAAGGCAAAAGGCTATTTCTTAGAAATTTGCATTCAGACTATTATTTTTCCCTTATATAGATATGGTAAATGACACGCAGTCCTTAATAATAGCATGTTCATTGGTATCCCATCAATATTCTGTATGGAGCAAATAATTTGTTTACAAGGAATACCGTATATACTCGAGTATAAGTCGAATTTTTCAGCACATTTTTTTGTGCTGAAAGTGCCCCCCTCGACTTATACTAGAATCAAGCACTTTTCTGCAGCAAAAAATTTCATTTTCCGAACTGACTTTGGGGCCCCGTATCTCAGGGCCACTTCGTGCTAGGAACCCCAAATTTAGTGTGCAAACCCAGTGAAACTGGTACCACAACATATCCAAAGCTGAAGTTCCTAGCACTAAGTGTCCCCGAGATACGGGGCCCCAAAATCGGTTCGGAAAATGTCATTCTCTGCTGCAGAAAAGTGCTTGACATTTTCTGAACCAACTTTGGGGCCCCATATCTCAGGGCCACTTGGTGCTAGGAACCCCAAATTTGGTGTGCCAACCCAGTGGAACTGGTACCATAACATATCCAAAGTTGGGGTTCCTAGCCCTGAGATACGAGACCCCAAAATCGGTTCGGAAAATGTCATTCTCTGCTGCAGAAAAGTGCTTGACATTTTCTGAACTGATTTTTGGGGCCCTGTATCTCGGGGCCACTTGGTGCTAGACACCCCAGCTTTGGAAATTTTATGGTGCTAGTTCCACTGGGTTTGTACACCAAATTTGGAGTTCTTAGCACTAAGTGGCCCCGAGATACGGGGCTCCAAATTCGGTCAACTGTGTCCATCTGCAGCAATGTCATTTCGGGACCCATTGGGTTCAGAGACCCCAAATTTTGGCTGCAGCTAGGGGGCATCCAGGAACCCTTAACTACCGAGTTTGAAGTTCTGGGGACCTATGGCTGCAAATGTGCACAGTGATGCTGCAAATGGGCATTGTTGACCCTCTTTTCCACTTACAGTAGCTGTGCATTTCTCATCCTCGTCTTATACTCGGGTCAATAAGTTTTTCCCATTTTTTTTTTTTGTAGTAAATTAGGGCCTCGACTTATACTCGGAACGACTTATACTCGAGTATATACGGTAATTTGCTTGTTATATGTGCAACATATTAGAGCTGTTCTATTTAAACTTGTATCCCGACATTTATATTTTTTTGTTTCTTGACTTGTAGAGGGGGCAAATTACTTTTTTTTTTCTTGCTCATAATGCTGTATCCTTTAAAAGATTGAAACCAATTTTACTGATGTTAATATTGGCATTACATTATCGTTTTTTTCCTGGGCAAAACAGAACATGAATGCCACTAATGTAACCCAATGCGTGTGCCTGAAAGATTGCTTTACTGTGCCATTTCTAAAATGGCTGAAGTGAACCTTTTAGATAAAACGTCAAGCTTGGTACCAGATTTTCTACAATAGTTTAGTGCAAAAGAAATAAAATATTGAAAATCACTAACTTATGCTTGCTGTATTCCTGTCTATGCTTTCGAGAGGGGAAACTTTAAGGATAGATGCATGGTTTCCTAAATATATCTAGACAAATTTAAGCAAGTTTGCAAATATAACATTTTCCTTGCTCTCCCTGTTCTTAGAACTGATATCAAGAGTCCTGTCAATTTAGATTTCCGTCTGTTTACTTTAATGCCATTGTAGTCTTACAAGAGCTTTGAGCTGTGAGGCTCCATGCACACTGGGCTTAAAAAAAATAGTTTGTTCCCTTGGCAGGAAAAAACATTCATATAGGGCATTTTTGTACATAGGAGAGTTTTGCGTTTTTTCTTCCAGAAAGCTCCAATCAGAAACGCAAACCAGGAGGGTTTTTTTCCCTGCCTCTAAACCTTGAGCTTAAAATATACCTGTAATTTTCCTAATGTGCATGGACACATAGGATAACATTGAGCTGCTTCTACAGGCAGAACACAAAACTCCTGTAAAAGCAGTGATTTTTAAGCCTGTGTGCATGGAGCCTTCGTGTTTAGATCTCAGCACCCTTTTAGATGTGCATGTTTCTAAAAGCTTGCTTACATATGAAATGACCTCAGCCAACACTTCTTTGGAATTGCCTTCTTCTAAAGGTCTTCTGGGTGTACAATCTCTACACATACCCTTTGCACTGAAGGCATGTGGTCTGTAACGGTGATCATTTAATGGATAATGGCAATGAATCTGTCGGCTAAGATGAACAATATAAGATTTAATTTGTATCAAAAGGTGTGTTTATCATTTATTATCAATTAAACCTACTATCTGTTTAAAGCAATCCTTGTAATGCTAGACTATAATCATTCCATCTCATGAAAGAGGCATAATCGTGAAGTAGTAAAGTCTCAGACTGTAACTGCACGAAAATGCAATGATGTGCTGTGGCCCTTAGCAAATAGACTTTAACTTTAATTAGGTTATTGGAGTTTAAATAATGAGAGGATATCTTGTTGCTGTGGAGAACAGTGCATCATTGATGTTTGCCCCAAGTTATTAAACAAGGGCCACTTTGTCCACTTTCATTATTCGCAAACCTTTTTCTTACAGATTTCTATTAAAACACAGAAGTGGGGGAAGCAAAAGAAAAGAGAGTAGAGTGAACAGAGAAGGAAGCAAGTTGGATTATAATTTAAGGCCATGCTCTGGCTACATCTTAAACGGGTCATACACCAGTTAAATTTAATTTGAAAAAAAACTCATGTTTGGAGCATCTTGCAATTATTAGGTTCAAATCTATGATTCATAGATGGTTTTTGACTGCCTTAGATTTTCCTTGTCACTACAAAGAGTGGAAAAAATTCTTGCATGATGTAGAAAAAAAATCATGCTTGCTGTAACATGCATCCCCAAATCCAACACTGAGTTTGAAACACTGGCATGCAAATCAAACTAAATTTTCATACTAAATTTGTTGAATCCATAATGGTATTGTGGAATGCCTGACAAAAGATTTTACTGCTGGTTTACACCAGAATGCGTTGTGGGAAAGGTGCAGTCCATGTGTGTTTTGGGCAACATGTTCAAAACGCACTAGGTGTGCAGTCTGTTGCAGGTGTCAATAAATTCTTAACACCCCAAATGCAGATTGCAAATGCAGTGCGTTTGCCTGTACCAGATCGCATGTACCGCAGTACCATGTGAATTAGTGTGGTGTGTTCTTGAAAAGTAGTGCATGTCCTACCTTTTCTGCTATTTCAGCCCAGTTGAATGAATGGGCTGAAAATTGCACCATGGTGAGTCACCCAGGAATCTCACATGACTGTGGACCACACTCCTGTGCGATTTTAGGTGTAAACCAGCCCTTCCTAAATTTCAATACAATAATTCAAACTAAATTCTACTGTTGTATGGCCAGCTGTACTAAACCGGTCTAAAGGGGAGACCCTACTGGTAACGTGAAAGATTTTGAAGTTTTCCAAGAAGGTAGCATAAGACCTTCTATGCTGAAGTTAATTTTTAGAATGAATAGGTTTAAGTGAATTGGGTAACACAAGGATCCACAGGATTTGAATAGTAGTGTCATTTTCTGACTCTATGGTATAGCAAGAGTGTGTTATTCACAATGCTGCCGAGGCAGAATTGCAGAAATTTTAGTAAAACAGCATAAATATATTTAGCTGTTTTCTGGAGCTCTGGTTTAAAATCAAGGCTCTGCTTCTATTCGTATTTCAGGTACCCTCAATGAACACAAGAGTTTTTATATTTAATCTGCTGTATGAATCCCAAATTGCTGATTGTTAGGATGCATATGTTTTATTATAAACTGAATATATTTTGCTTGCACTAAGGCTACCTAGACAGTTGCACATACCTCTGCCACTTTATGAACCCATAAAACTCTAGTCCTATTAGTCTATGAAAGCATTTTGAAGGAACTGTAGAAGGAAGGGTTTCATGTCACATTTAAACTGGACCTAAGTTAAACATTTGGGAGATGCAGCACTTTAAATATGATGTAATAATTTAAATGTAAATGTAGAAGGTATTTGTAATTGTCCATGTCACTATTTTTTATGTATCTTGCACATATGATACACACAGGTGCAAAGTCTGTATTTCTAGGTTGTGTAGAATATGCCACATAGGCATTCCCAGGCAAAGCTGCTGCCATTTCTACTGGCTATGTGAAACCGCAGAAACTTGTATAAAAAATGGTAAATCCACTTCATGACACCCATGTTCCATCTACTTACTGGAATTCCTGTATAAATGGTTCACAACTCAAAAACCTAATAAACAGCTTGATTGTACACCCTGGCTTCCGAACGTGGATTTTTGGAAAAACGTGATTCTCGTTATTGAGAATCATTGTATGTGCGAGTGACTTGGTGATTGATTGGAAGTAAATAGATATGATCTTACCAGCATTATTCCAGGCAAAACACCACTGATCTTACTCAGCAAGACTGCGCAAACATGACATAGTTACATAGTTGGTGAGGTTGAAAAAAGACACAAGTCCATCAAGTCCAACCTATGGCCTGCAGTAATTCATGGCAATCTGGCTATTCAACAATCATTTCATTCAACAGCTCAGTTGATGCATTCATTGATATACACATATTGAAGACAATGTGGTGTGGGGGGGCTCAAAGCCTTTAGGTACAATGCAGGACTGCTGGTCCTGAATTCTTTGTGATGACATCAGACAGCCCAAATTGGACAGGTGGCAAAGAGAAGTGGGTTTGGGACTGGTGGAACAGTGTGGAGAAAGCCTGTTGGAGCATCATTTTCTTTTAAACTAAAACAATTTGTTGTTGCTATTTTACTGTTTAGCTTTAAGTATTTTTAAAGCTATCTTGCTGTCTAGACTTCCAAACGTATGAGGCCTCATCTACCAAAGTGTGCAATATAGGTATAGCAACCAAGCCATTTGAATGATACACTGTAGAATAACGGCTAAGAAATAAAAACTAAAGTCTGATTATGGTGCCCATGGACTTTACAGAACATTATTTAGGTGTCCTTTTTGCAGACATGATTCATAAACCATTGTTTTTATTCATTACATACTGACAGTAAGAATTTTAAAAAACCTTTTGGACTTAAATAGTCCTAGTGATAGCTGGTCTGATCTGTGTATGGAATCACTTGTGTATGTGCAGTGTTTCTTCTGCAATAAAAGAAACCTACCTATCAGCTAGCAGTGTTCTCTGGCAGGTACACTGGGCTGTGCAAGAGCAGCTCAGTTTACATTCTGGCACAGCGTCTGTGTGCTGCAATGACTGCACTCCTGTGCATGAGCCCCAAACCATCAAACAAGTACACAACCTCTTGCGTTTGAGAGTGGACCCCAGAGGTAGCAGTTGCCTAAATTTCCATCCTTGCTTTTGTGGACATGCCTCGCCTTGCTGCCTTCTCAAGACTGGGGAAGTCTGGATACACTGAAGCCATAAACAAAACAGAGGGTGCACCAGCCTAAGTGCATTATCCTCAAAACATATCTTTTTATTGTAAAAAAAAAATATATAAATATACTCACAAACCAACAGCTGCATCAAAGTTTGTCAAAATATTACATGTCCAAGACCTCAATGCATCACATCTCATAACAGGATGATAAACATTCAAAAGGCTAACACGTTTTGAGGGGCTTCCCTCTTCTTCAGAGCCAGTGGCTGGAGCGCGCTCTTTTTTTTTTTTTTTTTTCTTTTATGGCATGAGCGAGAGTGGCCTCATCCAGCACTGGTTAATGAGAATGGGCGCAGCCTGGCACCAGGAACAAGCTAGGTAGTAATTCTGGTGCCAGAAAGAGATGTGTGGGTCCCCAAACAAAGTTACATCATTGGTGAACATAGAGGGAAAATAGGAAACTGAAGTGTTTGTGCAATTAGCAAACTATTTGATTTAGACAGTAACAGATAGGGATAGAAGAAAAATGTTATGAAAAACTAAAAACAATGGGAGGGAATTATCAAAAAGTGGTTCAAGCACAATGCTTGGACTACTCATCTAAACATACAAAATTAAGCAGATGCTGCTCCTAATTAACCAAAGTGACACAAGCCCCTTTTGTTAAGTAGCAGCAATCTGTTCCCTGTTCTGCTGTGACGGACACAGCACAGAGATTAGGAGAGCTGGAGCTGCATGCACTGATCTCTTTAAAACAGTAAAATGAGTCTGTATATGCAGTAAAGCATTATACTCACTGTGGAACCTAAGGGGCTAATCCTGCACATTGTGTAAAAAGGCTGTTTGATCCTGTCTTTTCTGATCCTCCCCTTCTTCCACAGTCCCCATTTCATCCCCTGATAGTACAGAGCTTTGGGTGCACAATGCACATACTCAGTTTGGTGTGTATTGCTAGAGAGTTTATTTTTTATTTTTGGGGAGGGTGCATGTAATCGGCACAGGGCCAATCGGCACTGTCCAGACAGAGGGTCAGGGGTCCTGCAGCCTCATAGGACAGTCAGAGGAAAATGCAAACTCCTACAAGCTTTAAACCGTGCTTGGCAGGACACTGATAGAAGTCACAAGTCTGCTATATACTGCTGATGAGAGAAAGTATTCAGCAGTTTATATTTGCTAAAAATTTCCATGTTCTGTGGGAGACCAGCTATAGTGAATGCAGGGTCCTGGGTTTAGTAAAACTTTAACTTTCCTGCACCAGGTTACTTACGAGTTGTTTTAAGTGACAGTAAAAAAGTAACAGGTAAATAGCCGTTTAGATAAGATGTTGGAAATAATACCAAAAAGAATAAAAAGTTAGATTTGAATCTATTGAAACATAGTGTTGACTGAAGATATTATTTTTTATTTTTTTTTTTAGATCTTGCGAAACTCCTAAAACACAGTAATCAGGCAGGCAGAATGCCCCTTTGGTGAGTGGAAAGAATGTCACTCTTACAAACAGATAAAAAGATCTAATTGGTGTCATGTCATTGGCTCTGCCTTGGGGAACTTGGCAAGTACCATCCGATAGGAGGTCAAGCAGCCATAGATCAAGGAGCCCCTAGCAAAGTCTGGAGGAATCCTAGTTCAAAATGACTAGTCAAGTGGGTAAAGATCGAGCTGCTGATAGTCAAATCTATGAACAGAAGCTCTACTATAGCCTGTTTTTTTTTCTAATGGGTGCTGCCATCTTGCCTTTACAGAGCAAGTGAAGTTGGGCATTTACATACCACATGTTAAAGACTTCCCATCCTTCCTGTAACAGTTACAGATGTGTAAAGCCAGGGAAAACCTTTATAGGGTGATAGGTAGGTGGCGAGCTTTGCTAGCTAGGGCCAAAAATGTGTGTGTGTGTGTGTTTGTTTCATTTGATTTAGGGATATGGCTCATTCAAATTCGTTGCATGGTTTGTTACAAACACACCTGTTCCAAAAGGTACAAATTTACTTGGTGCTGTGCTATAAAATCAATATATCTAATTATGTATCACAATTAATAAAATATGAATCAAATGACAAGTGTCTCAAAATTCACATGACTCCATAATTATAAATAAACTATAATGAAACTGCAAAATAATTTGTGTCAACCAAAATGCAATCAATGTAGAAGAACTATGAGGTACCTGGTGATGAATTGAATGTTGTGGAGGCCTCTCTTGCACCTCCTGCCCATGACTCCTAAAGGTGGAGACAAAAAGTGTGAGGGTATGGAGTGGCATGAGTGCCGGAGTAGCTGGCTGCCAAAGTCAGTACTTCAGGTGGATAAACCTGGGGGTCACAGTTCTCAGGGCAGGATACTGAAGCTGCTTGGCACCAGAGCAGGAGACGGGTCCAGTAAACAGGCCGAGGTCAGAGAGATCAAATAAATCAGATGAATGCAGGAGCAAAGGCCAAATCCAGGGGAAATCCGGGTCATACACAGGTAAGCAGGTATAAAGGATTGGATCTCAGGAATACGGGTACAAGCTGAAGACCATCCAGCAACTGCTTATGGTGACAGACCAAGTTAAATAGGCCACTGGGCACCAAGTGCGCACACTAATTGGTGTGTACATGTACAAATGCGCCAACAAATGCGAGCACGATGAACTGGAATAGTTCATCTATTACCTCTTTGCCTAGAAGTTTGAGCATGTGAGCGATGCACACACAAAAATATGAGCAGAAGCCCGCACTAGTTTTCTGGTGCTGGGAATCTGCCTTACCTTACAAGAACAATCCATATAAAAAGTAATTCATATAAAAAATAAGGTTCATATAAGTCTGTGATCACATGTAATCCATTGAAACTGTTCCCTGATGTATCCAACCTAAATCTCTATGGAGATGTGCCAAGTATCATCCAGTCCGGACGTGCACACACCATACCACCACCAGCAACCCCCCAACAGGTGTATGCTCACCTTGGAAATTGGCTTTTTTTTATGTTTGTTTTTATAAAGGCCAATAAGCATCGAAACAATCTGGGATTCAAGATGGCTCCTACAGGTGTACATCCAATATGTATAAAAACATTCACACCAGGTGTAAATTTAGTGTAAACACCCGTGCTCAGAAAATAGAGCCCATGACGATTAAAATCAAGAAAATTATTAGTGTTAGATAACTATAAATTATAAGCAGCTGCTCAAAACCATGTGCAAAATTGTTACACTGTGGCTTCTAAATCATAAATAAAAAGCAGAACAGTGCTCTACTGCCAAAATACTACTGTGTGTCTCAGAAGTACAAATTGCAGAACTAAAAAAAAACAACCCAAAATGCAATCTTATACAGTGCAATAAATCAAAAAACGTGCAAACATAGCAAAGTTCTTCAATTGTTAAAATACTGTGCCACAAACAAGTGCTATAATAAGTCCATCCATTGATAAATGCACCATGTACCCTTAGGGTAATCACAATGTGCTCTTCCATACTCCCCCAGCAGGGTTCTCACTCACCAGCAAGAATTGACCACTTATTATTCATAAATAGGTCACCAATCAAATGCTTATTTTCTTCTCCACTGTCGGCCTCCTCCTTTTTCCTTTTAAAGTGCCTTCAGGAACCTCCTAGGTATACTCCATAATCGCCTATAATGTTTGTAGAAAAAGAAGACCAGGGAAGCGGTCATAGCGCAACATGTTTAATAATTTAAAAAACAGTAACTGTAAAAAGTAGAGCACTCACTTAAATTGGTGCTCCCCTGGCACCCAAAATGACCTGCCAAAACCTTGCTTTGGAAGCAGCCAGTGTGCGTTCAAATGGTGGATGTGATGTCCCACTCCTACCCGTTTTACCACATCAAGAACGTCATCAGGAAGAACGTCCAGTTGTGACATCACTTCCGCCATTTGGAGCACATGCTGGCTCCATAGTAGTACCTATCAGTGTTTTTTTTTTTTGCTGTGTCCCTGCTGGGGTGATTCGCCCTTTTCTAGCTGTCCAAGTCACCATTCTTACTAAAACAAACTGTGTTGGGAATAAAAGTGTTGCCAGCAACAGGGAAATCATCTAAATGACGTATTGCACTGACGACTGTCTCAAGCTTGCCACACACCGCTCAAATGTCTGGTTAATTCCTGCCGGCACCACCTGCCCCAACCCTCCCTCCCCCCCCCTGCCAAATGTGGCAGTGGAGGGGAGGGCAAGCAAACAAGCGGAACTTCTCCCTTTCGGGAAAGTTCTACTTTAACCACTTAAGGACCAGGCCTATTTTTCAAACTTAAAGTTAAAATCCTATTTTGTTTTTTTTTTGCTAATTACTTAGAACCCCTAAACATATATATATATATATATATATATATATATATATATATATATATATATATATATATAATATTGTGGCAGAGCGAGGCTCTGTCCCTGTGAAATTGGAGGTAAAAGAGACACAGAGTTTGCGGACTGCAAGACTACAGAGTGTAGAGTTTAAATGGAGAAAACTGCTCTGTCAGTTTTCTCCAGGTTTTGCTAGTTGCGGATGGGATTCTGTAGTTTGGAGATCCCCAAGAGTCATGGGTGGGACGGGATCTCCAACCCTGTGTCTGGGTCCCGAGGATGGCAAGCAGGGTGTGTGCCCAGCTGCACACAGCCCATATAACGAGGGGTTGGTGAAAGCAGAAGGTGGAAGGAAGGTGGAGTTGGAGCAGTGGCTCCTAGTGAGTGTCTCTGTGTGAAGACAGAAGCTGTGTGCATTGAGGGGCTTGAAGCCTGTGTGCCTTTAAGAAACCAGAAGCTGTGTGCATCCAAGACTGTTGGCCTGGAAGAGATGGTAGTTTGAGGGACCAGTACCTGTAGCAGCAGTGCTGTTGAAGAGTAGCCAGGTGGGCTTGTATTTTCAGTTGGGTTTGAATGATGTTTAAACCTCTGCGTGGGATTCCTGAGTGGACTTTTGTTTCGTTTTTATCACTTAATAAACGTAGGCTACCAGGCCCTTAACTATAAACACCTGTCTGATGTGGACTCACTACATGAAAACGCATCTACCACTGAGCTGAACAATCCCCCATGCCACAATATAAATATATATATATATATATTTATATATATATATAAAATCATTTTTTCAGACACCCAAGAGAATAAAATGGCAGCCGTTGCGATACTATGTCACACCATAAAATGCACTCTTTTGGACTGAAAAATAAGAAAACAGTAAAGTTAGCCCAATTTTTTTATATTGTGAAAGATAATGTTATGCCAAGTAAATTGATACCCAACATGTCAAGCTTTAAAATTGCGCCCGCTCGTGGAATGGCAACAAACTTTGACACCTAAAAATCTCCATAGGCGATGTTTAAAAATGTCTACAGGTTACCAGTTTTGAGATACAGAGAAGGTCTTTTGCTGGAATTATTGCTCTTGCTCTAACGATCGTGGCGATACCTCATGTGTGGTTTGAGCACTGTTCACGTATGCGGGCGCGACTTACGTATGCATTTGCTTCTGCGCGTGAGCACGGTGGGACGGGTTGCTTTAAAAAAAATATTTTTTTTTTCTTATTTATTTTACTTTTTATTTTTATACTGTCCCCTTAAAAAAAAAAATGGGATCACTTTTATTCCTATTACAAGGGATGTAAACATCCCTTGTAATAGAAAAAAAGCATGACAGGACCTCTTTAATGTGAGATCGGGGTCAAAAAGACCTCAGATCTTACATTTACACTTAAATGCAATAAAAAAAAATGTCTTGGATGGGGTTATCTGCTGCCATAACCCCGGTATTTAACGTCAAAGTACCGACGTATTACGACGGCGGGCAGTCCTGTTGTCTCTAGAACAGGATGTGAGGAGAAATCTCTCTAGGGGGACATGGGCAGCAAAAAAAAAAAGTGCCCTTAGATAATCTTAGAATAGATACTTTACAGAAATTTGTTGAGAACAACAGAGTATTGTTTACATATTGAAATTTCTTCCTCAACTCAACCTGTACAAAACCAAGCTCATAATATTTCCCCTGACTTCTCTGTCAAGATCAATGGCAAAACCATCAACCCATCCCCACATGCCAGGGTTCTAGGTGTAGTCCTGGACTCTGAACTCTCCTTTCGGCCCCACATCCAATCGCTTTCCAAAGCTTGCCGCCTCAACCTCCGCAACATCTCCAAAATACGTCCCTTTCTAACCAAGGAAGCCACAAAGCTCCTGATTCACTCCCTGTTTATCTCTCACCTCAACTACTGCAACTCCCTCCTCATTGGAGTACCTTTAAATAGACTATCCCCCCTTCAGTTCATCATGAACGCTGCTGCCAGACTCATCCACCTTACAAACCGCTCAGGGTCTACTACCCCTCTCTGTCAATCCTTCCCAAAGAATTAAATTCAAAATACTAACAATAACTTACAAAGCCATCCACAACTTGGCCCCCAGCTACATCACTAACCTAGTCTCAAAATACCAACCTAATCATTCTCTTTGTTCCTTCCAAGACCTCCTGCTCGATAGTTCCCTTGTCACTTCCTCCAGGACTTCTCCCGAGCCTCTCCCATCCTTTGGAATTCCCTACCGCAATCTGTCTGACCATCTCCTACTCTCCACTTTAGGTCCTTTAGGCACTTTTCTTGGATTCCTTGGCCTGCTGGGAGAGCCTATTTATTTGGGTGAGGTCAGGTGATCGGGGTTCTGTGCCACCTGGATGGCTGTCTGGGTGGACGTGTGTTGTATTGCCCCGGTCTGCTAGGCCGGAGCCTGAGGCCTATTCCGGGGACATCTGGCTGCTAGGCTGTCTGAGGGCCTATCCAGAAGCAAGAGAGCAGTGTAGGGTTGGGATTGTGGCTTGAAGTCCAAGAAGTAACGGTTCTGCCGGCCAAGAACCTGTTGTGGTCAGAGGTAGTGGGGAAGATGTCGCCACTAAGGGACCATCCACCTTATTACCAGGGACCACCGTGAGTAGCTGAAGTAAGTACCAGTACTCTTTTTTTTTTGTTTATAACGCCCAAAAAAAAGGCAGAAGTGATCAAATACCACCAAAAGAAAGCTCTATTTGTGGGGAAAAAAAGGACGTAAATTTTGTTTGGGTACAATGTCACACAACCGCGCAATTGTCAGTTAAAGCGATGCAGTGTCGTATCGCAAAAAAGAATGATTGAAGTGCATTATTTCTATTATTACATTGTTATATAAAATAAAATGGTTCAACACACCATAATGCAGAATCAGTGGGAGCCCTGAGCATGTCACCTGCCTTCAGATGCGGATTGTCACTTGCTGCGTCACCTGCCACACGTTGTGGATTGTCAGTTGCCACGATGTCACCTGCCACACATTGTAGATTGTCACTTGTCACGACGTCACCTGCCACACGTAGCAGATTGCCACTTGCCATGACGTCACTTGCCACATGTTGCGGATTTTCACTTGCCACTTCACCTGCCACACGTAGCGGATTGTCACTTGCCACGACATCACCTGCCACATGTTGCGGATTGTCACTTCACCAGCCACACATAGCGGATTGTCACTTGCCACAACGTCACTTGCCACTTCACCTGCCACACGTTGTGGATTGTCACTTGCCACAACGTCAACTGCCACATGTAGCAGATTGCCACTTGCCATGACGTCACCTGCCACACTTTGCGGATTTTCACTTGCCACTTCACCTGCCACACGTAGCGGATTGTTACTTGCCACGACATGACCTGCCACATGTTATGGGCTGTCACCTGTCACTTCACCTGCCACACATAGCGGATTGTCACTTGCCACAACGTCACTTGCCACACGTTGCGGATTGTCACATGCCACGACGTCACCTGCCACACGTTGCGGATTGTCACTTGCCACGACGTCACCTGCCACACATTGCGGATTGTCACTTGCCACTTCACCTGCATCAGATTGTCATTTGCCACAACGTCACCTGCCACGCGCTGCAGATTGTCACTTGCCACTTCACCTTCCACATGTAGCTGATTGTCACTTGCCACTTCACCTTCCACATGTAGCAGATTGTCACTTGCCACAACGTCACCTGTCACACATTGTAGATTGTCACTTACCACTTCACCTGCCACACGTAGTGGATTGTCACTTGCCACAACGTCACCTGCCACACATTGCGGATTGTCACTTGCCACTTCACCTGCCACACGTAGCGGATTGTCACTTGCCACAACGTCACCTGCCACACATTGCGGATTGTCACTTGCCACTTCACCTGCCACATGTAGCGGATTGTCACTTGCCACAACATCACCTGCTACATATATAAAATAAAATAGTTCAACTCACCATAATGCAGAATCAGTGGGAGCCCTGATCGTGTCACTTGCCAACGTCACCTGTCTCAGATGCGGATTGTCACTTGCCACGACACCTGCACCAGATGCGGATTGTCACTTGCCTTGACGTCACCTGCCACATGCAGATTGTCACTCACCACAACGTCACCTGCCACGCGTAGTGGATTGTCACTTGCCATGACGTCACCTGCCACACGCAGCGGATTGTCACTTGCCATGACGTCACCTGCCACACATTGCAGGTTGTCACTTGTAACTTCACCTGCCACACGTAGTGGCTTGTCACTTGCCACACATTGCGGATTATCACTTGCCACAATGTCACCTGCCACACATTGTGGATTGTCACTTGCCATGACATCACCTGCCACACGTTGCGGATTGTCACTTGCCACAACGTCACCTGCCACACATTGCGGATATCACTTGCCACTTCACCTGCCACACGTTGCGGATTGTCACTTGCCACTTCACCTGCCACACATAGCAGATTGTCACTTCCCACAATGTCACCTACGACAGATTGCAGATTGTCACTTGCCATGATGTCACCTACCACACATAGCGGATTGTCACTTGCCACGATGTCACCTGTCACACGTAGTGGATTGTCACTTGTGTCCCAGAGTGAAGGCAGGCAGCAGAGAGATGATGTAATCTCTCTGCTGCCCGCGGCTGCACAGTGAGGGTGGAACTGCAGTGATGCAGGGCAGGCGGTGAGAGATGTCATCTCTCTGTCCCCCCACCCCACCCGCTGGCCCGCTAATTGGCCAGCAAGCCCACTCACCTGCCGACTGGCCTGCCTGCTCACTCAGCCACTGATCCGCCCCCCAATTTGCCGCCCCCCTGAAAGTGCCGCTCAGGACAGATGGTCCCAGTGGGTCCCATGGTAGGGCCAGCCTTGAGACAGCGTGTTTACACATGCAGACGTGGTGTCTGGCTGGATGCCTTTCCCTGCATGACTGTCTACCTATAGAAGTCTTGGAGTCTGCTAATTAACATTGCAACTACTAAAGGGTGTCCTGGCCCTAACTCTCTCTCTCACAGTTCTGTTTAAGAGAAAATAAATCTCTGTGCATTCACGAAGTGTCTGGCACCCATTAATCTAACTTACATTGCACCCACCATGCCTCGTAACCCACTCTACACAGAAGCCGAAGGATGTTAGCTGTCCCTAACTCTGGAGGTCACCATTAGGCCTGAAGAGGCCTGGGATTTGGCTACACGTGAAAAGGTCTGGAGAAGCCATGGAGAACGTTATGCTGCCTGTAACATTCAGCATGACTGGTTTGGTGGTGGTCAGTGATGGTCTGGGGAGGTATATCCATGGAGGGACGCACAGACCTCTATAGCCTAGACAATGGCACCCTGACTGCCATTGGGTATCAGGATGAAATCCTTGGACCCATTGTCACACCATACGCTGGTGCAATGGGTCCTGGGTTCCCCCTGGTGCACGACAATGCCCGGCCTCATGTGGTGAGAGTATGCAGCCAGTTCCTGGAGGATGAAGGAATTGATAACACTGAATGGCCCCCCACGCTCGCCTGACCTAAATCTAATAGAACACCTCCGGGACCTTATGTTTCTGTCCATCTGACACCGCCAGGTTACACCTCAGTCTGTTAAGGAGCTCAGTGATGCCCTGGTCCAGATCTGGGAGGAAATACCCCAGGACACCATCCGTCTCATTAGGAGCATGCCCTGACGTTGTCAGGCATGCATACAAGCACATCGGAGTCATACAAACTACTGAGTATCATTTTGAGTTGGAAATGGACTAGCCTGATGCATCATTTTTTCACTTTGATTTTTGGGGTGTCTTTGAATTCAGCCCTCTCTGTAGGTTGATAATTGTAATTTCCATCAAATGATGTGGCATCCTTTCATTCTTAACACATTACCCAGTCCATAGTGGTATAGATATCCAGCATTAATTTTTTTCTCCATTGAGATCTGATGTGTTTTCAAAGTGTTCTTTTAACTTTTTTTGAGCAGTGTATAATGCTTGGGGGTTCTAATGATTTTTCTAGCAAAAAGATCATTTTAACCACTTGTTGACCACTCTATAGCAGTTTTACTGCTACAGGGTGGCAGCTGTGTGTGCCAGATTACTTATGTATATGTGATCTGACTATTCCAGGTAGGAGGTGAAAATGCATGCTGCCGGTGGCTTGCTCCCGCTGTAATTATATATATATCAGGAGCTGATCAGCAGGTATCGTGGACTCGATGTCTGCCGGCACCCGCCGATCATTCTGCAGAGACACAGAACGGCAATCTGCCTATGTAAACAAGGCAGATCGCCGTTCTGACAGGAGAGAAGGCATAGATCCATCTCTTCCCCTAGTAAAAGCACTTTCCAGGCAGACAAGTAACCCTTTGATCGCCCCTGTTAACCCCTTCCCAGTGTCATTAGTATAGTGGCAGTGCATATTTTTTTAGCACTGATCACTGTATTAGTGCCACTGGCTCCCAAAAAAGTGTCAGATAGTGTTCGAATGTCTGCCACAATATCGCAGTCCCGCTATAAGTCGCTAATCGCCACAATTACTAGTAAAATAAATAAAAATATCCCATAGTTTGTAGACGCTATCATTTTTGTGCAAACCAATTAAAATACGCTTCGCGATTTTCTTTTACCAAAAAATATGTAGCAGAATACAAACTGGCCTAAATTAATGAAGAAGTTTGATATTTTCCAGGTTTTTTTATTAGATATTTTTTATAGCAGAAATTAAAAAAATAGATTTTTTTATTTCTTCAAAATGTTCGCTCTTTTTTGTTTATAGCGCAAAAAATAAAAAATGCAGTTGTAATCAAATACCACCAAAAGAAAGCTCTATTTGTGGGGAAAAAAGACATACATTTTATTTGGGTACAGCGTCACACGACAGCGAGATGGTCAGTTAAAGTAACGCAGTGCCGTATCGCAAAAAATGGCCTGGTCATGAAGTGGGTTAAATCTTCTGGAGCTGAAGTGGTTAACCAGTTGCCGTCCATCCGCCGCAGCTGCGTAAATCGCCGTAGGTATACGTCAGCTCGTGAACTCGCTTTTGTAGGTGCGCGCCCTCATTGGCCAGTGGGGGAGCCAATCAACGATCGTTCCCCGCAGAGACAGAACGGGGATCTGCCTGTGTAAACAAGGCAGATCTCTGTTCTGACGGGGGGGGGGGGGATCACACGGATCCTGTGTTTCTGCTAAGCAGGAAGATGGATCTGTGCGTTTCCCCAGTCACACAGTCCCCCATACAGTTAAAAAAACAACTGCAGAAAACACGTTTAACTCCTTGATCGCCCCTGGTGTTAACACCTTCCCTGCCAGTGTCAGTACAATAACAGTGCATATTTTTAGCACTGATTACTGTAATAATGTCACTGGTTCCCAAAAAAAGTGTCAAAAAAGTCAGTTAGATGTCAGACCACCGCAATGTCGCAGTCCCGCTAAAAATTGCAGATCACCGCCATTACTAATAAAAAAAAAATTAAAATGCCATAAATATATCCCCTATTTTGTAGTCGCTATAACTTTTGTGCAAAACAAAGAATATACGCTTGTTGCAATTTTTTTTTTTTTTTTTACCAAAAGTATGTAGAAGAATACATATTGGCCTAAACTGATGAAGAAATTTTGTTTTTTTTAATTCTTATTTTTTTGGATTTGGATATTTATTATAGCAAAAAGTAAAAAATATTGTTCTTTTTCCAAAATTGTCACTCTTTTTTTGTTTCTAGTGATCAAATACCACCAAAAGAAAGCACTATTTGTGGGAAAAAAGGACGTCAATTTTGTTTGGATACAGTGTCGCACAGTTGTCAGTTAAAGCGACGCAGTGCTAGATTGCAAAAAATGGCCTGGTCATGAAGTGGGGTAACTCTTCTGCAGCTGAACTGGTGAACATGTGAAAAATGTCAAACTTTTCCCTGACAGCCAGTGGTAACAGAAAAAAACACACTGATTCACATTTTCTTGTTATTATATCTTTATGAATAACAGAAAAAAAACGTCTAGTTAAACAGTAGCTTGCTCTGCAATGCGTATTCCGAACGTTCAGAAAACTTGGATTTTAGACTCCGGAAAAATGGCCGCCACGTGCGCACGCCTTTCTTCTTGTGTTTTCTGAAGAGAGGAAGCGGACGTACGCGCCATCGTATTTGCAGCGAGCCTATGGAGTAAAGAAGCCAGGTTCAGCGCTGACCAATCAGCTGCATAGGAAAGACTGTTGGGCGGCACCTGTAGCCAGACTGAATTTTCCCGCGGTCTCGGAAGCGGAGTGGGCAGTGCAGGCAGCTGGTATTAGGTGACCAGATACTGGCAGCATGGTGAGCGCTCTATCTCTTATGTTCTATTACACGGCGTATTCCCGTATGAGAGGAATAAAACAATGGAGTCCGTGCTCAGCATGTTCTGGATCCCTCAGACATAAGGGGCGTGTTTAGGAATTGGGTTCTCACCAATGGACGTGTACACAGGACTAGAAGCCAGTATTGTACACAGGAGGACACAGGCCTCCCTCTGGGCACATTCAAGAAAACATGAGTTACACTAAAAGTGAACCTGTCTTGTGTCTCCTATACAGGGCGAAGCCACTGGTTCACTCTAAAGTTATTTATTTTTCTGATGTTCATATATTTTTATATTTATTTTTTTGTTATTTATACAAATTAGTTTCCTGAAGCAAATAAAAATAATATACAGTGGGGGAAATAATGATTTTATCCCCTACAGATTTTGTAAGTTTGCCCACTTACAAAGAAATGAAGGGTCAATTAATTATAGGTGTATTTTAACCACTTCAGCCCCGGAAGAATTGGCTGCTCAATGACCAGAGCACTTTTTGTGATTCGGCACTGAGTCTCGTTAACTGACATTTGCGCGGTCGTGCGACGCCGTACCCAAACAAAATTGACGTCCTTTTTTTCCCCACAAACAAATAGAGCTTTCTTCTGGTGGTATTTGTTCATCTCTGCGGTTTTTATTTTTTGCTCTATAAACAAAAAGAGAGCGACAATTTTTTAAAAAACACAATATTTTGTACTTTTTGCTATAATAAATATCCCCATTTTTTTTTTTTTTGAAAAAGCACATTTTTTTTCTCAGTTTAGGCCGATATGTATTCTTCTACATATTGTTGGTAATAAAAATTGCAATAAGCGCATATTGATTGGTTTGCACAAATGTTATAGCGTCAAAATAGGGATTAGTAGATTTATAGATTTATGGCATTTTTATTATTATTTATTTTTTTGTGTACTAGTAATGGTGGCGATCTGCGATTTTTATTGTGACTATGACATTATGGCAGACAGATTGGACACTTGACACATTTTTGGGATGATTGACAATTATACAGTGATCAGTACTATAAAAATGCACTGATTACTGTATAAATGTCACTGGCAGGGACGGGGTTAATACGAGGGGGCGATCAAGGGGTTAACTGTATTCCCTGACTGTGTGTTCTAACTGTAGGGGGAGGGGACTGACTATAGGAGATGACAGATCGTGGTTCCTATCTATTAGGAACTCACAATCTGCATCTCCTCACAGAACAGGGATTTGTGTGCCTCTCATGCCCACGATCACTCGTGGCCGGCGGTCATGAGCATTGGCATGCGCGCCTGCTATCCCGCTTAAAGGAGCCGACGTATAGCTACGACGGCTCACGGGATCGCGCCGGCCTGCTGCAGTATAATGATGGCGGCTGGTCAGCAAGTGGTTAAATGATAGAGACGGAATATCAACCAAAAATCCAGAAAAAAAACACATGATACAAATGTTATAAATTAGGGTTGCAGTTCAGTGAGTAAAATAAGTATTTGATCCCTTACCAACCAACAATAATTCTGGCTCCCACAGACTGGCTACAGTATGTGCTCATGTGGTACACAGATTAGTTTTTTCAATTTAAGAAGGTGTTTCTAAAGACCAGCTTTCATCCATTCAAACCTTACCATCATGGGCAAGACCAAAGAGCTGTCAAAGGACATCAGGGACAAGATTGTAGACCTACATAAGGCTGGGATGGGCTACAATACCATCAGCAAGAAGCTTGGTGAGAAGGAGACAACTGTTGGAAGAAATACAAAATAACCATCAATCACCCTCAGCCTGGAGCTAGATACAAGATTTTGCCTCATGGAGTAAGGATGATCTTGAGAAAAGTGAGGGATGAGCCCAGAACTTCACGGGAGGAGCTTGTGAATGATCTCAAGGCAGTCGAGACCACAGTCACCAAACAAACCATTGGTAACACAATACGCCGCCACAGATTGAAATCCTGCAGGACCCGCAAGGTCTCCCTCCTCAAGAAGGCACATGTACAGGCCCGTCTGAAGTTTGTCAGTGAATATCTAAATGATTCAGATTGGGAGAATTTGCTGTGGTCAGATGAGACCAAAATTGAGCTCTTTGGCATTAACTCGACTTTCCATGTTTAGAGGAAAAAAATGCTGACTATGACCCTAACAACACATCCCTACAGTTAAACATGGAGGTGGAAACATTATGCTTTGGGGTTGTTTCTTTGCTAAGGGTACAGGCCGACTTTGCCGCATTGAGGGGCTAATGGACAGGGCCATGTATTGTAAAATCTTGGATGAGAACCTTCTTCCCTCAGCCAGAACACTGAAGATGGGTCTTCCAGCATGACAATGACCCAAAACACCACCAAGGCAACAAAGGAGTGGCTCAAGATGAAGCACGTTAAGGTCATGGAGTGGCCCAACCAGTCTTAATCCTATAGAAAATGTATGGAGGAAGCTGAAACTTCCAAGTTGCCAAGAAACCTTAAAGCGTTTGTTAACCCCTCCAAAAAAATGGATCCTGCTCCTTTTAAAGCATGTTATATGACACAGTGGCTGATCCTGCCAGTTTCTACCCCCCCCCCTCTGTATACTGACAACGGTGTATCATGGCTGCTGAGCCTGACACCGTGGTCAGTTTATGTGCCACTGTCATTCGCAGCCTGCTATCTGCAGCTCTTCTCTCTGCTCCTGTGTCCTTCTCCCCCTCCCCTCTCTGTCTATCTGCTTGTGACAGTGCTGCCCCTCCTGCTCTCATAACACTAACCTGTATACACCATCAGCACTGCCTCCCATTACAGTGTCCCCCTCTGTGAATGATTTATAAATATAAATGCTGTGAATACCTCATTTAAAGCAGAAGTAAACCCATCCATAAAACTGTTTCATTTCCGGCACGTGTCGGAAATTTAACACTTCCATTGGTTGTGCTCTCAACCAAACTGTCAAGCCATCTAATGGCTGGTGTCATAACTGATCACATGTGCAGCATCATGGCAGTTGTAGATTAAACAGAGGCAAAGATGGCAGCTTCCTTGGCTGAAAACCATAGGGGGGTTTACTTACACTTTAAGAGCTGCGCTTGCGATCACATGATCAGCCAGCTCTCTCCTCACCTTCCGACTGACGTCAGCAGGGAAATCTCAGCCCCGCCCACTGCATCTCTCAGAGCAGGAAAGGAGAAAGCTGGCTTGTCATGTGATCGCAATCTCGGCTGTGAAATTAGGTATTTGCAGCATTTATTTTTATAAATCGTACACAGAGGGGGACACTGCAATAGGAGGCAGTGCTGATGGTGTATACAGGCTAGAGTAGTTTAACAACCACTTTAAGGATTTGAAGAAGATCCGTAAAGAAGAGTGGACCAAAATCCCTCCTGAGATGTGTGCAAACCTGGTAACCAACTACAAGAAACATCTTAACTCTGTGCTTGCCAGCAAAGGTTTCTCCACCAAGTACTAAGTCATGTTTTGCTTGGAGATCAAATACTCATTTTATTCACTGAACTGCAATTCCATTTATAACATTTGTATCATGTTTTTTTCTGGAAGGAAGCTTCGAGGAGGAAATTGAAAAAAAAAAATCAAACGCATGTGAGTCATTTTATTTATATCTGATTTAGGGAGAACAATTTTTACTGAAGTAATATTAAAGCTTCATCTTTTTCGTGTTTTAATAAAATAAAAAACATTATACTTGCCTGCTTCGTACACTGGTTCTGCACAGAGAAGCCCTGGCCCTTCTCTTCTCAGGTCCCCTGCAGGGGGTCCTTCTCTTTGGCAAGTGCCTCAAAAGAAAACAAAAGGGGGAACTGCTCCGGGTGATGTACTGAAGAAAATGCCCTACTCAAAGTGGAAGCCAGGTGCAGGCTCAGCACGAGCAATATTGAAGAAATGGATTCTGGACAGCCGCACTCCGATAAAAGCCTTTATTGTAATGAGTAGTCAACGTTCATGTGACAACAGAAGCAGGACAAACAGCTGATGCGTTTCACAACATCATTGTTGCTTAAACATAGCATGACTAAGCAACAATGATGTGAAACGCGTCATTGGTTTTTCCTGCTCCTGTTGTCACATGAATGTTGACTATTAATTACAATAAAGGCTTTTATCGGAGTGCATCTGTCCAGAATCCATTTCTTCAGTATGCCTCAAAAGAATGCCACTTTCTATTGACACAGACAGGTTGGCTCGGCAACGCCCCCCAACTCCGTCACAAGATTTGATTGCCACAGCGGGAACCAATGGCTCTTGCTGCTATCATTCTGCCAAGTGAGGAGGGGAGAGAACTGCATAGAATGCATTAAGGTTAAAAACAACTTTAGGCTTTAGAACCATTTAATGCCTGGCCCCAGCAGCACATACCTTCCATTCATAACCTGCCACCCTGTACTGCCATTGGGAGCAGCAGAACGTCCAGTGTAAGCTATGAGTGGCTGGAGTTGAAGGTTAGGTAAGAGCCCTTTCACACTGGGGCGGGGGGCGGTGTCGGCGGTAAAACGCCGCTATTATTAGCGGCGTTTTACCGTCGGTATGCGGCCGCTAGCGGGCGGTTTTACCCCCCGCTAGCGGCCGAGAAAGGGTTAAATACCACCGCAAAGGCAGACAGATTTCAATGGGCAGGAGCGGTAAAGGAGCGGTATATACACCGCTCCTTCACCGCTCCGAAGATGCTGCTGGCAGGACTTTTTTTACCATCCTGCCAGCGCATCGCTCCAGTGTGAAAGCCCTCGGGGCTTTCACACTGGAATGAAAGCAGCGGCACTTTTGGGTCGGTTTGCAGGCGCTATTATTAGCGCAATAGCGCCTGCAAACCGCCCCAGTGTGAAAGGGCTCTAAGGCTATGGGCTCCTGTATGACAGCACTGATTGGCTGCCACTTACAGTGAGGCTCCCTTCACTCTAAACATGACAATGTAAATCACGTTATTCTCTATGGTGCCTGCTCCCATCAATGCTATGCCATGCAGCGCAATTTTTTTAAAAGGTGCAGGTACTACTTTTGGTGCAGCGGTGCATTTTTGGTCCTATTGACTTCAATGGGAGCGCATGAAAAATTCTGTACGAGTGTTTTTGGTAGAGTTTTGTGTTTTACCTCTTCATTCCGTCTGTACGCATATATGTGGCCTCTCGGTGTATGGGCCTTAATGCAGAGCGGAAAGCTTGTGATCTCTAATTGCAATCAGGAGCTTTCTGTTCATGTGACCGCTGTGACAGGCAATCACGGCGGTCACATGATCAGAAACCACGACCCGCCTCCCGGCACCAGAAACCTCTTAAAGGTACGGGAGGTGCCGGTGTTAAGTGGTTAACAACCAGTCTCTTCCGATTACAAAAAAATGTATTAATCATTAAAAATGTGCATAAAATCGCAAAAACACACTGAAAAATGCATGTTTATGTAGCAGCACTAGTATAAAACCTAGGCTTAGTCACATGCTTCCCTGTAACCAGGAGTACGATAGGAGAAATTTAGCAAGCAAATTTGTGACACTTAGCTGCAGATCAGACCACTAATACTTTAGCAAAGTCCATGCAACAGTTCATTAGCAAGACCTGTACAGAGACTAATGTCAAAGCTGCCTTTGCTGACCTTTCTTAAAGTGTAAAGAATGGTTTTTACCTTAATGCATTCTCTGTATTAGACCTCATGCACATGAGACGCTGTTAAACTCGCGTTCAGAGGCAGTTGGACACTTTTTTCAGCTGCCCCTGAACCCATTCAATGTTATCCTATGTGTCCATGTACACAGTCTCGTTTTTTGGCGTTTTTAGGCAGTTGCGTTTAACCTCGTTTTTCCAGAAGCAAAAAAAATGGGTTCAGACGCAAAAGTTTTCCACGTTTCAGACGCCAAACGCAGCTAAACGCTGGTACTGCGTTTAGCCGCGTTTGCGTTTATAAGTGTTTTTAAAGGAACATTTTATAGACCCGACTTTGGGTCACAAAATGTCATTCTCTGCTGCAGAAAAGTCCTTTACATTTTGCGACCCGTCTTTGGGGCCCCATATCTCAGGGCCACTTAGTGCTAGGAACCCCACATTTGGTGTGCTAACCACAGTTGGACTAACACTATAACATATCCAAATTTGGGGTTCCTAGCATCAAGTGGCTCCAAAGTGAGGTCGGAAAATGTCATTTTCTGGGGCCCCGTATCTTGGGGTCACTTGGTGCTAGGAACCCCAAATTTGGATATGTTGTAGTGCTTGTTATACTGTATTAGCACACCAGAGATACGAGGCCCCAAAGTTGGGTCGCAAAATGTAATTCTCTGCTCTGCAGACGCTTCTAGATGCAAACGCGGCTTAACTTTTTGTTCTAAAAAAAATCCAATAAACTCAATTTTAGTCATACATTTAGGCCAAAATGTATTCAGCCACATGTCTTTGGTAAAAAAAATGTCAATAAGTGTATATTTATTGGTTTGCGCAAAAGTTATAGCGCCTACAAACTAGGGTACATTTTCTGGAATTTACACAGCCTTTAATTTATGACTGCCTATGTCGTTTCTTGAGGTGCTGAAATGACAGGGCAGTACAAAACCCCCCCCAAATGACCCCATTTTGGAAAGTAGGCATGTTGAGCCCATTGAATATTCATTTTTTTTGTCCCAAGTGATTGAATAATGACAAAAAAAAAAAAATTACAAAAAGTTGTCACTAAATGATATATTGCTCACACAGGCCATGGGCATATGTGGAATTGCACCCCAAAATACATTTAACTGCTTCTCCTGAGTATGAGGATACCTCATGTGTGGGACTTTTTGGGAGCCTAGCCGCGTACGGGGCCCCGAAAACCAATCACTGCCTTCAGGATTTCTAAGGGCGTACATTTTTGATTTTACTCCTCACTACCTATCACAGTTTTGAAGGCCATAAAATGCCCAGATGGCATAACCCCCCCCCCCAAATGACCCCATTTTGGAAAGTAGACACCCCAAGCTATTTGCTTTGAGGCATGTTGAGTCCATGGAATATTTTATATTGTGACACAAGTTGCGGGAAAGAGACAATTTTTTTTTTTTTTTTTTTGCACAAAGTTGTCACTAAATGATATATTGCTCACACAGGCCATGGGCATATGTGGAATTGCACCCCAAAAAATATTTAGCTACTTCTCCTGAGTACGGGGATACCACATGTGTGGGACTTTTTGGGAGCCTAGCCGCGTACGTGGCCCCGAAAACCAATCACCGCCTTCAGGATTTCTAAGGGTGAAAATTTTTGATTTCACTCTTCACTGCCTATCACAGTTTCGGAGGCCATGGAATGCCCAGGTGGCACAAACCCCCCCCAAATGACCCCATTTTGGAAAGTAGACACCCCAAGCTATTTGCTGAGAGGCATGGTGAGTATTTTGCAGCTCTCATTTGTTTTTGAAAATTAAGAAAGACGAGAAAAAATTTTTTTTTTTCTTTTTTCAATTTTTAAAACTTTGTGACAAAAAGTAAGGTCTGCAAAATACTCACTATACCTCTCAGCAAATAGCTTGGGGTGTCTACTTTCCAAAATGGGGTCATTTGGGTTTTTTTTTTGCCACCTGGGCATTCCATGGCCTCCGAAACTGTGATAGGCAGTGAAGAGTGAAATCAAAAATTTACGGCCTTAGAAAGCCTGAAGGCGGCGGTGCTTGGTTTTCGGGGTCCCGTACGCGGCTAGGCTCCCAAAAAGTCTCACACATGTGGTATCCCCGTACTCAGGAGAAGCAGCAGAATGTATTTTGGGTGTAATTTCACATATTCCCATGGCATGTTTGAGCAATATATCATTTAGTGACAACTTTGCGCAAAAAAAAAAATAATAAAAAAAAATTGTCTCTTTCCCGCAACTTGTGTCACAATATAAAATATTCCATGGACTCGACATGCCTCTCAGCAAATAGCTTGGGGTGTCTACTTTCCAAAATGGGGTCATTTGGGGGGGTTTTGAACTGTCCTGGCATTTTATGCACAACATCTAGAAGCTTATGTCACACATCACCCACTCTTCTAACCATTTGAAGACAAAGCCCTTTCTGACACTTTTTGATTACATAAAAAATTTTTTTTTTTTGCAAGAAAATTACTTTGAACCCCCAAACATTATATATTTTCTTTAAAGCAAATGCCCTACAGATTAAAATGATGGGTGTTTCATTTTTTTTTTTTACACAGTATTTGCGCAGCGATTTTTCAAACGCATTTTTTGTGGAAAAAACACACTTTTTAAATTTTAATGCACTAAAACACATTATATTGCCCAAATGTTTGATGAAATAAAAAAGATGATCTTAGGCCGAGTACATGGATATCAAACATGACATGCTTTAAAATTGCGCACAAACGTGCAGTGGCGACAAACTAAATACATTTTTAAAAGCCTTTAAAAGCCTTTACAGGTTACCACTTTAGATTTACAGAGGAGGTCTACTGCTAAAATTACTGCCCTCGATCTGACCTTCGCGGTGATACCTCACATGCATGGTGCAATTGCTTTTTACATTTGACGCCAGACCGACGCTTGCGTTCGCCTTAGCGCGAGAGCAGGGGGGACAGGGGTGCTTTTTTTTTTACTTTATTATTATTATTTTTTCTTTTATCTTATTTTTAAACTGTTCCTTTCATTTTTTTTTTTTATCATTTTTATTGTTATCTCAGGGAATGTAAATATCCCCTATCATAGCAATAGGTAGTGACAGGTACTCTTTTTTGAAAAAATTGGGGTCTATTAGACTCTAGATTTCTCCTCTGCCCTCAAAGCATCTGACCACACCAAGATCGGTGTGATAAAATGCTTTCCCAATTTCCCAATGGCGCTGTTTACATCCGGCGAAATCATAAAATGCTCGTAGCTTCCGGTTTCTTAGGCCATAGAGATGTTTGGAGCCACTCTGCTCTCTGATCAGCTCTATGGTCAGCTGGCTGAATCACCGGCTGCATTTTCAGGTTCCCTGTTGAGACAGGAGAGCCAGAGAAAAACACGGAAGACGTTGGGGGGGGGGGGGATTCCCTTCCACTGCTTGTAAAAGCAGTCTAGAGGCTAATTAGCCGCAAGGATTGCTTTTACATGAAAGCCGACCGCTGGCTGAAAAGAATGATACCAAGATGATACCTAAACCTGCAGGCATCATTCTGGTATAACCAATCAAAGTCGTGAATGGCGTACCTGAAGACAAAAAAATGGTTAACAATAAAGCACAGTAAATGGTAAAGTATAAAAAATTGCATACCTGAAAAACAAACATGATAAAACATGATAACAATAAAACATTGCAGAATAGAATACAGTAAAAAAGAGCAGAACAATAGAGAGAATAGAGAGAGAGAGAGAACAATAAAACGACAACTATTTTTTATTTTTTTTTATATTTTTGTTTGTGGTTTTTTTTTTTTTTTTTTTTTTCTTTTTTTTACACTTTTTTTTTGTAACTGTAACTTTTATAACTGTAACCGGTTCCAGGTTCGGGTCTCTCAAAATGCGATGGCATCTTGGGAGACCCTGTGAAAGTGTGCCTAGTATGTGCAATGCTGTACCCTACGCTAATACTAATGGTAGCGTTCAAAACATTCACCAATGCAAAGACCAGGATTGTCAGGACAGGAGGGACAATAATAGCGGGTGTCACGCCTATATCCACGCTTGCTGCAGACACGACATCTTTTTTGGGGGGGTTCGTTGGGTAGGGGTACTCGGGAGGACATAAAGAAAATGCCTCTCATGCAGCCGACTGCATTTGGTTGGGGATGTGAATGGGGGAAGTACGGGCGCTGCAGAAGTGGTGGGTTCCCAATTAGGATTGGCGAATGCAGCAGGAAGGGCATTATGGGCACGACGGGCCTGTGTTTGTCTTTCTGGTGGCAGCGGGACACTACTTGTGCTTGCCACCTCACCAGCTTGAACTGCACTTATGGGACTCGCCACGTCACCAAGTGTTACTGCAGTGCTGGTTTGACTATGACCGGGGTGTACTAGGCCGCTGGTGCTTGCCAGTTCACCAAAACGCTACCAAAAAAACTGTTAGCGATTGCAGGGATCAGGCCTGACTCTGCGAACGCTGCAGTTATGCGTTTAGTGTTTTGTAAGTGACAGTGATCGATCGATACTGCACTTGGGTGGGCTGGGCCGGGCCGGGCGGAGGGGCAAAACGCAGGTGCTAGCAGGTATCTGGGCTGATCCCGCTAACACTGCGTTTTTGGGAACCCTAAACTGCTGGGGACGCTAGTATAGATCTGCTCGGATCAGATATTGATCCGTTCAGATACTATACCACTAAGGGAGGTGTACGGTGCGTGCGTGGGTGTTAGCGCTACTGGCGCTAACCTGACGCTACCTGGAGCAGGTGCTTGCCAGTTCACCAAAACGCTACCAAAAAAACTGTTAGCGATCGCAGGGATCAGGCCTGACTCTGCGAACGCTGCTGTTATGCGTTTAGTGTTTTGTAAGTGACAGTGATCGATCGATACTGCACTTGGGTGGGCTGGGCCGGGCGGAGGGGAAAAACGCAGGTGCTAGCAGGTATCTGGGCTGATCCCGCTAACACTGCGTTTTTGGGAACCCTAAACTGCTGGGGACGCTAGTATAGATCTGATCGGATCAGATATTGATCCGATCAGATACTATACCACTAAGGGAGGCGTATGCTGCGTGCGTGGGTGTTAGCGGTACTGGTGCTAATCTGACGCTGCCTGGGGCGACGCATATCACCGCCGGGCGATCAGGGGGCTAAACCTTTATTCGGTAATAAACGGCGGGTGCCCTGACACTATAAAAAATAAACGAACTAACCAGCGTAACCCGTAACAGTTATACGTTGATCAGTGGTGAACGGGTTAACTAGGGGGCAATCAAGGGGTTAAAACATTTATTAGATAGTATATGGGGGTCCCTGACGCTATAAAACGCTGACGGCGAACCTAAATATTTACGTCCCTAACTAGCGTCACCAGCGACACTAATACAGCGATCAGAAAAATGATCGCTTAGTGACACTGGTGACGGGGAGTGATCAAGGGGTTAAAACTTTATTAGGGGGGGTACCCTAGACCTACAGGGGGCTAATACTCACTGCCCTAACACTTCTAACTGTCACAAACTGACACCATGCAGTAATCAGAAAAAAAAAAAAAAAAATACTGCTTGGTGTCAGTTTGTGACAGGGGGGGGGGGGGGGATCGGGGCGTGTAAAGTATGCCTGGCATGTTCTACTGTGTGTGTGTGTGTGTGTGTGTGTTGTGCACTTACATGTCTTCTCTCCTCGGCGCTGGAACGGAAACTGCCAAGCCGAGGAGAGATGACATCACATCCTCTGCCTGTGTGAAACTACACACAGGCAGAGGAGGATTCCCATTGGCTGGGAGCGATCGCGAGGGGGGGGCCACGATCGGATGGTCTCCCGCTCGCCTCTCATCGCTTCCAGCCACAAGCCGACCGCCGCTGGCACCGGGGGGGGTCCGATCGGACCCCCCGCCCGCGGGAGGCAGATCACGTACGGTACGTGATTCTGCCTGCCCGTGCCATTCTGCCGCAGTATATCTGCGTTAGGCGGTCGGCAAGTGGTTAAAAACATGTGTTCAGCAGAGTTTGCACCGGCGTCTCATGTGCATGAGGCCTTAGGCTTCATGTACACTGCTGCTGGTAAACAGACGTTTAGGAGCAGTTGGGCATTTTTTTTCAACTGCTCCTGAACTCTCCTCTGTTATCTTATCAGTACATGTACACAGGGTCGTTTATAGTAGTTTCTAGGCAGTTGAGTTTAGAGGCTTTTTTTGGAACCCCAAAAAAAAATGCATTCAGAAGCTGTGCTTTAGAGGCATTTCAAGCGCAAACGCGGCTACCCGCATTAGGCGCGTTTTAGTCTAGAATCGTTTTTAAAGGGAAACATTTTATTTATTACTTTTGAGCCTGGAAAATGCTAAAAAACTCACCAAAAACTCAATTATCACTGCCTGCAAGCTTGATATACCATGTGATTTTTTTTTCCCCTTATCAGCCAGTTATGCTGTAAAATACACAACTTGCATTACTTGACGAAGTTGAGTCACCAACAGACGTTCCTCTGGTGGCACGCTTTCCTCATGTTGGTGTCCATGCGAACTAGGCGGGGTCTAACCTTTTCCAAGAGAATGTGAAAGGTGGCAATTGACATGCATGTAAAAAAAAAAAAAAATATCTGGGTAATTACGCAACTGAACATACATATTAGAAAAGTATCCTGTGGACATGCGTTGAGCCATCAATGGATGTGTCCAGTAGCGAAGAACTCTGGTCCTCTCACGCAGTTTTCTACGTCTTTGGAGCCACAGCAAAAGCAACATCAGGAGCATTTCCTCACACATGCTCATCATGGGATCCATATTAACAAACCAGCCAAATAATAACAGCTATCTACAAGCACACTGCGTTCTCAGCTGTTACTCACACTATTCTTTCATAGAATGGCTGAAATAGTTAATAAATACTTGTTTTAGTGTGTTATAATCATTTGGGAGGGTCTTCTGAGGTTATCTTTAGTAAACGCTTCTGAACGCAAACGCGGCTTGTAAACGCTGCTAAACAGATGTTTTTAAACGTGGATTACTAACTGCGATGTTCCAGCGTTCAGAAGTGGAGAAACGTCCTGTGTACATGAAGCCGGTGCACAGAATCGCCGGCTCTAAAGGATGATACCTGAATGATGCCTAAATGTAAAAAAACCTTCTGTGCGCAGCTCCCCCCCAGCTCCTTTGTACTTCCCTGAGCCAAATTTCGATCCAGCGCTGTGCACAAAAGCTGTTTCTCTCTGCTCTCTCCCTTCTACTCATGGGCTCAGAGACAGCAGAAGGAGCTTTTGACTGTTGTTGCGGTCAATCACAGCCAGTGAGCAGAGAGGAGGGGTAAAGCTGAGCAATGGACACACAGAGCGCAGCTTAGGATCAAGCCTACACGAGTGCCCCAATAGCAAGCGGCTTGGTATGGGGGCACTTGGTGGGGTGGACCCAAGAAGAGGAGGAACTGGGCTACTCTGTGCAAAACCATTGCATGGAGCAGGTAAGTAAAAGATGTTTGTTATTTAAAAAAAAAAATAACATCTAAACTTTAATATTGAAATTTGCCAGCCTGTTATACCAACCCACCAAGCTACCAATTTACTCCCTTGTCGCTCACCTCGACTATTGCAATTCCTTGCCTATTGGTCTACCTCTACAGAGACTATCCTCCCTTCAGACTATCATGACTGCTTCTGCCAGACTCAGTGAGGTTGATTTACTAAAACTAGAGTGCAAAATCTGCAACTTTTTTTTTTTTTTTTTCCACATTTTCAGTAACTGCATGACCTGAACCATGACATAGCTGAGGTTTGGACTTTGATAGGTTTGACACTTAGCACTTTGTCCAGGCTTGGCAGTAGGAAAGATAGGAACTCCTAAATCTATACAAAAAGGATGTACTTTCTTCCCAGACGCTGTATTATTGTTTTGCCTTTTTAACCACTTAAGGACCGAGTCTCTTTCTGAGATTTGTTGTTTACAAGTTTAAAACTGTTTTTTTTGCTAGAAATTGCTTAGAGCCCCCAAACATTATACATTTTTTTTTCTCTAACACCCTAGAGCATAAAATGGCAGTCGTTGCAATACTTTCTGTCACCCTGTTTTTGCGCAGCGGTCTTACAAGCAAATTTTTTTGGAAAAAATACACTTTTTCGAATTAAAAAATAAGACAACAGTAAAGTTTGCCCAATTTTTTTTTATGTGGTGAAAGATAATGTTAACCACTTGCCGACCGGGCCATAGCCTAAAGAAGGCTACAGCGCGGTCGGGTTATCCTGGGTGGACGTCCGTAGGACGTCCTCCCAGAATCCTGCTCTCGCGCGCCCCCTGGGGCGCGCACCCGAGAACTTCCGTGACCGCCGGGTCCAGAGGACCCGGCGCATCACGGATCACGGTAAACGGCCGCTGATCGCGGCCGTTTACCATGTGATCGCTCCGTCAAATGACGGAGCGATCACATGTAAACAAACCGGCGTCATGTCATGACGCCGGTTCCTCCCTCCCCTCTGTGTACCGATCGGTACAGTGTGAGAGGAGAGGGGGAGGGATCGGATGGCAGCACCGCTGTGGGCTGCATGTGCAGTGCTCACAGCGGTGCTCAGTGACAAATACAGTCACATCCATCCCACCATGCTCAGCCATCCCTGCAATACACCCTGCAATATACCCAGCAATACCCCGCAATACTCTGCAATACCCTGCACTACTCTGCAATACCCCGCAATAGTCTGCACTACTCTGCAATACCCCGCAATAGTCTGCAATACCCCGCAATAGTCTGCAATACCCCGCAATACCCTGCACTACTCTGCAATACCCCACAATACTCTGCAATACCCCGCAATAGTCTGCAATACCCCGCAATACCCTGCACTACTCTGCAATACCCCACAATAGTCTGCAATACCCCGCAATAGTCTGCAATACCCCGCAATAGTCTGCACTACTCTGCAATACCCCGCAATAGTCTGCAATACCCCGCAATAGTCTGCAATACCCCGCAATAGTCTGCAATACCCCGCAATACCCTGCACTACTCTGCAATACCCCACAATACCCTGCACTACTCTGCAATACCCTGCACTACTCTGCAATACCCTGCACTACTCTGCAATACCCTGCACTACTCTGCAATACCCTGCACTACTCTGCAATACCCCGCAATACCCCGCAATACCCTGCACTACTCTGCAATACCCCGCAATACCCTGCACTACTCTGCAATACCCCGCAATAGTCTGCACTACTCTGCAATACCCCGCAATAGTCTGCACTACTCTGCAATACCCCGCAATAGTCTGCAATACCCTGCACTACTCTGCAATACCCCCCAATACCCTGCACTGCTCTGCAATACCCCACAATATCCTGCAATACCCTGCACTACTCTGCAATACCCTGCACTACTCTGCAATACCCTGCACTACTCTGCAATACCCTGCACTACTCTGCAATACCCCGCAATACCCTCCAATACCCCGCACTACTCTGCACTACCCCACAATACCCCGCAATACTCCGCAGAACTCTGCAATACCCCGCAATTTTTGACCAGTTCCCGCCCGCCGTCATATGACGTCCTTGACTTTGTGTGGGGATATCTGAATGATGCCTGCAGCTACAGGCATCATTCAGATATCAGCTTTTTCAGCCGGCGATTCCCTACACCATAAGAATGATCATAACGGCTGTTCCACTGCTTGATTATTCTTATGGGAGGAGAGAGGGGATGCCCCCCCCTTCCCGCCACCCTCCGGTGCTTCTACCGACTCCGCTACGATCGAAGCCAGGATCATTTTTTTTTTATAATTATTTCAGGCTTCCTAGCCTAGAGGTGAGATGTGGGGTCTTATTGACCCCATATCTCACTGTAAAGAGCACCTGTCATGCAATATTCCTATTACAAGGGATGTTTACATTCCTTGTAATAGGAATAAAAGTGATCAAAAAAATAGTTTCTTTTGGGAAAAAGTGTCAAACTAAAATAAATAAAGTAAAATGAACAATAAAAAAAAAAAAAAAAAAAATTTAAAGCGCCCCTGTCCGTGTGCTCGCATGCAGAAGCGAACGCATACGTAAGTCCCGCCCACATGTGAAAACTGTGTTCAAACCACACATGTGAGGTATCGCTGCGATCAGTAGAGCGAGAGCAATAATTTTGGCTCTGGACCTCCTCTGTAACTCAAAACATGTAACCAGTAAAAAATTTTAAAGCGTCAACTATGGAGATTTTTAAGTAGCGAAGTTTGGCACTATTCCACGAGCGTGTGCAATTTTGAAGGGTGACATGTTATGTATCTATTTACTCAGCGTAACTTTATCTTTCACATTATGCAAAAACATTGGGCTAACTTTACTATTTTGTTTTTTTTTCCAAAAACAACGCGTTCGAAAAATTGCTGCGCAAATGCCGTGCGAGATAAAAAGTTGCAACAACCGCCATTGTATTCTCTAGGGTCTTTGCTAAAAAAAAATATATATGTTTTGGGGTTCTATGTAATTTTCTAGCAAATAAATGATTATTTTTACATGTAGGAGAGAAAAATAAGAATTGGCCTGGGTGCTCCAGAACGCCTGGAGGTGCTCCCTGCATGTTGGGCCTCTGTATGTGGCCACGCTGTGTAAAAGTCTCACACATGTGGTATTGCCATACTCGGGAGTAATAGCAGAATGTGTTCTGGGGTGTAATTTGTGGTATGCATATGCTGTGTGTGAGAAATAACCTTCTAATATGACAATTTTGTGAAAAAAAAAAGTTAAAAAAAATCTTGATTTTTGCAAAGAATTGTGGGAAAAAATGACAATTTCAAAAAAAACTCACTATGCATCTTTTCAAATACCTTGGGATGTCTTCTTTCCAAAAAGGGGTCATTTGAGGGGTATTTGTACTTTTCTGGCATGTTAGGGTCTCAAGAAATTAGATAGGCCGTCAGTACTTCAGGTGTGATCAATTTTCAGATATTGGCACCATAGCTTTTGGACTCTCTAACATTCGCAAAGACCAAAATATATACACCAAGTTGTACTTATTTTTACCAAAGATATGTAGCAGTATAAATTTTGGCCAAAATTTACGAAGAAAAATTACTAATTTGCTAAATTTTATAACAGAAATAAAAATTCATTTTTTTACCAAATTTTCAGTCTTTTTTCTTTTATAGCGCAAAAAATAAAAAACCCAACGGTGATTAAATACCACCAAAAGAAAGCTCTATTTGTGTGAAAAAATGGACAAAAATTTTATATGGGTACAGTGTTGCATGGCTGAGTAATTGTCATTCAAAATGTTAGAGCACCGAAAGCTGAAAATTGGTCTGGTTAGGAAGGGGGTTTAAGTGCCCAGTGGTCAAGTGGTTAAGCCAAGTAAATTGATACCCAACATGTCCCGCTTCAAAATTGTGCCTGCTCGTGGAATGGCGACAAACTTTTACCCTTAAAAATCTCCATAGGCAATGTTTAAAAAAATTCTACAGGTTGCATGTTTTGTGTTACAGAGGAGGTCTAGTGCTAGAATTATTGCTCTCGCTCTACCGATCACGGCAATACCTGACATTTGTGTTTCTTATTTATTTTATCTTTTTTTATTTTTACACTGTTTTAAAAAAAAAAAAAGTTACTTTTATTCCTATTACAAGGAATGTAAACAATAATAACCCTTTAAGAGCTGTGGGCGGAAGTGACGTTTTGACATCACTTCTGCCCAGCAATTGTATGGAGACGGATGGGGGCCATCTTCCCCTCACTCGTCTCCATACCTGACAGGAGACAACACGCGATCGCCTCCGCCGATGCCGACGGCTTCAGTAAGCGGCGGATGGCACGGGATCGCGGCGGGAGGGGAGAGGCCCTCTCTCGCCACCGATAAAAGTGATCTTGCGGCGAATCTGCCACAGAGACCCTTTTTATCTTGTAGCGGACCACCCGCTGAAGAAGAGGATACCGGGGTTATGGCAGCTACATGCTGCCATAACAACGATATCCTCCTTCAAACAGCCAATGTAAAACTGCAGCGGGCGGTCTGTAAGTGGTTAAAAAGCTGAATTAGCACTGAACTGTTATATATTGCTTTTGGGGTCTAAAGACTTAGTAAAGTATAGTGTATGTAGGCATTTGTGATGTGTTTGCCATAACTTTTATGGAGGAATAAAAAGCATAAAACCTTTCCATCTCTTCAACTAGCTTAATTCAAGCTTGGGCCTTAATTCACTTCATTGGCCAGAATAAATAATTTATCTGGCCATTGAAATTAAATAATGCTCAAGCACTAAACGTGCCTAGCATTTATACACGTTTAGAAGCTTTTAGTATCGGCAAGTGTTTTTTCTGCTCAAACTCTGCTGCTCCTGGACGCACTGGCAGTGGGTTTTTTTTTTCCCTGCCTCAAAAAGCCTCTGCCACCAAACACTGCTAAAAACCTAATGCTGCGTACACACGGTCGGACTTTCCGGCATACTTGGTCCGGCGGACCAGAGTGTGCCGGACAATCCGCCCGTGTGTGGGCTCCGGGGGACTTTTCAGGCGGACTTTTTCCCAAAAGCCCGCCGGACCTAGATTTGAAACAAGTTTTAAATCTTTCCGTCGGACTCAGTTTCGGGCGGAAAGTCCGCTCGTCTGTGTGCTGGTCCGACGGAAAGCCCGCTCGTGTGTATGCTGGTCCAACGGACCAGATACGACGCGAGGGCAGGGTATTGCATTTCACGCTCGCTGCAATAGGAAAAACAAATTTTCCTATTGCGGCGAGCGCGGGGCATAGTAGGCCCTTAGGTCTGGTATGGATTCTAAGGGGAACCCCCTACGCCGAAAAAACGCAGTGGGTTCCCCCTAAAATCCATACCAGACCCCGATCCGAGCACGCAGCCTGGCCGGTCAGGAAAGGGGGTGGGGACGAGTGAGCGCCCCCCCCCCTCCTGAACCGTACCAGGCCGCATGCCCTCAACATGGGGGTGGGTGCTTTGGGGGAGGGGGGGCCCTGCGGGGCCCCCCCCACCCCAAAGCACCTTGTCCCCATGTTGATGAGGACAAGGGCCTCTTCCCGACAACCCTGGCCGTTGGTTGTCGGGGGTCTGCGGGCGGGGGGCTTATCGGAATCCGGGAGCCCCTATAATAAGAGGGCCCCCAGATCCCGGCCCCCCACCCTATGTGAATGAGTATGGGGTAAAAAGTGTAAATAATAAAACACTACACAGGTTTTTAAAATACTTTATTAAACAGCTCCGGGGGGGGGGGGCTCTTCCTGCGGCTTCGGGGGTCTTCTTCCGGCTTTGGGGGTCCCTCCGGTTCATCTTCTCCCAGCGTCCGGTTGGTTCTTCTCCCGGTGTTCCAGTTCTTCGGCCGGCTCCTCCGCTGTCTTCAGGTAGCTCTCTTGCCAGCAGAGGTCCGGACTTCTGGGCTTCTTGTCTTGTCTTGTCTTCTCTTCTCTTCTCTTCTCCAGATGTTGACACGACGCTCTCTCCGGCTGGACTGCTCTCTGAGGGCTGCGTTGTGACTTATATAGGCGGAGACCCCGCCCCCTTTTGATGTCACAGTCCCTTGGCATGCTTGGACTGTGACGTTTTAGGGGGCGTGGTCAACATCACCCAGTGACCACGCCCCCTAAAACGTCACAGTCCCAGCATGCCATGGGACTGTGACATCAAAAGGGGGCGGGGTCTCCGCCTATATAAGTCACAACGCAGCCCTCAGAGAGCAGTCCAGCAGGAGAGAGCGTCGTGTCAACATCTGGAGAAGACCAGAAGCCCAGAAGTCCGGACCTCTGCTGGCAAGAGAGCTACCTGAAGACAGCGGAGGAGCCGGCCGAAGAACTGGAACACCGGGAGAAGAACCAACCGGACGCTGGGAGAAGATAAACTGGAGGGACCCCCGAAGCCGGAGGAAGATTCCCCCCCCCCCGGAGCTGTTTAATAAAATATTTTAAAAACCTGTGTAGTGTTTTATTATTTACACTTTTTCCCTAGGTGAATGGGTAGGGGTACCATGTACCCCATACTTATTTACATAGGGTGGGGGCCCTCTTATTATAGGGGGCTCCCGGATTCCGATAAGCCTCCCGCCCGCAGACCCCGACAACCAACGGCCAGGGTTGTCGGGAAGAGGCCCTTGTCCTCGTCAACATGGGGACAAGGTGCTTTGGGGTGAGGGGGGCCCCGCAGGGCGCCCCCTTCCCCCAAAGCACCCACCCCCCATGTTGAGGGCATGCGGCCTGGTACGGTTCAGGAGGGGGGGAGGCGCTCGCTCGTCCCCACCCCCTTTCCTGACCGGCCAGGCTGCGTGCTCGGATCGGGGTCTGGTATGGATTTTAGGGGGGACCCCACGCCATTTTTTCGGCGTAGGGGGTTCCCCTTATAATCCATACCAGACCTAAGGGCCTGGTATGACCCGTGACGGGGCTCGCAAGGTGTCAATCTCGCCGATAAAAGCGGCAAGATTGACATTCTTTTCTAGTCCCGTCGCACCTGAGTCACGTTCAAAATGAACGGACTTGTCCGTGTGTGGGCAAGTCCATTCATTCTGAAAGTCCGGCGAAAGTCCGTCGGAAAGTCCGGTCGTGTGTGGGCAAGTCCGTCCGTTTTAAAGTCCGTCAGAAAGTGTGCCGGACCAAGTAGGATAGAAAGTCCGACCGTGTGTACGCGGCATAAGGGGTTGCTTTACTAAAACAAGTGTACTCAGAATCTGCTGCAGTTGTGCATGGTAGCCAATCAGTTTCTAACTTCAGCTTGTTCAATTAAGTTATGGTAATAAAACCTGGAAGCTGATTGATTTATTTGCAGAGTTGCACCAGATTTTGCACTCTCCACTTTAGTAAATAACTCCGTATGTGTGCATGGACACTTAGGCTAGCATGTAGGGGAGTTTAGAGGCAGGAAAAAAACTCTAGACACTCCTAGGATTAGCTTTAAAAATGTTCAGTGTGCATGAGGCTTTAATGGGTGATGAAATACACATAACCAATGCATCTGCTAAAGGAAGATTATTGTTTGATGTGAATTTTTTGCTTTTAATAGCAGCAATGATCTTTGTCCTTGGCCTTGTTATGAGTTTAGTGGCTCCGAAACTCTTCTCTGCTACCATGAATCAGTTTGCTTTATGAGGGACATAACCACATATTTACGGATTACAACTTTGGTATTGCTTTGATATGATGTGCAGAGTGAGAGACAATATTGAGTTGTATGTGCAAATGAAAAATTATCACGTTACTCAATGTTTGTTATAAGTACATTAAAGAGGTTGTAAACCCTAAAAAATAAAAATAAAAACCTGTAAGACAAAGGCATAATAAGCTAGTATGCATCGCATACTAGGTCATTATGAAATACTTACTTTAGAACGAAGCTGTCGCAGCGTCGCCCGCACACCGCTGAGACGGCTGACATTTTCCCCGGAGTTTCTTCCGAGTTTACGGGCTCCGGCGCTGTGATTTGGCCGGAGCCACAATGACATCACTCCCGCACCAGTCACGGCACAGGGCCCTGAATAAACGGCATGATCGGACGTTCCTCCAGTGCGCATGCGCCGATGACGGCGGCAGAATATATAGTAGTTATTTCCTAAACGGTGCAAGTTTAGTAGATATTTACAGTACCTACAGGTAAGCCTTATTATAGGCTTACCTGTGGGTACAATTATACAGGAAGACTTTACTTCCTCTTTAATACAGCTACAATCCCCTTACAGCTTTGGCAAATAACAATCCAATTTATCTCGTAGTGTCTGTTACCGCAATGATCTCTTTCTGGATTTTCATGAGATCTTTGGCAAGAAAAAGTAGTGACATTTGCTTGCAAACATTTAAATGTGAATGGCTAAGAAAATGATTTGTGGCTTGTAGGTTCTAAAGAGCAATGCCAGAAATTGATAAGATATAAGTGAGCAGTTAGCTAGGTATTTATTTAAAAATCAACCTACTTGAAACTAACGCTTTTTGATGGGCCTATTTGGGGAGGGACCTATTCCATCAGGGCAAGCAAAGCTGCTGAAATGAGATAAGCAGAAGGAAAATTGTGTAAGTGAAAAGTTAAGTAAAGATGAGGAAGCAAAATAACTACCTGCACTGGGCTCAGTATAGAATGTGGCACTACCTAAGGCAGGGGTGCCCGACCTTTTGAAGAGTGAGGCCACTTAAGCGACTTGCTAACTGGTGGCGGGCCACAATGAGCGGAGCAGGCGGATTACAGATCCGTGTCCACTTTGCATATGCAGAACACACACAGCCCGCTCTACTCTATCGGCCCTCTGATCTGATCCACCCAGATCCCCTTCTGTTTTTTTTTTTTCAGTGGATCCGTTTTCAGGTAGGCAGATGTAAATGGACAAAAGGCGGCTGCTTTATAGAGGTGAATGGAGGGTCTGATTGGGTCCACTTGTCCGTTTTTTTAGTGAGACCCAATCAGACCAATAATGTGAAAGGGCCCTAAGGCTGCTTTCACACTTATGCGCTGCGGTTTACCCGCACCGCGGGTGCAGCGCAGTGCACCTGTGGCTTTTCCTGAGGGTTAGCTGCACTTTGCCATAGACTACTTGTCTATCCTGCAGGTGTGGTACACTTTCAGAAAGAGCACCAAACCCGCAGGTGATAGCAGAAGTCTATGGCTCAGTGCAGGTAACCCGCAGGTGCACTGCGCTGCAACTGCAGATCATTTTGAAAGAAGGCCAGTAACCACTGCAGAACAGATATGCCCATATAAACACTGTGATTTTAGTAATAAACTGAGCTTTAATACCAGCCTTCCATTCAAGTATTGCTGCTTGTTGCTGTCTCGGAGTGCATTTGGTATCACTCTGGCTATGATAGGAGCCGGCCGTATACAGGAAGCAACGGCTTATGCGGTTATGCTCTGCAGCCGCTTTCCTCCTCTACCGCTCCATTCACAACACTGATGCTCTAGGATGGCGGGTTGGCAACCCGCAATCTGGGCTTGCCACCTGCCATCCCAGAGCAGGAGGTCACGGGCCACATCAGAGGTCTCCGCGGGCCACCTGTTGGGCACCCCTGACCTAAGGCTTAGTGGAAAAGGGACTACTGAGATGGTTCCAATTGCATATCATTCATTCACATTTTGCTGCCCCTGACCACTACTGCCTATGCACAGTCTTGGGCTAAACTGCTATCAAAGTAGAAGCATGTCATAAAACAGATAGCCATGCCTGGATTGTGTGCACACATGCCTACAGGATGGTTAAGTAGGGATGCCAACTGTACAAATGCCCACAACTGGCTATTTGAGGGCTTCTGTTGGGGAAAATCTTGAAGGGAAAGGTTTCATCTATGAATTGATCTAGTTGGGTACCAAATAGATGTATGCTGCTAAGAGTTCATCTTTCATATAATATAGCCTGTAACCACATCGAGCAGTAGTGTGCTGCCAACACAGTTATGCCCCGTACACACGGTCGGATTTTCCGACGGAAAATGTGTGATAGGACCTTGTTGTTGGAAATTCCGACCCTGTGTAGGCTCCATCACACATTTTCCATCGGATTTTCCGACACACAAAGTTTGAGAGCAGGATATAAAATTTTCCGACAACAAAATCCGTTGTCGGAAATTCCAAACGCGTGTACACAAATCCGACGGACAAAGTGCCACGCATGCTCAGAATAAATAAAGAGATGAAAGCTATTGGCCACTGCCCCGTTTATAGTCCTGACGTACGTGTTTTACGTCACCGTGTTCAGAACGATCGGATTTTCTGACAACTTTGTGTGACTGTGTGTATGGAAGACAAGTTTGAGCCAACATCCGTCGGAAAAAATCCTAGGATTTTGTTGTCGGAATGTCCGAACAAAGTCCGACCGTGTGTACGCCCCATTAGCATTGAATCTCTTTTTTAACATTCTAGTAAAAACAAAAAGGGTCTATTTATAAATATTTTCACACAAAAGTCATACAAATTTTACCCAGGATTCATATTTTTCTATTTGAATTCAGCTTGACAATTGTGTGAATCCTGGCTGGAAAATTGTGTGAAAACATTTATAAATAGACCCTCAATTGTGTCCTGACCTTCAAATATTTATTTGGGTATACTTTATTTAGTCGCTTTATTAAGAAATGCTAACTTTAATCTTCTTCAGGCTAAGAAACGGGGTCTTAGCGTTGAGGAGAAAAGAGCGAAGATGATGGAAATATTTTTTGAAACGGTATGTATTTTTATTTTATGTTGTCATTGTTTTTATAAACATGATATTGGAGGCTGAGATTGTTTACAGACCTGGTTTTAGCAGTATAATAAATTAAAAAATGTAATGTTTACTGTATATCCAGTTCCTACTGCTTTCATCTATTCCTGTGCTAAATATTTTCATATGACATTTCATACATGAGGCTACAGGTAAAAAAGTCAAAAATCTTGGACCAACCAAGAAAAAGGACCTGGGGTTTCAACTCTTGTCAGGCAGCCTTTCAAACTTCCACAGGGATCTACCGCAGGGAAGGGGAGGAAATTATATAGGATTTCCAAACAAACGGGAAACTACTTTTGCCCCAGTTCTTTTCTGGGACAGCATATGAGAGGGGCTCCACCTGCATAAAACAGGAAACCCATCATCCATATTCAGTGATGAGAGCATTGTTCACTTCCAGCCATTTACAATATGTTTCCAGCGGCCAGACGGGAACATCAAAACAGCTTATTTTCCCTCAGACCTTTGTGCTAGCTACACGGCCCTCCCAGTATACGTTCCCCTTTGATTTCAGAAATGGTAGACCTGAAGGGGTTGCATATCTGGGCTTTTTTTGGCTAGAATTGTTATTGTCCTAGTTGTGGGACCATTCCTCCCCATTACCTTCTCAGATTTCCACAATGTGACGTCTTCGCCTGAGGAGAAGTAATGATCTCCATGAGCGGAGAGGCTCCACTGGGGCCCTTACTTAACTCCCAGTTGGTCAGGCCCTGAGTTCTCCCCTGTGGTGCCTCAGGTAACAGTTGAGCCCCTGATGTACACTGACCAATTTTGTGGATGGACTGTGGCTGCCAGCAACCGCGGGTTCTTTTGGGTTGATTGTTCACGGCTAAAGCTCCTTCCCCTTGGGTGTCATTGAGGTTGGAGAAGAAAGGTCCGGTGTCCCTAGCTACTTTCAGAAAGAGGATGCATGTCTGCAAAGCCAGATGATGCACTCTTAATGCATGCACCAGGATGGAATGCGGCCTAGTACACGGTGGGTCTCCCTGAACAGACAGCAATACAATAGTGCCTGAATGGGTAAATCCACAGACACCAGGGAGGGAGTGCCAAAAGTTGGGGGATGGAGCAGTAGGCAGACCTAGTTTTTTGTATGGTCAGCAGTGCTAAATCATGCAGTGTTTTTCCATCATGCCAGCTGCTTCAAATCAGACAGATGTGGGCACCAATGGCTCCAAGCTGTTTCGATTCTTTCATTTTGGCTCTCCTTCCTACTTAACCCATACTGTGGGGAGGCTCAGTGTACTGTAGGGTAGTTCTGGGAGGATGTCCTCTCTTGGTGCTGGTTGCTTTGGTTAGGGGTGTTGGGGTGCCTCTTACAAGCACAAGAGATAAATGCGCTGTGTGTTCAGGTCTGTCATTGGCTGGCAATTTGGAGGCCGAGGTTGCAGCCCTAAAACTTCTAAAGCTGTAGAGGTAAGCAGAAGCTCCAGGCTGGTAACGCATTCCTACACTTATGTTACATTGGTTGGTGTGTAGGGGTACTTGGGTCTTCTTACCTATACTAATGCCGCGTACACACAAGCGGACTTTACGGCAGACTTTGCCCGGCGGACGGGATTTCGTCAGACAATTCGATAGTGTGTGGGCTCCAGTGGACTTTGTTTTCTCAAAAGTTGGACGGACTTAGATTTGAAACATGTTTTAAATCAATCCGTTGAAATCGAGTCCGGTCGAAAAGTCCGCTCGTCTGTATGCTAGTTCGACGGACAAAAAGCCACGCTAGGGCAGCTATTGGCTACTGGCTATGAACTTCCTTGTTTTAGTCCGGTCGTACGTCATCACGTACGTATTCGACGGACTTTGGTGGATTGTGTGTAGGCAAGTCCGTCGAAAAGTCCGCCGAGCAAAGTCTGCCGTAAAGACCGCTCATGTGTACGAGGCATTACTCTTATAGCAGGAATACACGTTTAGAAAATCAACCGATCGTTCGACCGCCGACCAACAAAACGGCGTTCGATGGTCGAAATCGTCACTAACATTAACCACTTATACGTGATAATGTTCAGGAGATGTTTTAAGGACGACCTTCACACCAACGAATAGAATATCATTTGTTTGCAAATGATACGACACAATTTTTCAATTTTTTCAATCAGTCTTTCTCGTTCACAACATCGATATCGGGTATTACTTGCTGGGCATCAACCATTAGAAAAGTGACCGATCGTTCGCAGAACGGAAATTTTTGCCCGATTTTCTTATTGTGTATTCCTGCCATTACTTAATTTGCCCTCAATTAAAGCAGAGTTCCACCCAAAAGTGGAACATCCACTCATTTGTTCCCCCCCTCTTCGGTGCCACAATTGGCACCTTTCGGGGGGGGGGAGTGGGGACAGGGTATCCTGTTCCCACTTCCAGGAGCCACAGCTGCGGATATTGACGTTACGGCTTGGCTCCCTCTTCTTCCCCCTGTGGTCGGTCCAGTAGGAGAGCGGAGCTTCCCGCATACGCAGTAGGGTTCCCGGCGTGAAGCCGTAAGGCTACACTGCCAGGTACCCTCACCCGCAATGGCAGTGGCAGCACCCGACAGCTGGTGGAAACATCAGATGTGGTGCCGACATCGCTGGACTCCAGGACAGGTAAGTGTCTTATTATTAAGAGCCAACAGCTGCAGTATGTGTAGCTGCTGTTTTTTAAATTTTGCAGCGGTGGGCGGACCTCCGCTTTAAACTCTTTTTTTTGTGCTACGTTTTTGGCAGTAGCCCACCCCTAGGCTGAACTAAAAACCTAAAAATGTGTATTCTGCAACATTTAACTGACAGGCTCCTGGGCTAAATGCTGATGCAAAGACTGCACAGACAAACTTGTGTTTAGAGGCGAAGTCCACTTTTTGCAAAAAAAAAAGTAAATAAATGCACATATGCTTGTGTGTGTGTGTGTGTGTGTGTGTATGTTTTTATATATATATATATATATATATATATATATATATATATATATATATATATATATATATATATATATATATATATATATATATATATATATATATATATATATATATATATATATATATATATATATATATATATATATATGTATGTGTGTGTGTGTTATGTGTTTTTACATGTTTTTTGCTTTCTGCAGTATGGTTGTTGAGAGTAAAAGGTTTAGGGATAAGACACTTTTATGTCTCTATAGATCTCTTCTGTCTCTGGCCTCATATATGAAATTTTAAAACCATCAATATAGGTGATATTTCTAATAGTCTTTTTGAGAAATAGGCCTTGTTGCCGAAGTTTCTGCATTAGTTACTTTTTTTTTTTTTTTTTATAAAAGAACCTCAACATTGTACATTAGAAGAGAAGTATGGCCAAAGTTAAAGCCTGTTGTCAGCTGACGTCCCTTCTCTTACTCAGTGCTCCAGTGAGTGCTGCAGGGGCAGAGATGAGAGCGGTGACTGTAAGTCACCACTCTCTGCTCAGAGTGCACCTGAGAACTGAGCTATCAGTTGCGGGACTGATGCAGGTAGGTAGGTATATATGTTTATCCCTTTTAGTATTCCCACACTTTTTCCTTTTATGCACTATTTTTTTCATGCACGATATTTTATATACATGTATAATTTGGATTATATTCAGGTTGCATTTGTCATTGAATATGTACTCCCTGTGCCTGAAATTGGTAGGGTTATAGAACACGGTTTCAGTCATCTACCATTTGAGAAAACAAAAAAACAAAAGTTTTCTTAGTAAAGCATATACCAGAAGGTTGTGTGGAAGTATACCTTGTGTATTTTGCATAACAGGTTGCTGCAGATGCAGACAGGATGTAGATTTGTTACTTTCCATGTAGCACATGTTCATATGTGGGGTTATGGGCAGTACTGTGACCTGTAAATGTGGTATCATGACTCAATCTTTTTAACCCTTATACATGACTTGGTATGTTACAGTACTATTGGTCAATATACAGTATGTCTTTTATACAGCCCTCATAACAGAACATTATTTATCAATTCAATGTGAAAGTTTATTCTTTTGCTGCTACAGCACAGTCTTCTGAAGAAATGATCTCAATGCACATTAGTATCACAATACACCCCATGGTGCTGGAATGGAGTCAGACTTCAAACATCGGGCAGGGCACCAGACTTTGTAAAATAGTTATGTTTACTCAACTCCTTCCTGGTTAATAGTGCATTTCACTGCAGGTGTACCGGGAGCTTGAGTATACAGAGCATTCCTATAACTATCACATCAGTACCAGATGTGAGGAAAGTCATAGGTATGAGTGTGTGTGTATTTTGGGTATGTGTGACATTGGGGCAGAGGTCTCATAGGTAAGTACAGGAACCTACTGTCTGTCCATGTGTATCACTCTTTTGTATATTATTTAGGATGTGAGTTATCACTGTATTTGCTTTGGGACAGAGATATTGTATTCAAATGCAAGAATATACTATCTGATTGTCCTTGCCCATCGCTCTAATGCAGTTTAGTCTTATTAACTATGCATTGTAAAGTAGAGCGGAAAATCACTCAATATGTTCTAGAGCTGCATGATTAATCGATAAGACTCGTTATCACGATTTTTTTTCCCTGTGGCGATCTTGACAAAGTATTTCCCGATTCTTTCTATGCAGAGAATTCTCTCTGCTCTGCTAAAGCCGACAGCCGTCAAAAGAAAGGGAAGAAAAAAAACAAAAAACTGGCAGTCTGCCAAGAATCTCATCATTTTTTAGCAGTGGAACTTAAGTATAAACATTGTAATGATTTGTCCTTTAGATCAAAGGAATACACTTTGGTGTGTAAATGAGGGAAGTTTAACCACTTAACCACTTCAATACCAGGCACCTAGACACCTTCCCGCCCAGGCCAATTTTCAGCTTTCAGCGCTGTCGCAATTTGAATGACAATTGTGTGGTCATGCAACACTGTACCCAAACATTTTTTTTATCATTTTGTTCCCACAAATAGAGCTTTCTTTTGGTGATCATCACGACACTGATGATGGGCACTGATAGGCGGCACTGATGGGCACTGATAGGTGGCACTGGTATGCGGCACTGATTGGCACCCATAGATGGCACCGATGGGCACTCATAGGCGGCACTGATGGGCACTCGTAGGTGGCATTGATTGGTACTTATGGGTAGCACTGATGGGTACTTATAGGTGGCACAGATGGGCACTGATAGGTGGGCACTGATGGGCACTGACAGGTGGCAATGATTGGTGGCACTGATTACACTGGTGGCATTGCTGGGCAGAACTGAAATATAATGGTGCCAATCTGTGCCCATTTTTGGGCACTGATTGGCACAGATTGGGCACATGTGGATGGCCATGGGGTACATACCTGGCCATCCACATGTTGCCCCCTTCCCTGGTGGTCCATTGTGGTCATCTGAGGGGGGGCTGTGCTGATAAATAATCAGCGCAGACCCCCCTGTCAGGAGAGCCGCCGATCATCTGTCAGACGCGAGTGAGGAAAAGCCGATCAATGGCTCTTCCTATTGACATCGTGATCAGCCGTGATTGGACACGGCTGATCACGTGGTAAAGAGCCTCCGCCGGAGGCTCTTTACCAAGATCGGTGGAGCGGTGTGTCAGGCTGACACACCGCTCCACTGATCGCAGCGATGCGCGCCCCAGCTGGGGCGCGTGGTGACATGTTATCCTGCTGGACGTCATATGACTCCCAGTCAGGATAACCGAACCACCGCCCAGCCATCAATCTGCTAAAGGCCGGGCAGGAAGTGGTTAAACTCTAAAGCTTTTTCTGACATTTGTTGTTTTTTTTTTTTTTTTTACTAGAAAGTTACCCGTATTTATCGGCGTATAACACGCACCAACGTATAACACGCACCTTAACTTTAAGAGGGAAGTTTCAGGAAAAAAACTTTCCACAGACCCATGAGCCCCCTGCATGGTACACAGAGCCCCCTGCACAACACACAGAGCCCCCTGCACAACGCACAGAGCCCCCTGCACAACGCACAGAGCCCCCTGCACAACGCACTGAGCCCCCTGCACAGCGCACTGAGCCCCCTGCACAGCGCACTGAGCCCCCTGCACAACGCACTGAGCCCCCTGCACAGCGCACTGAGCCCCCTGCACAACGCACTGAGCCCCCTGCACAACGCACTGAGCCCCCTGCACAACGCACTGAGCCCCCTGCACAACGCACTGAGCCCCCTGCACAACGCACTGAGCCCCCTGCACAACGCACTGAGCCCCCTGCACAACGCACTGAGCCCCCTGCACAACGCACTGAGCCCCCTGCACAACGCACTGAGCCCCCTGCACAACGCACTGAGCCCCCTGCACAACACACTGAGCCCCCTGCACAACACACTGAGCCCCCTGCACAACACACTGAGTCCCTGCATGGTACACAGATCCCTTTCTTTGTAAAGCCCCCCTCCTCCTCTGCACTCCCAGGAGACCCCCAGTCTCCTGGGACGGCATTGCAAGCATGCTCTGGATCAGAGCTATTGAATACCTGCATTGCCATCACTGCCGGCCCCTTCTCGTGCGCCGCTCCTCCTGTCACTTGTGGATTTTTTGAACATCTCCATTGGCGCCGTGAACCCAGTCATGTGACATATCTTGGCTCTGAATGATTGACGGTCACATGACCGCTCTCCTCCTCCAATCACAAGCTACACTCGAGGAAGGGGGCGGAGCGGGAGGAGAGCGGTGTTGGTGGAGGGGTTTGAATTGCCATACAATGGCATCGGGGAGTGGTGTATGGGAGGGGGCTTGCAGTATTGTCATCTGGAGTTGTCCTGGCAGAGCCGGACCGCCCGGTCCCTGCCCCCCCCCCCCGTTAAAAAAACAGATATCGGCATATAACGCGCAGGCACAGTTTACCCTCTGTTTTCTGGGTAAAAAAGTGCGTGTTATATGCCGATAAATACGGTACTTATAACCCCCAAACATTTTATTTATTTAATGTAGAGACCCTAGAGAATAAAATGGTAGTTCAGATTAGGAGGGAAAAAAAGCAAGGATTTTTATCTTGCAGCACAGTATGGCCAAAGATCCCTTTTGGGTTGTCGTGCTGTGCAGACTGCAAAACTCCCCACAGAATTATCATACAACCCCAATTACCTATGCATGGCTTAGTGACTAAATGGCACTCTAACATTTTCTGAGATATCATTTATTTAAAGTTATCACAGGGCTACTCTAGTCACGATTTTTTGTATACTGTTGTGCAAAGACATTATTTTTAAGAAGTGTTGCTAGTAACATACATCAGGAGTTTCAATGGAAGTCATGGTTTAGCTATCACTGACTCCTACTGCCTGGTTTTCCCAGACTTATAGTTATAGTTCTTATAGTTATAGAACTTATAGTTCTTATAGATCTGAGGGTCTAAATTACATTCACCCCAGGTTCATAGGGCTTTAGGAAAGACACTACCTGCCTGGAGTTTGTATGTTCTCCCTGTGCCTGCGTGGGTTTCCTCCGGGTACTCCGGTTTCCTCCCACACTCCAAAGACATGCTGGTTGGTTAATTGGCTTCTGCCCAAAATTGGCCCTAGTATATTAATGTGAGTTGGGGACCTTGGATTGTGGGCTCCTTGGGGGTAGGGACCGATGTGAGTGTGCGATGTATATGTGGAGCGCTGCGTAATTTTACAGCGCTATATGGGTACCTTAAATAAATAGGGATAATTGTAGACACTCACTCAGGTTGAACTGGATGGACTGGTGTCTTTGTTCAACCTTACTAACTATGTAACTAGTATAACAATGCAGAAAATTTCGTAAAATAGTGTCCAAAGTGAACAATAAGTGATTATTCCCTTCACCGTGGATGGTGCAATGAAAAAGGCCGGTGTCTAGCCAATCCAAGCTGTGGTGGCACCTGAATGTGCACTAGCCCCTCACCTTACTGCTGGAGGGTTAAAGCATAACTTGAATCTGATACTTGAAAAAAAAACAAGGGGTCTTCAATTGGTCCCTCTAATGGTAAACACACCGATGCCTCTTTATCACCTCTCCAGTACTCCAATATACCTCAGGGTGGGTACAGCCTCCTTTCAAGTGTGGTACACTCGGGATAGTATGGATGAAAGAAAGATCCCAGATAGTATAATACCATATTGACTAGCATTTATTAAAATAATATAATACAAACACTCACATTTGAAAAAAAAAAACGATCGGATAACACTGCATGAGCCGCAAGCTGTCTACCTGCGTCACCTCTGGTATGTGCCTATTGCTCCAATCGCAACGCGTATCGTCACACCATGTGACTTCACCAGGGGATGAGTCCCCTGATAACGTCACGTGGTGTGACGATACGCGTTGGGATTTATTATTTCACTTGCATTATGCACTCTGCACTTTAGCCTTCTAATGTGTCACTGTTTTTTTGGGATTATATTTCAGATTCATCTGCACATGCACTTTATCATAGACCATACTGTGTTTGTTTTTTTTTTTTGTTTTTTTTTATTAGGTTTTTTTTTTATTAACACTTAATTTGTATTTTTATACTTTATATGTATTCTCAGCAATTATCAGTGAGCCCACAGCGCAGCATCATTATTACCCAATCATATTATCTGCTAGGATCAGCTGACTAGGTGCTTAGGTTGCAGTTGGTTTTTTTAGTTTCATTTGGTAGCTGACAGTGCGGGAGTATCTCCGTTTTATATTTCTTCCATGTATTCTGTGCTGTAGCGAAAAACTTTGTACATAATTGGCATTCATTTTTTCTTGTGTAAATTGGGTACATTTCTCTTGCTTTAAACAGTATCTCACAAAAAGTGAGTACATCTCTCACATTTTTGTAAATATTTTATTATATCTTTTCATGTGACAACACTGAAGAAATTACACTTTGCTACAGTGGAAAGCAGTGAGTGTACAGCTTGTATAACAGTGTAAATTTGCTGTCCACTCAAAATAACCCAACACACAGCCATTAATGTCTAAACCGCTGGCAACAAAAGTGAGTACACCCCTAAGTGAAAATGTCCATATTGGGCCCAAAGTGTCAATATTTTGTGTGGCCACCACTATTTTCCAGCACTCTTAACCCTCTTGGGCATGGAGTTCACCAGAGCTTCACAGGTTGCCACTGGAGTCCTCTTCCACTCCCCCATGATGACATCACAGAGATGGTGGATGTTAGAGACCTTGGAGAGGCCTGTTCTGAGTGGAACCTGTCCTGTTAAACCGCTGTATGGTCTTGGCCACCGCGCTGCAGCTGAGTTTCAGGGTCTTGGCAATCTTCTTTATAGCCTAGGCCAGTGATGGCAAACCTTGGCACCCCAGATGTTTTGGAACTACCGTATATACTCGAGTATAAGTCGTTCCCAGTATAAGTCGAGGCCCTAATTTACCACAAAAAAATGGGAAAAACTTATTGACCCGAGTATAAGACGAGGGTGAGAAATGCACAGCTACTGTAAGTGGAAAAGAGGGTCAACAATGCCCATTTGCATGCCTCACTGTGCCCATTTGCAGCCATACGTCCCCTGAACTTCAAACTCGGTAGTTAAGGGTTCCTAGATGCCCCCTAGCTGCAACAAAAATTTGGGGTCTCTGAACCCAAAGGGTCCCGAAATGACATTGCTGCAGATGGACACAGTTGACCAAATTTGGGGCCCCGTATCTTGGGGCCACTTAGTGCTAAGAACCCCATATTTAGTATGCAAACCCAGTGGAACTAGCAGCATAAAATGTCCAAAGCTGGGGTTTCTAGCACCAAGTGGCCCCGAGATACAGGGCCCCAAAAATCAGTTCAGAAAATGTCAAGCACTTTTCTGCAGCAGAGAATGACATTTTCCGAACCGGTTTTGGGGCCCCGTATCTCAGGGGCACTTAGTGCTAGGTACCAGTTCCAGTGGGTTTGCATACCAAATTTGGGGTTCCTAGCATCAAGTGGCCCTGAGATACGTGGCCCCAAATTCGGTTCAGAAAATGTCAAGCGCTTTTTTACAGCAGAGAATGACATTTTCCGAACCGATTTTGGGGCCCCGTATGTCGGGGCCACTTAGAGCTAGGAACTTCAGCTTTGGATATGTTGTGGTACCAGTTCCACTGGGTTTGCACACCAAATTTGGGGTTCCTAGCATCAAGTGGCCCTGAGATACAGGGCCCCAAAATCGGTTCGGAAAATGACATTTTTTGCTGCAAAAAAGTGCTTGACTCGAGTATAAGTCGAGGGGGGCACTTTCAGCACAAAAAAACGTGCTGAAAAATTCGACTTATACTCGAGTATATACGGTACATTTCCCATGATGCTCATGCACACTGCAGGAAAGGAAGTCGGTGGTTCTTGTGGCCCCAGTGTGGCCCGGAAGATCTTGGTATGCAGAGATCGTAAAAATGGCGGTAGGGGCCCCATGTACCCTACCACCACGTCCAGACCTGCTATCGCAGGGACCAGTGTGCCATCCTACTTTACAAACGCTAAATTTAACGGTTTGCTTATTGAAACCCACATTCTAAAGAATCGTGGGCTTTCAGGCTCAGTGATAGCTACATTGACTAATGCAAGGAAGCCAGCTTCCAGGGTCATTTATTATAGAGTCTGGAAGGCATATGTTTCCTGGTGTGAATCCAGGTATTGGCATCCTAGAAAGTATGTTATAGGTAGAATCCTTGCCTTTCTGCAAATGGGGTTAGAGATGAAGCTGGCCTTGAGTACTATCAAAGGCCAGGTCTCTGCCTTATCAGTATTGTTTCCACGACCACTTGCTTCGCATTCTTTGGTCCATAGCTTTATACATGGGGTAACACGGCTTAATCCACCGGTTAGGTCACCCCTGAAACCTTGGGGCTTGAATTTAGTTCTGTCGGCATTACAGAAGCAGCCTTTTGAGCCGATACAACATATTCCCTTGGTCCTTTTGACAAGGAAGCTAATTTTTCTGGTGGCCATATCTTCTGCAAGAAGGGTATCAGAATTGGCTGCTCTTTCTTGTAAAGAGCCATATTTAATCATTCACAAGGTTAGAGTAGTATTGCGTCCTCATCCTAGTTTTTTGCTGAAGGTGGTTTCAGGTTTTCATCTAAACCAGGATATTTTCTACCTTCATTTTTCCAGAACCCTGTTCTACGGAAGAAAAGTCACTACATTCTCTGGATGTAGTGAGAGCAGTCAAAATCGATTTGGAGGCAACTGCTCAGATTCGGAAAACGGAAATGTTTTGTCTGTGTTGGTTGAAGGTCCTAGAAAAGGACAGGTAGCGTCAAAATCTTCTATTGCTAAGTGGATTCGGCAAGTAATTATTCAAGCTTATGGTTTGACGAGGAAAGTTCCACCTTTTCAAATCAAAGCGCACTCCACCAGGGCTGTTAGTGCTTCGTGGGCAGTGCATCACCAAGCCTCCATGGCTCAAATCTGCAAGGCCGCAACTTGGTCTTCACTGCATACATTCACCAGATTCTATCAGGTGGATGTAAGAAGACATGAGGATATTGCCTATGGGCGCAGTGTGCTGCAGGCAGCAGTATAGGTCCTCAGGTCTGATTGCACCCTACTTTTGTTTGTGTCTCCCTCCCCTCAGAAAGCATTGCTCTGGGATATCCCATACAGTAATTACTGTGGCTCTGTGTCCTGTGATGTACGATAAAGAAAATAGGTTTTTTATTACCGGCTTACCTGTAAAATCCTTTTCTTGGAGTACATCACGGGGCACAGAGGTCCCTCTCCTCTTTCTGATTACACGTGTATTGCTTTGCTACAAAACTGCGGGTACTCCCAGTAAGGGGATGGTTTATATAGGGATCTAAACTTCCTGTCTAGGGTGTGCCAGTGTCCATCACCTAAAGGTGCCTATATAACCCATACAGTAATTACTGTGGCTCTGTGTCCCGTGATTTTTTCAGATCCTCAGAGTTCTTTGCCATGAGGTGGCATGTTGAACTTCCAGTGACCAGTATGAGAGAGTGAGAGCGATAATACCAAATTTAAAACACCTGCTCCCCATTCACACCTGAGACCTTGTAACACTAATGCTGGCCATACACTATACGAAAAATCGGCCGAAAAATCGTTCGTATAGACACTTCGTTCGTTTTTCGGCAAGTTAATGGGCACAAATCGATAATCGTTTGTGACGTTTTTGTGGTAAAAAAACGAACGGGAAGTTTGGTAAATTTCTGCCAAACGTATGATAAATTGCAAGGTTAATGTGTTTCCCGTCCGAACTGTCTGCACTAGGTATATGTAAAAAAAACGAACAAAAAATGATTTATTCATGTCCACTGAACAATTTATCGGTCATTATATGATGGCACGATCGTTTCCGGTCACGGTCGAACGTTCGTTTTTCGGAAATGGGTTCGGCCGATTTTCTGTATAGTGTATGGCCAGCATAACAAGTCGCATGACACCGGGGAGGAACAATGGCTAATTGGGCCCAATTTGGACATTTCTCTTAGGGGTGTACTCACTTTTGTTGCCAGTGGTTTAGACATTAATGGCTGTATGTTGAGTTATTTTGAGGGGACAGCAAATTTACACTGTTATACAAGCTGTACACTCACTACTTTACATTGTAGCAAAGTGTCATTTCTTCAGTGTTGTCACATAAAAAGATATATTTACAAAAATGTGAGGGGTGTACACACTTTTGTGATATACTGTATAAGGTCACATAGGGTTTTTGACTACCAGTAGCATTGTGGGTGGGTGCTAGCATGTCTAATGAGCATATTGTTTCCCCTATGTGTTCATTCAAGTGTGTGCATGTTTGTGTAAAACAATAAACACATTTTACACCTGTTATCGTGTGATTTAATGGAGGTGTGCTTTGCCATAAAAACTCATGCTACAACGCACCACACAAAAACATGAAGGTATATATGTTGATTTTACATTTGCCTTGTGTTTTAAATATGTGTTAAATGTACTTTTTTGTTGTTTTTGTTCTTGTTTTATTTCTCTCTCCATGTTATCTCTTATTTGTAAGCTGGGTGGGGGAGTCTGCTGTCTTATCATTGAAAACAATGTTCTTTTTTGCAAATAGAAAGATGTGTTCCAATTGAAGGATCTGGAGAAAATTGCCCCAAAAGAGAAAGGGATTAGTAAGTAAAATTTTTCTTTAGTATTGCAATGTGAGCAGTTTGTAAGACATCAGCAAAGGTTTTAGTTTTTTAGAAGATTATATTTGAAGGGTTAGAAAAATACTTGTGTTTTTTTATTTTTTTTTAGATCTAGGCATATGCATTAAGATGTGTTTTTTGTAGTGTTGGGCAGGTTTGTTCTCATAGTTACATAGTTACATAGTAAGGTTGAATAAAGACACCAGTCCATCCAGTTCAACCTGAGTGAGCACCCACAATTGTCCCCATCTCTGCACATTGCGTCCCATCTAGATGCCCATCCACTATATTATTTTTTTTTTTTATATTTAAGGTACCCATGTAGCGCCATCAATCTACGTAGCGCTCCACACACATACCCACACCAGTCCACACCCCCAAGGGGTCTGCAATCCAAGGTCCCCAACTCGCACCCATACACCAGGGCCAATTTTTTTTTTTTTTGGACAGAAGCCAATAAACCTAACAGCATGTCTTTGGAGTGTGGGAGGAAACCGGAGTGCCCGGAGGAAACCCACGCAGGCACAGGGAGAACATGCAAACTCCAGACAGGTAGTGTCATGGTTGGGATTTGAACCAGCGACCCTATAGCTGTGAGTCGAGAGTGCTACCCACTACACCACTGTGCTGCCCAAACATGCATTGATGTATATTTTGGCACACTGAGGCATTTGAATATGAAGTGGATATGGATAACAGCCATTGACACACACAATACTTGTTACCAACACATAACACATGTTATGTGTGCTTTGCTCTGCTGCCATTAAAGTGGTAATAAACCCAAAACCAAAAATGTAATATATTTCAGCTTGCCAATCATTAGATGAGGTGGCTGCATTCATTTTTTTTTTTACCTGGGTGATCTGGCCAGTAGCAGATCTTGCCATACCTCCAGTATTAGAGTGCCCACACTCTGGATGAAGGAGCACATGTGACACCTTTGGACAGCAGCAATGTCAGTCAGGAGGAGGGGCGTGTTAGATGGACTAGCAGATTTAGATACACTAACAAATTGAAGCCAAACTCCAGCTAATACTTTATAAGCAGTTACAGCAAACTTTTTTTTTCCCTTTTTGGATAAAGGTTCTGCATGAATAAATAAGTTTAAAAGTTTATCATCGTAAGCACCCGTGCCAGTGTTAAATGGTTTATCCCATTCCTTTAACTGATGCATTCTGCTGGAGAGCTTGTTCTTTTGAAAAGCAACACACTAACTGGTCAGATCCCCAGATGGAAATAGAAGAAAGAAAGCCTAATAAAGAAAATTAATGCAGTCATTGCATCTAAGAAATGGTAAACTGCAATATAATAAATGTTTGCATGTAGGTGTAATACCGCTTTCAGTTATATGGACCTTCCAATCCACTAAAAGACAGAAAAACAGACGTTTCATGTGGGTTTTTTTTTACTTTTTATTTTGCTTAAATGCACCTTTTGAGATGGGAACATGCACTATTTTTAATATGGGGATGTTAGACCCTTCCATCTTAGCATTAAAACACAACATGGTAAATGGGCCCTTAAAGAAATATTACTATATTTTTTTAATTCTTGTGGTATCCTCCAGGGCTCCCAGTGCATGCGGCTTTTGGTCCCTTTCTGTTCTATGACTTGGTTCCCGATCTACCATGCCCCACTTCCCCCACTGCTGTCTGACCACGCTGCTAGCAAAAAGATTAATAGTTGACTGACAGGCAGGGGCGGCTTGTCCATTAGGGGCGCTTGTGCACCGCCCCCCTATCCATGCGTCTGGCCCCCATGCAGGACGCCGGACGCATGATCAGGTGCTTTTTAATGAAGCACCTGATTAGAGCCAGAGGCTCTAATAAGCTTCAAAATAGGGTGGGCTTGGGGCAGGGGAAGCTGCCGTGGTGCCGGCGTAGAGCAGGGGAAGCTGCCGTGATGCCGGCGTAGAGCAGGGGAAGCTGCCGTGATGCCGGCGTAGAGCAGGGGAAGCTGCCGTGATGCCGGCGTAGAGCAGGGGAAGCTGCCGTGATGCCGGCGTAGAGCAGGGGAAGCTGCCGGTGATGCCTGCCACCCGGATGAAGCACTGCCCGCCATAGATGGGGTAAGTACACTGGAACTGATTGACCGGACTGGGGGGGGGGGGTTGGGGTGGCTGTGAGTGCACTGTATGCCGCCCCCCCCCCAAAAAAAAAGAATTACAACCATTCGCCACTGCTGACAGGCACACATAGTTGCGGGCACAATGATGGATAGCGCAGAGGAGGGGGGAATAACATTTGCAGCTTTGTGCATCTTTTGTTCTACCGCGTTTCTTCTAATTCAAGACCTGCCCGCCTGCTGTTCCAGGGAAATAGACTACAGTACTACCGGTAGTTGTTGGCTTATGTTGTGAATTACTGCATGCTGAGACAAGTGCTGTCTTTCACAAAAACATTAGCCCACAATATAAGCTAGCAGCTAGTTCTGTAGTCCCTCTACCTGGAATGACATGCGGACAGGTCTGGGCTTAGTTTACTGAGAGAGACTATAATACTAGCTGCTGGCTTGGATTGTGGGCTTCAATTTTTAGGAATAATGGTGGATGTCTCTAGTGCACTGTCATCCACAAGTTTGACGTGTTACTGGTAATATCTCCTTAATATGGATTTGAATTGTCCACTTTTCTTTTGTGTATTGCACTTGTTTAGCAGAGAACAGCACTAGACATCATTCTTCAATCTTTTTATAGTATCCATTAGAGCTCCACGATTAATCGTTAAGAATCGAGATCGCAATCTTTACTCCCTCCTGATCTTGACAAAGCATTTTTCCTATTTCTTTCTATGCAGAGAGCTCTCTGCTGAAGCCACAGCTGTCAAAAAAAAAAACAAGAAAACGGGCAGACTGCCAAGTATCACAACATTCCTCAGCTGCTAAGCTAACTATAAACATTGTAACCTTTTGTCCTTTAGATCAAAAGAATGAACTGTGGTGTTTAAATGAGGGAAGTTTAACCACTTTTGTGTTGCCTATGCTGTGATTGGCCCACAGCAATCACATGGTACCTGGGCCAATCACAGCAACCTGTACCATGTGATTAGCTGTACTTTGCTGTTACAATGATCTTTATGTAAAAAAAAAATCCCTGATCACTCCCCCAGAGTGGTACGGTGTTACTATGGTGACACTGAACTACTCTGACGACAGGATGTTAAAAGAAAATTAGTAAAAAAAATGAAAAAGAAATGCATAACATTTTTTTTTTAACATATGTTCACCAGTCAGTGTCCCTGATCACCGCCACATCAGTCATATGATGACGCTGTACTGCACTGTACTTTCTCACAATTTTTATGAAAATGAAGAAATTGAATAAAGTGTTACAACTTCAAAAAGCTCACCATGCATTTTACGAAATGCCTCAACTGTCTACTTTGCAAATAGGGGTTATTTGGGTAGAATTTGTACTGTCCTAACATTTTAGGGCCTCAAGAAATGAGACATCAGTACATCAGAACTGGCAAATTTTTAAATACCGTATTTATCGGCGTATAACACGCACCGGCGTATAACACGCACCCCAATTTAGGAGGGAATTTTAAGGAAAAAAAACTTTTAGGAGGGAAGTTGAAGGGAAAAAAAACTTACATTTAAATGCCCATCATTGCAGCCTTGTCAGTGCAGCCTTGTCAGTGCAGCCTTCCCCAGTGCAGCCTTGTCAGTGCAGCCTTGTCAGTGCAGCCTTCCCCAGTGCAGCTTGTCAGTGCAGCCTTCCCCAGTGCAGCCTTGTCAGTGCAGACTTCCCCAGTGCAGACTTCCCCAGTGCAGACTTTCCCAGTGCAGCCTTTCCCAGTGCAGCCTTTCCCAGTGCAGCCTTTCCCAGTGCAGCCTTTCCCAGTGCAGCCTTTCCCAGTGCAGCCTTTCCCAGTGCAGCCTTTCCCAGTGCAGCCTTCCCCAGTGATCCCAGCCATTCTGGGCTTCAAAATCGCCGACCGCGATTTGAAAATGGCGCCGCCGGCGCCGAAATACACAGTGCCGGTCCTCGGCTCTTTCCGGCAGCTCTCGTTCACTTTCGGCTCCACTCGTAGTCCCGAGCGGAGCTATCCGAACCTAGCCAAGTAGGTTCGGATAGCTCCGCTCGGGACTACGAGTGGAGCCGAAAATGAACGAGAGCCGCCGGAAAGAGCCGAGGACCAGGTCTGTGTATTTCGGCGCCGGCGGCGCCATTTTCAAATCGCGGTCAGCGATTTTGCAAATCTGACAGGTCGGGATCGCAGGGGATCGGCGTATAACACGCACCTGCGATTTTCCCCTGGTTTTAAGGGGAAAAAAGTGCGTGTTATACGCCGATAAATACGGTATATACACCATAGTTTGTAGATGCTATAACTTTCGTACAAACAATTAATATACAATTATTGGGATTTTGTAGCAGATAGCAGAATATATGTTGGCTTAAATTAATGATTAAATTTATGTTGCAAAAAATAAAAAACCCAGTGATGATCAAATACCACCAAAAGGAAGCTCTATTAGTGTGAAAAAAAAAAAATACATGACAAAAACGTATTTTAATTGCCAGTTAAAGTAGCACAGTGCTGAATAGCAAAAATGGCCTGGTCATCAAGGGAGTAGAATCTTCCAGGTAGCTGAAGTGGTTAAGAATGTTTTGTTTTTGATTTTCTAATCACTAGTGGAGTTTGTTTTGACCACAGTGACAGAAAATTCAAAGGAACAGGGTTTAAATATTTTCTTGAGCAAGTGAATCTCAAATGGTGTATGTGGTTTTCATTTGATAAAGCCCATTCATTCCGAAATCGAAAGTTAAAATATCAAATGAAATTCTGAAGTACTTTCAAATGATATTCATCAGCCATTGAATGTACTGAGCATTTTTGTGTGAGTGTTCCTGCAAAAATCTACTAATGTATGGCCAGCTTTACAATGGGTTAAGTCCAGTGAAGTGCATGGTGGGAGTACAGTTATCGCTTATCTTTTGTCGCTCCCGACTCTGGACTTTTCGGTCTTTGCTCCTGTAGCTGCAGAGTCGTCTGTATCCGCTCCGTGTGTCCCACCTATCCCCTTGCTCTGTTACAGTTTCCTATTATCTAAACCCATTCACATAATACAAAGCCTTCTGTCAATGAACAGCAGAGGGGAGGGGGCGGGCAGAGCCTGCTGTGTGAGAAAGCAGCATCGGGAGTGTAGTATAGCTGTACTCCCAGGCTGTCAGTTGTAAATAAGGTATACGTCCCTCAGGTGGCATGGACTTTTAACCCAAAGTAAGCCAGCACGTTTTAGGGAAGTGACTGAATTCCTGAAGTTCAGCTTTAAAAAGTAGGTTTTCCTATGCTAAACAAAAGCGAGATGCCTTTTATGCAAACCGTATTCTTCTTAAAGCGGGGTTCCACCCAAATTTTGAACATTATCTCTATGCATTCTCTTCCTTGCCTAGATGCTGACATGCTGTGTAAAAAAATTTAAATCGCCGTAATTACCTTTTTTTTTTCTAATCTTCTTAGCACTTCCTGGTTTTCCTCCCATGGGAGTAGGCGTGTTTCTAGCCTCTCCCAGACCTCCCACAGTCCCCTGGGAGCTAGTCTCAGGCTTCCCAGCATGCATTGTGCAAAAGCGTCATCACAACATCTCGGTGAATGCTGGGAGCACAGCATTCACCGCATCCAGGAAATACATGCTTGTGGGCTTCAAGTGCCCACAATGAAGATGGAAACCGCCTTCAGTGAATTTTATAAGTTATTCCTTACACCAAAATCGGACACAGGCGGACTTATTACACAGAACATGTGAGTAGATAATCATGAGAAGAAAAGTTTGTGAATGAACTACAAAAAAAAAAACGATAGATAGGTGGACCCCCGCTTTAAAGCAAAGCTGTTGTGTCACCAGAACTAGTGTCCCCATTGGAAGATTTCTTCTTTTCTTATAGTACATCACGGGACACAGAGCCATAGTAGTTACTATGTGGGTTATAGGCCACCTTCAGGTGATGGACACTGGCATGCCCTAAGACAAAAAGTGCACTCCCTATAGTAGTGCACTCACTACTGGGATTACCTCAATTTTTTTGCCAGTGTCTAAGGTGTTGGTCACAAGTGAAGATGTGCTGTGCTCCACTGGGTCAATCCTTGCTGGGGCTAGCCATGCAGCCGGATCCATTCAAAGTGTCTTTTAGGTCGAATTGAATGGTACCCAGGCCTCGTATCTGAATAAACGAGGTTTTCCCTGTAAACGCTTCTCTTTTAGAGAGCAGGACCCCAGGATCCAGTACTTTTGGTAGTAAGGCCATAAAGTTTTACTGGTGGTGGTGCTATTACAGGTCCAGGATTGTAGGTTTCCTTGAGGATCCCCAGCTCCTGAAGGTTTAACGGAACCCACCGTGAAGGGTGAGGATTGGGTCTGCTGGTTTTACAACAGAAAACCCTGTGGTGGGAAAGGTAAGTTGAGTTTTCTAAGAAATGTTTTTTTAAATTTTCTTATGAATGTCTCCTTTAAATTTAGTAAATGTTGTCATGCCTATGTGTCAACACTGGGGGCTGTATAGAGCACTTACCTTCTCACGCTTCCTCAGAGAGCTCACGTTGTGTCTGGAACAAGCAAGTTTTCCTTCCAACCAGCAGCAGACTTCCGCTAACTCTGAGGGGGGGGGGGGAGGTTTCCCCACCAGGCGCCCCCCTGTGCTGTTTTTTCTCCCCCTCTTCACGGGGAAGAAGCACAAAAAAAAAGCGAACGGCACGCCGCCTTACTCGGTGGCTTCCAGGCCCCCCCTTCGCCATTTTCTTCCCCTCACTGCTGATCCCATAGGATCGGAAGCTTGCGCGGGAAAGGCTCTTTTTCAATGGAAAGGCGAGGGGCCATAGGCGACGGGGGGCGGGGCTTAGTGCGGTGTTGGCGTCCTCCCAACGCCCAGCGCGGGAAAAAGTCTTTAACCACTTGCCACCCGCCATATAGCAGAATGATGGCGGTAAAGTGGTTTCAATACCCTGTCTGGGCTTCATATGACGTCCTCAGGATATTGAGCCGCTGTGCGCCCCCTGCCTGTCGCGGCGATCGTTGTTGCGGGGTGTCAGACTGACACCCCGCAACACCGATCTAGGTAAGGAGTCTCTGACAGAGACTCTTTACCACGTGATCAGCCGTGTCCAATCACGGCTGATCACAATGTAAATAGGAAGAGCCGGTGATCAGCTTTTCCTCACTCGTGTCTGACAGACGCGAGTAGAGGAGAGCCGATCGGCTGCTCTCCTGACGGGGGGGGGGGGGGTCTGTGCTGATTATCAGCACAGCCCCCCCTCGGATCCTACCCAGAACCACCAGGGAAGCTGCCCAGGACCACCAGGGAAGCCGCCCATGACCACCAGGGAAGCCATCCACACCGGACCACCAGGTATACCCCCTAGACCCCCAGGGAAATACTAATCAGTGCTCAGGCAGCTGCCAATCAGTGCCCACTCACAATGCCTACCAATGCCAGTGCCACCAGGGATGCCTATCAGTGCCGCCTATCAGTGCCCAGCAGTACCTCCTATCAGTGCCCAGCAGTGCCGCCTTTCAGTGCCCATCAGTGTCGACCACCAGTGCCACCCATGAGTGCCCATCAGTGCCGCCTATTAATGCCCATCAGTGCTGCATATCAGTGCCGCATATCAGTGCCCACTCATTGGTGCCACCTCATCGGTGCTGCCTTAACAGTGCCTGTCAGTGCCGCCTTATCTGTGCCCATCAGTGAAAGAGAAAACTTACTTATTTACAAAAATTTTTAACAGAAACAAAAGCAAAACTTTTGAGGTGATCAAATACCACCAAAAGAAAGCTCTATTTGTGGGAACAAAATGATAAAAATTTAGTTTGGGTACAGCGTAGCATGACCGCGCAATTGTCATTCAAACTGCGACAGCACTGAAAGCTGAAAATTGGTCTGGGCAGGAATGTGTATAAGTTCCCTGTATTGAAGTGGTTAAAAAGCACCATTGTTGCTGCTGCAAGCTGCGGAGGGACATGAGCAAAGGTGGCATTAAGAGGTTTGGTGACACAGGCATTCCTTTTGACACATTTACTACTGCATCAGGCTGAACATTAATAGCAGCGACAGGGCTGGACTATTGCTCAAGCAGTGGATGCATTCCTTCTGAAAGTACCTCTGCTTTGTGCATCGGGCTATGGTCGGAGGGGGGTAAAAGCACCTCAAAAAAGGGCTATAGAAAGACTTCTACAGTCACACGGAAGCCTAGAACCATCGCAAAAAAGATGGCATCCTCCCCTGAGAGTAATATGGCTGGTCAGAGTGAGCCATCAGGAGTGACAAATGTTGCAGCTGCGCTTAACACTGCAGCCCCTGTATATATTACCAAGGAGGTTTTTTCTTCAACCATTTTAGACTTGGAGCAAAAAATTTACGCTTTAATCGCATCCCAGAGTAACAGGTCCCCGTCCATTGCTCAGGACCCTCATGCTGAGGAACAAGGGGCGAAAGATGACGAATTTCTCTCAGGGAACCAGGAAGAGACTGGTTGACTCCTCTTCCGAAGAACCTAATACGGAAGGATCAGGTTCACAAGAAAGATTGTTGGTACAATCTCTCACTGAATTGGTCCACTCTACATTTTTGCTGCCAGTAGCGGAGTCAGTCGATGAGCCCACTTCTGGTTTGGTTTCAGTAAAGCCTTCCCAAGCTGTTCATGCTTTTCCTATCCATTCATGGCTAAAAAAGCTTATGTATTCTGAGTGGGAGCACCCAGATAAACAGTTTTTTACTCCAAAAAAGTTTTCAACACTTTATCCTATGGAGGAAGAGTTTATTAGGAAATGGGGGATTTCAGCAACTGACGGTGCTATATCCTCTGTGAACAAAAACCTAACTTGTCCTGTGGACAATACTCAAATGCTGAGGGATCCAACAGATAACCAGATGGAATTCCTTTTTAAAAACTATATTTCACTCGCAGGTTCAGTAATTCAGTCTGCGCTGGCAGCAATCGGGGTATCTCAGTCCCTAAAGGACCAGTTTATAGAGGTACTCAAGGTTATTCCTGATCAGCAGGCCCAAGATTTGGCCGGTATATCCGAAGCGTTGTGTTTTTACAGTAGACGCTATGAAAAATTCTATTCTCCAGGCCTCACGGCTTATGCTAGGGCTGGTACATGTGCGTAGAATCTTATGGTTGAAAAATTGGTCAGCTGAAGCGCCATGCAAAAACTCTTGGCCAGTTTCCCATCTCACGGTGAACGGTTATTTGGAGACGATCTGGATAAATACATCCAAAGAATTTCTAATGGGAAAAGTTCCCTTTTACCGGTTAAGAAGAAGTTTAGGTGTTTTTCTTTTAGACGAGCTTCTTCTCCTGTGACAGGAGCATCAGCCTCAAGGCAGTCATGACGGCCTCCATCGTCAGGTTCAAGAGGTAAACCTCAGGGTCAGTCCCAGGGTCAAAAGAGGCCCTGGGGGAGGAAACCCACTAAACAAAATACTAAAACCTCCTTATGTGAAGGGGTGCCCCCACTCGCTCGAGTGGGGGGGAAGACTTCTGCAGTTTTCAAGGGTCTGCCAGGAACAATGTCAAGACAGATGGGTGGCTTCCTCAATATCTCTAGGTTACAAACTAGAGTTCCAAATTCCCATCTCCTTGTTTTCTCAGATCAAACATTCCCAGAGATCCAGTAAAAAAGAAGTCTCTTTCTAGCTTTGGATTATCTCTTGTCTCAAAGAGTGATATCGGTGGTCCTCTTGGAAGAGCGAGGATTAGGGTTTTATTCAAACCTTTTCACGGTACCAAAACGGAGATGTCAGACCCATTTTAGATCTCAAAGATCTAAACCGGTTTTTGAATATCCGCTCTTTTTGCATGGAGTCAATCCAATCAGTAGTCTCCATCCTACAAGGTGGAGAACTTCTGACGTCAATCGACATCAAGGATGCTTATCTCCATGTGCCGATTTTCGCCGCTCACCAGAAATATTTACGCTTCGAGGTAGAAAATCTTAATTTTCAGTTCGTAGCTCTGCCCTTCGGTCTAGCTACTGCACCTTGAGTGTTTACAAAGGTCCTGGCTCCTCCTTTGGCCAGATTAAGGGATCAAGGTATAACGATACTAGCCTACTTGGGCGATCTACTCTTGATAGATCAGTTGGTAGCCCGCTTAAACCAAAGTTTGGTCTCCACAGTCAGCTACCTGGAATACCTAGGTTGGATTCTCGACCTAGAGGAATCCTCCTTAAAACCATCAAGGAGATTGCAGTACTTGGGGCTGATCATAGATACAGTTCAGTAGAGGGTGTTTTTGCCCCAGTAAAGGATTAGTTCCATAAGGCTCCTGACTTCCCAATGTGTTTATCCCCCAAGGTGTGTCAGAGCCTCAATTGATGGTTGATATCCAAGAATCTTCAAAAAGGAAAATCCTTTCTACCATTTACCCGGAAGGTGGTAACAACAGATGCCAGCCTTCTGGGCTGGGGAGCAGTCCTTGAAAAAGCGTCTGTCCAGGGGAAATGGTCCAAATCAGAAATGACCTTGCCTTTCAATATTCTAGAGATTCGGGCAGTACGCCTGGCCTGAAGGCCTGGATGCTCAGACTACGGAATTGTCCTGTCAGAATCCAATCCGACAATGCCACAGCAGTGGCTTATATCAATCACCAAGGGATAGAGAATTGGCAGGCGGACTACTTGAGTCGCCAACAGTTGTTCCCGGGGGAATGGTCTGTTCACCCTGACATCTTTCTGGCAATATGTCAAAGATGGGGAATTCCGGACGTGGATCTGTTTGCGTCGAGGTTCAACAACAAGATCGACAACTTTGTGTGAAGGACACGGGATCCGATGGCATGCGGAACAGATGCCTTGGTGTTCCTGTGGGATCAGTTTTTCACTGATCTTTGCGTTCCCACCTGTTTTGCTGCTTCCGTGCCTTCTTTTCAGGGTCAAGCAGGAAGGGAAGAAGGTGATTCTTGTGGCCCAGGAGATCTTGGTATGCAGAGATCGTAAAGATGGCGGTAGGGGACCCATGGACTCTACCACTATGGCCAGACCTTCTCTTGCAAGGTCCAGTATTCCATCCTACCTTACAAACGCTAAATTTAACAGTGTGGCTATTGAGAACCACATTCTGAAAGACCGTGGGCTGTCAGCTTCAGTAGTTTCTACTTTGGTTAATGCTGGGAACCCGGCCTCCAGAGTCATATACTTTAGACTCTGGAAGGCATATGTCTCCTGGTGTGAATTCAGGGGTTGGCACCTCAGGAAATATGTAATAGGATCCTTGAATTTCTGCAGATGGGATTGGAAATGAAGCTGGCCTTGAGTACTATCAAAGGCCAGGTGTCAGCCTTATCGGTGTTTTTCCAAGGACCACTTGCTTCACACTCTCTGGTTCGTAACTATATTCAGGGGGTAACGTGGATTAATCCACCAGTTAGGTCACTCCTGAACCCTTGGGACTTGAATTTAGTCCTGTCGGCATTACAGAAACAGCCTTTTGAGCCAATACGAGATATTCCCTTGGTCCTCTTGACAAGGAAAATAATTTTCTTGGATGCCATATCTTCTGCAAGAAGAGTATCAGAGTTGGCTACTCTTTCTTGTAAAGAGCCATTTTTTGATTATTCATAAGGATAAGGTTGTATTGTGGCCTCATCCTAATTTCCTACTAAAGGTAGCGTCAGTTTTTCATTTAAACCAGGATTTTGTTCTGCCTTCATTTTCATTCAACCTCGTTCTATGGAAGAAAGGTCTCTACATTCTCTTGATGTGTTGAGAGCGGTCAAGGTCTATTTGAAGGTGACCACACAGATTCGTAAAACAGATGTTTTGTTTGTGTTGCCAGACGGTCCTAAAAGAGGACAGGCAGCGTCGAAATGTACTATTTCTAAATGGATTTGTCAAGTGATTGTTCAAGCTTACGGTTTAAAAAGGAAAATTCCACCTTTTCATATTAAAGCGCACTCCACTAGGGCTGTTAGTGCTTCTTGGGCTGTGCATCACCAAGCCTCCATGGCTCAGATCTGCAAGGCCGCAACTTGGTCTTCAGTCCATACATTTACCAGATTCTATCAAGTAGATGTAAAAGGTCATGAGGATATCGCCTTTGGGCGCAGTGTACTGCAGGCTGCAGTATAAGTTCTCTAGTCTCTTAGTGCCTTACTTTTGTTGTCTCCCTCCCTTCAGTTGCCATTGCTATGGGACATCCCACATAGTAACTACTATGGCTCTGTGTCCTGTGATGTACTTCAAAGAAAATGATTTTACAGTTAAGCTGTTTTAAAAATCCTATTTTTCCTATTCGGGTGACACCCCAAAATTTGCGATTTTCTTTTACTTTCACTCGCTGTAATAAATTTAAACTGGACAAACGGAGAAGATTAATTTCTCTAATGGGGCAAAAACAGCAATAAACATCTGGCAGGCTTTCCAATCCATTTCAACTTCATCCAAAATAATAAAAAATGCCTTTAGTTGTACTTTAATGTTTCTGCCTGTTGGTGTACAGGCTAATGAATGCTAAATGAAGTTCCATATGTCGCATAGAACATATTAGCAAAGTTGTTCTTTGCTTTGTAGAAGAGAAGGACTTTTTCTTGCCCAGAATATCATGTCATAGCCCTATTGATGTGCACATTCTTTCTTTTTTTTTAAAGGTAAATTTTTATTTGGTTTTGTGGTACAAAACAAACATACAAACACACATTTCGAGCAAACATTGCTCATTACAATACAGAGTGTAAGACAATGGTATATATTTGGCATACATGTTTTCATATTGTACAGCTGCATATGTCTATTCAGTTTTCATCAAACTTGGTATCATTGACTGGAGTTTCTTTATTAGCTTTATATGGTAGGTGTAATAGTGTTTTCAGAGCTAGTCCACAGACCCCATATTTTGTGAATTTTTTTTGGGCATCCTCTGGCTTCGTATGTTAATTTGTATAATGGTATAGCCTGATTAACCATGTTCAGCCAGAATGCTATCGTAGGTGGGGATTGTGATTTCCAATGAATAGTAATAGATTTTTTGGCATAAAATAATACAATTCTCAGGAAAGTTTGCTTGTTTTTAGATATACTCTCATCGTCCACATATCCTAGTAGGCATCTCAGGGGGTTGCAGATATTAGGCAACTGGGTCAGGGAACTGACAAAGGCAGTAACCCCTGACCAGAACCGCCTGATCTCGGTGCATTCCCACATCAAGTGGAAGAAGGTGGCCTCCACAATGCTGCATCTGGAGCACATTGCCGATGGTAGTTTTCTAAGTTTAAATAATAAGGATGGCGTAAAGTATGCTCTGTATAATAATTTGGTTTGTATGACCCTATCCCTGGAGGAGATGACAGAGGGGACCTGGAGGGGAAGTATGTCCTGCCAGATATCCTCCGTCAGCTCAGGGATATCAGCTTTCCACTTAGTGAGCGTGTTACTGAGTCTGTGCGTTGTGGTGTGCAGTAGAGTTTCATAGTATGTGGAGATCAGTTTGTCATGGGAAGGATCTATTAGTAATTGCTCTAGCGGAGATAATCGGACAGTTATATTACGCAACCCAAACTGGGTGGTTGCTGTGTGACGTATTTGCAAGTAATGAAAATAGGCTGTGCGTGGCAGCTGGTAGTCCTGGCGAAATTCCTCAAATGACCTAAACATATTATTTGAGAATAAATGCATTATGGTTTTTACCCCTTTTTTCGACCAGTATTCCCCATCTGTCCTACGGGCGAATTCCTGTAGATTTGGGTTCCCCCATAATGGAGTATTTGGAGAGTAGATACGGTGCTCAGTATCTGGCAGCATTTTAGTTAATTTGAGAATTCGTAGAGTCATTTCAAGGATTTTAGTGCTTTCCCTCCCTCTAAGAGATAGACGGTGGACCAGATATTGTAAGGATTCGTACGAAGTGAGTATGGCTGCTTCTAGGGACGTAGCCGCATTGTTGGCTTCAGGGAAGAACCACCAATGGGCATGAACCAGTTGTGCGGCTATATAGTATGTCTGGAGACATGGTAGTGCCAATCCTCCCTCCAACACCGGCAGTTGAAGAGTATTTTTTGCAATTCTCACTGCTCCCCCCTTCCAAATGAAGGCGATAAGGATAGAATCAATTTCCTTAAATTTAGTTTTAGTGATATATACTGGTGAATTGCATAGGAGGTATAGGAAACGTGGGAGGAATATCATTTTAAAGATATTTATCCTACCTAATATCGTTAAGGGAAGATTGGTCCATGTCTTCAGTGTGGTCTTCATTCTGTTAATAAGTGGGTCTAGATTATATTTGCTATAGGAGGACAGAGGATGTTGGATCATGACCCCCAGGTATCTGAAAGAGTCAACTATTTGTAACGGGCAAGAGGAAGGGGGTGTAAACACCGCTTCCTGATCTATTTTAAACATGAGGGATTTGTCCCAATTGACTTGAAACCCTGAGAAGAGGCCGAACTGTCGAATAATTTCCAGCAGGGTTGGGAGAGACGATTGGGGGTCCGCCAGGTATATTAACATGTCGTCAGCGTATAGAGATACTTTCTCTTCTAGGCCTCCAATCGTCAGTCCCTTTATTTCCCCACTGGACTGGGATGCCTTACGGGCCTGCCCAATCGCCGCAGCAAAAATGCCACACGTGGTGGCCTTAAAGGCATCCCAGGTCAATGGGACAGAGACACTCTGACGGTTACGTAACCAATATGCTTTCATTTCCACTGTGCCCTGATCCACCACCATCTGATCTGCTAGCCACAGTGGGCTCAGTCGCCACATGCGGTATGAGGTGGGGGGGCCCAGGGCAAGATCCACCATTAAAGGGGAATGATCAGACACCGCCCTTGGGAGATATCTGGCCTCAGTCACCCTATTCAATAGCTCAGATGAAACCAAACATAGGTCTATTCGGGACAGAGTACCATGCGTTTCAGACTGACATAAGTACTCCCACCCGTCTGCGTGCTTCCACCTCCAGGTCTCCACCAGATCAAATTGGGCCAGAAAAGAGCACAGGGGTGTGGGGGGCAATGTAGAACACTTGAACCTGTCTATGGAATTGTCGAGTACCGTGTTGAAGTCCCCTGCTATCAACAGAGGGCCTTCTGCTATTGCTAGGAGGGAGCTCATTACCCGTTCAAAGAACAATTTAGTAGCGCAAGAAGCAGGGGGGTCTGCAACAGTGTCCCAGGCAGAAGCACATGAGAGGGGAGAGCAGGACACAGTCTATGCTGACATGCAGGGAGAGGTGGATGATGCAGCAGAGCGGCCCCCTCCTCTATACACAGATACAGACAGTGAAGAGACTGAGCAACCAACTCTAGCTGACATACTTAAAGCTGTGCATGTCTGCACGGCTTCCGTGAATACTCTTAAAGAGCAATTTGGAGGGCTGAGAGAGGATGTATCCTTGCTAAGACAAGATTTACAGAAAATCAGAGAACGCACGACTGCGGTGGAAAGCAGAGTAAGTGATATTGAAGACAAACTCCCGCCAGTTGCTCGTGAGGCACATGCGGCCTATCAACTTGCTAAAGATACCAACAACAGAGCTGACGACATGGAAAATCGCTTAAGACGCAATAATATACGTATCGTAGGCCTGCCGGAGAAAACGGAGGGTAAGGATGCCACCACATTCATAGAGGCCTGGCTGATCGAGGTATTCGGCAGAGATGCCTTTTCCCCGTTCTTCACGGTAGAGAGGGTGCACCGAACTCCAGGCCGCCCGCTACAACCGGGAGCCCCCCCCAGACCCCTTCTTGCCCGGCTTATGCACTACAGAGACAGAGAAGCGGTGCTGAGGAATGCCAGAGAAAAAGCTAATGTCCAGGTGAATGGGGTCAGAGTGTCGTTCTACCCTGACTTCTCTGCGGAGGTACAAAAACGTAGAGCCAAGTTCTCAGATGTGAAGAGACGCCTACGGGCTCTGCAGCTTCCATATGCCATGCTGTACCCGGCTAAGCTGAGAGTTACCGCCGACAGACAGGCCCACTTCTTTGAATCAGCCCAAGATGCAGCTATGTGGCTTGACCGCACTGAACAGGCCTTAAGACAACGAGACAGAGAAGATGAGGACAGACCTGCATGACACACATAACAGCGGAAGTCTTCTGGTATCCCAACATATAGCTTTACAGTGAATTTATCAATAGCTCATTTATTTCCCCTTCAGGGCTAATATTCTCTGTGGAATCCTGCAGTTTGGTATTATAATCATACCCATTTCTACCTTGGAGAATGTTTTTGCTTTATGCTGCTGGGAACTTTGATATAGTTACACGAACAGTGAGCTATCTTGTGAAGTAGGCAAGAGAAAATGTGTTCTTTCTACGTGAGAGATAAAGCGAGCAAGCCATGTTGGCTATGGTTTCAATTTCAACTGTATGGGCGTGTCCTGTTGACAGCCTGGTTTTGTTTTTTCTTTTTTTTTCTCTTTTTTATACGCTTTTTGCTTATACCAAAGTATACACTACCGAAGATTTCTATACTGGAAATGCTGCATATTACCAATACTGGTCACTGATCCCGCGGACATGCGATTAAGGTCTGTTCTTTCGGACCGGAAACGGAAAGCGTGGCCCTGGAACAAAACCCATACATGGGGAGAGGATCCTCTAATATTGTTTTGCCCGTCAGAAGTAGCTGAGATCAGGAATTGGGTGGCCATGACTCCCGAACTGCCTTACTCCTTAAGATCATGCAAAGATTTGCCAAATGGCTGAACTGCCAATAATTACATGGTACGTCAGGGGCTTAGGGTCCCCTCTTAAGCGAATGATGATTTCCTCATGTCTGAAAAAATATCACCCCATGATTTTGTGTATGCAGGAGACACATCTAACACCTGAAACTAAATGTTGTCTTAAATATGCTTGGGTGGGGAAAGCATATCACTCCACTCACACCTCATACTCAAGGGGTGTGAGTGTAAGGATACATGGCTCTATAGATTACCAAGAATTTGATACGTGCATAGATACTGAGGGTAGATATTTTTTTTGCATTGTAGGATTGGGATGCTAAACTGTATACTGGCATGTGTATATGTGCCCCCGCCGTTTACGGTGGCGGTTCTAAGGTTACTGCTGACTTATCTTGAAGGTAGACCAGATCTGTCGTTGCTGATTGTGGGGGACTTTAATTGCTGGCTGAGTCCTTCCGCGGACAGGCACCCTAGTTCTGGGGTTCCTGCCACGCTGAAGGCCTCCCCATTGCTTAGACTGCTTAATGAGGTTGGTTGGATAGACATATGGAGACACAGACACCCGGATGAGAAGCAATTTTCATGTTTCTCCAAGACACATGGGACATTGTCTAGAATTGATTTAGCTGTGGGTAACCTGGCCATGCTCCCATCCGTCTCGGAAGTGATATATAAGCCACGTAGTGTTTCAGACCACTCACACTTAGTGATTACCATGATTATATCCCCGAAAACGGGGATACCTAGAACGCCATGGAAATTTAATGCCTTCTGGCTAAAATTATTTTTACCCCAGAATGAGATGGAGCGGAGCATGGGAGAGTTCCTTAATAATCGGGAGTTTCTGCAGTCACCGATGGAACAATGGGATGCCTTTAAAGCCTATTTGAGAGGTTTACTTATTTCGGAGATAGGGAGAGTGAAAAAGAAATCCTCAGAACATAAGGAGGAACTTGAGAGACAGGTTGGGTCCCTGGAGGAGGCTTATATACGCACACCGACAGACTCGGCTAGGGAGGCATGGCAGTCAGCTCAATCTGCGTATGAGCGGTTGCTGTCCTCCACAGCGGAGAAAAAGCTGTTCTTCTCCAGGCTGGCATTCTATTAGGAAGGAGAAAGTACGGGGCGTCTTTTGGCTAGGATAGCTAACTCCCAACAACGCTCCCCTGTAATAGGAGCCATTAAAACACCGGAAGGAAGGTTGGTGAGCTCCCCTGACCTTATACTAATGGAACTGGCCAAATTTTACGAAAATCTGTATCTTCCGACGGGGCAATATACCTCGGAGGAACTGGCAGACTATTTGGGTGACATTGACTTTCCACAACTCACGAGGAGTCAGAAGGAGGATCTGGATGCTCCTCTCACTCTGGATGAGTTACAGGACGCATTGGCAGCTTTCCCTAACTGCAAGGCCCCTGGGGCGGATGGATTTCCCATAGAGGTTTATAAGCAATACGCTGACATCATTTTGCCAAAGCTACTAATGGTTTTCAATGCTTCCAGGGAGAATAGACGTTTACCCCCCTCTATGACCACAGCTAATATAGTTCTTATACTGAAGCCAGGAAAGGATCCAACAGATCCGGGTTCTTATAGACCTATATCCCTTTTGCAAAGCGACATTAAGCTTCTAGCTAAGGTACTAGCGATGAGGCTGAATGGAGCCATTACGGCCATTATACACCCTGATCAGGCGGGGTTTATGCCTAATAAGTCTACGGCTGTAAACTTAAGACGGCTTTATTTGAATATGCAATCTGCGGCGGATAATCTTGGACAAAGGGCTTTACTCTCACTGGACGCTATGAAGGCCTTCGATAGCGTGGAGTGGGATTACTTGTGGGGGGTGCTTGGACGCTTCGGTTTTGGGGATGTTTTCATCTCATGGGTACGTCTGCTGTATCACAGTCCACAGGCTGCCATTAGGGCATCGGGGGCTATGTCGCACACATTCAATTTGGGGAGAGGCACGAGGCAGGGGTGCCCCTTGTCACCCCTGCTGTTCGCACTAGCTATAGAACCCCTAGCCATTAAAATAAGAGCCAATCCTGAAGTTGTCAGATTTCGATATGGCGACAGGCAAGAAAAATTGATGCTATATGCCGACAACACCATGATTTTGCTTGGTGATGTGGACAGATCTCTCAATGCAGCTATGTCAACCATATTGGAATTTGGACGATACTCAGGACTCCAGATTAACTGGACCAAATCCTCCTTGATGCTTATCGATGAGGGGAGCACTCCCCCTGACAATAGTGTAGTACCCCTGGCCACCTCGTTCAAATATCTAGGTATTCAGGTGACGCCTAGGATAAGAGAGTATGGTAGACTAAATATATCCCCTCTGCTGCAAAAATTCAGAGAAAGGATTAGAACATGGAATTCACTCTGTCTGTCGGTCGCAGGCAGGGTGAATTTGATTAAAATGATTCTTATGCCCCAACTGCTTTATGTACTTCATAATACACCCATGGTAATAACCCTTAAAACTTTCCGGATTATTAACTCCTTGTTCAGACTACTAATTTGGAGAGGGCGCTCTCCAAGGATTAAACTCGAGCACCTCCAACGCCCTAAGGACGAGGGAGGGCTAGCCCTCCCTAATTCCTGGCTCTATTATATAGCTGCGCAGCTGCAGCATCTGATAGGTATAATGTACACTGGCGCAGAAAAAGAGAGACCCACAAGTAGCTCCTCAGAAATGGTAATGCTCCATACAGTTAAAAAAGACTCGGTCCCGGCGGCCTTAGAAGCCATGAACTTTGGGAAATCCAACAAGAAGTACCCGACCTATGACTTAATACAAAAAATATGGTCTAAAACTAAATATATGCAGGGGTAACAGGATTCACAGACTACAGCCCAATATGGTTTAATGACACATACCCAGAATTAGCTAAGATGCAGAACGGGGCGATATGGAGAAAATATGGGGTGTTGTATATTAGGCAGATTTTCCAAAATGGGAAATTACACCCATTTGAGACCTTACAGAGGTTATTTGCTCTACCACAGTCTATGAGGTTCTATTACTTGCAATTAAAACACGCAGTAGAGGCACAGAGTAAATCTGCGGATTGGGTTTCTTCACACACACCTGTGTTTAATGTGATTGCAGGAGCCAATAATACCAAAGGGTTTATTTCACAGTGTTATAGTATGTTACTGCAAAGCCTTTTAAATAAACATCCTTTGGGAATGCTTGCTAAGTGGGAGAGAGATGTCGGCCCGTTAGATGGGGATCAGTGGGAAGAGGTGCTACAGGCTGTGCCCACATGCTCTCTGAATGTTGCACACAGGCTGACACAATTGTACATCATATTAAGAGTTTATTATACCCCTCATAGGTTATATGCTATGGGCCTTAGACCCACCCCTTTTATGCACTAGATGTAAAAGAGAACATGGGGACCTGATCCACCTACTATGGAGGTGCCCAAAGCTTCACCCCTATTGGAAAGGGGTGGTGGACACTGTCAATAGGGTATTTCAGGTCACTTTGCCTACGAATCCCAAGCACTGCTTGCTTAATGTGATAGATGAATTGGGATGGGAGGAATGTACTAAAGTGGCAATTACCAAAGCTATATTCCTGGCAAGGAAACTAATTATGAAACACTGGATTTCTGAAGAGCCCCCTGCTCTTAAAGAATGGGTTAACGCTGTGGGGGAAATGTTAAGAAAAGACAAGGTGATATACCAACACAGAGGTTGCCCACAGAAGTTTGAGAAACTCTGGGGACCATGGCTGAATGTTCCGGGGCTTGCCCCGGTGGATTTGGTCGTGGGCAGACTGTTGGGATTTGGGACATGAGACCCTAAGTAATGGATAACTATGGCTATCTTACAAAGACATAATACCGTATGTGGTTCAATTACTCCTTTTGTTTAGGATAGGGATGGACAAATGGTTTTTGTTATGCAGATGTATGTGATGAATAAAATGATATTCAGTGGAGCGGGTGGTGTTTGGGTACAGGCTAGTTTAATAATGCAGCCAGTAAGACACACAAATGTAGAATGTCTGACAGATATAAGCATTCCAAAATGTAAATGTGAAGTCGGTATGTGTATGTATTTACTTGTTTTTCTCAATAAAATATTTTTCTGGATAAAAAAAAAAACAAAGAACAATTTAGTGAAGGGTGGTGGGACATAGAGGCTTGTGACCGTGTAGGGCTTACCCCATAGTTCAAGTACCACAATAACAAAGCATCCATTAGGGTCAGTTTTAATATGTTTTATGGTGATAGGGGCCGATTTCGCTATAAGGATAGACGTGCCTCTTGCATATGTGGAGTAAGTAGAATGTATTGCATAGGCAATTTTAGCTCTCTTTAAAGCCATTACTCTTGATCCCTGTAGGTGGGTTTCCTGGAGGAGGATCACGTGTGGACTATGTCTTGCCAAATAATGAAACATCAATGACCTTTTGACCTTGGGGTTAAGCCCCCTAACATTCCATGAAACTATACGTAGCTTAGACATGCATATAAACAATTTATAACTATTCTGTCCATTTCCCATTGCCCGCCAGAGCCCAGCCCTGGACGAGGTCCAGCGAGCCCTGAGAAATAGACCCAAACATAAGTATCTTTGATATGTTACTCATCAATCTATGAATCTCACTCCTAGATTGCAGAAACTGTAGAACCAAAAAATCATTTTTAAAGTATGCATATACCATTGAACATCAGCGTCTTTTGTAGATAACCATGACGTTGTAGCAGAACCCCTCAAAGTATTCCCCAACAAATTTTCCCCCCTCCCTAACCCTCCTGGCTCTCATCCCCCAACATATGAGAGCTTTGTTCCCATAACCAAACCTATTTGGCAGGAGGGCCATGGCTCAGACCCCTAGCCAACTAATCTCAGGAGACGTGGAAAGGTCCACAGCTCTGGGTCTCCATCCGCATTTGTCCGCACAAAATAAAGAATGTGTGGTGTCTCTTGGCCTGTAAAATCATGGTGATAAAGAATAATAATAAGAATAATAGAAAAAGGAAAAATAAAAGTCAGGGAGGATGATAGGTTGCTGAGTGGCATCCGAGGGTAGCGTGGGAGATGTCTTCTTCTTCAGAGAGGTGCAGGATTTATAGTCCCGTCTCGACTGTGTGTAGTTGGAGATGTATTTTCTGCTTCTGGGGATGCAGGAAAGAAAGTCCCATAACAGCTGTAATGGGGTTTAGTGAAGGCCGCCAGGTGGGCTTCATGTAGAGTGCGGCTCTATCGGGGAGGAGATCTCCTATCCTGCGATTCGGATGTGCTAAGGTGTCCACCCATTGTGATGCCTCTCTGGGATCCGTAAAGAAATAGGCCTTGCCCTGGTAGATGATGCGCAAACGTGCAGGATATAACATGCCATATGGAAGGTGAAGCTCACGTAACCTGCGTTTAATTGCCAGAAAAGTGGCTCTCTGCTTCTGTGTAGCTACGGAGAAATCTGGGAAAATGGTGATGTTATTGCCATTAAATGAAACTTTGCCCCTCTCTCTAGCTACTCTGAGAATAGCCTCTCTGTCACGGAAGTGTAGCAGCTTTATAATCATGGCACGTGGTGGGGACCCAGGTGGTAGAGGGCGCATGGGGATTCTGTGTGCCCTTTCTATGGCGAACATTGGTGAAAAGGTGTTTGCCCCGAACTCATTCAGCAGCCATCTTTCCATGAATGTTTCTGGTGTTTTGCCCTCAGCACCCTCTGGGAACCCCAAAAAACGCAAATTGTTCCTTCTTAGGCGGTCTTCCATATCCGTGAGCTTATCTGTAGTATACTCATGGGCCTGCCGCAGTTCCCTCACAGAGCCCTGTAAGGGACGTGTCTCATCCTCCATATCACTAATACGTTGCTCAGCATTAGTCACTCTATGGCGAATATTGTGGACATCCTGTTTCAAAAAGGATAATTCTGTTTTGATGGTGTCCATTTGTGTAGTGAGAGATGCATGGCTGTGCTGGATGGCTGCCATAATCTGGGCTAGTGATGGCTCTGCAGGGCCTGCATCATCCCTGTCTGCTCTGGGGGATTGAGGATCATGTCCTTCCGCAGGGGAGAATAAGAGAGGGTCTTCTGGGCTTAAGGTAGGGGGGATCCGATGACCAAATGGAGGGAAGACATCCCCACTTTAGACGAAGAAACATGGGAGGAATGTGTTACTACATTCATCCCTTCAATGATAGCCTCTAGAGACCGCTTTATACAACTGAAATGTTTACATAGAGCATATTACACCCCACAGAGGTTGGCCAACATATACCCCTCCTCTAGCCCATCATGCACAAGATGTGCCACTGAGCGGGGCTCTTTCCTCCATATGGTCTGGTCTTGTGACAAACTCAAAACATACTGGCGAGGAGTGGCGGAAGTACTATCCAAAGTATGTGGAACCACACTGGCACTAGACCCCCTGATCTTTTTGCTTAGTCATCTTGGTGAGGTGGAGGGAGACAGATATACTAAAGCATGCCTCACTTATGCCCTCTTCTATGCCAGGAGGGAAATCCTTCTGAGGTGGAGGAGCACGGAACTCCCCACGGTGGCCTCATGGCAAAGTACAGTTAATAAAGTCCTCCCATTGTACAAGATGACATACGAAAGTAGAAACTGCCCGGCAAAATATGGGAAAATATGGTCACAGTGGTCTGACGTTTGAAATGAGATGTCTTATGCTATGCAACAGGAAATATAATATGTGTGGTGCTCGATGGAGACCTGGGGGTGTGGGACGGGCATCTCCCTGGCTTCCCTCCCTTTCCCCCCCCCCTCCTTCCCTCCCTCCCCCCTCTGGCCTCCCCCCTTCCCCTCCTTCCCCTCCCCCTCCCTCCCCTTGGGGCTTCTCTTATTCCCATAAGCCAGGAATCAGAGATGTGAGATAGGGTTAGTTTAGACTCTTGGTGGTGATGCCTGCACCCCCCCTTCTCCCTTCACCTTCAATACCTAATTTCGGATTTCACATGAAGAGATGGGCCTCATACAGCAGTCATATCGATATAAACTTTATTCTATTGTCTCATGATGTTAGTCTCATAACATTGTCATACGATTTAATGTGCAAGTAATGTACTGATTGTTCTGTCATCGATCTATTGTATATCCGAATTTTCTAAATAAATAAAACTTCTACTGTTAAAAAAAAAAAAAAAAAGGTAGGGGGGATCTTTGTGACTCACCCTTCCCCTTGAGCTGCTTCCAGGGTGTGGATGTGGAGGCTGCCTGCCGCTGTGTGTCTCCCTCATGCTGATCGGCGCCATTTTGGTGCGGCCTGCATGGCGGTATCGACGGCCCGATTCCCGGGGCCTCCTCCATCGGTGGACCGTATTTGACCATCCCCCGATGGTCTCAGTGCTCTCCGGGTACTGTGGGGGTATATGGGACCCTCGGATGTCGGCCTGGATCACAGGATTTTGGCAGGATATGTGCGGTATGGACGGAGCTCAGGCTGAGCACGTCCTCACATCCCAGGTGCTGGCCGCCCCTCGATGTGCACCTTCTTGATCCATGAATGAAATGGCAGGTTATTTTGTAAGTCTATTGCATTTCCACAGTTAGGATAATTCATTCTTTCTTTTTTTTTTTTTTTTTTCCAGCATCCATGTCGGTGAAAGACATCTTGCAAAGCCTAGTGGACGATGGCATGGTAGATTCTGAGCGCATTGGGACTTCAAATTACTTTTGGGCATTTCCCAGCAAGGCTCTTCATGCTCGGAAGAGAAAGCTGGAGACTCTGGAAAGCCAGGTAATTCTGACACTATCCTGCCATACGGTATGTGCTGCATGTTATGTGTTTGCAATTAGTTTTTTTGTGTGATTTAGAAATTTTTTTTTTTTTTTTTTTGTTACACAAAGCAGGGACTTTTACACAAAATGCTATTATGTTATGACCATGCCTCATTTAGAACTTTCTGCTTGCGTTAATCATTACATAACCACTAGAGGGGGTGCTATATCTGTTCCAATATGTAAAAGGAAATGAAAGAGAAGAATTTTATGACCTAATAGTGAAAACTATGTTCTTTGGCAGCTGCCTTGTGGGTTGTTTAATGTCAGTAGAATGAAGCGGAAATCTTCTCTGGGGCAACTACCCATTTGTGTATGTCTAATATTAAGTTACTTCTTATTTTGAGAAATGCAGTTTCCTATTTTGTACACATTGAATTCACATCATGAAGTTTTTTTTTTTGGCTGTAGAGTGTCACATATGTAGTTTTTAAGAAAAATACCGTAATCAAAATAATCAATAGGAATAGAAATATGAAGCATAGCGGTCAAGTAAATGTAGAAGACACACTGATTTACTAAAACTGATGCACTCAGAATCTGGTGCAGCTATGCATGGTATCCAATCGGCTTCTAACTTCAGCTTGTTCAATAAAGCTTTGACAAAAAAACCTGGAAGCTGATTGGTTTCTGTGATGAGCGGCACCAGATTTTATATGCTCCAGTTTTTGTAAATAACCCCCACTGATTATTACAGAGTTCACCATGAAAGTAATGCACAAGAATGAAGCCAGACGACAATGAAACATGCTCAAGGCTTACAAGGAAAAAAAAAGACTTGCACAGACATAAAAATGCTCTAGTTTGACAATGGTGGTGCATAATGTGTTAATACATTATGTGGATGATTTCAATCATGGGGCTGAGAGATGTAAATCCTTGTTGGCATTGCCTAATTTGCAACATATCGGTTTTAATGTGTTGTTAATGGGGTTCTAGCCAGCAAGAAGCACTTAGTAACATAAGCTTAAAAAATAACTAAGGGCTTCCGTATGACAGTCTACTCTAAACGGTTACTAAATCCAGATACAAGCCTCATAAAGTAGACAAAAAACTTCCTTTACCTTCCCTGACTAAACCAAATCTTTAATTATTTGTGTCTCACATGTTCCTCTTTTCAGACACACTAGCTCACAGTGGGAGGGCTTCATCTGCGCAGCCAGTGCTGCCAATCCAGAAAGCACTGGGCAGGGCTAGATATGTAATTTAGCAGCGGTAATGCCGATAGCCACCCTTGAAGCCACATTGTTTCATCCAACTGTAGTGAAAGCATATATAGCCTACATGAGAGTGGCAACATTGCTTTGAATTCGGGATCAGTGCAGCATTATTGTCACACCATCACAGGAACTGTATTAGGTGGACCTAATTGGCAGGATCAGCAAATACCAATTCAGTCTTTATTGGCACAGTACACACTTGCCTTGATTTAGAGCTGCCTGCGCCGGCCTTGCCAAAGGTCACCAGCAGGGGCACCTTCAAAATACCTCTGCCTGCTAAAGCCTCCCTGGTACACTCCAACATATTTTTTTACAGTTCTGTAACCTGTCTCTAAATGCTTTCTAACTAAAATTATGATTACCGACATGCTCCCTTCCCCTCCTGCGGGCCTCAGATCTTTCAGGTCTTCTGTCACAAGGACTGGTTTGCTACCCTGCTTCTCAGTATTTTTTTTTTTTTGTTGTGCTTGGTAAAGTCGAGGTCTTGATGAATAGTTATCCCTACACTCTTAAAGACTAAAAAGTCAACTTCTTACATAGTCTTCAATTGCATCTTGAAATCAAATTTCTTGTGGTGCAAGGCCAGAAAAGTTTATTCAAGGAAGTACTCTGTGGGATCAACATCTGGCCTTAAAGGATCAATTCATTTTCAGAGACTGCTTGCGTCACACTCCCTTGTGAAGGCACTTCAGGATGTTGCTCACATTATTTCTCCTGTATACTCGCCAGTGACTCCATAGGATCGCAACATGGTTCTGTTGGCACTTCAATAAACGCCCCTTGAACCTTCAGTATTTCACAAAATTGAGTATACCCCTCACATTTTTGTAAATGTTATTATATCTTTTCATGTGACAACACTGAAGAAATGACACTTTGCTACAATGAAAAGTAGTGAGTGTACAGCTTGTATAACAGTGTAAATTTGCTGTCCCCTCAAAATAACTCAACACACAGCCATTAATGTCTAAACCGCTGACAACAAAAGTGAGTACACCCCTAAGTGAAAATGTCCATCTTGGGCCCAAAGTGTCAATATTTTGTGTGGCCACCATTAATTATTATTAGCATTGCCTAAAACTTCTTGTGCATGGAGTTAACCAGAGCTTCACAGGTTGCCACTTGAGTTCTCTTCCACTTATTACGGAGCTGGTGGATGTTAGAGACTTTGCGCTCCTCCATCTTCTGTTTGAGGATGCCCCACGGATGCTCAATAGGGTTTAGGTCTGGAGACATGCTTGGCCAGTCCATCACCTTTACCCTCATCTTCTTTAGCAAGGCAGTGGTCATCTTGGAGGTGTGTTTGGGGTTATCATGTTTGAATACTGGCTTGCGGCCCACTCTCTGAAAGGCGGGGATTATGTTCTGCTTCAGTATGTCACAGTACATGTTGGCATTCATGGTTCCCTCAATGAACTTTAGCTCCCCAGTGCCGGCAGCACCCATGCAGCCCCAGTCCATGACACTTCCACCACCATGCTTGACTGTAGGCAAGACACACTTGTCTTTGTACTCCTCGCCTGGTTGCCGCCACACACACACTTGACACCATCTGAACCAAATAAGTTTATCTTGGTCTCATCAGACCACAGGACCTGGTTCCAGTAATCCATGTCCTTAGTCTGCTTGTCTTCAGCAGACTGTTTGCGGTCTTTCTTGTGCATCATCTTTAGAAGAGGCTTCCTTCTGGGACGACAGCCATGCAAACAATTTGATGCAGTGTGCGGCGTATGGTCTGAGCACTGACAGGCTGACCCCACCCCTTCAACCTCTTCAGCAATGCTGGCAGCACTCATACGTATATTTCCCAAACACAACCTCTGGATATGATGCTGAGCACATGCACTCAACTTCTTTGGTCGACAATGTTGAGGCCTGTTCTAAGTGGAACCTATCCTGTTAAACCACTGTATGGTCTTGGCCACCATGCTGCAGTTCAGTTTCAGGGTCATGCCAATCTTCTTATAGCCTAGGCCATCTTTATGTAGAGCAATAATTCTTTTTTTCAGATCCTCTGAGAGTTCTTTGCCATGAGGTGCCATGTTGAACTTCCAGTGACCAGTATGAGAGAGTGAGAACGATAACACCAAATTTAACACACCTGCTCCCCATTCACACCTGAGACCTTGTAACACTGAGTCACATGACACCGGGAGGGAAAATGGATAATTGGGCCCAATTTGGACATTTTCACTCAGGGGTGTACTCACTTTTGTTGCCAACGGTTTAGACATTATTGGCTGTGTGTTGTTGTTTTGAGGGGACAGAAAATTTACACTGTTATACAAGCTGTACACTCACTACTTTACAATGTAGCAAAGTGTAATTTCTTCAGTGTTGTCACATGAAAAGATATAATAAAATATTTACAAAAATGTGAGGGGTGTACTCACTTTTGTGAGATGCTGTATTAGTAATATTCCACTTTCTTACATGCATGATTGCCTTTCTTTTCACCATCACTTCTGCAAGGCAATTTTGTGTCTTGGTACCTTAGCCTGTAAAGATTATTATCTTTTACTACATAAGGGCAAAGTTGTTCTGAGGCAGAGGTCCTCCTTTCTTCCCATAGTGGTTTCTTCCTTTTACCTTACCTAGGACATTGCTCTCTCTGTCCTGCACCTAAACCACTTTTCCTTCATTGTCAGGATGTGGTGTGTGTGCTGTTTGAGCTTTTCTCCCAGCTACAGCTTCCTTTAGGCCCCTTTCACACTTATACGTCTTCAAAGTCGCGCGATTTTACTGCAAATTTGGTGCTGTTTTTTTACCGCGATTTGCCGCGATTTTACCGCGATTTGGGAGCAGTACTACTTTGTACGACTTTGCCACATTTTTGGGATTAACAAATGAAAACATACAGTAGTTGGTATGAATCATAAGGGGGAACTCCACGCCAAGTTTTAAATAAAAAAACTGGCGTGGGTTCCCCCCCAGGGGCATACAAGGCCCTTGGGTCTGGTATGGATTGTAAGGGGAACCCCCTACGCCTAAAAATCCATACCAGACCCTTATCTGAGCATGCAGTCCGGCCGGTCAGGAATGGGGGTGGGGACGAGCGAGCGCCCCCCCCCCCTCCTGGACCGTACCAGGCCGCATGCCCTCAACATGGGGGGTGGATGCTTTGGGGCATGGGGGGCACCCTGCGGCCCCCCCCACCCCAAAGCACCTTGTCCCCATGTTGATGAGGAGAAGGGCCTCTTCCCGACAACCCTGGCCATTGGTTGTCAGGGTCTGCGGGCCCCCAGATCCTGGCCCCCCACCCTATGTAAATGAGTATGGGGTACATGGTACCCCTACCCATTCACTTAGGGAAAAAAGTGTCAATAAAAAACACAGTATACAGGTTTTAAAGTAATTTATTAGGCAGCTCCGGGGTCCTCTTCCGACTTCGGGGGTCCTCTTCCGACTTCAGGGGTCCTCTTCCGACTTCGGGGGTCTCTCCGGCGTCTTCTCCCGGTGTCCGTATCTTCTGCCGGCTCCACCGCTATCTTCTGCCGCTCTTTTGCCAGCAGTGGTCCGGACTTCTGGATCGTCTTCTTCCCTCTTCTCTTCCAGAGATGTTGACACAACGCTCTCTCCAGCTGCAGTGGTCTCTGAATGCTCCGCAACGGACTTATATAGGCGGTGACCCCGCCCCCTTATGCCGTCACAGTCCCTGGGCATGCTGGGACTGTGACGTTTTAGGAGGTGTGGTCAACGGGTGATGACCATGCCCCCTTATGATGGCACAGTCCCAGCATGCCCCAGGACAGTGACCTCATAAGGGGGCGGGGTCACCACCTATTTAAGTCCATTGCGGAGCGTTCAGAGACCATTCCAGCTGGAGAGAGTGTCGTGTCAACATCTCTGGAAGAAAAGAAGAAGACAGAAGTCCGGGCCACCGCTAGCAATTGAGCTGCAGAAGATCAGGACACCGGGAGGAGACGCCGGAGAGACCCCCGAAGTCGGAAGAGGACCCCTGAAGTCGGAAGAAGACCCCGGAGCTGCCTAATAAATTACTTTAAAAACCTGTGTACTGTGTTTTTTATTGACACTTTTTTTCCCTAGATGAATGGGTAGGGGTACCATGTACCCCATACTCATTCACATATGGTGGGGGGCTGGGATTTGGGGGCCCCCTTATTAAAGGGGGCTCCCGGATTCCGATAAGCCCCCCGCCCGCAAACCCCAACAACCAACGGCCAGGGTTGTCGGGAAGAGGCCCTTGTCCTCATCAACATGGGGACAAGGTGCTTTGGGGTGGGGGGGCCCCGCAGGGTGCCCCCATGCCCCAAAGCACCCACCCCCCCATGTTGAGGGCATGCGGCCTGGTACAGCCTGGGGGGGGGGGGCGCTCGCTCGTCCCCACCCCCATTCCTGACCGGCCGGGCTGCGTGCTCGGATAAGGGTCTGGTATGGATTTTGGGGGGGACCCCACGCCGATTTTTCGGCGTAGGGGGTTCCCCTTAGATCCATACCAGACCTAAGGGCCTGGTATGCCCCTGGGGGGGGAACACACGCCGTTTTTTTTCATTTAAAACTTGGCGCGGCGTTCCCCCTCAGGATTCATACCAGACAGCTGTCAGCACTGCCTGTCGCTCATCGCGAAAGGAAAAAAAAGTTTTCCTTTCCCGATCAGCGAGCCAGGCTTGTGCTTACAAAGTCGTACTGTAATCGTGTCTATATTATTCAGGCACGATTTGCATGCTACTTGAGGGTTTAACATTGAGGTCTATGGAGTACAACTCGCATAGAAGTTGGACCAAAGTAGTGCAGAGACTACTTTCAGGTCGGCACGACTTAAAGTCTTGCCAATATGAATAGTAGTCATTGAAAATCATGGAGAATGACTTGTCATACGATTTTGCAGTACAAAATCGTGGGACAAGTCGTATAAGTGTGAAAGGGGCCCTAATCAGACTCTCTCATTGTACTTCCACATCGGGAACTGGCTACTTATTGTTCCACTAGTGCTGGTTCGATTTGTCAGCTTACGACCTTGGGGGCAAGGGTCCCTCTTTTTCTGATCAATGCACACTACACTAGATCAGTTGATGCTTCATGGACTTTATAGAACAGGCAGTTCATCAAATTTGTAAGGCTACCGATTGGTCTTTTGTTCACATTTAAGTTTAAGTTTTACCAGGTGGACTTTCAGTTCTTAGCTTCCCTGATGAGGTTCTTCAGCCTGCTGTGTAGGCTCCATTGCACTGCCTTTGTTGGTTTGTTCCTTGTGGGCCAGTTAGCCTTTTGTTTTGCTGTTGCTCACCCCTCAGTTGGACTGTTTTGGACATTCCATTGGTTCTTGAATGCTTCATTTTGTGTCCTACAAGGCAATGTGAAGAAAACAGGATTATTGTCTTACCTATAAAATCCTTTTATTTGAGTATATTATGGGACACTGTCCCCTCTCCTCTGTTCCTATGATCCACTCCTATCATTACTACTATACTACCAGCTACTATTAAACTAAGGCATGCTGGGGACAGCAGGAGTTATACTTAACTGATTTAACATAATTTCTTGCTAGTGTCTATTTCTGAAGGTGGCATTAAAACCCAATGGTTCCAGAATACTTCATCCTGTGCCCTGTCATGTACTCCAAGAAAAGGAGGGATGCTTGTGTGTGACCACCTTTTTAGTGTTATTCTAGCCATAGATGAGTAGATATTTTGACAGAAAATCTTATTTCAGAGGGCATTTATCAATCCTCAAAAGCATTGCAACGCTGCAGAGACTCAGTGTGATCTCAAAGTTGGCCTACTTACAGTATGCAGTGTGGTTCATGAACAGATAAATTATTTTAGTTCCTGTTTCTCTGCCACCCATTTGCTCAGATCGCAGAAAGCATGCAAAGTTTGCTCCATGTATGGCCATAGTACTGTTAACATTATGTGGATATTTGTGTATTAAGTGTTTTATTACCTAAGCACATTCTCCTTTATAAAACTGTCTTATGCACAGATTAATACTTGGTTTCTTTCCTAAGCCTTTGGCTGTCTATGTGTTTGGCTTTATAAATTGTTACTTAGTCTGTAACTAAGACTTAAGTTTGCTTAACCAGTGATTTATGGGCACTTTTACATTTGCTTATACAAATTAAATGACACATTTAAATGTATAGTTTCTTATATATTTTTAGCTAGTGCTGTGGAGGTTTTAAATACCCTTGGCCTTCAGCCCGATATGTAGCAATGCCTTTGGCATTAACGCTTATCTCTGTTTAACGATACTGGTTTCTACTAATCCTCGGCTTGTTGACCTTTTGTGATTTAACTACTGTGACCTATGAATCCAAGGCTAATCTGTTTTAAAGCATTACAGGAATTCTGATATTGTGTAATGAACGATAAATTATGTTAGTACTCAACAGTGGACTAATGTGTCTTTGAGAAGTTTGTCCCTATCTAAACATGCACAAAATTAGATATATCAGGGCTGGGCTCAGCCCTTCCTTCTCAAAGTTGGCCGCTCAGCTGTCGGCTAATTGCCAGCTCATTTCTCTCCACAGTGACTCACCTGTTGATATCCTGCTCATCAGTCCTGCCTACTTAAGCCGTTCAGCCCAGATGATCTCTGCCTTCACCTTGGTCACCTCTCTAGAGACACTCTCTTGTGTTCCTGTTAAAGATTTGCTTGGCTGACATTCCTTCTGGCTCCAGAACCTGCTTGCTGTTCTACTACGCTCATCTCTGGTTCCCTGACATTTTGGCTTGTCTGACTATCTGTTCCAATTCCTGAACTCTGTTTTGACCATGTTTACTCGGTTTACCTTTTTATTATTATTAAACAAGTGTGATTTAACTGTACTTCTGTCTCAGTTTGATTCATGGTTTCTGACAGTAGGTGAAGGCCATGAATTCAGAATATGCAGTCAATCCACTTGTTGGTAATAATTTTTCCAGATTGGATGAGCAGGATCACCGCATGGATCAGTTTGCCATGGCGTTACAAACGCTCCTGAGTCCCACGGCTCAACTGGAATCTCCCACTGTGGCTGCTCCGGTACAACCTGTGTTGCAGGCTGTCGCTGCTGCTCTAGTCTCTGTGCAGGCACCCGCCTCGAGTATTACCTCTATAAGAGGTATGTCTGGTTCCGTTCCGCTTCCCCAGTGATTTGGGGGCAATCCAGTCCAATGCAGAGGGTTTCTCAACCAGGTTGAGATGCTGCCCCAGGCGTTTCCCACGGACTTAAGCAAAGTAGGATTCGTGGGCGCATACAGTATCTGGTGCATTGGAAAGGGTACGGTCTCGAGGGACGCTCTTGGGTCTCATCCTCGGACGTACATGCCTCTGTCCTCCTTCGTGATTTCCATAGACGTTTTCCCCTCAAGCCTGGTGGTCCTCCGAGGGGGAGGGGTCATTGAGGAGGGGATACTGTCAGGGCTGGGCTCAGCTCTTCTAAAAGCTGGCCGCTCAGCTGTCGGCTAATTGCCAGCTCCTTTCTCTCCACAGTGACTCACCTGTTGATGATATCCTGCTCGTCAGTCCTGCCTACTTAAACTGTCCAGCCCAGATGATCTCTGCCTTCGCCTTGGTCACATCTCTAGAGATGCTCTCCTGTGTTCCTGTTAAAGATTTTCTTCGCTGACATTCCTTCTAGCTCCAGATCCTGCTTGCAGTTCTACTATTCTCATCTCTGGCTCCCTGACGTTTTGGCTTGTCTGGCTATCCGTTCCAGTTCCTGAACTCTGGCTATGTTTGGACTAGGTTTACTTGGTTTACCTTTTTATTATTATTATTAAACAAGTGTGATTTAACTGTACTTCTGTCTCAGTCTGATTCATGGTTTCTGACCATGTATTAGTATTCATGTCAGTAGGTTTACATCCGGTCAGAGTGAAACCACCCCTGCATAGATTGTCTGCAGCTAAATGGAAAATGATAAATAATGAAAGAAGAATTTTTTTCACATAGCCTTTTTTAATAAAGGAGCCAAATCTTGATATGTGATCAGTGATGAAGCTTTTTCTTCTACAGCAGATGTATTTGTGCATCATACGGTGACAGAGGAGGTCCCAACCACATCTCACTGCTCTTTTTTTGGTCTGGTGTTTAGTCCTATATAAATATGTACTATTTAAATACCAAAAGTGTTATACCACATCAAACGTTTTATGCATTTGTTATTTTGAAAAGTCAGTATTCATAAAAAGTAGTGGTAAAGAAAGCATTTTTTGTGTTTTTAATTTGTCATGGTCCATGTAACAGGGTGTAGCAGGGATGTGTCATTTGCCTAATTCCTTTGCAACTAAAGGTGTCCCTCGGTCTCATTTCAGAAAACTGTATATTAGGGAGAGTATTTATGTAAAACCTTTGAAAACCTAGAAAATATTATAAAGTCAAGAGAGCTAAGGAAATTTTACATATAGAAATACTGACATAAATATCTATTGGACACAGGCAGCACAGTTTCTTTAAATGTTTTCATGAACCGAGTAATGAAATATATTAGGTATTTCAGTATTAAAATGTAATTTCCTTGTGCAGTTGCCTAAGTTTTCAAAAAACATTGCACATATGACTGTGGGAATGATGACATTTTTGTTTGTGGAAGATCAATTTTTCAGATGATACAGATTGTATAGAATTTGAGGCATCTACCGGCTTCAGTAAAAAGAAAATGTAGCTGCCCATTTCCTTATTTGTTTTAGGAAGGAGGAGCGGTGCACAATTGTGATATAAATATATTGGCCATTTTATCCTACGTTGATACTGGGTTCCAGCTCGTATTGCTCATGCCAACTCTAGCTCTAGTGATCTCTGTTTCTGGGGCTATCGCGGGGGCGTCATAAGCATATGGTGGACCTGTCCACGTTTGATAGGCTTTTGATCCTGATTCTTCAACACTTTCATCTGCCTATCCGAAAGAATGCTACATTAGCCCTGCTGCATTGCAGGGCTGGGGAAAAAAATCGATTTAAATATTGAATCGAGTTGAGAGGTCAAATTTAAGCAAATCGATTTTTTTAGATTTTTTATTTTTTTTCACCAGGACCCGAGCTGACACTGCGCTGGTCCTGAGGAGCTGCGGGCAGGAGTTTTTAGGCGAGGCCGTGGCTCGGCCTAGTCCGCGAGGCCGGATGCCACGGACAAGGCCGAAGCCGCGGCCTCGCCTAAAAACTCCTGCCCGCAACTCCTCAGAACTGGCGCAGTGTCCAAAAAAAAAATTTGAATCGTGAATCGAGTGTTTTTTTTTGTGTTTTTTTTTTAATTGCCCAGCTCTACTGCATTGCCCTATCCGGGTCCCCTATGCTCGTCAGAAGAATTTGGCAACTTACTTATTTTTGTCTGCCAAGAGGATAATTGCCCAGGCCTGGAGGAACCCTTTGGTCCTTTTCAGGGCGTTGGAGATTGTATGACTTTTCTAATGCTCAATGAGCAGGTGTCTAGAATTCTTAAAGACTCTCATGACAAATTTTTAAAGATTTGGGGCTCCATTACGCCTTCCCTTCACTTCCTCCGGCTAGCATTGGACGCCTGTGACTGACCCTCCTGACGATCCCAAGTCCACATATCCCCTTTGCCCTTCCTCTCCTTCTTTTCTTCTGTTGGCTTCTCTCTTCTTCCCCCTTTCCTTTCTCTTATGTTTTGTCCTCCTTTTTCTTCTCCTTCCTCCTGGGGCTTGAGCCCCCCTCCATTTCTATGTTGTTACCTTGCGCTCCCTGAGTGCGTAATTATACTGCATCACTCTCGGGGATATAGTCTGTCCAGGTTTGACATTGACATGCTTGCGGATTTTCCTGGACCCTGCTTCAGCTGTCTAGGTCTTTTGCCTTTAACCAATGCCACTGTTTTCTTTTATTTGGTTGACAGTATGTGAAGTCTTACTCTGAGGTATGCTAACACTCCAAGCCTCTGTGTGGGCAGATTGGATGCTTTTTTGTTATTCTTTTAAAAATTGTGTAAAATATTTGTACCAGAAAAATATGGGCGATTTATGGGAGTCAAAAAGAAAATGCCTTACAACCGTGCTGCTCTAATAAGAGATCTGCTGATAATATACCTTTATGCTTTGTAGGTTATATCTGTCAAAAAAAGTGTTTGCTGTATTCTCCCAGAGGATATCGTATGAATGAAGTGCAATATCTGCGTGGAAACAAAAAGTTTGTTTTTAATACTAAGTTGCTCCCAACAAGAACTTAAAGAGGAGCTCCAGTCCATTTTGTGTTTATTAAGTCCGCAGCTACAAAAACTCTGATGGCTAACTTTTAATAAACACACACTCGCCTGTCCCGGGATCCAGCAATTTGCTCACTCGAGCCATCACTTCTCTCCCTCTTTTTTTCCCTGGCACTGGCATCCCAAATGTGGGCACCTGGCTGTGACAGCTTGCGGCTTCACAGCTGGGTGCCCACTGTGCATGCAGTCTTCTGGCACCTATGACATATCCCAGATGACTGCAGGGAGGGAGGGAGAGAGGGGTACTTTTTTAGGCAATCCGAGCAGAAATGATAGAGGGTACCTGTAAAACTAGGTACCCACTCCCCCTTCAAAAAAATGACATGCCAAGTGTGGCAGGGGAAGAGGCAAGGAGTACTTAAAGTGGTTCTTAAGTCTCAAGGTTGTTTACCTTCATGCCTTCTCTGTGCACCAGCCCCCCTAATTGCGATCCAGCATTGTGCATGAGAGCTGTCAATCACAGCCAGTGAGCCAATGAGGAGAGAGAGGGGGCAGGGTGGGGCCCAGTCATGGCTCTGTGAATGGACATGCAGAGCCGTGGTTCGGGAGCAAGCCTGCTTGGGTGCCCCCATTGCAAGCTCTTTGCTCTGCTCTTTGCTCTGGAGCCAGCTGAGTCCTGCTGCTAGGAGGGCACAAGTCAGGTGCTGGGGACTGTGCTGTCTTCCTGTCCTCCACATAGACAGACTTGTAGAGTAGGCACAGTGCTGCAGTGACCACTGTAAGTAATCCCCCTGAGGAAGCCACGTGACCATGTGGCATAATGCGTAGAGGAGGGGCAAACAGAACAGCACAGCACCCGAACACATTGTGGAGATACTGGCTTGTGTCGTGTTGAGGAGATATCATATAAACTATAAAGCGTGGATAGACTGGTGTGCTGGAAGCATCAGACAAATGTGAGTAGTGTCTTTAGCAATCTTAATAAAGAAAAACAGTTTTTACGGTATACTGTAAGCACTATTGGCGTTTCTTTCCCTTCACATATGCTATTGGATGAGACTGACTTGGTATGAGGCAGCGGCACAGAGGAGGAGGAGGAAATCGGGGATCTAGATTACTTACACGCTAGCCCAGGAAAGACTAAAAAGTGCTTATTGACCAAACTTAATTGCGAGGTCACATTGTTTAAGGTGAGAGTACACCCTTAAGGGGGAACACGAGTGTGGTGATTTACTATTATGATTACCAAGCACTATAAGCAGCAGATGTAATAGAGAGCACTGGTGGGATTGGTGAATGGCAATTCGATAACACATCACAGGATTTATTATATGGACTTCACATTGTATTGATAACTACAATATAATTTCATCACAGGACTTTGGATGCACGCATATTGCATATGTTATCTGTTTATCACTGTATATACTGTATGTCAATGATGCACGGAATATTTATGTGGAATACACTTATTGTTTATCTAGATTTTTCAAAATATATAAGATTACATATGTTTAGGGAGCACAGCGTGGCTCTATTGTTTTTGTTTTTTTATTAGAGAAGTATAACATGTTTGTTATTTTTAAAATAAAAAAAAACTCTTTACTATCGCTTTTAAAGCTTTCCCCTTTTGGGATTCAGAGATCAGTTAATGTGTTGTGTGATATAATTGAAGTGTTACATATGCTTCATACAGTGGATTTTTATTTTATATGTATATTGATGTGAAAAATTGTTAGATGTATGGACTAGACAACTGAGTAATTTTATTGTTTGAGATCTTGAATTATTATCCCATTGAGGGAAAGAGAGAGAGAGCACTAATTGCTGTGATACTGAGAGATATGATCTATGAGCGTGTTTTCTTACTGGCTGTAAAATTTAAAATAAATATAAAGTATATCAGGGCTCTGGGCCGGCCAAAGACATTGTGCTGCCTGGGCCCAAGAATGAAATGCTGCCCCCCCCCCCCACGCCCATTACGCCCCCCAAAAGGCCCCCACATCCATTATTTTATATCATGACAATTAACAACTTAAGCCCCAGACCATTTGGTTGGCCAAAGACCAGAGCACTTTTTGCGATTCGGCACTGCGTTGCTTTAACTGACAATTGCGCGGTCGTTTGACGCTGCATCCTTTTTTTCCGACAAATGGAGCCTTCCTTTGGTGGTATTTGATCGCCTCTGCGTACCATGACGGCGATTTGCGCAGTCGGGCCACGCTGCCGCAATACAACTGCGGCGGCTGGTCGGCATGCGGTTAAAACTAAAATTAAATGTATCAGGAAGTCAGATTTACATGAAACAGTGGTGGTGGTAGTGGGGGGTTTTGTCCAATGCAGCTGATGTTGTAAGGGGGGTTCAGACAGGCGGCGGTGGTGGAGGTGTTCAGTCAGAGGCAGATGTGGTGGTGGTGGGGGGTTCAGTCAGAGGCAGTGGTGTAGGTTGGGGGGGTTCAGTCAGAGGAAGCTGTGGTGGTGTTGGGGGGTTCAGTCAGAGGCAGTGGTGGTGGTGGGGGGGTTCATTCAGAGGCAGCGGTGGTGGGGGGTTCAGTCAGAGGCAGATGTGGTGGTGGGGAGGGGGGGTTCATTCAGAGGCAGCGGTGGTGGAGGGTTCAGTCAGAGGCAGATTTGGTGGTGGGGAGGGGGGGGGGTTTAGTCAGAGGCAGTGGTGGTGGGGATGGGATCAATGGCGCTGGCACTTACTTGCTTACAGTGTCAGTCGTGCCTCCAGCGATGCCTTTTCCAACATGGGATCTCTGCTCACAGAAGAAAGCTCCTCCCCCTTCACGCTGTTGGCCGTCAGCTGTGTTTCTCCTGCAGTTTCTGCCTCTTGTCCCGACATGGCATTTGTCTGCAGCAATGGAGGGTAGCCGCGATGAGGATGGGGGGGGCAGTTCGCTGTGCGGGTATGGCAGCAAGTGCTCTGCCCAGAGCTGGACTGGGACAAAAGATTGGCCCTGGTCTTCATCCAGACCGGCCCACTTTACTCCATTAATACATTGTAATATATAATGAAATAGTTCAACTCACCATAATGAAGAATCAGTGGGAGCCTGAGCTTGTCACTTGCCACCAGATGCAGCATGTCCCTTGCCACATCACTTGTCAGCAGATTCAGCATGTCACTTGTCAGCAGATTCAGCTTGTCACATTCTAAGTCAATTGTCAGCAGATGCAGCATGTCACTTGCACATCACTTGCCACCAGATGCAGCTTGTCACTTGCCACGTCACTTGTCATCTGATGCAGCATGTCACTTGCCACGTCACTTGCCACCAGATGCAACTTGTCATTTGTGACGTCACTTGTCAGCAGATGCATGTCACTTGTCAGCGGATGCGTGTCACTTGTCAACAGATGCAATTTGTCACGTGCCACGTTGCCTGTCACCGGGTTGAAGGGGGCCCCGTCAGGTAGGCTGTATGGGGCCCCATGATTTCTAACAGCAGCCCTGATACCCACTGTAATGGCTGTCATGTCCTGAGCAAGGGACTCTGTCGACGGGAGGAGAGAGAGATATACAGCGCCCGCTCCGCTGCTTTTTTCACGGGGACTGATCAAGCCAGTAGAAGCAACGGTGTGTGTGATTCTACTTCCTGGTAGCGGTGGAACTACAGAAATGATGCAAGACATGGGAGGCGACGCGGCCATCATTTCTGGCTGATGACATCACGTCTGCCCCATCGTGTGTTCCACTGTCACCAGGAGATAGAAGTACTCTCCGGTGCTCTACTGGCCCGATCGCTCCCCATAAAATAAGCAGCGGAGCGGGCGGAACAGGCTGGCTGGCGGGCAGGAGTTTGCTGTGTTATCAGTGTGGGAGGTGCTTTTACTAGGAGAAGACATGGATCCATGTCCCTGCTATGCAGAGACACGGGATCCATGCCTTCCCTCCTGTCAGAACGGCGATCTGCCTTGTTTACATAGACCACTGTTCTGCCTCTCTGCTGGATCATCGGCAGGTAGTGGCGGACATGGAGTCCACGGTAACCGCCGCTGTGTGTGATCACAGCTGGAGTGAGGCACTTGTGGCGCGCATGTGCGCCCCCTACCCGGAAGAGCTGGATCGTGTGTGTGTGTGTGTGTGTATATATACATGATCTGGAACACAGGTGCCGCCCTGTAACAGTAAAACTGCTATGACATGGACCTGAAGTGGTTAATCGCACAAACTTCCTGCTCCAAGTGCTCCACCTATGGCTCAAAGCTCTTAAAGCAGAGATGTCATAACATTTTCTTAAAATGGCAATACACAAAATTAACAAATAAGCAACAACAGCCATTGTAGTTGTTGTTTTTGCTTTTTCTTTCTGGTGTAGACATATTTGTATTTAGTTGCCTGGTTAAGGCGTTATCCATGTCAGTGGTTCTCAACCTCAGTCCTCAAGTGCCCCCAACAGGCCATGTTTTGGGAATTTCTCTTCGATAAAGTAGCTGTCCAAAATACCAAGCCATTGACTCTGATTTAGAACACCTGAGCAAGTTAAAGGAAAACCTGAAAACATGACTTGTTGGGGGTACTTGAGGACTGAGGTTGAGAACCACTGATCTAAGCTTCTCATGTTTCACAAAACCTTTAACAGCTTGAGATCTTTGCATGTGTCTAGCATGTCCACACCTCAAGGGGTCAAATAAGCACATGTCTGTATTAGCAGCCATAGCTTGTTTTGTGTTGCCGGCTCCCAGCTTTTATGTAAAAGTGATTTGGTGACTATAAAACCACTCAATCACTTTTATAGGACTGTTGCAGAGTGATTCTAGTTCTGAGTACTTTTGGTTTACAGCTCTCAGAATCCCAGCTGAAAAGCTAGGTAAATAGCTGATTTGCTTGTTTGGCTGCAGCAGAGGAGACTTCAACGTTCTAATAGACCCTTGATGTCTTATTAAGAGCACCTGCTCGATACAATATCAACTGGACTTGTTAGTCCCCTTGTGATATCCTCAAAAGTAAGTGAAGAAATTGTTTAAAAAAAAAGAATTAAAAGAACCCCCGACACCCTCTATAGGGGGAGCGGATACTGTATGTATGCAAAAATTGTGCAGAACACATATTGTGTATCAGGATGCATTCTGAAGTGAGAGCAATAATTCCAGGTCCCTCATTTACAGGTAATTCTAAACTGATGAGTTGTAAAGGAATTTAAAGCATAGCTGTCTATTTACTCAACACTACCTTATTTATTTTGTACAAAAAAGTGGAGTTTACATTGTGCTCGTGCGCACTAAAATAATTTTAGTGTAATTTTTACTATCCTGTAAATATGGAAACCGCTGTACAAATGTAAAAAAAATTACCTAGTTTTTTTTTATTCTACAGATCCTCTGCTTTCACAAAATTGATAATAATGTAATGGCCTTAAGTATTTTTTTTCGTGTTTATAAAGGCTGAAGATTTTTTTACCTTCATGCATTCTATGAATGACGGTAGATAACCTCCAATGTGCAGCTCCCCCCTTAGCCCCCCCTAATACTTGCCTAAGCCTGATCACGATCCAGCGATGTGCAGGAGACCTGAGGTTCCCCCTCCTGATTGGCTGAGATGCAGGAGCCATTTGCTCCCGCTGCTGTCAGTCACAGCCAGTGAGATGAGAGCGGGACAGAGCCACTATCTCTGTGTCTTATGGATGCAGAGGGCGGCTCGGGAGCGAGCAACGTACAAGTGCCCCCACAGTGGCTTGCTATGGGGGCACTTGGCGAGAAGAGGAGGATCGGGGCTGCTCTGTGCAAAACCACAACACAGAGCAGGTAAGTATAACATGTTTGTTGTTTTTTAATTTACTTCACTTTAAAGCATCTGAAAAACTAAACTGCCCTAGAGGGGAAATGGTTAGGGAGGGTGGGGCTGCCTCCAGATGAGCCTGCTCTCTGTGCATTGCTATTTTTGTCTCATAGTTTGGAAATTCAAATAGTTTACTACAGTTGTCTGCAAATTTTGTCCTGCAGGCCGGATTCTGCCCTTTGCTTGCCTTTATCTGCCCCCTGGGGCACTATTTATTTATTTATTAAATCTTGTATTTAGTCAAAAGACAAGACCCACAGGGCCAACGCAAGGAAAGATACTAAAGCATATAATACAACACAGTACATCAGTATGTAGTACTACAGAAGAAAAGAGACTGATGACGGAGGCTACATGCATCTCCAGAGTATGTATCGTACCATACAGTTTTGGTAATTAGACATAACATATAATCTACATGTTTATGAGAGCATGTCTGTGTACGCGGGATGTTAGAATAAGGCACTACTCAATGAGTCTTGTCTCTTACAGTTTTCCTTGTTTCCTTAATCAATAAGAATAGAAAGAGGTAGCTGTTAATAATAGACAATAAGAAATAGAGAAAGAGAGGATCAGAGGTAGAAAGAAGAGACTATTGAGAATGAAATAAGGGGGGGGGGGGGGGTAGATGGACATGGATCCGCAGAGTGCCTAAGACATAGGGTGTTCAGTGAATTTGTCCCATATTAGAGATTCAAGAAAAAATTAGTCAGCAGTATCGTTTCCCAGGATGGCCTGACCCTCGTGAGAGAATACAAACAAGTTTCATAAAGTCCAGGTTTTGGAGTATTGTTCCTGTCGGTGCCTGGATGTGAAGATAAGGTCCTCCATTTTTGTTTGTCCTCAACTTTTCTAAGCCATAGGGCAGTGGTCGGTGGATGTGGAGATTTCCAATGGAGGGGTATACATGCTTTGGCAGCATCAAGGAGGTGGACCACAGTTTTTTTTTTTGTTTTTGTTTTTTAAGATTTTCTCCGGGATAGCGGAGGCATGAAGGAGAAAGAAGGCTGGGTCATCTGGGATAGGACGTTCCATGAATTTCTGTATGGTTTTACGGACCATTTTCCATAAGTCTGCGATTTTAGGGCATGATCAGAAAATATATAGGTGTGCTCCTCGCTCCTCCTGGCATCTCCAGCATAGGCCCGACCTTGAGGGAAAGAATTTATGTAATTGTGATGGGGTACGATATCACCTCGACATAATTTTAAAATTAGTCTCCTGTATTCTTGTACAAATGGAGGATCTGTGTATGAACCGAAGACTATGATGTGGTTGAATTGGTTTAGATCTTGTTCCCAGACGATTAAACCTGGGGGTTGATAGCCTTCTGGGGCAGCAATCAACAGGTTGTGGGTGAGGGAGAGCACGTGTGCTAGGATTCCGGTGTCTGAACAGTACTCCTCCAAGATTGTGAGAGGTTGGTCAGAGTCACTTGGAGGCGATATGGATTCTAAGAAATGGCGAAGCTGAAATGCTCTCAAAAAATCCAACAGAAAAGGACCTGCGGGATCTGTAAACTCTAGCATGGACATCCATCTCCCTGCGGTCCTGAAATTAGAGGCTTGAAAGTGGCCTGAGCTAATTAAATTCTGGAAGATTAAATCACGGAGTCCCGGCGTGAACAGTGGGTTTCCCAATATGGGGAGAATAAGGGCGAGTTCCGTGATGAAAGAGAAGCTTGGGTGAGGAGGGCCAATAAGGGGGTGTCGCTTAATATTGGCGGGTAGCGATGCATAACACCAATGTGCCCTTTGGAGGGGTATGACACTTTGGGCTTGTTCTAATGGAGGCGACCGCTTGGTGTCACGGTGGCGGCACCAATCAATAAGCCTACCCAAGTGTGTTGCGTGGTAATATGTGCGTATATCCGGCATTGCCAGGTCTCCGTGTTTGGGCAGGGAAAGTAGTTTCCTGCTTAGATGTGGTATTTTGTGCCCAAATTAATTCTATGAACAGTAAGTGCGTCAGTTTAAAATATATATATTGTATATAGATATAGATAGGTAAAGCCGGAAAGAGGTATAAAAATTTAGGGAGAAAACTTATTTTAAGTATATTACAGCGGCCAAACCATGAGTTAGTGATTGCAAAGGGATTAGATAAAACCCAATTAGCCCTGACCCTAGTCGTCGGATTACAGTAAATAGAAAAAAAAACAGTTAAGCATATTGCGTCCCAATCCCACATGCCATAGGACCGAGAACGTAAAAGGCCAGTGCACCCGATCAAAGGCCTTTTCCACATCCGTCACCAGGAAAACACATGGAGTATTAGTGGTAATGGCTATATGTAATAGAGGATTATCTAATTGAGGACTTTGGGTGTATGGTCTCTGGCTTCTCTGGATGGGGACGAAGCCCACTTGGTCCAAATGAATCAAGTAGGGCAGATGTTGCTGTATTCTAGTTGCAATAATTTCGGTAAATAGTTTGAGGTCAGTATTCAGCAGGGTTATGGGCCAGTAGTTCCCACAACAGATGGGATCCTTGCCCTCTTTTGGGATCACTGAAATGTGGGCTTGGAGGGTAGTCTCATAGAGAGATTTCCCCATGCCCAGATCATTAAACCTGGGGCATTATTACCCCCCAATAAAAGGCATTATTCCTCCCACTGACACCAACAATGAGACACCATTCTTTTTTGCTGACACCCAAAGTGGGGCATTATTCCTCCCATTGACAACAACAATGGGACACCATTACCCCTAATGATACTAATAATGGGGCACTATTCCTTCCACCAATACCCCCAGTGGGATACGCTACTGAAACCAACAAAGAGGCACTGTTCCTCCCATTAATACCAATGATGGGTCACTATTCCACATCCTACTGACCACAGACATTAATGTAATTGTTTTATCTCCACTGACCATCAGGCCTGAGGCATTGTTTATTCCCACTGATGATGGAGCATTTTCTACTCCCACTGGCTATAGTCTGTCCCCCTAAAGTCTGAAGGGAAGTAAATTTGCCCTTTCTTTGGAAAGTTCGGAGATTTATGGTTTAGAGTAAAGTTGGCAATTCAAGAGTGGAATGTTGGCTGTGAATTGTCTTATATTTGAGCAATGGGTGGTCCTGTTGACACCACCCAGTTCAACAAACTTCAGTGAAGAAATTGAAGGAACCAGGAGAAAAAAAGTCGTCCAAACTGTGTTTGTAGCCAGTCACTGTTTGAGTGTTCTGACATCCATGAGTGCTGGATGTCAGAATACAATAGCCAGCAGAAGGAAATGTAGCCATCCACACTGCTCAGTGTGGATAGGGAAATCTATGGATTTCTCTTGCTTAGCCCACTTTGCGTGTATGGCCATCTGAAGGGGCCACAGTTATCAAAGGTGTTGATGCAACAATGTAGCTTCCACGTGTATTTGCAAATGTGTGCAACACAATGGTCCCTTCCAGTGTGAATGCCCCTGCACTGCAAGAGTTGCATTCTTGTTTAGGTCTAGGGCACTGCAAAAAGCAAATTTCTTACCCAAACCTCCTCTTCCGCAGGTGCCCTTCAGGCTGTATAACCAGTCCCTGCAGCCTCTTCTCCCCTATGCTCTGACAGTTTCAGATCCTGACTTCATCAAGTTCAATGCAGAGCCCATAGCCCTGCACTGGATGAGAGGACACAGGAGAAAAGTCCACCTCTAATGCATAGGGGAGAGTGCCAGCTGTGAGTAGAGTGGAGAAATAGGTAAGTAAAACTGCTTTTTGGGGCCCCCTAGACCTAAATGAGTGTTTAACACTAGCAGCATGGATAACTGTTAATATTAATCCAGGCAGTCACATTTGTATAATTTTTTATTAAAACAAATAAAAATAAAACAGGAATTATAAGAGCTGTTGGTGCATCACTCATTCAGAAAAGAGATTAATAAAGGAGAAGTGGTGAAGAGAAAGAGAACACACTACTGCTTCATTGTTTTAAACATTGCTCACATAGCCTCGGAGCAGGCTAAATTTAGACTGGCTTACTGCCACTGAAAAACCATACTAACCTTTGTTCCTTTAACTGAACAAGTCAACAAGACATCACTTTTTAGAGCTTTGATCCACTATTTTTTATTATTTATATATACACATTACACTTTGTTTCCAGATACGGTTTGCTCCTATCCCATCCCATCACAACATACTCCTGATTTTGAACACTTTCTGCTTCATCCTGTCCTTCTTCACCCTGCCCGTTGTCGCATCTATACTTATGCCGCCTCGGCTCCCGTGGAGGGGTTATGTTTCTGGCCCGCCCTGCGCCCATCGCCGCGTACTGGACTTGCTGTCCGGGTTGGTGAGTGTGTTCGATCCAACTATTTGGATATACCAACATCCAGTCATTTACATATGTATTATTTTTTACTTTATATAGGGACATTATGGTTCATTATATTTATGTGTATTTTTTAGGAATTTTGGGGTACATCAGCTCCTGATGAGTGGGAGTGCCCACGAAACGCGTCGAGCTCTATTTGATGCCCCAGTTACATTTTATATGGACAACTATTTTATTCATACATATACCATGCAAATGCACCTATCGGTACCAGGCATGTGTCTGCCAAGAATATTATGCTTTCTCATTCTCAACATCAAACCATGTGCTGCATATGTGTATATATTTTCTACTATATTATGTGTATAATTCTTATATATGAAATGAATACATTTGCTACTGTATATGAAACAATTACTCTCTTTATTGCTTGTTATTTAATATAACCAATAAACACTTTATAAATGTTATTTAAAGATGTTACCATTCCTTTCCACTACCTAATTGCTTCATTTAAAGTCCCAAATCTCCTTTTTTGTATTACCAAATATCGGGATGGAGGCACTTAATTGCACCTCATCTAAAGTCCCAAACTCCCTCTTTTTTCATTTTTCTTTTATTTTTTATTAAGTTTTGTACAAAAAAGAAAAACACACAAAAAAAAAGAACTGTACACAAAAAAAGAGGGGGGAGAAATACAGTAAAATGGACAGCAGCTTTGCAATCCTGAACAGTGCTAGCATACAGAACAGCTTAAGATGTATGGTTAATAAATCAAAATGCAGTCTCTGCATAATCAAAAACATATCTAATGCACTAGGCCAGTGATGGCGAACCTTGGCACCCCAGATGTTTTGGAACTACATTTCCCATGATGCTCAACTACACTGCAGTGTAGTTGAGCATCATGGAAAATGTAGTTCCAAAACATCTGGGGTGCCAAGGTTTGCCATCACTGCACTAGGCTGATTATCCCATTAATATGCAGTTCACTACACTTTTCGTAAGTCTACACAAACTACAGCATTTAACTCAAGATTATATAATAACCATCATAACTACTAGCACATCGGGCAAAAAATGCCACCGTCCCAAAACATATACAGTCAGTGCCTGCCTTTAAGTCAGTGCATACCTGTCGCCCAGTATACCATCAGGGATATGTCAAGTGACCATACTTAGCTAGGATTGCAAGTAAAAAAGCATGGATCAAGTAAACTGTTATACCTTTTAACATCCACAGAGACGCTAATGCCAGCTGAGCTAAACTAGGGGGCTGCAACCATGGATCCCACAACTTCTCAAATCTACAAGTCGTATCCCTTTGTTGATAGATGTGGCGCTCTTTAAAGAGTGTGGAATTGACATATAATCACCACTCCTCAAGCGTATGGGGAAGAGGAGACAGTCATTTAGACACCAGTTAGACATTTTTTTAAAATCAAAACGACGTTTATTAAGCATAGAGAGTATTTGAACATGCGTGTAGACAGTGCAACAGGCACTACAAGTACAAATCAATCCAATTGATATACATATATGCATATTGTACATTATTAGAGGAGCATGTGTAACATTTTCTAGTTGGTAGCATTACATTCTGCGGGTTAAGGGGGTAAGTCCTAGGGGATCCGAGCGGAGTCAGTGGTGTCATTAAGGAGATAGATGTCTAATCCTCCGCTGTACAAGTGGCTGAGTCTTCCAACCAGCGGTCCCAGACCTTATGATATTTATTGGGACAATTCCTGTGGATATAGATTAATTTTTTATACGGGAGGGTGTTGTTTACCTCCTTGATCCACTGCTGTAGGGTGGGGGGAAATTCCCTCATCCATTTTCTGGCTATTTGCAGCCTAGCAAGGAACAGTGTCTCTTGTAGGAATGTGTTGAGGTACTTCTCGCCTTCTGGGAGCGAGAGGAGTCCCAGCACACATTGGCGAGGGCATAGGGAGAGTGGAGAGCCCATTTGATCATGGAGGAACAGGACCACTTTAGTCCAGAATCCCTGTATGGAGGGGCATGTCCATAATAAGTGAAAAAAAGATGCCTCAGGGTGGCTACATCTTCGGCATTTGGGATCCTGTCCTGGTCTGTATTTAGATATGCGGTGTGGTGTGAGGTATGATCTATGGAGAATAAATAGGTCTCCGACACCGTTCCCAGATCAGCCTCCCATCTGGTTTTGAGTTGGTGGGCGGTGGCAGTGGCCGAAGGTGTTAGGAGGTACATATAGATGTAGGAAATTAGTTTTTTGGGGTCATCACCCAACACAATGTCCACCAGCAGGGGTACTTCGAGGACTGGGATGGAGCCCCCAAACTGTGTGTTTAGTGCGTGTCGGAGCTGGAGATACCTGAAAAACATTTGATTGGGCAGGGAGAAGTTGTCCTTGAGAGTTTGAAAGGATTTAACCATTCCGTTAGCTACGACTTGGGATAGGTATATAACGCCTTTAGTTATCCATATTTCATGGTCGGGGATTAAGGCGAGTTCAGGCATGTGCGGATTTTCCCAGAGGGGTGTGTGTGAGTGGGGGGATGGTGCCTCCCCGAGCTGCATGGCCATCTGCCAGATCTTACAGTGGTGAAATAGCATATGTTTCCTATCTCCAGTTTGGGATGACCCACGAGGTCCACAAAACAAAATCTGAAATGGGTGGGTTAGCGGGCCTGGGAGCAGACCATAGTGGTGTAGCGTTCATTGTCGGTGTGGTGGAAGTGGAAAAGATGGGAGATTTGGGACGTGATGTAATACAGGGAAGGGTCAGGGAGTGAGGCACCGCCCAGGTTGGTCGGGCATTTCAGGGCTCGCCATGACAGCTTGTGTCGGGAAGTGCCCCATACGAATGTGAGGATGGATTCCATGGACTTAAATATACGTGGAGGAAGATATAGTGGGGCGTGCCAGAAGACATATAGGTGCTTAGGAAGGAGAATCATCTTAACTAAATTTATTCGGCCTATGACACAGAGGGGGAGACGGGACCATATCTGTGTCTTGGCTTTCAGAACTGTATATAGGGGCTCAATGTTGAGGGAGACGTAATCCAGCAAGGATCTGGAGATGTGGATACCCAGATACTTAATTGTGCTAGCTCTAACCAGAGGGAGCGCAGCCTGGTCAGCACTGGGGACGCCTAGGTCTATTGGGAGGATTTGGGACTTGGACCAGTTTATTTGAAGTCCTGAAAAGGTTCCAAAAGCTGTGATAATTTGGAGAGCTGTGTGGAGAGAGGGGCCTGCATCTGCCAGGTATAGGAGCATGTCGTCTGTGTACAGACTGATCACCTCAGTGAGTTGATTACATTGAAGGCCCCTAATACCTGGGTGGTTCCTGAGAGCCGGGGCCAGGGGCTCGACTGCCAGAGCGTACAGTAGGGGGTGAGATACCGTCGCTCGTCACACGGAGCCTCGCCGGGAAGAGCATCGCATATGGCAGGTGTTGCACGCGGAGTTGCCTTTTCACATCCGTGAATCTCGCTCTCTTCTTCTGGATCTCCGCCGAGAAGTCCGGGAACACCGCGATGTTCACATTGCCGAGAGGGATGTTGCTTCGTTCCCGGGTGAGTCTGAGGATGGTGTCACGATCGCGGTAGTTCAGGAACTTGGCAATAAAAGTACGCGGCGTGGAACCAACAGGGGGGCTTTCCAGCAAAGCGGTGCGCTCTTTCCACGACAAACGTGGAGGAGAAGGCTTCTCTGCCATATGTTTTAAGGAGGAGGTTTTCTAGGTATGTGGGGGGGGGGGGGTCCGCACCCTCAGATCTTTCAGGGAGCCCCACAAAACGTAGGTTGCACCTCCGAAGGCAATTTTCCATGTCGTCTTGCTTAGAGAGGACTGCATTTAGCTGGTACTGTAGTTGTTCAGTGGTGACTTGAAGTGGATGAAGGCCTTCCTCCACGTGGCCGACCCGGCGCTCGGTCTCGGACACCCGCTCTCTTAGTTTGTGCATATCCTGCCTTATCAGGGATATGTCTACCTTCACCTCCTCAATCCTGGAGGTGAGGGTGGATTGGCACAGGGCGATGGCCTCCAGCACTCTGACTGTGTCTCCGGAGGTACGTTCCTCCTCCTCAGGGAGCGGGTCGGCGCCATCTTCCTCCCCCAGGTCCCGCTCCTCATGGCGGTACTTGTCCAGCTTGGCAATGGCACCGGATCGCTTGGTGGGGGACATAGCAGCACAGGGCGATTACACTGACCAAACTGTAGCTCTCCAGCGGCTGTAAGCAGGGGAAATAACCCCAAGGATCAGTGTACAGGATCTATCTCGAGCGGAGCTCTCACTCTGCACGTCCTACTCCATGAAGCTCCAGACCACGCCCCCTACCAGTTAGACATTTATGTGCCAAAAATCACAATCTGGAAAGATGGAGTCTAACGTTAGGTGGGAAAACTTCTTCATCCAGAAATCCCAAAACGCACACACATCGGCAGATCATTTACTAAATTAACAGAGGAAATATGGACTCCGCTCCCGTAGAAGTCTGTGTGACGAAACGTACGTAGGGTGTGGCCTTTGACTGATCGCCTTGCTGACATCTCCCTGAAAAAGCTGACGCTTAGGAACATCTTTGTAATCATTGTACACCGCTCATTTTTTTCCATTACAATGTGAGTACCCTTTTTATCTGACCTAATAAATAGTGGTTTTAAACGGTTTCACACTATGGAATCCTTTCTTCTTATGTCCTTATGATATCATCCTGGTCCTGGTCTTGCCAAGCACTGCTGCACAGAGGCACATACTGTGACTACTCGTTACCCCTGCAGGGGATATACAGCTGGTGAGTCTCTGCACAATCACAACGCGAGACACCAGCACTGGATTAACACCTGTTGTATGCTTTGAGGAATCCCACAAAGGACGCCTTTTTTCACTTATAGTGCACCGGGGACATACCCATATGAACTGTTTACTATCATAGAACCATTTGCATGGCACGTGTGTTTAGCACTTTTCAGAGTGACCTCTTCATAGGGCACTTGTCACTTTGTTATCTGCAACGTTTGTAGAACAACATTTTAATATTTATTTATTTAGCACTAGACACTTTAGAATTTTTTGCATGTCACGTGTGATGTATTTATTGCAACTTTGTGTTTTCTAGTGTTTAGACACAGACCGCTTCATGCTCTTAGCAGTGGTTAATACTGTTTTTTCCTTTTGAGGGAATATAGCACTAGACACCTTGGATGCGATTTATTGCACTCATTATGCTTCTCATGTTTAAATCACCAGTCACTTTAACCCACAGGAGTGGTAATAACTGCCATACATATTTCACTTAAAGGAATACACAGGTGACACTTTTGATAAAACTGTATATATGCAGACATTTCTTCTGCAACTTTGGGACAGCGCCACACTCACACACTTTTCTTTTTTCACATTTACTAAATTAACATTAAATGCCCTATTGGTAGTATTGATAATTCAATGCCAGTAGCAAACCAGCTTGGGACAACGCCAAATCAGTTCTAAAAGTCTGCTGAGGAGCCGTGGCAACGCGGGCAATCCGAATCCTCCCTACAGTTACTCCGATGGAGTTGTATGGCTGTTCTGTACAGTTTATGGATTTCACATAGTTGGGATAACCTAAGCGCGGGTGAAATGGAAACAGTTAACACCTGATCTAATACTGCCTGCGACGCCTGATCATCTATCTCCCCAATATCTCTTTCCCTGCTTATACTACCAGGGATTCAGAGGTTAGCCAAGGATTTATCCAACAGACCCATATTCTGTTTTATAGCGTCCCATAATTTATTAATCAAGTGCGGTATTTTGATGAGTAACTAAACCCACCCACCTCCAATTGAGCCAGGAGATATTTGGCCTCTCAGGAAAGTAAAATAGCTTCATTAGGGTCATGCAATCATTGAACTCTCCACCCTGCTAGGTGGAGGAACTGCTAGGGCCCCGAGTCTTTCGGTAATTGTGAGATAGAGAAACAAATTCTGGGTCTCCCACCCTTCCATATAAAATTCAAAAGACAGAGTCAATTCTTTTGAAGCAGCTAGTGGTGATCTATATAGGAGAGGTATGTAAAATATACAATAATTGTGGAGCCCAGATCATTTTGATGAGGTTTGTCCGACACACCACAGATAGCGGTCATTTGGTCCAACCCTTACTTTTCAGTTTAAACTTATCCAAAAGGGGTTGTAGATTATATTTTAGATATGTTCTACTTTAGGGTGAACCCGAACCCCCAGGTATTTAAGAGTCAACCACTTTTATTTGTTGTGCACATTGAGGAAGCAGTAGTTGCTAGGAGTCTATGGGCATAAGAACGGACTTCTCCCAAAAAATTCTGAAACCTGACAGGGAATCAAATGCCATAATAGTGGACATGAGGGATGACAATGAGCTGCTAATGTCCCCTAGGAATACCAACGCATCGTCCACGTATACAGTGGGGAAAATAATTCTCTGATCCCCTGCAAATGTTGTAAGTTTGCCCACTTACAAAGAAATGAAGGGTCTATCATTTTTATAATGGGTGTATTTTAAATGAGACGGCATATCAACCACAAATCCTGAAAAAAAAAACATTATACAAATGTTTTAAATTGAGTTGCAGTTCAGTGAGTAAAGTAAGTATTTGATCCCCAAACAAAACATGACTTAGTACTTCGTGGAGAAACAATGTTGTCAAGCAGAGAGGTAAGATGTTTCTTGTAGTTGGTTACCACCAGGTTTGCACACATCTCAGGAGGGATTCTACTATATAGATCTTCTCTAAATCCTTAAGGTTTCTTGGCTGTCGCTTGGCAACTCAAAGTTTCAGCTCCCTCCATAAATTTTCTATAGGATTAAGGTTCTGGAGACTTTCTAGGACACTCTATGACTCTATGACCTTAATGTGTTTCTTCTTGAGCCACTCCTTTGTTGTCTTGGCGGTATGTTTTGGGTCAATTCATGTTGGAAGACTCATCCATGACCCATCTTCAGTGTTCTGGCTGAGTGAAGTTCTCATCCAAGATTTTACAATACATGGCTCCATCCATTGGCCCCCCAATGCAGCAAAGTCATCCTGTACCTTTAGCAGAGAAACAGCCCCAAAGCATAATGTTTCCACCTCCGTGCTTGACTGTAGGGATGGTGTTCTTGGGGTCGCTTTTCTTCCTCCAAACATGGCGAGTTGAGTTAAAGTAGATGTAAACCTGAATTTTTTTTTTTATATCATACCGTAGATTTTAAGATTGCCTATCATTTGAGCCCAGTCTTGTCACACAGAGTTAATCCATCTCTGAGCAATCCTCTTTTATTGTTCAGTGAGAAAAATCTTGAAAAACTGAGAAAAACTGCACTAGCCTAAGACACAGGCATTATTTTTTAATTCCCTCCCCCACTCCTTTCTTCAGCAGCTCTGAAAGGATTGGCTGTTCCATACCTCAGCATGATTTGGCATGCTGAAGTCATGTGGTTACTTTCCTGTCTTTTCACTGGATGTTAGAGATCATAGCAGAAGTTCAGCAGAAGTTCAGTGTTAGAAATACACAGGAGAAAATGCATATTGACAAGGGAAGTGTGGAGATGGGCGGGGAGTCTACAGACATCACGACTCCACCCACCGAGCTCCAGACAACAGACCCACCCACAGAATATGCAGTTTTTCGGGTCTCATAACAGACAGAGGGGAGACATTTGACAGGTAAAGATACATGCAGGAGGCATGTAGATCCGTATAGATAACCCCTATGGCAGTAGTTTAAAAAGGATGACATTGGGTTTACATCCACTTTAATGCCAAAGAGCTCAATTTTGGTATCACCTGACCACAGCATTTTGTCCCAATCCTTCTTTGAATCATTTAGATGTTCATTGGCAAGCTTCAGATGGGCCTGTACATCTGCTTTCTTGAGGAGGGAGACCTTGGAGGCGCGGCAGGATTTCAATCCATTGCGACTTATTGTGTTACCAATGATTTGTTTGGTAACTGTGGTCCCAACTGCCTTGAGATCATTTACAAGTTCCTCCCGTGTAGTTTTTGGGCTGATCCCTCACTTTTCTCATCATGCTTACTCCATGAGGCGAATTCTTGCATGGAGCTCAAGACCGAGGCTGATTGATGGTTATTTTGTATTTCTTCCATTTGCGAACAGTTGTCTCCTTCTCACAAAGCTTTTTGCTGATGGTCTTGTAGCCCATTCCAGCCTTGTGCTAGTCTACAATATTGTTCCTGACGACCTCTTGACAGCTCTTTGGTCTTGCCCATGATGGTGAGGTTTGAATGGAAGAAAAAGATTCTGTAGACACGTGTCTTTTATACACATAAGGAGTTGTCGTTGGGAGCACCTTCCTAAATTGACAGGACTAATCTATGTACCACATGAGCACATACTCTAGCCAGTCTATGGGAGCCAGAATTATTGTTGGTTGGTAGGGAATCAAATGCTTATTTTACTCCCTAAACTGCAAATCAATTTAGAACATTTGCATCATGTTTTTTCTGGATTTTTGGTTGATATTCTGTCTCTATCATTTAAAATACACCTATGATAACCATTAAAGACCCTTAATTTCTTTGTAAGTGGTCAAACTTACAAAAGCTTCAGGGGATCAAATAATTATTTTTCCCACTGTAAGGAAATTTTGTTTCCCTGCTCACCCTCTCCGAAACCCAGAAATGAAGCCTGACTGCTGAATAGCTGCCGCTAGCAGCCCAATCACCAGGGCGAAGAAGAGAGGGAACACCTCTGACGCATTCCTCTATGAAAAGAAAAGACCTCAAAATATTATCCATTGACTAAAATGGTCACCTTTGAGGCAGAGTACAGCAATTTAATCCAACCAATAAAGCTTTCGCCCAGGCCAAAGTTTTAAAACTTCCCAAAGATAGGGCCATTCCACACTATCAAACGCTTTGGCCCTATCTTCTATATTCTCTGAATGGAGTTATTTGTTAAGGTACAACCTTGGAATATTAACTGCCGTTGATCTGGCAAGAATAAAACCCGACTGATCAGGATGAACTAAGTGCTGCATAACCCAACAAAGTCTGTTTGCGAGCACTTTAGCCAGGATTTTAACATCCGAGTTAAATAATGAAATTGGAAGATATGATTCTGGATAAAGCTTGTCTTTTCCAGATTTCAAAAGAACTACAATACTGGCCACATTCATAGAGTCTGGCAATTGATGTGATGCATAAGCCTCAATTATTATTTTTAACAGCTTAGGGAGCAATACGTTGCTGTAAGATTTGTATATTTCGGCCGGGATGCAATTTAGCCCTGGTGCTTTACTACTTGGAGTCTCTGCTACAGCCATGCTAAGCTCTTCAATAGTTTAATGAGGAATTCAAAAGCTTCCTGTCCTCTTGGGTAAGGTAAGGCACGGTTACAGAGTCCAAAAATTCTCTCAGTTGGGGGTGGGGTATTGTACCTTACTACTAATATAGGTCACTATAAAACTTGTGAAATACATTCAAAATACCTTGAAGGTCTGGAGTAGATTTACCCAAGGAGGTGGCAATAAAAGTAATATACTGTGGGGGGTTTTGGGAGCTTGCAATCACAGCAAGGAGATGACCCAGATTTTCACCATCAGCAAAATACCGTCCGTGCGTGAAAACATTTTTATTTTCAGCTTTTTTGTCTATAGACCATCTGAGCAACCTTTCATGATGCCCGATTCTATTTGGTATGGGAAGAGAGATACTGTGCCTCTGTTCTATGAACCTCAGCTGAAAGGAAGCCCTCCCACTCTGTTGTGGACTTTTTGTATGCACTAATCTATTTAATCCGAATGCCTCGTAAATAGGCCTTCATAGTATCTCACACCATCATGGGCGAGGCAGAGTGTTTAACAAAAAGAATTCTGTAAGAGAGTCCCTTATGGAATCAACCTGTGGGAGTGCTCATAACCAGAGTGGGTTGACTCTCTCCAGTAAAATGCCTAGGGGTATGAGAGAATAACAAAGTCAGTGCTTAAGGGGAATGGTCTGACAACCTCCTAGCGTGATACTGAACATTGGTCACATAAGGTAAAATAGAATCACTACCCAAAGCCATATCAATCCTGGATAAGGTACTATACGTGCTAAAGCAACAAGAATATGGTAGAATGTTGGGGTTGTGTAGCCTCCAAAAATCTCGTAAACCCAGTTTCTGAGTTTGAATGGAAAAGGATATATCAGATCGTGCTTCCGCACGTTAACAATCCAAAGTAGGGTCACTCACAGCGTTGAAGTCCCCCATTATTAGAAAAGGAACCCCAGAGTGATCAGCCAACAAGTGGGCCACAACCCTGACCACCTCACTGTTATACAGGGGAGGTATATACACGTTACCTGGGATACATAACATACTATCAATTTCACATAACATAAAAATATATCTGCCTTTGAAACCTATAAACTGCCTACAGGTAAAATGCACTTTAGATGATATAAGCCTACTAATACCCCTTGCATAATTGGAAAACACAGAATGATATTGCAGCAGGTATAGTCTGCTATTCAACAGATGGGTGGTATCAGTGGTGAGGTGCGTCTCCTGCAGACAGACCACCAGGGAACCATAGTGGGATAATGTAATAAACATTGCCCTTTTCATCTTTGAGTCCTTAAGTCTTCATATATTCCAAAAAACAAAAGTCAATCCAGCAGCCATAGCAAAGGGAAAAAAAAGAAGAACTCTCCACAGGATTCTCCACAGTTCAAGTGGAGGTCACTCAGTAGAATTATAAAGGTGAAGAACAGCGGGCAGTCATATCAATGTCCAATTGTGAGGGGCACCTGACAGACGGCAAGGCAGATAAATAGTGATTGCAACTCAAAGGCCCAGGCACAATGTGCGGAACTCCACGCAAAAACAGGCTAATAAAAAAATAGGGTGAGCCAAAGATTCCCACAAAAACAGCCATGGGGGGGGGGGGGGGGGGGGGGGGATATACCATCAATGCCGAAACATGAGCCAGCTGATGAACTTGCAGCCCTGAGTGGATCAAACCTCTATATGTCTATATGAAGAAAAACACTAACTGTATATAGGTGCCGCTTGTTACAGATAGTAGTGAGAACATTAATACATCCAAGAGCTAGAGAAAGCATGTTCAGGTTGGCATGTGTGGACGAGAAAGATGTTGCTTGTTTCTATCCAGCTGATGTAGTGCCAATTTAGGGGTAACAAAGAAGTGAGTCTTAAGGAACATGGAGGGCACGCAGCCTGTGTTTAACATCATCATATTGTGCCCTAAATTTTTGCACTTCCACCAAAAAATCTGTGAAAAAATGCACTTTTGAATCATTAATTGTAAGGGTTCCTTTTGTGTGAGCCATGGTGAGTATGTTGAAATGATCCTTGTAGTGTAAAAGTTTGAGAATGAAAGAACGAGTGTGGTTATCTGGTGGACGAGGACGAGTTGGAACGCGATGTGCCCTTTCCGCAGCACAGCAAGGTGCGAAGTTGTGCTTGTCGAAGGTAGCTAGCAGCCATTTTTCAATAAAGGCGACTTGATCCTGCGACTTGATCCCTCGCTTCAATTCACTTTGGCAAGCCCAGAATCCGAACATTATCTCTGCGTATGCCATTTTCGATGTCATTAATATGATTAGCGTGGGTTTGGCTCTAATGTCACGCTTGGCAGGGGCCGTCTTCCAATGAGCTCATTCTACCTTCCATTGCCCTGGTGTGCTTCCGCTCCTTCTGCATGTCATGGCCTCTCCTCTGTTATTTCTTGTCATTGTCCTGGTGACCAGGCGGCAGTGCAGCATAAACTGGGAGGTGCACCAATCCCACAGCCAGGTAAGAGAAGAGCAGCCCTCAGAAGATATTGCCAAAGATGATAGCAGATGTTCAGCGGCAGGTCCGAGGCTAGCACCCGCTCACATCTGCAGTTTGGCCAGGCCCCCCACTTTTTAGAGTTTAGATATTCTTTGATTAAGTTCTGTTATTACAAGCCAAGTGTATGCATACCTCTGATGCTACAATGTAGAACCAGTTACAGAAGTCTGTTCAGAGCTGCACATTAGCATTGTGAACTCTCATACCTTGAAGCTGTTTTAATGCTAGAATATGAATTAATGGGATAATTCTGGAAATCAGTTGACCTCCTGGTGATATTTATTGTTGGACTTCATTTTCACATTGGTAAGAGGACCCTGATAGTTATGTTGAGCTCCTGCTACTGCATGCAATCAATGCAACTGTGATATTGACAAAAAATACTTGTGGGCTGCCACTACCCTCCCCTACACTACTTGGTGCTGCTGCTAACACTAATGTCCCGTACACACGGTCAGACTTTGTTCGGACATTCCGACAACTAAATCCTAGGATTTTTTCAGACGGATGTTGGCTCAAACTTGTCTTGCATACACACGGTCACACAAAGTTGTCGGAAAATCCGATCGTTCTAAACGCGGTGACGTAAAACACGTACGTCGGGACTATAAAAGGGGCAGTGGCCAATAGCTTTCATCTCTTTATTTATTCTGAGCATGTGTGGCACATTGTCCGTCGGATTTGTGTACACACGATCGGAATTTCCGACAAGGGATTTTGTTGTCGGAAAATTTTATAGCCTGCTCTCAAACTTTGTGTGTCGGAAAATCCGATGGAAAATGTGTGATGGAGCCCACACACGGTCGGAATTTCCGACAACAAGGTCCTATCACACATTTTACATCGGAAAATCCGACCGTGTGTACGGGGTATAATAATGTGTTCACTCATCTATATGAAAGATAAAAATTAACTAAGTGCAGCGGTGCTCCTATTTATTTAGTCAAAATACACTAAATCTTTCAATACAACAAACTAAATACTAATCAACAAAAACATAAACATTTGTATGTGTATGTATATATGTGCCTTGATTCTTTGTGGTATAGATTCAACATTCCTGGAAACATTCCTCAGAGATTTTGGTCCATATTGACATGATGGCATCATGCAGTTGCTGAAGATTTGTCAGCTGCACATCCATGATGCAAATCTCCCGTTCCACCACATCCCAAAGGTGCTCTATTGGATTAAGATCTGGTGACTGTGGAGGCCATTGGAGTACAGTGAACTCATTGTCATGTTCAAGAGACCATGTGAGATGATTTGAGCTTTGTGACATGGTGCATTATCCTGCTGGATATGGTCAGCAACAATACTCAGGTAGGCCATTTAAATGATACTCAGTTGGTACTAAGGGGCCCAAAGTGTGCCAAGAAAATATCCCCCACCATTACACCACCACCAGCCTGAACCATTGATACAAGGCAGGATGAATCATCAAACGTGGGCGAGACTACTGGTGGGGGCGATGGGACGCATAGGCCTAATTAAAATGATACTTTTACCTAAAATCCTATATGTGATATGGCATTCCCCAACATACATCTCCTTCAAATACTTTAAAATCATAGATACACTTCTACAATCCTTCATATGGGGGCCAAGTAGTCACAAACTCTCATGGAAGGCTCTACAGTGTCCGACGACATTGGGGGGGCCTTGCGGTCCCAGACTTTGGGACCTCTTACTTGGTAGCACAACTCTCCCACTTCTATCACATAGACAAATCAGATAAACACAGATATTTGGCCCTGGTGTCCAGCCCGGCGGACTCACATTTCCCACACCCCTTTTGTGATGTACTGAGAGGGCTAAAGAGTTCGATAATCTCTCCACATCGTTCCGGACTCTCATTTCAACATAAGAGGATTTGGGACCTGGTGGCCTCCAGGATGGATTGCTCTGTATTTCACGATAACACACCCCACTATGGTATAATAAACTCCTTCCGGCGCTCCTCCAGGTACCTGACCCCTCCATCTGGATATCTCGGGGTATATATCTACTGTCGCAGGTTCTCCATAATGGAGAAATGTAAAACTTTTAACCAGTTGAAAGTACAATTCAATCTCCAAAATGATATGCTCTTTCGCTTCTTTCAGTTACGCCATGCTCTCCACACTCAGTTTACGGACACGTATCCTACTCTATCCTCCCTCGACGTACTTGAGGTGATCTATCGGGAGGAACCACGTCCGCTTATATCCCTTTTCTACAATATGCTCACCACGCTATCTACACCAAGCTAGCATACTCCATTAAACAGAAATGGGTAGATGGGGTGGGTGTACTGGAGGATGAGGACTGGGGTGAAGTGTTAGAGACTCCTAAGCTGGTATGCTCCAAACTGTCTGACAGGCTTATACAAACTTACATTACCCACAGGGCATACCTGACGCCACAACGCCTAGCCAAATTCTGCTCATCTTGCAGCGATATGTGCTCCAGGTGCCTGATCTCTGTTGGCACCTTTGACCATATTATTTGGCGGTGCCCTCGGATCCAGTGATACTGGTCACAGGTGGTCCAATTTCTGCACGACCAAATGGGCTCGCCAGTATCGGTGGATCCCAAACCACGCCTGTTGGGCTTATTTCCTGAAGATGAAATGGATAAATTTACACGTCATTTCTTACATGAAACGTTATAGCAAGAGAGATAATAGCCCGCAACTGGATTCAGGCGGCAGCCCCTATGCTGGCTGCTTGATTTGCCGAAATCAACAACATGCTACCCTACAAAAAAGTGATCTACACAAATAGAGGATGCCCGACCAAGTATAATAAAATTTGGGATAGATGGCTACAATCCTCTTCAACTTACACCTCATAACTCTGTTTGTCACATTTCATGCTTGTGCAATCTAAACTTTTTACTCTGTATTGTCAATATGCAAATGTACATTATATATGGTCTTCAACCTATATGGCAATAATTAACACCAGCAATACCGGTTACACTTATGTTTGTTTTTTTTTGTATGTAGTTTGAGTTGTGAGATTATCTACATTACAATGTACAATCACCCTGCATAACTCTTTTGTACAAAAAGAAATAACTCAATAAACTTTTGTTTCTAATAAAAAAAAAAAAGAAGTGTGACAGCGCTAAAAGCTGAAAAATGGCCTGGGCAGGAAGGGGGTGTAAGTGCCCTGTATTGAGGTGGTTAAAGCCTAACTCCAAGCTGCTTTTAAACGTACTTATGGTGCACCCTCTCCCGTCCCCCTCCTCCCTAGCCCCGCATGCATCCATTTCATGGCTTAAATTTCCCAATTTGGCTGGGGCAGAGGAAAGTTCAAATACTTACCTCCATTCCTAGCAGCCGCAACAGCCGACACACTTCTCCTTTGTATGTGTATTGGGTGGGCCCTTGGCATCCTCCCATACAATGCAGAACTGCTGGTGTACATGATGATTTTGACCTGTGGGAGCAATTAATAAGGTATTTGTATTTATTCACCCCCCCCTCCTAGCCAAATGTGCATTTAACCCATTGTACATGATGATTTTGGCTTGTGGGAGCAATTAATAAGGTATTTGTATTTATTCATTCCCCCAGCCAAATGTGCATTTAACCCATGTATTGCAGAGGGGAGTGAGGAGTTGGGATTTAAAGGTTTTCTGGCTTGTAGAAGCTGTAGGAACTTTTCTCTAGATAGCAGGGGATGAATTAATATAAGCAAAGGGGTCCCACAAACAATGATCTTCTTTCCTGTGGTAATTCATAATAGAACCGTGTGAAGCAAACATACATGCTTTCACAGCATGGTCTCTGATTGTGAGGAAGCATATAGTTTCTGTCCTACAGTGTTTCCTGATGTGTTTAATGTAGGAGAGAAGTATCATGACACATAAGAGCAAGGTGGGAAAAAATCAATGGAAGCCACACATTTTAATTCCTTTATATTTGCTTAAACAATTCAACAACAATGCCAGAAGAAACTTATTATTATTATTATTAGAGGTGCTTATATAGTACCGTCAATTTAAACAGTGCTTTACATATTCATTGTACATTCATATCAGTCCCTGCCCACAAGTAGGGCTTACAATCTAAGGTTGATAACTCACATTCATGATTACACATACTAGGGCCAATTTAGACAGGAACCAATTAACCTATCAGCATGTCTTTGGGGTTTAGGAGGAAACCGGAGTATCTGGAGGACACCCACGCAGGCACAGGGAGAACATGCAAAATCCATATGACAAAGGCATTCAATATTACATGTTTATGGGACAAATATGTATTACAGAACCAGAATTGTAGTGCCATTAGCATTGCTTTAAAAGAGTAATGAACCTTAACCAGGTTTATTGTGTCTGTGCAATTAGTTGTCTGTTGCGAGAGAAGGCAAAAAGAGGGTGGGTGGAGATTGGAGAACTTGAGCTTTTGAGTTCCGCCTATAACATTTGCAGAGTATGGTTAGTGCAATGGAAAACCTGACACATGTATATTTGGAAGCCATACATTTTTAGATCCAAATGTATATTAAAAGGTGAGAAAAATTCACATCCCAAGCCAAAGGAACTGGATCTGTACACTAGCATATTATAAACCGAAGACACTTATCTATAACCAGAAACTGTTTTTAATGAACACATAGCACAGGAAAAAACTTAAGAGACAGGCTTTCCATCCAAGGTGGCTGAGATCTAATATCTTTGACGGTTTATTTGTACAATATCTTTTTAACTCCTAATTTAAAATCCAACACTACAGATATCCAGTTACATAGTGTACACTAATGGAGAAAGCGGGAAGTACCCCATCCTCGATAGTGATCCAGAAGTTTTTGCTCTAAATGTCAAGGAAAATGGCCTGAAAGCTGCTTCATGTTATGACACACCTCCATCCCTAATTATATACAATAGAACAAGGTTTTGCCCATGGGACTTTGAGTGAGGTGATCATAATGGTCAAAACAAGTAAATGGAGTAAACTAAGTGTTTCGGTTTATTTAACCACTTAAGCCCCAGACCTTTTGGCTGCCTAAAGACCAGAGGACTTTTTACAATTTGGCACTGTGCTTCTTTAACTGGTAATTGCGCGGTCATGCAATGTTGTACCTAAACGAAATTTGCGTCCTTTTTTCCCACAAATAGAGCTTTCTTTTGATAGTATTTGATTGCCTCTGCTATTTTTTTTTTTTTTTTGCGATATAAACAGAAAAAGACCGAAAATTTTGAAGAAAAAAAGATATTTTCTACTTTTTTTTGTTATAAGAAAAATCCAATAAACTTAATTTTAGTCATACATACATTTAGGCCAAAATGTATTCAGCCACATGTCTTTGGTAAAAAAAATGTCAATAAGCGTATATTGGTTTACGCAAAAGTTACAGCGTCTACAAACTAGGGTATATTTTCTGGAATTTACACAGCTTTTAGTTTGACTGCCTATCTCATTTCTTGAGGTGCTAAAATGGCAGGGCAGTACAACCCCCCCCACCCCCAAATGACCCTATTTTGGAAAGTAGACACCCTAAGGAAATTGCTGAGGGGCATGTTGAGCCCATTGAATGTTTTTTTTGTTTTTTATCCCAAGTGATTGAATAATGACAAAAAAATTATTATTATTTTTTTTTTTTTTACAAAAAGTTGTCACTAAATGATATATTGCTCACACATGCCATGGTTATATCACAGTTTTGAAGGCCATAAAATGCCAAGATGGCACAAAACCCCCCAAATGACCCCATTTTGGAGAGTAGACACCCCAAGCTATTTGCTGAGAGGCATGTTGAGTCCATGGAATATTTTATATTTTGACACAAGTTGCGGGAAAATTACAAACTTTTTTTTTTGCACAAAGTTGTCACTAAATGACATATTGCTCAAACATGCCATGGGCATATGTGGAATTACACCCCAAAATACATTCTGCTGCTTCTCTTGAGTACGGGGATACCACATGTGTGGGACTTTTTGGGGTGTCTACTTTCCAAAATGGGGTCATTTGGGGGGAGGGGGGGTTTGTGCCATCTGGGCATTCCATGGCCTCCGAAACTGTGATAGGCAGTGAGGAGTGAAATCAAAAATTTACACCCTTAGAAAGCCTGAAGAAGGTGCTTGGTTTTCGGGGTCCCGTACGCGGCTAGGCTCCCAAAAAGTCTCACACATGAGGTATCCCCGTACTCAGGAGAAGCAACAGAATGTATTTTCGGGTGTAATTCCACATATGCCCACGGCATGTTTATATAACAATATATATCATTTAGTGACAACTTTGTGCAAAAAAAAAAGAGTGACTTTTCCCCGCAACTTGTGTCAAAATATAAAATATTCCATGGACTCGACATGCCTCTCCGTAAATAGTTTGGGGTGTCTACTTTCCAAAATGGGGTCATTTGGGGGGTTTTGACCTGGCTTTTTTTGCACAACATTTAGAAGCTTTTGTCACACATCACCCACTCTTCTAACCACTTGAAGACAAAGCCCTTTATAACACTTTTTGATTGCATGAAAAATTAATTTCTTTTTTTGCAAGAAAATTACTTTGAACCCCCAAACATTATATATTTTTTAAAGCAAAGGCCCTACAGATTAAAATATTTTTTTTTTTTCACGCAGTATTTGCGCAGCGATTTTTAAAATGCATTTTTTTGGTAAAAAACACACTTTTTTAAAAAATTTTAATGCACTAAAATATACTATATTGCCCAAATGTTTGATGAAATAAAAAAGATGATCTTATGTCGAATACATGGTTACCAAACACGACATGCTTTAAAATTGCGCACAAACGTGCAGTTGTGACAAACTACATAACGCAATCTGTGCCTAAAATATATATATGCCGAAGCATGGGGGCATCCGCCCGCAAAAGTTAGGAGCAAATCGCTCCTCCACCCCTGCTGCTCCCATGCTTCAGCATATATCCTATTTTTTAAACTTAGGTGGAAAAAACACCTGCTACAGCGCTGGGGTCACGGCTTTATGTATCGTGGGACCAAACGCTGTTGCTGTCAAGATAAATAAATCCGCGCTGCAGCTAAATGGCGTACCTGAAAACAAAAAAATGGTTAACAATAAAACACAGTAAACAGTAAAGTATAAAATAATTACATACCTGAAAAGCAAACATGATAAAACATAACAATAAAACATTGCAGAATAGAATACAGTAAAAAAGAGCAGAACAATGGAGAGAGAGAACAATAAAACAACTATTTTTTTTATTTTATTTTATATATAACATTTTTTTTTTTTTACACTTTTTTTTTTTTGTAACTGTTGTAACTGTAACGGTTCCAGGTTCGGGTCTCTCAAAATGGGATGTCATCTTGGGAGTCCCTGTGAAAGTGTGTCCTAGTCTGTGCAGTGCTGTACCCTACGACAATACTCAACTAATGTATGATAGCGTTCAAAACATTCTGGAAACAGAAGGGCTCTGACGATCTCTTCCTGGAATTTAAGGAAGGATCCAATCTGTCCTGAAGCTCTGTATAGCAAATGAGCGTTCAGCAAAGCCAATTGAAATAAACAGACACTTTCTTGTACCAGCGTCTGGCCTTACGGGCAACTAGGTACGGCGCCAACTGGTTGTTGAGGTCCACCCCTCCCATATTTTGGTTATATTCGTGGACACAGGAGTTTCTCCACAACACCAGTCGCCGTAGGAATTTGGACCGTTGTGTCTGCTTGAAGAGAGTTTAAGAACAAAAACATTCTTATTCTTCCACTTCACAGCTAACAAATTTTTACACTTGAAGCAGGCTCTCTCCCCCAGCCTAAGACCGGAATCTACAAGCCTCTGGGGAAAGCCCTGGCGATTAGGTCGCACGGTGCCACATGCTCCAATCTGATTATCAAACAAGTGACTAAAAAGTGGCACGCTCGTGTAATAATTGTCCACATACAGATGGTACCCCTTTCCGAATAAGAGTGACACCAAGTCCCACACAATCTTGCCAACGCTCCCTATGTAATCTGGGCAGTTCTCCGGCTCTACGTGGCTATCTTTTCCCTTGTAAACCATAAAACTACATGTATAGCCTGTGGCCCTGTCACAGAGCTTATACATCTTGGCCCCATATCTGGGACACTTGCTGGGAAGATACCGTTTGAAAGACAAGCGGCCAGAAAACTTAATCAGGGACTCATCAACGCAGACAACTTGATGGGGAATAAACAAGTCTGCAAAACGTTGGTTGAAGTGGTTTATGAGGGGCCGAATTTTGTACAGCCGATCGTATCCAGGGTCTCCACGAGGACGACAGAGTTCATTGATGTTGAAATGCACGAACCGCAAGATCTGCTCGTATCGTGCCCTGGTCATGGAGGCAGAGAACATGGGCATATGGTAAATTGGGTCAGTGGACCAATATGACTGCAACATACTCATTTTAACTATGCCCATGTCGAGAGATAGGCCCAGAAACCGTAATTGATTTCCAATCTCTGGCAAGGGAGGACTGGGGATTAGCGGCAATTTATTGACCAGCATACAAATTACTTTAGTCCACAATAGATCTTAAGAGATCTTCGGTGAAAAACAGCGAATAAAAATCAAGTAACATAAAATCAACTGTTTTTTCACCTGAATGCTGGGTTGGCCAGTGAATGGGGGAAGTACGGGTGCTGCAGAAGTGGTGGGTTCCCAGTTAGGATTGGCGAATGCAGCAGGAAGGGCACTATGGGCTCGACGGGCCTGTCTTTGTCTTCTTGGTGGCAGCGGGACACTACTTGTGCTTACCACTTCACCAGCTTCAACTGCACTTATGGGACTCACCACGTCACCACATGTTACTGCAGTGCTGGTTTGACTACAACCAGGGTGTACTAGGCCGCTGGTGCTTGCCAGTTCACCAGAAGGATGAGCGGCACTAGTACTTTTCTGCTCCATCCGAGAGCCCTGCAGTCCTTGCACCTCAACAGCAGAAGAAAATCGGGGTCTGGTACGCCTGACCTTGGCAGGGACCACAACTCCGTCGTCAGAGCTATCTGTCACTGAGCCGCTGTCGTCTGCAGGATCATATTCTGAGCCTGAATCTGACAGATGAGTGACTTCCTCTTCACTGTCATGCTCAGAAACGTGTAGACCTCTTCACAAGTGTACCTTTGATTTGCCATTTTGGGCTCTAAATTTAGTGGTACGCTAGTGAGACTCACAGGTAAAAAGAGCTCCTGACTGTTAGCGACTGATTCAAACGCTACCAAAAAAACTGTTAGCGATTGCAGGGATCAGGCCTGACTCTGCGAACACTGCAGTTATGTGTGTTGCGTTATGTAAGTGACAGTGATCGATCGATACTGCACTTGGATGGGCTGGGCTGGGCTGGGCAGAGGGGCAAAACACAGGTGCTAGCAGGTATCTGGGCTGATCCCGCTAACACTGCGTTTTTTGGAACCCTAAACTGCTGGGGATGCTAGTATAGATCTGATCAGATATCGATCCGTTCAATTACTATACCACTAAGGGAGGTGTATGCTGCATGCGTGGGCGTTAGCTGTACTGGCACTAACCTGACGCTGCCTGGGGCGACGCAGACCCTATCTGACCCTAGAACCCAACTGATATCACCCGCTGGGCGATCAGGGGGTTAAACCTTTATTAGGTAATAAACGATGGGTGCCCTGACACTATAGGAAACAAACTAACCAGCGTCACCCGTAACAGTTATACGGTGATCACTGGTGAAAAGGTTAACTAGGGGGCAATCGGGGGGTTAAAACCTTTATTAGGTAGTATATGGGGATACCTGATGCTATAAAAAGCTGACGGTGAACCTAAATACTTGGCTACCTAGCGTCACCTGTGACACTAATACGGCGATCAGAAAAAAGATCGCTTAGTGACACTGGCGACAGGGGTTAACTGTGGGGTGATGAAGGGGTTAAACCTTTGTTAGGGGGGTACCCTAGACCTAAAGGGGCCTACCACTTATAACAGTCACAAATTACACCAATGCAGTAATCGGTAAAAAAATAACTGCTATTGGTGTCACTGTGACAGGGGGTGCAAGGGGGGTGAGTTGTGTGCCTGCGTGTTCTGCTGTTAGTGTAGTGTTGGTGCAGTCTTACTTGGATGTCTTCGCTCCTCGTGAAGCCTTTTCGTTCTGGCTTCCGAGGAGAGATGACATAGCTTCCTCTGCTTCTGTTTATATTACAGAAGCAAAGGAAACTTCTCATTTGCCAGGAGCGATCGCGAGGGGGTGGCCATGAATCAGTGGGCTCCCCCTCAGCACGGATCGCTCCTGGAACGATGCCGACCGCCTCGGGCACCCCCCCCCCCCACCCGCGGGAGGGGAGTAACGTACCCATACAGTACTCTGCCTGCCGGTGCCATTCTGAAGCAGTATATCTGTGTGAGGCAGTCGGCAAGTGGTTAAAAACATGAAGACATCATCATATCTTAGACATATATTGAACATGGGCATGCAAATCAAACCCATAAAAACAGCATGTTGCAATTGCTATACAGTAATGAACATATAGTTTCCATAATGAAGATGCAAAGTATACAAATACATCTATAGACTCAACACAATTCGCGAGCTCTGCTCGCTTCCTCAGGAGTTGATGCATTTGTGGAGTATCTAAAAAATAATAAATGTAAATGAGATGTAGCATGCAGTTAGAGTATGGTTAGAAAAGAAGCAGGGGACTTAGACAGGAATCCCCATACTTACAGGTGGGCCGATTGGTTCCGAGGACTGATCCCCCAATGGCGAAGGCAAACAATGCTTCAACCGGGAGCTGAAGGAGCTGGACCCGCAGCAGCCAACCAGAGGCCAGACAGAAGGCGAACATGTTAAAAAAATGGACATGGAAGAGTGTATCCCTTGATGAGCCCCATGGACCACATGTACCATGACAACTGTAACACAATTGTATAAGTATCTAGGTCAGTTACCCCCATAATGATCTGGGAATATGAGTATAAAGCGTAATCATGTAATGTATTGAAGTCTATGAGACTTTGGGCAGGGGTACAAACAAAGGAAAGAGGGAAAAGAAACAGCCAATGTATGAGAGAATCAAAGAGGTGAAAAAGGACACCTCATGGCAAAGAACTCTCTGAGGATCTGAAAATAGAATTGTTGCTCTACATAAAGATGGCCTAGGCTATAAAAAGATTTTAACTCCATGCCGAAGAGGGTTAAGGCAGTGCTGGAAAATAATGGTGGCCACACAAAATATTGACAGTTTGGGCCCAATTTGGACATTTTCACTTAGGGGTATACTCACTTTTGTTAGCAGTTTAGACATTAATGGCTGTATGTTGAGCTATTTTGAGGGGACAGCAAATTTACACTGTTATACAAGCTGTACACTCACTATTTTACATTGTAGCAAAGTGTCATTTTCTTCATTTTCTTCAGTGTTGTCACATGAAAAGATATAATACAATATTTACAAAAATGTGAGAGGTGTACTCACTTTTGTGAGATACTGTATGTGTATATATATATATATATATATATATATATATATATATATATATATATATATATACACACACAGTATATCCTATTGCTTTTTTAGATACTGCATTATGTAAAGGTTTTGAATATAAGAGATACAGGAGCACATCTAAAAAAAAGAATCGTCTTTGTTGCTACACAGCAGACAAATTAAATTGCAGTAAAATTTCATAAGAGTGTTATTGGCTGCTGTGAAGCAATGCAGAGAGGTCTAATTTTATGCACAATGGACCTTGTTTAAAAAACTTTGGATTTTGACAGTCGGTGATCCCCCACAGCAATCATACCGGGATACTCTGACTGGGTCAACATAAGCTGTCTGTCTCCAGTTTTTTTTTTCTTTCAGACACTTTCATAAATGAGACACACTGTTGTGCTGTCATGATTAGACTGTAATTACAGCCGTGGCCAAAAGATTTGAGACTGACACACATATTAATTTTACAAAGTCTGCTGCTTCAGTGTTTTTAGATCTTTTTGTCAGATGTTACTATTGTATATTGAAGTATAATTACAAGCATTTCATAAGTGTCAAATGCTTTTATTGACTATTACATTAAGTATATGCAGAGAGTCAATATTCAGTGTTGACCCTTCTTTTTCAAGACCTCTGCAATTTGCCCTGGCATGCTGTCAATCAACTTCTGGGCCACATCCTAACTGACGGCAGCCCATTCTTGCATAATCAATGCTTGGAGTTTATCTGAATTTGTGGGGTTTTTTTGTTCACCCGCCTTTTGAGGATTGACCACAAGTTCTCAATGGGATTAAGGTCTGGGGAGTTTCCTTGCCATGGACCCAAAATGTTGATGTTTTGCACCCTTATGGCAAGGTGCTCCATCATGCTGGAAAAAGCATTGTTCATTGTCAAACTGTTTTTGGATGGTTGGGAGAAGTTGCTCTCGGAGGATGTTTTTGTACCATTCTTCATTAATGGCTGTGTTCTTAGGCAAAATTGTAAGTGAGCCCACTCCCTTAGCTGAGAAGCAACCTTTTCTTCTCTGGACAAGGTTTTTTCCAGATGCCCCAAACAATCGGAAAGGGAATTCATCAGAGAAAATTACTTTACCCCAGTCCCCATCAGTCCAATCCCTGTACCTTTTGCAGAATATCAGTCTGTCCCTGATGTTTTTCCTGGAGAGAAGTGGCTTCTTTGCTGCCCTTTTTGACACCAGGCCATCCTCCAAAAGTCTTGGCCTCACTGTGTGTGCAGATGCACTCACACCTGCCTGCTGCCATTCCTTAGCAAGCTCTGCGCTGGTGGTGCCCCGATCTTGCAGCTGAATCAACTGTAAGACAGTCCTGACGCTTGCTGGACTTTCTTGGGCGCCCTGAAGCCTTCTTTACAAATGCAGTGGAAATGTTTTATATGGGATTAAATTCATTTTCAATGCAAAGAGGACTTTGCAATCCATCTGATCACTCTTCATAACATTGTAGAGTATATGCAAATTTCCATAATAAAAACTGAGGCAGCAGATTTTGAAAATTAATATTTGTGCCATTCTCAAAACTTTTGGGCACGGCTGTACAGTTATAAATGCCTAAGCGTGCTTGCCTGACACCTGGTGATGTGATACTTTCGGTGAACATTCGTATCTTTTGTGGGAGAAAGGGGCAATGCAGGAAGATGCTGCCGGCTCTGTTTACTTCAGGAGCAACACTATTGATTAGGACAGGTTTTAGTTAGAGGTCAACCGATATGGGTTTTTCTCTGGCCGATGCCGATATTTAGAATTCGCGGTGGCCGATGGCCGATATATGATGCCGATTTTTTTTTTTTTTCTTCTTTTTTTTTGTTTTTTTTTTTCCCTTCATTCTCATAAAATCTAACAGTTAGACCCCTTTCACACTGGGGCGTTTTTCAGGCGCTTTTGGGCTAAAAATAGCGCCTGTAAAGTGCCTGCAAAACGGCTCCCCTGCAGTCTCAGTGTGATATCCCGAGTGCTTTCACACTGAGGCGATGCACTGGCAGGATGTTAAAAAAAGTCATGCAAGCAGCATCTTTGGAGCGGTGTATACCGCTCCTCCACCACTAATGCCCATTGAAATGAATGTGCACCGCTGCCGAAGCGCCTGCAAATCGTTTCGGCAGCAGCGCTTCAGGGGCGCATTTAACCCCTTCCTTGGCCGCTAGCTGGGTTATAAGCGCCCCGCTAGCAGCCGAATAGCACCGCTAAGATGACAGTAAATCTAAAACTAACAGCATTTTACCGTCAACGCCTGCCCACTCCAGTGTGCAAGCAACCTTAAGTAATAAGTGATACAGAAAATTTTTTACATTTAAACATTTATTAAACAAAACAAGCCTCCAATCAGTTCACTTGTATGTATAATTTAGATTAAAAAAAATAACTATATCTTAAATATTAAATGCACAAAAACCAGGTAATCAAAACTTTTGGACGAAAAAAATGGGCTAACTTTACTGCTTTTTTTATTTTTTTTACTTCATTAGTGTATTTTTTCCAAAAAAATTGCGTTTGAAAGACCGCTGCGCAAATACCCTGTGACATAAAATATTGCAACAACCGCTATTTTATTCCCTAGGGTCTCTGCTAAAAAATATATATATATAATGTTTGGGGGTTCTAAGTGATTTTCTAGCAGAAAAGTGTCAGAAAAGATTTAGTCTTTAAATGGTTAAACTGAGAACTCCTCCACAGGGAGTTCAACTCATTGACAAAAAGAACCTGAAGAGATACAATGTTTCTTCTTATCAGACTTGGCAGGCTGCCCAGAGGAGGAGAGAAGTCTTTCCACAGATAACTTCAGGCAACTGGCATTGACTTCTATTACAGAAGTCATTTGCAAGTCCCGCTGAAGTTATAATCGGCCTTTTTTATCAGCACAATCGGCCGATGCTGATTAAGTAAAAAAAGCCAAATATCGGCCGATATATCGGGTCGACCTCTAGTTTTAGTACCTATCTTGTTGCTTCTCCCTTTTGAGATTAGTTGTTGCCTGCCTATCTCCATAGACATGGCTCCTCAAAATGGCCAGTTTAGGCAAGTGCCATCTCGTGTTTACTGGCTTTTTAGCAGTGTAAAAAGAATATGTACATTTTCATTTTCATACATCATGGGACACAGGCTAATATTCATTACCTACTGGGTTATACTTCATCTCCAGGTGAATGGACACTGGTAGACCCAAAGGTCTTTAGACAGGAAGTGATCCCCTATATAACTCCTACCATACAGGAAGTACTTGAGTTTTTTTTTTTTTACCAGTGTGTCTGCAAGGTGGATGAGCACATTTATTTGAGCTCTCTGAGCTACAGGTCTCTAGTCCCACAAACGTTTCTTAAATGAATCAAGGGATTGACCGATCCGATCCATATGACACAGGCTCTATATGCTTAAATGGTACCCGAGCCTCTCAAAGAAGACTTAGGATCCTGAAAGGTTTTACCTGTAATGCGACCTCCAGGCGCTGGACCCTGCAAAGTGGAATCCCTGACACCACAGTGCTAAGGCATTCCTGCAGGGTGCTGTACAGGTCCAAGGGAGTGGACCCTAAACATGAAAAGGGTACCCAGTCCTTGAAGGTCTTCAAATGACAGGAACCCACCGTGAAGGGTGAAGATTGGACTCTTAGTGTCTAAGCTGCCCTGCGCCTGAACGGGTAAGTGAAACCCCTTTTATTATTACTATTGTGGGGTGTCCCAGTGATTGTAATGCCCTGTACACACGATCGGACATTGATTGGACATTCCGACAACAAAATCCATGGATTTTTTTCTGACGGATGTTGGCTCAAACTTGTCTTGCATACACGCGGTCGCACAAAGTTGTCGGAAAATCCGATCGTTCTGAACGCGGTGACTTAAAACACGTATGCCGGGACTATAAACGAGGCAGTAGCCAATAGCTTTCATCTCTTAATTTATTCTGAGCATGCGTGGCACTTTGTGCGTCGGAATTGTCCCCACACACTCGGAATTTACGCAAACGGATTTTGTTGTCGGAAAATTTTATAGCCTGCTCTCAAACTTTGTGTGTCGGAAATTCCCATGGAAAAAGTCCGATGGAGCCCACACACGGTCGGAATTTCTGACAACCAGCTCCGATCGCACATATTCTGTCGGAAAGTCCGACCGTGTGTACAGGGCATAACAATCTCACTCAAGCTAGCTAGAGGCTGGACACCTGTGTGGGGTGACCATATGGGGGAATTTTGGGCTAGCTGTGGGTGTTTGCAAAGTTTACATTTTTGCTTGTGTCTGGCTGTTTTTTACCTGTATGATGGTGCACAACGGTGCGCCATTTTTCCTTGGTTCGCCATGGCGCACGTGCATTCGCAAGAGCGCTGCTGTGCTTGGTAGTTTGGCGGCCATGGCGCATGCAGCTTCACCTGAAACCGCACATGTGCCATAGCCTTTATCTGGGCGCACAAAGATTTGCGTCATACGCGAATACAGCCACACCCGCCGGGACCGCACACGTGTTTGTGCACGCATGCACAGAACATTCCAGAGCACAGCCAGCTTATTTAGGCTGTGTATGCCAAGCATGCGGTGCTTCCAGAAGGCAGCTGTGGGATACAGAGCAGGCTCTGAACCAGGCATTTGCAGCGGTTCATTTCTCCTTACCCGGGTCACGTGAGTAACCAGGTGTTGCTTGACAGGCTAAAGGTGCTCAGCAGGATTGTTGCATAGGGGCTTGGTGAGCCCTATTAAAGGGTCTCTCTTCTGAGGTTTGTTAATACTACACCCAGGTGCTCTTTTTGTGGCTTGTAAATGTCTTCAAAAAAGAGGAGCGGGACTAACACTACAGGGAAGGGCACACCTATGTCATCAGTAGTTCCTGATGAACCTAGTCGTACCCCTCCTGTTGTATCCCCTGAAGGAGCAGAGGCTTCCGGGCAATCTGAGCCGCTGCCCCTATCTGGTATTGTGCCTACAGTCAACGCTGCTGCTTCACCCTTTATCACCAAGGATGAACTGTTGTCGGCCCTAGCAGGTTAGAGCACAGGATTGCTGGCATGATTACCTCTATCCCGCAGGGTGGCAAGAAGCGTGACAGATCCCCCCTCCCCGGAGCCTCCTAGTTTGGAGCAGGAATGGGTTGAGGATGGGGGAAGAGCTAAAAGCTCAGGATTCTGTGAAGGGCCTGGCGGATGAGTCTGCTTATGAGCAATCTGGACAAGAAGATATCCACTTGATGTCTGCTTCTCAGTCGCAGAGGCTTTTGATCCAGACTCTTACCGAGATGGTTCGTTCTGCCTTTAAGTTGCCTCTTACAGAGGTTACTGACCCCCCTGGTCCTTTTAGGGTCCCTGAGGCCTCTTCAGGCTGCACAGGCTTTCCACTTACACCCTCTGTTGGAACAGCGGTGTATGCTGAGTGGGAACATCCTGACAGGATTTTTGTTCCTCCTAAGAGGTTTTCCCTTTTATAACCCATGGATGAAAAGTTTGTTAAGAAGTGGAGCATGCCAGCCGTAGATACAGCAGTCTCTTTAAATTTAAATAATAACTTAACTTGTCCGGTAGATAACGCACAGGGCTTAAAAGACCCTGTTGACAAGAAATTGGAGTCATTATTAAAGGCTTCCTTTTCTTTGGCCAGTTCAGCTATTGAGCCAGCTGTTTCAGCAATTGGTATCTGCCAGTCCGTAAAGGATCAGGTCAAATGGCCTGACAGGCCTAACCGGGAGGATGATCTGGCTGAAAATAAGATATTCCTCGAGCGCTGTGTTTTGCTGTTGATGCCTTAAAGGATTCAATACAGCAGGTTCCTCGTTTGGCTCTCTTGTCTGTACATATGCGCAGACTTATGTGGCTTAAGAACTGGTCAGCCAAGCTTCTTTGTAAAAAGTTATTGGCAGGTTTCCCCTTTCATGGGGAACATTTGGTGATCATTTGGACAAATACAGTGGGGCAAAAAAGTATTTAGTCAGCCACCAATTGTGCAAGTTCTCCCACTTAAAAAGATGAGAGAGGCCTGTAATTGTCATCATAGGTATACCTCAACTATGAGAGACAAAATGTGGAAACAAATCCAGACAATCACATTATCTGATTTTTGAAAGAATTTATTTGCAAATTATCGTGGAAAAATAAGTATTTGGTCACCTACAAACAAGCAAGATTTCTGGTCTCAAAGACCTGTATCTTCTTCTTTAAGAGGCTTCTCTGTCCTCCACTCATTACCTATATTAATGGCACCTGTTTGAACTTGTTATAAGTATAAAAGACAACTGTCCACAACCTCAAACAGGTCACACTCCAAACTCCACTATGGTGTAGACCAAAGAGCTGTCGAAGGACACCAGAAACAAAATTGTAGACCTGCACCAGGCTGGGAAGACTGTATCTGCAATAGCCAAGCAGCTTGGTGTGAAGAAATCCAACTGTGGGAGCAATAATTAGAAAATGGAAGACATTCAAGACCACTGATAATCTCCTTCGATCTGGTGCTCCACACAAGATCTCACCTCGTGGGGTCAAAATGATCACAAGAACGGTGAGCAAAAATCCCAGAACCACACGGGGGAACCTAGTGAATGACCTGCAGAGAGCTGGGACCAACGTAACAAAGCCTACCATCAGTAACACTCTATGCCACCAGGGACTCAGATCCTGCAGTGCCAGACGTGTCCCCCTGCTTAAGCCAGTACATGTCTGGGCCCATAGGAGGTTTGCTAGAGAGCATTTGGATGATCCAGAAGAGGATTGGGAGAATGTCATATGGTGAGATAAAACCAAAGTAGAACTGTTTGGTAGAAACACAACTCGTCGTGTTTGGAGGAGAGACAATGCTGAGTTGCCACCACAGAACACCATGCCTACTGTGAAGCATGGGGGTGGCAACATCATGCTTTGGGGATGTTTCTCTGCGAAGGGAACAGAACGACTGGTCCGTGTGCATGAAAGAATGAATGGGGCCATGTATCGTGAGATTTTGAGTGCAAACCCCCTCCCATCAGCAAGAGCACTGAAGATAAAACGTGGCTGTGTCTTTCAGCATGACAATGATCCCAAACACACTGCCCGGACAACGAAGGAGTGGATTCGTAAGAAGCATTTCAAGGTCCTGGAGTGGCCTAGCCAATCTCCAGATCTCATCTCATAGAAAACCTTTGGAGGGAGTCGAAAGTCCGTGTTGCCCAGCGACAGCCCCAAAACATTACTGCTCTAGAGGAGATCTGATGGAGGAATGGGCCAACATACCAGCAACAGTGTGTGACAACCTTGTGAAGACTTGCAGAAAACGTTTGACCTCTGTCAATGCCAACAAAGGATATATAACAAAGTATTGAGATGAACTTTTGATATTGACCAAATACTTTTTTTCCACCATAATTTGCAAATAAATTCTTTCAAAAATCAGACAATGTGATTGTCTGGATTTGTTTCCACATTTTGTCTCTCATAGTTATACCTATGATGACAATTACAGGCCTCTCTCATCTTTTTAAGTGGGAGAACTTGCATAATTGGTGGCTGACTAAATACTTTTTTGCCCCACTGTATATCCAAAAGATTTCCGGAGGAAAGAGTTCTCTACTTCCTGTGAAGAAAAGCACCAGGCTCCCCTTGTTTAAAACCTCAGGGACTGCTTCTTCAAGTGTCTCAGCGCCAAGGCAGTTCAGCCGCCACCAGGGCACTAGAGCCAGGGGCAAGGCACAAAGACAGGGCCAGAAAAAGCCCTGGGTTCAAGACCCAGCACCAAACCCTCCTTTTGAGGGGACGCCCCGACTCAATTATATCCCGCGGTTACAAGCTGGAGTTGCGGGGGGTTCCCCCTCAGAGGTTTCTAAGATCCAGCGTTTCCTCGGATCCTCCAAAAAGAGACTTGCTGTTTCAGGCACTACAGCATTTAGTGCATCAAGGAGTGATTGTAGAGGTTCCTGTATCCGAAAGAGGCGCAGGGTTTTACTCGAACTTGTTTATGGTTCAAAAACCAAACGGGGACACAAGGCTCATTTTGGATCTAAGATCACTGAACCAGTACCTACTAATCCAGTCCTTTTGGATGGAATCTGTCTGCTCAGTGGTAGCCTCGCTCCAGATGGGAGACTTTCTAGCCTCCATCGATATAAAAGACGCGTATTTTACACATACCTATTTTTCAGCCTCATCAGAGGTTCCTGCGATTTGCAGTAGAGGAACGTCATTTTCAGTTTGTGGCTCTACTCTACGGGCTTGCCTCAGCTCCCCTGGTGTTCACAAAAGTCCTTGCACCAGTACTGGGTCTTTTAAGGGCCCAAGGGATTTTGGTGCTCGGATATATGGACAACCTCCTGCTCAGAGATCACTCACTACAGGCTCTAGAACAGAGCATAACATGCACAGTGCGGTATTTGGAAATCTTAAGCTGGATGATAACTACTGAAAAGTCAGCCTTGAGACCAGCTCAAAGTCTAAAGTATTTAGGTCTGATCCTAGATACGGTCCAACCAAGGGAATTTTTGCCACCCGTAAGGATCTGCGCCCTGAAGGATCAGGTGCGTCAGATAAAGGGCACCAGACAACCCTCCATTCGGCCCTGTATGAGTCTTTTAGGGAGGATGGTGTTGTCCTTTGAGGCAGTGACCTATGCCCAGTTCCATTCCAAGCCTTTACAACAATGTTCTTTTCTCCTCGAGCACGCTTAAACCTAAACTGGTGGTTACAGGATCAGAACCTGTGAAAGGGAAGATCCTTCCTCGCGGTAACCTGGAGAGTACTGACTACAGATGCCAGTCTCTCAGGCTGGTGAGCGACCCTAGAGGGGCTCACAGCTCAAGGGAAATGGTCAAGGACAGAAGATCCTGCCCATCAAGGTCCTGGAGTTACGGGCAGTACGTCTGGCCCTACAGTCCTGGACGGTGGAGCTTCAGGACTGCCCTATCGAGGTTCAGTCCAACAATGCCACTGCAGTGGCCTATATAAACCACCAAGGTGGTACCAGGAGTCGTTCAGCTTTGAAGGAGGTGAACCACATACTAGCCTGGGCAGAGGAACATGTGCTGATTCTATCGGCAGTCCATATCCCGGGAGTAGAGAACTGGAAGGCAGATCATCTCAGCCGCTAACAGATCTGCCCGGGGGAATTATCCCTACAACCAGGGGTGTTGCAGGAAATTTGCCAGCGTTAGGGATGGCCAGAGGTCGACCTATTGGCATCCAGGTTCAACAATAAGCTACAGCAGTTTGTGTCCCGAACAAGAGATCCTCTGGCAGTCGAAGCAGATGCTCTGGTAGTTTCATGGAGCCAATACTCCCTGGTTTATGCTTTCACTCCGATCCCTCTCCTTCCACATTTGTTGCGCAGGATTCGGAGAGAGGGGGTTCCAGTCATCCTGGTGGCACCAGCCTGGCCCAGAAAGCCCTGGTTCCCAGAGATTGTGAGACTGACAATAGACGGCCATGGGTGCTTCCACGTTGCCCCAATCTACTGTCTCAAGGTCCTATATTCCATCCCAATTTACAGTGTCTAAATTTGACAGCATGGCTATTGAAGCCAGGGTGGTAAAGGACTGTGGCATCTCGAGACCAGTGGTGTCTACCCTAGTGAATGCTAAAACTGCTGTCACTGGGAAGATCTATCATAAGATCTGGAAGACTTATATTGCTTGGTGTGAAGCCAAAAAATGGCATCCTCGCAAATACATGATTGGGAGAATTCTCTTTTCTATAGTCAGCTATAGAAATCAGATTGGCTTTGAGTACAATCAGAGGTCAGATTTAGGCCCTATCAGTATTCTTCCAAAGGCCTTTAGCCTCCCATTCGCTTGTCTGAACCTTTATGCAGGGGGCAACTCGTTTGCTTCCCCCCATTAGGTCACCTATGTGTCCTTGGTACTTGAACTTGGTGCTGTCTGTGTTACACATTTGAACCTATCAAGGAAATTCCATTAGACTTGCTGTCACACAAGCTAGCCTTCCCGATGGCCATCACCTTGGCTAGAAGAGTGTCGAAGTTGGCGGCCCTTTCGTACAGGGAGCCATACTTGATCCTTCACCATGACAGGGTCATGTTACGACCTGTTCCATCCTTTGCCAAAAGTGGTGTCAGCCATTCATTTAAATCAGGACATTATTTTGCCTTCTTTTTTCTCTCAGCCTCGTTTGGCAGAAGAGAGATGACTGCATTCCTTGGACATTGTCCGGGCAGTCAAGGTTTATTTGTCTAAATCTGCCAAGACTTGAGGATCAGACTCCTTTTTTGTTTTACCAAAAAGACCCAAGAAGGGGCAGGCAGCTTCCAAGGCTTCCATTGCCAATTGGGTCTGTCAATTGGTCATTCAGGCCTATGGTCTGAAACGTAAAGCTCCTGCCTTTAGGGTGAAAGCTCATTCTACCACGGGTGTAGGAACCTCCTGGGTTTTTCGCCATCCGGTATCTTGGCTCCGATTTGTAAGGCTTCTACCTGGTCTTCAATGCATACGTTCACAATTTTATCAAGTGGATGTTCGAGCAGCCAAGGATTCGGCTTTCGGCCGCAGTGTACTGCGGGCTGCCATATACGGTCTGATGGCTATTGTTTGGCAGGGTGTCTACCTTCCCTTAAGGCTATCGCTCTGGGACATCCCAGTAGGTAATGAATATTAGCCTAACTCTGTGTCCCATGATGTATGAAAAATAAAATAGGATTTTATCGTCATACTTACCTGTAAAATCCTATTCTTTGAGTACATTATGGGACACAGAGATCCCTCCCCTCTTTTTGAGGATTCAGTGCTTGCTACAAAACTGAGGTCTGCTGAATTTTTTTTTTTTATTTTTTTTTAAAGTCGGCAGCTACAAATACTGCAGCTGCTGACTTTTAAAATAAGGACACTTACCTGTCCAGGGCGCCCGCGATGTCTGCACCCGAAGCCGATCTCTCCCTCGGCTCTCGGGTACTGCCGTCGCCATCTTTGGTAAGGGAATCAGGAAGTGAAGCCTTGTGGCATCACTTCTTGATGCCCTACTACTCATGTGCGAGTCGCGCTGCGCAGTCTGAATGATCCCTGCTGTCTCTGGGACCTGTGTGTGTCCCAGCTGACAGCGCGGGGGAACGGGAAGAGGCGTAGACTCCTGCGGGAGTCTATGCCCGGAAGTGGGTGCAGATACCTGTCTTAGACAGGTATCTGCACCCCCCTGAAAGGTGCCAAATGTGACACCAGAGGGGGGAGGGTTTCGAAAAGCGGAAGTTTCATTTTTTGTGTGGAACGCCGCTTGAAGTATTTACTGTATGGGAGGGGTTATATAGGGGATCACTTCCTGTCTAAAGACCTTTGATCTACCAGTGTCCATTCACCTGGAGATGAAGTATAATCCAGTAGGTCAGGGATGTCCAAACTACTGCCCTCCAGCTGTTGCGGAACTACACTTCCCATGAGGCATTGTAAAACTCTGACATTCACAGACATGACTAGGCATGATGGGAGTTGTAGTTCCTTAACAACTGGAGGGCCATAGTTTGGACACCACTGCAGTAGGTAATGAATATTAGCCTGACTCTGTGTCCCATGATGTACTCAAAGAAAATAATTTTACAGGTATGACGGAAAATCCTATTTTTATTAGAACATGTTTAGCTCATGTAACTTTGCATAAAGGTACTGTAGCACTTTATTCCTTTCCATCCAGTCAGTTAATATAAGCGTCATATAAGAGTTTGGATGCTTATTAACAGCCTATTCTCTTTGCAAGAAAAGTTAGGTCAGTATAATTCCATTACATAAACACACCCTCATATCTTGTAGTAAGGAAAGGGTTAAGAGAAGCACACATCAGACCTCTCTTGTGCACAATGAAAGCATAAAGGATGTGTGGGGGGGGGGGGTTGTGTTTTTTTTCTTTTTGTTTTGTTTTTTGTACTTGAGATTATGTTAGTTTAATAATGCTTCACAGGAAGTGTTCACAAACCAAGACACGAGCAGCGCAGACACTAATTACAAGTTCACACTAAAGATATACATTCTTCACAAATGAAACAACAAATGTATGGAAAATGTATTCTTTCCCCGCCCCTTCCCATTCAGTGAAGGCAATGTATAAAAGGCAAATTAGAGGCAGCATGAAAAACGCTTAATTTGTTTTACTTCTCCTTTTGAAATTGCCCACATCTTCAGAAATAAATGTGATTTGTTCTTATGCAAAACAGAATTGTTTTTACTCCTCTGTTCCCAGATACTGTATGTTTTGCTGTATGAGTATCACAGATGTCATACACAGGCTACAATTTTTACTAAGTGTTCTAGTGCTGCATAGCTGGTTTTTCCATTCGAAAAGTTTTATTCTTCATGAGTCTCTGCAAACTTTCATAGAATTGATTGTGTCATATTTCATTGGAATAAAGCCTAAATGCCTGTGTAAATATAGATCACAGCGTGCATAACTGTTCTTTCAATGGTCAACAATTTGAAATTCTTCATTTGCTTTTAGAAATATATTGTCGTGAACTGAAGTATGGATACCTTGAGCAGTCACTGATTAAAAATACACAATATAGCTTTAATCTGTCAGCGTTGCATGAGTGGCCAGATGTATATGAACAGCTGAAACAATAAAAATGACAGTATCTGAACTCTGTGACAGCTTTCTTTGTTTAGCACAGACTAAGCTGGAGACTATTCTGTTCACTGCCAAGTCTGAGAATCCTGGGTTTTATTTTCTGTGGCCTCGTTCTCAGTAACATATTAACTAAGGAGGGAAAATGGTGATAGGGCTAGAAAACTGTTTGTGCTATTTAATATCCCTGCATCAACTGTGAATGGTAAAAATGAGCAATCATACTTGTTTGAAGTAAAAAAAAGATTAGTTGCTAATTCTGTTTAGGGAAACTAGGATCTAAAAAAAAATAGTATCCGTGCCAAATGAACTGGCCGAGTGTTTTGAGAATGAACAGCCCCACTAGTCATATGCAGACCACTTTTCAATGCAGGCTAAAAGGAAGATGAAATGAAAAGACATGCAGCACAGCAGCATGAAATTGGGAGACATATATAATTCACATGTACCAGTATTTAAATGGTCAGCCTGAAACTCATGCCTTAGTTGCTAGTAAATGCTGAATGAATCATTGATCGTCCCATAGTATAAGATTTCAGCAGTGAGACTTTCAGTGTTTGGTGCTATGAGTTCTCTCATCCTTGTGCAACATGTATCGTTTTGTTAATTATTTGTTAGATCAACAAAAATTTCAAAAAGGCTCACAAGATTCCTTTGTAATGGCTGAGCACTAAGCTGCAGAAGCCTGTCGCTGCTACAGTTCTTGAGAGAAGGAAGCAGGCATTTCAGCCCACCAGCATGTGCCCCAAATTAGTTCTTCGGCTGGGCTGATCTTTAATGGCAGTTTTTCCACATATGAATTGGACCCTTCTGAGTCTGAAATTGTGGATAGCAAAGAACAGAGAAGGCACTGAAATGTTTGAGGTGACCCCTTGCATTATTTAAAAGACCCTTCCCAGCAGGTGAATACTGATGGTATACTGAAGGGGTAGGCAACTTTTTGAGCACAGTGTGCTGAAGAATGTTTTCAAAGAAATTGAGCATACCAATTTTATAACAAAAAAATGTCAACTTCACACTCTCAATCATGAAAAGGATTTTTTATAAAGTAAATGCTGTAAAACTACTTGAGTAGTAGTGAGAAATTAACATCCTGCACTCTCACGCCTCAGATCAGCCCCAATTAATGCACCTTCACCTCAGATAACTGTCCCTCCTGCAAATCTGTTTCACTACTGTAACCCCCTGCACATCTGCCACACCACTGTAACCCCCTGCCCCACCATTGTAACCCCCTACACATCTGCCACACCACTGTAACCCCCCGCCCCACAGCTGTAACCCCCTGCACATCTTCCCCACCACTGTAACCCCCTGCACATCTTCCTCACCACTGTAACCCCCATGCACATCTGTCCCACCACTGTAACCCCCATGCACATCTGCCCCACCACTGTAACCCCATGCACATCTGCCCCACCACTGTAACCCCCATGCACATCTGCCCCACCACTGTAACCCCCATGCACATCTGCCCCACCACTGTACCCCCTGTACATCTGCCCCACCACTGTAACCCCCATGCACATCTGCCCCACCACTGTACCCCCTGTACATCTGCCCCACCACTGTAACCCCCTGTACATCTGCCCCACCAATGTAACCCCCTGCTCTTCTGTCCCACCACTGTAACCCCCTGCACATCTTTCCCCACCTCTGTACTACTCTACACATCTGACCCACCACTCTACTACCCAGTACATCTGACCCACCACTGTGCCACCCTGCACATCTGACCCACCTCTGTACCCCCCTGCACATCTGCCTCACCTCTGTACCCCCCTGCACATCTGCCTCACCTCCATTCCCCCCTGCACATCTGCCCCACCACTGTAACCCCCTGTACATCTGCCCATGACTGTACCACCCTGCTCTTCTGTCCCACCACTGTAACCCCCTTGCTCATCTGTACCTCCCTGCACATCTGCTCCACCATCGTACCCCTGTGCTCTTCTCTGTAGTCTATTTAGGTTTTGTGCTGCCCTAGGCCTGACTTAAATCATGCACACCTTAATTTAAATATTACCCACCCCTTCCTGTCAAGGCCACACCCCTTGCTGTTTAAGACCCACCCTGAAATTTTTGAGTGGGGACACTGGTTCTGTGGGCCTGGGGGGGCAATGGATTCCCTTAATTTGCATAGATTTCCTCTCACTTCCTGATTGCCTATGGGGCAGGAAGTGAAAGGAAATCTCTGCAATGGGACAGGGATGGTAAAAAATAAACTGACAGGGGCTATAACCCTCCCGTATTCTATGCAGAATGAAAAGTGTTGCCTATAGTTCTACTTTAAGCACACATTTCTGAAAATTGTATGGAGAGGACTAAGAAGATATAACCATGCCAATGGTGCAGCAAAAAACATATAGCACAGTGAGGAAGGTTTATGGTCCAGGATGATAGGACAGTCAAAATTAAAAGTTGCGGAATGCCGGCCGCCACATACCGGAAGCAGTGCGGCCGCTTTATGGGGGCGCTAGACAAATTTGCCTCTCAGCCCAGTCCGCCCCATAAGACTGGCGCAACACTAACAGTGTAGCGCAAGCCGGCGGGGACTCTTTCCGTGCTGCCCCCCTGCAAAGTGCTGCCCTAGGCCTGAAATGTTGGCCTAGGCCAGGATACAGCGTTTGCTCTTCTGTCTTACCGTTGAACCATCTTCTTATCTGCTCATCTGCCCCACCGCTGTAACCCCCTTTCTCATCTGCTCCACCACTGTAACCCTCTGTATATCTGCCCCACCACTGTAACCCTCTGTACATCTGCCCCACCACTGTAACCCTCTGTACATCTGCCCCACCACTGTAACCCTCTGTACATCTGCCCCACCACTGTAACCCTCTGTACATCTGCCCCACCACTGTAACCCTCTGTACATCTGCCCCACCACTGTAACCCTCTGTACATCTGCCCCACCACTGTAACCCTCTGTACATCTGCCCCACCACTGTAACCCTCTGTACATCTGCCCCACCACTGTAACCCCCTGTACATCTGCCCCACCACTGTAACCCCCTGTACATCTGCCCCACCACTGTAACCCCCTGTACATCTGCCCCACTACTGTAACCCCCTGTACATCTGCCCCACCACTGTACTACCCTGCACATCTGCCTCACCTCTGTAGCCCCCTGCACATCTGCCCCACCACTAACTCCCTACACATCTGCCCCACCACTGTACTACCCTGCACATCTGTACCCCCCTGTACTTCTGCCCCACCTCTGTACCCCCCTGCACATCTGCCCAACTTCTGTACCCCCCTGCACATCTGCCCAACTTCTGTACCCCCCTGTACATCTGCCCCACTTCTGTACCCCCCTGTACATCTGCCCCACCAATGTTCCCCCTTTCTCATCTGCCCCACCACTGTACCCCCCTGCACATCTGCTCCACCGCCGTATCCCCATGCTCTTCTGTCTTTCCGTTGAACCACCTTCTCATCTGTCCTAACACTGAACTTATCTGCTCATCTGCCCCACCATTGTACCTCCTGCACATATGTCCCACCTCTGTTCCCCCCTGCTCTTCTGCCCCACCACTGTAACCCCCTGCTCATGTGTTCCACCGATGTACCTCCTTTTTCCTCTACACCCCTCTGCACATCTGCCCCCCCACTGTACCCCCCCTGTACATCTGCCCCACCTCTGTACCCCCTGCTCTTCTGCCCAACCACAGTAACCCCCTGCTCATCTGTCCCACCAATGCACCTCTTTTCACATCTGCCCCACCACTGTACCCCCTGCTCTTCTGTCCCACCGCTGAACCCCCTTCTCATCTGGCCCACCACTGTACCTGCTGTGGTGCACATCTGCCCCACCACTGTAACCCCCTGCTCCTCTGCCCCACCGCTATAACCCCCTGCTCATCTGTCTCACCAATGTACCGCCTTTCTCCTCTGCCCCGCCACTGTACCTCCTGCACATCACTGTACCCCCTCCTGCACATCTGCCCCACCACTGTACCCCCTCCTGCACATCTGCCCCACCACTGTACCCCCTTGCTCTTCTGTCCCACAACTGTAACCCTGCTGCTCATCTGCCCCATCAATGTACCCCTTTTCTCATTTGCCCCACCACTGTACCTCCCTGCACATCTGCTCCACTGCCATATCCCCGTCCTCCTCTGTCACACATTTTGCTCCACCGATGCACCCTCTTCTCATTTATGATATGCATGATATTCAGAGTGGTAAAGGAAGCAGAGGTGAGACACATCTATCTGTCCTGTCACACTCATCCTGCTGATCCACCTCTCGCATCCAGCCCACATGCTTGTATGTGATGTCACATACAAGCATCTGAAATGGATGTGCAATGGTGAGCTCAGGTCAGCGGCATTTTCTGAAAGCAGTGGGCCTGTGTGCAGGATCATAAACTTGGCCCCTACAGCTGAGAAAAAGTGCTGCGCTCTGCGCCATAGGAAAAGTTGGGTGTGATTTTCATTGCGCTGAATACTGGCTGAGGCTTAAAGGTACACAGAGTGCCGGGGTTCAGTAATAAGTGATGCAAGGGTTCAGGAATAATTTCTACAAAGTTCCCAGAAGTTCAACAGTAATTCCACAAACTGTGACTTGATTGTGGTTTTCTCAATCACAGTGAAATCCCTTCATCTCTTCCTCATCACAAAAGCGGACGATCGCAGCTACAAAGTTAGACAACCAAACAATATTTCCCATCTTACAATGTGTGGGGGCACAGTGCCTCCCCCTCAGTGCAGGTGCTGCGTGGGGAGTTCTGAAATTGGAATGCATTAGAGTCTCTCTGACACTTCCCTGCGATGCTCTGCTGATGGGGAGGGAGTCTAGTGCCGGCGAAAGAGGCTTCGCGTACCTCTTGCAGCACCCGTACCGGAGGTTGCCTACCCCTGGTGTACTGTATACAGAGAAAGATGGTGTGGTATCCGTACTGATATCCTTTGCTGTGAATGTGAATTGATATTTTAAAATAAAAAACAACAAAACTAAATTGAAACGTTAAAGAGAAACTTTGTTGCATAAATATGTGCTGCCTGAAATATATCATATGTATCATACGGTAACGGTAGCTGTAAGCATCAGCCTTGTGGTCACTGAAACAACCAACTCCTAAAACTTCCCACCCCCACCCCCACAGCTGTGGATTCGGTACTCGTTCATCTAATAGATTCATCTAATTTGTGAGCAAAACACTGGCACCATACCTTTTTGAGGTAATTTGGGCTCACTTTCCTGAGACCTAGTGTCCACTGTCAATCATAAGGAAGGCGGACTTGATGGGGAACTAGTCTCTCAGCATCTGCATCAGGTTCCACCCACTGTCAGTGTTTAGCTTCTCCATATTGTTTCCTAGAATGCTGGTGATCTGTGTTCTAGCAACGAATGAAGATATGCAGCTGACAGTGTCCCAGCAACCACTGATGGCACACAAACATGCCCCACGTCCTGCTCTTTAATACTCAGTACACAGCTCTACTCTGAACACTCTGGTTTGTCTCTGTATGCCAACTTGGAATATTCTAAATACCTCCAGTATCCTTATCTATGAACTGTCCGTAATTCTTTTTGAAGTTGTAGCAGCCATAGTGACACATTGTGATGGTGGAGTAAATAAATACCTGAATCTGCATGTTTTGGAACTGTTACTGGAAATCAATACCACCAAAAAGGTGTCAGAAATGCCCCCTGAGTTTTTGTTTTAATCTTTCGGGATATTTGAGAATTAATTTCTTCACAGTGCAGGCAGCTAGATAGACTGCGGCAGGCTTGTTTTAAAGTGCTTCTTAACACTCTGGGCAATGGTACACTTTATATACATGGCTGGATTACATGAATTTCATGATAACTGCCTTGGGCCATCTTCCATCTTCCAAACTGACATACTGTAATCTTTAAAGAGGTAGTCAAAGGTTTTACTCCTGTGTAGCACACATCTTTAAGACTGTTCCATGTTTCCTTTCTCATGTAGTTTACTAGATTTATGCTATGCTCTTATATATTATCGCCTGCTGTTCATTTGCTTACTCACAGGGAGATGAATGAGCAAATGCACAAGCAGCCAAATGATGGCCTGAACTAATGTCACAGAATTCTTACATTCTTTCCACAGCCAGCCACAGGAAGAAACCTGGGAGAAAGTTCCATAGGTCAAATATTTCTCTATTGGTTAAGAAGGATATGTTCATAGGGTATGTTAAGTATGTTCAAAGGATATTACAAGTCCTTACGAGGCTGGATGCACTTTTCTATCAGATCTTTGAATTGTGTGGGAAAATCTCATGACCTACAACAGAGATACACTGGTTCCCATGTGTTTCATGAATACTACAGATGTTTAGTGTAAAAAAAAAATAAAAAAAAATGATATAATTATATATATATATATATATATATACTGTTCCATTTAGATCTGGTAAATGGGTTAAGATGTTTTAGGGGAAGAACTATGATAATCTGAAGGTGTTTGGTACTGTACATTTATTTAGTTTGCTGTGTTATAATAGGAAACTTTTGAAGTATTTTGTTATATTTTTTAAGTGTCAAATCTCGGACCAGAATCATATAGTCTTTATGTGCATCTTAATTTAAAGAGCACCGAGGGCGTGGCTTAGCAATGGGCAGGTTAAGACGTGCACTGGAGGAGCTCCTAACCTAACCCGACCTGTACCGGCCACCAGACAGCTTTTATCTCATGTGGGCACGGCATGAGCACCCTTAAACGTTACAGGACACGTTTGGCGACCCGTGGGACCCGACATCAGACCTCACAACCCGGAATCCAGCATTACTTTGGATGCAGACAGAGACTATCACCAGGCGCCATTGTAGCTGCACTGTGTGTGTCCCGCATCGAGTTGGACATTACCACGCCACAGATGAGCATCCCTGCATCCTCGCCAGATCCAGACCACCTTACAGAGGCCCTGGCTGCATTCCGACCAGACATAGCCAGCTCTTCACAAAGCCAGAGCTGCCTGGACGAGGACCTCTGCACCATGCTACAGACCCTCCCCATGAGGGCGGACATAGAGGCCCTGATCCTGCACATAGAGGAGGCTCACAGCAGGGACATTCAGGAGGTGAGATCGGAGCTACACACCATCACAAACCATGACCACCGGTGAGCCTTTGAGCTCCTCGCTGGAGACTCGGGTGCTGGCTGTAGAACGGGCACACGACACTCATTTAATGGAGACCCAGGAGATGCAGCTCCACCTGGAAGAAATGGAGGACCGCAGCCGCTGTAACAACCTGCGGCTGTGGGGACTCCCAGAAGCCACAGGCCCTGAAGATCTGGCGGAGACTGTTACAGCCATATTCCATAGGCTCATGGAGGACACAATCTACACTGGAAATAGACCGGGTGCATCGTACCCTAGACCCAAAATCTGTGGATCCCGCAAGACCCCGCGATGTATTGTGCCGCCTACACCGCTATGCACAAAAGGAGGTCATACTACGCAAAGCCTGGGGACATCGACTTTGATGGAGTGCACATCCAGATCCTCCCGGATCTATCCAGAGTCACACTACAGCGCCGCACACTACTAAAACCGGCCCTAGAAGTGGCGAGATAACCTGGCTGCACATACAGATGGGGATATCCTTTGGCGGTTATATTCAGCACTGATCAGGCTTCCTTTACACTGCGCACACCGGCAGACCTCCCGGCATTCTTCACCTTCTTGGGGGCAGAACCAGTCCAAGTGCCGAATTGGTTGCTAAAGATTACGAAACCGGCGGGCCGCTTGGGCCCGACTACGGGCAGATCCAACCAGCCTGCCCGCTCTCAGAGGTCTCGGGGGCGATCCTGCACCCCGTCCATCAACAGGTCACGTGAGTCATAGCTACACCCTTCGGACTCACCCCATGTTCTACATAGGTTGCCCGTATAACCTCCCCGCTGGCAAGCTCCACAAGTTGGATCCCTCCCCGGTGTTCATTACTCCCTGGTAGACATACCCACCAACAACATGACTGGGCAGAGGACAGGTGACTTTTGCTCCAAACTGGTCGGATCCGCCCTTGCCTCCCCCTTACTCTAATACACAAGACATCTAAGCTGCCCCCCGGCATGGGACGCTGCTAATCATGGCACCATCCAGGAGCTCTGGAAAATAGACCGGATCATGATGTTGTTGCCCTAGATTGTTTCTCATGGAGCACCACGGGAGGGGACAAAGCCGGGTCCCCCCCTCCCTTCGGAAAGGCATAGGCTGACGAAGACTGGAGGCCCCCCTCCCCAAACTATTGAATCTCTATTTGCCTACCCGGAGGATCGCTCAAAGCCTGTGACTGGAGCCGTGAGGGGGCTAAACTAGCAGGCACTCACGCTGGGATGTATCAGACCCTCCCGCCTGTAGCGAACTGAAATGATTGGGAAATGTCACTTCTTCCATTTCAGGTACACTCAATGCTATACCCGAACAGGCTTAATGGACACACTACCCCCGATACCATTGGGTGGCAAAGGACGCATAAGAGCTTCTATGAAGGACATGTGAGTCACTGTTATAGAGGGATAGGCCGTAAAACAGCAGGGGGGCAGGTCCTTCCAGGAGTGTATGTTGATGCTGGATTTTCATGGGGTTCTGTGCTGATGGGGCTGTGCTGTATCACGGAGGGCTAGGCAACAGGAAATCTGTACAGGCTTGTTAGCAAGAGACGCATAATGGGGCCGGCCTTGCTATTACGGGGGGAGATGGGAGGGAGGGGTAGCAGTTGGAGGTGGGTCGTGACCCCCCTCTTAGCCCTTATCCCTTGGGTCGCTCATTAACACCCGATTGAGGGAGATCCACAGAGGGTGCCGACCTTGAATTAGGAGGAAACCTGGGAGCAATAGCTTGAAGGGGGGAATATATTGTTTTATAGCCAACCTGTGCGTTTACCATGCATGTTATGTTGCACTTGTTTGTAGAGTATTAAATGTTGTAAAAGACCTTTTAGGTCCTATGTGTTCCTAATTTTACATAAGTATTAGCCTTGTAACAATAGACACCTACCAACTGCCCACATCCACACACTCAGAAAGGGTCGGGGAGGGCCCAGGAACCTCCCAAAGGCTCTTACTAAACACACTCCCACTTGGGCCAATGCTCACCGTCCAGGTCTACCAGGGGAGCGTAATAGCAACGTTTTGCTGACACTTTAGATTACCAGCCACGCTGGACAGTGTCTCTTGGGGGATCCTACTTTCAACAGACACCTCTCACCCCCCCCCCTGTGGGCCTGGTCACCTTCAGGGGGTTACTCTTTCGCCTTCTCTCTCTTCCTCTCACCCTCACATCTCTTACTGTCCCCCACCCCTCCTTCCCTCTCCCTCCCCCCCTCACCCACGATCATGGATGAGCTTAACGTTGTTACCCTAACCGCGAAGGGACTTAACGTCCCTGAAAAGAGACGGATGCTGCTGAATGACATGAAACGCATGAAAGCAGATATTGTCCTGTTACAAGAGACACACTTTCGGAAAAACTCTTTCCCTGTCCTAAAAAACAGATACTACCCGACGGTGTACCACTCCACCTATTCAGAAGCCAAATCTAGAGGGGTCTCCATCCAGATTTCGGCAAGAATCCCATGGTCCCTGATTGCTATGAAAACAGACCCGACGGGGAGATTTCTATTTCTGAAAGGCCTGATTGGTGACGCGAAGGTGACTATTGCCAACCTCTACGCTCCAAACAGTCAGCAAGACACCTTCATCAAAAGACACCTAGAACTGCTTCAGAACTTTTCAGAAAGACAGCTCATTATAGACCTCAATATCCCCCTGCTCTCTCGATGAGGCTGTCTTCAACCCCCAGAGGCACACATAAAGTAATCCACTCGGCTCTTCACGCTGCACAGCTGATAGATGCCTGGCGTCTTTTTCAACCCGGCGAACGGGATTACACATTTTACTCCCGCCCCCACAATACGTATTCATGTATAGATTACTTCTTAATACCACACAACCAACTCCAGGCAGTCAAAGACACTGCTATAGGATCCATCACCTGGTCAGATCATGCTCCGGTCACGCTATGATACGCCCTGACTGACTTCCACAGGGGACAAAGAAAGCCATGGAGGCTTAATGAGAGCCTCCTGCAGGATCCAGAGGTACTAGCAGACGTGATAAAAGAAATAACACACTATTTTCATATTAATGACTCCACTGACAGTGACATGGGCCTAGTGTGGGAGGCGCACAAGGCGGTGATCCGTGGCGTGCTTATAAAGCACGGAGTGAGAATCAAAAGACCAAGGACTGCACAACTAACCTCACTCCTTAGGACATTACAGACTCTCGAAGCTAAACACAAACAGACCCCGACCAGACCAATGGGAAATGAGCTTGACACAGTACGCATGCAGATCACTGATCTTCTCCACTTTAAAGCTAAGGCGGCACTCCAAATCTCCCGCAAAAAGGTATACGAATCGGGCAGTAAGTGTGGTAGATTGCTAGCACAATCCCTACTGGCGTCCTCCATACCATATATATACTCCCCAATGGGACAAAAAGCAGCCCTGCCCCAACAAATCACCCGAAAATGTAAATCTTACTATGAGGCTCTATATAATTTAACCACAACGCAAACCCCTCCAGAACGTATGGCAGACTACATAGCAACTTCCTTAATGCCCACATTACCAGCTGAAACACGTGACCTCCTAGACGATCCTATTATGTTACCAGAGCTACAGTTGGTGATAGGAAGCACCAAATCGGGGAAGGCCCCTGGACCTAATGGTCTCACAATTCAATATTATAAGACATCCTTAGGAAGTCGCCCAGTTAAGCTCCTTAACGACCTGAGTAAGGGGGGCACGCTACATGACACCACTCTACAGGCCCAAATATCTGTCATTCCCAAGGAGGGTAAAGACCCGACTCAATGCGGGAGCTACAAACCAATATCCCTACCTAACACCGATCTTAAATTGTTCATTAAAATAATAGCTTCCAGGCTCCAACTGCACCTACCCCACCTGATACATTTATGCCCCGTACACACGATCGGACATTGATCGGACATTCCGACAACAAAATCCATGAATTTTTTCCGACGGATGTTGGCTCAAACTTGTCTTGCATACACACGGTCACACAAAGTTGTCGGAAAATCCGATCATTCTAAACGCGGTGACGTAAAACACGTACGTCGGGGCTATAAGCGGGGCAGTAGCCAATAGCTTTTGTCTCTTAATTTATTCTGAGCATGCGTGGCACTTTGTGCGTCGGATTTGTGTACACATGATCGGAATTTCTGCCAACGGATTTTGTTGTCGGAAAATTTTATAGCCTGCTCTCAAACTTTGTGTGTCGGAAATTCCGATGGAAAATGTGTGATGGAGCCCACACACGGTCGGAATTTCCGACAACAAGGTCCTATCACACATTTTCCGTCGGAAAATCCGACCGTGTGTACGGGGCACTAGACTAAGTGGGCTTTGTGCCCACCAGGGAAGTGAGGGACAACACCACCAAGGTCCTGAACCTGCACTACTCTGCCACCCTTAAAAAAAACACCAAGTGTCTTTATAGGCACTGACGCTGAAAAAGTGTTTGACCGGGTAAACTGGGCTTTTATGTTTGCAACACTGCGGCAAGTGGGTCTAGGCAGCAATATGATGAGATGGATATCGGCAGCATACACAACACCGACAGCTAGGGTCAGGGCCAATGGAGTGACTTCAGACTCATTCCCAATTACTAACGGGATGCGTCAGGGGTGCCCACTCTCGTCCCTCCTCTTCGCACTACCCCTTAAGCCCTTTTTGTGCTACGTAAGACTAAACCCAAACATTTCGGGAGTAAAGATAAACCAAACCCAATATAAGGTGTCAGCCTATGCGGACAACCTGATGTTCTCAATCACGAATCCTACAGTATCCCTCCCAAATCTATTACGGGAATCTGCAACATACGGAGCTCTCTCTAATCTAAAAATCAATTTAACCAAGTCAGAAGCGATGGGTGTGGGGATATGCACCTCCAATCCAGCTTTAAATTTGAAATGGACAAACACAGCCTTGGAATATCTAGGCACGCACATCCCCCAAACATTCTCCAGAATTTAATAACTTAACTTCCCGCCCCTACTGAAAACAATTAAAACACTACTGAGCCAATGGCACACGGGCCTACATTTCTGGCTAGGCCGCTGCAATATCCTGAAAATGACCATCCTTCCGAAACTCCTCTACCTCATGCAAGCCTTACCTATACACATACCTGCAGCCTATTTTAAACGGGTGCAATCAGCATTTACAGAGTTCGTTTGGGCCAAAAAAAGACCCCAACTCACCAACAAATTACTTGTCCTCCCCAAACAATACGGTGGTCTAGCATTACCGGATACTCGCGCCTACCATCAGGCAGTACACCTGGGGAGGCTTATAGATTGGTGTTGCCACCAAGAGACCAGGCTATGGACCCAATTGGAGCAAACTCAAAGTATAGTCCCCCTTCGTAGAGCCCTATGGTGCTACTCGGCACTACTGGCGCAAATCAAACACCACCCGTTGATTGGAAACACAACACAAATCTGTGCCCGGCTCATTACTCAGACATCCCTCTCCTCTCAGAACTCTCCTCTCCATCCCATACCGGGGAACCCCCAGTTTACGCCATGTCCACATGATGCAGTCTTTCAGGGCCTAGGTGACGCGGGCCTACAATCACAGAACTCTGACTCCACAGGCCCGTTTCGCCTGGACTTCCTGAGATCACGTCAGTTAAGCCACTTCCTTCCTACAGCCCCCCACAGACAGTGACCAACCGCTCACTACATTGGAAGAACTCTGTGCTACCTCGGGAGTGCTACCACACACGCTCTCCCTGGCATAAAACCTCTTAAATATGCCCCCAGCAGATTTCCTGCTGCCTGGACTACTTAAGTGGGAAAAGGAGCTAGATTGCCGGTTCATCACCACCAAGAGGCAACACATCCTTAGATTCACACACAAATCCTCCATTTGTGCCAAAACTCAGGAGACCAATTACAAAATCCTATCAAGATGGTACAGAACCCCAGCACTACTACATAAGTTCTTCCCGACAGCGTCTGACCTTTGTTGGAGCTGCCGAGCAGACAAAGGGACCTTGTTAAACATTTTTTGATCATGCCCTAGACTAACACGCTTCTGGAGAGTAGTCCGGGAGACGGTGCAACAATTTACAGACCATACCATCATAGATGACCCAGCATTCCTTCTCCTACATGCGTCAAACATTCCCGAAAGAATATACAAGAAATCCGTGATCTGTCACCTGCTGGATGCAGCCAAAGCCTCCATTCTGCTCCACTGGAAATCCCCACTCCCACTAACCATTGATTTATGGCTCAAAAAAGTGGAGGAAATGAAAAAAATGGAAGACTTCATCCTTACAGCGCAGAATAGACAGGAGATGTTCTCCAATACCTGGCAGCTGTGGAACATATTCATATACTGAATAAATGAATGAATGATTGATTTATAAAGCGCTGCAAATGCGAACTGAATCGCCTCAAGGCGCTGGATGCATTCTCTGATGTCAGCTTCTCAGAAAAGGAAGGTCTTTAGTTTTTTTCTGAAGGCCTGGTGGTTTTCTTCCATGCGGATGTTGGTAGGAAGAGCGTTCCATAGTTGAGGTCCTTGGACTGCGAATCTTCGTTCTCCCTTTGCTTTGTAGCGGTATTTGGGAATGGTAAGGAGGTTTTGGTTAGCTGATCGAAGACTGCGATTCGGTGTGTAGTGTTTTATTTTCTCGCGGAGATATGGTGGGGCGTTTCCTTGTACGCATTTGTGGGTGATGCAGAGGGTCTTGAATGTGATCCGTTTCTTCACGGTTAGCCAGTGTAGGCTCTTTAGGGAGGGGGAGATGGATTCCCAGGGTTTTTTTTCCTGTTAACAGTCTTGCCGCCGTGTTTTGGATGAGTTGTAAGCGCGCAAGCTGATATTGGGGTAGTCCTACGTAGAGCGAATTTGCGTAGTCGAGTCGGGAATTGATGATTGTTCCCACAACTGCCGCTTTGTCCTCTTCTGGGATGAAGGGGATTAGTCTGCGTAGTTGGCGGAGGAGATGGTGGGATCCGCTCACCACTGATCCTATTTGTGCATCCATTGTCATTCCTGAGTCAAAAATGACTCCAAGACTTTTGACTTTGGTGCTTGGGGAGATGGTCTGTCCAAGGATGGTGGGAGGTGTCCATGTAGTCTTTATTTTGGAATTTTTGTTAGCTTGTAGGAGAAGTAGTTCTGTTTTTGATCCGTTGAGTTTGAGGGAGCTAGTGGTCATCCAGTCGTCTATTAAGGAGAGGCATTTCTGTAATTGCTGATGAAGGTCTTTTTGTCCGTTGATACGAAGGTAGAGTTGGGTGTCGTCAGCGTATGAATGGAAACAAAGATCGGTTTTCCTGATGATATTGAAAAGTGGGCGGATGTATATGTTGAATAGTACTGGTGACAAGGGTGATCCTTGAGGGACTCCGCAGGAGACTGCCCGGGTTTCCGAGGTGAATGTACCTAGTTTCACTGTCTGGGAGCGATTCTCTAGGAAGGATGTAAACCATTTTAGAGCAGAACCTGTAGCTCCTACTACTTCAGCGAGGCGGACGAGTAAAGTATTGTGGTCTACTGTATCGAATGCTGCGCTGAGGTCTAACAGTACCAGGAGACTCTGTTCTCCGTCGTCTGCTGCTTCAAGGGCGTCATCCCATATCTTCAGAAGTGCTGTTTCTGTGCCATGGCCTGGGCGGAAGCCTGATTGCAGAGGGTCCAGGAGTTGGTGTGTGTCCAGGTGGCGTTGTAGCTGTTGTACTACTGCTTTCTCCATAATCTTGGAGATGGTGTTGAGGCTTGTTATTGGTCTGCGGCTGTTAGGGTCCTTAGGGTCGAGATTTGGTTTCTTTAGGAGAGGTTTGATGATGCCTTGCTTGAGGGAGGTTGGCACAGTCCCTTCTTTGAATGATTGATTTATGAGCTGTGTTAGGATAGGAGCCAAGATGTCGGAACATTCTTTAAGCAGTTTAGTGGGGATGATGTCGTTCGCTGATGTGCTGTCTCGAAGGCTTCTGATGATGTTTTTGGTTGTGTCTATGGTGATTGGAGACAAAACTCAGCTGAGGGCCAGGCTCTACGAGAGCCCACAGCCGCTGTATGAACACATATAACACAGCGCACTACCCCCAATCTCTGAATGCAGTGACGTAGAGCTTTATAGATATACTCCAGACCAGAATCCCCGTCACTCCATGCTCGTTGGAAATTACCCCCCCCCCACCTCCTAACCACCTTCTCCCAACTTCTCTACCTTCTCTTATACTATTCTCTTTATTTCTAGGCTACACCTACCCTATTTATAACCCCCATATAGGGGAGACACACAGAAAAAGGAAAAGAAGGGACTGAGCCCATGGGACAGCAACATCTCGCCTCACCACACCTTTAGCACACACATGATTTCCCCTGAGGTAGAGAACTTTCTGACAATTCCAAACACACCGCGCAGATGTAATCCCCGAGCCGCCACGGGATGAGCGGGAGACAATGTTTGCATTCAATACACCAATTGTGCCTATCATGATGTAAGCTGATATCAGCAAAACTGTTAATTATGACATGACATTGTATCACAAGTTCTGTTTATGTGATGGTATTCTGTCTTATGTATTGCTCTGTAACATGGCGGTCCATGTTAAATACAACAAATGGTTGCTTTCGTTTTTTTCTCTGAAACCTACATTTTAAGTACAGTTGACTAACTTCACTTTTTTATTTCTTGCAGTTTGATCTTTAGTAGGTTTTATGCACTTTAGTATGGGCAAGTTAAAAGCTAGATGTCTATGGACACACACGTTAAACCCCTTTTGACATTCATCTTGCATGCCTTTTATTGTTCATTGACTGTGTGACAGCCCGTGGAACGATTGTAAAGAAAAGTCAATCATGGGCTTCCAAATAGCGAAAAGAGCAATAATACTATAGATGCATTAGCAGGGTTTTTCATTGTACTTTTTAAATGGGTTTGTAATTTACAAGCTAAACTCCATTGTGTATGTATCAGATACAAACTGCTATAATGGTGTCGACATAAGGATGAAGACAGAAGGGTGAAGAAATTATAAATGCCCTAGGTGAACATTTTTAGCATAACCAATTTCTGTAAGACTTTGAAAAGCGTCTCCATCAATTGAAGTGAGTCATTTGAAAGGATGGTTGACAGGGTACTCTGGCATCATTTATAAATTAAAGGGGAAGTTCTACTCTTCCTCCTCCCTTACATTTGACGCAATTTTTTTTTGAGGGGGAGCAGGCACCTGGTTTTCACAGGTACCCGCTTTTTCCGATTGGATCGCTGCGGCGATTCAAGTGGGAGTTTGGCTCCCCTCCTTCCCCCGCAGCCTTTTGGGACACGTCACAGGTCCCAGAAAGCTGCGGGGCAGCCGCCCTCTGTTAATATGCTGGCACCGTTGACCAAAGATCAGTGAAAAAAACTGCCAGGTGAGGACAGTTCTGGATCCTGGGACAAGTGAGTGTCTATTAATTGAAAGTCAGCAGCTACAGTTTTTGTATTGTATTTATATGTATAATTGTATAAATCTTCTGCCTCCTTTGTATACTTTATTTTACAACAGGCAGGTGTTTTTTTTGTTTTTTTTTGCTAACGTGTTTTAGATTCATTTTTTTATCCCTGTTTCTCAGTTGTCAGAAGCAAGCCAGAAGAAAAAGAGCCTAGAGGAAAGTGTGGAAAAAGCAAAAGTTGGCCGAGAGGATACAGTAAGTAAAACATGTTTCTGTTTTAATCCATGAGAGGGAGTTGGAAATACAACTACAGACAAAAAATTGAAGAACTAGCTTGTATCTCACACGCCCCCCCCCCCCCCTCCCAGACACTGTAGCCCACAGTGGGAGGGTTTCAGCAACAGAGGCGGTACTGATAATCTAGAAAGTAGTGGACAGGCCTAGGTGTGTCCAGGTGTTGATTGACGAGCTCCAGGCTTGTCAATCAACAGTGACAATACCGATAGCCATGCCACTTTTTTTTCATCCTCCTGTAGTACAAGCAGGCAGACTACGTACATGAGAGTGTCAACTCTGCTCTGAATTTAGGAGCAATGTAACATTGTTGCCACACCATTACAGGAAGTTTGTATTAGGTGGACTTCACTGACAGGATCAACAGGTATTTGTGTGAATTTGAAGGGGGACTAAGAGAAAACTATAAGTGCAGATGCATTTATAATTGGGTGCTGCAGCACTAAACCATAGTTCAACTTTAATATTAACTAGATGATCAAATATTTAGATGTACCTTTTTATGTATTTATTCTTATAAAATGGTTCAGCGCAATACAATTTGATGTAGTAACTAATAGTAATTGCTCAGTTTCATCTGGATAAATGAGAATCTTCACAAACAAATATTTATAAACTGTAATATCTTCTACTGTAGAAGGAAAGATCAGAGCTGTCAGAGGAACTGGCACTGTTGAGACAGCAGCGGGACCAGCAAAAAGCAGAACTAGAGCAATACAAAGAATGTGATCCGGATGTTATAGAAGAGATACGTAAGTGTTTTTTTTTTTTCTCTAACGTCTTAAAGCAGAACTCAATGCTTACCTTCAGCCCTGCACAGTTGTACAGACTGGTTTCACTGCCCACTGTGAGCTTCTCACAGTGTGCAATAGAAGCTGCAGCAAGTCAGAAAGTCTGCCTCGTTTTCTGGCTGGAGGAGACCTAGCATTATCGCACCCTGTCCTCAAGGCCTTACTGTCCCTAACCCACCCATTTAATTAACTGGAATTCATTTCTTTCAATCGTGGGGGCTCATCATCACATATTGGTCTTAACCCGGGACAGTCCAACTGCAAATGCAGTCTGCCCAGGAATGCAAACTCCTTCAGACAGGCGTTTTGATATTTTCATTACTTTTCCCAAGAGGCAACCTATTGCCTACATTAGTGTTGAATGGTGATAGGGGTACTGAGACAGGGTGCGGTGATATTTTTCAGAAGCTATGTACAACACCCCGCTATCTACTCTGATCTGCCTGCATTGCATAAGAAGCACAGAGATACAGTGTGATGATATAATCGTGTCTAATGTAATGTGTAATTAAAATAAAAATTTCATATGCATATTACTGATGGGGCAAAATATAAGCAGATAAAGCGGCAGCTTTAAGTAAAGGAATTGCCTTGTTTGTTCATATCAGCACAAGGAACTTGGCAAATTCATGTAGTTTATAACATTTTGTTATCTGTGACAGAACAGTTCATCAGTGTAATTATCTTTATTATTCTTGCACTCAGAAAGTATTGTTCCTAAGCAGAGGTTTAGGGACTCACCAATATTTTGTCAAATGTTAAAGCAGCCTGAACAGACCAGCTATGCTTTGCTAGCACTTCATTCCCATTAATTGGGCCTGTTGTGCTATGCAGTTTATCAGATAGAGCTTAGCAAATATTCCACCTTCTTTAGGAGATATTTACAACATTATTTTGGTAGCCACTACCTGAGTTCTCCAGTTTGAGTTTCTGAACTGGTAAGGATTCTGGTGGTTAGTTGACATTAATCACTGCATTATGTAAGGTTAAAGTTGTTCGGAGAACTATAAAGTGCTGTAACTCATACCAAAGATTTAACTGATGTTAAATGTCTTCATCCCATTTTGGTTTGACCATTTGGAAGATCATAACAAAGCCTTTTTTACACACAGTACATAAGGTTGCCTCTGTAATTTTGTTGATAATTCTTTCATATCCACCCTTGCTGAAGGCCAGTGTGTACTGTGCACTTTCCCTACTGTTAATCCTGGCAATAGCTTGCATTTATGATGATCTTTTTTTTTTTTCCAGAAGAGTATGGAATGTAATGGTTTATATTTCTATGAATGCAAACCCATATGTGAATAATAGTATTGTTGAGGAATTAAATATGTATTTTTCTTGCCAGCACTTATAGAACCCTAAATAGAAGTTAGTTAGTTAGTGTTAATTACAGCGTTGGTGTAATATTTTGGACCATTTACAGGAACTGCTTGTATGTAGAGGTGTATGCGTATGTAGGTGACCAGTAGTCTGTAAATGACAATTTCTATCATTCTTTTTTGCAGATAGCATAGTAAACCTATTTCAGTATTATATATTGTTTTGCATTCAATTATTGCTATTAAGTTCTGTGGTGCTTTACACTAAACATATATGGTAAACAACACAAGAGGAAAGCAAAATGTATAAGGGTCCTGCCCACTAAGGAACAGAAAATAATATGATTGGCAATTAACATCCTAAAGAGGGATTTGAGGGATGTAGGATTTCACTAGCTGCATATAATGCAGAAAACTAGTACAGGTTTATCCTTTGCTCATGGTAGCTGAACGTGGACCTACTAGGCAGCTGGTATACAGTATATAAGTAAGAGTTAACTTGTTTAAAGTAAACATGTAGCAAACCTTAGCTATTTAGCCTGAGCATACCTCGAAAGATGCTTAAAACCCAGTGTTATCCAAAAATATAAATAAATAATAGGAAATGCACAGCTGGCACTTACTGACCATTTTTTAATTGGTGAACAGTTCTGGACAGGGCAGGACTTAGGGTGGTGGGGGCACCTGGGCTTGAGTCACTTTCGGGCCCTACCTTCTATACATTACCGTGTTTATCGGCGTATAACACGCACCCCAAGTTTAGGAGGGAATTTTAAGGAAAAACACTTTTAGGAGGGAAGTTTAAGGAAAAAACTTACATTTAAATGCCCATTAATGCAACCTTATCAGTGTTCATCTGCAGCCTTGTCCAGTGTCATTGCAGCCTTGTCAGTGTAGCCTTGTCATTTGCAGCCTTGCCCCAGTGTCATTTGCAGCCTTGTCATTTGCAGCCTTGTCATTGCAGTCTTGAATTTTAAAAATGGCGCCGCCGAGATACAGAGTCCTCTGTATCTCGGCAGCTTTCGGGTCCTCTCGCAGTCCCGAGCGGAGCTGAGAGTAGCCGAGTGTTTGGGTACAGCATCACACAACTGCGCAATTGTCAGTTAAATCGACACAGTGTCGTATCTCAAAACAAATGATTGAAGTGCAATATTTCTATTATTACATTGTTATATAAAATAAAATAGTTCAACTCACCATAAGCAGAATCAGTGGGATCCTGAGCGTGTCACTTGCCAACGTCACCTGCCTTCAGATGCGGATTGTCACTTGCAACACATTGCGGATTGTCACTTGCAACACATTGCGGATTGTCACTTGTCAGCGGATGCAGGGTGTCACTTGTCAGCGGATGCAGGGTGTCACTTGTCAGCGGATGCAGGGTGTCACTTGTCAGCGGATGCAGGGTGTCACTTGTCAGCTGATGCAGGATGTTACTTGCCACTGGGTTGAAAGGGGCCCCTTCAGGTAGGATGTACTGGGGCCCCATGATTTCTAACATTCAGGGGCACATTCAGGGGGGCGGCAAACTCTCCCCGCTAGCAAGCCGTTTCGCCGGCACCGCTGCTTATTTCATGGGGACCGATCGGGCTTGTGTACTCCCACTTACTGGTAGCGGTGGAACGCACCATAGGGCGGATGTGATGTAATCAGCCGCAAATGATGCAAGACATGGGAGGCAACGCGGCCATCATTTCTGGCTGATGATATCACGTCTGCCCTATGGTGCGTTCCACCGCTATCAGGAAGAGGGAGGAAGTAAACACAAGCCTGATCGATCGCCGTGAAATAAGCAGCAGTAAAGACGAAACGGGCTGGCTAGCGGGCAGGTGTTTGCCGTGGATCCGGCCCTGCCCGTGGGGCCCCCTATTGGACGGCCCTGGTTCTGGAGGGTGAGTGGTGTGTTTCCATTATCTGAAGGTCATCATTTTGTTGTGTGGTGCCTGCTAGATTATTTACACTATATACTTACCTACCTGTCAGAGGGCTGAGGGAATTGAGATATCGTATATATTGATTGATAAAGGGCTCCAAACTAAACATTTCCTTGATCTGCAAATCCAGACGTTACCAGTTAGCTTGGCCCAGTCGTTTCTCGCCTTCCTAGCCTGCCTATTGTTCAAAGGATCCACCTGTCACATTATAAAACTAATAGAGACATTAAAGCGGAATGTCAGTCTGTCTTAGTTGGCCCTTGGGTTCTGGCAGAGCCGATTGGCGCATGTGCAAAGACAGGGAAGGTTTGGGACTTCCTTGATAGCCTTCTTTGCACATGCACGAGCACTGATCGGGAGCCGGTCAGCTGGTGCTTTTCCAGCATGCTTGTCCAACAGAAGTCAGCAAGAACAGGCGGCCTCTGTCAAACTGGTTGACATACACACGGGCTGGTTTTTATTGAACCGGACTATGTCTCCTGACATTCGGCCCATATGTACTTGGCATAAGAGAGGGAGAGTGGTGTAGGAGGCAGGGCAGTATGAAATGACCTTTAGGGTGAAGGTCCACTTTAAGAAAGCAGGAATAGGTGATGCTAAAGTAAACTTTTACAGGAATATTTAAAGTTATACCTTGTATATACCTTTATCCGTCTGTATTAACCTGTATATACTTGGGCAGGACAGTGGCTAAGTAGTTAACACTTCTACCTAGCAGCACTGGGGTCGTCGGTTTGAATCCCAACCACAGCACTACCTACCTGGAGTTTGCATGTTCACCCTGTGCCTGCGTGTGTTTCCTCCGGGTACTCAGATTTTCCTCCCACACACCAAAGCAGGGCTGCTGTTAGAAATCACGGGGCCCCATACAGCCTACCTGACAGGGCCCCCTGGCCAAAAGGGACTGAGGAAATAGATTTATCATTCCCTTTCTCTGCAACCTTAGATGCACAGATAAATGAATTGAAAGCGCTCAGAGGCTTCCTGCTCATTCACAAACTGAAGCATAGTAAATATAGTTTACTATGCTTCGGTGATGAATGGACACGAGTGATTGGTACTGACATTTTTACCGGCCTCTTCTCCTGCTCTCCATCCTGAAACATCTAAGTGCCTGCAGCAGCTTCCCGGTAGGAGAGGAGAAAAGGGAAGCTAGGAGCACTGCAGGGGAAAGGGGCACATGGGGGCTCGGACAGCAGTTAGAAGCAGTGCATGTGCTAGAACCAAGCCCCTTGCAGTGCAGCCAGAGGGAGAAAGGAGGAGAAGCTGGCATTGCTGCAGGGAGAGTTATAAGAGGATCTGTGTCTGCAATAGGACAGTACAGCCAGCCCTCCTGCTCAGCAGGGGTCCGGGCCCCCCTTTTGAACTGATGGGGCCTGGGCCCAGTACAGAAGGGCTGGCTATACTGTCTTATTAGTAGCCCTGCTCCAAAGACATGTTGGAAGGTTAATTGGATCCTGTCTAAATTGGCCCTAGTATGTGTATGCATGAATGTGAGATGGGGATTAGATTGTAAGCTCCTTGAGGGCAGGGACTGATGTGAATGTATAATACATATGTAAAGCGCTGCATACATTGATGGCACTATGTAAGTACCTGTAATATATATATATATAAATTTGCCAATAGTTTTGATGTGGCATTTACTGAAGTTAACATATGCTAGTTTCATATGCTTTGTTTGAGGTTTGTGACAGATTTCCTTTAATACAAATGTCATTAGTGATTAAATTCCTAAAAAAAAATAGTCAAGTTCCTCCACCCCAAACTTGCTCATCCATGTTTTTATGGACCTTGCTTTGTGCACTGGTCCAAATCATTTGGTGGGAAGCGATTATGGTGTGGGGCTGTTTATCAGGGGTTGGGCTTGGCCCCTTAGTTCCAGTGAAGGGAACTCTTAATGTGTCAGTATACCAAGACAATTTGGACAATTTCATGCTCCCGACTTTGTGAGAACAGTTTGGGTATGGCCCCTTCTTGTTCCAACATGACTGCGTACCAGTGCACAAAGCAAGGTCAATAAAGACATGGATGAGCGAGCCTGGGGTGTAGGAACTTGACTGGCCTGAACAGAGTCCTGACCTCAACCGATAGAACACCTTGGGATGAATTAGAGCGGAGACTGTGAGCCAGGCCTTCTTGTCCATATCAATGCCTGACCTCACAAATGTACTTCTGGAAGAATGGTCAAACATTCCCGTAGACACACTCGTAAACCTTTGTGGACAGCCTTTCGAGGAGAATTGAAGCTGTTATAGCTCCAAAGGGTGGGCCAACTCAATATTGAACCCTACAGATTAAGACTGAGATGCCATTAAAATTCATGTGCATGTAAAGGCAGGTTCCCCAATACTTTTGACAATATAGTGTAAGAATGTGAAGGGACTAAAGCTGGTTAAACACTAGTAGAATTTCATTTGAAATATTTTGTTTCAGAAAAGCTTGTTTGATTTATCATACATTAGTGGAGTCAAATCTGCATTCCTTTTTCAAACGCAGTGACAAGAAAATTCAAAGGAGCAGCAAATGTGTTTCTTGAACGAATGAACTTCTAACAGTTCAATGTTTGTATGAAAATCTACTAGTGCAGGGATATGCAATTAGCAGACCTTCAACTGTTGCAGAACTACAAGTCCCATGAGGCATAGCAAGACTCTGACAGCCACAAGCATGACACCCATAAACAGGAACTGATTCTGGACAGCCGCAATCTTGAAAAATAGCCTTATTTATTGGGAAAATTCACATCTAAATCAAAGATGAAAATCACAGCAGACAAAAGAGCTGACGTTTCGCACTAACATTAGTGTTTATTCATGCTATGAATGTTAGTGCGAAACGTCAGCTCTTTTGTCTGCTGTGATTTTCATCTTTGATTTAGATGTGAATTTTCCCAATAAATAAGGCTATTTTTCAAGACTGCGGCTGTCCAGAATCAGTTCCTGTTTATTGCTACTAGCAATTGCCAGCACCTACGACTTCCGAACCGAGAGAGAGGTTTACTTTCTGTCTGTCCTCCTGGAGTGGTGATATCTTTTCCACATTCAATTTCTGGACTAAGCATGAAACCCAGAGGCAGAGGCATGATGGGACTTGTAGTTCTGCAAAAGCTTGATGTCCGCTAATTGCATATCCCTGTACTAGTGTATGGTCAGCTTTAGGCAACAGATGACAAGGGGATCTGATAGGATTGTCTAAAGCTTTTTATTTTCTTTCCCAAGGAGCATTTAATAATTTTTATACTGAAATACAGTTGGGCAGGGTGAGGGGACAGTGAATAAAGGCATGGCACAGGATTTGAGAATTGTTCCCCAATCTAGCTAAAACATGCAGCTGTTCTACCATATATATGGGCTGTTTTGGAATAAAGTTGATATGTTTTGACTGACTAGCTGGATAACAGGGATTTCCTGGTAAACTTCCCCTTTTTATTAAACAATACAAAAGGTTCTGTGTTTCTATATCGTCCATGTCTACTTTGGATATAAAGATGCACCTATCGTGGATTGTTATTTCTTCCGTCTGTGATCAGAATATAAAATGAGTCCTAAATCTCTTAGAGTGGAACCCCCTCATAATCTGGGTAGGTGTACAAAAATTATACAATTGCAGTCTGAGACATGTAAGAAATAGTGGGATAGTGTCTAATTTCAGTATCTACCAAAAAATGGAATATCCCTCTTGGGCAGCCCACAAAATAAAAAACGTACATTTGCACATATGTCTTAGCGAGTGAAAACGCAAATTCTTAAAGCGGAGTTCCACCTGAAAATGTTAAGTACTGGGGAACCCCTGACATGCCACAGTTGGCATGTCATTTTTTTAGGGAGGGGGAAAGAGAGCAGGTACCCAGTTTTGACAGGCACCCAGCTCCCGCTTCCTCCCCTGGCGCCAGAAGGAAGTTTACCTCTCCCCCCTTCCTCCCTGCAATCTTCTGGGACATGTCACAGGTCCCAGAAGATTGCCCGCTCATTTACAACGTGCAGCGCGGCTCGCACATGCGCAGTGCACACCCAGCTGTGAAGCCACAGCCGGGTGCCCACAGTTACAATCCCGGCGCCTCCTAGAGGAGGGGGGAGGAGCGAGGCTTCATGCGCCTGCATTGCTGGACCATGTGACAGGTAAGTGTGTTATTAAAAGTCAGCAGCTACACTTTTTGTAGCTGCTGACTTTTAAATGGGTGGAATTCCGCTTTAATGAAGTTGCCAAAATGTTTACACCTTTCTTTTAATCATTAGACACATTTTACATGGTAGTGAAAAATAATATATAGTCCTAAGACCTTTTTATAGTTTTTTTTCAAAGCTCATTGCTTATAAAATTATAATTACACAGGGAAAAAAAGTGATATAACTGAACTGCACAGAGTGATAATCCCATAATCTAGTGATTATCTCATCATGGGAGGGACTGAAAGAGAATACCATTCCCATCTTAATGCTGGCATATAATTGAGAAAACAAGCCTCTGCTCCAAGGCCAAATGTCATCATATGTTTTCACGGTTGATTTATGGTGTGCCCACACTGACTCTGAGCAGATTAGAAAAGTGCTTTTGTTTCTATACATTAAGCTTGTATTAGCTGTCACCTCTTATAACTCACGTTTTGCATTTTTTTTACTTTAGTATGACATTAGCTATTGCTGTCTGGCTTTTGTAAATATGCAGAATTTTTTGTTGTCACAATTTCATGCATTGTAGGTCACAAACATAGATGTACTTTTTGCACTTAAAGTGATTATAAAGTAAAAAGGTTTTTTTATCCTAATACATTCTATGCATTAAGATAAAAAGTCTTCTGTGTGCAGCAGCCCCCTAATACTTACCTGAGCCCCCCTCTCTATCCAGCAATGCCCACAAGTGCCTCGGCCGTCCGGGACTCTCCCTCCTGATTGGCTGAGACACAGCAGCAGCGCCATTAGCTCCCACTGCTGTCAATCAGCATCAGTTAGCCAATCAGGAGAGATAAGGGGTGAGGCCAAACCGCAGCTCCGTATCTGAACGGACACAGGAAGCTGTGGCTCGGCAATGGTGTCCCCATAGCAAGCTGCTTGCTGTGGGGGCACTCAACACAAGGGAGGGGCCAGGGGAGCTGAATAAGGACCTGAGAAGAGGAGGATCAGGCTGCTCTGTGCAAAGCCACTGCAGAGATCAGGTAAGTATGACATGTTTATTTTTATAGAAAAAAATTAATGAGACTTTACAATCACTTTAAAAGTTAAGTTCACCTTTAAAGAAACATAAATGCAAGCCGTCAGATGTAGTGATTGATGGTAATTTTAGTTCATTGACAGAACTCTTTGAATGAATGGCACGGCCATGTACAGTTGGGACAGCCGGTGCGATAAGAAGGTCCCCCGCTCTCTGTCATGGGGGAGTGGATCGGGGGGGGGGGGGTGATGTGATGGATACACCCTAAGCATGAGTGTAACATATTGAGAAAGACAAACTTGTCCTTTTACAGCTTCCCGTCCACGCCCTAGTAAAATGACGGTCGGACGGGAACCCTGATGTTATGGGAGGACGTCATATGACCTCCTCCCGAGAACGCTTTGGCACAATCTGTCATCCACTGTGTCCACCGGATGCAGTGGTTGACTGATCAGTGTACCGGCCCGCCGCCAATACCATTTGACCGATGTGACCAATCACAGCAGATCACATGACAGTTGTAAACAATGAATGGCTTCCTTTCATGGCATTTATTGTATATAATTGTGTTGGTAGCTCTGATTCGTTAATGATCACATGTTACAGACAGGGCTATTCACAGCCTATTTGTACAATGAGATTAACTGTGGCCAATCACAGCTTATCACAACAATACACAGTGTTTACACACTCATTCAGTAAAAACATTTGCTTATAGCAGTGGTACAGTGTTACTATGGTAACACTGTATTGCTCTGGTCACAGTATGTAAAGAAAAAGAAATAATATTTAAAAAAAAAATTTTTTTAATTATTACATTTTTTCTAATTACGTATTGTCACCAGTCGGTTTCCCTGGTCACCCCCACACCAGTTATACGATGATGCTACATACTGCTGGTGACCGTATGTAAAAAAAATTGATAAACAAAAAGGTTTTTCTTAATTTTCCAAAAGAATTACAACTTTAAAAAATGTGCCATGCTCCTTACTAAATACCTCTAGACACTCTATTTTCCAAAAAAGTCTTATGGGGGGGTATTTGTACTGTCCAGGCGTTTTCAGGTCTCAAGAAATGAGAAAGTACATCAGGATTGATCGATTTTCAGATATGCTGTATAGACCATAATTTGTGGGCTCCAAAACTTTTTTACAGACTAAATACTATACACTGATTTGTATTATTTTCACCAAAGAAATGTAGCAGTTTAATGTTTCCCATTTTTCGTTTATTTAGCAAAGAATAAAAAAAAGCCAGTGGTGATTAAATACCACCACAAGAAAGCTCTATTTGCATGAAAAAAATTATAAAAATTTCATATGGGTACAGTAATGCATGACCGCGCAACTGTCATTCAAATTGCGACAGCGCTGCCTGAATGCTGAAAATTGTCCAGGGCAGGAAGGGGGTAAAAGTGCCCCATATTGAAGTGGATAATAATCTCCAGAAAAAACATATTTGTCTAGTTTTGGATAGAGTATAAAAGGGTTGGAACTATTTGTGCTGCTGATCATTGCTTTGGGAAAGAAAGTAAAGGAGGTTCCAAAATGTTATCATTGCAACCAGAAGAGAATTAATAACTGTCAAATGTGGGATTGTGATTGCTTTTTAGAGAAGACTGTCTTCTTCCTGTTGTATCGCTGGGGACAGGAAGTGCAGGTAAATCTCACATATGGGGAAATAGAATGATAAATATAATGGACTAAGGGAGGTTTATAACCTCCATTTAAATAAAAAACAAAAAGCAAACAAAAAAAACAAACTTTTGGCTGGATTTGCACTTCCATTAGTGACATTAACAGAAGTCTATGTGGCTTGCAATTTAGAACTTTCAGATTGTCAATAGTTGTTCATATCTGTGTGCTACTTCAAGATGCCCTATCTGTTTATTCAAAAATGTTGCATGCCCCCTGGTTTGTGGCCACAGAACTGTAGTAAACTGTGTTTTTTATCTTTTTAAATGTAAAGTTGTGAACTAGCCCTCCTAGGTTTAATCAGTTATCTGCTACATTTGTTTATTGTTTTTCTTGTTTTCTATACTTTGTATTATATATCTTACTTTATAGTGCCGTGAGAGATGATCATCCTGTATAAGTAATATACCATGTATTTCTGAGTGATATCCACTGCACTCTATACTATCCTTGAGGTTTTGCACATCAACGGCTGCCCTTAGCCTCCCTCCAGCCCTCACTGTACACTTAAAGTGGTTGTAACCCTACAAAAAATAAAGAGCGCTCCTGTTCCCTAATATCAGATTAAACAGCACAGTGCTTGTGCTGTCTAATCTGCCCCTTTTTGAGCTGTAAAAATCTTGATTGATCCTGCCGATTCCTGCTTCCCCCTCTGTGTGCTGACCATGGTAATCATGGCTGTTGATCCCTGATTACTGTGGTCATTTTGCCTGCCTCCGTCATCCCGCTGCACTCCTCTCTCCCTCCCTGCCTGTCAGCTCCTGTGTGTATCTCTCCCCCTCTCAGCCCGATCCTCCTGCCGTTATTAGTAGCTGGCAGTAAAAGTAAAGAACAATTACAGCCAGCTCCTCTGCCATAGTAATCTCTCCTACACTGTGCAAAGCCTGCAATTACCTTATCTTTGATCTCTGTTGGGTGGTCACAGCAGTCATGTGACCTTCCCGCCATCTGGAGGGGGAACTCAGCCCCTCCCTCTGTAACCTGTAGATCAGAATAGAATCGGAATAGAGGAGCTGGAGGTCACGTGACCGGCCATAAAAGAGCAAAGATAAGGTATTTACAAGCATTGTTTTAAAAAAGCAATTACACAGTGTAGGAGAGATTAAAAGAACAGAGGAGCTTGCTTTAACGTGTTCTTTACCCTTGTAACCACTTTAAAGTAAAAAAAAAAAAAAAAAGCTAAAGAAGTAATGACTTTACTATAAGTTAACTTTTTCTTTTGAGGAAGAACAAGTCCTGAGATCATGCACATTGGTAGTGTTCCCCCTGTGACTAAACATTGTGGGGTCTGTTAGGGAAGAGAAACTTGATAGAACCACAGCTTTAAAAACCTACTTTACCTAGTGAATCAGTGCATGAGCATGCACACTGCATCACCCAGACATGCCTCTTTATTTGATGCTAATCTCTCATTAGCCCCGTGTCACAATTGTCTATCTGTACAGGTTTCTCCCTTGCTGGGTGGATACGTGAGGTGCTGCTTTGTTGCTGGAAGAGCAGATTTTCCAACAGCAAGGTAATACTACTCCCCTCATCAACACAGTGACCTGTGGAAAAGGGGATGGATTTCTCTGCACATGATTGCCAGTGTCACATGGGCCATATACTATAATATTTGACACTCAATAACTAACTTAAAGTGATATTAAAGGCTTTTTTTTTCTTGCTTTTTTTTATAACAAACATGTCATACTTTCCTGCTCTGTACAGTGGTTTGCACAAAGCAGCCCCAATCCTCCTCTTCTTGGGTCCCTCGCCGGTGCTCTTGGCCCCTCCCTCCTGCAGAGTGCCATGAGAGCAAGCAGCTTGCAATGGGGGCACACAAGCAGGCTTGTTCCCAAGCTTTGGCTCTGCCTGTCCATTCACGCACAGAGCCGTCCATTGGCCCTGCTCCCTCTTTCTCCTCATTGGCTCACTAGCTGCGATTGACAGCAGCAGGAGCCATTGGCTTAGCCAAAGAGGAGAGAGAGTCCCCGCAGAGCCGAGGCTCTCGTGCACAGAGAAGGGTTTTTGCCTTGATGCATAGAATGCATGAAGATGAAAACACCTTGAGTCTTTCGAACCACTTTAAAGTGTATATATCTACTAGGGGTGTGCATCTTCACTGGTCTTATGATTCGATGCGATTACGATTATCCTGTCCATGATTCAATTCGATTAGATTCTCCGATGCATCATGATTACAGTACCCAAGTGCCCAGGGTTTTCAACTTTTCATCAAAAAATGTATTCAAGCAGTCAGAAATTGAAGAAATATATTTATTTTCTTCTGCTGGTTAAAGAAAATAACAGTTCCCTGCAGTGCATATAGTAAAGTCTCAACATGAACAGTGCAGCAGACAACAGTATTTATTTAAAACAGTACTGTGACATCAAACTGTTGTATAGTGCTGGTGCAGTAGTTTACTTCTTCATAAAAGATAATATTAAAATGTAAAATATAACTTGTAAACAAGACCTACATCTAGTCCTCTACAAAACAGAGCACTTCCAGTTCCTAACTGGCAAACATCACAGTGAACCTGTAACACACACTGTGTTGCAGAACTTCCAGGTTCACTGTGATGATTGATTGTTTGCCACTACCATCATCAGCGCCAGTCAACACAGATGGACAGCTAGATCGGCGTTATAAGCTCTTGAAGTTTTCACCCAGTCACTTTACAGAAAACGTTACCTGCACTCTACCACGATACACCTATAACTGAAGCCAAGCCAAGCCACCATTAGAGGAAGGAAAATCATTGACAGAAGAAATCGGCAACTGAATCTGAAAACCTTGGGCAAATCTTTATGGTATCACAAATATACACACACCACAATACCGAAAAAACACACGTCACTGAATCATAATCATGATAAAGGGCAGGCCACAGGTCAGGCGGGCAATGGCACAGCCACAGTCATACATGTGGTCAGGTAGGTGTGTTGTTTTTTTTTTTTTGTGTGTGTGTATTTGTGATCCAAAAAATATTTACTCCAAGTTTTAAGATTCAATGTATTCTTTCAAGGATTTTCCTTCCTCTGGTGGCTTGGCGGGCGTCAGTTGTCTGGAATTAAATACAGAATTTATTTGGTTGAAGGTTAAACCCCTAGAGACAGACAGACACAGTCATAGACATGACAGACACAATAGTGTAAAAATTCTAAATGGATACACAATAGAATTAGAAACCATTCTCCATCTCTTTTCCAGTGCTAGAAAAGCTAAACAAATATAATATCATATGTTCCGGGTTCACTGTGATGATTGTTTGCAATTTCCAGTGCCCCTGCCACGCCCACTCGGCCAGCTGCCACTGTCAGTCAACATCAACACAGTGTGTGACTGTGTTGAGTTGATTGATGCTAGAGTGACATAACTGGCGTTATAAAGTTATATAAGCTCTTGTTGACAATGACATAGGGAGGGAGAGGGAAAAAAAGAAAGAGGGATGTAGAGATTAGAAAGGGGAATAGTGGGGAGAGAGGGGGATGGTTGGAGAAGGGGGGTGGATGGCATTGGCAACGGAGAGGAGGGGAGGGAAAGGGGAGAAGGGGAGGGAAAGAGACAGAAGGGGGAGAGAGAGAGGGAAGGGGAGAGGTAAAAAGAAGGGGAAAGAGAGAGAGAAAAAAAAGGGGGAGAGAAAGAAGGGGAGAGAGAAAGAGAGAGAAGGAAAGAAGGGGGCGAGAGAGAAGGAAAGAAGGGGGGGAGAGAGAGAAGGAAAGAAGGGGGGGTTAGAGAGAGAGAAGGAAAGATGGGGGGAGAGAGAAAGGAAAGATGGGAGAGAGAGAAAGAAGGAAGAGAGAGAGAAGGAAATAAGGGGGAAGAGAGAGAGAAGGAAAGAAGGGGGGGGAGAGAGAAGGAAAGAAGGGGGAAGAGAGAGAGAAGGAAAGAAGGGGGGGAGAGAGAGAAGGAAAGAAGGGGGGGGAGAGAGAGAGAAGGAAAGGAGAGAGAGTTCTCTCTCTTTTCCTTCTCTCTCTCCTCCTCGAGTAGAGAGGGAGAAGGAAGGAAAAAGGTAGACTGGGAGGGGAGAGAGGGATGAGGCTTGGCATCAGTTGTTTGGAACTTTTAGTATTTGACTGAGGGTTAAAGTAACCCCTAGACACTTTTTTTGAAACTGAATATTATGGACAATCTTTAAAAACAAAATCTCAGCGACAGTGCTATAAACAAAATATATATCACTGGTGTGGCATACTGGCACTGGGCAGTGCCAGTGGCACTGGCAGACACTCAGACACGACAGACAGTACACTTTCTGGATGTGCCAAAAATCATAACAAAAAAAAAACAAAATGGGAAAAAAAACATGGATTACTGCATAACTTCAAGGCAGCAATGCGTAGGGAATGTGTAGATTTTTCTGTAAGAACACTAGTTGATCCACATGCTCTGGTTTGAGGGTGCTTCTTTTTGCCATTACCACATCTCCTGCAGTGGAGAAAACCCGCTCTGCAGACACGCTTGTGCCAGGGATACACAAGTATTGCTTCGACAGCTGAGAAAGGAGGGGAAATATGACCTCATGCTCACGCCACCAGTTCAAGGGGTCCTAAGTGATAGAGGTGGGGCTTTACAATATTTTTCTATTTCCTCTTCAGCCTTGGCATAGGGAGCCTTGGGTTCTATTGTACCTCCTTCAGTGTCAGTGAAAGACTGTCCCAGCAAAGTCATGAGCAGCGATCTGGCCTTTCTTTTGGGAGGAGATGGAGAATGATTGTCCTCGATGGGTGAACTTTCTTCTTCCAGAGTTCCTTTTCTTCTAGGCACTGGATCCTCATGATCATGTGTCCTCTTATTAGATGTAATCTGTTTTTGAACAAAAGAATAGAAAAAAATGCCAACATTAAGAAAACACATTGTCAATTGTCTATGATTCTGATGGGGTGAGGAAAAAGCACAGGAATTAGACTGTGCAGTTCCCGCACCGCATCAGATTTAGAAGCGTGGCTTACACAATGTAGCTAGCTAGCTAGCATCTAACCAGCTAGATGGCTATTAGCTACTGTAGTTTCAAGAAACATGATGAAATTCAAATTAATTTAATTACCTCCAAGGATGCAGCCTCCTCGGTCACTCCTTTTGTATATTTCCAATCTCTCCTCCTCTGTGAGAATAAAAGGCAGTCCCTTAAAGCGAGGATCCAGTGCAGAGGCTGTATGAAGGATCTTCTTCTCTGCCTCACTGCTGTACCTCTTCTGGAGATCTGTTCTGATGGCATTCTTGATCTCATGGATCATGGGTGTGTCTGCCATGGTGTCTGTCATGCTCTGGAGGAGTTGTGCATTTAGAGTGGCAATGAGAGAAACGTTTGGATTGTGCTCTTCTTACATCAGCATGGTTGCATCCTTCATTGGCTTTTATGCACTCACAGCATCCTCTGCATTTGACACATCTGTATTGAACACAGATGGTGTTCAATCAATCCATACACTGTATCTCAAGGTCTCCACCCATGTCCTCCATTAAGTACCTGTGTCGGCAGAAGCAGGCGCGCTTGTAGCTTGGGTCAAGGAAGGCATCAAAGCTGCACCGCTCCTGCCGCACTTCATGCAGCAGTGCAAGCTCCCTGTTCTCAGTCGCAGAAACGAACTCGCCCACCCTCTGCCGCTGGTTATGCCCAGGACCACTGACACCTCCACTACCATGCATCTCCCCGTGTTGGCTGATGCTGGATTCCTGCAAAACAAAAAATATATAAATTGGCAGGCATGTAGGTAGATAGGCAGACATAAGCTGAAATAACGAATGGACAGTTACCTCGTGTTGTCTCCTCAGCGAGGCTTTTAACACTGCTGTCACGGGGAGATGTGTGGGCTGAGCTGTCCGTGGCACTGGGTCTGTCCACTGCCCGAACTTCCCCTGCCTCCTCTTTTCTCTCGCCAATATTGGATATTGTCCTACAAAGAATAGAATTAAATAGTTAGTTGACATTATACGTAGAAAATGCATATTGCCTGCAAAGAAATGCACAGGGTTAATTATATAAAAAAAACACAATAACTTACTCTCTGGTGCTGTTGATCATCGATTGCCTTACGAAGGCCAGGTTCTGATGGTACACGTGCGGCTTCCTTTTGGGTGCTGGCGCTCTGGATCGGGCTGACTTTTCCTCTTCCGCGAGGTCCCTCCTCGCGCGCTCACGGAGGGATTTCCACCGCCGCTGAAGGACTTTGCCTAAGAATAGTGGACAAGAATAGAAAAGTGGAGAGGAATCGGTTAATTATGCATTCTATATTTATTACATTACAGAACAAACAGATCATGCATTCCATTAACATTGTTTTTGGGTACCATGTGACATATCTTCCCACTCCAGGGTGATCGATGCGCTTATCTCCATCCACAATTGATTTTTTAAAATGTGGTCTCCATGCTGTGGGTGCGGTGCCAAGGTCCCACAGCTCGGGATGGGCCTCCACAGCTGTAATGAGAGCTGGCTGTGACACAGAGCTGGGCAAGCCTTGTTCCTCATCCTTCTATTTACCACAATCCCCCAGGTGTGCAAGGGACTTTTGGGTAATTACAGAGAGGAATTTCCTGTTTTTCCTTACATACAGTGACCAATCACATAATAAACATTTTTACAGCTTAAAAACGCTGACGCTAAAAAACGTCGGTATAGCGCTAATGCGCATTTTTGCCCTTTTTTTTGGCATCGGCGTCAAAACAGCTCTAGCCCTGGAGCCTCAGAACGCGCTGGTCCTTGTTGTTTTTTTTTGGAGCTTAAAAACAACCATGCCTGTTACTATTGAATAACATGGAGTGGTGTTCTTAAGCAGCAAAAAAAGCCGCTGTTAAAACGTCTGTGTGTATGAGGCCTTAGTGATCACATGACCTCTGTTCTCAGCTGCATAAGAGGCTTAGGTGGGGTGGGTTGGAGACTGCAGGGGGGGCACCAGCAGCGGGAGGCAAAGAAGGAGCAATACACGGATACCTCCAACGAACAGCTTGCTGGGGGGCATGTCAGCAAAAGTCTTAGCCTTGGGAGGACTGGCAGAAAACTGACCACTGCTGGAAAGGATGTGCTTCTATGCCTAGCATGGTCAGTTTGAAATAGGAAAGCAGAGGGACTGGCCAGATATTTCACACAAAGGAAGAAATACAAACAGAACAGGATACTTTTAAACACAAATTCATGGTACAATATGTACATATCAGGAATATGAAATAAAAAAAAGGAATATGAAATGTTGGGGTAACAAACACTTTAAAGACTGGTTCCGTAAAACTGGTATACATCGAACACCTTTAAAACTACACCAATATAACAGAGGTTTTATTGCAAACATTGTTGGAAACAACAAAGGAAAATGTGCCTCATCTAGGACGTTTGCGGCATGGACTGTTCAGGCCATTCAACAGGCTTACAGAGCCAGGGGCTTGGCTCCTCCAGAGGCCGTGACAGCGCATTCGACCAGGAGTATATCTACGTCTTGGGCAGCTTTGCGGCATATGGCTCACTATTGCGTAGTGCCTGCTTCTTTATCATCTGTTATTTTTTGACTGTTCAGTCTGTTAATGGTACCAGTTAAAGCTTTTTGTTCAGCATTTTCCCACCCATGGTCTGTATGGCTAAATATTTCCCATACATATACTGCCATGGAGTCTGTGAAATTCCCTTTTAAATGCTTACCGCTATTTACCTTTCCTGATGGACTCCAAGACAGCAGGAGTTCCCTCCCGGTGTCATGAGTAAGCTAGTTACAGATTGCGGCCTCTGGCTTTGAGACAAATTTTATGGAAGTAGGGTCCTCTAGGGGAGAAGAGAGGAGGCGGGGTAAACCCATAGGTATGCTGCCATGGAGTCCATTAGGAAAGGAAAATTATAGTAAGTATTTGAAAGGAAATTTTCCTTTATATCGTTGTCGGTTCTGATCCATGATTATAGTCTGATTCCGTGCATACCTGGGTGCTAAACCTTTTTTTTTTTCTTAATCTACAGGTAAAAGCAACATGGTGGCCAAAGATGCTGCTAACCGCTGGACTGGTAAGCATTTGTACCCTACCACTCAGGAAGACCCTATAGGTGGACACTCTAAACATAGATCAAATGTATTTATTTAGAGAGGATGTATTTCAAAATTATTACAAAGCATCAGGGTCATTTCTACCATAGTTTTTAGTTATGTGTGTGTAGTAGAATATCTGTGCTACCCCTAGAGATATATATATATATATAAATAAATATAACTCCATTAATATAAAGGGAAGAGTGATAACAGTACACTTCAAAACACAAAAAGTGTTCCAATAGTGAACGGTATTACAGGACACTGAAGAAATCACTTGCCGCTTACCAGATTCGATGGATCGCAAATTATAGGGATCAAACAAGCTCATCACAGGATCCCTCAGATCAGGGATATTCCTCCACAGGTTCATCCAATGCAGGGATCCTTGTAATACAGCAAACTCTCCAGCGGTATAGTTATAGTCTTATAGCTGCAACAATATCCTTATCCAGGAAATCTCCAGCAGTGGGGTAAATCATATAATAGAAGACAGAGGCTTCATGGTGCATTACTCCAGTTAAAAATGTATTGAAAAACTTAGGCACTGACATCCAAAAAAGAAGGTGAACAGTACATTCAAACAGCCGCGGCTCAAGCCAGCCATCTGGTACGTTGTGACATCAAGAACAAGTGCTCCAACCAACGCGTTTCCCCATACAAGGCATTGACTGGGAGTGTTCCATGAAAGCCGTTCTTTTCTATCATATGATTTACCCAACTGCTGGAGATTGCCTGGATAGGGATATTGTTGCAGCTACAGGACAGCTATACTGCTGGAGAGTTCCCTGTATTACAAGGATCCCTGCATTGGATGAACCTGTGGAGGAATATCGCTGATCTGAGTGATCCTGTGATGAGCTTGTTTGAGCTATATAATTAGAGATCCATCGAATCTGGTAAGCGGCGTTGTTTATTTTACTGTAAGAATAGAAGCATCAAGTGATTTCTTCTGTGTCCTGCAATACCGCTCACTATTGGAGCACTTTGTTTTGGACTTTTTGTGTTTTGAAGTGTACTGTTATCACATATCATTATCACCTTTCCCCTTTTATATTAAGGGAGTTATATATATTGTTTGGTTGCGCACTTTTTCTTTTTATACACAAAGTTTTTAGTTACACTTGGTATGTTTTAAATGAGGCAGTGGTTTAGAGAAAGTTTGACGGTGGAAAGGTGAAAATATTTTTTTTTGTATCATTTGGAGATCTAGATGAAAGAGTGATTAGGGTGTTTGGGCAATATAAAGTGCATTATTTAATAGATTTTTATGTGGAGAAATCTTGGGTCAAATACGTCAATGTTTCTTAGCTTAGCTAACCTTTGCAAATCGATATAAAACCACATCCTGTATTGCAGAAAATAACTGATCTTGCATACTGGTATGTCACAGTGTAATATCTATTCTGTGAAAGAGGCTTTGAGATTTGCCCACCATTAAAGCAGAACTTCAGATTTTCAAAAAATCCCCCATTAGTACACCCCCCAGACAAAACACTAAACAGTTATTACATTTGCGAAATTCCTTACCATCGAAGAGAAAAGTCTAATTGAATTTTCAGGAAGTCGGTTTTCTAATTAAAAAAATGCACCCTGTATTCTGCCAGGTAGGAACTGTTAGAACAGTGATTACATCATATCCTCTTCTCTCTCTCTAAACCATAATTGAACTACATTTCCCATAAATATTGGGGATTGGAGTGAATGTTGGGGTACACTAGGCCTGTACATGTAAATGTGAACTCGCCCACTTCAACATAAATCACACCCCTCATTCTCCAGCCAGCCATGCTACTCAGTAACACACAGTAGGATAGATAGGTTACAGCCTTATAAATGCAAAGCATGACTGTTCTCTCCCCTCCGGCCACAACAGGAGATAAACATATTGCCCTTACTTGCTTTATGTAATCATTACTGAACTGTAGACACACCCCATAATGATATATTATACACATTGTACTCTGCTGTAATTCAGTATTCGAAATATTCCTCCTCCTGTTGCAGCTTTGATATCTTTCTAACAGCAATCAGTGACCACCAGTGCGGTCTCGTCAGTGACCACCAGTGCGGTCTCGTCAGTGACCACCAGTGCAGCTCGTCAGTGACCACCAGTGCAGAATGCCAGGCATTATAGTGACCACCAGTGCAACATGTCAGTGACCACCAGTGCAACATATCAGGCATTATAGTGACCACCAGTGCAGCTCGTCTGTGACCACCAGTGCGGCTTGCCCACGGGTATTGGAACAGTGCGCTGTCAATTAAAATGCTGGTCAGCGGGACGTTACGGCGATCGGTATTTCACATACAATACCTGTCACAGCCTGAGATCCCTGCTGTGTCATCCGAATGAGTTTTGATAACGATCCCACTCTGCACAGAGATGGCGGGTGGGTGGTGGCGGGGGGGTACTGGGTGGAGTGGGAGCGGTGACTGGCAGGGAGCAGAGGAGAGAGGAGAAGGACACCTTCTCCATGGGTGGCACAGACCAGGGGTTATGAGACCCCTCCGCCCACTACATTTCTATTTCCTCCCTGCTCGCTGTACAGAACTACTGGTGGGAAGTGCCAAGTCCGCTGGCTGAGGATACAGGAGGAATAGCAGCCAGCGGTCATAAAAACAGGAAACCACAGGGCAAAAACGTTTTTTCAGCAAGATCAGCAGGCTACTACAGAGGAACTACAGAGCTCAGAAGAACATGGAAAAGCATAGTTGGTGAAGGTAGGAGATCAACAATAAGGACATGGAAAAAAGTTTTTTCCCGGAGTTCTGCCTTAAGCGCCTTCATTGATGGTCAAAAATACGGTACCTAAAAATTTCCAGAGGTGAATCTTTGAAAGCCTTTACAGGTTACCAGTTTATAGTTACACAGGAGTTCTGGTGATAGAACTGTCTCTCTGACTTTTTCAGTGATTTGAATAAATCATGTGGTTTTAGCATACTACTCTATAGTCCTTTGTTCTTTCTCCTATCCATTATTACTTTGAGGTGCTGGCTTTGGATAACTAGTGAAGGACCGTAGAGGGGGGAAGTATCCTGAGTGGTGGCCCCCAATTGGATGATTTCTGCACTGTTGATCTCTTCTCATTTGGAGATCATTACTGTTTCACAAGGGACACCTGTCTGTGAGGTGGTTTGGGATTTTTACACATGGACTTTCATAATTTTCAAGATTTCACATTTGGACTTTTATATATTTCTCTTTAAAGTTCACTTCTTTATTATGCATAAGTCAAATATATGTTATTTCACCATTTGTGATGCTCATTGTTCATTATAGTTTAATATGCGTTAACTTTATTTCTTACATACATATTTTGTATTGGTCTCTACAAAGATATTAGTTTTGCACAACTTTTAGATTAATTAAAAGTGATCCAGTGGCAGTGTAAGCCGTTCGGATCACCTTTTACCTAAAAGAAAATCACTGGCTGAAAAGCACAATACTAGGATCATGACTGTAACTGCAGTCTTGATCCTGTTATAACCACTTCAACCCAGGTCCATTTATAAACAGCTCAAGGGACAGGAAGTGGTTAAGGGCCCAGCCGAAAAGTGGTTGAGATACCTTTGCAGAGCTCTATTCTCACTAGCGAGTCCTGCTGCACACTCAATTCTGGCTGTAATTTGACTTTTTTAAAACCCTTAAAAATAATCGAGCCACTGCTGCAGTTGATTCCTTGCTTATTGAATGCGTGGAACAGATGGCTGTAACATTAAATTATAGCTGTGATGGTTTGCTGGAAGCCTTTAATCTCATCTCTCGCATATGCCTCAAGGGTTTTACTCAAACCTGTTCACTGTTCCCTTGCTGAAAGGGGGTGTTAACCCCATCTTAGATCTCAAAGCTCTGAATGCTTATATTGAAGTCCAAAATTCCTGAAAGGATGAGTCAGGAAATTTTTTCTGACTTTTAGAAGATTCTCATGATGGACGTCAGACTGTTGGGCTGGGGCAAAATCCTTCACAGCTTTCTTGGATTAATATCGTCTCCCAGTAAACACCTCGGAGCTTCAGGCGATCCAACTATCCCTTCAGTGTTGTGCCACCCTGTTTTAAGAATCATCTGACCCTGATTCAGTTGGGCAAATCCATGGCAATGGCTTACGTCAACCATCGGGGAGGAACTAAGTCTTACTGAAGAAAGAGAAGGTAGAGCAGATCCTGTCACATTGCAGAGTTGTCAACCCCATACTTTCCAGGCAAAGGCAACTTGAAGGCAGATTTCCTCAGCTGCCAGTGGCCGAACTTGGGAGCTTGGTATTCCAGGACCTATGTCATAGGTGAGGGATGTCGTATGCGGTCTTCCTAGATTACCAGTTCAAGGTAAAGCTAGACAGGTTGGGATCTAGGTCCCTTGGCAGAAGTGGTGGATGAATGCAGTGGCTTGGTGGGGTCAGTACACTCTGATCTTTGTATTTCCTCCTCTGAAACATCTTTCTCAGAAGCTCTGCAGAATCAACATAAGAGAGGGCACTCTGGTTATCTTTATTGCTCTGCACTGGTCCAGGTGAATGTGGGATACCAACCTGGTAAACGTTCTGGCAGAAGCTCAAGTTCTAAGAGACAGGGGCTTTACACTTGAAGCTTGAAAGTCTACTTCCTGCAAGGTCTGTCATCAGACGTGAAAGACATCCTGTAGTTCACTTGATGTAAGTCTTCAGGCTGCACATCAGTAGCTTTTCTGTGGGACAAATTTTCTTCCTGCAACTGGGTTTGGACCAGTATTTGGCTTTAAACACAATCAAGGACCAGGTGTCTGATCTTTTCATTCTATTTCATAAACATTTAGCTCTTCACTCTTTGATTAAGGCCTTTGTATGGGGGGTCTCCCATGTAACAACCCCCGGTCTTTCCCCAGGGACTCTGAGATCTGACTCTGGTTCACTCTTTCCTTCTGAAACAGTTTGAACTCATTAAATACATTTCTCTATCTACTATCACACATAAAGTGGTTTTCCTTCTAGCTATCATTCCTGTGAAGTGAGTTTATGAACTGTGGCAGCTTTATCTGGCAAATAACCCTATTTTGGTCTTGCATAGGGACAGGGTGGTGTTGGGACCCAGGACTTCTTGCTTAAGAGTTTCTTTTTTACCTCAATCAGGACATTGTTCTCTTGTGCCTCTATTCGGCTGCTGTTCATGAAAGGAAAATGTACCTCTGTTGTCTAGTCTAGATGCGAATTGGGCTCCATGAATACATCCCTCGGCCACAGCTTCTTTAAGAAAGACGGATTCCCTTTTTTGTCATTCTGGGTGGACCCCAAAGGGATGCCTCAGTATCTTGCTCCATAATCTCTAGTTGGCTTAGATAGACCATCATTAAAGCTTATAGTTTCAAGGATTGGGTTCCACCCTTTACTATCGAGGTGCAGAGCCTCTTCTGATGGCAGCTTAAAGCGTAAAGTACTTCACATCGCAGCAGGCATTTTGCAGTTCTGTATTCTTTTTATTGGCCTGTTAAGCATCTTTTTTTTTGCTGTGTCCTCAGTAGAACTGCGCCTGGATGTTCCAAAGAGTAAAGACTTTCTGTGACCCTCAATAGATTAGAGAGCAAAAAAGATTTTGTGTTCACTGTAAAAATATTTTCTTGGAGTCCATTGAACACAGCTCTCACTTCTATGTTTATGATCATACTCTTTGTACTGCTTTGCTACAAACTGAGGTGTGTTTACAGTGACAGAGGTTATCATTGGCTGGCCTACGATCTTTTTATTTTTGCCAGTGTTCAAAGCAGAACATTTTTCTGCTTCGTACAGGTAGGTAGAAGTAATTCACAGTATACAGTGCCTACTGGCTGGGGTATAGTAATATGTATTGGCCATTTCTGTTCTATTAAGTCTAGTGATAAATAGCATGCACTCGGGGAGGGGGAGGGGGTCTATTGGAATATATTCCTCAATTTTAAATTTATAGTCAACACTGTCTGGCCATCTTACGCTTTTCTGTGCTGTGGGCCACGTTGACTAGTTGACACACTTGGCACATGAGGTGTACTATTGTATTATTGTAATATTATTGCTTTTTGTAATATTGGATTTGTATCAGGATATGAATGCTGCCTGCCATTACAACACAGTGCCCAAACACCAATCTCCACTCCACTGTACCATGAGTATACTGCATAGTACACCACTCAATTTAGTATCCTGAAATATTTTAAATCTCTTATCGTGATTTTGACACAATGCTCTTTGTTATTTGTTCGTCATTTACAGACAACATATTTGCTGTAAAATCCTGGGCCAAGAAAAAGTTTGGTTTCGAAGAAAGGAAGATTGATCAAACTTTTGGCATACCTGAAGAATTTGATTATATTGACTGAATTAATTCAGAATCATTCAGCTTATTGTATATCTGAAGTAGTATTATACCTGTAGTAAGTATGTCTAACTTCACTGATCTGCATTACATTGAAGTAAATCTGTGAAAAACCTGGGAAATTCAAACTAACCATATGAGAAAAAAATATATAAGCCCAAGTTACCTGCAGCAAAAAAAAGGCATGTCAAAACAATAAGTAGATCATATATGTAAGCAGCTAATGTTATATGGACTGTTCTGTAACAGTTGAGCTTGATGTCACCCCCTCTCTCCTCCCATGCCATGTCGTTCGCCAGTAAAGAATTCTGTTATTGAGGCAAAACCAGTAGGAGACTGGGGAGTCAGAGGCAAGGCCAAGTTTGACTTTTTGATGAAAAAAATTAGAGCTGCATAAAACTTTTGTTTGATATATCTGTGGATCTAACAATCATTTTGACATGCAGTTTTCACAAAAATAACCATTACCTATGCATGTTTTCATCATTTATGTATTTTATTTGCAAGGAGTTACTTTAGGTGTGTTTAAATATTTGCGTTTGTATATATAAAATAAGTTATTAAAATGCAAATTGTTTTTGAACTTGTAGCCATTGTGTAACACAAGACTAACAGCTTAAAATGTGTTCCTGTAGATATGATAAAAATACTTTTTTCCTGTTAATCCATGATTGTTTTATTGACAGAAGCTATGGCACATAATTCTTTGACAGAATTCTAGTGCAGATTGTTTTCTTAATTGCTTGTAAACTTGCTTGAAGCTGCTGTCATAGTACTTTACAATTGTTAGCTGATTTGTGTTCTTTATATATTAAATGCACAATCAAAAAGTAATTGGCTGATCTCAGAGTAACGTTTACTTGCAAGGAGGCTCAATTGGTTGTTTAAGGTAATAGTTTGGACGATTAATGTAAACTGGAGCACATGGATGAAACGGTTACCCTTAGCAACGAGATTCCTTATTACATGAAATCCACCTGATTAGTTTAATGGGCAACCCTTACGTTTTCGCCCTATAATCAGGCGCACAGTTCTTCAGTGAGATTTTTGAGCAGAAAATAATTAACCATACACAGGAAAAGGTCCTCCCCAATAATATTTTATTTTATCTTCAGTTTTGTATACTGGTTCTGTACTTAAAGTGAAATTAAAGAACTGCAAGCAGGCAGGCTCTTTATTGCAGAAGAGATGTGCAACGCCCACCCCTCCCCTCCTCTTGTCCAAACACATGGCTTTGTATTATGTGAAGCCATTCACAAAATACAAAGCCTTCTGTGAATGGACAGCTGAGGGGAGGGGCAGGCAAAGCAGCTATTTAACCACTTTAGCCCCGAACCATTATGCTGCCTTTTTCCAATTTGGAAAAAGCAAATAGCTTTTGGGTGTCTACTTTCCAAAATGGGGTCATTTGGGGGGGGGGGGTTTGTGCCACCTGGGCATTCCATGGCCTCCGAAACTGTGATAGGCAGTGAAGAGTGAAATCAAAAATTCACACCCTTAGAAAGCCTGAAGGCGGTGCTTGGTTTTCGGGGTCCCGTACGCAGCTAGGCTCCCAAAAAGTCTCACACATGTGGTATCCCCGTACTCAGGAGAAGCAGCAGAATGTATTTTGGGGTGTAATTTCACATATTCCCATGGCATGTTTTGAGCAATATATCATTTAGTGACAACTTTGTGCAAAAAAAAAAATTGTCTCTTTCCCGCAACTTGTGTCACAATATAAAATATTCCATGGACTCAACATGACTCTCAGCAAATAGCTTGGGGTGTCTACTTCCAAAATGGGGTCATTTGGGGGGGTTTTGAACTGTCCTGGCATTTTATGCACAACATTTAGAAGCTTATGTCACACATCACCCACTCTTCTAACCACTTGAAGACAAAGCCCTTTCTGACACTTTTTGTTTACATGGAAAAGTTATTTTTTTTTTTGCAAGAAAATTACTTTGAACCCCCAAACATTATATATTTTTTTAAAGCAAATGCCCTACAGATTAAAATGGCGGGTGTTTCTTTTTTTTTTTTCACACAGTATTTGCGCAGCGATTTTTCAAACGCATTTTTTGGGGAAAAAACACACTTTTTTAAATTTTAATGCACTAAAACACACTATATTGCCCAAATGTTTGATGAAATAAAAAAGATGATCTTAGGCCAAGTACATGGATACCAAACATGACATGCTTTACAATTGCGCACAAACGTGCAGTGGCAACAAAATAAATACATTTTTAAAAGCCTTTAAAAGCCTTTACAGGTTACCACTTTAGATTTACAGAGGAGGTCTACTGCAAAAATTACTGCCCTCGATCTGGCCTTCGCGGTGATACCTCACATGCATGGTGCAATTGCTGTTTACGTTTGACGACAGACCGCCGCTTGCGTTCGCCTTAGCGCGAGAGCAGGGGCGACAGGGGTGCTTTTTTTTTTCTTTTTTCTTTTTTTGCTTTTTTATCTTTTTTTTAAACTGTTCCTTTCATTTTTTTTTTTTTTTAATCATTTTTATTGTTATCTCGGGGAATGTAAATATCCCCTATGATAGCAATAGGTAGTGACAGGTACTCTATTTTTGAAAAAATTGGGGTCTATTAGACCCTAGATTTCTCCTCTGCCCTCAAAGCATCTGACCACACCAAGATCAGTGTGATAAAATGCTTTCCCAATTTCCCAATGGCGCTGTTTACATCCGGCGAAATCTAAATCATGAAATGCTCGTAGCTTCCAGTTTCTTAGGCCATAGAGATGTTTGGAGCCACTCTGGTCTCTGATCAGCTCTATGGTCAGCTGTCTGAATCACCGGCTGCATTCTCAGGTTCCCTGTTGAGACAGGAGAGCCAGAGAAAAACACGGAAGATGGTGGGGGGGGGGCATTTCCTCCCACTGCTTGTAAAAGCAGTCTAGAGGCTAATTAGCCGCTAGGATTGCTTTTACATGAAAGCCGACCGCTGGCTGAAAAGAATGATACCAAGATGATACCTAAACCTGCAGGCATCATTCTGGTATAACCACTCAAAGTCGTGAATGGCGTACCTGAAGACAAAAAAATGGTTAACAATAAAACACAGTAAACAGTAAAGTGTAAAAAATTGCATACCTGAAAAACAAACATGATAAAACATAATAACAATAAAACATTGCAGAATAGAATACAGTAAAAAAGAGCAGAACAATAGAGAGAGAGAATAGAGAAAGAGAGAACAATAAAACGACAACTATTTTTTTTTATTTTATATATTTTTTTTTTTTTTACACTTTTTTTGTAACTAACTTTTATAACTGCAACCGGTTCCAGGTTCGGGTCTCTCAAAATGCGATGGCATCTTGGGAGACCCTGTGAAAGTGTGCCTAGTCTGTGCAGTGCTGTACCCTACGCTAATACTCAACTAGTGAATGGTAGCGTTCAAAACATTCACCAATGCAAAGACCAGGATTGTCAGGACAGGAGGGACAATAATAGCGGGTGTCACGCCTATATCCGCGCTTGCTGCAGACACGACATCTTTTTTGGGGCGTTCGTTGGGTAGGGGTACTCGGGAGGACATAAAGAAAATGCCTCTCATGCAGCTGACTGCATTTGGTTGGGGATGTGAATGGGGGAAGTACGGGCGCTGCAGAAGCGGTGGGTTCCCAATTAGGATTGGCGAATGCAGCAGGAAGGGCATTATGGGCACGACGGGCCTGTGTTTGTCTTCTTGGTGGGAGCGGGACACTACTTGTGCTTGCCACCTCACCAGCTTGAACTGCACTTATGGGACTCGCCACGTCACCAAGTGTTACTGCAGTGCTGGTTTGACTGCGACCGGGGTGTACTAGGCCGCTGGCGCTTGCCAGTTCACCAAAACGCTACCAAAAAACTGTTAGCGATCGCAGGGATCAGGCCTGACTCTGCAAACGCTGCAGTTATGTGTTTAGTGTTTTGTAAGTGTCAGTGATCGATCGATACTGCACTTGGGTGGGCTGGGCCGGGCGGAGGGGCAAAACGCAGGTGCTAGCAGGTATCTGGGCTGATCCCGCTAACACTGCGTTTTTGGGAACCCCAAACTGCTGGGGACGCTAGTATAGATCTGATCGGATCAGATAATGATGCGTTCAGATACTATACCACTAAGGGAGGCGTATGCTGCGCGCGTGGGTGTTAGCGGTACTGGCGCTAATCTGACGCTGCCTGGGGCGACGCATATCACCGCCGGGCGATCAGGGGGCTAAACCCTTATTCGGTAATAAACGGCGGGTGCCCTGACACTATAAAAAATAAACGAACTAACCAGCGTCACCCGTAACAGTTGTACGGTGATCAGTGGTGAAAGGGTTAACTAGGAGCAATCAAGGGGTTAAAACATTTATTAGGTAGTATATGGGGGTCCCTGTCGCCCCAAAATGCTGACGGCGAACCAAATATTTACGTCCCTAACTAGCGTCACCAGTGACACTAATACAGCGATCAGAAAAATGATCGCTTAGTGACACTGGTGACGGGGGTGATCCAGGGGTTAAAACTTTATTAGGGGGGGTTAGGGGGGTACCCTAGACCTAAAGGGGGCTAACCCTAACTGTCCTAACACAGTAACTGTCACAAACTGACACCATGCAGTAATCAGAAAAAAAAAAAAACTGCTTGGTGTCAGTTTGTGACAGGGGGGTGATCGGGGGGGCGATCGGGGGTGTTTTGTGTGCCTGGCATGTTCTACTGTGTGTGTAGTGTGTTTTCACTCACAGTGCAGTCTTCTCTCCTCGGCGCCTGAACGAAAAATACCGAGCCGAGGAGAGATGACATAATTTCCTTTGCTGCTGTTTAGCATACAGCAGCAAAGGAAGATTCTCTTTGGCCGGCGGCGATCGCGAGGGGGGGGGGGCCACGAACGGATGGTCTCCCCCTCACCTCCGATCGCCGGGGGACAAAAGAGGACCTCCTCGGGCACCGGGGGGGTCCGATCGGACCCCCCACCCGCGGGTGGCAGATCATGTAGATCTACGTGATTTTGCCTGCCCGTGCCGCCTTGCCGACGTATATCGGCGTGAGGCGGTCCTTAAGTGGTTAACAAAGCAAAATCACTCCTGTCAGAGTACCAGGAGTAACGCGATAACTGTACTGTTGGGGCTCAGCAAAACTGTTAATTGCAGATTAAAGAGATAAATCCACAAGGTGGCATGCACCTCATGATTGAACTCATAGTAATTCACCCTATTTTGGAAAGTGGCTGAATTCGTAAAGTTAACCTTTAACAATATAAAGCAATTCAGTGTCTTGAAAAAGTATTCATGCCCCTTTAAATTTTCCACATTTTGTCATGTTACAACCAAAAACGTAAATGTATTTTATTGATTTTATGTGATAGACCAACACAAAGTGGCTCATTATTATGAAGTGGAAGGAAGATGATAAATGGTTTTCAATTTTTTTTTTACAAATAAATATCTGAAAAGCTTTGGCTGTATGTTTAGGGTTGTTGTCCTGCTGGAAGGTGAACCTCCGCTCCAGTCTCAAGTCTTTTGTAGACTCTAACAGGTTTTCTTCTAAGATTGCCCTGTATTTGGCTCCATCCACCTTCCCATCAACTCTGGCCAGCTTCCCTGTTCTTACTGAGGAAAAGCATCCCCACAACATGATGCTGCCACCACTGTGTTTCACGGTGGGGATGGTGTGTTCAGGGTGATGTGCTGTGTTATTTTTCTGCCACATATAGCGTTTTGCTTTTAGGCCAAAAAGTTACATTTTGGTCTCATCTGTCCAGAGCACCTTCTTCCACGTTTGCTGTGTTCCCCACATGGCTTCTCACAAACTGCAAAAAGGGACTTCTTATAGCTTTCTTTCAACAATATTTTTCTTCTTCCCACTCTTGCAAAAAGGCCAGATTTGTGGAGTGCACGACTAATAGTTGTCCTGTGGACAGATTCTCCCACCTGAGCTGTGGATCTCTGCAGCTCCTCCAGAGTTACCCTGGGCCTCTTGGCTGCTTCTCTGATTAATGCTCTCCTTGCCTGGCCTGTCAATTTAGGTGGACAGCCATGTCTTGGTGGGTTTGCAGAACTTTATCCCTGACCTGTCTGGTGTGTTCCTTGGCCTTCGTGATGCTGTTTCTTCACTAAGGTTCTCTAACAAACTTCTGAAGGCTTCACAGAACAGCTGTATTTATACTGAGATTAAATTACACACAGGTGGACTCTATTTACTTATAAGGTGACTTTTGAAGGCAGTTGGTTCCACTAGGTTTTAGTTAGGGGTATCAGAGTAAAGGGGGCTGAATACAAGTGCACGCCACACTTTTCAGATATTTATTTGTAAAAAATGTTGAAAACCATTTATTGTTTTCCTCCCACTTCACAATTATGTGCCACTTTGTGTTGGTCTATCACATAAAATCCCAAATAAAATACATTTATGTTTTTGGTTGTAACATGACAAAATGTGGAACATTTCAAGGAGTATGAATACTTTTTCAAAGCACGGTAACTAAAATGAAGGTAACACATAGACATTAAATTCATTTTCAGAGATCTTTTGTAGATGAACATCAAAATCACATGTATTTCTTTAGACTAATATCCTAAGTCCTATACTACTATAGGTACTCAAAGCCATAAAATGGATTTTTTTAGCTACTTTATTATTTATTTTTTTCCTTTTACTGTGTTTTGGCAGAAGAAAAGGGTACTATGGAGTTTGATTGTAATTTTGTTATTGCTATAGTACACATCCTGCTAGCCCAACGGAGAGCTCTGCCAAGACATTTTGGAACTAAAGCTCCTAAGCTGGCCGTAGACTGATTAAAATGATCTCTGCTAAACTGACCAAATTTCAATCAGCTATCTCTGCTTGACAAAAGTTGATTGTTTGAAATGCTGGAAAACTTTTTTCAATCAACTTTTTCAATCTTTACCCTTTAGCCTGCTGGCTGAAAAAAAAACAACCCATCTATGGTCAGCTTTAGCCTGGTCCTAGTAAGGGGAGTGTGGTAAAACTGAGTGTGTTCATTTTGAAGTTATGACCCACACCAGGAATACCGTGTAAATGCTAGCCATCATGAAGTGGTTCATTATTTAACCACTTCAGCCCCGGAAGAATTTACCCCCTTCCTGACCAGAGCACTTTTTGGTATTCAGCACTGTGTTGCTTTAACTGACATTTGCGCGGTCATGCGACATGGCTCCCAAACAAAATTAACGTTTTTTCTTTATCGTACATCACGGGACACAGAGCACCATAATAATGACTATGTGGGTTATACGCTTACCTTCAGGTGATTGGACACTGGTAACCAATAGTAAGACGGTTCCTCCCATATAACCCCTCCTATACAGGAAGTGCCTCAGTTTTTTCGCCAGTGTCTTGAAGGTGATGGTCATGGCTGTTGAAGCTCTTCAGTTTCTTAAAAAAATGTCCCACTGAGGACGTTATAATCGGATCCATTTGGATGGCTTACTAAGCTAAAGTGGATGGTACCTGAACCTCGGCTCAAGAACGAGGTATTGCTTGTAATGTGTCCTTTTTAGGCGCTGGACCCTTGTAAAAATTGGTATTCCTGGTCAAACCTTGCCCAAGGAAACCACAAAGGGTGCTTTACAGGTCCAGGGGTGTGGACCCCAATATATGGGGGACCCAGTCCCTGAAGGTCCTTAGAGGCGCTACCCGCCGTGATGGGGGAAGATTGGGCCTGGCAAGACAGGCCCTGCTGCTTGGGATGGTGAGTACTCCCCGTTGGGGTTAGTTATATATACATATATGTATTTCCCCTGTTTGTTTCAAAACTACCAGTGAACCTTGATCTGGTGTCCGGGGTTACAGAGGCGATTGGCGCGCATTTTTAAAATTTACAGGCGAGTGCGCATGCGCGTCCATCGCGTGCGTGCCGCCGGCGTGCGAGTGCGCCGCCGGTATGCGCGTGCGCCACTGCTGTCCACGTCACAGCGCCGCGTGCGTCAGGACGGCGCATGCGCAATGCAGTAAGCGGCTCGCCGGCCGCTGATGCGCGCGCTCGATCCCATGCTAGGGTTCATAAGCATGGAGCTCCTGGCGTGCGCAGAATGAATGGTGGGCACGTGAATCTGATGGTCTTGGACAGCGGTGACAGGTTAAGGACTGGTTGTGGTTGTGGGGAGTACTCCTTGGTTTTTCTCGTGTGTAAGCAATGTCTTCCAAAAGACGAGCAACAGGGAACAAGGCAAGCCCAGGGGTAAGATTCCCTCCACAAATAGCAGGAGACCAACCCCATACTGATGCAGCTTCAGTCTCTACTGAAGGACCTGTGGCTTCTGACCTGGTTGAGCCATTGCACTTGTCAGGCATAGTGGCCACTACCAATATACCTGCCTCGGCTTATGTTACTAAAGATGATTTGGCATCTGCCTTAGCAGGCCTTGAAGGCAAGATAGCTGGCATGATTGCCTCTGTAACACAGGGGGGAAGGAAGCGTAATAGATCTCCCTCCCCTGAGCCTGGGCCAAGTGGTGAGTAACTAGAGCCCCAGGACTCTTATAGCCAGATGGGTCCAGGTGACCTGGAACCAGAATGGGCAGAGGACCCGGAGGAGTTGGTCTTAAAGGACCAGGATGTAGGGGAGGCTGAAGATTCCTCGGCTGAGGACTCTGGCTCTGAAGAACCAATGTCAGCCTCCCATTCCCTGAAGTTGTTTATCCAATCTCTAAGGGAGATTTATGCGGACTGGGAGCATCCTGACAGGATGTACTTACCTCCCAAGAGGTTTTCTGTGTTATACCCTATGGAGGAAAAGTTTAGGAAGAAATGGAGCATACCTTTGGTAGACGCTGCCATATCTTCTGTGAATAAGAATTTAACCTGTCCAGTGGATAATGCCCAGGTTTTCAAGCATCCGGCTGATAAAAAGCTAGAGTCCTTATTAACCACTTCAATACCAGGCACTTAGACACCTTCCCGCTCAGGCCAATTTTCACCTTTCAGTGCTGTCGCAATTTGAATGACAATTGCGTGGTCATGCTACACTGTACCCAAACACATTTTTTATCATTTTGTTCCCACAAATAGAGCTTTCTTTTGGTGGTATTTGATCACCTCTGCGGTTTTTATTTTTTGCGCAACAAATAAAAAAAGACCGAAATTTCGAAAAAAAACAAGTTTTTCTTTGTTTCTGTTAAATTTTTTTGTAAATAAGTACGTTTTCTTCTTCAATGACGGGCACTGATATGGCTGCACTGATGGGCACTGATACGGCGGCACTGATGGGCACCGATGAGGTGGCACCAATTAGGTGGCACTGATGAGGTGGCACTAACGGGCACTGATGATGGGCACTGATAGGCGGCACTGATGGGCACTGATAGGTGGCACTGGTATGCGGCACTGATGGGCACTCATAGGTGGCACCGATGGGCACTCATAGGCGGCACTGATGGGCACTTGTAAGTGGCATTGATTGGTACATATGGGTGGCACTGATGGGTACTTATGGGTGGCACTGATGTGTAGCACTGATAGGTGGGCACTGATGGGCACTGACAGGTGGCACCAATGGGCAATGACAGGTGGCACCGATGGGAAATGACAGGTGGCACTGATAAAACATTGCTGGGCAGATCTGGGCATTGCTGGGCAGATCAGTGACATAATGGTGCCAATCAGTGCCCATTTGTGGGCACTGATTGGCACAGATTGGGCACATGTGGATGGCCATGGGGTACATACTTGGCCATCCATGTTGCCCCTTTCCTGGTGGTCCTAGTGGCGATCCCTGGTGGTCCAGTGTGGTGATCTGAGGGGGGGCTGCGCTGATAAACAATCAGCGCAGACCCCCCCTGCCAGGAGAGCCGCCGATCGGCTCTCCTCTACTCGCGTCTGTCAGACGCGAGTAAGGAAGAGCCGATCAACGGCTCTTCCCATTGACAGCGTGATCAGCCGTGATTGGACACGGCTGATCACGTGGCAAAGAGTCTCCGCCGGAGGCTCTTTACCAAGATCGGTGTAGCGGTGTGTCAGGCTGACACACCGCTCCACCGATCTCCGCGATGCGCGCCCCCGGGGGCGCGCTGTGGCATGTTATCCTCCTGGACGTCATATGATAACGCCAGGATAACAGAACCACTTCCCGGACGTCAGTCCGCTATAGGGCGGGCGGGAAGTGGTTAAAGGCCTCCTTTTCAGTTGCCAGTGCAGCAGTTCAGCCTGCTATTGCAGCTATTGGGATTTGTCAATCCCTAAAGGATCGCTCTAAGAGGATAGTAAAGAACATACCTTGCCATGCCTTGTGTTTTGCGGTAGATGCTTTAAAAGACTCAATTCAACAGATGTCTCGTTTTGCGTTATTATCAGTTCATATGCGCCGAGTATTGTGGTTAAAGAACTGGTCTGCTGAGACGCCATGTAAAAGGCTACTTGCTGCTTTTCCTTTTCATGGAGAGCGCCTGTTTGGCGATGATCTGGATAAGTATATCCAAAAGATCTCAGGAGGAAAGAGTGCTCTGCTTCCTATTCAAAAGAAGGGGAAGCAGCCCTCTTATAAAATTCCTAATCCCCCAGGGCCTGGTGCCTCTTCCCCTAAGCGGTATCGACGGCCTCAACCGTCTGGGTTTAAAAGACCACAGGGTCAGAAAAAACCCTGGACCCAAAAGCCACCCAAGCCCAACTCCAAGTCTACCTTGTGAAGGGGCGCCCCCGCTCTTACAAGTGGGGGGCAGGCTACGGTTGTTTGGGGAGGCCTGGGAGGAACTGGTTCAAGACAGATGGGTCATTTCCACTGTAAAGAACGGTTACAGAATAGAGTTCCTGGAGGTTCCCCCGAACCGTTTTCTACATTCAAGGGTCCCGGTGGACCCAGAGAAAAAAGGATGCCTATTCCTAGCCTTACACCATCTGCTGATGCAAGGAGTAATTGTAAAGGTCCCGCACGAGGAAAGATTCAAGGGGTTTTACTCAAACCTATTCACCGTGCCAAAACCAAATGGGGAAGTAAGGCCCATTTTGGACCTCAAGGCTCTCAACTTCTTTGTAGACGTCCGATCCTTCCGCATGGAATCGGTTCGTTCAGTCATAAGGTCCCTGAGAAAAGGAGACTATTTAGCATCTATAGGCATCAAGGATGCGTACCTTCATGCGCCGATCTTCGGTCCACATCAAAGGTTCTTATGCTTCGCTGTAGAGGGCAGTCATTTCCAGTTTGTGGCATTGCCTTTCGGTCTAGCCACAGCCCCCAGGGTCTTCACAAAAGTTCTGACCCCAGTGTTGGCTTCCCTAAGATCTCAAGGAGTCTCCGTAATAGGATATCTGGACGATCTACTTTCTAAGAGAAGGCTCTCGCCCTACACTAGTTCAAAACGTGTCGAGTACAGTGCGGGTCTTACAACGCCTAGGTTGGGTGCTAAATTTGGACAAGTCGGCTCTTTATCCTACCCAAGCTTTGGTGCATCTGGGTCTGGTCTTGGACACAGTCCAAGAAAAGGTGTTCCTTCCGCCCTTAAAGGTTGCCTCCATAGTGGAACTTGTACAGAAGGTGAAAAAAGAAAGAACACTTTCTGTTCAGCTGTGCATGAGGTTATTGGGCAAGATGGTGTAATCTTTCAGCGCAGTGCCATATGCACAGTTGCACTCCAGAGTAGTCCAGAACAGTATCCTGAAAGCCTTGGACAAGTCTGCTCAAACTTTGGATCAACCTATGGTTCTATCTCCACAGGTTCTATGGAACCTCTCTTGGTGGTTAAAAAGCAGCAACTTAAAAAGGGGGAAGTCTTTCCCACCAGTGGCCTGGAGAGTGGTAACCACGGACGCCAGTCTTGGCTGGGGAGCAGTCCTGGAGGAAGCATCTGTTCAGGGAATATGATCCCAGACAGAAAAGACTCTGCCTATCAATCTACTAGAGATTCGGGCAGCTCGTCTGGCACTGCGATTCTGGACTTCCAGGTTGCGGGGGCTTCCTGTCAGAGTCCAGTCCGACAACTCCACTGTAGTGGCATATATCAATCAAGAGGGAGGTACCAGGAGTCGGGCAGCCCAAAGAGAGGTAGATCATATACTGACCTGGGCAGAAAAACATGTGCCGTTTCTGTCGGCAGTGTTTATTCTGGGGATGGACAATTAGCAGGCGGACATCCTAAGTCGCCAAAAATTGTTACCAGGGGAATGGTCTCTGTATCCCGAAGTGTTTCTACAGATCTGCCAATACTGGGGGGCCCCAGATGTGGATCTGCTGGCATCCAGATTCAATGCCAAACTGGACAGGTTTGTATCCAGCACCAAGGATCCATTTGCTGTTGGGATAGACGCATTAGTAGTTCCTTGGGATCAGTTTGCTCTGATTAATGCCTTCCCTCCGATCCAAATTCTGCCGCACTTACTACGCAGAATACAGGAGGAACGGAAGCTGTTGATCTTAGTGGCCCCAGCGTGGCCCAGGAGATCATGGTACTTGGAAATTGTGAAATTGGCAGTAGAAGACCCGTTCTCCTTCCCTGTCGTCCAGACCTGTTGTCTCAAGGGCCCATATTCCATTCTTCTTTACGGTTGCTTTGATGGCCTGGCTATTGAGGCCAGACTATTGAAAGACCGTGGTTATGGGTTCAGTCTTGTCCACTTTGATAAACGCTAGAAAGTCAGTTTCTAGAGCTATTTATTATAGAGTATGGAAGTCATACATTTCTTGGTATGAGAAAAGGAAATGGAACCCTCGTAGGTATACGATTGGAAGAGTTCTTGCTTTTCTCTAAACAGGAGTAGACTTGCAGCTCGCTTTAGGGACAATTAAGGGACAGATTTCGGCCTTATCGTTTTTTTTCCAAAGACCAATTGCATCCCATTCCTTGGTGCGAACCTTTGTTAAGGGAGTAACACACTTGAGGCCACTGCTTAAACCACCTTTGTGTCCTTGGGACCTAAATTTGGTACTGTCAGCCTTACAGAGTCAGCCCTTTGAACCTATTAGGCATATTCCTTTTGTCCTATTGACCAGGAAATTAGCTTTCCTAGTGGCTATTACATCAGCTAGAAGGGTGTCAGAATTAGCCGCCCTTTCTTGCAAGGAACCATTTATGATTCTTCATCAGGACAGAGTGGTCATGCGACCTCGTCCGGATTTCCTACCGAAGGTAGTTTCCAAATTTCATTTGAATCAGGATATCATTTTACCTTCCTTTTTTCCAAACCCTAAAACTAGGGAGGAAAGGTCGCTTCACTCACTGGATCTGGTGAGAGCGATAAAGGTTTACTTGGAAATGTCAGCTCCTTTTCGGAAGACTGACTGCTTTTTTGTCTTGCCTGAGGGTCCTAAAAAAGGACAGCCGGCAACAAGTTCATCTATATCCAGGTGGATTCGCCAGACTATTGTCCAGGCGTATGGATTAAAGCGCAGGGTTCCACCCCGGGATTTAAGAGCACACTCCACTAGAGGAGTTAGTGCATCATGGGCAGTACGCCAGCAGGTGTCTATGGCTCAGATTTGCAAAGCAGCCGTTTGGTCTTCAGTTCATACGTTCACCAGGTTTTACCAGATGGATGTGAGATCTCAAAATGAGACTGTTTTTGGCCACAGCGTGTTGCAGGCTGCTTTATAATCTCAGGCCCGTTGGGCTTAGGCATAATGTGTTCCCCCCTCAGATGCATTGCTTTAGGACATCCCACATAGTCATTATTGTGGTGCTCTGTGTCCCGTGATGTACGATAAAGAAAAATGGATTTTTAAAACAGCTTACCTGTAAAATCCTTTTCTTGGAGTACATCACGGGACACAGAGGTCCCTCCCCTCTTTTTGGGATCGTCATTGCTTGCTACAAAACTGAGGCACTTCCTGTATAGGAGGGGTTATATGGGAGGAATCGTCTTACTATTGGTTGCCAGTATCCAATCACCTGAAGGTAAGCGTATAACCCACAGTCATTATTATGGTGCTCTGTGTCCCGTGATGTACTCCAAGAAAAGGATTTTACAGGTAAGCTGTTTTAAAAATCCATTTTTTTCCCCCACAAATAGAGCTTTCTTTTGGTAGTATTTGATCACCTCTGCGGTTTTTATTTTTTGCGCTATAAACCAAAAATTATCGTCAATTTTGAAAAACCGCATTATTTTTTACTTTTTGCTATAATAAATATCCCCAAAAAATATATAAAAAAACATTTTTTTTCAGTTTAGGCCGATACGTATTCTTCTACATATTTTTGGTAAAAAAAAATCGCAATAAGCGTTTATTGATTGGTTTTGCGCAAAAGTTCTAGCGTATACAAAATAGGGGATAGTTTTATGGCATTTTTATTGATAATTTTTTTTTTTTACTAGTAATGGCGGCGATCAGCGATTATTATTGTGACTGCGACATTATGGCGGACACATCGGACAATTTTGACACATTTTTGGGACCATTGGCATTAATACAGCGATCAATGCTAAAAAATATATATATATAATATTGATTACTGTAAAAATGTGACTGGCAGTTAAGGTTAACCACTAGGTGGCGCTGTAGGGGTTAAGTGTGTCCTAGGAAGTGATTCTAACTGTGGAGGGAGAGGGGCTGTGTGTGGCACGTCACTGATCACCGCTCCCGATTACAGGGAGCGGTGATCAGTGACAAAGTCATTAGGCAGAACGGGGAGATGCTTGTTTACATTAGCATCTCCCTGGTCTTCCTCACCGTGACACGAATGCGGGTATACCCGCGGACATCGAGTCTGCGGGACCCGTGATCACGGTCACCGAGCTCACGGCACGCGCGCCCACGAGCCGTTTTTTAAAGGGCAACGTACAGGTACTTTAATCTACCTGTACGTGCCCTTCTGCCGCAGTATATCTGCGTGAGGCGGTCAGGAATCGCTTAGTAACGTTAGGAAACTTGTGGAATAACTAACATGCATTTTTATCATAACGTAAGTTTTGTATTTGGGTTGACCTTTAATATACTGTATGTGTGTATGTAGTGTATACAAAGTTCCAAATACCATCTGAAATTCTTCTAGACTTAACTCAGACTTAGAATTGGTTTGACTGACCTACTATTGTGCTATATGCACATTTATATTACATGATTTTTATGTCTGTTATGGTAATGACAGCCAAGTAGGGACAAGGCAGATGTACACTTTAACATGCAAAGCAGGTGTTCCAGTTATGTCAAGGTAAACAAGTTCTCAGTGTGACAAAACAGATCTGCTAAAACTGTAAGGAAGGCAGCTCATTTCTATATAGTTACCTTTTGTCTGCATGTTTTTTATTTTTGATCTTCTTAGTGCCACTTGTGCTCTACTGTACTTTTTTACAACTCAAGTTTATGAGTCAGATGACTCACTGAAAACCGTGCACTCCCTGTGTTGTCTGTTTTTTAACAGTTGATGAAAGAGACAGATTAACTGCACTGTGTTGCTCTTGAGAGCTTCTGCTAGTGGCTAATCTAAACAATCTATATTTAATACAGTACCAAAGAAATAGAGAAGCAAGTTTGTAATAATATAGTAATAAAAAAAAGTTGAATCTTAATTGCACTGTACAGGACACAGGATTTGTATTCGTAGACTATGGGTCAGTGGAGGTGCGTCCATTAGGGGCGCCGCCCCCTCTGTCACGCCATACCCTCTGTGTAGAATAGATAGATTCATGCATAGCATGAATCTATCTATGGCCGCTGTAGCCACTCCCTATTCAGGCATCCGGCCCATTTTCAGATGCCGGGCGCCTGAATTCCAGCGGCGGGGGTGTTTTTTTGAAGCACCTCATTAGAGCCATAGGTGAATAAATATTCGCTTTTCTAACACTTAACCACCTCTCAGCAACTCAGGAGGCGCGAGTCTAATACCCGTTGTCTGATTGGCTGAAGGCACAGGCGCTCCGATTGGATGCCGGACGGAAGAAGAGAGTGAGACAAATGGAGGACACAGGAGCTGCCGCCTGATCCGCTGCTCATCCCCCCATCTCACAGCTCGCTGCCTGATCCCCCACCAAGATGGGGTAAGTGCCGGGCAGTCAGCGAGTGGGCGGGGGGGGCTCAGTGGCTGCATTTGATGGAGCACAAGTGGCGACATTTCATGGGGCTCAGTGGCTGCATTTCATGGGGCACAGTGGCTGCATTTCATGGGCACAGTGGCTACATTTGATCGTTTTTTTGTTGTTTTTTTTTTAGTATTTTTCAGAATTTTTTAGTTTGTTTGCACCCCCCCAAAAATGTTGAGCACCAGCCGCCACTGCTATGGGTTATATGCAGGTTACCTTTAGTTTATTGGACGCTGGCAAAAAACTAGCATGTACACATATAACTACTTTTCACACTGTGTGATTCCAGTTTTTTGCTAGTGTCCTCTTTTCTCTGAAACTTCAAGCTCTTGCAAGATCTGACTGCTTATTTCCTTTGTCTAGCTAGCAGTTTCCAGGTAGGTTACTGTCTCTGTGTACTTTGGGGCCATACCCGGACCCCACTAATGATTGCTGCAACAGGCTCTCGCCTTGGCACTTGTGCAATGTGTGTAGTTAGCCACAGGGTTATACAGGTGCAGGGCTGTTGTCCATTTCTATGGTTCCCAAACCCCTTCGGGGGTATGCCCATCCTGATGGGTGAAGGTTGGATCTTTAACAAGCCCAGCATTCTAGATAAAGTAAGAGGTACAGGGTTTCCCTGTATGTTTATAATGGTTCCTGGCTTTCACTAACACTATCCGCAATGAGTTACACACTATGCAGTATAATGGGCATTGACATTGGGAGTCATTTACTTTATTGTGGTGACCCCTCCCATTTTGTCTTTAATGTTTGTTGGTGCAAGTAATTAAAATTTGGTGTTTTTTTCCTCTATTCTAGACTTAGTCTCAGGAGGATGAGGTAATGGTGTCAGGCTTCCCGAATGATGCGTTCCCACCTGACTCTTCTGTGGAAAATGCACAAATCATTTTGCTGTATTACTGCCACCATCTTCTACAGAGAGACGGTCACAGGAACATGGTCAGCCCCTGGGTTATTGTGGCTCCCTCATCTGGGTAGGCAAACCCTATCCATTTAGCACTCCATAGCCATGAGTATCGATTCATGGTTATTAGGGATGCATCAATACCATTTTTTTTTTTTTACAAGTACCGATACTTTTTTTGCCGATATAAATTACCGATACCTACCACAACTGTTTTGTTTACACTTCAGCTCTCAGCAATGGTACAAGCATTAAAAAGTTATTTACAAATGAAATATATATTTTTTTACATTTTTTCTATGTGAAACTTGTAAATATATGTTAAAGATGTAGAAATATTAACGAACAAAGCAAACAAAAAAAAATGTTTTAATTATTAATAGTTTATAAAATAGAAGTGAACAAAAAAAAAATCAGCAGGAAAATAATAATTAAAAGGAGGAGAATAAGGAGTTAATTAAGGCTGATTAGAGTAAATTGAGGGTTAATAGGGGGTTAAACAGAGGAACATTTAATAAAAAAACACCAAAAATGTTTTTTTTTTTTTTAACTTGACAGGTTACGTTAACCATTTCAGCCCCAGAAGATTTTCCCCCTTAATGACCAGGCCATTTTTTTGTGATACGGCACAGCGTCGTTTTAACTAACAATTGCGCTGTCGTGCGACACTGTACCCAAATAGAATTGACGTCCTTTTTTTCTCATAAATAGAGCTTTCTTTCGGTGGTATTTGATCACCTCTGCGGTTTTTTTTTTTTTGCGCTATAAACAAAAAGACTGACAATTTTGAAAAAAAAAAACACTTTTTTCTTTACTTTTTGCTATAATAAATATCCAAAAATGTTTTAAAAAAAAACAAATTTCTTCATCGGTTTGGGCCAATATGTATTCTTCTACATATTTTTGGTAAAAAAATTGCAATAAGCATATATTGATTGGTTTGCGCAAATTTTTTTAGAGGGACTGCGACATTGCGGCGGACAGATCGGACAATTTTGACACTTTTTTGGGATCATTGACATTTATACAGCGATCAGAGCTAAAAATAGCCACTGATTACTGTATAAATGTCACTGCCAGGGAAGGGGTTAACACTAGGGGGAGATCAAGGGGTTAAATGTGTTCCCTCATGAGTGTTTCTAACTGGGGGGGGGTGGGACTAACTAGAGGAGGAGATATATCGCTGTTCCCAATTACTAGGAACAGCAGATCTGTCTCTCCTCCCCTGTCAGAATGGGGATTTGTGTGTTTTCATACACAGATCCCCGTTCTGGCTCTCGTTCCCACGATTTTGTCCCTGGAAGTTCAACTTTACTAGTCAATAAAAAGAAAGATCAGTCCACCCAGTTTTGGAGCTCAAGGTTCTCTGTCATCATGTCGGTCTTCGTTATTTCTGCTAGATAGATCATCGTCTCAATGAAACGGGGAGAGTTTCTGGCAACCATGGACTTTAAAGATGCCTGCCTTCACATGCTGATTTTCTCAACTCAGTTTCTTTGTGTTTTCAGGTGGCTATAATCACTAGCAGTTTAAAAGATTGCTCTTCGGGATTCAAAATTCATGGCTGTGCTAATCTTGTGCTCTCCATGGGAAAACTCATATAAGATTTGGCTAGATTCCCAACCACCAGAAGTTCTTTTTTAAAGCAAGTACTTTTTTGGTCTGTGAAGATGTTTTTTCTTTTTTAAACACTACAAACGCACATACAGAAAAATATCAGCAAGGTGTGTTGAAGCGTACAGTGTGATTAAATGTGACATGTGAACAATCAGTTCACTGCGTTCTGCACAGAAATTACATAGTTCCATAGCGATCTGCTACTCAGTCCTTAATGTAAATTTCCACACTGAGCTGAAGAAACTGAAAGTACATCTTGTTTAAATGATTAATTTGGTCCCTTTGTCAAGCAGTAGGACACTTGTTTTGAGTAGAAGTGCCTATAATAGCCTACACTGACTCTAGGATAATACCCAGAGACCAGGCCAAAGCTGGCCACCTATATATATTTTTTTCATTCAGTTTACAGGCTAGACAGTACAGATGGACAAATCTCCTGCTGTGCCCATTGTAGAAATTATTTACGTCCCTGGAATGGACAAATCTCTCACAGTGGCTGTTAAATTCTGACAGCTGTAGCTGGCATCTGTCAAGAATACCTGATCAGCAGCTGCATCTAATTGGATGTAGCCACTGTTTGGCCGACTGTTTTCCTCCTGGCTCCTGCTTGCACTAAGCAGTGCATTTGTTCTTAAAGTGATTGTAAACGATCACCTTGTAAAACAACCAATTCAGTTTAAAATTGAAATGAAATGCAAAACAGTTGTGTATAGATCACAGCGGCCCTTTACTATTTGATCGGCTGTGTCCAATCACAGCTGGTCACATGTAAACAGACTTGCCGGTTATCTGCAGTCCTTTCCTTACACACGGTCTCTGTGTGTGGAAAGGAAAGCCGATAACTGGCAAGTCTGACAGGGCACAGTGAGTACATTTCTTATTTGCAAAATTTTAGAACAAAAACTAAGAACGTTTTTGGGCTTTTTTTCATTTGTATAGTACAAAATAAAAACCCAGTGGTGATTAAATTCCACCAAAAGAAAGCTCTATCTGTCTAAAAAAATATACATAAAAAATTTCACTTGGGTACAGTGTTGTATGACCGCGCAATTGTCATTCAAATTGCAACAGCACTGAAAGCTGAACATTGGCCTGGGCAGGAGGGGGGTGAAAGTGCATGGTATTGAAGTGGTTAAACCACCATTTATCCTAACCTGTACCAATATATTGAGTTAATTTACTACTAAGCGGTCTTGTGTCTATTTCTAGGTACTAATTCACAACCAATTTAAAGGTATTTTTACTTGTGTTCTTATAAGTACTTGCAGTAACTTTTATTCAACCAGGTGTGTCAGAGGGGCTGAGGTTCTTCTTGGAGTCTAGGAGTCAGAGAACCTAAATTACCAAGCGGCTCCTGTGGAGATAGGTGCTACACTGGTTAGGATCCTGCACTTGGCAAAGTCTTCTCTTCTTCCTAAGGTTGAGGGATAGCTCCAACAGAAAGTGAAGAATTCTAGGGCTCCAGACAACTCAAAGGCTTTGGATATCAAAAAAAAAAGAAAAAAAAAAGCTCTCTAAGAACCAATAGAATCTTTGTGTTAGTTATGCTGTCAAAAAGGTGAAAGAAACACCATGTCAGTGCTCAAGTGTTAAAGGAGAAAATATCTTGAAAATACAGAGGCTCGTTGACCAGTTGAATCTGTACAGTACCCATTATCCACACTCTGCTTTGCAACGCTAAGCAAGAGGGTATACCCCTTGAAACGCACTAACATTCTTGCACTGTGTCGTGCAGTGTTGCAAACGTCTTTTGTGCTGGTCATTCAGGTTTTGGAGGTGGCAAGGGACCCTGTCATAGGATATACTACATGCTTGTGTATTTACACCTATTGTGCGTATTTTTATCAATAAATAGTGTTCAAGATAATGCACTAGGCTTGCGCGCCCTTCTTGTTGGTTGTTTTGGTTTTTTTTGTCCAAAAGGTGGGCATAAAGATTGCATGGCTTCCTCTGACTCCCAAAGAACATAAAGCATGCCAAGCACGGACAATGGGCTTGATTTACTAAAGCTGGAGCATGCAAAATCAGGCTCACTTCTGCATAGAAACCAATCAGCTTCCAGGTTTTATTTGCAAAGCTTAATTGAAAAAGCTGAAGTTAGAAGCTGATCAGTTTCTATGCAGAAGTGAGCCTGATCTGGCACTCTCTGGCTTTAGTAAATCAAACCCAATGTCTCTTGGCCATATTGCAGATGAAACATATCAAAAGATATGAGAGTGTTCCTAATCATTAGGTCCAGTCCAGCCTTTTTCAACCAGGGTTCCTTCGGGGGTTTTATGCCTTGGTAAAATGCTTAAAAACTGCCCAAGTCAAAGACTGGATCAAGCCTGCCATTAAGCTCAGCCATCCCTGCTTTTTCAAGGGACCAAAAGCAATTGGACAATTGAATCCAAAGCTGTTTCATGGCCAGATATGGGCTACTCGTTATTTCTTCATCAATTAAACAGGTAAAAGGTCTGGAGTTGAACCTAATGCCCCGTACACACGATCAGACATTCCGACAACAAAATCCATGGATTTTTTTCCGACGGATGTTGGCTCAAACTTGTCTTGCATACACACAGTCACACAAATCTTGTCGGAAATTCCGAACGTCAAGAACGTACGACGAGCCGAGAAAAATGAAGTTCAATAGCCAGTGCGGCTCTTCTACTTGATTCCGAGCATGCGTGGAACTTTGTGCGTCGGAATAGTGTACACATGATCGGAATTTACAACAGATTTTGTTGTCGGAAAATTTGAGCTCCAGATCTCAAATTTTCTGTGATGGAAATTCCGATGGAAAATGTCAGATGGAGCCTACACACGGTCAGAATTTTCGACAACAAGCTCCCATCGAACATTTTCTGTCGGAAACTCCGACCGTGTGTACGGGGCATTAGTGTGGTATTTGCATTTGGAATCTATTGTTGTGAACCTACATAAGCCTGAAGAATAGAAAAGCCAGATTAGACTTTGCCAAAAAAAATCTAAAAAAGCCAGACCAGTTCTGGAAAAGCATTCTTTGGATGGATGAAACTAAGATTAATCTGTGCTAGAGCTGCACGATTAATCGTTAAAAGGTCGTGATCTCAATTTGACCCCCCCCAACATGATCTTAATCCAGCATTTCCATGATGCATATAAAAAGTGCTGAGCAGTTCAACTGCTTACAGCTGCCAAAAAAAAGCAGCCAGCAATGTTTATCAACAACATTGCTCAGCCTGAAAGAGACAGATAAAAAGAAACATTGTATCTTTTTGTTTATTCATTTACAGCACAAAGGGATGAACTTTGGTCTACAATTGAAGTCCGTTTAAAGCCACCTTGTCAAGTAAAAAAAAAATATATATTTTTTTTGGTTTTTATTAAATTGTTACTCTGTTTAACCCTGTATTAACCTTTAATTTACTCTAATCAGCCCTATTAACTTCTTATTCTCCTTCTCCATTTAATTATTATTTTCCTGTTGACTTTTTTTTCATTTACTTCTATTTTATGAAATTTTAATAATTAAAATTTAAAATTAAGTTTGATTCCACAGCCGGATCCGATCCCCTCGGCCCGGTGCCCTTTAGTAATGGTAGACAAATTTAAATACCTGGGGATAATGATCCAATTACCAGTGGATTCATTCATAGAGACTAATTTATGGCCTATAATTAGAGCGTTTAGTGAATGGATACAGAAATGGAAAGACCTTCTACTTGAGCTCTATGGTAGAGCTAGTTATAATCTTTCTTCCGAAATTTCTATATGTGCTCTCCAATGCCCCAATCTATATTCCGAAGAAGATATTCAAACACATCAACTCCTTATTGACATCTTTCTTATGGGCAAATAAGGTGGCTAGAGTCTCCCTGGAGATCTTACAGTTACCAGTTCAGAGAGGAGGATTGGCGGTACCTGATCTACACCTATATTACCTGGCATCCCAATTAGTACTTATCCGCTGGCGAATCAATGCTGCAGTTGAAGCAGCAGCAGTAACCTCTTATGAAACCTTATTAAATGTTTTTTTTCATAGGAGAGGTACCCACTGAAGGGAGCAAAGAGATACTCAAATCCGCCAAACGGATATTGGGGATCTGTAGAAGACATATCTTGGATAGCCCTCTGTACATGTCCCCTAATGCCCCGCTATGGTTTAACTCATGCTTGCAGCAATTTTTTCGATTAGAGGATGGATTTAAGTGGGCCAAATTCGGTCTCACGTACTTACATCAGTTGTATGATAATAGTGAACTAAAGTCATTTGTTCAACTGAATGTTCCAGAGACGTGGGAGTACCAGTTTACTAGGCTGAAACATGCTGCTCATGCTCAGTTTGGGGTGGGGCTAGTGTCTCTGGAAAACTCGAAACTGGAAAACCAAGTTAGACTTACCGGTAACTTGTTTTTCAGAAGTCTTTCAAGACAGCACCTGAGAGATAGTGACTCCTCCCACCGGAACCAGAAAACACCTTCTTCCTCCAAACTTTAAAGGGAGGCACCTCCCTACCATACCTCAGTTGTAGTAGAGAAGACCTCCGGCCCCGGCTGGAACACATAAACACATACGTTAGTCACAGCATAGTATATTAAATACAATAGGGCGGGATGTTGCTGTCCTGAAAGACTTCTGGAAAACAAGTTACCGGTAAGTCTAACTTGGTTTTTCCCAAGGTGTCTTTCAGGACAGCAACTGAGAGGATAACAGAGACTTACCCCCTAAGGGCGGGACAACATCTTGCAGGACCTTTCTGCTAAACACCTGATCATTAGCAGATGCGAGGTCCAGCCTGTAATGTTTCACGAATGTGTGAAAACTTGACCATGTTGCCGCCTTGCAAATTTGTTCAGGGGTGGCACCAACTCTCTCTGCCCAAGTGTCTGCTAGTGCTCTTGTTGAGTGTGCACAAATTCCTGCTGGTGGAGACACACCTGCATGCGAATAAGCCTCTGAAATGGATAGTTTCAGCCACCTTGCTAAAGAAATCTTAGAAGCCTGGCAACCCTTCCTGCTGCCCGAGAATAGCACAACCAGTGAATCTGAACGTCTAAAGAGATTTGTTCTTTCCAAGTAACATAACAAAGTCCTTCTGACATCCAACATGTGGAAACCAGCCTCCTTGCTCCTCCTCCCCTGCTGGGTTGGGGCAGAAGGTTGGAAGTACAATGTCCTGAACCAGATACTGTACTGAAGCTACCTTTGGTAAGAATTTCTGATCCGTTCTAAGTATAACTCTATCAGGAAAGATAGACAAATAGGGTTCCTTAATTGATAAAGCGTTAAGCTCACTGATCCTGCGTGCAGAGACCATGGCAATCAGAAACACAGACTTAAAAGTGAGATATCTAAATGGCGCTTCTTCCAAAGGTTTAAAGGGGCTCTTTGTTAGAGACTGAAGGACTATTGACAGATCCCATTTAGGAAAAAACTTAAGCGATGCTGGTCTGGCTCTCGTAAGAGATCTAAAGAATCTGGTTACCAACGGATTTGAGGCCACAGATCTTTCTTAGAACACTGCTAGCGCAGCAACCTGCACCTTCTAGGTACTAACTGCTAGTCCCTTGTCTGCTACAACCTGTAAAAATTTAAGAATGGTAACAAGACTCCCTGGGTCCTGGGCAGATGAATTACACCATGTATTATAAACCTTCCAGACCTTGGAATAAATGCCCCTAGTCACCTTTTTCCTACTTGATAATAGCGTTGAAATCAACCGGTTGGAAAAGCCCTTGCTTTTTAGGAGCTGCTCTTCAGATAGCAGGCTGTGAGCGCCAAAGTGGCTACCTCTGGATGATTTACGGGACCTTGTGATAGTAAAACGTGCCTGAGGGGCAGATGCCGATAAGGCTTGACCACCATTTTCAGAACGGTTGAAAACCAGGCCCTTCTTGGCCAAAAGGGCGTGATTAGGATGACTGGTACCATTTCCTTCTGAACTTTCCTTAAAGCGGGGTTCCACCAAAATTTTGAACATTATCTCTATGCATTCTCTTCCTTGCCTAGATGCTGACATGCTGTGTAAAAAAAATTAAATCGCCGTAATTACCTTTTTTCTTTTTTTTTTAGCACTTTCTGGTTTTCCTCCCATGGGAGTAGGCGTGTTTCTAGCCTCTCCCAGACCTCCCACAGTCCCCTGGGAGCTAGTCTCAGGCTTCCCAGCATGCATTGTGCAACAGCGTCATCACAACATCTCGGTGAATGCTGGGAGCACAGCATTCACTGCATCCAGGAAATACATGCTTGTGGGCTTCAAATGCCCACAATGAAGATGGAAACCGCCTTCAGTGAATTTTATAAGTTATTCTTTACAACAAAATCGGACACAGGCGGACTTATTACACAGAACATGTGAGTAGATAATCATGAGAAGAAAAGTTTGTGAATGAACTCCAAAAAAAAAAAAGATAGATAGGTGGACCCCCGCTTTAATATTAAGGGAATTAACTGGAATGGGGGAAAAGCGTAGCAAAGATGGAATTTCCATGGATACGCCAAAGCATCTGTCCCTAGTGACCCGTCAAGACTGTTTAGGGAAAAAAATTGCAGAACCAGGGCATTCTCCTTTGAGGCGAACAGGTCCACCTCTGGCAGCCCCCATTTTTCTGCAATCATAGCGAAAACCTTTGGGTTCAGAGACCATTCTGCTTCCTGAATGAGGTTTCTGCTCAGGAAATCCGCCACCCTGTTCCGGGACCCCTTTAGGTGGACTGCTGATAGAGACAGTAAGTGTCCTTCTGCCCACCGAAGAATGTCCATGGCTAGTACTTGCAGCGATTTGCTCCTTGTACCCCCTTGCCTGTTTATATAAGCCACGTCCGTGGCATTGTCTGTTAGTATTTGAACATGCTGAGCCTGAAGACCCTGAGCGAATTACTTCAGAGCCAAGTCGATCGCCTTGAGCTCTCTCCAGTTTGAGGACTTTGTCCCCTCTTTCCTGGACCAGTTTCCCTGAGTGAAACCCTTTTCTAGGTGGGCCCCCCACCCACAGGAACTGGTTATCGGTTGTCAGCCTTTTTCCGATCGGAAAGGCCCAGACTAACCCCTCCGATAGGATATCCTGCCTCTTTCACCACCATTGTGACCTCTTCACCTGGGTTGGAATTTTTACCTCTGATTCTAGAGATTCCAAATTGTGATCTCAAGATCTCAGAAGAAAGGCCTGCAGATGTCTGAAGTGTAACCTTGCCCACTGAACAGCCGGCATTGACGAAGTCAGAACACCCAGAGCTGACATGACCCGCCTCACCGTCAGCTGCTGGTTGGTGTGCAGTAAAGACACTGTATCCTGGATCTTTTCCTTCTTCTCTGAAGGAAGAAAGATCCTTTGATCTACAGAATTTATTATATACCCAAGAAACCGAATCTCCTGAGATGGATTCAGGGAAGATTTTTTGAGATTTAGAATCCATCCAAGAAACTCCAAATGGCTGCATGCTCTGCCTAAATTTTTCTGTAATTCCTCTCTTGAGGGGGCGAAAAATAGTAGATTGTCTAAATAAGGAATTACTGCGATTCCTTGAAGACGAAGCTAGCGCCTCTGCCATCACCTTGGTGAAAATCCGGGGTGCGGAAGATAGCCCGAAGGGTAAGGCTCTGAATTGTAGTTGCTTAATTCCGCCCTCCATCCTTACCGCCAACCTGAGATACCTCTGGGATTGGGACGAGATTGGAATATGCAGGTATGCATCTTTTAAATCCACTGACGCCATGAAGTAACCTGGAGTCAGTAGATTTCTGACAGTGAAAATTGAGTCCATCTTGAACTTTCTGTACTTGATGGCTACGTTTAGCGGCTTTAGATTGAGAATTAATCGAAATCTTCCTGTTGGTTTTTTTAGCAGGAAGACATGCGAATAGAATTCCTCCCGCTGTTCCTTTGGTGGCACTGGGATTACTACACCCTGCTGCATCAGTTCCTCGAGAGAGGACTTCATGGCCAGGGCCCTTATTGGATCTCGAGGGGTGTTTGTTAACAGAAACCTTCTTGGGGGGCTTCTGGAAAACTCGAGAGTATAGCAATGCGAGAGAGAGCGGTCAGAATAAATGATTTGAAGTTATCCCTGACCACTGCGGAAGAAACTCTCCTAATCTTCCGCCAAACCGCAGGGACGAGTCATTGCGATTTCTCGGCCTGTGAAGGAGGACGGAAGAGAATTCCGCCTTTATCCTTCGTTTTTTGTGCGGACCAATTTTTCCTCCTCCCCTGAAACTTACTGTCCTGGTCTTGAGTTTTTTGAGGTTGAAAAAGACGTTTTGGGGCCTGCTTTCTTTTTTTGCCCGGGAAGGACTTCTTTTTATCGGCAGTTCTGTCTAGGATATTATCTAGATCAGGGCCAAAAAGAAGGTCACCTGAAAAAGGAATACCACAAAGTTTGCTCTTTGAGGCTGTATCCCCTGGCCAGGTTTTTAGCCATAAAGCTCTTCTTGCAGCATTTGTCAAAGCTGCAGACCTAGCTGACATTTTGATTGCTTCAGCCGAAGCATCCGCAATATAAGCCACTGCAGAGATCAGGGTAGTTAAAGGAATCTAAGATCTCTTGTTTGGGTGAATCTGCCACTATATGTGATCTACGCTGGTTCACCCAGTATTCCAGATTCCTGGCCACACATGTGGCCATTGCTGGCTTCAAATTTCTCATGATTGATTGCCATGATCTCTTGAGCAAAAGATCCATGCGTTTGTCCATTGGATCCCTCAAAACCCCCATGTCTTCAAAAGACAGGTCTGTGGATCTTGAGACCTGGGAAAATGCAGCATCCAACCTGGGCACCTTACTCTACACTGCAGAAGGGTCCTCCTCAAAAGGGAAGCGCCTTTTGTGGGCTCTGGGAAAAAAAGGGTTTTCTTTCTGGATCTTGCCATTCTTTAGTAATGGCGTCAGAAATGACCGAATGGACCGGAAATGTTCGGCCCTTAGGTTCATTTAATCCTGCATACATGCGGTCATGAAGAGATAATTCCTTCTTTTCCTCACCTAAGCCAAGCGTAACATGAATAGCTTTAAGGAGCCCGTCTACCTCCTCTAGGGATAGCTTAAATTTAGAAGGGGCCTCCTCGCCCTCCTCTTCCGAATCTTTAACGGAAGGAGCAGGGGACTGCTCTTCACTGGTTGAGGGGTCTTCAGTTAAAGCTTCCACCATCGGGATAGAAAGGGAACCCTGGGAAGCCTCAGAAGTGGATGGCTGACTAGCAGCTGGATTAACTAAAGAGTCACGAAAAGTTTGAATCGTGGCATATAGTTCCTTCTTTACAGAGGCAACCAGGTCATCACAAACCGAAGCTTATTCCTCCCGGACTAAAGAAGTGATGCATGTACTGCACATGGCTTTTTTCCAATTTTCTCCCATTTTGGCCTTGCAAGAAGGACATCTCTTTTTTGGGTCAGAGCTTTTAGCCTGTGAGAGAAAAAACAAAAAGGGAAAAAAAACAGAGGACCTTTTAGTGAGACCCAATCTCAGCTTCACAAGAATCACCCACAGGTGCACTAAGAAGAAACCAGTCAGCCTCTAGTGCCAAGACAGGCCCCTTGCCACTAGGGGGTAGAGAAAAAAAGGAATAGACCAAACCCAGGTAAAGGAAGAAAATGCAGACTTTAACCGCTGCTCCTACCTGAGCTTTGCTGGCGCCTGTGCATGTCCCCACCGCTGCAGATGCTGAGTCCTCCATCTCTGGTGTGCAGCTTTCCACCTGTGGCTTCATATGCTGCTTCCGGACTCCCATAGTGCATCTGTGTGACGGGAGGGCCTGTGGAACTCAGAATCCCTTGGAAAGTAGGGGATGACCTTGTTTCAGCTCCCCATATACCTCTTATGTCTAAGTCACCCTGTGCTATCCTGGCACAGGGTGAGTGAGAAAATATATCTTGGACTACTTAAAATGGGACAGTAATATTTGTCCACAATATCTCCCAGGATGTATGTAGAGACTATTATTGGTTTGTTTGATTCTGAACTCAACCTTCTAATTGAGTGAGCTGATCACATTAGCCTCCAGGACTGGCTAGGAGACGAACTGTTGATGACTGGGCTGAGGAGGGGGGGAGATTGTTGTTTGTATTGTTAATTGTAATTAGCTCCTGCTATTGTGTTTATACTACTGTGTGAAGCTCGGTGCCCACAAGTCTGTGTCCTACAGGTCATGTCTCTGAGTCATCTGGTCTGGGTAAATTCTTTTGGTAAATTAGCTCATGTTAATTAGGTTAGCTTTGAGTCAGCCTGCTGTATAAATTTGTGTGAGATCTCAAATAAAGAGTTAGTCCTGATGTACTCCAAGACTGGTGTTGTCTAGTTCTTGGGGGTTCCTATAGCCAGATCCATTGGACTCGTGTTCCAGAACTTAGGAAGCGGTATACTGACGGAAGCACTCAAGCGGAGTGTGGGACGTTCGTGACAATCTGCACCAGACCAGAAGCGGAAATAGGCGCCAGCTCCTGTCCTTCCTCCCTGCGTCCACACCGGAAATTACGTTTTCGCTGATCCAGTGACCCGCTTTGTCATTTCCGGCGCGACTGCCCGAAAAATGGCAGCGGCACACCGCTGCTTCCTATGACCACACGGGTCACCGGATCTTTGGCTCTCACCGAGCACTAGGAGGGGAAGAGGAGCCCGATTCATACCACTGCGGATGCTTGGGTAGGCCGGGAGGGCAGGGGGTCTCTTGTGGAGGTAAAAAGAGACAGAAGCCCCGTCTCCCAGGAGCACCTGAGAGACATTGACTCCCCTCCCAAAAGATGTTCCCTCCGGGCCGGAGGAAACACAAAAACTGAGGTATGGTAGGGAGGTGCCTCCCTTTATAGTTTGGAGGAAGAAGGTGTTTCCTGGTTCCGTGGGAGGAGTCACTATCTCTCAGGTGCTGTCCTGAAAGACGCCTTGGGAAAAATGACTTGCTGCTCCAGATCACACCAAAAGGATATCTACATATTACAATACACAGGTAGAAAGGGTGAATCCAAAGGAAAGGAGACTTAGAGAAAAATGGATGGAGATCATACCAGAAATTACAGAGGAACAATGGGAGGGAGTCCTAACTTCATATTTACCTATGGTTATGTCTGCCAGAGACAAACTGATACAACTCAGATACTTACATCAAATATATTGTACCCCTCTTAGACTATATAAAATGAGGAGGAAGGACGACTCCACATGTCATAAATGTCTGAAAGCAGTAGGCCATTTTTATTCATATGGTATGGGAATGTGACAGGATTAGACCATTATAGTCACAAGTCACCCAAGTTATCTCTGACACGCTCGATATACCAAATATTTGCAGTCCACTTTTGGGACTGTTAGGAGTTATAGAGGATGAGATTATGAGTAACAATATGAGAACATTATTGAGGCTGCTGTTTTATTATGTAAGAAAACTATTTGTACTTAATTGGATTAGGAGAGATCATCTTACACTGAACGCTTGGAAAGGATTGGTTAATGCCAACATCACCATGTATAAAATGACATATGAGTCCAGAGGATCAACTAAAAAATTCAACATGGTTTGGGGACAATGGTTTAACTCTGAAAATACCGTACAATCTGACATGTAAATAGACAAGATAAATGTATATCTGTCCTGATGACTAGGAGGTTTTTTGGAGATATAGGCAGCAGCGCACGGCACAAATGGTTATGAGGAACTATTACCTCGGGATTTTGAAATGCTTTATGATCACGACGTATTTTAAATGCAGAAGCACAAAATTCTTTCTCTCATTCTTGTACTTTGTTTACCATAGGTTTTTTTTTGTACTATTTAAAACAAAAAAGAAACCTGAATGTAAAAAATATGACATAGAGATGAATAGCAATCTTTATTATATATCTAATTGCTATAGAATTGGATATGTTTCAGAATGTACACTATTCGTTTATTGCATCTTGTTACTAACATGTATGAACATTTTGCGAATGAAAAACTTTAAAAAAAATAAATTTGATTGAAGCAAAAAGTATTATGTCTTATTTTATTGCCACCCTGTTTGATAACCTCAGGGGTTGTAAATCTTTAAAATAAAAAAGTTCCTCAAAATCGTGAGAGAATCGTGATCTTTATTCTAAGCAAAAAAATTGTGATTCTCATTTTATCCAGAATCATGCAACTCTAATCTGTACAAGAATGATGGGAAGAAAAAGAGTGGAGAGGGCTTGGAACAGCTTATGATTCAAAGCACACGTCATCTGTAAAAACATGGTGGAGGCAGTGTGATGGCATGGGCATGCATGGCTTCCAGTGGCACTGGGTCATTGGTGTTTATTGGAAAGTGTGGTTCCTCGTGCTACCAAGTAAATAAAACAAAAAAGTGATAAATGAAACTGCTGCTTAGACCTGTAGTGTACACAGTGCACTGATGAATGTAAGTATAAGGTTATCAGCGCAACTTCTAAATCATAAATATCAATAATAGTAAACAAAATACAAATAATCAATGACAGTGACGTGCTAAGTGTCACAAACAATAGTGCAAAAAAATCTAAAGTCCAAAAAACAATTCTTCCAAGTGCCGGTAAAACAATCCTTCCACTAATAATTCCTTGCAAACAAAATTCCCGTGACTTCACACAATTGCTTAGTGCTCACAGAACTCACCTCTATGCGGTGTTGAATCAGCCTTATGGGTATCCTGTGGTGGTATTGGGCCTCCACTTCCAGACTCCCGATTACCAGGTCGCTCAAAGGGCCAGTTCTATGTGATGTTGAATCAGCCTTATCGGTATCCTATGATGGTGGCAGGCTTCCACTTCCAGACTCCCGATTATCAGGTTGCTCAAAGTTCCAGATGTCATGTGAGAATAAAATTAATGCCTCCCATAGTGTAAAATGTTTAAACAACTAAAGATTTATTAAAAAGCCAAATGTATTCTTACAAAAGTTTAAAAAGCGCATGTAAAGTGCTACAACGGCATTCCAGACGCCTCTTATGTCACTTCCGGTCCGCTCTGTGTTTCTGGCCACAGGAGGCCCACAAACAAAGAACTGCAGTTAGAGCCTGGCAGAGCATCAGAAAGGAGGATACCCAATCTTTGGTAATGTCCATAGGTTCAAGGCTTCAGGCAATCGTTGCCAGTAAAGGATTCCCAACAAAATATTAAAAATGAACATTTTATTTATGATTATATTCATTTGTCCAATTACATTTGAGCCCCTGAAAATGGGGGGACTGTGTATAAAAATGGTCGCAGTTGCTAAAATTTGAACTTTATATTTATGTTCGACCGCTTGAATTACAGCTGCATTTCAAATTAATTTGGCTTGTTTCGTTTTAATTTTATTCTGGTGGCATACAGCGCCAAAAGTTAAAAAATTGTGCCTGTGTCCAAATGTATACGGACCTAACCGTGTGTGTGTGTGTATGTATATGTATATGTATATGTATATATATATATATATATATATATATATATATATATATATATATAAAAAATTTAAACTGATCAGTGGTGAACTAAAACACAGTCTATTGTCTACTCTATAGAAGGCTTGCATAATAATTAGCCTGTTATGCCTGTGCTGAGAGCCTTTGTTCTTCACACACCTCTCCACATGCATTGAGCTATATAATAGTCTCAGAGCGACTGAAGCTAAATAGGATTCAGGGAACTGTGCAGACTTGCTAGCATCATTTATTGTATTCCTAATGGAACTTTGTTTTTTTCTCCTGGTAAAAAAAAGGCTGTACATCCTGTCTGCCATGAAATTGGTAGGACTAGTTAATTGTCATATGCCCTTGGGATAGTGAGCAGAAAATATTCATAGCATTAGAGAAGAGACAAAAAAACTGAAAAAGAGGGGATATTGTATTTCTGGACAAAGCAGAGGGCTGTGGCTTTAATTATTTATTTTTCTATATTTATGTTTTGTGGTCTGTGTAATTTCTCTGCTAGGGAGGTCTTATTTTATTTTTTGGTATGTTTATATAATATGTTTTAGATGCTTTATATGAAATTCACCTTTCTTATACAGCGAGTAAGTGCAGCTCCATGTTCCAAACTGTTTGACAAGCTTTATGTAGATGGTATCACTGCTGAACTATTGCTTTTAAAAAATCTGTAGGACAAGCAACCTGCAAGATTGTACTGTACTCTAAACTGAATATAATTCCATAGACCACAAACAAGTGCTTATCAGGTTTAAAAGCAATAAGATAATAAAGTTTTTTTTGCAATTAAAAAAAAATACATTTTAAAACAAATTTACCATTGCGTAAAAAATCTGAACCTTTTCCCTATGTCTGCCTTTCTTTTTTTTTAACATGCAGCACCCTGTGTTTTGGTCATTATACTATTTCTGAGTGGCTAAACCCTTAGATTGCTGGGTGCACTCCATTGCACGAGAAGAGTTTTTTGCTTTCATTCACTCCATCAGTCAGAAAAATAATCTGAATACACACTTTTGAGTGCTTGTAAAATCAATCAAATTACTATTGTAGGGGTTGATTTACTAAAACTGGAGAGTGCAAATTCTAGTGCAGCTAAGATAGCCAATCAGCTTTCTACTTCAGCTTGTTTAATTTAAGTGATATTAAGGGTTACAATTTAAAAATAAATAAACATCTCAATTTAACCTGCTCTGTGCAATGGTTTTGCACAGAGCAGCCCCAATCCTCCTCTTCTCGGGTCCCCTACTGGCACCTCCTCTTCTCCGAAGCGGCTTGCTATGGGGGCACTCGTAAGTGCTCACTCCCAAGTCCTGCTCTGTGTGTCCATAAGACACACCTAAAAGGGCTCAGTCCCTCCCCCGCTCTCTCCTCATTGACTCACTGGCTGTGATTGACAGCAGCGAAAGGCTCCTGCTGCGGTGTCTCAGCCAATGAGGAGGGAGAGACCCGGGAGAGCAGCCATTCTCATGCACATTTTGTGCACATTGCTGGCTCGGATAAGTATTGGGGGGGGGGGGTTTGCAGAGGAAAAGCTGCATACTGAAAGTTTTTTACCTTCATGCATAGAATGCATAAAGGTAAATAACCTTCAAACTTTACAACCACTTTAAGCTTTGACAATAAAACCTGGAAACTGATTGATTGGTTTCTATGCAAAGCTGAACCAGACTTTGCACTTCCCAGTTTTAGTAAACAAAAAGTATATTATAAAATTATTAAACTGCATAATTTCTAGTTGTAGCAGATTGATAATTGACCAAAACAGGGAATGTACATAAGCATCTGATTCTAATCAGAAAAATGTAATAAAAAGTGACAATCAAACTGCCTCTGCTTTGCTGTAGTGACTTGTATATATGTAAAATAAGTGGCAAACTATTTTTCAGAATGTAAATCTGCTAGTCAAAATGTTACTGTCATGCATAGATAAAAAGAGGAATAGAAAATGAAAAAGTTGCAGAGCAATTTGTATCAGGTACAGTAAGCAGACACATTGTAATTACTTTGACTAATACTGCCTTTTTTGGTATTGAATGCTTTGGGCATCTATCAATTTAAAAAAAAACTGAACTAAGTACATGCTTGGCCTTTTTTTTTTTCAACAATTAGCTCACCAAAAAACAATATTTTGTGTATAGGTGGAGCCTGGTGGGCCGCGTCAGTTCTTGGCTTCTGTAATGTCTTGGACATCTCTCTGCTGTAATAATCAATTCTGATCCTGTCCACCTACCTGAACATTGTGGTTGGTCTTAACTCTAAACAATTGCATGTTCAAACTCCTTCTGTTGTATTCTGCATAAGTAAATAGAAGATCCTACAGATAGATTGGGAAACCCTAAAGTAGCCACAGGTGTGTAGATCCATGAATGCAAGGATTTCCTGAGAAACATAAGAAATTTTCAGAAGGTTTATCTCCAGCTTTTACCAAAACCTGAGTTATGGGTGGATTGACCCTTTAAAAACTTGTGTTCTGCCATAGATTTAAAAACAGTGAAGGGGGGTGGACAGTTATTTACCCTGTTCTGTTTATAACTGGTTAAAGCACCATCGGGTGGCTTTTAGGCCTGTTACTCCAATGCATCACATGAATGGAAGAGGGCCAGATGAATGGCAGGGTCACTGCCACCCATTCACAGAACGCATTGCATCGTGAGAGAATGGTAGTTTGAGGTCTCTGAATGGCTAAAAGGTAAAAAGGGGGTGGGCGAGTGGCACAACTCTTCACAGTAGCAGAGGCGGCTGTTAATTCTCAGTGTGGGAAGATAGCCACATCTGGTGGCTAAGAAGATAGCCTGAAAGAAGGATCCTTTACAAGAAGCTGCAGCCTGCAGAAGATGGGATACACACCATTAAACATAACTAATGTGATTTGGTGCTGTGTCTCAATTACAAAAAATAAATAAATTCAGCTTTAAAACTAAATTATAGCGATTCTGACGACACCGCGTAATGCAGCTGCGCTCATTTTTTCTAAAAATGTCCTCTCCCCTATTAATTCATTGCCTTTTACAAACTTCAATTACTGTCCAAGAATTTTCTCTTGCCAAGTTGTCTAGTTGCAGAGTGGTAATACATGCAGTAGTCTTGGGAAAGGATTCTGGAAAACATGCTCCACTTATCCTATAGCACTCACTAAATAGCCTGAAAATGGAATGTTTCTCTGGATGACAGATAGGGGCAGTGCTAGTGGCTCCTCTGTTGTAACTCGTACAGATGGTTTCTACATAAAGTGGCCACAGACATTCATTCCACTGCTACTCTGTATAGGCTGCGATAGGACAACCTACTGTACATGGGACTTAAATTATTTCACATAACTGAGTACTATAAATCTAAATATAGTTTTAACAAAGTGCTCACAAACAGCTGTAAGCTGTGAAAACAAGGTTGACCATTAAAAAAAAAATGTGATCAGAAAAATAGAGTATGCAACGGAAAAAGTTGGAAATAGGTGGTTAGTAATAAAAAGTTTTGCTTTTAGTTCTACTTTAAAAGTATAAAATATGAGGCTTTAATGCTTCTTTAACTGCTTCTTGCCTGGCCACTGTACACATCTGGCCAGGTGGGCCAATTGTCATTCAGGGAGGATGCACCCGAACACCCCCCCCAGAACTGCGACTTGCCCGCTCCCCCTGGGGCACGCAGTGGTGGAATCTGTGACTGCTTTATCACATTGATTGATGTGCTGGACTGCTGTGTTCTGCCCTGGTACCATGTGATCACATGTCCAGTAGTAAACAAAGGCTGTCATTCATGACACCATTGCTTATTACTGTGATCAGTCACAGTAATCACACTGCACAGGGCCAATCACAGTAGCCCTGTACCATGTGATAGCTCTGGGCTATCAAAGTAGTTCTCAGTAGCTGAATGAATGCAGCCGAGAATTGTCACAAATTGCCTGAACTCGCCTATCTGCACGTCTGACTGTTTCTGCGAGACACCCGTCCCAGCCAACCCCTGCGAACAACTGCACTCCTGGAACCACAGGAACTCTTTTATTCCTCCTTTCTACAGCCTCTTGTACTTCTTGGCCACTGAACATGACATTCCTGGGGCAGCCTTGTACCAGTAGGCTAGGCTTGCTTTGCAAGGGATAGCTAAGAACCGGTACCATAACATATCCAAAGCTGGGGTTCCTAGCATCAAGTGGCCCCGAGATACGGGGCCCCAAAGCCGGTTCGGAAAATATTCTCTGCTGCAGAAAAGTGCTTGACATTTTCTGAACCTATTTTTGGGGCCCTGTATCTCAGGGACACTTGGGGCTAGAGACCCCAGCTTTAGATATTTTATGGTGCTCGTTCCACTGAGTTTGCACACCAAATTTGGGGTTCCTAGCACTAAGTGGCCCCGAGATACGGGGCCCCAAAGTCGGTCAACTGTGTCCATCTGCAGCAATGTCATTTCGAGACTATTTGGGTTCAGAGACCCCAAATTTTGGCTGCAGCTAGGGGACATCTAGGAACCCTTAACTACCGAGTTTGAAGTTCGGGGGACCAATGACTGCAAATGGGCACAGTGAGGCTGCAAATGGGCACTGTTGACCCTCTTTTCCACTTACAGTAGCTGTGCATTTCTCACCCTCGTCTTATACTCGGGTCAATAAGTTTTTCCCATTTTTTTGTTGTAAATTAGGGCCTCGACTTATACTCGAGTATATACGGTATTTATGGCGCCTCTATCAGGAAAAAAAAAAATGGGGTGAAAGTACTAACATTGCGCACCCTCACAATCCGTGCAAGCACAATTATGAGCTAGAATCATGTAGCATATATGATGTATAACAAAAAAAAAAAACAAATCAAAAATTCATACAATGAGAATTATGAATGACACAAAATATATGAAGTGAATCCTAATCCAACCAAAAGCGCTATATGTGACCTTAAAGTGTAATTAACGCACAGAAAAGTGCAAATTATTCAACAAAAGGCCATACTAACTGACCCAGGATGTCTCTGAAATGTGTTCAACCCACGAGCACAGAAGAACTTCATAATCTGTGGCTTCAACCACAACTTGCAATCACCATGGAATCTTCCGGTGTATAGGTTCCCACCACGAAGAGGTGAAGTGAACACTCACCAGAAATGTAACTAAAGATCAGACAGCAGAATGCACTGATCTTACACAGCAGCTCACCCCTTCTCAGCCAGCAAGAACACAGCCTCTGACATCTCAAGATCCTTTCATTTCTTCCTGCTCCCAGAAAAGTTCTACACTGGCAACAGCTGTGCTGTAAATCTCATATGCAGAGCAGACAAGTCAGGACCATAGTGCAGTATGCTTTATTAAAAATCATGGTAGCCAGTAAAATCACATAAAACCAACAAGAATGTCATAAAGTAACTCACATAAAAATCACTGTTCAGGAAAAAAAAAAAAAAACTTACCATGCCTTGTACTAAATACATTGGACTGACTACTTCCACAAAGGGGTCATTTTAGGCTCAAGAATTAATTTAAAATCTATATATATATATATATATATATATATATATATATATATATATATATAAAATTATAGTTTGTTGACTAAATAATATACACCTATTTGGTTTTTTTCTCCAAGAAAATGTAGTAGAATACAAGAATACATTTTGTCCAAAATGTATAAAGAACGATTATTTATTTGCAAAGTTTTATAACCAAGTTCTTTTTTTCTGTCTCAAAAAATTATATCAAATTATTATGGGTACAGTGTTGCATACCTGAGTAATTGTCATTCAAAGTGTTACAGCGCTGAAAAATGGCCTGGAGTGGAAGGGGTGAAATAATCTGGTTTTGAAGCGGTTACTAACACTGTAAGTAGGAAAATATTTGAATTACATATACAGTATGTACAATATATACAGTGCCTTGAAAAAGTATTCATACCCCTTTCCACATTTTGTCATGTTACAACCAAAAACGTAAGTGTATTTTATTGGGATTTTATGTGATAGACCAACACAAAGTGTCACATAATTGTGAAGTGGAAGGAAAATGATAAATGGTTTTCAAAATTTTAAAAAATTTTGGGGATGTCTCTACCAGCTTTACACATCTACAGCGTGAAATTTTTGCACATTCTTTTTTGCAAAATAGCTCAAGCTCTGTCAGATTGGATGGAGAGCGTCTGTGAACGGCAATTTTCAAGTCTTGCCACAGTTTCTTAATTGGATTTAGGTCTGGATTTTGACTGGGACATTCTAATGGGGCGTACACACGGTCAAACTTTTTGGCTACAAAAGTCCGACGGACCAAATCCGGCAGACAATCCGATCGTGTGTGCGCTTCCCCGGACTTTCAGCTGACTTTTCCAGTCGCAAATCTGACGGACTTTAGATTTGGAACTTGCTTCAAATCTTTACGTCGTAACTCCACCGGACCCAGAAATCCGCTCGTCTGTATGCTAGTCCGACGGACAAAAACCGACGCTAGGACAGCTATTAGCTACTGGCTATCAACTTCCTTATTTTAGTCCGGTGTACGTCATCACGTACGAATCCGTCAGACTTTGGTGTGATCGTGTGTAGGCAAATCCGGTTGTTAGAAAATCCGCCAAAAGTCCGTTGAAAGTCTGTCAAAAGTCTGTCAGACAGGCTGTCGGACTTTTGTAGCCAAAAAGTCCGACCGTGTGTACGCCCCATAACACATACATATGCTTTGATCCAAACCATTCCATTGTAGCTCTGGCGGTATGTTTAGGGTCGTTGTCCTGCTGGAAGGTGAACCTCCATCCCAGTCTCAAGTCTTTTGCAGACTCAAACAGGTTTTCTTCTAAGATTGCCCTGTATTTGGCTCCAGCTATCTTCCTGTCAACTCTGACCAGCTTACATGTCCCTGCTGAAGAAAAGCATCCCCACAACATGATACTGCCACCACCATGTTTCACGGTGGGAATGGCGTGTTCAGTGTGATGTGCAGTGTTAGTTTTCCACCACACATAGCATTTTGCTTTTGAGCAAAAAAAGTTAAATTTTGGTCTCATCTGACCAGAGCACCTTCTTCCACATGTTTGCTGTGTCCCCCCATGGCTTCTCGCAAACTGCAAATGGGACCTCTTATGGCTTTCTTTCAACAATAGATTTCTTCTTGCCAAAGGCCAGATTTGTGGAGTGTATGACTAATAGTTGTCCTGTGGACAGATTCTCCCACCTGAGCTGTGGATCTCTGCAGCTCCTCCAGAGTTACCATGGGCCTCTTGGCTGCTTCTCTGATTAATGCTCTCCTTTCCCAGCCTGTCAGTTTAGGTGGATGGCCATGTCTTGGTAGGTTTGCACTTGTGCAATACTCTTTCCATTTTCGGATGGATGGTTTGAACTGTGCTCCGTGAGATGTTCAAAGCTTGGGATATTTTTTTATACCTAACCCTGCTTTAAACTTCTCCACAATTTTATGGTGTGTTCCTTGGCCTTTATGATGCTGTTTGTTCACTAAGGTTCTCTAATAAACCTCTGAGGGCTTCACAGAAAAGCTGTATTTATACAGAGATTAAATTACACACAATTGGACTCTATTTACTAATTAGTTGACTTCTGAAGGTAATTGGTTCCACTAGATTTTAAAAATACAAATGCATACCACACTTTTCAGATATTTATTTGTAAAAAAATAGAAAACCATTTATCATTTTCCTTCCACTTCACAATGATGTGCCACTTTGTGTTGGTCTATCACATAAAATCCCAAAAAAATACATTTATGTTTTTGGTGACATGACAAACGTGGAAAATTTCAAGGGGTATGAATACTTTTTCAAGGCAGTGTGTGTGTGTATATATGCCTACATAAACATTTTCCCTGCAGCCAACCAAATGTATAAATAGTAATAGACCACCACATGTATGGGCTGCTAGATAAAGATTATTTTTGGCCTATTTAATTGTTGTATAGCTTTATATTTTCAGTTCTTGGAAATGGCTGACTTTCATAATAAAGTGAAAATGGACGTTGGCTCCAATGATAAGCCAGCGTGTGTTTGTGAAAATGTGCTAGTCATATCTGTTGCTTGCAAAATATCACTTTGAGAATTTTTTCAAGTTGTAATAATAAGTGGCTGTAATTTCATGTCCAATGAAGTGTGCTAGCTGTGTGTTATAGGAGACTGTTGTCATTATTTGTGATCACTCTGCCACAGAAAGAATTCTGTTTCACTATCAGGTTTCCAAAATTAATGAACCTGAAATTATTGTCTGCAAAATGAAAGGTATCCTATAACATGGCATTTCAAAATTTTAACCACTAATGTTTCCATTACATCCTAGTATGACATTGTTTTAACCTGACAAATATGTGAAAATAGCGTGACAAGAAAAATAGAATATTGTTTTATTTTTTTTCTTTAAACATAGTGACTACTCAAGCATTTCTCCAGCTTTAAAGCCAGGAAGATGGAAAAGAAACAAGTGAAAGCATATCTTCATTGCATCTGAGCACCACAAAGCAAAAACACGAGTTAATTCATTTTTAATATTCAAAGTAAACTCCACCATCCAGCCATGTCTCCATGCTTTATTTTGTTGAGAAATCACTCTACACCTAGCATTTTTGGCTGTGGCCATCTTGAGTAAGGGCAGATGATTCATTTAGCATTTACTTCCTGGAATCCATCTGTCCTTAGCTCAAGCATGCAAGCAGAAGAGTGTGGCTGAGAAAACCCCTCCTGAAGAGTCCTGGGAGGTATGACATAATTTGCCTAGGCAAGAAACCAGGAAGTAACTGAAGAAACGCAAAACAAAAAAGTTTAACCACCTGCCTTCCGCGCTATAGCCAAAAGACGGCTACAGCACGGACTTCATTTGCCGGGAGGGTGTTCATGGACATCCTCCCGCGCTCGAGCGGCCTGCGCGCCCCCTGTGATCAGCAAGTCTATGAGACTCGCCTGGTTACAGATCGGAGTAAGGGGTCAATCCCAACACCTTACCACGTGATCAGCTGTCAGCCAATGACAGCTGATCATGTGATGTAAACAAAGCCGGTAATCGGCTATTTTTCCTCCTCACGCTGATAGCGTGAGGAGGAAAAAAAGAAAACGATCACTGGCGGCTGCGAAAGGAACATCGGTCCCGATCGTGAAGGTACCACCAGCGCCACCTACCAGTGCCCACAATACCACCCATCAGTGCCACCTATCAGTGTCCACAATGCCGCCTATCAATACCACCTACCAGTGGCCATCAGTGTCGCCTTATCTGTGCCCATCAGTGTCGCCTTATCTGTGCCCATCAGTGCAGCCTCACCAGCGATATCAACGAGAAAAATTACCGCTTGCAAAATTTTATAACAAACTATGAAACATGTTTTTTTTTTATTTCTTTTTTGTTTGTTTAGCAAACAATAAAAACCCAAATGATGATTACATACCACCAAAAGAAAGCTCTATTTGTGTGAAAAAAATGATAAAAATTTCATTTGGGTACAGTGTTGTCATTCAAAGTGCAACAACACTGAAAGCTGAAAATTGGTCTGGGCAGGAGGGGGGTTTAAGTGCCCAGTAAGCAAGTGGTTAAAACAAGTAATATAATATATACACTCACCGCCCACTTTATTAGGTACACCTGTTCAATTGCTTGATAACACAATTTGCTAACCAGCCAATCACATGGCAGCAACTCAGTGCATTTAGGCATTTAGACATGGTGAAGATGAAGTTCAAACCCAGCATCAGAATGGGGAAGAAAGGGGATTTAAGTGACTTTGAACATGTCATGGTTGTTGGTGCCCGATGGGCTGGTCTAAGTATTTCCAAAACTGCTGATCTACTGAGATTTTCACACACAACCATCTCTAGGGTTTGCAAAGAATGGTCCGAAAAATACGAAGAAAATATCAAGTGAGTGGCAGTTGTGTGGATGAAAATGCTTTGTTGAGGTCAGAGGAGAATGGGCAGACTGGTTTGAGATGATAGAAAGGCAACAGCAACTCAAATAACCTCTCACTGCAACCAAGGCATGTAAGATTACCATCTCTGAACGCACAACACATCGAACCTTGAAGCAGATGGGCTACAGCAGAAGAGAACCACACCGGGTGCCAATCCTGTCAGCGAAGAACAGGAAACTGAGGCTACAATTCACACAGGCTCACCAAAATTGGAAAAATGTTGCCTGGTCTAATGAGTCTCAATTTCAGCTGTGATATTCAGATGGTAGGGTCAGCATTTGCTGTAAAACAACATGAAACCATGGGTCCATCCTGTCTTGTATCAACGGTTCAGGCTGGTGGTGGTGTAATGGTGTGGGGGATATTTTCTTGGCACACTTTGAGCTACTTAGTACCAATTGAGCATGGTTTAAATGCCACAGCCTACCTGAGTATTGTTGCTGACCATGTCCATCCCTTTATGACTACAGTGTACCCATCTTCTGATGGCTGCTTCCAGCAGGATAAGGTACCATGTCACAAAGCTCAAATCATCTCAAACTGGTTTCCTGAACATGACAATGAGGTCACTGTACTACAATGGCCTCCACAGTCACCAGATCTCAATCCAATAGAGCACCTTTGGGATGTGCTGGAACGGGAGGTTCGCATCATGGATGTGCAGCCGACAAATCTGCAGGATGCTATCATGTCCATACGGACCTAAATCTCTGAGGAATGTTTCCAACACCTTGTTAAATCTATGGCATGAAGAATTTAGGCAGTTCTGAAGGCAAAAGCAGGTCTGACCCGGTACTAGCAAGGTGTACCTAATAAAATGGCCGGTGAGTGTACTGTATTTTCCTATTTTCTATTGCTAGCAGCATGAAAATAATCAGTGTTGATTGGGAGAGTGAAGTTCACTTTAATACATTCACCTATTAATACATAATTTTTTTTATTGAGCCTTGTATGTTATTTTTACTTAGGACCAGACTGCAGATTGTACAGCAGAGCCCAGGCTGGGGAAGGGTGAAGCAGCACAAGGCATGTTGCAGTGTAAGGAGCTTGCTGATAGGTGATAGCAGAGTGACATAGATGAGTGCATTAGTCTGCTACTTCTGCTTTTATTGTCCAGTAAACACGGTGGGGTTCAGAATACCTGTAAGTTAAAGCGGACCTTCACCCAAAACATAAACTACCACATATTCTCTACCACCCGCCCCCCCCGCCCCCCCCAGGCCCCTTTACTAACTTTTAAACTTTTTAGGGGGTTACCTTTTTTGAGAGTTACCAGCACCTAATTCCTCAATCTTCACCTAGGTGAGGATGACATCAGTTCGGCCCACCCGCAGCCTCCTGGGACACATCTCAGGAGGCTGCAAGGCCAATCTCTCAGCGCTGCGCATACACAATAGGTAGACAGCTGGCTCCCACGTCCAAAAATGGCAGCACTGGTGAAGAACCTGTTCTGGGGAAGACAGCACTGGGCTCCATGGGCTGGTAAGTACATGTTTGTTAAAAGTCAGCAGCTACAAATTCTGTTTAATTTTTAAGAACACGAGTAAAGTTCCTCTTTAAAGTGAAACTTCGGCAGGGTAAGATCGCGTCCTTTCCCCTGCCCCACATAATTGTGCTGTGTAGCAGAGCTGTGTTAATCTGAAGACTGGAAGGACATTAATACATATTTTTTAATACAAACGATTTTATTGGAAAAAAAAGCAGTAATAATAAGCCATAGTTACAATCAAGAAAAAAAACATAGTATTCTGGGAGGTCCTTATATAAAGTGCGAATACAGTTATAAGATGTTAAGCATATATACAGATACACTCTCCTAAGGAAAAGAAAATAATAACATAAAGAAAAGAAAAACTCAAGTTTCCTTCCTGTAAGAAAAAACCACTATGTTGGATCATTATAGAAGACCTCTTGGTGGAAAGAAACTCATTCTGTGTTAAGTCAGTATGAGGTCTTCGTAATCTCAAACTAATTATACTGCTGAAAACTTTGGACTAAACAGTGAAATAGACCATAAGTCAAACTCAAATAAAATAAAAGGAACAACAAAGATCTGGTTACGGGAGAGTCATCTGAAAGCTAAGCCTTATCTAGCCGTATATTCATATTTTAAAGCATAATTGTCGCCATACCAAGGAAACCGGGGGGAGCTACGGGGACCACGACTTCCATTTTGAATCATAAGCTGGCATCGTGTCCATAATAGTATGGTATACCTTTTCCATCAGTTGTATGGCTGCCATACCTCCGAGAACCTGCTCCCCAGGGGCTCGCCAAAATAGAGCGATAGCCCAGTGGACTCCTGAGCATAGCGAATGAGCCAGCTTTTTTTCCGGGGGGGGTGGGGGGGGGGAGAACCTGGAATATCTGCAAAGAGCAGGCCCATTTGGTACGTCAACGTCGTAGATACCCCTGTGATCTCAGTCACTTTGGAGGATACCTTCTGCCAGATATTAGAAAGTACCTTACAGCTCCAGAATATATGTAAATGAGTCCCCTTATCAGGGCACCCTCTAAAGCAGTTCTCAGGCACGGTAGGGAAAAATCTATGGGGTTTGGAAGGAGTGTAGTACCATCTGGTATGGAGTTTCACCACTGTTTCCTTAACCGCTACAGATCTAGTGCATTTATGCATATTTGTGATCCTAATGCCCCATTCCTCTGCTGAGGTCACCTGTCCGGTCTCCGCCTCCCAGCCGAGCATGGCTGTGGATTTTTCTGCGAGGCCGAGACCTCCCAAGTAGTTGTATAGTAGAGAAATTGTTCCCTTATCTCTGGACGGCGGACCGCATAAGTTTTCAAACACAAAATTCTCATCCGGCTTCCTAGGGGGGTAATGGGAGTTAAAGAAATGTCTTATTTGTAGATATTTGTGGAATTCAGTTTTGGGTAGGGAGTAAGAACTTTGTAATTCCAAAAAGGTGCGGAACACCCCACCTTTTTTAAGGGAATCTAGAGTGACCAAGTCTTTGGAAATCCACAAAGCAAATGCTCCAGGAGATGGGAATGCTGGTTTAAATAAAGGGTCCCCAAGATAGGTAGCTGATCTGGGATTGGAGGGGAGCAATGCGAATCTTTTCTTAAATAAGGCCCAAAGGTGAAGTGATTGCCCAACGACAGCATTTAATCTAGAAATGTCTTTGGGGCGAACCGAAGAGGTCCAGAGTAGGCCCTGCAGAAGAAAAGGTGTTATCGAGGCCCTCTCAAATCTGATCCAGGGGATACTATGTGAGGGAGTGTGCCATTGTGCCAACTGCAGAGATCTAGCAGCTAGAAAAAATAGCCAGAGGTTTGGTACGCCCAAGCCACCTCTATCTTTTGGTCTATATATCATTTTTCTGCCTAATCGGGGTTTTTTGTTTTGCCAGACAAAATTATTCACCTCTCTCTGAGCTCTTTCTATCGTCAGCCGGGAAACATAATGTGGGAGGGCCCTAAAAAAAAAATAAAAGTTTAGGGAGAATGGACATTTTCACCACTTGAATCCTTCCTAGAAATGTTATATGGTATGAATTCCATGTATGTAGAAGTTGTTTAATGCGGGCGAATGCAGGGGGGTAATTGGCGTTGTACATTTTAAGGAACGTGGGGGCTAATTTTATGCCTAGATAGGGTAAGGATTGGTACTCTATTGAAAACCCAAAATGAGAATGGATCGATGAGATGACGTCCGGATGAAAATGTATTGGTAAGGCGGCACATTTTGAGAGGTTAACCCCTAGACCTAAGATTTCGTGGAATATGTGTAAGGTATTGGTGAGGTTTGGCAGGGATACTATCGGGTCAGACAGGAACATGAGAACATCGTCAGCATACAGACTGAGTTTGAATTCCCGTTCACCTTTTCTATACCCTCTGATGTTGGGGTCAATGCTAATGCAGCGTGCTAGGGGCTCAATGGCGAGGGCAAATAAGGGGGGAGGCGTGTCTGGTTCCTCTTCCTAGCGTGAAGTAGTCAGAGTTGCAACCAGGTAATCTAATTCGTGTGCGTGAATGGTGATACAATGCTCTGAACCCATGAACAAAGGCCCCTGCAAAGCCGAATTTTCCCAGCGTCCACTCCATATAAGGCCAAAGCACACTATCGAACGCCTTATGGATATCGAGGCTTAGTAGTAATACTTTGTTGGAGTGCATATCTGCGTCTTGTATAATATTGGAAGCCAGTCTAATATTATCTGTAATTTGTCTAGTCGGAATAAAGCCCATTTGGTCCGGAGAAATTAGAGCTGTGATCATTTTAGAAAGTCTGTCTGCAAGTAAGCGGCCAAAGATCTTTAGGTCTGTATTAATGACCGAGATTGGTCTGTAATTTTGAGGTAGGGAGTGATCCTTGTTAGGTTTAGGGATCAGGGACATATTGGCCAGAAGAATATTGTCTGGGAAGAGATTTCCCTTTAGGGTATAGTTGAAAAGAGATTTAAGATGTGGGATTAGGATGTCTTGAAATTTGTTATAATATGGGGCTGAGTAACCGTCTGGGCCCGGGGTTTTTGAAGGTTTTAATGATACTAATGAGTTCGGAATCAGAGCATGGGGCATTCATGTCTTCTACTTGTTCTCTCGAGAGGGCAGGGAGGGGCAAGTCATCCAGCCAAGACTTGAGGGTAGGATCTATGGGGGAAGTGGGTGGTGAGAGTAGGTCAGAATAAAATTCAGAAAAAGCCTGTAGGACTTCAGCCGGATGGGAAACCAGGTTACCATTAGGTGTTCTAAGTTTGTATGTGTGGGGGGGGGTTGAAACGACTGATTGAGCTTCCTGGTGAACACAGCCGAGGCTGAGTTGCTGTGCAGTAGGAATTTGGCTTTCGACCATCTAAGAGACTTCTCGGTATGGTCGGTAAGAATTTTATCTAATTCCAATCTCTTAGAATTAATTTGGTGGAGTAACCCCGGGGAATGATTTTGGGAGTGCAAATGGTACAGTTTATCTAGTTTAGCTGTAAGTCTAGTTATATCCGCTGCCTTCTCCTTTTCTTCTACTGGCTGCTAATTGGATTAGGTGGCCGCGAATCACCACTTTATGGGCTGCCCATAAGATGGATGGGGAGGTTTCATCTATGTTGTTAGTGATAAAATATTCCTCCATAAATTTAGAGATTTGGGAGGTTAGGATTGGGTCAGTGAGGAGGGACTCATTAAGTCTCCAGCCTGCAGTGGAGGGTTTAAGGCCTATGTGGGAAATACCAAGAGAGACCACCTGATGGTCAGACCAGGGGCAGAGATGTATGGCTGCGTCAGTTGAATTTGCTAAAAGAATGGGTGTGCAAAATGGGTAATCCAGCCTAGAGTAGCTATCGTGGGAGTGGGAGTAGAAGGTATACTCCCTAGCGCCCACCTGGAAGCAAGCCGGCAACATACATGAGCGTTGCCGAGCCGGTGCCTACTCACAGTATATTTACTGTGAGTGCTTGGCAGGAGGTTAAGGTAAAAAAAAAAAAACTTTCAATAGCAGTTCCCTCAGTCCCCTTTAAAGTCGTAGTAAAGTTAGTTTGTTAGAAAATTGCTGACAGACAGGATATTTATGACAGAAGAGACCCTATTGGTCTCTTGTCTTAAATGCTTCCTTCTGCTTGTCAGCTGTCATGTTCACTGAGCCACACATTTGCAATTCAGTAAACATTTACAGCCCCGATCTGTGCAGCTGTGATGTGACTCCAGTGCGCATACGTGGGAGTGGCATCATTGTGGCCCAGCCAATCAAGTGGCCTAAGGCATGGAAGACCAGATGAGGATGGAAGAGCCCAGGACTTGCCGGATTAATAACAGCACAGCGATGGAGGCCTAGGCTAGACCAGGAAGTGTGCCATAATGTACAAATATGCTGTGCATACTAGTACATTATAGCATAACCCGCCTGGGGGCCCCAAAAAAGAAGTAATGTTAGCAGCGTTTACTACCATTTTAAAGGGAAGTTCCAGTCGTTTTCTAAGTTTATTAAAAGTCAGCAGCTACAAAAAGTGTAGCTGTTGACAGTTAATAAATACACATTTAGGCCCCTTTCATTTTACCGTGATTTCAGGCAATGCCTGTGTAACTCGCATCAAAATCGGACCAAAGTAGTACAGGGATTACTTTGAAGTCTGTGCGACGATATGAATGGTACTCATTGGAAATCATGGGGTACAACTTGTCATGTGACTTTGTAGTCCCAAGTCACACAAGTCTGAAAGGGGCCTCACCTGTCCCAGGATGCAGAGATGCTGTCGCCTGAACCCTTGCTTCTCCCTAATGCCGGAATTTCAAGTGTGGACACCTGGCTGTGACAGCTTGCGGCTTCACAACCGAGTGCGCTCTGCACGAGTCATGCTGCGCCTCAACGGCCGGGCAATCTTCTGGGACCTGTGATGTGTCTAGGGTTGCCACCTTTTCTTTAAGCCAAATCTGAACACTTTAGTTGCCTGGGACACCTTTGGGTGCCCCAAGGAGAGTAGAAATGCAGTGCACATAGTGTGCCGCGGTGAACATTGGGTGTAGCCAAATTGCTCTTGCTGACATCATCACCCTGCCCCCCAGTGATGCTGAATCTGCCCCCAGACAGCCGCCCGCAGCTCCCAAGATGGCAACAGATTTGTGTGTGACTATCTTAGGTACTTGGGGAGCCACAGCCGGTCTGAATAATGTGTCTGGGTTTTAGTCTGCCTGAAACCCGGACACAAGATTCAAAACCCGGACTGCCCAGATGAGTCCCGGAAAGGTGGCAACCGTTGATGTGTCCCAGAAGATTGCAGGGATGGAGGTGGAGAGGAGAACTTCTGCTTGAGTCGCATAGGCAGGCCGGGCAGAGGTGGATACCTATCAAAACTAGGTACCCATTCCCTCCAAAAAAACCAAAAAAAAACCCAACATGCCGAATGTGGCATAGAATGGGGTGAGGATTCCTTAAAGCGGAATGTCGACTTTTGGGTGGAACTCTTTAAGAAGTTACATGAGTCTATCCAATGCTGTGCCTATCTGCCGCAGCTCTTCTCTTCTTGAATTTACTGGACGAGCCATTGGCTTGTGCTGCTGTCAGTCAAATCCATAGATCCAGCTTGATATGGAGGTACACTCAGGAGAGGAGACCTAGGATTTAGTCTTGCTGGATAGAGCATCTACAAATTGGATTTCTTTTTTTGTTATGTGTTCTCCTAATTGGCCTACACTGGTAGGTGTACACTATATGACTACCTTGTGCCATAGACAGCACCCTGACAACCCAGGGCCCTGGCACACAGCCTGCCAACACACCACGTGCCATGACACCGTCTACTTTTGTCTGGCACTGTAGTGGGCGGGCCCTGGCCTCTTTGTTTGGGAGGGTTTAGCCCCGCCCAGCGCCGTACGCAAGCGGTGACAGCGCACACACTCCCCAGGGCGCGTTCACATACACTGCCCCACGTGTGCACGGCGGGCCCGCCCCGCTCCGCTGCTGTTGTGACACCCGAGCGAGCACAGAGAACCCGAGATATAGTAGCAGCATGGCGGGGCTGCTTCTCCCTCACAGGGGCAGCCGCTGCTGTACTGCCACGGCCGTCAATCTCATGCTGGGGGTCTTCCACGTCCTGCTGCCCTGCTTTCGGCAAGGAGGAGGGCAAGGTGAGGAGGAGCGGAGCGTGCATGGACAATAGAGAGCCCGGGCTGCCTGCAGGAGGAGGAGAGGAAATGGGCCTGCAGACTAGGAGCGGTGCAGGCGGCTCAGGGAACCCATTGGCTGCCCATTGTTGTGGGTTGTGTGTGTGCTGACACATGGGGGCTTTGTCTGCACATTGTGACAGCTCCTGGTGACCATGTGTACCCAGCATCACTGCCACATGGGCTGCCTGCATTCACCAACACACTGCTCCTATCATCTCTCTATACACATCTGATCATATATGTATACACGTCTCCTGTCTGATCATATATGTATACACGTCTCCTGTCTGATCATATATGTATACACGTCTCCTGTCTGATCATATATGTATACACGTCTCCTGTCTGATCATATATGTATACACGTCTCCTGTCTGATCATATATGTATACACGTCTCCTGTCTGATCATATATGTATACACGTCTCCTGTCTGATCATATATGTATACACGTCTCCTGTCTGATCATATATGTATACACGTCTCCTGTCTGATCATATATGTATACACGTCTCCTGTCTGATCATATATGTATACACGTCTCCTGTCTGATCATATATGTATACACGTCTCCTGTCTGATCATATATGTATACACGTCTCCTGTCTGATCATATATGTATACACATCTCCTGTCTGATCATATATGTATACACATCTCCTGTCTGATCATATATGTATACACATCTCCTGTCTGATCATATATGTATACACATCTCCTGTCTGATCATATATGTATACACATCTCCTGTCTGATCATATATGTATACACATCTCCTGTCTGATCATATATGTATACACATCTCCTGTCTGATTATATATGTATACACATCTCCTGTCTGATTATATATGTATACACGTCTCCTGTCTGATCATATATGTATACACATCTCACGTCTCACCATTTATATATACACGTCTCCTGTCTGATCATATATGTATACACGTCTCCTGTCTGATCATATATGTATACACGTCTCCTGTCTGATCATATATGCATACACGGCTCATGTCTGATCATATATGTATACACGTCTCATGTCTGATCATATCTGTATACACGTCTCATGTCTGATCATATCTGTATACACGTCTCATGTCTGATCATATCTGTATACACGTCTCATATCTGATCATATCTGTATACACGTCTCATGTCTGATCATATATGTATACACATCTCATGTCTGATCATATATGTATACACGTCTCATGTCTGATCATATCTGTATACACGTCTCATATCTGTATACATGTCTGATCATATCTGTATACACGTCTCATTATATCTGTATACACGCCTTATGTCTGATCACATCTGTATACACGCCTCCTGTCTGATCACATCTGTATACACGCCTCCTGTCTGATCACATCTGTATACACATCTCCTGTCTGATCACATCTGTATACACATCTGCACGATCACATCTGTATACACTTCTCCTGCACGATCACATCTGTATACACATCTCTTCTCTGATCACATCTGTATACACATCTCCTGCACGATCACATCTGTATACACATCTCCTGCACGATCACATCTGTATACACATCTCCTGCACGATCACATCTGTATACACATCTCCTGCACGATCACATCTGTATACACATCTCCTGCACGATCACATCTGTATACACATCTCCTGCACGATCACATCTGTATACACATCTCCTGCACGATCACATCTGTATACACATCTCCTGCCTGATCACATCTGTATACACATCTCCTGTCTGATCACATCTGTATACACATCTCCTGTCTGATCACATCTGTATACACATCTCCTGCCCGATCACATCTGTATACACATCTCCTGCCCGATCACATCTGTATACACATCTCCTGCCCGATCACATCTGTATACACATCTCCTGCCCGATCACATCTGTATACACATCTCCTCTCTGATCACATCTGTATACACATCTGCCCGATCACATCTGTATACACATCTCCTGCCCGATCACATCTGTATACACATCTCCTGCCCGATCACATCTGTATACCCATCTCCTGTCTGATCACATCTGTATACCCATCTCCTGTCTGATCACATCTGTATACCCATCTCCTGTCTGATCACATCTGTATACCCATCTCCTGCCCGATCACATCTGTATACACATCTCCTGTCTGATCACATCTGTATACACATCTCCTGCCCGATCACATCTGTATACACATCTCCTGCCCGATCACATCTGTATACACATCTCCTGCCCGATCACATCTGTATACACATCTCCTGTCTGATCACATCTGTATACACATCTCCTGCCCGATCACATCTGTATACACATCTCCTGCCCGATCACATCTGTATACACATCTCCTGCCCGATCACATCTGTATACACATCTCCTGTCTGATCACATCTGTATACACATCTCCTGCCCGATCACATCTGTATACACATCTGCCCGATCACATCTGTATACACATCTGCCCGATCACATCTGTATACACATCTCCTGTCTGATCACATCTGTATACACATCTCCTGCCCGATCACATCTGTATACACATCTCCTGCCCGATCACATCTGTATACACATCTCCTGTCTGATCACATCTGTATGCACATCTCCTCTCTGATCACATCTGTATGCACATCTCCTGTCTGATCACATCTGTATACCCATCTCCTGTCTGATCACATCTGTATACACATCTCCTGTCTGATCACATCTGTATACACATCTCCTGTCTGATCACATCTGTATACACATCTCCTGCCCGATCACATCTGTATACACATCTCCTGTCTGATCACATCTGTATACACATCTCCTGTCTGATCACATCTGTATACACATCTCCTGTCTGATCTCTTCATCCTGCTGCCATCACTTCAATTACATGGGCTCTTTTGTCTTGTTTTTTACAATCTCTAGTGATTGAGCCAGTCCCCAGCATGGTGGAGCTGTGGCAAGCTGAAGATGCTGAACTTATGCTGTCCTCTCAGGTGAGAGATCACACTTTTCTATCCTTTCCAAAGCATTTACCACCTGCTTTTATATCCCTTCCACAGAGATCCCTTTCTGCTTTTAGATCTAGAGAGACCCCCCCCATTTCTGCTTTTAGATCTAGAGAAACCCCCCCCCAATTTCTGCTTTTAGATCTAGAGAGACCCCCCCTTTCTGCTTTTAGATCTAGAGAGACCCCCCCTTTCTGCTTTTAGATCTAGAGAGACCCCCCCCTTTCTGCTTTTAGATCTAGAGAGACCCCCCCCCTTTCTGCTTTTAGATCTAGAGAGAGACCCCCCCTTTCTGCTTTTAGATCTAGAGAGAGCCCCCCCCTTTCTGCTTTTAGATCTAGAGAGACCCCCCTTCTGCTATTAGATCCCCTCCGCAGAGATCGTCTTCTGTAGTTTATTCTGTATTTGGAGTCGGGTGCATTTGCTGATTTAAAGTGATATTAAAGCCAAAAACATTTATTATATTGCAGCTTAACAATCCTTAGATGTGATGGCTGTATTGTGTTTTTTTTTTTTTTTGTTAGGCTTACTTTCCTCTATGGTGGTCCAACCAGTAAAGCCTCGTACATGGTACTGTTGTTGGCCAACTGAGTGTCGGATTTTTGTCAAAAGGGCATGTGCCAGGATCTTGTTTTGCATACTAATGGTACACAATTGTCGTGCAACAAACACGAACATAGTGACGTACTACGAGGAATTTCAGCTCTTGAGCGCCACCCTTTGGGCCCCTTGTGCTAGTTTCGTGTTTGGGCATTGATTGCGAGCATGCGTGTTTTGTTCGTGTTTGTACTTTCGACTTTTGTGTGACGGATTTGTGTACTGACCATACGAAAATCTGACGTCAATCCGTTGTCTGCCGAAAATTTACTAGCCCGTCATCCAACATTTGTTGGCCGAAAGTTGGACAAAAATTGTCAAAAGGAGCTTATTAACAGTAATAATTTAGGGCAACAGTCAGTCAACAGGCAATCTCCTGCCAAAAATTGTACCATGTGTATGAGGCTTTAGTCTGTTGTTTTTCAACAGAACAAGCTCTCCTGTAGATGAATCAGTTACAGGGTTGAAACAAACCATTTTGCCACTGACAGGAGTGGGGCGTTGATCAGCTTTTATTTATTCATGTAAAACCTTTATGCCAAAATGAACAAAACCGTTGCTTTAACTACTTGTGTAGCTGCAGCGTCAGTAGGTGTTTGGCTTCAATTTGTTAGTGTATCTAAATCTGCTAGCACATCTAACACTCTTTCCCCCAGACTAACAATACTGCTGTCTGCTGTGCCCCCTGTGCTTCTTCATCCAGAGTGGGGGCACTCTAATACAGGAGGTGTGTTAATGGCTCGATCACCAGGTGAGAACAGGCAGCAAAAAGTCTTAAAAAAAAGAAATCTATTACAGCCACCACATCTAATGATGGGTAAGCTGCAAAATATTATATTTATGGATTTAATAGCACTTTAAAGCGGGGGTTCACCCACACCGCCAAAAAAAATAAATATTAAAAGCCAGCAGCTACAAATACTGCAGCTGCTGACTTTTAATACATGGCCACTTACCTGTCCCCGGGTCCAGCGATGTCGGCAGGGGACGCCGAGAACCCGCTCGGTTCTCGGCAGCTGCTGCCGCCATCCTAGGTGAGGGAATCAGGAAGTGAAGCGTTGCGGCTTCACTTCCCGGTTCCCTATTGCGCATGCGCGAGTCGCGCCGCGCGTCCCAAGTGGTCCCCGCTCTCTGCTGGGAGCTGTGTGCTCCCAGCAGACAGCGCGGTCGGGACGGGAAGAGGCATAGACTCCCATGGGAGTCTATGCCGGAAGTGGGTGCAAATACCTGTCTTAGACAGGTATCTGCACCCCCCTCCCCCCTGAAAGGTGCCAAATGTGACACCGGAGGGGGGGAGGGTTCTGAAAAGCGGAAGTTCCATTTTTGTGTGGAACTCCGCTTTAAGAGCTGGTTTTCTCAGATGCTTTCCGGTGCGTTTTTAAACCACATCCAGAATGCATGTAGAGTGTTTGCCATGTACTCCAATGGCATTAGTTCACACCTGTACAGTCAATTCCAGTGCTTTCAACAAACGTACACATTTGTTCCCTGAAAGCATCAAAACACATGAAAAATCTTTATTTTCATTCAGGATAATGTGCATTGTGTTGCATTTACATGTGTCCAAAAAAAATGCAGTGGAATGTATGAAATACACACAAAAATGTAAAAATGCATCAGTGACGCAGAAATTGACATCTATCAGTGTACTATTGTATAAAAGTGTGTCTGATTATGTGTGTGTATGGCGGGGGTTCAATAAGGCCCTCGGAGAATATCATACATCCCATATGAGGTAATACAGAACTTCCAGGATGCTTTCTCTGTAAACAAGTGGGATCTGCTCCCTGTACTACAATAGGGCTACGTGTGCTGGAGCAGCAGCAGCAGCGTCGTCTGTGTTATGGAATGTGTCTCAGGGAAGCTTCCACTCATTTCTTTGTAGACCTCTGTACACAGTGATTTAAAGTCCTAATAAACCCAAAAGCAATTGTTCTATTGTAGCTTACTATTTCTTGGATGTGATGGCTGTAGTAGTTTCATTTTTTATTCTTCTATTTTCATCTGATGATCTGGTCAGTAATGCCCTGTACTCGCTATAAGAAAATTTGGGTAAACATTTTCGTCCGAGGAACGATTGTACAATTTTCTGATAGTGTGTACACAACTTTCCACAGCTGATTCCAACCTTCTGAACGAAAATTTCTGAAGGGAAAGACTCAAATCTTTTTCATACAGGAACAGAACGAACTATTTTCGTTTAATGTACACGATTTTCCTACGCAAAATATCGGATACGAAAGAATGCGCATGATCAGAAACAACAAATAAGAAAAAAAAAAGCCTTTGTCGTACGAGAATTTTCGTACATTATTTCTATGGTCAGTTCTGACTTGCTGTGAAACGTCGAGGAAAACCGTTTGATCGTCTGATTTTTCTTATCGTACGGGGCTTAAGTCCATTGTTTTTTCAAAAGAACAAATTGTTCTGTAGATATAGCAGTTAGAGAGTTGAGAAAAAACATTTACCGCTGACTGGTGCTTACAATGATGACTTTTTTTTTTATTTGTGTAAAAGCTTTGTCCCAGAAAGGAACAAAACTGTTGCTTTAAAGTGGTTGTAAACCCTTACAGACCACTTTGACCTACAGATAAGCCTAGATTAAGGCTTACCTGTAGGTCCAAGAAATATCTCCTAAACCTACACGGTTTAGGAGATATTTGCAAAAAGACAGGCACTGCTGTCTACGGCGCATGCGCCGTAGATAGAGGCGCACTGGGCATGCCGCTGCTAACGGCAATATGCCTTTAGTGGCGGTTCCAGTGCACATGCACAGGAGTGACGTCATCGTGGCACCAGCCAATCACAGCGCCGGAGCCACGATACTCGGAAAGAAGATGGAAGCTCTGTAGCAGAGGGGACAGAGGTGACAGCGCAGGCTCCTTTGTCAGGTAAGTGACACATAATGGGCTACTATGCATTTATGCTTTACCTTTGCAGGGAAACAAAGAGGAAGTAAAACCCACCAGGGTTTACTTCCTCTTTAAGAGCTTATAAAGTATTAGCCGGAGTTCAGCCTCGATTTGTTAATGTATCTAGATCTGCTAGTGCGTCTAACACTCCCCTCCCCCCAGATTGACAATGCTGCTGTCCACATCTGACTCCTGTGCTCCTTCATCCAGAGTGGAGGCACATTATTACAGCCAGTGTGTTACTGGCTAGATTACCAGGGAAAACTAAAAAAAATAAACGAATGCAGCCACCACATCTAGCAATCGGTAAGCTGCCATCTCTTAAATTTTTGGTTTTGGGTTTAATACCTGAGAGATGACGATCTGATCTACAGTTTTATATGTACTTATAAGATGTTCAAAGCTGTTCAGGCTTGCATCCCTCGCTGCATTGTGTGGCTCATGGTGAGTGAATGCTGTAATCATTATTAATGTGTTACAGGCGTCTAAGTTTTATAAATAATTTATACAAAGTACACTATTCATTTTCTGCTTACTGTGTACTAAAACATGATTAAGTAATTACAATTGTTTACTAAGTTGCTGTCATTGACTTGCTTTATTAAAGTGGAAGCTCACCTTGGAATTACTCTATGAACATTAGGCCGTCACGTAAACCATGTACCTGATAAAATGTAACGCCATGCTTTCATTTGGTTTACACATTGGAAAATGCTCGCCGTCTAGTATGACAATAATGCAACTCATGGCGTTGCTCCGCCCCCCCCCCCCCCCCCCCTGTTTTCATTGTCTTGTGATTTAATTATTACAGGTACTTCTATAATGCTGTCAATCTAGGCAGCAAGTTACATATGTATTGTACAATCGCATCAGTCTCCTGCCCTCAAGGAGCTTACAATCTTAGGTCCCCAACTCCCATTCATACATACACGTACTAGCACCTACTTGGATAGGAACCAATTAATCTACCAGCATGTCTTTGGAGTGTGGGAGGAAACCAGAGAACCTGGAGGAAACCCACACAGGGAGAACATACAAACCCCAGGCAGGAAGTCCCACAGTTGGGATTTGAGCCAACGACCCTAGTGCTACTAGAAGTAAGTGCTAACCACTTGGCTACTGTGCTGTCCTCTTATTACAGAGCCTACTGGGATAGCACTATAGACTAAATGACCCCATAAGCTGTATGATGTCACCTGTAAATGGCTGGCAGTTTCCAGTATGAATTGCTGGACAAAAGTAAACCGAGAGCTCTGCATTTATCAAAGTACATGTGTTATGGTTGTTTTAATGTTCATAGAGTATTTGAAGGATCTACTTCCACTTTAAATATGAACTTTCCATTCATGGGAAAATATTGTTCCTGATGGGACAATTCCATTTTTAAAAGGAAGTTGTTTTTGGTGACAAAGTCTTCCACTTCACATTGACCCGTATTACATTGTCTCCTCAGCCATAGCCATAGGGGGTCATTGTGGGTCTGAGTGCATCTGTTTCTTCGAAGTCTATAGCACCAGAAAACACAAACTGCCAGACTCCTCCGTCTGAATGATTAGAAAATCTTGTCTGATTTTTTTTCCCCCAGAACTATAATCTGTCCGTGTTCTTTGAAAACATAGACCTCATTTATTTATTTCAGGTACTTATATAGCATGTATGAAAAAGTCAACATTTTTCATATGGTAAACGGTCAGATTAATTGGTTAGTTTGAAACCTGTGCTTAAGTGAATTGTCTGGTATAGGCAAAGAGATGACTTCTGTATAGTGACCTCATACATGAGCTTTGTGTGGTTTATTGATAAAATCTCTAAACTCTGCAGTGTTACATAAAATGTTTTCTTGTGAATTTATGACAATGAGTCGAGGTCATGTGACTCATGTCCATTTTAAATGTGAACTTCATGAATTATTTGTATTGCATTCTTACATTGGTCCAGCTTGTCATGCTGTGAATATGCAATACTCATTGTTGTGTAATAGATAACGAGTGTTGTACTGTGGCTGGTCCCCAGGGAAGGAAATCACCATTCCACCGTGGAGCAAACTTCAGCAAAGGACACCGCTGGATGGACCACAAAGGTGTGCTTGGCAGCAGGCCCGGACTGGCCATAGGGCCTGCTGGACAGCAATCTGTTGATGACTGGGCCACACGGCGGGAGGTAAGCGACGGTGATGGTCTGTACAGGGCTAACACAGACCGTGGTTGTCGCTCACCTCCCGCTATGCCTGTTTCTTCTCTCCTGGCTCTCCTGCTCACTCAGCAGTGTCATCCTATTGGCAGAGCAGGGGGCAGGAGGAGCTGGAGATCTGCACAGACAGCATTAGTCTTTTCATATTCACGTGCGGGTAATCACCTGCTTGTTAATATGTTCCAGGTCTTCAGCTCCTCCCACCCCTGCCCTGCTGATGATGACATCGGCCACGAGGCAGGAGACCCTGGAGAGGACACTCGGGCTGAATCCTGTCCCTGCCCTGCTGATGATGACATCGGCCGCGAGGCAGGAGACCCTGGAGAGGACACTCGGGCTGAATCCTGTCCCTGCCCTGCTGATGATGACATCGGCCGCGAGGCAGGAGACCATGGAGAGGACACTCGGGCTGAATCCTGTCCCTGCCCTGCTGATGATGACATCGGCCGCGAGGCGGGAGACCCTGGAGAGGACACTCAGGCTGAATCCTGTCCCTGCCCTGCTGATGATGACATTGGCCGCGAGGCGGGAGACCCTGGAGAGGACACTCAGGCTGAATCCTGTCCCTGCCCTGCTGATGATGACATCGGCAGCGAGGCGGGAGACCCTGGAGAGGACACTCAGGCTGAATCCTGTCCCTGCCCTGCTGATGACTTCGGCCGCGAGGCGGGAGACCCTGGAGAGGACACTCAGGCTGAATCCTGTCCCTGCCCTGCTGATGACTTCGGCCGCGAGGCAGGAGACCCTGGAGAGGACACTCAGGCTGAATCCTGTCCCTGCCCTGCTGATGATGACATCGGCCATGAGGCGGGAGACCCTGGAGGGGACACTCAGGCTGAATCCTGTCCCTGCCCTGCTGATGATGACATCGGCCGCGAGGCGGGAGACCCTGGAGAGGACACTCAGGCTGAATCCTGTCCCTGCCCTGCTGATGATGACATCGGCCACGAGGCGGGAGACCCTGGAGAGGACACTCAGGCTGAATCCTGTCCCTGCCCTGCTGATGATGACATCGGCAGCGAGGCGGGAGACCCTGGAGAGGTCACTCAGGCTGAATCCTGTCCCTGCCCTGCTGATGATGACATCGGCCACGAGGCGGGAGACCCTGGAGAGGACACTCAGGCTGAATCCTGTCCCTGCCCTGCTGATGATGACATCGGCCACGAGGCGGGAGACCCTGGAGAGGACACTCAGGCTGAATCCTGTCCCTGCCCTGCTGATGATGACATCGGCAGCGAGGCGGGAGACCCTGGAGAGGACACTCAGGCTGAATCCTGTGTGCCCTGGCACAAATGGGGGGCTGTGATTGCTAGGGCCAATTTAAAGTGTGTGGAGGACCGACTCCGTGAATATTCCATCACCAACCACCTCTGCAAATGGTGGTTTTCATTTGTGAAAGTCCATTCACTCTAGAATGTAATGTTCAAAGCAAGAATCTTTTTGAAGTACTTTCCCAACGACATTCGTCAAGTCATCCAATGTGCCAGTAAAAATGTTTGGACAAATATGCATTTGAAAATCTGCTAGTGTTGGGCCGGCTTAAAGAATAAAAAAAACTGTTACTCATAGGCTCGGTTCACACTGGGGCGACTTGTCAGGCGACCTAGTCGCCTGACAAGTCGCCTCCCGTTCTGTGCTATGGAACCGTTCTAATCGGAGCGACGCAAGTCGCTCCGACTTAGAAAAAGGTTCCTGTATTACTTTGGGGGCGACTTGGGGCGACTTGCATAGACTTCTATGCAGAAGTCGTCTCGCAAGTCGCCCCGGCAGTCGTTTGCAGGTCGCCTCGCTGAGGCGACCTGCAAGTCGTGCCGCCTGTGTGTGAACCGAGCCATAAGAACTCGATAAAAAATAATGTTCTTTAGCAAGGAACATAAATTCCACACTAATAATTATGCTACCAACATTAGTGTGTGCTGTAAATTGCCTCCAGCATTGTTCTTGTGCCTCCTTGGTGGAGGCCACTATTTTGCTGAAGCCCAGGCCCCTGAACAGCAGTTAATCTTTAGTCCATCATCAGATCGGCCTCTACATTTTCGGCACTGTGCCTACAAATAGAGCACAACTGAGTATGTGCAGAGCAGGCTGAGACAATGCATTACTGGATTTTAAACAGTATAGGCACTTATTTGTAATGTTTTACACAGCTATATCTGCAAAAGGGGTCAGCTTGAAGTGATCCAGGACTTCATTTTTTGACTAAAGTTCCACTTTAAAGCAGAACTTTACCCATAAGAACCTAATAAAAAAAAATGCTCCTTTAGCAAGGAACATCCGTTCCACGTTATTAATTATGGCACCTAAATTAGAGTGTGCTGTAAATTGCCTTCTTGCTGGAGGCTGCCATTTTGCTGAAGCCCAGAGCCCCTGAGCATAAGTAAATCCATAAAGGGGAACTAAACCCATTGATTTAACAGTTTCAAATCAGTAACTTTCCTGGAAATCTGGGGTTGCTGATTGTCACACTTGTTTTGTTTTACATGTTCTACATTTGCAGCATTATGGCAGTTCCAGATCAAACAGAAGCAGCTTTCTTGGCTGAAAAGGATAGGAGGGTTCATATCCTCTTTAAAGCGATTGTATACCCGCACATGTCAAAAGGGAAAAAAAAAAAAAAACCCTGCCAAGGCATAATGAGCTAGTATGCACCGCATACTAGCTCATTATGAAATACCTTTAGGATGAGATCCCCATATTGCAGCCCAGTCCACGCTGAGGGAGCTGACATTCTGCCCTCTGTGTTTCTTCTGGGTTTGCGGCTCCGGCGCTGTGAGTGGCCAGAGTCGCGGTGACGTCACTCCCACGCATGCAGACGGGGCTCTTCTTCCCTGCCGGGCATTCACAGCGCATGCACCACTGACGTCAGAGGCTGCATTCAAAGTGAATGTCTCCTAAACCGTACAGGCTTAGGAGATTTTCATTTTTCCTACAGGTAAGCCTTATTATAGGGTATACAACCACTTTAAGGCTGTCAGCGAATTGTCCTTCACAAATTTGTCAGTGCCTAAAACGGAGAGCAACTGAGCATGTGCAGAGCAGGGTAAGACGGTGTATTACTGGATTTCAAACAGTATAAGCACTTATTTGTAATGTTTTACATAGCTATACCTGCAAAAGGGGTCAGCCTGAAGTGATCTAGCAGGACTTCATTTTCTGACTAAAGTTCCACAGCAGGAAAACCTTTATATACTTTACTATGATTCTATAACATGACTAGGGAAGCTACTTTTATCTACATGTTGTACTGTGGTTTAGTTTAGAAGTAGGGCAATGTCTCTGTGGCCCAGACAGTTTACAGCTCCCTTGCTCTGTCAGATAAGATATGGGAGGGTGGGGAGGCCTGTTTTACTAAACTGGTATCTGCATGTCTTTTTATTTCGTGTGTTTTTTTTTGTTTTTTGGGCATACAATGTGTCTTTAGCAGTAATTTTCGGGGGCTAAACTCCAGCAGCTTTTTGAGCATTGGCAGTCTTGAGCATAGGTTTTCTCTTTCCATCAAGAGCAGATGTTCTTTTGTGCATTTACTTTTATTGTGTGCAGCCGCTTTCACTGTGTGCCGCTGAAGAATGATCTTCGTTCTGTCCATTGGATCCGATGGAGGGCTGTTTGTTCCTGGATTTTTGTTCTTTGACAGGCGGCGCTGGGTAGTTTAATCAGCAACTTCTATGCAAGGTTTTTTTTTTTTTTTTTACTATTTGGAAAAGGTGTTTGTCTTGACTCAGATCATAAACACAAAGCGTAGGAATACATTTGGAGTCGTCTAAAAGCGCAGAAGCTTCGCACGGCTGCTTTTTTTTTTTTTTTTTGCCTGCGTCCTTTAACATGAAAGGGGCTTAGTATTCTAGCTGATAGGTTTCATGGTGGTAATCCTAGATTTGTGTTTTTCCTTGATTCCAATTAGTTGCCCTTTGTGCTAATACACTTCTAATTACTATAAGCTCTAGTAATACTTTTCTTCCGGTCATTGATACAGATTGCTCACAAGTGAACATGTAGTATTCCATACATGCTTGCTACATGTTAATGAGAGAAGTCTGCTGAGGAATTCCATTGTTCCCAGAACTGCCCAACAAATGCTCTCACCCAAACTGTGATGTGCTGAACGCCGTGCAAAAAACATGGACTTCTTAATGTGTCAATTTGGTGGGGAGACGTGTGTGTGTGAGCAGATTGCTCGAATGGCAATGGTGTATGTACAGTGGCTGGAACTAACATCCCTGTCAATGCCGTCTTTTGTAATTGTGCCCGAGCTGTCACACAAAGACACAAGCACTCCCAGAGCAAAGGGGAAGGGCTGAGCAGATGCTGAATCCTTCATGTACTTCCCAAATGCCATCGCAAGGAGTGAGCCTTGAATTCTTTGTTCTGTATTGCTGCTAAGAGGGTGAACAAAGGGGTGTAAGCTCCACCTGCGTATATTAGAGACCCATCTCATACATTCTATCAATCTTTACAAATGCAGGACACTGACATTAAATATTAGTACTGGGTCTAACAAATCTGTTTTTCACTTTCCCTAGAATGAAGCTTTTTTTTCCCCCACTGGGTAAGATGTCATTTCTAGTCCAACCATTAGTGGATTTTATATTTTCGCAGCCAATGGGGATAATGGCTCTTTCACAAAGGAAGGTTTCTACATGTGCTTTTCTTTGTTTGGGAAGGAAATCTGCACGTTTTTGTTGGCGAGTTTCTTTGTTTTTCAGACAAACTGGCTTGTGTAACCTGTAGTATTAAAGGAAACGTTTTGCTTTGAAGGATATGAGGAGATATACACATTTTTTTTTCCCCATTTTTTTTTTTTATTTTTTATTTTTAGTTTTCTTCTGGAACAGTAAATGTTAAGCTCACTACACACGTAATCTGGTTGTACAATCTCCGTTAGAACTACCAACAAGTGGAAGGACCATCCTGAATTGTATACGGGCTGATTGGATAGTTTAGGTAGCTAGGGCCTCCTATGGCAGGGATATGCAATTAGCGGACCTCCTGCTGTTGCAAAACTACAAGTCCCATCATGCCACTGCCTCTGGGTGTCATGTTTGTGGCTGTCAGAGTCTTGCTATGCCTCATGGGACTTGTAGTTCTGCAACAGCTGGAGGTCTACTAATTGCATATCCCTGCCCTATGGCATAGTTTTGGTGGATCTAAAGTTGATTTACAGAGATTGTTTGAGTGTAACATATAGCAAACCATAGCCAGTTACCTGAGCCGGTTTTATGCAGGTATTTTACTCTAAAAATTTAGAGAGGTTAGGGGGTTGTAAAAGATCAGTGTCATGTACAGCTGAACTCTTGCCAGCTATAAAAGATGCAAATTTAATGCAGTGCTGTAATCTTTTATTACATCGTTAAATGAATTTTTTTTTTTTTAAATGCAAGCAGTATAGGTATCTGAAATTGAACTGGTGTCAATAGCTTGCAGTCCGTGTACAACAGGAAGTGTAAGAGGAAGAAGCAGTATAAGGCCCCTTTCACACTGACGTAACTTAAGTTGCATGAATTTTACCCTGATTTTGACGTGATTTCAGGGAATGTCTCCGGGAGGTCTATGGACCTCAACTTGCATGAAAGTCGGACCAAAGTAGTGCAGGGACTACTTTGAAGTCGGCACGACTTGAAGTCACATATATGAATGGTTATCATTGGAAATCATGGGGAATGGCTTGTCATGCGACTTTGCAGTCCCAAGTTGCAGGAAAAGTCGCACAAATGTGAAAGGGGCCTAAGGCTGGCCATACATTATACAATTTTCTTGTTCAACTTTCCTTCATTTGCCGCTCACAGGCCAGGGTGGGTCACGGACATCCTGGGCTCAGTGGAAGTTGGTTGAATGATACTGGCCATCAGACTAGTGGTAGACAAAAGTACTATAGGGGAAAATCTCTAAAATGATGTATATTGCAAAAAGACTGATTTTGTTGTATTATCTTTTAATGGATCATCCATTTATATCTTTAAAGTTTTGGCTGGAGCTCTGCTTTAAATAGTTAAAAAAAAAAATAAACAAAATAACCCTGTTGTGCTGCCACCAATATAGAGAAAAAGGAGGAAAACTCCTGTTGCCAACACCTAAATGCGTCCCCACATTTAGAAAACTAAAGTCAGAAGAAAGTGGTGTGGTGCTGCACTAACACAGGACTTGAATGTATAAACAATATAACCTACAGTGACCATCAAAACTAACGGAAAAAAACAACAACATAAGGTTCCTAAATTAGGAATGAAAATGAACACCCTACTAAGGTGCTAACACACTAATATGAATGTATAAAGCCCTAAGTGGGTATAAATAAATCTAAACCCCCAATATGGATGAAGCACTTTATTTAGTCTGTTAGGTCTTCATCCATATTGGGTGTTTAGATTTGTACGGTGTTTATATTTGTGTGTTTTGCACCTCAATCAATAGGGGCTCTTGGGCCTTGTAGTTTCCCATTCACAGAGGACTGTAAATCAATAACGTGGCTAGGTAGGGAGAGCCCCACACGGCCAGGTCTTTTTCAAAGAAAGATAGCAGGTGCCCAGAGAAGATGCCTCGTTCGGCTGCAGCTGCTGGAAAACGTTACATGTTTCACCCTAAATACGGGTGGAACATGTTCTGAAAGGTGAACTTCTCCTTTAAAGACCTAATGCCATTTAATATTGTCATTCTGGAGGGCTTGCTTGGGAGGTTTATGAGCTGTTCCACTACTCAGTCATCTGGTTGTTTGTGTCCATCGGCTGTATATGTCAAATATTAAATTCAGCCACTGCAATAAAAGTTTTTATATTAAAAAACACACTTGCTTGTCCTTGGAGTCCAGTGATGTTTTCCTTGTTGACAACCTTTCCCCATGCTTGCTTTCATGCCCCCATCTTGGTTCCAGGATCGTTGGGAGCCAGCAGTTACCTCCTGATTTTCACAGCCAGCTCCTTGGTGACAAGCTGCTAGATCTCAAACGTGCACTTAGATATTCAGCTGGCTGTCATTTGATCTTCAGGTTGAAATCCGTGTCGAGTCAAGTAATTAACCTATGGCAACCAGTAAACAAGTCATAGCATTCTAGAATTTGGTGAGAAATCACCTGATACTTTACTGATCTTGTGAGACTTCAGAAAACCGGGAAGGAATCCAACTAAAACTGTATTTACCAAATGCAGAACATGCAAGCCAAACATAGGGAATGGTAGAAAGTTTAATGAAAGGTCCACTTTAGTCTGCTCGAATATCTTTCCTTGTAATTCAGTTTTTCTCATCACCGGTTAATGTAGATTTGACCCCACTCACAACAGACAAGGTTTTCTAATCTTTCAGACGGACATATTCCCCACTTAGACCAGTCAACCAGTTGGTGCTTGCTGATGCTATAGACTTGGGGCTTATGCACAATGGACTTAAAAATGTCGCTTAAATTGGTAGTAAACTCTGTTACACCACCACTTATACCTACAGGTAAGCCTATAATAAGGCTTACCTGTAGGTACTGTGAATATCTTCTAAACCTTCACTGTTCAGGAGATATTCAGAGTGCATGCATACTAGCACATTATGACATTGCCTTGCAGGGAATTTTTTTCTCACCAGCTGCGGTTTACTATCACTTTAAAGGGCTGATTCACACGTGTCCATACCATGTGTTTATACCGCATGAATATTACAATGGTACCACACAGTGCTGTTTACACAGGAGCAGAAGTGTTGTCTTTTTAAAAATTAACCAGCATACCACTTTCATTAGGCATTGACGTTTGTTAACCACTTCCATTGATTTCAGTGGTGATGCCCAATAACTGCACATGCATTCGACACACACAGGTGTATTAGAAGAGGAGTGTTAACAGGCAGGAAAAAAAAGATGACAAAGCCTTCAGGAGAGAAGCGTTGGGCAAAAAAAATGTGGAACACATTTAAACACTAGGTGCACAAATGCTTGTATAATACATAGCTTTACCAGGTTTTTTAAAGTCACTTTTCTACTGCCAGGAGAAAAGGCGTTTAGAGGAGTATGAGACCTTCGATAGAACTGTAATCCATCAATGACCCCCTTAGTAATAGTCAGGAAAGTCCATGTTCTGGTGTAAATAGGCTGCCAGCAAAATAATGGATCAACATACAAATCCTAAAATGTCTAACAAAGGTACATACTTCCGTCACCTAAAATCAAAACACTCATTAAAGTGTATAATCACGCAGTAAACGACACACTGTGTTAGGTGTAAATCATAAAGTGACTAAAACAACCATAAAGTGCAATAGTCATATTAATAAATACTAATAAAAAGCTTTGCTCAAGTGCAAACAAAGGGAGTTATTTACGAAAGGCACTTTGCACTGAAAGTGCACTTGGAAGTGCAGTCGCTGTAGATCTGAGGGGGACATGCAAGGAAAATCAAAAACAGCATTTCTGCTTGCACATAATTGGATGATACAATCAGCAGAGCTTCCCCTCATTTCAGATCTTCCCCTCAGATTTACAGCGACTGCACTTCTAAGTGCACTTGTAGTGCAAAGTGAATTTGCCTTTCATATATAATGCTCAAAGGCTCTAAAGTTTAGAGTTCATCCTAGTGTACAAAAGACATTTCTCCCACTGTCAAATCTGAATTGGCTGCAAATATTCCAATGTCTGATCACATACCATCACCAAATGAAATGGACTGCATTAATTACGTCTAAAGAGATGCAGACCCTGACACTTTCCTCAGAGTTCTGCAAATGCAGCAGCTGATCACTAATGGGAAAAGTCACTCCCATAGAGAATCAATATCCAAAAGACATAGAAGAACAAACTATATCTTCAGAATAACAAAAGGTAGGAATCTGCAACAAAGTTTGTTAAAATCCCTGCAATGTACAATGATCATCCAGAGGGGAATGTGGTTTTTTTTTCCCCAGAAAAAGTGCAGTTGCACTTTGAAGTGGAAGTTCACCCTAGATATACTCTAGGTTTTCATGTAAGGAGTTGAAAAAGGCAGAAGGTTTTTTAACTTAATGCATTCTATGCATTAAGATAAAAACCTTTTGTGTGTACCAGCACCCCCCTATTTACTTACCTGAGCCCCAGCTCTCTCCAGCGATGTCCACGAATGTCTAAGCTGTCCGGGACACTCCTCTTGATTGGCTGAGACACAGAAGTGGCGCCATTGGCTCCCGTGGCTGTCAGTCAGTCAACCAATCAGGAGAGAGTGGGGGTGGGGCTCTGTGTGTGAATGGACGCAGGGATCTGTGACTCGGCTCCAGTGCCTCCATAGGAAGCTGCTGACTGGGGGGGCACTTGATAGAGCAGCAAAGAGGGACCCGAGAAAGGAGGATCCGGGCTGCTCTGCAAAACCAACTGCACAGAGGTAAGTATAACGTGTAGATCTGTATAGGTCATAGGTTGGACTTGATGGACTTGTCTTTTTTTCAACCTCACCTACTGTGTAGCTATGTTTTTGTTATTTTTTATTTATTTTCTAAACGAGACTTTACAATCACTTTAAGCCTGGTATAAAACTACCGAAAGTTGACTGGTTTAGCAGGAACTGGACGATTTTTGGTACAACAGAAGGCAGTCTTGATGGAAAGCATTCGATCGGCACTTGCAGCCAATGTTCTCTTAGACTGTCCCCTACTCTGTGTGAATTTCATCTGGTTCCTAAGGACATAGCTAAATTGCACTCAGTAGGTGGCCCTGCTGGCCTCACTTTGTTCAACAAACAGCGGCTGCTTGCAGTACAAGAGCCACAGTGGGAGATGTGTACGTCCGTGCTGTATAGTGTAAAGAGGAATTGTTTTAGTTTTCATGTATGGCCAGCCTTATAAAAGCCTACCTACCTCTGCTCCTTTTGTGAAGGGAAAGATAGAGTTGTACAAGTGTGCCCTGCATATTCACTTTTTACCCATCCAAGGACAAAAAAAAGGACAAAAAAAACCCTGTACAAATGTCCCCAGTCATTACAGCACATACTGATCCTATACCCTAAAATAGAAACCTGATCATTGGAGAAGAGAGCAACGTCAAATCTGATGAAGAACGATCAGCACAGTAAGGAGCTTCAAGTTAGTAAGAAATTTAAAATAACTTGTCAAAAAATCATTTTAGGTAAATGTTACTATAGTAACCCAGAATGTTTACTGAAAATATGCTATATTTATACATTAAGCTCAAGAAAGCTGAAATTTGGTATTAAATTGTGTGAATGACCTAGCCAAAAACTTGGGCCAGATTCGAAGTTTCACAGTGCAATAACGTGTGTTAACTAAAGGCAGACCATTCATTTTAATAGGCTGCCAACGATGCCGACCCTGACCCTTTTTTTTAACGCAGAGGACAGCATCATATATAAGGTGGCATGACGCACTGAAGTACAGCTGTATTGGGATGCCATTCAACGTAAATGACGCCTCAATGCATGTATAGTGAAGTACCATGCGCTTACTGAGCTTTAATCGTGTCATCCTGGCCTTAAAAGGCTCTTGGAAGAAAAAAATAAATGCTACCTGTACAGAGGCTTACCTGTCCTCTTTCCAAGGCTCTAGTCTTTGCTCTTTTTCAGAGCTACAGTGGTTAAAAATTTCCCTGCATCTAACACGCCTGGGCCACTTGAATACCTGGCCCCCTCTGAGGTTCCATCCACCTGCCCCTACATCTGTATAGGACACAGTGGTGATATAGAGCACTTAGCAGTACAAGAGACCTGATACACCCAGAAGTATGTTATCCACTTCACCTCAAGAAGATTTACCCCCCTTCATGACCAGGCCATTTTCTGCAATACGGCACTGTTATTTTAACTGACAATTGAGCGGTCATGCAACGCTGTACCCAAATAAAATTTATCACCCCCCCCCCCAATAGAACTTAAGTTACACTCTGCAGAGCTCTGTGAGGAGAGCTCTGAGAGCTGATTGGAGGGAAGAGACAGGCCCCCCTTCACACAGGAACAGAGCTGAAGCTGTCAATCAGTTGAAGATCCCTCCCCTGTTACATTTTTTTTCTTGGTGTCAGGAAACCTTTTCAGAGTTGACTTGTGCCGATAGCAGAGGAATGAAGCAGCATACAGAAATGACACTTGGTGCTGTTTCTTCAGACACCTACACACTGTAGAGGGAGGGATATACTTTGTTCATATTTCATGTCTGAAGTTTACAACCACTTTTAGTTATAAAGATTTGTATTGTAACATCTAAAACAGGGATTCTTAAACTTTATTCAGAGGGCCAGTTCACTTTCCTTTAGGGGGCAAGACTGTCGTTGGTTGACAGTAAATATAGGCCCTGTGATCAATGGTAATAGGCAACTCCCTGTTTCAGTGGTGTGTGGGCGTAAAAAATGTCACAAGGTTGGTGGTCGGTGAGAGCTAAATTCTACCTAGCATCTGAAGTCAGTGGGAGGTAGAATAATACCCTAGTCTGGATAACAGTGGAAGGAATAGGCATCGATTGGAGGAATAGCTCCCCATTATGGGTGTCAGTGGGGAGGAATGGTGCTCCAAGAGCCAGACAAGCAAAGGGCCACAGTTTGGGGGCACTGCACTAGAGGTAGGTCCTCGTTGGCTCAGTGCAGTGTTAGTCACTCTGTTAACTGAAAATAGGATAACCACACATGGGGAATGTATTGTTTTCTGTGACTTGAAAACAGCCTTTATATGTAATGAGCAAATATGGTTGCCCAATGTACATATGAAATGTTAAATTTGATATAGAAACAGAATAAAATTATACCAATGCATGAACACCTATATTTAGTTATGATGTTAGTTCTTGATGATTTTGTCTGATTTATAAGATAGACCTATAAAAGAACTTATATTCTATGTTCCTGTTCTGTTTCTTTTGACATGTAGGGCTTATAAAAGTTAAGAACTGACCGCGTAAAACAATGTATTGCATATGTTCAGTTAAAGTCTTTAGCTGTCAGCAAGATTGGTATGAGAATGTTCTCAGTGGAAAGCCAATTATAGAACTTGTCATCATGCGTACGTTTTAAATATAAAGCCACTTCCTGTGACTGAGTGGATGGTAAGCACTCTTGGGTTCTTGTACATGCATAGTGCTCTTCTTCTGTAGGTTGTACTTTGCTGCTTTAAATGAATGTTGTATGAAAGAATACACACGTCACGTATACACAATGGACATGCAGCACCACTATTGGAGTGTCTTCATGGCAAGGTCTAAAATCTCCCCAAAAACACAGCAGACCTATATTCCTGTGTGTAGTTCTCTTAACTCTTCCCACCCCCAGCAGCAGCTACATACACTGAACAGTAACAGGGACATATCCGTAATCGTTGACCTCACTCAGGGCCTATTTGTTATCATACAGTTGTGTGAAAAAGTATTTGCTCCCTTTTTTATTTTTTTGCATATTTGTCACACCTAAATTACTCAGATCATCAAACTAATTTTATTATTACACAAAGATAACCAGAGTAAATACAAAATGCAGTTTTTAAATAATGGTTTGATTTATTAAGGCAAAAAAATCTGTCCAAACCTGCCTGGCTTCATGTGAAAAAGTCGTTACCCCCTAAACCTAATAACTAGTTGTGCCACCCTTGGCGGCAACAACTGCAATCAAGCGTTTGCGATAACTGGCAATGAGTCTTTTTCACATTGCTGTGGAGCAATTTTGGCCCACTCTTCTTTGCAGAATTGTTTTAATTCAGCCACATTGGAGGGTTTTCCAGCATTAATGGTCTGTGTAATGCTGGATGATACAGCATCTAAATTAGATTTAAGTCCGAGCGCTGACTAGGCCACTTCAAACCCTAAATTTTGCTTTGTTTGAACCATTTGAAGGTGCTGTTGTGTTTCGGGTCATTGTCTTGCTGCATAACCCAAGTGCACTTGAGGTCATGAACTGACGGCCGGACATTCTCCTTTAGGATTTTCTGGTAGAGCTCAGAATTCATGGTTCCTTCAATTATGGTAAGTCGTCCAGGTCCTGAAGCTGCAATGCAGCATCAGTCCATCATGCTACCACCACCATATCTGACTGTTGGTATGATGTTCTTGTTATGAAATGCTATATTAGTTTTATGCCAGATATAACGGGACGCACACCTTCCAAAAAGTTACATTTTTGTCTCATCAGAGCACAGAATATTTGCCTAAAGGTCATTGGGATTATCAAGATGTTTTTTGGTAAATGTGAGCTGAGTCTTTGTGTTCTTTTTGGTCAACAGTGGCTTTTGGCTTTGGAACTCTCCCATGGGTGCCATTTTTGCCCAGTCTTTCTTATTGTTGAATCATGAACACTGATCTTACCTGAGGCAAGTGAGGCCTGCAGTTCTTTAGATGATGTTCTGGGTTCTTTTATGACCTCCTAGATGAGTCGCTGTCATGCTCTTGTAGTAATTTTCAGCCACTCCTGGGAAGGTTCCCCACTGTACCAAGTTATCTCCATTTGTGGATAATAGCTCTTCTCATGGTTCACTGGAGTTCCAAAGCCTTAGAAATGGCTTTGAAACCCTTCCTAGACCGATACATGTACATTTACTTTTGTTTCTAATCTGTTCTTGAATTTTTTTAGATTGTGGCATGATGTATAGCTTTTTGTGATCTGTTAGCGTGCTTCACTTTGTCAAACAGCTTCTATTTATGTGATTTCTTGATTTAACAGGTCTGGCAGTAATCAGGCCTGGGTGTGGCAAGTGAAATTTGTGGTTAATCGCAAATTTGGGTGTGGCTTTCCAAAAAATTGAGGTTAATCACAGTTCATTCATGATTCATCATGGAGGGGGCAATTACTTTTTCACATAGGGCCAGGCAGGTTTGAACAGCTTTTTTCCCTTAATAAATTATAATCTAAAAATTGCATCTTTGTGTAAGATTACAATTTTTTTTATTATCTGAATCATTTAAGTGTGAGAAATATGCAAATATAAAAAATCAGGAAGGGGGCAAATAATTTTTCACACAACTGTATGTGACTTACTGTCAGGAAGCGAGTCCAGTTTCCTCTGTGCTGTGACAGGAGATTAACCAGCAGATTGAACCAAAAAAAAACTAAAAACTGACAGCTTCCGTCGGAGCCACTGCACTAAGGCTCGATTCACACCTATGCATGTTGCTTTTGCAGTGTTTTTTGCGGTGCTTGCCGTGTTTTTGAACATCGTTTTTGCGGCGTTTTGCGTTTGACGCGGAACGTTCCCCAGACTACGCCAGTTGTGAATGAAACGTACGTCGGAGGTTGACGCTCTGACGTCATCGCGATCCTATTGTGAACAGGCGCTCGCTATGCCGGCCGGCGAATTGCTCTTTTTATCCTATTTTATGTAAGTTTTCTACCCTTTTTTTTTTTTTTTTTTTTTAATGTCCTATCAGATTTACACTATGGCCATTTCTCCTTTGTTTATATGCCTCTGAGCTCGAGTGGGTGGATCTCTTATTGCACTCCCGCAGTCACGCTGCATACAGACAAGTCATACTACCAGCTGGATATTCCTGTTTTGGGTCTGCATACAAGCCTTTACTGCTTGCTTTTTGGTAAGCGCAAAATCTATGTGGTGAAGGATCACTGTGAGCGGTGTTTTAATGCAGTTTTCACAATCAAGTCCTCTCCGTAGAGTATTGAGGGGCTTTTCTTTGGGACTCTCCTCACTTTCACTAGAGGTTTCTGATTTTCTTCAGTCAAGATCACTCATGAACTCTGATATGCATATATTGATTCACAGCCTTATTTGCATTGTTTGTCACTGATCCTTTGATTTATTTGATTATTGCACTTTTTTTGATTTCTTTAGTGTTGGTATTTCATGAGAGGATTTTTTCAGATTCATATTTTATCATCTCATGATATGTATGATTCATTTATGTATATTCCCATTCAATCAATGGTATAGCGCAGTTTTTTCTGTACTAGACTTGTTAGTGGGTGGAGGGAGAGGTTACTCTAGTAGGGTTCGACCAATATTGTTTTTTTTTCGGTGCCGATACGATACCAACCTCTCAGGCTGATAGACGATATTGTCTGCCGATATTACATGATATGTACATTAAACTTTATTTCTATCACTGTTATTGCTGTCACAAGGAATGTAAACATCCCTTGTGACAGTAATAGGTGCTCTTTATGTAGGGATCTGGGGTCCAAAGCCCTCCTCTGCACTTAAAAGTATTCAAAACGTCAAGATCTGCATTTTTGAATACTTTCTATTTTTTAAAACTGGCGCCTTTTTAAGATGCCCATAATCCAGGAAGTGATGTCATGACATTGCTTTCTGGTTTCTAGATCCGAGACACGAACAAAGCATCAACTGTGTTTGGGTCTTCAGCCAGCCGGCGGATGTGCTGGCTGGTTGCTCAGGCCTCCCGGTAGGACAGAAGAGCCTGTGCGAGGGAGGGGGAAGGGGGGGCATGTCCCCTCCCGCTGTTTTGTAATAACAGCGAGTGGCTGCTGAGCTGCATCAGTTATTACAATAAACCTGATCGTCCACTCTAAAGAACGGTATTAGGTGCCGATATCAGCATTTTCTTTCAGCATTTTCTGAAAGATTGGTAACTGTGGCAAACTAGACCGATATTACTTCAAGAGGTTTTACTGGGGTGATGCCTGCAGCTGCAGGCATCACCCCAGTAAGACCTCTTAAAGTAATATCGGTCTAGTTTGCCACCGTTACCAATCTTTCAGAAAATGCTGATATCGGCCTGCAATAATTGGCCTTACCAATAATCGGTCGATGTCTATACATACTCTAGTAACTAGAGAAGCAAAGGCTTTAAAACCCTGTCATGTTGCATGTGTGTTTGCTGTCTGTGGCCCTTGAACTGCATATCTGGCTGCTGTGTGGGTGGGGAATTGTAGATTTGACCAGACTGTGTGTGCAAATTCAGTTTGTTAGGGCTGGATTCTGTAAAATATAAGTTCTTGTTGGTATGGAGTATTGTACATTTTTATTGCTCTGTTAAAGCCCAACTCCAGGAAAGGAAAAAAGCCTTCCTTGCAGTTGGCTGCCCCCCGCACTACAAAGGTGAAATGCTTAAAGCGGAAGCTCTACTTGTCTGTTTTTGACAGGTACCCGCTCCCTCTTCTAGCTGAGTTTGCCTCCTCCCCTGCAGCTGGCCCATTCACAGAGCACAGCATGGAACTGGCTGTGAAGCTGCAAGGCTTCACTTCCCGGCAAAACCTGATAGCCGTCGCCTCAGGGGAGGCCACCGCTGGATTTCTGGACAGGTAAGTGTCCTAATATTAAAATTCAGCAGCTACAGTATTTGTAGCTGCTGATTTACATTTTTCTGAAGGAGCCTCGAACTCCTCTTTAAGGCTGGGTTCACACTTATGCGGGTTTCCCAGCATCCAATTCACATGGTAGGAGATTGTGAGCGGCTCTCTATGGAGCTGGTTCATATATCTCCGGTGTGAATTTGCACTGAGGTCCTGTGCGTCTTATGGTCCGTTTCAGGTCCGAATTCAGCCCAAAAATTGGGGCTGAAATTGGACCTGAAACGGTGAACAAGGACGCACTGGACCCCTGCTGTGAGCCGCATTCGGCAACAGTGTGAACCCAGCCTAAATGCTTGTTTATGTCTTGGGGATGGGAAGAGCAGTAATAGTCAAAATATAAGTAATCTTTTCTTAATTAGAAACATTGAGTTGAATTTACTGGAGTGGACAGAATCTTCTAACTTCGGCCTGTTCAGTTTGTATTTCTAACCCCCCCCAAGCTAAAAATCAAATATATTGCAGCTTACTAGTCTTTGTGGTGGCTGCATTTAAATAAGCTAGGAAAAAAAAAAGTTCTTTTGCAGTACTTTCTCCTGGTAATTGTGTAAATAACACTTTCTTTCCTTGGGTGGATAAGTCACTACTCCACTATAGAGATCCTTTATAGTGGGGGCCAGCAACCTGTAGATCATGGTCTGAGCTTGCTGACCCACCATCCCAGAGCATCAAACAGAGTGCAAGGCAGAGGGACTACTTGTAAAGTTGGATCTGTAGTAGGGAGCAAGAGCCACATAAGCCAATCCCTCCTTTTGTAGTGTTGCCTCCTGTCTCATGCGGAGTGATACCAACTGCACTCCACCTCTTATCCCGACTAGCGGTCTCCAGAGTGGTGCCAGCAGCAGGAAAGAAGAGATCTTCATGTCTGTGTGAAGCAGTACACTGGGCATAATAGTATAGAGCTGCTTTCACACTGATGAGCTGCAGGTTACCCACACGGGTGCAGTGCAGTGATCCTGCAGCTTTCCTACAGGTTTGTTGCATTTATCCATAGACTTCTATTATATCCTGCGGGTTTGGTGCACTTTCTGAATGCAGGCGTTTTGATGCACTTTTAGAAAGTGCAGCACACATGTAGGATATCATATAAATCTATGGCAAAGTGCAGCTAACCCTGGAAAGTCACAAATGCACTGCACCTCGCCTATGTAAACCACAGCACATCAGTGTAAAAGCAGCCTTCTAGGGGGCTCAGAACAATGAGGGCCATTTACATTTGGGGGCGGTAAAACCCCTTAGTTAAGATGTGTTTTTGCCACCCTGCCCCAACCGCACCCTCTTTAGCTGCAGTGGCCAGTGGTGTACACATGTCGCAGCCCTGTCATGGTTGGTGGGTGTAGCACCTGCCAAAAATGACCCATTCAAGTGAATGAGGCCACTCTGCAAGTTTCCTGCAACCTTGTGCAGTACAACAAACAAGGGGTTAAAGCAGGTAGTGTTATGTTGCTTTCTCACCACCTGCTTTAAACCCTTGGATCCCGCAGAAGCATGCAGTTGGGAGGGGCTTGCAGAGTGGCCCCTTTTACCTGAGTGGGTCACAATTGGCAGGCGGTAGCACCCACCAAAAGCATCAGGGGGTTTAGTTCCTGCTGTAGCTTGTTTACGCCTTTGGCTGCTGCCTCAGCAGCAAGAGGGGGTAGGGATTGGGGGTGGTAAACGCAACCGCAGGGTTTTACCACCCCCCAACTTTACGCGTAAACAAGTCGTAAGGGTGCCACTGCGGAATGCAGCTAAGGGCTCATTCACAAGTGCAGCAGACACTGCTGCTTCTCCGAAAAGCGATCCAAGTGTGTTTGACAGGGGGAGAGGAGGCGATATGTTGCCTCTTCACCACCTGATTTAAACCCATAATTGCCATGCAATGCACACGATTGCAACACGGTAGTACGGCAATTAAAGGTTTAAATCGGGTGTGAGGAGGCAACACTGTGCCCAGTGATCTTTGACTTCCCCGCTGTGACAGCAGACCAGGGATCTTCTCCCTGTGTCTGATTTCAGAATTAAAATAAGATGTGGCCGAGCACCCACTCGGCTGCCTCACTCATTAACAACACTCTGTGAATGGAGATCTACAAGATCCGCCATCCTTTGCGGCTGTCGGCTTGTAGCTTTCAATGAACTACTATGGAGCTGTGAGCGCTGTGGTAGTTCATTGAGTCCTCATGTCAGAATGTTCCGGCTTTCTCGTAAGAGGTACGAATAAGCCGATAAACTGACCGATCAGCAGGAGACCTGCATTTATTATTTGTTTTTTTTTGTTTTTTAAAAGTGAACTTATCCTATAAGGTTGCCTACTCCTGCACTATAGTATCTATAGAGTTATGGTCATGACCCTGGACTGCTTTCCTTATATGGACTACAAACGTGTGTATCTTCATGTCCTTTTACGTGGGGAGGTGGGGCAATTGCTAGTTTACAGAACTTGGCTTTGACAAAATATGTTCCTTGGTTTAGCTCACGAGAAGTGAAAATGTATTGATCGCATAATAAACATTTTCTGTTTTTGCTGAATATATTCTTAGCTTAAAAAAAAAAAAAAAAAAATTCAGTCACCACATCTAAGGCCTGTAAGCTGCAATATATAAGCTGCAATATATTGGATTTTTTTAATCCTTTAACCACTTATCTACCAAGGTACATTTTTATATATATATATATATATATAATTTTTTTTTTTTTTTTTTTCTCTGAAAAAATGCATTTGATAAATGACTGCGCAAATATTGTGCAACATAAAAATATGCAACTACCACAATTGTCATGGGTATCTGCTTTTAGAAAATATATACTGCTTTGTGGGGTTTACAGTAATTTCTAACAAAAAATGCATATTTTATCATGTGTGCAAAATTTTTTTTAAATGTATTGGTGAAGGGGTGGTTAAAATGAAAGCTAGAAGATGATTGGTTGCCATGCAGAGCTGCTCTAGATTCTGTCTCCTCCAGTTTTAGTAAATTCCCTTCATTGTTTCTATGTAGACAGGTGTGCTCATAAGTTTGCATAACCTGACAGAATTGATGATTTCTTTTACATACCCTGGTGATTTTGGCCTGATAACATGAACACAAGTTGACACAAAGGGGTTTGAATGGCTATTAAAGGTAACCATCCTCACCTGTGATCTGTTTGCTTGTAATTAGTGTGTGTGTATAAAAGGTCAATGAGTTTCTGGACACCTGACAGACCCTTGCATCTTTCATCCAGTGTTGCACTGACGTTTCTGGATTCTGACTCACAGGGAAAGCAAAAGAATTGTCAAAGGATCCACAGGAAAAGGTAGTTGAACTGTATAAAACAGGAAAGGGATACAAAAAAATATCCAAGGAATTGAGAATGCCAATCAGCAGTGTTCAAACTCTAATCAAGAAGTGGAAAATGAGAGGTTCTGTTGAAACCAAACCATAGTTGGGTAGACCAACTGAAAATTTCAGCCACAACTGCCAGGAAAATTGTTTGGGATGCAAGGAAAAACCCACAAATAACTTCAGATGAAATACAGGACTCTCTGAAAACGTGGTGTGGCTGTTTCAAGATAAACAATAAGGAGGCACTTGAAGAAAGATGGGCTACATGGTCGAGTCGCCAGAAGAAAGCCATTACTATGCAAATGCCACAAAGTATCCCGCTTACAACTCCCAAACAGCACAGAGACAAAACTCAAACCTTCTGGCACAAAGTCATTTGGAGTGATGAGGCCAAAATTGAGCTTTTTGGCCACAACCATAAAAACGTAATTTGGAGAGTCAACAAGGCCTATGATGAAAGGTGCACCATTCCTACTGTGAAACACGGAGGTGGACCGCTGATGTTTTGGGGATGTGTGAGCTACAAAGGCACAGGAAATTTGGTCAAAATTGATGGCAAGATGAATGCAGTATGTTATCAAAAAATACTGGAGGAACATTTGCATTCATCAGCCAGGAAGCTGCGCATGGGACGTACTTGGACATTCCAACATGACAATGATCCAAAACACAAGGCCAAGTCGACCTGTCATTGGCTACAGCAGAATAAGGTGAAGGTTCTGGAGTGGCCATCTTGGTCTCCTGACCTCAATATCATTGATCCACTCTGGGGAGATCTCAAACAGGCAGATCATACAAGACAGCCCAAGAATTTACAGGACTTGGAGGCTTTTTGCCAAGAGGAATGGGCAGCTTTACCATCCAAGAAGATAAAGTGCCGCCTCATCTACAAATACCACAAAAGACTTCAAGCTGCCGTTGATGTCAAGGGGGGGGGGGGGGGGCAATACACGATATTAAGAACTGGGGTATGTAATCTTTTGATCAGGTTCATTTGGGTAGTTTTTGTTGTGATTATAATTTAAAAAGGGTAAACAGAGTTGATTGATAATGGCTTCAGCCAAACACTAACCATGAGTGAAAGAAGAAACGTTTTTGTGGTGTTATTCATATTCTCTGAAAAATGGGCAAAAAATAATACATTCTGCCAGGGTATGTAAACTTATGAGTACAACTGTATGTAGTATTTAATGTATGTATATGGGAGAACTTACATTAGCAAATTCATTGTGCAAGCTCCACTTCCTGCTTAGTACAGTACAATGTTGATGTCATCCTGATCTGTCATGGCTGCCAAACAATATTTGTGAGTGATACTTCTGTTCTATACAGGAAATTGGGATCACCTTGTACTATGCCCTACCCACCTGGGTTTTACAGGACAGGTGGGCCCCTCCCCTCTTTGTGTACCCTAGTCCAGTGTTTCTCAACCTCAGTCCTCAAGTACCCTCAACAGGCCATGTTTGCAGGTTTTCCTTTAATCTTGCACAGATGCTTTAAATCAGACAATGGCTTGGTATTTTGGACAGCTATTTTATCTGAGAGAAATTCCCAAAACCTGGCCTGTTGGGAGTACTTGAGGACTGAGGTTGAGAACCAGTTCTCTAGGCTAATTGGGCAGAACTGAGCTTGACAGTTCTTTCTGGGAGGAATGGTGCATTAGCTCATGCTCCCCCCACGGTGACAAACATAAGAAAAGGCAGGCAGCGAGAGGACCCTGGGTAAAATGTCAATATATTTGAGGTCGATGTGGGAAATTTCCTTTATTTCTAATGGAGTAGTCATTAGATACGGTACTTTTTAGGATGCACATCTGTGGATAATGTGGATGTATAGTATTACAGCAGGGCTGAGCTGGATCTATATATCACTGGCATACATCCACTGTCATATATTCTATCCTTTTTCACGATGTAAAAAAAACAAATAAATTAAAACCGGAAATTAGAGGATCAGCTAGCTGCTCTTACCATCTGGGCAATGGAAAAGGGGCAGCCAGTTACTGTCCACTACTCCATTGCCACAAGTTCCTTGCATTGCTTCTCCTGATTGGAGGGGAGAGGATCCTGTCCTTTAAAGAGAAAGTAAAGTCTTCCTCTTTTAATTGTACTTGCTCGTGCTGTTTCTTCAGGACCTGTGCCGTGACCGCTGGCACCGGGAGTGATAGCATAGCGGCTCCGACCAATCACAGCACCAGAGCCCGTGAACCCGGGAGTAACTCCGGGAAAGATGTCCTCCGCGGGAGCGGAGTGTGGGTGGCACCGCGGGGCATTGTTCTAAGGTAATTATTTCATAATGTGCTAGTATGCAATGCATACAAGCTCATTATGCCTTTTTGTCTTGCAGGTTTTTGTTTTTTTTTCCAGAGGTTTACAACCTATTTAACTGCCTCTCCCACATTCCCAGTTTACAGTATTTTTTAGAACTTGCAGAAAGGTAAATCTATGAAAAATATGGCCATGGACCTGCAGATACCAATCAAAGCACGAGGTATATGTGTAATAAAAGGAGTATTAAAGTCTGTGTAGAGATTTTCAAATGTTGGAAGCCGTTCTTTTCAACATTCCATCCTATGTAGACTCCCTATAGGAAACGTGTATGGTTTCCATCACTTCAGTGTTTTGTTAAGACATGGCAGGAACATAATGCAAAGCTCAAAACATTACTCTTTATGTGGATTGCTGCCGATTTCACCTCTTAAAATAGCTTTCAAAGATTTCTTTCATGACACAATGTGGGCTTAATAGCATGAGAGCAATTTGCTTCATGATGTTGTTTTATTGTGCCATCTTAGTAACATTGTGAAATATAGCTGCAATCTATAACACCTATATGTTCCTTCCAAACTTTGCGGATAGTTGTGTAGATGGTTTGTCACACTGGCAGTTTAGGTTTCAGACTAAATAGTTTAAATTTTTGGTTGATGTGTACATCTCCATTTACATTAAGTTACATAACTTTATTTCCATTACTGAGCAGACTGATGCCTTGAAATAGTGCATGTATAATTTTTTTATAGTAAAAGGTACATTCCTTTCAGAGATGAAAATTAAAGTGTATTTTTATAACCTCCTTTTTTTTTTCTTTCTTTTTTTTTTTTTTCTTTTTTTAGTTTTGGATAGTGTTGGAAAGATTTAGACACTTTTTTAATTGCTTTCTTTGCCCCCATTGGGGAGATGTACCTCTCTATTTGTACTGGAGGCCATTGTCACTGAGAAAGTGAGGGGGAATCCAAAATTGTAAAATTGTCCCTAGAACAAGAGGTGAGGGTGAATCTGCCCAATGGAGAGGACTGCTTAAGAAGGGAAATGACTCTCTCTCTGTCTGACCATGTCTTTCCTGCAACCCACAGGTTGTGGTATAATGTAGTAAATTGTATTTTGTCTCTGCTGGTGACAGAAATGTGTTAATAAAAGCTGCATTAGGCCCCTTTCACACAGGTTTTCCGATCAGGTCCGCCTGTCCATTTTTCAGGTGGATCTGATCGGAGCCTCTATTCACTCCTATGGAGCTGTGGTTGTCAGCGGTGACATGTCCTCTGACACCTGCTGCTATCCAATTCGATCCTGTCTGTGAAATCCAGCCAGATGGTGACCCTATTTTCCGTCTGTCTGGAGGATGGGATCAGATGAAAATGGACAGGCGGCGGTCTGTTATTATCTGATCTCCCCATAGAGGAGAGAGCGGGGCTCTGACAGGTCCATCTTAGCACAGTGAGCGGAGACGGACCTGTCATCCGCCTGCTCAGTGGAGCGATCCCTCGCTGACCAAAGCGGAGTCCGCCCGTATGAAAGGACCCTTTAGTTTTAGGGGTTTTTTTCAGGCTTTGATCCCTTTATGTTGACTTGGTAATCCTGGGAATAACACACCTCCTGTCCCTTGATGCCTACATTTGCTCCTCTACTGTTTCTATTGTATGGTAGTAGCCATGTTTGCCAGCCAGGCTGGATCTTTCATATGCAGTGGGTATAGAAAAGAATCAGCCCCCTTTTTAAAATAATCACATTTTGTTGATTTGCAGCCTGAAATGAAGAATGACACAGCTTTTGTTTGTCCAAGTGAAAGATATAACACCATGTCAGAAAAAAATCAAAAACAGATTTACTGAGTTGGAAAAAAGATCACCCCCTTGTGTCACTTTTTGTTGAATCAAGGTTTGCTTTAATTACAGCCTTTAGTCTGTTGGGATATGTTTCTACTAACTGCACATTTAGACTTTGCAATATCGGCCCACTCTTCTTTGCAGAACTGCTCAAGTTCAGTTAAATGTGATGCTGACAGTTTGTTGACTGCAGTCTTCCACAGATTTTTAAGGCTGCTTTACACTGGGGCGTCACTGGCAAAGCAGTATACACCGCTCCAAAGATGCTGCTTGCAGGAGTTTTTTTTAACGTCCTGCCAGCGCATCGCCTTAGTGTGAAAGCACTCGGGCTTTCACACTGAGACTGCAGGGGAGCCGTTTTTCAGGCACTATTTTTAGCCCAAAAACGCCTGAAAAACGCCTCAGTGTGAAAAGGGTCTAATGGGGTTTAAGTCTGGGCTCTGACTAGGCCATGCAAGGACATTCAACTTTTTCTCATTCAACCACTGTGTTGTCATTTTTACTGTGTGCCAAGGTCATTGCCATGTTGGAAGGGTAAACCTTCTTCCCATTGACAACTTTCTGACACGAGGCAGCAGATTTTCCTTAAGAATTTGATGGTATTTTGCCCGATCCATTTTTCCTTCTATCCTGACAAGTGCTCCAGCCCCTGCTGCAGAGGAATACCCCCATAACAAGATATTACCACCTTTACTGTACTGCTTTACTGTGTGTTATTTGGATGGTGAGCTGTGTTGGATTTCTGCTAGACACATTGTTTGGTGTTCAGGCCAAATAATTCAATTTTAGTTTCATCTGACCATAACACATTTTTCCATGTGTGTGTGTTTTTTTTTTCTTGCAACCCTCCTATACAAGCTACATTTGTGGAGACTTTGTGATATTGTTGTCACATGCACACAATGACCACTCTTTGTCATAAATTCCTGCAACTGCTTCAGAGTTGCTGTAGGCCTATTGGTAGCCTCTCTGACCAGTTTCCTCCTGACCCTTTCATCCAGTTTGGAGCGATGTCCTGATCCCAGGAGGGTCTGTGCTGCACCAAATACCTTCCACCTCTTAATAGCAGACTTTACTGTGCTTCTAGGCATTGATAAATCCTGTTGGAATTTTGCAGTTGCACTACCAGGGACTGAAATGCTCCAGGAAAGCTCTTTTCATGCTGAGCTAATCAAAATGACTACAGCTGATCTCATTTCAAAGTCAAATGGCTTTGTGTGCCATTGAGAAGGTGATTAGCTACACCTGATTGAGTTTACAAGTCATTTTTAGGAGGCGGGTGATCCTTTTTTCAGTGATTGATTTTTTTTTTTTTTTTTGTGTTTTTTTTTTGTTTTGTTTTGTTTTTTTGTTTTTCTCCTGACATTTCGGTGTTCTGTTGCACTGAGTAAATACAGCTGGATAAAACAAAGTGTGTTTGTCATAATTTCAGGCTGCAAAGCAACAAAATGTGATTATTTTAAGGGGGGTGATACTTTTGCATACCCCCTGTATCTGCTTGTCTCCATTTTATATTTAGGCCTCATGCACACGGACGTTTTTACAGCCGCTTTTTTGAGCGTTTTTTTGCAGCTTAAAAACACCTGTCTATGTTAGTCTATGGCTTCATGCCCACCTAGGCGTTTTTAAGCTGCAAATGGCATAGGCGTTTTTAAGCTGTAAAAAAAAAACCCAGCACCAGTGGGTTCTGTGAGACTTTTTTCAGCTGTAAAAAGGCTCTAACGCTGATAAATGCTCAAAAACGTCGCTCACCAACATTTTATGATCCATTGAAAAAAAAAAAAAAAACTCTAACGCAGAAAAACGCTAAAAAAGCTAATAAACTCTATTGCAAAAACGTTGAGAAAAGGTGTAAATAGTTTAAAAAAATCACTGCAAAGCTACTGGCGTTTTCATAACGTTATTTTAACATCCCGTGTGCATGAGGCCTTATATATTTATTGAGGCTGTTAGGATAAGTAGTTTACATAACATTTATATAATTTTAGCTCACAGGAAGCAACAAGAATGCTGTGTTTCTGACAAGATTAACAGGTGTTTTCTGTACTTACTGAAAATGTGCCTAGCCTGAAAAATGAAAACGAATGTAGCTACCAAATCGAAGGACTGATACCAGTGAACCATGTATTTGGTGGGGCATGATTTAAAAAATAAAAAAGGTCATGCACTTCTTTTGTGTGATTTTAGTGCATAGGGCCACCCATTGATATGAATAGGCGGCCCTAAATGTGGCGCACATTCTGTTGCATTTGCAGAGGTGTAGAAGGAATCTCAGGCACTTAAATATATCAGTTAACAAAAATAAAGAGCAGTTCAAAAACAGGCTTTGTGTCTTTTCACAATGTTTTAAAGGACACTTCCTCAGTGAAAGCCGCATAGCAGTATACAGTGCCTTGAAAAAAGTTTTCATACCCCTTGAAATTTTCAACATTTTTGTCATGTTACAACCAAAAACATAGATGTATTTGAATGGGTTTTTATGTGATAGACCAAAACAAAGTGGCACATATTTGTGAAGTGGAAGGAAAATGATAATTGGTTTTCAAAATTTTTTGCAAATAAATATGTGAAAAGTGTGGAGTGCATTTGTAATCAGCCTCCCTAATGCTGGCCATACACGGTTTGAATTTCGTAAGAATTTTCTTTCGAAAATCGTATGAAAGAATTTTCGTATGAATTTCGCACCATTAGTGGGCTGCAACAATGGCCGATTTTCGTGCGGCATTCAAATTTGAGGAATCGGACATGTTGGAAATTTTGAAAAAAACGAACAATTTTCTAATCAATGATGGGCGAATCGTGCGAGAAATGTAATAAGAAAAGAACATTTACGGAGAGAAAAGAAGATTCCCGGCCAAGAAAATTCTTTTCTGTAGCAACATGCGGTGAAATTGAATGCTTGGTCGGCCGAATTTCGAAAATCAATGGTGGCATCATCGGGTCACAAAAAAACCCGAACTTTCTGATTTTGAAAGAAAATTCGTTCGAAATTCGACCGTGTATGGCCTGCTTTAGTCAATACTTTGTAGAACCGCCTTTCACTGCAGTTACAGCTGCAAGTCATTTTGGGGATGTCTCTACCAGCTTTGCACATCTAGAGAGTAACATTTTTGTCCATTCTTCTTTGCAAAATAGCTCAAGCTCTGTCAGATTGGATGGAGAGTGTCTGTGAACAGCAATTTTCAAGTCTTGCCACAGATTTTTAATTGGATTTAGGTCTGGACTTTGGGCCATTCTAACACATGAATATGCTTTTATCTAAACCATTCCATTGTAGCTCTGGCTGTATGTTTAGGGTTGTTGTCCTGCTGGAAGGTGAACCTCCATCCCAGTCTCTAGTCTTTTACAGACTCTAACAGGTTTTCTTCCAAGATTGCCCTGTATTTGGCTTCAGCCATCTTTCCACCATCAACCCTGGCCAGCTTACCTGTCCCTGCTGAAGAAAAGCATCCCCACAATATGGTCTCATGTGGACAGCTTGCAATGCAACCTGTCCATATGAGCCCATACAGAGAGACACAAGCAGGACACCTATAGCCTCTAAGTGTTTCCTTTATATTCAGAAGAAGGACACCTGTTTTTTTTTCTTTTTGCCCCTGAGCATAAGACCCAGGATCCTCTTTATGGGCCTCAGCTGGTCCTTTCTATGCCCTATGTATGTTGAGCCCGTTTGATGATTCTTGGGCTTGCCACTATAATTTTTATACACTGGGTCTCTAAAGGGCGTTGGCGGTTTCCGGTGGCCATTGTGTTGCTTTTTGATTCTGTTATTAACCTTATGGAGTGTGCTATAAGCATCTGATTGTTGCAATTAGTTTCTATATCCTGTCTACCCCTGAGGAAGGAGTATCTCTTGCAGACTCCAAAACGCGTCAGGTAAAGGATATATATATATAATGTAATGCAATATAAGTTATGGTTGACATGTACACTCCATGATATGTTTTTAATCTTGTTATTTCTAGAACCAATAAATATATTACTATTTTTCTATCTTATTGATGTGTGACTTCTACTCTAGTGCCGTTAAAGTCCTACCCGAGGGGAACCCCTCTTTTTGTATTTTGTATATTGGATGTTGGCACTGTGAAACAATCACTGCTATCTCTTTATAGTAGCAGAAAGTGTGTTATGGTCAGGATCTTCAGATAAAAGGGAGAAAAAAAATGCTGACCAAAATCAATACATTTATCCCACCTAAAAAGACTGGTAAGCTGCAATATAGTAAATGCTTCTTCTTGGGTTTAGATACACTTTGAGATCCTGACAGTTTTTTTTTTTTAGTGATTCTGTTTAGTACTTCTCTGTTTTTGTGTTTTTCTTATGTCTTTGTGTTTGTTCTTTTTAGACTGATTCCAGTCAGAACACAGGGGACCATTTGCAAGAGCAAAAGTAAGTGGTCATGTCTTTTTTGTTTTGATTAAATAATGCATGATGTTTGTTACATCTGTCTTCTAGTTTGAAATACATGGTTGTGTTCATTCCAGATAGAAGGCACCCAGTGCTCCTAACCTTACCGCCAACTTATTTCAGAACATCCATGGAGCCTCAAAACCTTGGGTGTTACTTTTTGAATGGTTTCCAGAGCTTTGATATTCATTCTCTGGCTCACCCTCTTAGTCTCCAGGATACATTCATTATAGTTCCATGGATGGCACATGATTCAGAAGTTTTTTTTAACTTAACTAGCTTTTACTGAGGGATATACAATTGTGGGTACACTTATATCCAAATCAAGGCCTAATAATCTCTAATGGAGCTCACCCATATACTGTATATAAGTTTGCAGTTTGTGTGCATTTTCCATGCATATTTCTTTATTTCAGATTTACGTGTCGCACAACAGCCTCAATTTTCCTGTTCAGCTTGTATTGTTAGATGCAAAATCTTCAACATTATCATTTTTTTTTCATGAGCAACAGGCAAAATACAAAGTTCAGTAAATAAAAACTTGAGGCTTATCATTTATCTGCAATTTTTAAGGGTTCTAAAAAGTTAACATTTTACTTTTAGATCTCAGCTTTCTTTAAAGTGGTTGAAAAGCTTTTGGTTATTTTTTGTTTGATCAAGTTTTATTAGCAAAGTGTTTACAATATATGCCTACAAAACAGAGCCAAATCATATTAAGACAAGTATGCTCACAGTTTGACAACTCTGAATTTCTGAATTATGACACACAACGTGTGATGCAAACTGAAAGATAATGTTACATAACAGTAGTGAAGCATGTATATAGAAGGTATATTATCAAAACCTTTTCAAGTGGTTTATAGCAAATAAACAACGTCTGATACCTTGTCAACTAAACAGGAAAGGGTATTTGAAAAAAATAAGGGGCCTACCGGCCCAACCTACGTGCCGTAAAATATGGTCTTGTAGGTAATACATAATATGGTCAAGCCTTTAGTGAGGACATAAGGAGAAAATAAGGAAGGGGGCGAAAGCAAGGTGAGAGAGTAGAAGCTGGGGAAGAAGAGAGGGGGGGGGGGAAAAAGGGGGGAGGGGAAGCCAGTGGGAGGTTATCCGGAGCGAATAAGGTTTCACACTTTCGAAGAGATGAATGGGTCAGACTCCGAAGAGTATCTCAAATGGGACCACACAGTCCAAGCTTGTAGGATTCGGTTTTATCCTCCTCCCACGCAATCATATGTTCCAAATGGTCAGTTTTATGCATTTTGCAAGCCCATTCAGCCATCGATTGGTGCTTCGACTTGTCGCCAGCGTCTTGCTATTACTGAGCGAGCAGCGGTGATGAAATGCCTAACCAGGGTTTTCTTAATTCATTTACAGGAGCCTGGCAACATGGATAATACCGTGATTTGTGGTTTGTTGAAGGTTTTTTTATCTCCGAGTCGATCAAACAAGTGTAAAATTTTATCCCAGAATGGGAAAATTTTCGGGCATGTACCCCAGACGTGGGTCATGGTGCCAGGAGCCCATAAACACCGCCAACAAGTGTCAGGAACAGAGGAGTCAATTTTATAGAGGAGCGTAGGGCTTTGGGTTATTTTAACATAAAGTGATGCTAAAGCTAAAGTTTTTTTACCTTCAATGCATTCCTTACATTAAGGTAAAAAATGTTTTCTCTGTTCTCCCCCTTTCCTGTGTGAGGGGAAAGAGAGGGTAGAATAAATCCAGGGCTGTGACCAGCTGCATCTCTTCTACCCTCTCTTCCTCTTCACACAGGACTCGAGCAGGAGCCATTGGACCAGCTCATGCTACTGTCAATCAAATGCAGTAAGGAGGAAGTGGGGGGCGGGGCTAAGTCCCACTGTGTGTGTGTCTGGAGCGTGGCTCCATAAACACACATCCTGGGAGAGAGGGGACACCTTGTGTCCCATGATAAAAGGCTTGCTATGGGGACACACTAAGAGGAGGAGCCAAGATCAGCGTTTGCATGTGTGCCCCCATAGGAAGCCGCATCCCATAAGGGGCACTCACTGAAGAGGAGGAGCCATGAGCACCAGTGGGGGGACCCCAGAAGAAGAGGATCTGAGCTGCTCTGTGCAAAACCATTGCACAGAGCAGGTAGGTACCGTGTTTCCCCGATAGTAAGACACCCCCGATTGTAAGACGTATCGGGAGTTTCAGAGGGGTCAGCTAATATAAGCCGTACCCCGAAAGTAAGACATATGTCTTACTTTCGGGGAAACACGGGGGGATTTGCCTCCAGTGACGTGCGGTACAAAGAGTGGGGCTGGGGGTGCGGGCCGCTGGGGGTGCGGGTCTCTGTCCCCCTCCGTTCTCCCCCTCCGTTCCGCTTTCCTCCTCTGTGCCTCCCCGCTGTCCCCTCCGTTCCCCCCTCCTTCTCTGTCCCCCTCCGTTCTCCCCCTCCATTCCGCTTTCCTCCTCTGTGCCTCCCCGCTGTCCCCTCCGTTCCCCCCTCCTTCTCTGTCCCCCTCCGTTCCGCTTTCCTCCTCTGTGCCTCCCCGCTGTCCTCTCCGTTCCCCCCTCCTTCTCTGTCCCCCTCCGTTCTCCCCCTCCGTTCCGCTTTCCTCCTCTGTGCCTCCCCGCTGTCCCCTCCGTTCCCCCCTCCTTCTCTGTCCCCCTCCGTTCTCCCCCTCCGTCCTCCCCCTCCTTCCTTTGTGAATAGACAAAGCCGCTGTCTTCTCTCCTTTCATTCTCAGTGCAGCTGACGCTGCAGAGAAAGGGACTGGGGAATCTCTATCCTCTGTCTCTTTCTCTGTCTCAAGGGGGAGATATCAGAGGTCTGTTAAGACCCCTGATATCTCACCAAAGCCCCCCAACATATTTTCCCAATATAAGACATACCCCAAAAGTAAGACATAGTGGGGCTTTTAGGGATAAAAAGAAAGTAAGACACTGTCTTACTTTCGGGGAAACACGGTATTACATGTTTATTATTTTAAAGAGAGAGAGAGAAAAAAAAACCTTTTATTGTTTAAGTTCACAGGCTTTCCTGTAGTACATGAATTGTGGTGTGTGTTCAGGATTGTACTAGCTATTGCAAAGTGTGTGATCCATTTCAAAGCTAAGTGTACTATTGAAATTCCCAGGCATTCAGCCTCATTAGAGACTAGTTGATTAAAAACAGTTCATCACAGTTTTTAATAAAATAGAGTTTGCAAAATAAAAGTTTGCAAATATGTCATCCTCTAATCTATGAGCATAGCAATATAGTTAGTGCTCAGTGTCTTGAAAGCCATTTGTGTTCCCGTGTTGGTGATCTCATAGATTAGAGTAGGACAACCTCTCTGTGGCATGTGGCTACTCACCCCATATGTTTGCAACTGACACCTTTGTTTTTACTAAAGTACTAAAAAAAAGGGTTAATTTGAATATTTTATTTTGTTTGTTAACTGAACTGGGCCTGTATTCTAGATGCAGACGGACCTTCCTTTGCTAGTAATTGCCGTATTTATCGGCATATAACATGCACCCTAATTTTAAGAGCGAATTTTTAAGGAAAAATAGTTTTCACAGCCCCCTTTACAGTACACAGCCCCCCCTCCCCAATACACAGTCCCCCTCCCCAGTATACAGCCCCCCCCCTCCCCAGTATACAGCCCCCCCCCAGTACACAGTCCCCCTTCCCCTGCACTCCCAGGAGAGACCCCCCAGTCTCCTGGGACAGCACTGCCAGCATTCTCTACAGTTAGGGTCGGTTCACACATGGGCAACACGACTTTAGCGCGACTTTGTACCGCGACTTCAACGCGGCTTCAGCACGACTTTAGCGCGACTTCAGCGCGACTTCGGCAAATTACGAGGCGACTTGAAGTCGCCTCCATGACAGGCGACTTCGCCTGTGGCCAATCAGCTCTCTGGGAGGGAGGGGTTTTCCCTGCAAAGTCGCTTGACTTTACAGAGAGATCCGACTTGGAGGCGACTTCCATTGATTTCTATGGTACAGGTCGCCTACCAAGTCGGATCAAAGTAGTACAGGGAGTACGCTCTGAAGTCGGAGCGACTTCAGTAGCGTCTATTAAGACGCTAGCGTTCACTCCCATTCAAACTATTTCTGGGGCGACTTGAGGGCGTACAAGTCGGATCCCAAGTCGCCCCAGTGTGAACCGAGCCTTAAGAAAAAATTCACTGCCTGCCTCTTCCACACTGCTCCTCCTGTGTCGCTCATATTGTAAAATGAAGCTTCCATATACCTCAATAGCTTGGTTGTTTCCACTGACCTGGTCACATGACTGCTCTCTCGGATGTTACATAGATGGTCATGTGACTGCTCTCCTCCTCAAAGCTAAGAGGAGGAGAGCAGCCAGAAAAAACTGAACTAGTGAGATATTTACAGTTCGTTTTATAATGACACTGACACAGGAGGAGCGGTGTAGGAGAAGGGGCTGACAAGTGATTTTTTTTAAATCAACTTTAGACTATGCAGGCAACGCTGTTCCAGGGCCAGGAGAGGCGGGGTGTTTGGGCTGACACCCCCCCATTTGTGGCTCCCGGGGCAGACCGCCTGATGCCCGCCCCCTGATGGTAAAACATTGTATTGGCATATAACATGCAGGCACTGTTTGTCCTCTGTTTTCAGGGGGAAAATGTGCGTGTTATATGCCGATAAATATGGCAATTGTGTGCCATCTGATACAGATGTAGAATGGCCGAAGCTCAGGGATGGCAGTCAGTATCACTGATGACAACTTCATTTTGCAGTCCTTTTACACTTCATTGCAAGGGACTCCTATTTTGCTTTTTATTTGATTTGATTTTATTTGATGATTGAATGTATTTTTTTTTTTTTTTTATTATCCTATGTAATGAATAAATACAATTGGCTGTCACTGGTTGGTTACTCAGACCCGTAGGTGTTCCATGTGACTGTTTACTAAAGTGCAGTTCTATATTTTTGGTTCATACCAGATGGAAGAACTGTACAGCTATTAGATTATGATCTGCAATATGAATCGGTGGAAACTCTGATATTTACTGATTTGCTTTGTTTATATAACATAACATGTAAAGCTGCTCTGCTTTGGCTCTCGGGCTGAATTTGCTGCAGTCTGTGTGCCATTAAGTGAATCATCTCATAAATCTGGCACCCAGTCTGTTATGTAGGAGCAGTCTCGGCGTGTTTACACAACGTGTTTCTGATTACTGTTATAGCAATGAGTGCAGCTGTTTGTCCTAAATATGAATGGTCTGTGCTTCTGCACCTGTAACCATGAAATGTGTGTATAGGATGGGATTATGTCCAAAACGTAAAATGTCCATTAGGAGCCATAGCTGTTGCATATTTGCTTCAGCACGAACCTTATTTGACGTCCTAAAGAAAAATGTTGTGCGATTCATCATAAGAAGCATTAAAGTTGAACACCAGGCAAGCAGCTAGAGACTCATGAAATACACATGTGAGCTGTCTATTGCCGAAGGATTTGTATTTCTGTCCATATGTCCTGAAATGTACACAGTACGGCCAGGGAGGACACCACTTGCAGTTCAGGATTATGGCAGAGGAACTACAGCATGCATGCACTGAATGGAATGGATCCAACCTGGAAACTTTCTGAAGCAATGCCACACAGTGAAGATGGATGGATTGAGGATGAAGATAAAGATTTCTCTAGGTGAGTAGCACCTTGTGGGCTGGAGGCATGCCTTACAGGACAGTTATCACCAAATATGCAGGTATTCTTTAAGTAAACCTATCACCATGGTAAACTTTTGGAAGGAAATGTACTGCCTAAAAGTTGGTAGACACCACAGGATGTCTGACTTTTTATGCACCTTATTTAGGCCTTTATGTACAAAGGCATTTGCACCATAATGGTTTTCTCCTCATACAGCTTGATGTTGCTTTGGAGCAGGTCAGAAACACCACAAATCTCAGAATCACTCCAAACAGATCTAAAAAGCAAAGAGCTGCATGCCCCACTTTATACTGTAAATGTACGCTGCTGTCCTATTCATTCTTTTGGGACAGCTGTACGCCACAGGACCACTGCAGGCTCCGTGAATGCGGTTATTGCATTGGACTGAATGGGGCTGCAGCGCATATGCGCAGGAAAAAGATTTTTGCTGCAAGTGTTTTTTTTTTTTTTTTTTCTATTAAAGCTGTGTGGCTCCAGGCTGTTTTCAGGTAGAAGGATGTCGCGTTACGGAGTGGACTGCACTCAAGGAGGGGTTAGGGGAATAAAAGCACAACTTAATTAAAGTTAAAGTTGTCCTTTAGCCCCCCATTCACATTGGGCTGTTTTGACATAACAAATCGAAGCCTGTTGCCGGCAACAGCACCGTCAAAATCGGTACAGCTGCACCGATCTCCAAAACTAGTTCCTGCACTAATTTTGGCGACTTCGGGGACGTTTTCGATAGACATCTGTGTGTGAACCTGCACAGATGTTTTTCAGATCACCCCCAAACTCGCAATAAAACGCAGTTTGAAATCGTGCGAGTTCAGTTGCACTTGCACGATTTCAAATCCGCCTCCAATGTGAACGATGGCTTAAACCGATTTAATTTTATGAGCCTGACTTTCATGACTACACTAATAAATGCAGTCAAATTAGCATTTCCTTGCCTAGGGAGAATGGTCTTGTTTGCCCCTAAGGCATTCTTAATGGATGGTGGATCTCCATTAGTTGGGCCTAGCTTTGAAGCCAGGCACCTAGCAAAATTGGCACACAGAAGAGACTTCTTAATAGGCAGTCTAATGGCCTTTTTACTATGCAGGACTTTGACTAGAAGTTTAAAATCGCTTAAAGTCTCAGCACCCAAATTGTGGAGGTGGTTGTTTCTTGCAACTTGAATGGTAAATGACATACATTTGTGTGCGGCTACACAATGTGGTTGGCAACCCTTGTACAGTTTACCATGCTCTAGAGCTGCACGGTTCTGGCTAAAATGAGAATCGCAATTTTTTTGCTTAGAAGATAGATCACGATTTTCTCATGATTCTCACGGTGTAACATCATCTTTCACATTAAACAAAATAATTGGGCTAATTTTACTGTTTCGTTTTTTTTTTTTTTATTCATTGAAGTGTATTTTTCCCACAAAATTGCGTTCGAAAGACCACTGTGCAAATAGATTGTGACATAAAATATTGCAACAATCCCCATTTTATTCTCTAGGGTCACTGCTAAAAAAATATGTGTCAGAAAAAGGTTTAGACTTTAAGTGGTGAAACTTCCTGCATATTCACACAGAAGTTTTATCCCTTTGATCTAAGACAGAAGAGTTACAATGTTGTTAAAATCTTGGCAGAAGGTTTGGCAGACTGCCAGAGTAAGCAGAGAACTCTATACTTGTTACATGAAAGAATTGAGACACTCTGCAACATAGATCGTCAGAGGGGGTGAATCGATCGTGATCTTTTAACGATTAATTGTGCAGCTCTACCATGCACATACCCTTTTGGGCTTGTTCAGTCAACATTAAGGTCAAAGTACTCTGAAAACACAGTAAACAATAGGGAGTGGCACTGTTTTAAGAAAGGTGCAGCAAGTTTTACTCATTGACTGTAACTTGTACCTGCCATGGTACTTAGCAGCTCATTGAACTTCTGTTTTTCCTGTGAATGAACCCTAAAGATGCTGCTTAAAAGTAGGATAATAAGCTCAAATGTAGTTTTAATACAAACATTGTTTACCCATGTTGCGCAAAGTAACATGTTTGTTTTTTCCTTTTTTTGTTTTGTTTTTTGCTAAAAGTTGTTTTACTTGCCTTTCTCACTGTTTTTTCTAGAATTTTTTCTTCTGGTGGTCAACAACAAAAAAAATTAATATGTGAACCCCTATGATACGATTTTGATCCGACTTTCAAAGCGATTATGTAGTGCAACATGAATGTGGTTTGCATTTTCTATGGGGCCATAATCATGCAGGAATCGCACAAAAGTAGTACAGGAACCTTTTTTTCAAGACCATGTCATGCTGAGTTTTACTGATGTGAACGGGCACCATTGAAAACGTTATGATGTCCATTGTCATGTGATTCTGTGCGACTCAAGTCGCATTTGAAATCGCGCCTGTGTGAACGGAGCCTAAGTGTCTTTTCTCCCTGGTGCGTCCTTCCTCTGTTATCCGCATGAGTTTCTTCTGAGAAGTTTTCCCGAGACACAAGATAAATTTGTGATGGGAGGGAGCTCAGCACACAGCTTGTCTATTCAGAACCCTGCTCTGTATCCTTCCTTCCTTCCTGTGGAGGGGGGTGTGTCCCTTTCTTCCAATCATCTCTCACACACTGTAACTGCAGCTCTCTGCCCCCTCCTCTGAGATACTAACAGAGGGAGAAGGATTTTAATATGATTCTGCCCTTTTGAAGGGGTGTAGAGATGGAAAGACTGCAGATATACAAGTAAAACCTATGTAGGAGGATATGTGTATCATCTGAGGCTATTCAATTCACTGGGTATATGAGAGGGTTTACATCCACTTTAAGATGAAGCAAACCTCTTAGTTGCTTAGTGTGGGTGAAATAAACATTTTTTTCAGTGGTAGAGACACTTTGCGTTCTACACACAAATGTTATCTGTCTGTGCAGTTACATATACAGTACATTCCACTCTGAAAACATATGTTAAAATGAGAATAAAGTAACATTAATCTGTATATTGCAGGTCTTGATACTTATTATAAATTTATACATGCTTGTAATCTCACCTGGTTCAAAACTCAAGATAGAAAGTGTCTGTGTCCTAAGCACTTTCCCAAGATCACAAATTACTGTTGCTTTTTGAAAAAGCATTTGGATAAGCTGCTAACTTTCCATACTGCTAAGGCCTATAAAGCAGGGATAATGTGTAGGGTTCCTATGCAGTAAGACATGACACTGCTCAGGTCTTGTCTGGGCAAGCCTTTTCCACCCTTTGCAGCTTACAAGTGTCAGAAGTCTTCACTAAGGACCTGAATATTTCACTCTGTTGCCTGTTACTTTGAAATCGTTGTTTATATTGTACATTATTAAAATGAAGAATACATTGTGTCAGTAAAATTAAACACTGTGAAACATTGTTTGGCTCTTATACGGTGTTCCTTCTTCATGTTCCCAATAAGGCTTATTGCCAAGTTCTGTTATAAATAGGAATTAAACTCTTGGGGGGGGATGAATTAAAAGGCGCAGTGAGGATATACATTTATAATGGGCCTGTAGCTATCACAAACATTTTTAACTGTCCTATGCTGGCATTAAAGCGGAGCTCCATCCAAAAATGGAACTTCCGCTGATCCGGTTCCTCCCCCCCTTCGGTGTCACATTTGGCACCTTTTAAGGGGGCAGCAGATACCTATCTAATCCAGGTATTTGCTCCCACTTCCGGTGAAAAGATTGCGGCAGTATCCGCGGCGTTCTACGCCATGTCCGGCTCTTCCTCTGCCCCCCTCCGCTGTCTTCTGGGAGATACACAGGTCCCAGAACACAGCAGGGACCACTCAGAACACGCAGCGCGACTCGCGCATGCACAGTGAGGAACCAGGCTGTGAAGCCGCAAGGCTTCACTTCCTAAATCCCTTACTGAGGATGCCAGAGCCGAGGGAAGGGTCGGCTTCAAGTGAGGACATTAAGGGCACCCTGGACAAAGTAAGTGTATTTTAAAAGTCAGCAGCTGCAGTATTTGTAGCTGCTGACTTTTTTAATTTATTTTTTTAGGCGAAACTTCACTTTAAGCCCTGTAAAATGACAGACACATTTTGTATTTTATAGATGCCTAATTGGAAGTAATCCTAATGTAATAAGAGACCAAGAGAACAGATAAGATTTTCTGTCCCTTGTATTTACATTGCTTATAGCAATTATTTCATACCATGTTTTTCTCCTGCCTTGGAAACGTATAGTATGTGTTTCATTGGATTTTTTGATAATGGGGGGGGGGGGGGGTGGTTAAAGCAGATTTTCAGTCATTTTTTTCAATTTTTCATCAATTAAATCTGTCCTTGTTGTATTAACTTTGGATAGTAGAACATTTTTTTTTCTGCCAGTAAATACCTTATACAGCCCACTTCCTCTTTCTTGTCTGGTCATTAACCTGAGCTTATGACATCATGCACAGCTCTCTCACTCTCGGAGAGTTTGCCAGGAATGGAGGGGGATGAGTCAAAAGAGGCCCAATAAAAGCTGCAGATCTTGAGGTCTGTGTAAATACAGGAAGTGAACAGACAGCACCTTCAGCTGCCCACAGTTAAAATGGCTGCAGAAAGACTTATGCCCCGTACACACGGTCGGACATTGATCGGACATTGCGACAACAAAAACCTAGGATTTTTTCCGATGGATGTTGGTTCAAACTTGTCTTGCATACACACGGTTACACAAAGTTGTCGGAAAATCCGATCATTCTGAACGCGGTGACGTAAAACACCTACGTTGGGACTATAAACGGGGCAGTAGCCAATAGCTTTCATCTCCTTTATTTATTCTGAGCATGCGTGGCACTTTGTGCGTCGGATTTGTGTACACACGATCGGAAATTCCGAGAACGGATTTTGTTGTCGGAAAATTTTATAGCAAGCTCTCAAACTTTGTGTGACGGAAAATCCGATGGAAAATGTGTGATGGAGCCCACACACGGTCGGAATTTCCGACAACAAGGTTCTATCACACATTTTCCGTTGGAAAATCCGACCGTGTGTACGGGGCATAAGACTTAGTGGAGGGAGATTTCTGCAGCCTATTTGGCAAGTACAGGATCGCAGTATATATAAAATATGCAAAGTGGTTGGCAGGAAGTGTCAGAATGGCAAAGATGTTTTTAAAACGAATTAAGTGAGCAGAATGCAGTTTCTCTTTAAATTGACAGTTTGGGAAGCTGTGCTATGTTGGATATTTCAATCTAGAGTACTCTCCTTTCTGCCAGCTTACTAGAAGAGCAAATTCTCTCCCTTTTGCATTTCATCATTTAAGGCCCCTTTCACACTGGGGCGGTTTGCAGGCGTTATTGCGCTAAAAATACTGCCTGCAAACTGCCCCTAAACAGCCTCCGCTGTTTGTTCAGTGTGAAAGCCCGAGGGCTTTCACACTGAAGCGGTGCGCTGGCAGGACGGTAAAAAAAGTCCTGCGAGCCGCATCTTTGGAGCGGTGAAAGAGCGGTGTGTTCACCGCTCCTGCCCATTGAAATCAATGCACCCTGCCTGTGATTTAGATGTGAGAACCCCAGTTGGCTGTGAGAGGCAGCTCCATTGAAAGCAATGGGTTAGTACCGGCTCTCGCAGCTAATCATGGCCACTCACGTGTAATCTCTCTCTGCATCCAGGGCTGTTCACTTGTATTTGATCGATTTATGTGCGATTACATGTGAGTGCCACAACTAGTTGCAAAATTCAGTAGCCTCCCATTGCTTTTAATGGCGCTGCCTCTCGCAGCTGTTTTCTGGAACCCCACTGGGGCTCTTCATCTATTTGCAGGCAGATGCAAATTCACCCTTAAAAAGCCCTGTTCTGGACGAACATAGGAGAGTTGGACTGCTGCTCTCACACACCAGCGGCCATCCTATTCTCCTCTGGTGCTGGAAGCACTGGGTTTGTCTGCCAATCATTACAAATGCCATTTTGCTTCTGATTACATGTAAGCAAAATGCCTGTAGTGATGCCTGATGAAAGGTGCAGAAGTAGCAGAAATGTCTGTTTTTATCTGGTCATTGGTATCTCCCTTTTGTGTAGTGAGTGAAAGTAGGTGCCTTTCAGCACTTCATTGCTGAATATGACTTTAGGGGTAGGCGTTGTAAATAACACTGATGACAGTGATACTCCATACTAAGTTTTATAGTGTGTTATCTCATTTTCCTCGCTGAACACCTGCAGAATTTCTAATTAAGATCTTGGAGTGAAAACCAAATATTTTACAATGCATATACAGGCCAGAAGGCTACAATTATAGATTAGGAGAACTGCTAAGTGTGATACTACAGTTCATGGATAGGATGAACTATAAAAATGTTCATACTCTTGTGTCTGGAGTAATACTGATTGTCAGTACCTGGTTTGCTAAGTCTAGGTTGGTGGTCAGCTCAACTCTGTTGGTCTGGAGTTGGCCTCCTCCATGGTACATTGTATGCGGAGAGAACTATATAGGAAGCAGAATACCATATAGAAGGGAAACATGTCTACCAAGCTATGCGCTGGTACTTTATGAACAGGATTGCAGGAGTTTTGGGCCATATTGGCAGGTGGGGAAAAGAGTATTTGCATTTCTAGATCGATTGATTATGTAAAAATTGCATCAGTTGTTCAGTATTTGCTGTTCATCAGCACTAAAAAAAACTTGTATGATTGGTGTGTATGCCTTTGATGCTGCATCCTCCATTTTATGTGCTTCCAGAACAACTTGATATCCCTGAGAAATAACAGTGGAATCCACCATAAATCCAGCGTCTTTATGGTTTATGCTTTTAAGAACCATGACTAGCAGTCGACTAACCGCTCCAGAATTGCCATTGTAACTATGAGACTGTCCATACTTTTCCTGCATATTTCCATAGACATTACAGTACCGAGACAAATGCACATAACAATAAGTGGCCTGTAATGTATCTGATTTTAAATCATAAATGATGTGGTATAATGGACACAGCCTGCATGAAAAAACTTCTTTCATCAACTTATTAAGAATATATATTGGTAGATTCAATGCATTCAGAGGAGCCCCAATGTGAAAATAAAAGAAAATCCCAAATTTTGAGTTGTCCCCAAAGTATTGGAGGGGGTAAACTTTCAATGGGGACACTACTTCTGGTGACCTGGAGATCCCCAAAGGATTCCTTTTAAGGAGAAGTCCAGGCAAAACCTAACTAACGCTAAACCTAATTTATCTAACCCTGTACACAGAGAAATGACAGTGAACGCACAGCACAGCGGCCGACGTACCTCCGCCGTGGAGTCGTGGATTATAGGACACTTTAGAGAATAATGGCACGGTGAATATATTTTTCCTGACATTGTGGTCCTTGCATGATCCGACATCCCACTATCCAGCTCTTTTATGGATCTGGCTTCCACTGGGCAATGGTCTTGGTGGGTTGAATTTGATAGCCGGGGTTCTGACCATGAGCCTATACCGCACATGACCCCGCAGGCATTTGCAATCTCTGATTGGATCAATAGATAGATGCATGCAACGCCTTTAAAGAAGCAGGCAACTGCAAAACATGTCGGCTCTCAGCATACTCAAGCATCTTGTGCAATAATACATCCAAGTATCACCTATCAATTATGTGTACTCTGTGATTTTATATTTATTATTTTTGTATCAATACATTTTTCTATTAATCTTCATGATTGTGTGCTTACCTTATTATACAGATATAATGATCTCCTTCAAAAATCCCATTCTTTAAGGGTAATTTATATTTCCCCTTAATTTTATCAATAATTTTCCATAACCCTGTAAAGTAAAACTCGTTGTACTTGCATATTCTGCACCAATCCGGCTTGGTCTCCAGCGGCGGATGCTGTCTGCAGGAGAGGACCGACAACAGCTGTGAAATGAATGGGAAGTGACATCACCCATAGACTTACTATAGGGCTTCCATTGTCTGATGCCTCTCCTGCACCCACCTACACAGCAAAGTTGCCGCTGAGAGATGATTCTGGAACCAGACCAGATCGGCTGCAGGATAGGTAAGTACAGTGAGTTTTGCTTTACAGGGTTAGGCCCCTTTCACACTTATACGACTTCAAAGTCGCGCGTCTTCTGCCGCTCTTTTGCCAGCGGTGGTCCGGACTTTTGGATTGTCTTCTTCCCTCTTCTCTTCCAGAGATGTTGACACAACGCTCTCTCCAGCTGCAATGGTCTCTGAACGCTCCGCAACGGACTTATATAGGCGGTGACCCCGCCCCCTTATGCCGTCCCAGTCCCTGGGCATGCTGGGACTGTGACGTTTTAGGAGGCGTGGTCACCGGGTGATGACCACGCCCCCTTATGACGGCACAGTCCCAGCATGCCCCAGGACAGTGACCTCATAAGGGGGCGGGGTCACCGCCTATATAAGTCCATTGCGGAGCGTTCAGAGACCATTCCAGCTGGAGAGAGCGTCGTGTCAACATCTCTGGAAGAAAAGAAGAAGGCAGAAGTCCGGACCACCGCTAGCAATTGAGATGCAGAAGATAGCGGAGGAGCCGGCAGAAGATCAGGACACCGGGAGGAGACGCCGGAGAGACCCCCGAAGTCGGAAGAGGACCCCCGAAGTCGGACGAAGACCCCGGAGCTGCCTAATTATTTTAAAAACCTGTGTACTGTGTTTTTTATTGACACTTTTTTCCCTAGGTGAATGGGTAGGGGTACCATGTACCCCATACTCATTCACAAAGGGTGGGGGTCCGGGATCTGGGGGCTCCCTTATTAAAGGGGGCTCCCAGATTCCGATAAGCCCCCCGCCCGCAGACCCCGACAACCAACAGCCAGGGTTGTCAGGAAGAGGCCCTTGTCCTCATCAACATGGGTACAATGTGCTTTGGGGTGGGGGGGCCCAGCAGGGTGCCCCCCATGCCCTAAACCACCCACCCCCCATGTTGAGGGCATGCGGCCTGGTACGGTCCAGGAGGGGCGCTCGCTTGTCCCCACCCCCATTCCTGACCGGCCGGGCTGCGTGCTCGGATAAGGGTCTGGTATGGATTTTGGGGGGGACCCCACGCCGATTTTTCGGCGTAGGGGGTTCCCCTTAGATCCATACCAGATCTAAGGGCCTGGTATGCCCCTGGAGGGGAACCCACGCCGGTTTTTTCATTTAAAACTTGGCGTGGAGTTCCCCCTCTGGATTCATACCAGACAGCTGTCAGCACTGCCTGTCACTCATCGGGTAAGGAAAAAAAAGTTTTCCTTTCCAGATCAGCGAGCCAGGCTTGTGCTTACAAAGTCGTACTGAAATCGTGTCTATATTATTCAGGCACGATTTGCATGCTACTTCAGGGTTTAACATTGAGGTCTATGGAGTACAACTTGCATAGAAGTTGGACCAAAGTAGTGCAGGGACTACTTTCAAGTCGGCACGACTTAAAGTCGTGCCAATATGAATGGTAGTCATTGCAAATCATGGAGAATGACTTGTCATACGATTTTGCAGTACAAAATCGTGGGACAAGTCGTATAAGTGTGAAAGGGGCCTTTGATAGATTGGGTTTAGAATGTAGCACAGAGCAGGTTTAGTGTTAGTTTGGTTTTGCCTGGACTTCTGGCATGGATTTCCTCTCACTTCCTGTTTAGCTATGGGACAGGAAGTGAAGGATAATCTCCGCAATGGGACACAGATGGCAAAAAAATCTGTCAGGGACTAAATCCCTCCTATACTTTATCCAAAATAAAAGTTTTCCCTAGAGTTTTACTTTAAAGGCATTGCACTGTTTTTTGGTTTTTTTTTGTCATCGAATGAGATTTTGCGCATGACTGTTCATTCATCAAACATCTACTAGTGTATTGCCAGCTTTATTATGGGCACTTTACATACAGAATACCCTAGTATGATTTTGGACAATTGTGGAAACTGAGAGGCTCGGTTGAAAATCATTTGCATTGATTTTAAAACCTGTTGTATTCAACTATCCAAACTGAAGGTTTCTCGGAATCCTTCTGACTGGTTTTCTTTGTGACTGCCTTTCCCGGAACTGATCTTTTTCTTATTGGCTGATAAGTATTGGCTGCTGTGGCCTCTTATAATACATACATACCCTACAGTTGTATGCCTAGGACTTAGTAACTGCACCTTCTTCTCCAATCAGGGTCAGTTTTAGTGTGTTTGTACACATTGGCCTTAAAGTGGAAGTCCACCCTAACACTAAAATCGCTACAGACAGACATCAACGATCTATAGATATCCACAATCTAACACTAACCTATCTAGCCCTGTAAAGAAGAAATTAGTATACATACCTTTTTTGAAGCCACTCTGGTCCCGTCTCCAGCGGCGGAAGCTCTGCAGAGGACACAGCAGAGTTACTTATGGGGCTTCTGTTGTCGGCTGTGTACTCTACACCCGCTTCCACAGCGAAGCCTCAGCTGACAGCTCAGCGTGGGATTAGGTCGGATCGGCTTCAGAAAAGGTATGTATACTGACTTCTTTACAGGGCTAAAAACAGTGGATATAAAGTCTACACACCCCTGTTAAAATGTCGGGTCTCTGTGAAGTAAAAAAATTAGACAAAGCTACATTCATTTCAGAACTTTTTCCACCTTTTATGTGACCTGTAAACTGTACAACTCAATTGAATAACAAACTGAAATCTTTTAGGTGAAGGGAAGTAAAACTAAAAAATAAAATAATATGGTTGCATAAGTGTGCGCACCCTTAAACTAATACTTTGTTGAAGCATTGTTTGATTTTTTTTTTTTTTTTTACAGCACTCATTCTTTTTGGGTATGAGTCTATCAGCATGGCACATCTGGACTCGGATTCAGGTCTGGGCATAACTTTAAAACAAACATTGCCAAGTCAAGATGTGTTTTTATTTTTACTTCCCCTTGCAGGCAGATGCGAATTTATGCAAATTCATCCACCTTTTCATTTTATTACAGCAGTCTTTTTGGGTATGAGTCTATCAGCATGGCACATCTTGACTTGGCAATAGCCCAGACCTGAATCCAATTGAAAATGTGTGGGGTGATCTGGAGAGGGCTGTGCACAGGAGATGCCCTCGCAATCTGACAGATTTGGAGTGGTTTTGCATAGAAGAGTGGGCAAATATTGCCAAGTCAAGATGTGCCATGCTGATAGACTCATACCCAAAAAGACTGAGTGCTGTAATAAAATCAAAAGGTGCTTCAACAAAGTATTAGTTTAAGGGCGTGCACACTTATGCAACCATATTATTTTAGGTTTTTATTTTTACGTCTCTCCACCTAAAAGATTTCAGTTTGTTATTTAATTGAGTTGTACAGTTTATAGGTCACATTAAAGGTGGAAAAAGTTCTGAAATGATTTATCTTTGTCTCTTTTTTTTTTTTACAACACAGAAACCTGACATTTTACCAGGGGTGTGTGGACTTTTTATATCCACTGTATCTAGCCCTGTAAAGAAGAAGTCAACAGTATACATACCTTTTCTGAAGCTGATCCCACGCTGAGCTGTCCGCTGCGGCTTCGCTGTGGAGGTGGGTGCAAAGAGGACACAGCCGACAATAGAAGCCCCATAGTAACTCTATAGGTGACATTACATCCCATTCATTTCACAGCCATTTTACTGTTAGGGTGGACTTATCCTTTAATGGTCTTCTGCTTTCTTGATATATTATGAAGAAATATAAATGTCCGCCTTTCAGAATATTGTCTCCTATAACGTATGTGATTAATCAAAAGTTCTGTATCAAATAAATCTGTACTAAAGGGAAAGTAGCCTTGCTTTCCTGAATCTCGCTCTAGAACGTTCTTGTTACTTGGGTGACTTGTTGATCCAATGACTTTTTTTTTTTTTTTTTTTTTTTTTTTTTTTTTTTTTGCCACCTCAGTGATTATAATTGGAGACCTGATCCACTTAGTCAGTGTCATCTGTGTCTCTCCTTTTTTCACATCATTTGTAGCTTACTGATCACGTGTATATATTTTATATTCAATTCAGCAAAAACAAAAGAAAAGAATCCCCAACCTCTTCCCTCCCTCCTACACCACCCCTCTCCCCCCCCCCACCACCCCACTACCCTCCCCCCCCCCCCCGCATCTCCTGTGTACATTAGATGTTATCTCTATTTTTAATCAATTCTTCACCTCAAGCCTTCAGTAATACTCCATGATTTTTTAAACTCCTTCCAATTTTGCCAGTTGTTCCTCCCTTCTGTTGATTTAACTTCTCTTACAGGTCCTCCTTCCTCCATGTACCGAATCCCTTCTACTGCATCAACCCACTCCCATATTGATGGGCCCTCTACCTTCTTCCAGTTCTTTGCAATAACCTTTTTCGCCGCGTTCAACAGGTGTGGTACTAGGGTGTTTTTATAGATTTTTACCTCCCCATTTATCCCGTGATGTAGCACTATCCAGGGGTCAAGTTTAACCTCGATCTTAGTTATCTGCTTGATGTATCTCAAAATTTTTAGCCAGTACCGTTTAATTACGGGGCAATCCCACCAGATGTGAGCCATGTTTCCTACCCCTTTACATCCCCTCCAACACTCCGCAGTTTTATCTTTTTGATATTTACTTGCCCTTTCCGGGGTAATGTACCAACCTGTTAGAATCTTGTAATTCATTTCAGCAACACTAATGTCAGTTGACGAGCTGTGGGTCAGCTCCAGAGTTTTCTTTAATCTATTACTATCTAGCTGTACTCCTAGTTCATTTTCCCATTTAGTAATAAATAGTGGTATCTCCCTGCTGCTCTTTGCCAATCCCAGTTTATAGAGTTTTGATATTATACCTTTAGTGTTATTTGATGTACATATCTTTTCCAAGTCTGATAGCTCCTCTCCTGATCTTATTGGCTGTGGTAGGCGGCTGGTAAAATGGCTTAACTGCAGGTATCTCCAGCGATCCAATACCCAAAAATCTGTTTTGTGCTTTAATTCCTGAAACGTGTCTATCTTCCCCTTTTTAATAATATCTCTCAGCTGTAGTGTACCCTTTTTTATCCAACTCCCCCCAATATCCTTTTTGCCAGGTGCAAAATAATCATTCTCTGAAAGTGAAATTAACGGGGAATTATACGTGTTATTTACTTGTTTATAAACTATATCCCAAACTCTAAAGACCACCTTTGTCAGTGGATGTGTATTTACATCTAATACCCTATAGTGTGGAGGGTTCCAAATCAAATGTCCTAAGTGCGCCTTACTCAAACTATTCTCTATATTTACCCATCTTTTCTGTGTGTTCTCTCTAAACCACTCTATCGCCCTTGAGACCTGTATTGCCCTATAGTAACCCTGTATATCAGGAATCGCCAAGCCCCCTTTTCTTTTTTCCTGTTTTAAGATATCAAAAGATACTCTAGCCCTTCTATTTTTCCAAACAGCTCTCATAATGATTGATTTCAATTTTTTAAAATAGTACTGAGGGATGTTCAGTGGAAGCATCTGTAGTTTATAGGTGATCTTAGGTAATAATATCATTTTTATGGCGTTAATACGTCTAATCCATGAAAGTGGTTTAGTTGTAATCCTTTTACTCTCAGATCTTATTTCGTCTAGAAGTGTGATAAAATTCACCTTATAGATCTTCCCCAATGAATTGGCCAGTTTTATGCCCAAGTAATTTATTTCTTTTTTCCATATAAATTTAAATTCCTTTTTCAACATTTTTTCCTCCCTCTTTCCCAAGTTGATATTCAGGATTTCCGATTTTGCCAAGTTGATTTTAAAGTTTGATACTTCACCATATTGCCTCATAACTTCGAGGAAATTAGGCATCGAAATTCTGGGGTTGGTCATGAACAGCAGAACATCGTCGGCGAAAGCCGCGATCTTGTGCTCCTCATCCCCAACCCTTATACCCCAAATGTCCGGATCCGCCCTAATCATCGACAACAGTGGCTCCAAGGAGAGAATGAAAAGCAGGGGGGACAAAGGGCACCCCTGCCTCGTTCCATTCTCCATTTCGAAAGCCTCTGTGAGGGAGCCGTTAATTTTTATCGAAGCAGTAGGGTGCTTGTACAGAGCACGTATCCTATTCAACATTTTTGGACCTATACCCATTGATTCCAGTGTTTGGAACATGAACCCCCAGTCTACTCTATCAAACGCTTTCTCCGCGTCTATAGACAAGAGTAGACCTGGGGGTCCCCTGTCCTTAATATGCTGCAGCAAGAGGAGTGCCCTTACGCCATTATCTCGTCCTTCTCTTTTGGGAATGAAACCCACTTGGTCCGGGTGTACCAGACCATTGAGGCTCTCTTTTATTCGGTTAGCTAAAACTCTGGCATATAGTTTAACATCGGTGTTGATCAGCGATATTGGCCTATACCCAGAGCATAGCGTCGGATTTTTCCCCTCTTTTGGGATAACCGTGATCTCTGCTCTAAGAGCTTCTCTACTCAGGTCATAGTCTCTACCCAACCCGTTCAAGTACTCACATAGTCTGGGAGTCAATATTTCTTTAAACTTGGTGTAATACCCACAAGTAAATCCGTCGGGCCACGGGCTTTTGCCTGAAGCTGATTCTGACAAGGCTCTATTGATTTCTTCTATCGTTATGGGATTTTCTAGGGTTTCTCTGTCTGTATCATTGATCTTCGGGAGGTTGGCTTTATTCAAAAATTCTACTATTTTCCTATCCTTTGCACCCTTTGGCCTTGTATTTTTGGCTACTGAATATAACTTACTGTAATATTCCTTAAAGGATTCCCCTATCTCTTTTGTTGTATGGAGCATTTCTCCTTTACTATTTTGGATTTTATCAATATAATTTCTAGTTTTTTCCCTTCTTACTATTTTGGCTAGCTGTCTACTGCTCTTATTTCGACTCTGGTAATTTTCTTTCGCCACCTTATAGAATGCTTTTTTTATTTCTAAATCCGTATGCTCCTTTAGCTCTTCCCTTTTTTTTACCAATTTTTGATAGACCTTCTTTCCTTGGCCCGGGTCCCCCTTATGTTCTTGCTCCAGATCGTGTATTTCTTCTGTTAGTTTTTTAATTTTTTCCCTTATTTCCCTTTTCCTCCTAGCCCCTAACTTCATTATTACTCCTCTTATGTAGGCCTTATGGGCCTCCCACAAAGATGATCCTGAGATCCCTACTGTATCATTCGTTGAAAAATATTGTTTTAGTTCCTGCTCTATTTTCTCCACATTAGATACTTCTTGTAAGAGATCTTCGTCTAATCTCCAAGTTATTGAGGTTCTCTGATTTCTCGGTATCGACAATCTCATGCTAACTGGGGCGTGGTCTGATAAGGTAATAACTTCTATCTTGGCCTCCCGGACTCTTTCCAACAATGAGTGTTCCGTCAATATATAGTCTATCCTAGAGTACGTCCCGTGCGCAGAGGAATAGAACGAGAAATCCCTCTTTTTTGAGTTCATAATCCTCCATACATCCACCATTTGGCACGAATGCAATTTCTGTTTTAGTTTCTTCAACTTCCCGTTCATTGTCCCCTGCGCACGAGACGTACTATCAACCCCTGGAACCATACAGATATTGAAGTCACCCATCATGATTAGGTTTCCTTCTTTAAATTCTATTAGTTTCTCTAGTATTGTAACTAGAAAACCACTCGGCTCTTTATTTGGGGCGTAAATATTTGCAAGTGTAACCTTCCATCCCTCCAAGGAGCCTCTCAGGAACATATATCTCCCTCCCTGGTCTATTAACCTCTCTTCCACCCTAAAATTTATCCCTTTTGCTATTCCTATTGCTACTCCTCTCGCTCTTGATGTTATTGAGTCTCCGTAAAACCAAGTTGGATACATATTTGACTTTATCTTAACCTTTGAGTAATATGTTAAGTGGGTTTCTTGAAGGAACACAACCTCTGCCCCGTATCTCTCTAATTCCTTCAAGATCTTATGTCTCTTAGTGGGCTCGTTAAGACCCTTTACATTATAGGTCATAAACTTCAATTTTCCCATATCCTCACCTTTTTTTTTTTTATTTTTTCTTTTGGATTTTGTTGGATTCGTATTACTGAGCTATTTTGATTTCTATCTTTGTTGTCTTGTTTCTTTTCTTCTTCCCTCTTACTTCCTTGTACACCGGATTCCCCCTTCCCCTCCCTTCTCCCTAGCCCTCCCTCCCTACCCCTCAGCCACCCCCTGGCTCCCCATTCGCCCAGCGCCATGGATACCATGGAGCCTAGCGAACCATTTATTTGAGGTGGGAGCCCAAGTTGTGCCCTTTACCCCCCCTGCTTGGTGTTTTGAAGCAGAGAGGGGCAATCCAGATACACACAGAACAACTCCTCCTCCCTCCCGCCGCCCCTCCACTCCACTAATCTAGTTTACCCCCAAACCCGTCCACCCCACCCCCACCCCACCCCCACACACAGCCGATCACCCCTCCACCCAGCCCGGCAGCTCCGGTTCTTCCATATCAAGCCTATCGCAGAAGTCCCTTAAATCCTCTGGGAACCTCAATCTTGCCGATCTTCCATTTCTAAAGCCTCTCAGACAAGCCGGGAAACCCCAGCTATACTTAATATTTAGATCTCTCATCTGTTCTAATAAGGGCTTCAACAGCCTTCTCCTAGCGAGGGTTTCGGGTGCAAGGTCCGCATAGATTTGGAACTCTGACCCTTCAAATTTTTCCGGGGGTTTGCCTCTCATTTTGGATAGGATTCGAGCTTTGTCCTCATAAAACCTAAAACGGATTATAATATCTCTTGGCCTCTGGTGGTCCGAGTTGAGTAATTTTCCAACTCGGTGTGTCCTTTCAATTTTTGGGAATTCCTTGTCCTCCTCTCCAACCAGAGGCCCCAGTATTTGGGGAATCATCCTTCTCAGATCTTCTCCTTTGTTTTCTGGGATATTACGCAGTCTTATATTTTGTCTCCTATCACGATTTTCCTGATCTTCGATCTTATATAAAATTATCTTCTGATTTTGTCTAGAGATTTTAATTTGTTCTTTGAGGTTCATTATCTCCTTTTCCAATTCCTCCGTTTTTTTTTCCGTTGTTTCTACCCTCTCCAATAAGTTTCCCAGGTCTGCTCTCACCAGACCTATTTCAACTTTTATTGAAAGCTCTAGATTTTTAAGCATGTCTCTCATTTCCTCCTTTGAAAGCATTGGGGCGCTTGTACTTCCCCCTTCTATCCGGTTTAAATCTCCTTCACTTTCCACACTTTCCGCTATTGAGTTTTCTTTTGATTGAGTCGTTTTATCCCCCTTTTTGTCTGGAGTTCCCCCTCTTCCTCCTTGGGCTCCCTGCTCCCCTCCTTTTGGACTCCCGCCTTGGGACATGAATTGTTTTATTGAGCTACCAGCTGTCCTATCCTTCGGCGTTTTAGGTGCCCCTCCTTTTTTTGTTGTCGTTTTATTCATTCTTCCTTTCTTCCTCTGACCCCCTGTTGGTTTCCCCAGGATTTACTGAACTTCTTCCCGCCTCTTATAGGTATGAATCCTTCAGGGGTCTCGGCCCTGGGGGTTATTTCCTGGGCCCTACTCCGGATAGTACCCCACCTTTATACTATAGAAATATTCCGTCCGTGGGAAGGGGGGGTAAGAAACCTCCCAGGAATGACCCAGGCCCTCTCCAGAAGCGGTATCTCAAAGATGCATCACTCTTGTCAGTAGTTTACTTCTGTCCCCAATAAATCCAGCATATGTTAACAGACATTAGTAATGGCATTAACAATAACACCCGGGCTGAGTGAATCATTCAGCACACCTGCTCCGGACGTCTTATCGATCATTAACCTCTCAGACTGTTATAGTAGGTTTGTAAAGAAAATTTTCCTTGAATAATCATGTCTGCAGGCTTCCAATACATCAATGGCTTTAGATTTATCCTCCTTTAAATAGCTTTGTCATATAACAGATATTATAATAGGTCCTGCTTTCATTCCCACAGCTAAGTGAAGTTTCAGATAGGCAAAGCAGTTTCAGCCGCTATCTTTAGTCATTTAGCTCAAGCACTGTTATATCAAGCTGTCAAAATGAGATGGCGCTGAGACATACAAGCTGGTACATATAGACAGGTGTTATATGCAGATATTATATTCATTACATGCAGAATTATTTCTACATTACCACCACCGGACTCTGCCGAACTCCAACTGGGTCACAGGTTGCCTGGAAAGTCATGAGGGGTGACCGAAGGGGGGGAAAGCCGGAGGGGGGGGGGAGGAGGGGGGGAATGCCGTCAAATCCTCCCTTCCTCTCTGTCTGTGTTGAATCCGCAGCCGCCTCTCATGTCCCAGCGGCGGTGTGTGGAGCGGCGTGTGGAGCCTCAATGTTGTCGCCCTGTTGGAATCAGGGAGCCTCAGCTACAGCGCTCGTCGCGGCGGACAAGGATCTTCCTCCCCCCTTTAGCCACGGGCATGTCCTAAGCGGCGGCTGGAAAAACGAGCTCCAGGGATCCTAGGAGAGTCTGCTTCTCCTTCCGACACCCTCACCTCCCTCCCTCCGTGATGCGCGTTACGTCATCACGCCCCCTTTTGATCCAATGACTTTAATATAATATATAGGATTCAGCCTGGGTTCACACTTGTGCATTGCGGGACACCGCATGTGATTTTGCACAGGAATCGCACCGCATTGTGGCGTGTATGGCTCACATTGCATCTGCACCAAAATGGTGCCGGATTCGCATCACATGGGTGTTCACACCCACGTGATCTGATTCTGGCATTTACACTGTGTGACTGATTGCAATGCGGTGTGGCAAATGCACAGGATTTGCTGCGTTTTCCGCATCTCATCAGTGTGAACCAGGGCTCAACTTAATGCTACATTTTTTGGCATTGACTCAATTCTTGGAAGCCACAGGAACTGCATGATAGTAAATAACCTGGCATTCTCAGAAGAGTGGTGAGCAATACGTATACATTGTGGTCAATGCATTTTACGGTACTGAATGGTACAAGCGTAAATTGTACTTGGCAGACAAAATAGTATATTGTAAGTACAAAAAAATAAGTTCTTGTAAAAGTTTGAATGTGTTTTTTTCTGTAGTGAAAGTTAGAGAATTCATATCGGAAGTGGAAGGGCGACTACAGAAGTTGTGGTCTTGGTGTATGAACCTATGTGCTTCCTGAACTGTGCTCTTCATGCTGAAACATGCAAATTTACACAACACCATCTTTTTATTACCTACACTAGTAAAGTTACATTGTGTACCCAAGGATGACAAAACTTCCTAAAGTACTCTTCTGCTTAGCACAATTTAAGTGTGGCATAAGAAAAAACACAAGAAGTTAATATGGTAAAAAAAATCTGTACACATGTATAGGGTTTTCTTGACACCTAACAGTTTTCACCATGTAAAAGAATGGCAACTTTATTGTTCCAGCACTGTTGAGGAAACTCCACCCTGCGCCTCTCTTAGACATGTTTTCCCCCCTACTGGGGCTTAATTGTAGCAGATCCTCCATCTTTAAAGGTCTAAATGGCTGTGCTAAGCAGCTATGAAATGTTTTATGGTTTATAGATATTGGTAGCCTGATCCTCCAGGCTTTTATGTATTTTCTACCATCCAGCTGCGCAATACTAAAATACTAGCTTGGCAAGACCATTCCTTGCTTTACGTTTTTTCACTACTGGCACGCCTTATTAAACAGATATATAGTGGATAGTCTCCTAGAAATTTTAGCATAATGCATGCCATATAGGGAGAATATATGGTTTAGTAAATGTTGTTCTTCACTGTAATAGGCTAATACAGCACAAGTCTTGTAGCTTTGTAATAGATAAATGTAGTATGCCGTGCAGCTGTTTGCTTCAAATCTGACCATTGCTGTTTTTGTTCTCTTTCAGTATAGCAAGGCCTAGTGGGAGGGCCCTACACCTACTGCCTTCTGTACTAGATTTTGGAACTCAGTAAGTATTTCTTTAGCACAGAATGTGGCATGAATTTTTTTTATTTTGGTACTTTAAGGATCTATATATATATATTTTTTAAATATGTTTATTAAGAATTTTCATACAAAAAATAGAAAAGTATTACGAACACAAGTCATATATTCGCGAAAGGATATTTTGTTTTAATGAAATCTTGAATAGCAAAAAAACGTTTACAGGGTATTAGACCTCTTCCAAGCTACCAAAATGATATTGCTCTTTGCTGTATACTGTATGTCCCTGTTGGGGAGAGCTCTTCTCCTTTTCTATACTGGTGTCAACTTTGTAACGTGGACCGGTGTTCTGACAAAATGGGCAACTCGGCAGAATATCAAACCACGTCACTTCTGGTTTATTCAAAACGTGATTCATTGCAGATTTCACATGATGAGGAATACGTGTTTTGACACGAGAGCGGCAACCCGAATGCAGTCTGGTGCACGGTATTCTGAGCGGAGATCATTACTCCACTCCAACACTAACCAACAAGATGACCACCACCGAGGCGGCGACAACTTCATCCCCGTTAGCCGCTATGCTGTGAAGATACCAAAATGTTCCTTTACCTGACTGCATTCATTTGACGCTGTTGTGTTCAAACACAAATTTGTCAATCTGCAATTACTGTGGGTTTTAAGAAACCGGAAGTGACGTGGTTCTGTATTCTGCCAAGTTGCATATTTTGTCAGGACACCAGAAGTAAAGGGAACGACAAAACTTTTTTTTTTTTGTCAATTGGTGGAAGGGTTTTAACAGTGTGTGTTCTTGACTGTTGATTTTATCTTACATTCTATCCTAAAGACATCATTCTATGGAAAAGGAAGGGAGGGGAAATTGCCCCAGAGATGCTATAGAAATAATAAAATCTGATAAATGGTCTTGAAGTATAACTAACTAAAGGCAAAACTTTTCTTCTTCTTCTTTCTTTTTTTTGGATAATGTTGAGATGGATTAGAACCCCTGTGGGTTTTTATTGCTTTCTGTGCCCCTGTTAAGAAGATTCCCCCTCTCTATTTGTCCAGTTTACCATTGACATTGAAAGTGAAAGTAAAATAAAATCTTACATTTTGGGTTGTCCCCAGAAAAGTCATAGAGGGGAAATCCTTCCAATGGGGACACTACACTAGCTCTGGTGACCTTGGGGTCCCCAAGAGATTCCCTTAATTTGCAGGGTTTTTCTTTCACTTCCTGTTTGGCTATGAGACAGGAAGATGGACAATCTCAGCAATGGTACACAGATGGCGAAAAAAAAAATTACAGTAGTTCTAAACCTCCCTTGCTCTACTCAAAATGGGAAGAAAAAAAAAGTTTTGCCTATAGTTCTACTTTAAAGTGGTTCTGAAGGCAGAAGTTGTTTTTTTTTTACCTAAATGCATTCAATGCATTAAGATAAAAAAAACTTTAGTGTGCAGCAAGCCCCATCTCGATTCAGCGATGTGCGCAAGTGCCTCGGCAGTCTGGGACCTTCCCTCCTGATTGGCTGAGACAGAGCAGAGCACCATTGGCTCCTGCTGCTTTTAATCAAAGTCAGTTAGCCAATAAGGAGAGAGGGGGTGGGGCCGAACTGTGGCTTTTTGTCAGAATGGACACACACAGCTTCGGCTCGGGTACCCCCATAGTAGGCTGCTTGCTGTGGGGGCACGCGACAGGAGGGAGGGACCAGGAGCTCCGGCCAGGGACCCGAGAAGAGGAGAATCTGGGCTGCTCTATGCAAAACCACTGCATTAGAGCAGGTAAGTATGTCATGTTTGTTCTTTTTAACCTCTTGGCATCTGCGCTATAGCCGAATGACGGCCACAGCGCGGACCTGAATTTCAGGGAGGCCGTTATATGATGGCCTCCCCTGTGCACGCACCCTGCGCACCCCCTGCAGGTCGTGCGCTGTGATCACCGAGTCACTGGGGCTCGGGTGATCACAGATCCGAGTAAGGGACGGGTAAATTAAATGGAATAGTCTTAAAATGTAACTCTAGCCAACATTTTTTATTTAAGCCTCAGGTTTTTATTGCAGCAGGCTTCCCCTACTGATAAGAACTGACCTCTGTTTGTTCTGGTGACCATTTTGGTGGAAAAGTAGACAATAGTAAGTCCAAAACTGTATATATTTCACTGGAACAGGGGTTGAAGGGAAATCCCTTCAATGGGGACAACTGCTTTGGTGACAGCTGGCAAAAAGATTTCCCTACACTGTTGTGTCCCTGGCACAGGAAGTTGAGGGAAATGTCCCCAAAGGGACAAGGCAAAAATTATTGCTATGCTTCTACCAATTCACTGCTCTGTCAGTAGTCCTCAATCACTGTGTTTATATGCTTCTGGGACTATTTTCTTGGTGCTTTTCTGTAGTGATGCAACATATGTGTTTTTTATTTATTTTTCTGTTTTTCTTTTTAGGTCAGTGGGGCTCCCTAAAGCTCAGTCATTCTGTGCTTTCAACCCTAGCAGGGACACTAATATTGAAGTGGATTCAGTGTTTACAAGTGGTAGAAATTTCCATGTGTCTCCCATACATAGCAGGGTGAGTGTTGATGTGCTCTTGGAAACTGTCCTGGATGATGGCCAAAACATTTAACTTTTCTTGGCACAATTATCCAGCCTCTAGCAAGACCATTTTTTCCCAACATGCAGTTTAGTTCTTTTTTTTTTCTTGTTTTGTTGTGGGTTTTCTGGGGGTTTTTTTGTTTGTCTGCACAACACTGTTACCGGGGTTATCAGTAAGACGATGTATGTTTCAAAAGCACCTGACTACATGCATACTCATTGATTTAATGTTAGCAGTAATGTTATTTTTAGGAAGGTAAATACTGTATATGATCAGTTATACCAGCCAGAGGATTGGTCCACAGTCTGGCTAAATTACTTTTTACATTATCTTTAATTGGTAGCTTGTACAGTGGGGAAAATAATAATTTCATCCCCTGCAGATTTTGTACGTTTGCCCACTTACAAAGAAATGAAGGGTCTATAATTGTTATCATAGGTGTATTTTTAATAATGGAGACAGAATATCAACCAAAAAGGCAGGAAAAAACACATGATACAATAGTTCTAAATTGAGTTGCAGTTCAGTGAGTAAAATGAGTATTTGATCCCCAAGCAACACGCGACTTAGTACTTGGTGGAAAAACCCTTTGTTGGCAAACATATGGGTAAGACTTTTCCTGTAGTTGGTTACCAGGTTTGCACATATCACAGGAGGGATTTTGGTCCACTCTTTACAGATCTTCTCTAAATCCATAAGTTTTCTTGGCTATCGCTTGGCAACTCGAAGTTTCAGCTCCCTCCATACTTTTTCTATAGGATTAAGGCCTGGAGACTGGCTAGGCCACTCCATGACCTTGATGTGCTTCTTCTTTAGCCACTCCTTTGTTGTCTTGGTGGCATGTTTTGGGTCATTGTCATGCTGGAAGACCCACCCATGACCCATCGTCAGTGTTCTGGCTGAGGGAAGAAGGTTCTCATCCAAAATTTTACAATACATGGCCCCGTCTATTGGCCCCTCAATGCGGCAAAGTCAGCCTGTACCTTTAGCAGATAAACAGCCCCAAAGCATAATGTTTCTACCTCCTTGCTTGACTGTAGGGATGGTGTTCTTGGGGCCATAGTCATAATTTTTCTTCCTCCGAACACGGTATGTAAAGATAATGCCAAAGACCTCAATTTTGGTCTCATCTGACCACAACCCTTTCTCCTAATACTTCTCTGAATCATTTAATGTTCATTGGCAAACTTCAGACTGTGCCTTTTTGGGGAGGAGGACCTTGCGGGCGCTGCAGGATTTCAATTCATGGCGGCGTATAGTGTTACCTATGGTTTGTTTGGTGACTGTTGTCTCAACTACCTTGGGATCATTCACAAGCTCCTCCCGTGTAGTTCTGGGCTGATCCCTCATGATCATCCTTACCTCATGAGGTGAAATCTTGCATGGAGCTCCAGACCAAGGGCAGTTGATGGTTATTTTGTATTTATTCCATTTGCAAATAGTCACTCCAACAGTTGTCTCCTTCTCACCCAGCTTCTTGCTGATGGTCTTGTAGCCTATTCCAGCCTTGTGCAGGTCTACAATCTTACGAGAGCCGGCCGGCTCATGTTTTTGATTCTATTTAACCATCGCTGAATACCATCTGCATAACTGTAAGTGCAATAAATTTTAATTTAATAAACTTTTTAAAAACGTAATACACTATGGAAGCTTTATATTTTTTTACGGCATATGAACGATTGTTTGCCACACGAGATGACATCTCATACTGAGACCGTGGGGAATCCTCTTAGCGCTGACAGCCACCATAATACCCGAGGCTGGGTTAGAAGCCTAAGGCACGTTAGGTCTCCGTAAAAAGAGACCTAGGGAGCTGGTAAGCGGCAGCGCTTCTCGTGGTGGAGGCACTTTTTGTACTGTACTTATCACCCTTATCACCTCCAGTGTTTTAATTGCATGTCACCGATCATAGAAGAACTATAAGTCACCCCGGAGGACTGTCTATAATAGTGGACTTTTCATTTTGTCTATTTAAATGGATTTTATTATTTAAAAAATTTTTCATCACATTTATATATATTTTTTCCTTTAATTTTTGGTATATATTTTTTCACTATTTGTTTGTGCACTCATCACTGGTGTTAGTGAATGTCCATTTGATATTATATATATGCACAACTGTATATCCACATAACTTGCAAAGGTTTTGGTAGAGGATTTCAAATTAATTCATAGCGCAGCTTAATATTTGGTAGGTCTACAATCGTGTCCCTGATGTCCTGTGACAGCCCTTTGGTCTTGTCCATGTTGATGAGTTTTGAATGGAAGAAAATGGAAGACTATTGCCCGGCAGGAGGAATTCCCTGTCAGCACTGTCTGTGTTGATGAGGGAGTCGTGCAAATTTCTTTCCTGCAACCTGTGGTCGGCATCGGCTCCGGTGTCGCACCGTGGGCACATGCGTGCAAATGCCCCCTAGTGGTCAAAAGGCGAACCGATGAACAGTTACGTCACTTTGCCCAGGGGTGCGAACCTGCCGCAGTACATCTGCGGCGGCTGGCCGAAAAGGGGTTAAGACCAATTTACATAAAATCTAACACTGTTACATGTGGATTTCGGCAGTCTCCCGCTGGTTTCTTACATCTTCTGAAGACTTCAGCAGTAGGAGTTCTCCAACCAGTCTCTCCTATTCCTGATATGTGCTTGCTGCATGTATGAGAAAGTATCCTGTTCTCTTTGTATTGCTATATAACAAGTGTGTTTTGAATTTCATTTAAATTTTAAACTGAATGGGTTGTTTTACAAGGCTATAATCACTTTAAGAGCCCTAATTAGAGGCTTTGTTTGCAGCCACGGATTATGTCATACCCAACTTTTTTTCTACCACATTAAGCAACAGCAGTAGTCTGCTGTCTTGTAACTAAGGTATTATGTGTGAGTAAGATTTGTGTGACGCTATTTTGGTGACAGTCCTAGATTTTTCTTTGTTCCTTTAATCAGCTGTAGTTTTGGGTGCGTGCAAGATACCAGTAGGCCACGTGAGGTCAGTTTTCAACATGGTTATTCCATGTGCCTGAAATCCAAAGCGAGAACATTGCTCCCCTTGTTTTGTAGCCTCTAATGTGCTGCAGATGTGCTTCTAGGAATACAGTGATTTGGAGGCTGAAACTGAAAAACAAGACATATGCATTCCTGTAACCTAAATCACTAGTAATAGCAATAGTCGTCAAAATTTATAGCCTAGTGCATGGGGGAGTTAGATTTTTTTTTTTTCTTTTTAACCTGAAAAACAAGGTGACATTTTTTAAAAAAAAGTTTTAAAACGGTAATATGACATTAAGTGGTAAAACAGAAGGCCCTGTGTAAGAAAGTGCTGATGGTGGAAATATTGCTTGCCAGGCTGACCAGGCATCATTGCTGAGGCTTTATTTTTGTCTGCATTCTTTTTTACTTTTTTGTTCTAGCAAATATATTTAAAAATAAAGACCGTGTTCTTATTATAAACTCTTTTCTGCATGACTGGTACAGTTTGCTTCTATATCATTTTTCTATTCTGTGGTGATGAGAAATGTAACATGGTAATTTCAGGAGGTTCTGGAGCACGGAGTAGAGGAATGTTGGAGGCGATAGCCAGGGCCATGTTACATAACACAGACCACAGCCTTTAGAGCAGCCTTTCCTTATTCCCTAATAAACTCTGCTAACAATACGTTAATGTATGCTGGATCCACTCATGTTGGCAGCTTATTTTTATTGTAATTAAAATGTCTTTGAAACAGTCACTATTGGATCCTCTGTAAACAGTCAATATTGGATCCTCTGTGGTAGTGAGGCACATATTTTTGATTTAATGTGTTTGTATAAATTTTAGTCTGTATTTTAAATATATACCATATTATGTTGTGGTTGTTTGTAATTACATTGGCTTAAAAAATGATATCCTTGTCAGATTAAAAACATTTGTATAGTAGCGAATGTAAAATTGGGGCAGTCCCCCATGGCAACAAATCGATTGTCTTTTATTTGCAGGTTAGAGAATAAAGGGTGAAATCTGATTCAATGCCAGGGGTAACTTCCCTAGTATTATTTTCTAATAGTTTCAAAGGTCTCTTTGTATATTCTATTTTCCAGGTTTTGGACCAAGATCTAAATTGCCACTGTTCTGTAAGGTCTTGTGTGATCAAGACTGGTTATCTGTGTTAATAGGAGCTCAAACAGTTTTAATCGGGGTTTAGAAAGGTGATCATAAAATTCAGAACACTTTTGTGCCATATAGCATAGACTTTACAGTGGCAAGAAAAAGTATGTATACCCCATTAGAATTATTTGGTTTTCTGCAGTAGTAATTTGCCATAAACTGTGATCTGATCCTCATGTAAGTCACAACAGTAGGCATACACAATGTGCTCAAGTAGATAACACACAATTATAGTTTCTTGTGTCTTTATTGAACACACCCATTAAACATTCACAGTGCTAGAGGAGAAAGTGAACCCTTGGAGTTAATAGCTGGAACCTCCTTTGGCAGAAATGATTTCAAGCAAGTGCTTTCAGTAGCTCTGGATCAGACCAGCACACTGTTCAGGAGGGATTTTTTACCATTCCTCTTTACAAAACTTCTTCAGCTCAGACACATTTGTAGGATGTCTGGTGTGAACAGCTCTCTTGAGGTCATTCTAAAGCCCCATACACACAATAGGACTTTGTACAAACTTTCCCTTGGATTTTTGTACAAAGGGCGTTGGCCAGAAGTTTGTCTTGCATACAGACGGCAGGACTTTTCCAGCCAACTTTTACCAAATCATGTGGTTTTTCAGCTCTTTACCACCACCCTTTGGTCAACTTTTGTATTGTTGTCTGATATTGTGTCAATCTCGCCACTTTATCGGCGAGATTGACACCTTGTGAGCCAGGTTCACACAGGTGCGGGGATCCGACTTTGATCCCACGCCAATGCCAGGCACTGTGTTTGAAACCAGCATACCAGGCCCTTCGATCTGGTATTCATTTTAGGGGGAACCCCCTACGCCGAAAAAACGGCGTGGGGGTCCCCCCCCCAAAATCCATACCAGACCCTTATGCGAGCATGCAGTCCAGACGGTCAGGAGAGGGGGTGGGGACGAGCGAGCGCCCCCCCTCCTGAGCCGTACCAGGCCGCATGCCCTCAACATGGGGGGAGGGGGCTCCCTGCGGCCCCCCCACCCCAAAGCACCTTGTCCCCATGTTGATGAGGACAAGGGCCTCTTCCTGACAACCCTGGCTGTTGGTTGTCGGGGTCTGCGGGCGGGGGGCTTATCGGAATCCGTGAGCCCCCTTTAATAAGGGGGATCCCAGACCCCCACCCAATGTGAATGAGTATGGGGTACATGGTACCCCTACCCATTCACCTAGGGAAAAAAGTGTCAATAAAAAAAACACACTACACAGATTTTAAAAGTAATTTTATTAGGCAGCTCCAGGAGTCTTCTTCCGACTTCGGGGGTCTTCTTCCGACTTCGGGGGTCTCTCAGGCCTCTTCTCCCTCTCCCTCCGGTGTCGTCTCCACGCTCTCTGGTTCTTCTCCCGTGCCTTCTTCCTTCTGCCGGGCTCCTCCCCTATCTTCTGCTCTTTTGCCGCTCTTTTGCTTTTCTTAAGATGTTGACACGGCGCTCTCTCCGGCTGTAATGCTGTCTGTGCGCTCTGCTATGACTTATATAGGCGGTGACCCCGCCCCTATGACATCACAGTCCCGGGGCATGCTGGGACTGTGAGGTCATAAGGGGCGTGGTCATGTCATCCTATTTTCCTCATTGAGGATTCTGCGTTGTACCTTTTGGAAGTCATCTTGGTTGAGGTCCCACTTCTAGAAAGAGTATCCACAGTACTAAACTGTCTCCATTCATGGATGGATGCCTAAACACTTTGAGACTACTATATGCCTTTCCAGTCTTATGCAGATCAACTACTCTTGATCATATATCTTCAGAGAGCTCCTTTTCTTAGAAGCACAGTTCACACCAGCTGATGCTTCTTATGAAGACCAATCCTAAAATGTTTCAGTGTCTTTTATTAAAGTAGCTCTAAATCGTTACAAACTACTGACTACAATTAGCAGCCATTGAAGTAATTTTTCATTGGGCTCACTCACTATTTCCTCTAGCACTGTGAAATGTTTAACCACTTCCTTACAACGCTATAGCCAAAAGATGGCTACAGCGCAGTTCTGTTGTTCTGGGAGGGCGTTCATGGATGGAAATCACGCGCCTTGTGCGCTTTGTGATTTGCTGTGTCCAGTCACAACTGATCGAAGTTAAAACAGACTTGCTGGTTATCGGCAGTACTTTCCTCATGCACTGTCACAGCGGAGAGCGGGTAACCAGCAATTCTGCCAGGGGACATGTACACAGATAATCAGGGCACTGATTATTAGTGCAGCCCCATCAGTGCCAATCTATGCCCATTAGTGGCGCCTATCAGGGCATCCCTGAAGGAGAAAAATTACTTGTTTGCAAAATTTTATAACCGAAACTGCTTGTTAAGCAAACAATAAAAACCCCAGTGGTTAAATGCCACCAAAAGAAAGCGCTATCTGTCAAAAAAAAAAAAAGATAAGATATAAATTTAACCACTTCAGCCCCGGAAGAATTTAACCCCTTCCTGCCTGGGCCATTTTTTGCGATACAGCACTGCGTTGCTTTAACTGACAATTGTCAAATTGACAAATGACGATCGTGCGACGCTGCACCTAAACAAAATTGATGTCTTTTTTTCCACAAATAGAGCTTTATTTTGGTGATATTTGATCACCTCTGCGTATTTTTATTTTTTGCGCTATAAACAAAAAAAGAGCGACGATGTTGCAAAAAAAAAAATTCCTCCTTTCCCTTAACGTCTTTCAGGACAGCACCTTGAGAGCGTGGCTCCACCCACTTGACAGGAAACACACCTCCACCAAACTTTAAAAGGAGGCTCCTTCCCACTTATCATCATCAGTAGTAGTAGAGAACCTCCGGCCCAAGCTGGAACACATAATCAGAATATGGTTAGTCACAGCATAGTAATTTAATACAATAAGGGCGGGTTGCTGCTGTCCTGAAAGACTCCTGGAAAACAAGTTACCGGTAAGTCTAACTTGATTTTTCCCTTAACGTCTTTCAGGACAGCACCTTGAGAGGATAACAGAGACTTACCCACTTAGGGAGGGACCACAGCCTGCAAGACCTTTCTGCCAAAAGCCTGTTCACTGGCTGACAGAAGATCCAGCCTGTAATGACGGACAAACGTAAGGTAACTTGACCACGTAGCCGCCCTACAAATCTGATCTGGGGTGGCACCAGCCATTTCTGCCCATGTAGTGGCCTGAGCCCTGGTAGAATGTGCTTTAATTCCCAGCGGGGGAGAGAGCCCCGACTGAGAGTAGGCTGCTAGAATAGCTGATTTAAGCCATCTAGCTATAGACCCCTTAGAAGCTTGTTGGCCCTTCTTTTTACCCGAAAAAAGTATAAATAGAGAATCCGAGGATCTAAAGTTACTTGTTACCTCCAGATACTGTAATAAAGTCCTTCTTACATCCAAATTGTGGAATTTGCCTTCTTTTTCCCCCGAAGGGTTAGAGCAAAAGGTTGGCAGGATGATCTCCTGCGACCTATTGTGTGCTGACGCTACCTTTGGCAAAAAACCCGGATCGGTTTTAAGTACAATCCTATCTGTGTAGATAGTTAAAAAGGGTCTCTTAACAGATAGGGCGTGCAGCTCACCAATTCTCCTTGCTGACGTTATTGCAACTAAGAACAAGGTCTTAAGAGTAAGATTCCTTAGAGAGATTCCTTGTAGTGGTTCAAAAGGTTCCTTTGTAAGGGCTTGCAGGACCACTGATAGATCCCAATTGGGAAAGTGCTTAGCCGGAGCTGGTCTAGATCTGGTAAGTGCCTTGAAAAATCTTATAACCAAGGGCTCAGAAGAGATTGGTCTTTCTAGAAATACTCCCAAAGCAGCTACTTGAACTTTAAGGGTGCTGACTGACAATCCCTTGTCTGCCCCCTCTTGAAGAAATTCCAAAATTGACACTAAATTTTTTACTTTTCTCTTAGTCAAATGACAAAAAGAGTTGAAGACCTTCCAATATTTAGCATAGATTTTTCTGGTCACTATCTTCCTACTGGAAAGTAAGGTAGTTACCAAGGGTTGTGACAGACCTTTGTTTCTTAACAACTGCTCCTCAGAAACCAGGCCGTGAGGCTTAGACTGGCCACTCCCGGATGCTGTATTGGACCCTGTAGGAGCAGGTCCTGCCGGAGAGGCAGCCGCCAAAATGGTTTGACTGCCATCTGTAGAATGGTGGAAAACCATGCCCTCTTTGGCCAAAATTGAGTAATTAGGATTACTGCCACCTTCTCCCTCTGTATCTTCCTTAACACCAACGGGATAAGTTGGAAAGGAGGAAATGCGTAACCCAGATGGAAGATCCAGGGCTGGATTAACGCATCTGTCCCCTGGGCCTTGTCGTTTCTGTGAATAGAGAAAAATACTGGGAGTTGTGTATTTTCCTGTGACGCAAATAGGTCTATTTGCGGTTGACCCCAGGCCCTGGTAATCATTGCAAAGATTTCCGGATTCAGGCTCCATTCTGACTCCTGAATCCGCCTTCTGCTTAGATAATCTGCCACTACATTTAAGGTGCCTTTGAGGTGGACTGCTGATAAGGACCGAACATGCTTTTCTGCCCAAACCAGGATCTTTGAAGCTAGCAACTGAAGTGTTTTGCTTCTTGTACCCCCCTGTTTGTTTAGGTAGGCTATGGTAGTGGCGTTGTCTGAGAGGACCCGGACATGAGAACCTTGAAGGATAGGAGAGAAGGCATCTAAAGCTAAGGCGACTGCCTTTAGTTCCCTCCAATTTGAGGACCTCCTTGCCTCTGTCCGAGACCACATTCCTTGCGCGAAGTCTTGGTCTAAGTGAGCTCCCCAACCCCATACACTGGCATCTGTCGTTACCACTTTTTCTATTGGAAATGACCAGAGCAGGCCTTCTGACAGATTCTCCTGTCTTCTCCACCACCAAAGTGATCTCTTGACTTTGGTGGGTATCTTTACTTTTGCTTCCAGAGATTCTGACCTGTGATTCCATATTCTCAGGAGAAAGCTCTGGAGAGGCCTGAAATGTAACCTTGCCCATTGAATGGCTGGTATGGTTGCGGTTAGGGTTCCTAGGGATGACATCACTTGTCGGACTGATAATTGCTGGCTTGCCTGCAAGGACGCTACCACCTTCTGGACTTTCCCCTTCTTCTCTTCTGGGAGAAAAATCTTTTGTTCCCTTGAACAGATCTGATACCCCAGGAATAGTATTTTCTGGGCTGGAACGAAATTTGACTTCTGCATATTTATGATCCAACCCAGGGTTTCTAGATGACCTCGGGTCTTTCCGAGGTTGTCTAGCAGTCTTTCCCTGGAGGGGGCAAAAAGGAGTAGGTCGTCCAAGTACGGAATTACCGCAATCCCCTGCATGCGAAGAGGTGCAAGCGCTTCTGCCATTATTTTTGTGAATATTCGTGGGGCAGAAGACAGGCCAAAGGGGAGGGCCCAGTTTAGGCTGATATGTACTCTTCTACATATTTTTGGTAAAAAATATTGCAATAAGCGTATATTGATTTGTTTGTGCAAAAGTTATCGCGCCTACAAAATAGGTTGATTTATGGCATTTTTTATTATTATTATTTTTTTTTTTTTTTACTAGTAATGGCGGGATTGCGGCGGACAGATCGGACACTTTTGACACTTTTTTGAAACCACTGACCTTTATACAGCGATCAGTGCTGTAAATAGCCACTGATTACTGTATAAATGTCACTGGTAGGTTAGGGAAGGGGTTAACACTATGGGACGATCAAGGGGTTAAATGTGTTCCCTCACTGTGTGTCCTAACTGGGGGGGGGACTGACTGGGGAGGAGGACAGTCGCTGTTCCTATATACTAGGAACACACAATCTGTCTCCCCTCCCCTGACAGAACGTGGATTTGTGTGTTTATACACACGGATCCACATTCCTGCTCTGTCAGGAGTGATCGAGGGTGGCCTGCGGACATCGCTGCTGCCGGGCATGTGCATCCGCTCCTCAGTGACGTGGTGGGCACGCGCACGCCCCCTATACCGGCGGGAGACAGAGGACGTCATATGACGCCCGCCCAGGATGTGAGATCCCATCTGCGGATGTCATTTGACTATACGCCAGGAATTAAGTGGTTAATGTGGGTGCAGTGTTGCATGACCACGCAATTCATATGGCAGAAAACAAGAACTCCAAGGGGTTCACATACTTTTTCTTGCTACTGTATATAAACATTGTTTTTCTATGCACACATAATGGCATATATACAGAATGTAGTGACACCTGTCCTACTGCAAGAAAGGTTGGGTGTAGTGATCTGATGGTTAAATCTCAGACCAGCTCTGCTCAAGGCCAGTGTTGGCTTGTGCTTATAGTGGGTAGGGCTGCCAGAGCAGGATGGTGCTGCTTGAGTGTACTTTTAGAATTTTTTTTTTTGTTTGTTTTATAGAGTGGAGAGGGATTTACCAACACCTGTCAGGTTATTATTGCTAGGGGTGCGCATCTTCACTGGCCTCACGATTCAATTCGATTACGATTATCAGGTCCACGATTCACGATGCATCACGATTACTGCGCACGGTTTTCATCCAAAAAATTTAAGTAGTCAGAAGAACTCCATTTTTTTTAAATTTTATCTGTTCTTAAAAAAAAAAAAACACTCCCTGCATGTAGCAAAGTGTAAACACAGCAGACAACTTAAAGAGGAGCTCCAGACTGCCCCAAATGACTACAGAAGATGGTCAGAGACTGCAGACATGATACAGGAGAGGGTCAGAGACTGCAGACATGATACAGGAGAGGGTCAGAGACTGCAGACATGATACAGGAGAGGGTCGGAGACTGCAGATATGATACAGGATATGATCAGAGACTGCAGACATGATACAGGAGATGGTCAGAGACTGCAGACATGATACAGGAGATGGTCAGAGACTGCAGACATGATACAGGAGATGGTCAGAGACTGCAGACATGATACAGGAGATGGTCAGAGACTGCAGACATGATACAGGAGATGGTCAGAGACTGCAGACATGATACAGGAGATGGTCAGAGACTGCAGACATGATACAGGAGATGGTCAGAGACTGCAGACATGATACAGGAGATGGTCAGAGACTACAGACCTGCTGGACGTGGTAAGGGAGGTGCCAGACTGTCCTATCCAAGATGACTAATACCCCGCCCCCCCTCACCACTAACCTGTCCCCATATAATACTATTACCATAGCGCTCCCCTGCCCAGTGTCACCACGGACCAATTCCCATCCCTCTCGACCAGCATCCACACAGTCCTCTGCTCTTCCCCCACATCTACACAGTGAGCATGCAGATAGGGCAATAAAACAAAAAATTGTGTGCAGTGCTTTGTGGTGATAATAAATGCACAAAAAAAGTCTTATTAAGTAGTGAATAAATATAGCCCTGAAATATATAATCTGTGATCTGATTAAAAGAAATCTTTTGTGTATTCAAAGTAATTCCAGTGCTGAGTGTTCTCTGCTGTGTTCAAATCATTCACCAGAAATCAGGAATGATTTGAACACAGCACAGAACACTCAGCACTGGAATTACTTTGAATACACAAAAGATTTCTTTTAATCAGATCACAGATTATATATTTCAGGGCTATATTTATTCACTACTTAATAAGACTTTTTAGTGCATTTATTATCACCACAAAGCACTGCACATATTTTTTCGTTATATTGCCAGTAACCGTTAGATTTATAGAACAAGCACAGGGAATAAATTATGGAATCACTCAATTCTGAGCAAAAAGTTATGGAATCACCCTGTAAATTTTCATTAGAAACACTAACACCTGCATCAGATTAAATCTGCTTGTTAGTATGTAGGTAAAAAGGAGTGATCACACCTTGGAGAGCTGTTGCAACAAGTGGACTGACATGAAGCATGGCTCCAACACCAGAGATGTCAGTTGAAAAAAAGGAGAGGATTATCAAACTCCTTAAAGAGGGTAAATCATCACGCAGTGTTGCACAAGATGTCGGTTGTTCACAGTCAGCTGTGTCTAAAACATGGACCAAATACAAACAACATGGGAAGGTGGTTAAAGGCAAGCATACTGGTAGACCAAGGAAGACATCAAAGCATCAAGACAGAAATCCAATCATCCACAGTCCACGATTGCCTTTCCTTAGCCCATTGTAACCCTGTTTTTTCGTGTTTAGGTGTTAGAGATGGCTTTTTTTTAGCTTTTCTGTATGTAAATCCCATTTTCTTTAGGTGGTTTCTTACAGTTCGGTCACAGATGTTGACTGCAGTTTCCTCCCATTTGTTCCTCATTTGTTTTGTTGTACATTTTCTGTTTTCAAGGCATATTGCTTTAAGTTTTCTGTCTTAACGCTTTGATGTCTTCCTTGGTCTACCAGTATGCTTGCCTTTAACCACCTTCCCATGTTGTTTGTATTTGGTCCATGTTTTAGACACAGCCGACTGTGAACAACCAACGTCTTGTGTAACACTGCGTGATGATTTACCCTCTTTAAGGAGTTTGATAATCCTCTCCTTTTTTTCAATTGACATCTCTGGTGTTGGAGCCATGCTTCATGTCAGTCCACTTGTTGCAACAGCTCTCCAAGGTGTGATCACTCCTTTTTACCTACATACTAACAAGCAGATTTAATCTGATGCAGGTGTTAGTGTTTGTAATGAAAATTTACAGGGTGATTCCATAATTTTTCCCTCAGAATTGAGTGATTCCATAATTTATTCCCTGTGCTTGTTCTATAAATCTAACTGTTACTGGCCACCACAATTATTTTTCTTGATTTCTTTTAGTGTTTCTTAAAGCCAGAAAGTTACCATTTGAAATGCCTTTAGTTTTTGGCCATGTCTGTGATCTGCTTTTTTTTCTACAACAATAAACAACTGAAGGAACATCCTCAGGGACTGGTGATTCCATAATTTTTGCCAGGGGTTGTAGAAGAGAGAGGTGTTCTACAGCTCTAATATACTTCCTGTCTTAGGGGATCCGTGTTGTTACTCCTTCGATACAGTTTCCCCTAGTAAGTGTTGTCCTCCTAGAAAAGGATTTGCTACTGGCAGGATCACTCAGTAAAAATAAGACCCCTTACACACTGAGCTGCCCCGGGCGTCAGCGGTAAAGTGGCGCTCTTTTTAGCGGCGCGATTAGGCCGCTAGTGGGGCTGTTTTAACCCCCCGCTAGCGGCCGAAAAGGGGTTAAATCCGCCCGCAAAACGCCGCTGCCCCATTGTATTCAATGGGCAGGAGCGATGTATTCACTGCTCCTACACCACTGCAAAGAAGCTGCTGGCAGGACTTTTTGTGACGCCGTGCCAGCGCAGCGCCCCACTGTGAAAGCACTCAGGCTTTCACACTGGGTTTGCAGCTGAGGATTTTTTCAGGCGCTATTTTTAGCGCTGTAGAGCCTGAAAAATGCCTCCAGTGTGAAAGGGGTTTTTAGGATAAGCCTGAAAAACAAATAAAACTAGTGCAGACACCATATTTAAGCGATGGTAAGCTGCAGTATATGTTCTCGATTTTAGAGACGCATCAACATTAACATATTTGTTTTGACTGGAATTTGTCTTTGAAGTAGACCAAATAGCCTCCCATTAAATACAAATATGGGCCTAATTATAAATGCACTTGCGTGTACACTTTTCTTAGCCCCCCTGCAAAGTCCCACAAATACAGTGCCTTTGAAAAAGTATTCCTACCCTTTTGAAATTTTGCACATTTTGTCATGTTACAACCAAAAATTTAAATGTATGTTATTGGTATTTTATGTGAAAGACCAACACAAAGTGGCACATAATTGTGAAGTGAAAGGAAAATAAGAAATGTTTTTCAGGATTTTTTACAAATATGTGAAAAAGTGTGGCGTGCATTTGTATTCAGCCCCCTTTACTCAGATACCCCTAACTAAAATTTAGTGGAACCAACTGCCTTCAGAAGTCACCTAATTAGTTAATAGAGTCCACCTGTGTGTAATTTAATCTCAGTATAAATACAGCTTTTCTGTGAAGCCCTCAGAGGTTTGTTAGAGAACCTTAGTGAACAAACAGCATCATGAAAGCCAAGGAACACAGCAGACAGGTCAGGGATAAAGTTGTGGAGGAGTTTAAAGCAGGGTTAGGTTATAAAAACATTCCCTAAGCTTTGAACATCTCATGGAGCATTGTTCAATCCATCATCCGAAAATGGAAAGAGTATGGCACACCTGCAAACCTACCAAGACATGGCCGTCCACCTAAACTGACAGGCCGGGCAAGGAGAGCATTAATCAGAGAAGCAGCCAAGAGGCTCATGGTAACTCTGGAGGAGCTGCAGAGATCCACAGCTCAGGTGGGAGAATCTGTCCACAGGACCACTATTAGTCGTGCACTCCACAAATCTGGCCTTTATGTAAGAGTGACAAGAAGAAAGCCACAAGAAGTCCTGTTTGCAGTTTGCGAGAAGCCATGTGCGGGACACAGCAAACATGTGGAAGAAGGTTCTCTGATCAGATGAGACCAGAATTTAACTTTTTGGCCTAAAAGCAAAACGCTATAACACACCATCCCCACCGTGAAACATGATGGTGGCACTCTCCTAGTGTGCAAAGCTGGTAGAGACATCCCCAAAAAGACTTGCAGCTGTAATTGCAACGAAAGGTGGTTCTACAAAGTCTTGATGGGGGGCTGAATACAAATGCACGCCACACTTTTTTCACATTTATTTGTAAACCAAATTTAAAACCATTTAATTTTCCTTCCTCCTTCACAATTGTGTGCCACTTTGTGTTGGTCTATCACATAAAATTGCCAAAAAATACATTTATGTTTTTGGTTGTAACATGACAAAATGTGGAAAATCTCAAGGGGTATGAATACTTTTTCAAGGCACTGTATCTGTTGATCTTGCCAATGAAGTCAGCCTTCCTGTGATGGTATGGCAACAATGCTGCACAGCTAACTCTTCAGAGCAGAGTTGACACACTCATGTAGTCTGCCTGCTTGTACTACGGGGCGGATGAAAAAATGAATGCAGGGTGCTTGGCTTAACGGCATTATCACTCTTGACTGACAAGCCTGTAGCTTGTCATTCAGCACCCAGTCCTGCCCTCTGGATTGGCAGCCCTGCATGTTGCTGAAATCCTTCCAATGTGAGGTCAAAATGAAATCTGATTTGGTTCGGTCAGGGAAGGTGAAAAATATATTTGATTACTTTGAGCATTGTGCACCACTGGATTTGCTGCTTGTATAAATTGTCATGCAGTTGTACTTTGTGGGCTTGTTCATATCATATGCAGGGCCCTAATCCACACCAGATCAATGCGGGTCACTGCAGGGGCACATAGAAAATAATGGTTTTAATAAAAATCTTTTGAAAGTTAAAAAAAAAAAAAAAAAAAAAAGGTTTTCTGTGTACATGTACATGCAATCTGTCTACATTTTAACACAGCACACATGAATGCGTGTAAAGGCAATGTAACTGAAAGCAAAAAAAAATAAATAACTTGCAAGTGGATCTGTCACTTTACAACGGATGACATGAAAGCACATGAATATGCATGTTAAATGCACATCAACACACATGCATTTTCGATGAGTTTTTATGTAAGTATGGAGTGATGAGAAAATAAAGTAGTAGTCTGCTGTTCTGTAAATTTGTCTCCAGTGAAATCCTCATGCTTTTCAAGGTGTGGGTGCCCTGGGAATGACGCTTTTGCTTTCTAGTTCCATGCTAATAATTTGAAATAGAACAATGCAGATATGAGTTTGGCTGCTGTAGTGAAACCTTTTTAAGAGTCACATGTGTGTTATGTGTGAGTTTTAACATGTGAGGGTTGTAAAAGCATTTACAGGGCTGTTTTTGAAATGCAGTGTCCTTAGTGACACACCCTCCTGTTTTACTCCCATTCCATTCCCTGCAAGATTTTTTCACGTCTGAATGATATTTGCCTTGCAGCTAAATTTATTTTTGCTGTGTTCAAGACATCCCAAAGCATAATTTAAATGCCCAAATTATTTGTGCCATAGACGTCCAGCGCATAATGACCAGAGGAAATCTAGCCGAAGAGAAAAGCTAGTTTTCTTATTTCTTTTTTGTAAAAAGATATACGATTTAATTTAAATTTGTGGTCATAGATGCTAGTGTATGGTTTTTAGGAGGAATGAGATTAACGCCTCCATTTGTACATGAGCTATAATTTTTATATGGTTTATTTAACCAATTTCTTCGGCATTTGTATATTTTAGCAGAATACTCTGTATAGCAGGGGTCTCCAAACTTTCTAAACAAAGGACCAGTACACTGTCCTTCAGACTTTAGCAGGGCTGGACTGTGGCCACTGGAAGTAGAAATTGTCCTGGCGTCAGTGGGAGTAAACAATGCATCTTTGGTCATCTCCGTTAGAATAATAGTGCACCATCATTGGTGTCAGCTGGAGAAATATTGCCCCATCATTGTTATCAGTGGGAGGAATAGACCCCTCCCCCCCCCCATCGTTGGGGTCAGTGGGAGGAATAGACCCCCCCCCATCGTTGGGGTCAGTGGGAGGAATAGACCCCCCCCCCCCATCGTTGGGGTCAGTGGGAGGAATAGACCCCCCCCCCATCGTTGGGGTCAGTGGGAGGAATAGACCCCCCCCCATCGTTGGGGTCAGTGGGAGGAATAGATCCCCCATCGTTGGGGTCAGTGGGAGGAATAGATCCCCCATCGTTGGGGTCAGTGGGAGGAATAGATCCCCCATCGTTGGGGTCAGTGGGAGGAATGGACCCCCCCCCCCCCCATCGTTGGGGTCAGTGGGAGGAATAGACCCCCCCCCCCATCGTTGGGGTCAGTGGGAGGAATAGACCCCCCCCCCATCGTTGGGGTCAGTGGGAGGAATAGACCCCCCCCCCCCCCATCGTTTGGGTCAGTGGGAGGAATAGATCCCCCCATCGTTGGGGTCAGTGGGAGGAATAGATCCCCCATCGTTGGGGTCAGTGGGAGGAATAGATCCCCCATCGTTGGGGTCAGTGGGAGGAATAGATCCCCCATCGTTGGGGTCAGTGGGAGGAATAGACCACCCCATCGTTGGTGTCAGTGGGAGGATCCCCCCCCCCCCCCCGTGGTTGTGTCAATGGGAGGAATAGATCCCCCATCGTTGGGGTCAGTGGGAGGAATAGATCCCCCATCGTTGGGGTCAGTGGGAGGAATAGATCCCCCATCGTTGGGGTCAGTGGGAGGAATAGATCCCCCATCGTTGGGGTCAGTGGGAGAAATAGTGTCCCATTGTTGCTGATGTTAGTAGCAGGAATTATGCCTCATTGTCTGTGTCAGTGGAAGAATAAGACAAGCAAAGGGCCACAATTTGGAGACCACTGCTGTATAGACTTTACTTTTTAACTTCTTAAATTGTTATTAAATGGTTACCAAAATCCATTTGATCTGAGTGTAAGTTTTTTTTGTTTTGATTTTCTGGGTTGTTAGGTCATCCCAGCCAGAGGGAAATCATTGTTCACAGTCATGTTTCTGCCAGATGAAGAAGGAAGTTTTGAGGGCTCTTTATTTATAAATACTACTACAAATGGGATTCTGTCCTATCAGGTGAGCTGAATGAAGCCTTTTCATGCTGACAAAATTCCAGTTTGCAAAGTCCTTAAAAACATTTTATCTTTTGATGTGTTCAGAAAGAGCGTAAATAACTTTTTTTTTAATGTAGATTATTAACTAAGTTGATATATTTTTTCTTAAGATTTGGTATAAAATAAAGGCAAGGGTTCCCCAGGCAATCTTTTACTTGCATTGTTGGCTTGAGATTGCTTCTGACTTTAAATTGGAAGTAAAGGTAAAACCTTACTAACTGGAAAGGAATCCTACTCTCAGCCACATTCTAACCCTAATCTATCTAACTCTGTATAGAAAAATTGCTATACTTGCCTGTTCTGCAGACGCTCTGGTCCGGTCTTCAGTGGTGCCCTCTGTGTGCAGGAGAAAGTCAACAAGGCTGGGAAATGCAAGGGAAGTGATGTCACCCATAGACTTACTATGGGGCTTCCATTGTTGGCTGCCTCTCCTACACACTGAAGCCACCGCTGACAGCTTAGCAGAACAGGTAAGAATAGCGATTATTTTTTTTTTAAATTTCCTTACAGTACTAGATAGATTAGGCTTAGAATGTGGCCGAGAGTAGGTATAGAGTTAGTTGGGTTTTGCCTTTACTTTCACTTTAAGTGTTAGCTGTTGCGCACAGAAATTTCCCTGTCTTTTACAAAAATATAAATAAATAACCTGGCAAGTGAAGTCTGATCCTTCATTCAAGAGCAGGCAAGTTTGTTCTAGTCCCTCCTGCCTTGAATATATAGGTCAGGTAGCTTGACTAAATCTGAAATCCTACTTTAGATATCCCTTAGATATACTTTACATTACCTAGCAGCTTTATTGAATAAGTGTTGACAAAGGTTATTCTAAATAGCCTTGTTCTGTTATAGGTCTTTGGACAAGGTGTACTTCCTGCCGTCCCTGGTGACTCTAAGCACTCTCTTCAAAACACAGCAGTCATGTTTCCACGGATTGCAAATATCCATCTTTCACAATCACAGGTATGAGTTTTCCTCATTTAGTTTTGGTAACTAAAAAAGTTGCTTTATTAAAGTGCTGCTCCATTTTAACGTGGGATACCAACTCTGGTGACCTGGGGGTACCCAAGAAATTCCCCTAATTTGCAGTGATTTCCTCCCACTTCCTGTTTTGGCTATGGGACAGGAAGTGAAGGCAAAGCTCCCGTTTGGGACAAATAGGGCAACAATAAACCTTACAGGGGTTATAATCCTCCCTTACTCTATCCAAAATGGGGAAAAAAGTTTTGCCCCTGGCCACTAACTGAATAACCTATATGCTGCCTCACTGAATTGGGTTGTCTTCCGTGAGACTGTATATATGTGTACAAGTGTTTGCGCTGGGAGCTCGCTGCACCGTGTGCTCCCGTTAGAGCTTCAGTTGTTGTACGAATGGAGGTCTTGTTCCCCTTTACCTGTGGGTCAGTCACTGTACAACCCGCCCTTGTGTGTTTTCCCTTCTTGAATGGAGTGAAAGATGCATCATAATTTCCCCTGCTCCTGATGATCACAGCAATGTAAAAATGGCTATTTCTGTGATCGTCAGGAGCAGGGGGATTTATTTTGGGTTGTTCTTTGTTTCTTATGGTAATGGCAAGCAATATGCAGCTAAGTTTCAAAACTTTTTTGGGCTAGTTTTCCTTTGATAACAAAACAAAACAAAAAAAAAAACAGGAGATACCATTACCATTTACCCCTAAACAAAAGCCCAATTTGTCCTTAAAAAAAAACAAGCTATAGTTCACCTGGATACACTAAGTAGTTGCAATGATATGTACAGCCTTACTAATGTATGTCAAAGTTGCAAAATTGTCTTCAGGCGTTAGGATTTGTTTTACCTTTCTTCATGAAGGAGAAAAAACCGCCTGTGAGCTTTTCATGAGAATACAGATTAAACGAAAGCTTCCTCCAGCTGGAGGAACTGATATTTAACACACACTTTTGCCATTTCTTTGTCCGTTGGACCCCATTTAATATTATTATTATAATGCAGGATTTATATAGCGCCAACAGTTTGTGCAGCGCTTTACAATATATATTAATATATTAGAAACTCCAACATTGCAATGTGTTAGCTAAAGGGGTTTACTCACTTTGTTAAATTTGGAAAATGTATCTATTAGCCTACAATCTTCACTAAGAATCGGGTGCATGGAGGTACAGTCTTTAGCTCTTAGTGAAATGATTGTATCTCCTAAAACTATTACTTTTTCCCCAAATATTGGCTAGAAAGAGTTACAAGAACATGTATACAGTATATCAATATTTAGACAGGTTTTTATATATTTAGACCTTATGGGATTGTGTGTTTTTTATACTGTCAGTTTGAGATTACATTCCATTTTTACTACAATGAATTTCTTGTTTTGAGTTAAGCTGACTTCCTTGCTTTTAATGCATTTCCTTATGTAGGCAGAAGCCATAAACTCCTCCAGTGTATGGCAGGTTCGTCTGAAGTGCAGTGTTCCCCTTCAGCAGCATCGGCATTGCAGGGTAGGTGACATCCACCCAGAGGGTGTTTTTATGTTGCCCCCCACGTTTGCTTGTCTTCTGACCACCTGGACCTTTTCTTTTGTGACTTGCAGAGCTGCTTCTTGTCTGGGCAGTCACTACTGCTGCAGGTCTATTTTGCGATCAGATTGGAAGGAGGCCAACATGACCTGGAGACCCTCAGGAAATACATTTTAGAGAACATTTTTATGATCTTTGTAACATCTGACCAAAATGGTGAGACATTGTGAAAAAAGCAATTTGGTTCTTGTGTGTACTATAGCCTGGTAAAGGGTAATTTTCCCTTAACTGCTTGCCGACCAGCGCACGCCGATGTACGTCGGCAGAATGGCACTGGCAGGCAAAAGGGCGTACAGGTATGTCCCCTTTAAAAAGCAGTGTCGCGCCATCGGAGGCGTGCGCGCCCGCCACAGTCTCCATGACCGTGGGTCCCGTGGACTCAATGTCCGCCGGGTGCCCGTGATCGTGTGATGGAGAGGAAGAACGGGGAGATGCTTATGTAAACAAAGCATTTCCCGTTCTGCCTAGTGACAGGACAGTGATCTACTGCTCTCTGTGATCGAGAGCAGTGATCACTGTCCTGTGTGTTGAAGCCACTCCCCTCCACAGTTAGAATCACTCCCTAGGGCACACTTAACCCCTTCACTGCCCCCTAGTGGTTAACCCCTTCACTACCAGTGTCATTTACACAGTAATCAATGCATTTTTAATCACACTGATCGCTGTATAAATGACAGTGGTCCCAAAAATGTCCGATGTGTCCGCCATAATGTCGCAGTCCCGATAAAAATCGCAGATTGCCGCCATTACTAATAATAAAAAAAAATTAAAAATGCCATGAAACTATCCCCTATTTTAAAGACGCTATAATTTTTGTGCAAACCAATCAATATACGCTTATTGCGTTTTTGTTTATTCTTCTACATATTTTTGGTAAAAAAAAACAAACAAAAAAAAACACATATCGGCCTAAACTGAGGGAAAAAAATAGTTTTTTTATATATTGTTTGGGGATATTTATTAGCAAAAAGTAAAAAATACTGTTTTTTTTTTTTTTCAAAATTGTCGCTCTTTTTTTGTTTATAGTGCAAAAAATAAAAACCGCAGAGGCGATCAAATACCACCAAAAGAAAGCTCTATTTGTGGGAAAAAAAAGGACATCAATTTTGTTTGGGTACAGTGTCGCACAACCGTGCTATTGTCGGTTAAAGCGGCGCAGTGCCAAATCGCAAAAAACGCACTGGTCTTTGGGCAGCCAAATGGTCTGGGGCTGAAGTGGTTAAAGTGACTTATCAAATATAAGAAGTCTGGTTGGTTGACAGCCCATAATTTGTAGTGACGAGGCTAGGAGGCTGCTGAATGTACAGTACTATAAAAAAGCTGTCTGCACCTGTGAATAAATAAAAATGCTGGAAACTGAAGAGGTTTTAAAGAATGAAATTTAAAGCTAAAGTTTTAATTACAAATTATTTTTCCCTGTAGCTTAAAGTAGTTGTAAAGGCAGAAGGTTTTTTATCTGCAGCCTGATCTAGATCCAGCGATTGTTGCTCGAGAGACTCGGCTGCCTGGGGACTCCCCTCCTCATTGGTTGAGACAGCAGCGTGGCTCTGTTGGCTCCCGCTGTTGTCAATCAAAGCCAGTCAACCAATGAGGAGAGAAAGGGACGGGGCCAGGCCGCATCTCAGCACTCAACAGGAGGGAGGGGCTAGGAGCACTGAAGAGGGACCTGAGAAGAAGAGGATCTGGGCTGCTCTGTGCAAAACCACTGCACAAGGCAGGTAAGTATATAACATGTTGGTTATTAACTAAAAAAAAAAAAAAACTTTAAAGTTGCCAATCTTGCTAGTAATAAAGTATGTCCAACGTGATGCAGACTGCTGGATCCTGTAGAAATTTACTATGCGGGTGCCCAGTCCTCTTTCTGAGGTTAAACTTCAGGTATTCTAGGTTTCTGTCTCCAGGCTTAGCTCCCCTTTCAGCCATGGAAAAAAGTCTGCGCATAATGTACACTGCATGTAACACAATCGCTGAATGAGGGAGAGCTGGATAAATAACAAGATTCTCTAGCCCATTCTGAGATCATGTTGCATGCAGTATATACACTATGCATTGACTTTTCTCATTGGATGAGAGGGTAGGATGGGGTGGGTCCCCTTCAAGAACGGCAGCTTTTGAGTTTTGTAGGCCATTTATGTACCACATGAAGCCTGACCTTAGAAATCCCAGGATGTTTTGCTAGGATGCTGCTAAGCGTTGCCTACGCCTATAGCAAGGGCATTATTCAACTTTGGTCAAAGCTGCAAAGTTTTTTATTTTTTTTATTTTTATAACAGACGCCAGTTTTCTGCATAGGCCGTTTTTTTGTAAAGGTGAACTTACTCTTTATGACTTTGAAAACACATCACCTGAGGGAAAAAAAACATGTCTACAACTTCTACCAAAAACAAAGTATTCCTTTTGGTGGGCTGATTGGTAAATTAATAGAAATTGCTGAATGTAGATGTATTACAGTAGCAAGAAGAATATGTACATTTTGTTTGTCAAATGATACTCATCTATTCTTTTATGCAGATGATTCAATGGCTATGTATGTATTAAACTCTGGGAGTGGCCTGGTTCACATGCAGGTAATTGCATTTTATTTTTTATTGGTAATGAAAGTGTAATGTATAGCCAGAACTTTTTATCTTGAGCATACAGTACAAGGTCACAGGCTAAGCATTTATAGACCATGGGTTGTAGGCTCTTACCTTCTTGATTGGATGTTGGCAAAGATTTTGAGAACGAGTCCTGTGGACGCCTTCTGTATAACCCTACCCCGCTCTGAGAGTCCTCGGGTTTTTGCTTGTGTCCTAAAGTGATGGACCTCTTCTCCCTTATGAAGAAATCACCCTTAGCTTAACTATGGTATTATTTCATCGTTGGATTCTTCAATTAATGCTTCGCTGTCCTCTAATACAACAAAGAAGCAGCGCATCCAGATTGGTGCAACCTTGGTAAACCTTGGGAGCTGCAACCAGACCCATTCCATGGAAATGGCCTATAATATTGCTTTGGGCACTAGATCCTGCATAGTGTATGGGTAATTAAAGTGTATTTATAGCCAAAAAATTTTTTAGCTTTTGGATACAAAACTTTTTTTGTGATTTAGCAGCAAGGGTAGAGCTTCCAGGACTCACTCTAGTTGCCAACTTGTTTGAGGGCTTTTCTGCCCACTTTTTACCACTGAAACCAGACATTAACTAGATCTTTCCGTGGTGTCAGAACACCAGCCTCTTACATTTTCTCTTTCCTGCCTCCAACTTGGTTCCCCCCCTCCCCCTCCCCCCCCCTCAAATCATGGCAGATAGTTTTCCTGCCAGTCATAGTTTTGCTAATGACTGATGTAGCAGTCTCATTGATTTTTCTTTAGAAGATAGTCTTAACAGCCACCTGCATTTGAGAGCGCTGAAGTAGTGACAGCTCCACCAGTGCCTGTGTTTTTTTGGATTTGCCATTCCGCTGGAAACAGCAGCAGGTGTATTGTGCGTCTTGTTGTCCCCTACAGGCTTAAGCGGTGCTCTTCCACAATTGCTAGGGGTAACTGCAGAGAGGGTTTTCATTGAAATTTGGCGGGGCAGAGCTCTGAGGGTTATACTGCAGTGTACCCAAGGATAGTGGACACCTTTCAACAGCATGTCCCCACGCATTGCACCACCAGCTATGCACTTGCTCTTCTATTTGGTCAGATTTTGTCTCCAGATGACACACGCCTACTTGTTGCTAGGGAAGATGAGTTTAAACTTGTCAGTCATTGAGGCCCCAACCTACAAGTTAAACAAAACTTTAACAGAAGGGGATGTAATAATTGAGAGAAGCATTTTTTTTTTGGCCATGATTTCCACATAGCAACCCTTTCAAAGGCGATGAGAAAGTTGTCCACATCATCAGTAGCAAGATTGGTTGCAAAATGTCAGCAGGTCCAATATGGGTAACAGCACTCGCCTCATGCTTCTGGACAGCCATCGGCTCTTTTAGTGCAGAGCTGGCTTTCCATTCTATGTACCTGGGGGTCACAGCTGCCAAATAATGCATTTACAGAATACCAAACTGGCAGTTACTCTTTGGACACATGGGTAAAATTTCCTTCAGCTACAGAATTTTTTAACTTTAGCACCATCTTTTCTTTTTTAGTGCCCTATATTGCAGGCACACCTCATACAAATTTCACAGCAATTTTCATGGCCCATTCACACCATAAATGCTTTTGCATGCACTTATGCCTGCTTTTAATGCATGTTTACATGCAGTTGACGTGTGTTTTTTCCCTTCAGTTTGTCCTTTGGGTTCACTTCTTCTTTACCCTTAATTTGGGCTTTTATGTACACTTCGATGTGGTGCAGTTGCGTGCATTTACATATGCTTGTGCGTGTTTGCTGTGCAGAAAAGGCAGCTTGCTGTACTTTTTTTTTATTTTTATTTTTACTACTGCACTGCAATGATGTGAGCTATGCCTAGGGGATAACTTGGATTTTGAACTGTCTATGCAGTGGGAATACAGTCAAAAATGCATCCAATTGCATCTGGTGTGAATGGGCACTCAGTTCCAGCAAAATGGTGCACTGTCCCTTTTTAAGGGTTTTTCTGGAATTCAACTCTTGCAGGGCCACTACACGTTATCAAAAAAATGTATGTTTTATATAGGATCAGCAGACAGCAAGCAGAAGGAACTCCCATCATCTGACCATTCATCTTCAACCAATTGCAAAGATTTAGTCATGGGTAGAGCTTCAAACATTTAGTTAATTTGTCAAATTCTGTTTAGGGACTTTCACCTACTTCAACAAAAGAGTTCTACAACAGGTTTTATACACACAGGGGTTCTCGGCATCGCACAGGACTCTGGCTAAATTTTGGTTTATTTGGACTTTCAGCCTGTCTCTGCACAAATAGGAATAGCTCAGCCATCTGGATAAAAAGTTGCTCAGCTTGGCCTGTGTAGGCTCTGAGAGCACTGTGTCTGTGTGTGTGTCTGTGTCTCGCTCTCAAGCTCGTGCCCTCTCTCTCACGTTCACTCTCACATGTTCGCTCGCTCTCGAGCTCTCTCACTCGAGCTCTATCGCTCTCTCTCGAGCTCAAACTCTATTGCTCTCTCTCGCTCACCCCTCTCTCTCTTTCATGTTGCCAATGAGTTGTAGACTTTTTGTTCTATTAATGTGTTGATAATGGGCAATGTACATGCACAAAATCCATACTGTGTTTTCTCTCTGCAGGATGTCCATCATTTTTTAGATGATGCACTTTCTATCCATTTTGAGCCTGTGATGCTTTTAAGCTCTTCCATAAGTTTTACAAAAGCAGCGACCATTGTTTGCTCAGGTACTTAGCAAGTTTAAGGTTTTCCCTTTTCAAATTGTTCCAAATATGTTGTGTTTATACTCCTCCTAGGTCCAAGCACCCCAAACTTGTATGTTCAGCCTAACTGGCAAACCGCAAAATAGACTGTTCAAGTATATATGTTATTTATACAGTTTTACCCATCAAACCTTTGCAATGTTTACACATCTCATCTCTGTAGGTCAGAATGGTCATTTTGCTACTTCCGATTTATAGTTGCCATTAATAGGTCAGCCCTAATCAGACTGCAGGAGAGGGGTGACCTTAGAAACTAAGAAAATTGTCGCACGGGGGGGGGGTGTCATCACTGTGTGTGTATATTGTGGGACAGGTAGGTAAACCAAAACACTGATGGACCAGATTTTCAAACATTAGACATACAGTAAAGCCATTTTGACTATGTATTTAGCTATTTGCCTGGTATTTCCTTTTTTTTTTTAATCAAAATTGACCTAGGAAGTTCCCCTGCACCCCCTTCCCCAGGCTGCAAACCTTTATTAAAAATAAAAACATAAAAAACAAAGAACCAGATTGCCTGAAGTGGCCCCCTAAAAAGTTCTGTTATTTTCTGCTGCTACTAAAGTTGTGGCCAAGGAACCAAGCATGCTTGTGACAAAAGCATTTAGTCCATGGGTGCTCAACCTGTAGCCCCCTGCTGCTGCCGAACTACTAGTGCCATCATAAGACACATATGACATGCGCTCAGGGTAGACCCCTATACAGGGCTGTGTAAGAACAAGTGCAAGTACTTATCGTAAGGTTCTGTAAAAGGTGATGTAATATCCAACAAGCTCCATAAGAAGTTCAATTAAAAGGTAATGCTGGACCAATGGAAAAGGGCTGGGCCACAGATGGAAGTCTGTAATGCTTGTATACTCAGGGCTGAGGCTTTTCTCAGGAGCAGAGTCGACTCTGTAGTGGATATATGAAAAGACAGAATGAAAAGTGTAGCATTTATTTGACCTGGCAAAGATGACAATAAAAAGCTCACAGGCGGGAGATATGATTCTGGCTCATCTTTTAGATGGAAGCGTACCAATGAGAGGGTTCAGCGTGCTCTGCTCCAGGGGAGACAAGACTGCCCACTTGACAAAGGCGCATGCTCAGTATGTACGTTGTGTTTCCAAGCCTTCCGGTGACGTCACACACCATCCACGGTGCTGCGCTCTGCGCTGCCATTCACACGATCATACCTGGAACCACACAGACTTTGCCGGATTCCTTCCCTGTGGCACAGCGGTCTTGGGCCCCCCCGGAGCGGCGCGCTGAACCTCTCATTGGGACGCTTCCATCTAAAAGATGAGCCGGAATCATATTTCCCTCCTGTAAGTGTTTATTGTTATCTTTGCCATGTCAAATAAATGTTACACTTAGAGGCGCTTTTCTTTCTGTCTTTTCATACAAGTCCCATCATGCCTCTTCCCTTGAGAGTCATGCTTGCAACTGTCAAAACCAAAAGATCAGGGGATATGTATAGTTCACCACAATTTAGATGCCTAATCACCTGTTAGGTGTTTGGGAGCTAACCAAAAAAGAGCATACACACAAGACACAAGAAAAAGCTACGTCTTCATTGGGGATAAAGCCCTCAAATGGGATAACCAAGCGATTAATGAAAGGCAACACCCCCCCCCCCCCCTCCATCCAGCACTGTCGGTTATAACATCGGAGTTGGGCTATTTAAATTAGTGTGCTGTGAACTGTTGGCCACACTGCAAATAATGTCTTATAGACTACACCACTGTCCTTTGCAATCGGCCAGTGGAGGTTATAGTGTAGAGCCCTGGGGCTTATATGGGCTTCACATATTGGCATAATTGGCATTGGTTATTATTGATATGCGGGGATTACCTCGCTGATGTTTGTATTTCACAGAGATGGTGAGGTCCGGACATTACTACAGTCACATTGTTTTAATATTGTACTAGGTGATGGGGCATTGTTGCATTGTTTTTGGTATATTGTGCAATTCACAAGAGTCATTTCATTATTTAATTTTCCCCTTTTTTGTACTATTTGATGCAATAAACACATTCTTTTAGCCATTTATGACAAGCCTATTTTCGCCTTTTATTAACTGCTTGTTTACCTCACTGAGGACGTAACTGTTTTTCTTTTGTGTATTGTAACTGTCAGCCTTGCAGTGCTTCATGGAACTTATAGTTCAGCAACAGCTGGAGGGCCACAGGTTGAGCACCCATGATATTTTAATCTATACCCCTGGCTCTGAAAGTAGCAGGAATTCTGTGGGCCATGCTCGCCTGGGGGGAAATTTGAGTATTTTTGCTGCTTTTTATAGCTTTTACTGCAAATAACTTCAGCTGGCCATACATTATACAATTTCCTTTAGATTTGCCTTCAATGATATAGTGCAAGGGCCTGCCTGATTGCATACAAATTAAAAGTTATATGGTTTTGATACATCTCATGGAAGATTGTATAATGTATGGCCAGCCTAAAGCCTGGTACACACTACAGGTTTTTTTTGTTTTTTTTTTTCATGCACCCTCGCGGGTTGCATAAAAAAAAAAAAAAAACTAGCCGCTGAACTAACCATGCGAGCTTAGGCCAGTGATCTCCCCTGCCGAGCTGTTGTGTTCTGACAGGGGGACGCCCTCCACCAGAACACTTCAGTCTGCGCTCTCTGCCATTGGCTGAGAGCGCTGATCGTGAGTCGGTCAGCTGCTGGTTCTCCAGCATGCACATCTGACAGAAGCCGGCCGAACAGTGCGGCATACACGCGGGCAGAATGTCAGCCGCTATTTTTTTTTTGTCCTGGCAAGTGTCTTCCAACACTCTTAAATGTAGCATTTTTACTACTTGTCAGAGTATGCAATGGGTTCATTGTCTGTATTTATGGGTAATTTATAAATGCACGCGCAAAATAAGTTTATAAGCATTTTATTGCAGCTGTCTGTTTTTGTTTACAGGAGCCTCACAAGAATTGGATTTTGTCTGCTCCAAAGAAAAGAAGCCGAGTGTTGTAGAAGCTGCTCCCCCGCCATCCTTGTGTAGTTCTCACAACATAACAGAAGGGTATGTTTCTATTTACTCTACAGCGTGAGTCATGAGTTACTGCTTGGTCACAACACGAAGCTTCACTTCATAGCTTGGCTTCGGTACATGTCAGATTTCTGTTTAGTGATATGCTATTACTGCATTCTTGTGGCCTGCTAGTAAACACTAAAGGGTCACATGCTTGCTTGTAATTAAACAGTAGAATTTATTGTAGGTATAGAAAAGTACTACTTGTAGCATGTCTTTATTTTATGGGATTTGGGTGTTTGTGTGTGAGGGGAAAAGAATGAATTGGGCTCACAATCTTTGATATACTCGGGCTTGGAAGTATTAATGCACATTTGTTTCTGTAGTGTTCTTCACCAGCGGTCTGAATTGTAGTATAAAATTGCTGCAAGCTTGGTGCTGTTTTCTGTCCATTTCATATTAACCCTTTCATTCGATGGTAATGAATATACAAATGTGTATCGGTAACATGTACTTCACATTATGCTTCCATATTTAACTGTTTAGTCAATGTTTACTTTGGACGTTGGGAACACAAGGAAGCACGTTGCTTCATCTTAAAGTATAAACGACTTTAAATGTCTTATTTGTCTTTATATCAGTAGCAGAATGTTTACAGGTGGATGGTCAATACAGAGCAGTGGTTCTAAAGGCTTTAGTTTTTTTTTCCTTAAAGTGGTTGTAAAGGCTGAAGCTTTTTTCCCTATATGCAAAACCCCTACACAGAGCAGGTAAGTATGACGTGTATTTTTTTTAAATACATTTTTTTTCCCTTTACAATCACTTTAATGCATTCTCTGCATAAAGCTGGCAATAGATGGTGTGATTTTCTTTCCTGCTATAGTGCTCCCTGTTAGTAGAGCACTCGGTGATTATAGTAGTTATAGCCGCATGAAATATTCGACATGCTGGTTGTATCCAAGTTGATCGATAAACTTGGGTACAATCAGCCTTGCCCATACATGGTTTGAATCTCGGCTGGTCCCTGCTTAACCAGATGAAATTCAAACCATCTATGGCCAGCTTTAAGGTAAAAAAACCCCCTGTGTCCAGGAACCCCCCCCCAGGCCCCAATTATACTTACCTGAGCCCAATCTTGATCCATCGCTCTCTGATCTGTCCCGCCTCACTGGGCAGATTGATAGCAGCGGCAGTCAAATTCTCTGATGAGGGAATAGAGGGCGGGACTGAGCCACACTGTCTGTGGCTATAGATGCAGACACAGTGACTCGAGATCAAACCCACACAAGTGCTCCCATAGGAAGCAACTTCCTATGGGGGCATTCACTGAAGAGGTGGAGCCAGGAGTGCTGGGAGAGGACCCCAGAAGAGGAGGATCAGCAGGACTTCTCTGTCCAAAACCATTGCAAAGAACAGGTAAGTATAACAAGTCTGAAGCTTTAAAGCTGGCCATACACTGGTAGATTTTCAAACAAACATTTGTACAAAAACTTACCAGCACATTTAATAATGCCTGACAAATGTGGTTCCAAAGTACTTAAACCTTTTTGTTTGCTTTTAACATTAAATTTTGGAACGACTGCAGTTTTCCAAAGGAAAACCAGATACACTTTCTCAAATTCTGGCTTGCTTCCTTACCACAAATGTTTTTGTCTGCGACAGTCATGTACCTGTTTGAAATGGGTAAATAAATTGGTTGCTAGAGGGCATGGTGGAGGGCAGCACAGAGGCCAGAATGTCCATACTTGGGTCCCTTCAACAGCTCTGCTCAGTACACATACTATATGCAGCCCAGTGATAACTACTTTTACAAGCTAATATCTGGGTTTGCAAAAGCATATGCACCAAGCATAGGTTAGTATGCTTTGTGGCTATAGAGGAATATATTTAAAGAAATATATTTTTTGTGCCCAGAGTCAATTAACCACTTACTGACCGGCCACTGTATATATACGTCATTAGTTTGAAGGTGGATATCTCGGTAATGGCAGCAGCTGCTGCCACAACCGAGGTATCCATCTTTAGGGCCGGCGGTCCTGTTTACGATAATGGTGGTCTCTGCGGCGGATTCCTCCCTCCCGCCGCTCTCCCGCACCCTCCGCCGTTTACCGGAGCCGTCTGTAGCGGCGGAGGCAATCGGGACCTTTCACGTCTGTGGTATGGGGACGAGCGAGGGGAAGATGGCCCTCACCTGTCTCCATACCATAGGAGGGCTGAAGCGACGTCATAACGTCAGCTCCGCCCATACGTCTTAAAGGCATATTTTTTTGTTGTCATTTTTTCAAATGACAATTTTTTTTTTTTTTTTTGCATTTAAGTCCAAATATGAGATCTGAGGACTTTTTGACCCCAGATCTCATATTTAAGAGAACCTGTCATGCTTTTTTCTATTACAAGGGATGTTTACACTCAACTTTTACAATAACAGTGATACAATTTTTTTTTTTTTTTTTAAACAGTGAAAAAATAAATAAAATAAAGTAAAATAAATAATACAACTATTAATGGAGATTTCACAAAAACTCATAAGGCGAAAAAATGTTTTCCTGAGGTAATCGGATTTTCCCTGGAACAACTTTACCTATAAATGTCAGTACCCAGTTATATTATGTACATTTAGGAAAATCCAGGCCTTTTTTAGAGCAGTCTACTGAGCTGGTCAGAACCATCTGGAGTGAGTCTATTCCACATTTTCACAGCTCTTACTGTGAAGAAACCTTTCCGTATTTAGAGGTTAAATCTCTTTTCCACTAGTTGTAAAGAGTGCCCCTTGTCCTCTGCAATGACCTTAAAGTGAATAACTCAACACCAAGTTCACTACATGAACCACTTATGTGTTTGTATATGTTAATCCTATCCCCCCTTAATCTCCTCTTCTCGAGAGAATAAATTCAGTTCCTCTAATCTTTCCTCATAGCTGAGCTCCTCCATGCCTCTTATCAGTTTGGTTGCCCTTCTCTGCACTTTCTCCAGTTCCCCGATATCCTTTTTAAGAACTGGTGCCCAAAACTTAATTGCATATTTCAGATGAGGTCTTACTAATGATTTGTACAGGGGCAAAATGATATCTCGCGCTCTGGGGTCTTTACCCCTCTTAATACAAGAAAGGACTTTGCTCGCTTTGGAAACCGCAGATTGGCATTGCATGCTGTCATTGAGCTTATGATCTACCAAAACCCTCAGATCCTTTTCCACTATGGATTCCTCCAGTTGTACTCCCCCCTAGTATGTATGATGCATAAATATTCTTAGCCCCCAAGTGCATATCTTTACATTTATCAACATTAAACCTCATTTGCCACTTAGTTGCCCAATTAGACTTTGCATTGAGCACTGCTTGTAAATTGGAGACCTCCTGTAAGAATGTTATTCCACTGCATAGCTTGATGTCATCTGCAAAGACAGAAATGTTACTTTTAATCCCAGCCCCTATACCTATATCATTTATAATGATGTTAAAAAGTAAGAGTAAAAGTCCCAACACTGAACCTTGGGGTACACCACTGATAACCTTAGACCATTCAGCATAAGAATCAGTAACCACTACTCTCTGAATTTGTTTTTTTAGCCAGTTTTCTATCCATTTACAAATTTATCTTTCCAAGCCTGGAGACATAGATACTTACACATGAGCCGCGTGTGGGGAACTGTGTCGAGCGCTTTTGCAAAATCCAAGTATACCATGTCCACAGCCACCCCTCTGTCCAAGCAAGGTTTTACTTGCCACCTCATAAAAAGACAACTTCTGTCTTTCATGAATACATGCTATCTGTTGCTTAAAATATTTTTTTCAGCAAGAACTCGTCTATGTGGTCTTTTATTAAACTTTCCAGTTTTAGATGTCCTTTTTGTTCTGCCAACAGTCTTGAAAAGGACACATTGCCTCCAAGTCAACTATTCCCAGGTGGCTTTTATTGTTATTATTATTATACAGGATTTATAAAGCGCCAACAGTTTACGCAGTGCTTTACAATATAAAAGAGAGACAATACAGTTATAATACAAGAGGTTTAAGAGGGCCCTGCTCAGAAGAGCTTACAATCTAATAGGGTGGGGCAGGTGGTACAAAAGGTTGTAACTGTGGGGAATGAGCTGGTGGAAGTGGTAGGAGATTAGTTGGAGACGTGATAGGCTTTCCTGAAGAGATGAGTTTTCAGGGATCGCCTGAAGGTAGCAAGAGTAGGGGATAGATGGAGGTAGCGAGTTCCAGAGGATGGGAGAGGCTCTGGCGAAATTCTGGAGACGAGCATGGGAGGAGGAGATGAGAGAGCTTGAAAGCAGGAGGTCTTGAGAAGAGCGGAGAGGTTGTTAGAGCCTATCCTCTAAAAGATATAGTACCTCAAATACACTTATGACTTCAAAAGATTAGTGGGGTTTTCCTGGTCATTCTGCCATCAGGTGCCAGTTGCTCTGCTTTAAGCCTTACACGCATGAGCCGAATAGCGGTCGGTTCAACAGAAACAGAGATTTCTGTATGGCAGCCTGAATGTCCGACATCTGTAGAACAGGCATGCCAGGAAAACATCTGCCGATCGACGCTCATGGCCAATGAGTCCTCCCAAAAAGAAACTCAGTGTGTACCAGGTATAAGTCTGCCACTTCAGTTAACACACACTCTCCAGGTTCTACCAGGTGGATGTTCTGGTATCTGCAGGAGCAGCTTTTGGTCTCCGGGTTCTTCAATGCACTTTTGTTTTGTTGTTGCCCACCCTTCTGATTCTTTGCTTGGGGGACATCCTAGGGTCTTTAAATTTACTGCCTGTGTCCTGTACTGTTTGGTTAAAATAAAAGGAATTTTGATTTGCCTGTAAATTTCATATCTTGAAGTAAAGTACAGGACACAGACCACCATCCCCTAAAAAAAGGAGATCTCACTGAGTGGGTAGGGTTATAGGGGTACGCTGAAAGGGAGCGTGTCCAATCACCTGAATGTAGGGGCCTATAACCCAGGGTTTGAGCATCCACCCTGACGCCCGTATTGGACTTTAAGATATGGAAATTACAGGCATGTCCGAATTCTTTTTTTTGTTTTTTGAAGCTGTAAGTTCCAGAAATGTCTTTTTATTATTTACTGTTTTACATTTTAAAAAAATAATTAAGAGTAGCTTAGAGATACCTTGCTAAAATAACCTACTCTGCTTGTGAAAAGTTTCTGTTGCTTTTTGAAATGTCTTTTTACCTGGGTATTTATTTTTTCCCCTCATTTTGGTATTCTTTGCTATGCCTGGTATTGTGTGACATGTTGTCTCATCAGCTGTAATTCTTTCCTCAGGTACCTTAATTTTGATACTTCAAAAATATCATTTCACATGCAGCAACTTCAGGACCCTGTTGGATTATGGTCCATGTGGCTAGAAAGTCGTCTGAACTTTCATATCAGTCTCAGTGATGTGTTTGTGCCAGAGCAAGTCAGGGGAATTTTCAAGGTATTGTGGTTTGATTTTTTTTTTTTTTCCTAAATCAAAATCCCAGTCTTACTCCAGGTCACCAATTTCTTTTGTCTCATAATTCAGTACTTGGCATAATTAGCCTTAAGAGTGTTTGTATATTCCTGAGAGCCAAACTGCCAGGAATCTGCCAGGATAGAAATATGGCAACTGCTATTAATGAGGTAGAGGGTCAGAGGTCACAAAGTCTGATAGCTTCTATATTTTTCACTGCCTGTCTTCATGTTTATTACCATGTGTTACTTTCGCACTGAATACAAAATGTCCACATACCACAATTACATTTCTTACACTTTGTAGTACTTTTTAGATTTGTTAGATGTTTTGAATGAAAGAATGTTATAAGGATTATCACACCTCATAATATATCTGACATCATCATGGAGGTGGTCGCTGAGCTAATTAGGAGAGCAAGAAAAGCAGTTATTTCAGATGATGCTAAAGCAAAACTTTATGGGATTGACCAAAAAAATCACTCATCTTATTGAATTGAGTTATTTTTCGGAGAGAGTTGGGGGGATGGTGCCATGAACTCTGTATCAGCCAATCAGAGGAAGCATTGCATTAATTCATAACATACAAACCGCCCTCTGAATGGCTGAGGAGCCCTCAGCCTGACTTGGTTTTGTTCCAAGAGCAGAGCGGGATGTTCTAATCCTTCTGCCGAAACACAGTGCGGTATACTGTATGTAGCTGAGGCTGCATACAGTTTTTACAGAGCACTCAGCTGCTGCCATGGTTAGTGAAGTAAATAGTTTGGGCCAGCTTGGTCTAAATGAACAATTTAAAGTTAAAGTCATTTTAAACCCTCACCCTGTAAAACAACCCATTCCGTTTAAAATGGAAATGAAAGGCAAACCATGTGTGTGTACATATTATTAATTAAAAAAAATAAATAATATAAATATAATAAATATAAAATATATATATATATATATATATATATATATATATATATATATACTTTTTTTTTTCTCTTGATAGAATACCCTCTGTCATCAGCTGCATAAGTGCCTAGGGGAGAAGAAACAGGAGCACACTAGTCTTTCCAGTGAAATGCTGTGCATGGGGAAGGGGGGGTGTGTCAGGAAAAAGTCTGATCATTGGAAGAGAGCAGGCTAAGCTCTCGGCATAACTAGAGAACTAACCATGGTGTGCTGCCCTGCTTAGTGTGGTCAGTTTTTAATAGGAAAGCAGAGGGACTGGCAGGAACATAAGGTATATCACACAAAGGAAGCAATACAAAGAGAACAGGATACTTTTTCACACAAGTACATGATACAACAGGCACATATCAGGTAAATGAAATGTTGGGTGTACATTTTCTTTAGGCGAAACATGGAGATTAGCTTTAAGTAACGTTTGATTTGTGCTAAGAGTGATGGTGAAATGTTGAATGTGACCTGTTTTATTGCTTGTGACGCCGATCAAAGTAGAGATGAAAGCATATATCTGTATCCCAGAACATGGCATGCAGGCTTATCTTAATACCAATCCAGGGGGTTAGTAAATATAAGGAGGAATGGATCGCTGCTACTCCCGACCAGTCCAAGTAAATAAAAGATAAAGAGCAGCATCAGCCTACATGTCATAGGCCCTATGACAAAGCCTCGGTGGGCAGGGCGAAATGCATCAGGGTGTATGGTTTAAAGGAGACTTGTAGGCTAAGGCCGCTCTTTATTATTTGTTCACTTGGGCTTGTTGAGAGTAGTGGTGAAATATTGAATGTTGATTTATTTTTTATTTTTTTTCCAAGCTGGTTTAGACTTAGACTGAAGCTTTACCTACTATTGTTTTCTTTTCCAATTACAGATACTTAATTTCACTCACTTGTTTACTATACCTCCTGGCTGCTGGAACATATTTACATGGAAGATCCAAGCCAAAGACTTGCCATTGAATTTGTTGACCAACATTATGATAGTTACCTCATTAGGTGTAACATTTGAGATTCCTGTGCTGATCCACTATGCTGGCCCTGTGAGTATTTTTCCTGTAATGAACTTCAGAGCTGTGCTTTTTTATTTTTTTTTTAGGAAAAAAAAAGGTGTAGGGCTAACCGTGTGCAGGTAAAATATACTTAAACTTATGTTCAGGCAAAGTGTGTTGTGGCGCTTACTTTGCTACTTTGCTTTCAAACTTGTTCTTAAATGGTGCGCATACAGGATTTAAATAAAAATGAATTTCCGTTGGTAAAGAAAATGAAATAACTTCTACTTTTGAATAGTTTACTATCTGACCAAAAGCTGGGCCTTTAGGGTCCTTGTACACTAACGGCTGAGTCCATTCAACATAAATGCCAGGATCTTTCCTCTGGCAGGGCAGCCCAGGTGCAGCATACAGCTTTTCATGGACATGAATGGCTGTCCACCGTAGTATGCTACAAAAATGAATTTTCATGTGCCCATACACTACACTCATGTTTATGATAGTATTACTTGGTTTCATAGGTTCATGTTAGTTATGTTATAAATATTTTTTTTTTTTTTATTTATTTCAGGTACTTATATAGCGCCGTCAATTTACGCAGCGCTTTACATATTCATTGTACATTCACATCAGTCCCTACCCTCAAGGAGCTTACAATCTAAGGTCCCTAACTCACATTCATACATACTAGGGACAATTTAGACAGGATCCAATTAACCTACCAGCATGTCTTTGGAGTGTGGGAGGAAACCGGAGTACCCGGAGGAAACCCACGGAGGCACAGGGAGAACATGCAAGCTCCAGGCAGGTAGTGTCGTGGTTGGGATTTGAACCAGCGACCCTTCTTACTGCTAGGCGAGAGTGCTACCCACTACACCACTGTGCCACCCACCAAAATATTTGAGCCTCTATCCTTCTGGATGCCACTGCACAGAATGGTGCAGAGATCATTATTTTATATAACTAGTGAGTGATTCCCTGTGCTCACTGGGCATTTAGCCCTGGTGCATGAGGCTCTGGCATTTAGCTGCAGGCAGTGGACACAAGTGTCCCATCCAGCCTTGCTGTTACCACACAGGGACGATTGGCTGGAATGCAAGAAGTCTGTATTCCAGGCATTTGTCTCTGGGCGCATACTGGCCAATACATTAGTTTAGGAGGTGGGATTATTTTTCTGGTTTGGCATATCTTTAAGTTTTAATGCCACATCATTAATATGCCCAGTCAAGTTTGGAAAAAAAACAAAACACAGCACTCGACTTCAATCTGTCTGTCTCTTAGTTATTCGTTTCTGGCCACTAAATGGCACTGTTCTTTTGGGTTAAAAAATAGCCGTCATGGATTTGCCAGATCCAAATCCCCGGGCTCGGACGGCCTACCAATAGAATTTTACTCTCAATTCAGCGATTTTCTGATCCCAAAACTCCTAACTTTATATAACCACTTATTTGAGACATTTACACTCCCCGCTTCCATGAGAGAGGCAACAATAGTCCTCATACCCAAACCAGGAAAAGATCCAGGATACCCCGAATCCTACCGCCCAATCTCCCTGTTACAAGTAGATATCAAGATACTAGCCAAGGTACTCTCCCTCCGACTCAAACAAGTCATTCTCTCTCTGATACATACGGATCAGGCGGGGTTCATGCCTGGTCGTAACACCTCATTCAACCTACGAAAATTGTTTATAAATTTACAGGCTACACATGAAAATGTAGGATCCCGGGTGATTGTGACGCTTGATACGGCCAAAGCATTCGACTCTGTAGAGTGGGGATACTTATGGCAATGCTTGGGAAAATATGGCTTTGGCCCCAGATTCCTTAAGTGGATCAAACTACTTTACCAAGGTCCCACAGCTAGAGTGGTGGCGAACGGGTGGCCGTCTCAAGAGTTTGACCTCAGTCGAGGCACGAGACAGGGCTGCCCTCTTTCCCCACTTCTTTATGCCTTAGCTGCAGAGCCTTTGGCTGTGTCGATCCGTGCAGACCCTGAGATCGTGGGTCTACAAATGGGAACTCTAACTGAAAAAATTAGTTTATATGCGGATGATACTTTATTATATCTCGCTGACTCAGGCCCATCCCTTCAAAAAGCATTACAATTAATAGAACACTTCGGAACGTTTTCCGGTTTAAAAATGAACTGGGAAAAGTCTCAGATACTACCTATAGACAGCTTCCCACCACCTGAATCATGGACAGATACCCCATTAAAAAGAGCAGACACAATCAAATATCTGGGAATCCATATATCTAGAGACCCGGCTGATTATATTCCCCTCAACATTGAACCCCTCTTTTCACTAGTCAAAACCAAAATACGTACCTGGGCCCGTCTACCACTAGGAGTATGGGGTCGCATAAATCTGATAAAAATGGTTCTTCTTCCAAAAATACTTTACATATTGTGGCATACCCCTCTCTATCTCCCATTAAAACACTTTAAGTCTCTTGAAGCTTTACTTAAACCCTTTGTATGGGGGATGAGCAGACACAAAATCGCATGGTCAGCGCTTAAAAACCCGACAGACATGGGGGGAATGGCTCTACCGGATCTGAACCTTTATTACATTGCATCACAATTATCACAACTATTCCATATAGACAAGACAGACAATGTACCCTTCCTGACCCTTCTTTGCTCCAAAAGTGTGCAACTCACAGGCGATTCTCTTTACGCAATTTCGGCGGGATCCAGGAATACTGAAGTGGGGGGAGACAAGAAGTCCCTGTTACACCATTATAGACGCATCTGGGACCTTGCTTCTACTAAATTAGAAATACCAAGACTACACGATCACTCACCGATATGGCACAATAGAGACATGTCAGAATTCGTTAACATACCGGATGTGGAGTTGTGGGAGTCTAGGGGAATTTACTATGTACATCATCTGCTGTTCAATGGAACTCTCAAAGCTTACGATACACTCAAAGAAGAGTTTTCTCTTCCAAACTGCATGTTTTTCAGATACCTGCAAGTAAGACATGCAACCCAAACACAATTCTTGCGGGTTGAGGCTCCGCCTGCTCTTCATCCCGTTATGGCTATTATTAAAAATACAGAGCCACGTGGACTAATATCCACATTTTATAAGATGCTTCTAACTCCCACCTTGACAAAAATTGCATTTGATTTGAAGCCCCGATGGGAGAGAGAGGTAGGCCTGATGGAAAATGAGGAGTGGGAGGAAGCCCTCGAGACATGCAAAGCAGTATCACCAAAACTATCGGACAGACTCTCTCAGATTTACATAACACATAGATCATACCTCACCCCAATCCGAGTAGCCAGATATAAACGCAATCAGTCTACTTTATGCCCGATGTGCGGCCAAGAAACCGGTACGTTCTTTCATTTAATATGGACATGCCCCAAGATCCAACAATTATGGAAACAGGTCATAACATTTCTACACGATACCATGGGCTCCCCAATAACGCTAGAACCAAAACAATGTCTCCTAGGGATATTTCCAGACACAGTTGATAAATTTACCAAGGTATTCCTACACGAGACTCTATTCTCCGTCAGAAAAATTATTGCAAGAAAGTGGATGAGACCATCCCCTCCCAGTGTGACAGAGTGGAAAATAGAAGTTAACACTACCTTGCCATACAAAAAACATATTTACATTAATAGAGGATGCCCGGCCAAATATAACAAAATTTGGGATCGATGGTTGCAAGAACCTGAAACTTGTACTTAATCATAAATTCGCTCAGTAATATAACACGTGGATCTCTGTAGCTGAAACTCTATTCCAGATATATACAGAGATAGGGTAAACCAAAAGACACTATGGTTCATGTTGTCCTCCCAAAATGGTCATGTCTGTACTGAATACAATATATCCCATATAGACTTAAAGGTATATAACACATAAGAGAGCGCCACATTATGCATATACATATCACGTGTACTATAATAAAATACAATTTAAACCAAATATGTTCAACGGGGGGTGGGGGGTGGGGGGTGGGGGGGGGGAGAGATAAAACTAAACATTATGATGATAGTAGTTCATAGTGGTATACATTTATTTCTGCAATAACATATATTACCCCTAATGTTGACTATATTAACAATGTATACTTTCTTTGTTTAATACGCACTTTTATGTATAAATATATACTAGTAATACTATGTATCTATATGCATCATCTTTACTTAATAAAAACTTGTTTTGATGAAAAAAATAGCCGTCATCATTCAATCCACCTCTTTTGAGCCCAGTCTGTTGTGGACAGCCTTCCTTTGAGGGGGTATATTCATAGTGGCCTGGATTTTTCAGAACTGCTGCACTTAGTGGCTCTAAAACAGCATTATGTAAGTGCCCTTCAGTGCTGTAGTAAAGAACATTAACCTCAAACCTCAAGAGGAACAACTTGCAATGTCACAGCACTGGCAAAGAGGCTGCTAAATCTAAAAAATGTATACGTGTTGTGTTTGTTTTTTTCGAGTTGAGGGGGTTGGTTGGGGGGAATTTAATGGTTTAGTAACCATGTAACCCTAGCATTTTACTCCTAGATATTGGCTGTGCTACTTGTCGGCTTCACCAGCCGCTTGTCCAAATCTTCCTAGCCGGGCCACCCATTCACTCTGCACTGTCCATTTTTTCATTTGAGGGGATTGTGCTTTGTTCTGTGCCTGAGTACAAACTCCCCATGAGATAAAAAAAAGGAGTGCAGAGCTTATACACAGGACTGGCTGAGAAGATTTTGACAAGCAATTGTTGATGCTGACAATGTGTAGAATAAATGATATACTTCTACCTTCTGCACATTAGGATAAAAAATTTGATAAATCATTTTCAGCATTTACACAAATTATCTATGCAGTATTATGTAAAGAGAAAAAAAATAAAAGTGGACTGAAGCCTTTAGAGTGCACCTTTGATATATTGCTTTGCTCCATCCACCAGGGTGCTGTTAACAGCAATAATAGCTGTATTTAAAGATTTAAACAGCGCCTCATTTTAAAATGGTATTTGCTTGGTAGACCAATCCTATATCTCATTTTCACTGGAGGTCTCTTCTGTATGTTTCTAGCATTTTTCTTAAATAATTCGGTTTAAATTTTGACATTTCTCCAATTCAATTTCAGTCTGAAAACCAACATCTTAAAACCTTTGCACGGTGTGGAGTTCATCCCATTATCAGGCGCTTATCTTCTGGTAAATTACTTTATTTTATACTTTCTTAAAATACATATCTCTAATTGCATCAGAATACTAGCTTTACCTAGTTTAATACAAGCAACTGTAATGCACATTGTTGGTTTACTGTAACTAGTACAAACATTTAATTTTCAATTCTTTATAACATAACAGAATGTAAACCCTTCCTGCTGAGTGTATGCATATATGCTTAAATGTGTTCAGGCTAGGAGCGCCCCCCCAGAGAAGAGACTGGGCTGACCGCATCAGTGACCATATCGGGTTTTGTATTAGTGTTTGGGAGGCATGAGAACTGGCTACAATCATGTGATCACTCTGACAGCCAATCACAATGATCACATGAATGGGAAGCTTGTAAACCCCCTCCCTATTATCCTTCTACTCAGAATGTAAGGAAAACAAGATCTAAAATCAGTTCATGTTAGCTAGATCCGGTGCTGACCATCACTGTCAGTGTTAGTATTCATAATAGTGACAGTCTCAGCTTTAAAGGGATTGTAATCCCTTATGGTTTTTCACCTTAATGCGTTCTATGCATTAAGCTGAAAAACCTCCAGTGGGGCTGCAGATCCCCCCCCCCCCGAGCCCCCGTTTTACTTACCTGACCCCAATCCTTCGCCGGCCGGGAAGGAGCACACCAGCTCTAGCTGGTGTCTCGTGTCCCGATTAGATAGATAGCAGCACAGCCATTGGCTCCCGCTGCTGTCAGTCAAATCCAATGATGGGGGGCGGGGCAGAGTCCTGTATTCTGTGAATGGACACAGAAGCAGGACTCGGGAGCGCGCCCACATGGGTGTCCACCGTAGGAGAGAGCTTCTCCAATGTGGACACTCGATGCGGGGAGGAGCCAGGAGCGCCGCTGAGGGACCTCAGAAGAGGATGTTCGGGGCCACTCAGTGCAAAACGAACTGCACAGTGGAGGTAAGTATGACATGTTTATTATTTAAAAAAAAAAAAAAAACGAAGCTTTACAATCCCTTTAAGGTTAGTGGAATTATTAATGTTAGTGATCCTGTCATCACAAATGTCAGTGTTAGTGGCCCTGTGGCCGCTAGTGTTAGTGTTCCTGCCACTGTTAATCTCAGCGTTAGCGTTCCTATCACCGATAGTGTCCGTGTCATTGTTTCTGCCACCGTTGGTGTTCTTGTCAGTTAATATCCGTGCAAAAAAAAAAAAAAATTCTAAAGTTTTAGATGTATTATTTTATGGTGTGAGGTTGATTGTGCACTTATAGCCTCAGTGTTGGTGTTTGGTGTCCCTTTCAGTTTTTTGTTTTTTTTTTGTGTCTATTTAAAAAAAAAAAAAAAAAAATTTTTAATTAATATTGTGCATCTGATTGTTTGATGATAGTGCCATCGTTTGTGCCAGTCCAGCATTGAGGCCACTGTCTGTCTGTGTTTTTAGAATTTTTTTTAAAAAAGTGTCTCTCTGTGTTTTATAATTAAACCAAAAGGCTTCTGATTTATTTTTACATAGTGTTTGGTCTGTAGCCGGCCTATATGTAAAAAAAAGTCTCTTTACCATTGAAGATGCATATGCCTCCTGTGCTTGGACAGTGAAATTGAGTCGGTCTGGTCTGAAAATTGAAGCTTTCTTCAGTGACGGTGAGAGTGTCACTTCGGGTAGCTCCGGCGACTGTGAGGCCCAGTACTAGCAGGGAGTGCGAGGACGTACAGGGTAGCAGTACACCGCTCAGTGGATTCTGGTGGGATTTTTCACCTCCCCCAAATACCAACATTTTATAGCCTCACCAGGCATAAATATCAGTGTTGCAGATTTTAGCTATGTGGATTTTCTCAAGGTATTTGTGGGTGACGACTACCTAGAGCTTATTGTAACTTAAACTAATCAGACCATCTTCAAGTCAATGGGAAACTTTGACAGCTAATTCAACCTCTTCTCCATCAATGCTACCAACTTTGTGTACAATTACTGTACCAGAGTGCCCCTTTTTAGATCTTTGCATGCTGCTGTCATGGGAGCGTGTGGGACCATGTGGTAAAACCGCTCAGTTACCAACAGGAGGAACTCATGGCCATCAAATTCGCAGACAGAAAATATGTCTATATGCTGACAACAGTTTACCTAGAGGGTACAGTGGCTGTAACAGAGCAGGGGGTCAGCTACAAAGAAAGAAAAAGCCTCTGTGGTAATGCATACAAAAAACACATGGATGGAGTCGACCTCCGTGACCAGGTCTTGCAGCCCCACCTGGTCCAGAGGAAATCAAAGGCATGCCATAAAAAGTTTGCAATATAATTTGTACCGTGTCCACGCAGCTCTACACAATCCATCCATGTTTTATATAAATGAATAAAGGCTTACCACTGTAAGTGTTAAATGGTTTATCTCAACCCTCTGAGCAGCTTGGTCTGTTAAAGTAAATTGAAAAAAAACAGACCTACTGGGCAGATCACTGGGTAAAAATAAGGTAAAAGAGGGATACTAATGGAGACCCCACATGCAATAATTGGTAAGCTCCCGTGTAATAAATGTTTAATTTTTGGTTTTAATACTGCTGTAAAGCAGAATTGTGGGATTGTGTTAAAAAAAACACCTTTCATGCTCACTGCGCTATTGCGGCTGTCCTCCTGTCAGCTATAAGGCTGAGAACTGAGTGATTGCATGACCACTGATTGCTCAGTTCTCAGTCTGCACTGAACAAAGAGCGGTGACTGTCAGCTGTGCCCCTCGAGTGCTCATTGGTGTGCCAGGCTGAAGAGGGGGCAGAAGCCACTGGGTCAGCTCTGTGGCAAGCTGGTTGACTGAGACAGCTGCCGGTCAGGCATCTGGTCGGATCTCAACATTGTTGGTTCCATTCCACATCCTGGATCGATTCTGTGGGGTCTGTTGGCTGATTCTGGGTCACAAAAGTGCAAACGTAAGTGTGCTTTTGTGACCCACAAGAGAAGTATGGCCAAAAAAGCTTTGGCTATTCTTTTAATCTTAATAACTGATTTTTAAAATGGAGCTTTTTAGTTGGTATATGCTCTGATCAGTAGGCAGTGGGGAAAGGCTGTTGGTTGATTTGTCGTTTTCGTGTCTATAACAGCTGGTTTGTTAAAGTAAATCTATGGTCAAAACTTAAAATCATATATTCATTTCCACAATGTATTTCTAGCATACTTATTAATTTGAATAAAACGCAAGAGAAGAGAGCGCAAAGCCGCTTTAGTGTAACTCTGCTTTAATATGGTAAAGTTAAATACGCTACAATGGTCAAACTCACGTTGTGTGAAGATAGATACAGCATAAGGATTCCACTGTGGCTGCACTCCTATAACCACCTCAAGATCCCAACAGGGGTAGGGGAAGCCATGGACGTTTAACCGAGCTGCCTGGATCCTGACAGCACATCCGAGGCTATCCACCACCACGCTCGACTTGCAGATCCCAATGCGCTTGACCTGAGGACTCCAAAATGTTACACTCTCCTTGTGTTGTGATCAATAAATAATCCATTTGGACGCTACTTTGTGTCGATCCATGGTGTGCTGGCAAATATCTACTTTGTGATTTGAACCAGTATCCAGCTGTTTGTTGCTGCAGCACTCAAACTTTGAGAGCTTATCCAGGAACGTGTGCGATGGGAATATGAAGTATGACCTGAGGAAGGAGGCCATGCCTCTGAAACGCATTGTCATGGCAACTGTGTGACGTCCTCACTCTTCCCCCTTGTATCCTGCTCGTGTGGGTTCGTGTGCTCTCGAAGAGCAGCGCTGGCTGGACCGGGCGCAAGCGCATTAGGATCTGCACATCGAGCGTGGTGGTGGATAGCCTCAGATGTACTGCCAGCATCCGGGCAGCTAGGTTGAATGTCCACGGCTCCCCCTTCCCCTGTCAAGATCTTGAGGTGGTTATAGGAGTGCAGGCACAGTGGTATCCTTATGCTGTATATATCTTCGCACTATGTGAGTTTGACAATTGTAGTGTTTTTAACTTTACCATATTAAAGCCGAGTTACACTAGGGCGGCTTTGCACTCTCTTCTCTTGTGTTTTGTCTAGATGTGTTCCTGCCACCCAGAGGATCCATAGAGAGCAGCAGCACCCTTTGACTTGTCTAAATATCGCCAGCTGGAGGACTATACCAAACTGTTGAATAACGCACCTGCTAGTTTTTTTCTTTTGTGTGTATTATTAATTTGAAAGATCTTGAAGTTGGTAAAGATCCCCACACATTTACTTCCTGCAGTTCAATGACACATATATACACTATGCCCTATAGTAGGCACTGCTGTGTCACAGATTTCACAGAGCCTGCCTTCTGAACTACATGAATTACTGCTTGCAAGCAGCAAGGTACCATTGGGTATTTAGTCTTTAGAAATCAAAAGTCAACAGCTGAAGCTACAAACAAAGCAGGGAATCCAGGAAGTTGTGGAAAGAGATGGCCGGCAGTCACATGAAAGCTTACATTGAACTCTCAAAAATAGCTATAATTTTGCTTTTCCAATGCTGATGTTATAAAATGAAAGTGTATGCCGTGACTATATAATTTCTTTAAGTTGCTATCCTGCCCAGACAGTAATTTGGGGATTTGTTTTTTTTTTTTGTTTTTGTAGAAGAAAGTGCGCGTTGGCATCATAGCCTCTCCCTTGGGATGTCTGCCTGGAGTATAGACTATGAGTTGGGGTCTGAACTCTATGCAAAGTTTCAGAAGATGCATGATTCTGATACATGCAGGTAGGAGTCACATATGTGCTGCTGTTTTTAGTTTAATTAAGTTTATAAATTAAGTTTGGTCCACTGATTAGTGTGCTTTGAATTGTATGTTTATCAGTAAGTAAAGTAACACTGAGCCCTGATTGAAAAAAAAAAAAATAGCAGTAGGTATTAAAGTGATTGTAAAGGTAAAAATGTATTTATTTTTTTTTTTTAAACTAACAAACATATCATACTTGCCTCCACTGTGCAGCTCGTTTTGCATAGAGTGGCCCCGAACCTGCTCTTCTGGGGTCCCTCGGCAGCTCTTGCGGCTCCTCCGCACATCCTATAACCCCCTCGGAGAAGTGCTTCCTTGAGGGGGCTATCTTGCGGGCGCGCTCCGAGTCCAGCAATCGGCCTCCATAGAGGCCGAATGCAGGACTCGGCTCCGCCCCCCCGGAGCTCGCGTCATTGGATTTGATTGACAGCAGCGGGAGCCAATGGCTGCACTGCTATTAATCTATCCAATCAACAGCCGAGAACCCCCGGGCAGAGAGACAGGGCCTCCCCGTGGGTCAAGTTCGAGGGGTCAGGTAAGTAAAATGGGGAGACTTGCAGGCCGGTCACTGACAGGTGCATTAAGGTGAAAAAACATGAACCTTTGCAACCCCTTTAATGCAAAAAAGTACCTTCTATTGCGCTCAACCTCCTCCAAATCCCTTTTTTTTTTTTTTGCTTCTGTGATCCAACTTGGTGTTAAAGGGTTTGTTCTCCATGGTCTCACTGTATGTAGGATTATTGCCACCCTCTCTTGCTCACTCCCGAGTTGGACTAGGGCCTATGGACTATGGGATGTGTAGTGTGCATATAGCAGTGCACACAATCACAACTAATCTGCACTGCTTGTTGCAAACAGAAGTAACGGGGGAAATTAGAGGTTTGGGAGCTCTCAAAGAGGATGTTGCAAGGAGGCAGAAAAAACACAGTAAGAAAAGATTTCATAAAAATAAAAAAATAAATAAAAAAAAGGGTTGCATAGTGGATATGTGTAATGACTTTTATATTTGAAGAATAAGGATAATTAACATTTTTTAGTGTTCCTTTTAAACATCCCTAGAAGCTGTTCAGCACTTAAAACTCAAGGTGATGTGTATGTATTTTTTTTTTGTTGTGTGCAGGCGGAAGAATGTAGAGAATGGCAGCAGTACCCAACAGAAGAAAGATATTTTTCTACCCCAGTTGATTGCTGAGCCTGATCTTGTTGTGAATTTCACTGCAACTGCACTAAGTAACAACTCGGTAATTAAACTGCACTTTGTCATAATTTTACTATTGCTGCTATCTTTTGTAGTCTACACGCCAACATGTCTTTCGTAAAAAATTGTGTTCAGATTTTTATATATAGAATAGTATATTTGGTCTATATTTTGGAGTTAATGCCTACAGTGCCTTGAAAAAGTATTCACACCCCTTGAATTTTTTCACATTTTATCCTGTTACAACCAAAAACATAAATGTATTTTATTGGTATTTTATGTGATAGACCAACACAAAGTGGCACGTAATTGTGAAGTGGAAGGAAAATGATAAATGGTTTTCAACATTTTTTTAAAATAAATATGTAAAAAGTGTGATTTGCATTTGTATTCAGTCCCCTTTATTCTGATACTCATAGCTAAAATCTAGTGAAACCAATTGCCTTCAGAAGTCACCGAATTAGCAAATAGAGTCCACCTGTGTGTAATTTAATCTCAGTATAATACAGCTGTTCTGTGAAGCCCTCAGAGGTTTGTTGGAGAACCTTGGTGATCAAACAGCATCATGAAGGCCAAGGAACACACAAGACAGGTTGGGGCTAAGGTTGTGGAGAAGTTTACAGCAGGGATAGGTTGTAAAAAAAATATCCCAAGCTTTGAACATCTCACGGAGCACTGTTCAGTCCATCATCCGAAAATGTAAAGAGTATGGCACAACTGCAAACCTACCAAGACATGGCCATCCACCTAAACTGACAGGCCGGGCAAGGAGAGCATTAATCCAGAGGAGCAACGAAGAGGCTCATGGTAACTCTGGAGGAGCTGCAGAGATCCACAGCTCAGGTGGGTGAATCTGTCCACAGGACAACTATTAGTTGTGCACTCCACAAATCTGTTTTTTATGGAAGAGTGGCAAGAAGAAAGCCATTGTTCAAAGAAAGTCATAAGAAGTCCCAGTTGCAGTTTGCTAGAAGCCATGTGGGGGGGCACAGCAAACATGTGGAAGAAGGTGTCCTGGTCAGATGAGACACAAATTGAACTTTTTGGTCTAAAAGCAAAAGGCTATGTGTGGCAGAAAACGAACACTGCACATCAACTTGAACACACCATGAAACATGATGGTGGCAGCATCATGTTGTGGGGATGCTTTTCTTCAGCAGGGACAGGGAGGCTGGTCAGAGTTGATGGGAAGATGGATGGAGCCAAATACAGGGCAATCTTAGAAGAAAACCTGCAAAAGCCTTGAGACCGGGTGGAGGTTCACGGTTCGGCGGAGGTTCACCTTACAGCAGAACAATGACCCTAAACATGCAGCCAGAGCTACAATGGAATGGTTTAGATATTCATGTGTTAGAATCGCCCAGTCAAAGTCCAGACCTAAATCCACTTGAGAATCTGTGGCAAGACTTGAAAATTGCTGATCAGACGCTCTCCATCCAATCTGACCGAGCTTGAGCTATTTTGCAAAGAAGAATGGGCAAAAATGTCACTCTCTAGATGTGCAAAGCTGGTAGAGACATCCCCAAAAAGACTTGCAGCTGTAATTGCAGAGAAAGGTGGTTCTACAAAGTATTCAGGGGAATTAATACAAATGCACGCCACACTTTTCACATATTTATTTGTAAAAAAAATTTGATCTGGGGCTAGAGCCCATAGCAGCGGTCACCAACTGGGGGGGGGGGGGGGCACGCCGGTGGTAAGCAATTTTTTGCGGGAGAAGGAAGGCTGGTGTTGGCGTTTCAATCATCATGGCACCATGATTGATATGGTGTCAGGGTGATCGAAGCGCATTGTTTCTATAATGAAGTGGTTCAACTCACCATAATGCAAGAATCAGTGGGAGCATGTCACTTGCCACGTCACCTGCCACCATTTGCAGATTGTCACCTGCCACGTCACTTGCCATCATTTGCAAACTGTCACCTGCCACGTCACTTGCCACCATTTGCAGATTGTCACTTGCCACGTCACTTGCCATCATTTGCAGATTGTCACTTGCCATGCCAGCCAGTGCCACCAAATGTGCATTGTCACTGCATTGGTGGCAGGCTGACAGCACTGGCCCATTTAGTGAGGGCAGGAGAGCGGAGATGTGGGCCGGGCAGTGAGAGATTATATAATCTCTCTGCTCCCCGCCGCACCTCTGACATTTAAAAGGCCCACGCTGTGAGGGCGGAAGAGCGCTGATGTGTGGAGGGCAGTGAGAGATCATCTCTCTGCTCCCCGGCGCACATCGCTCCCACGTTGAAGTGGCCTGGCTGTGAGGGCAGAAGAGTGATGGCGGTCAGAGAGAGATGATGTCATCTCTGCTCGTCCGCCCGTTCGTCTCTCCTCCACCTCCAATGCTGCCGGTTGCAGCCGTGACCCGTCCTCTCTTCTCTCCTCCGCCGCCAGCCGCGACCCACCCGCTCTTCTCTCCTCCATTTCCAATGCCACCAGCTGTGACCCACCCGCTCTTCTCTCCTCCACCTCCAATGCCGCCCCCCGCAGCCGCGACCCGCCCGCTAGTCTCTCCTCCACCTCCAATGCCGCAGCCGCGACCCGCTGAGACTGGGGGCTATGGGCTCCACATTCGGGGCTCCAGCCTCGATAGCCACACCCTGGCGACGCCTATATTAAAAACCATTTATCATTTTCCTTCCACTTCACAATTATGTGCCCCTTTGTGTTGGTCTGTCACATAAAATCCCAATAAAATACATTTATGTTTTTGGTTGTAACATGACAAAATGTGGAAAATGTCAAGGGGTATGAATACTTTTTCAAGGCACTATATCTTTACAATTTAGTTTCATGCTTTTTGGTGTTTTTTGTTTTAGGTGAAATATGTTATGCTGAAGAACCCATCTCCCTTTCCAGTAACAGTGCAACTACTACCTCTCTCACATTACCCCAACCCTCAAGCTGCTCTCAGCCTTCTTGGCAAATGGTATGTATATTAGCCTAATTATTGCATGTGCTTGGCCCTTGTGTTTTATTTTGATTTTCATCACAGCACCCCAACATATTAGTTTTGTGTGTCCAGTTTTTTTTTTATATTTTAAAATTCTTTGCTTTTTAGGTATGGTGCAATTGAGCAGGACATTGACTTCACAACAGGTGAATTCAGGCTGCAAAAGCAATGTCACATGCAGGTAATGTATGTAGGCTTTTACATAAAACCGTAGGTTTGTTTAATGATATAAACATAACACAGCATCCGCTTTACATTGAAATGGAAGGCCATATCTATGTATATTGAATCACATTTAATTGATATATATAATTGAGGGCGACGTCAAGCTTTTGTTTTTGTGGTGTTGTAAGGTTTTGTTCTTAGGTTGATGATATGAAAGTAAAGAGAAGTATATAGAGGGACAGCAGGAGAAAAGTAGTAGGAAGGAAGGATTCATGCTGTGGTGTTTGTGGTAGTATGCAAGGCAAGGTTGAGTGTTTATGAAGGTTTAAACTTTGATCGTTTAAAGGAGAAGTACAGCCATAACTCATTTGGCTGTACTTCTCCTGTGGAGCAGAGGAGTGCAGTTTGTTCTGCACATCTGTAACCTGTTTTCAGCAGACAGCGGGCTGAAGTCACAGAGCTGGTCCAGGTTTGGGAAAGATCGCAACCATATCGTCGGGATCCACCCACATGCCTGGACCAGCACCCGGCTCAGCCGTACAAACGGGCCAAATACCGGTGACATCGGCAAGGTTCAATTACAAATGGCCGACATATGACCCATGTGTATGGCAGCCAGTCCGACAGAAACTTGCCATTTGGCTGGCTTCTGCCAGATGAGCATGCTGGAGAACCGGAGTGTTCTGGGGGGGTCAGAACACAGCAGGTCAGCGGGAGAGATCGTTAGTACAGTGGCTCCGATCAGAGCTGACAGTTGAACGAAAAAAAAAAAAAACATCTTAGTGTGTTGTACTTGGAGGCATCTAGGTCACAAGAGTTGGTGATGGAAATAAAAGTTTGAGAAACGTTTACATATCAAAATTTTAAAAATACAATGCCTTCTTCCTATCCTACAGGAAAAATCTCAGAAATGCAATGGTGAAGTACTTGAATTGCATTTACCACCTTGGGAGTGTCAGAAAGTTGGAATAGTCTTTGCACCTCTGGATTATCGAAAAGTTACCTCACTTATAATTGTCCGGTATGTATTTTTTATGACTGCTAAAAATGTCACCAGCATGCTTGCACTTGAACCCAGATATTCCATCTTGCATGTAATTAGTTATACTTTATTTTAGGTAAATTCTGGATATGCGGGGCTTTCTATCAGCAATCACTGCAGATAACGGTGGTTTTTCATTACCCTGTGGGCCCCCAGCATCAGCGGTAACACCAGCAGAATCCCTAGCATATTCTGGTCACCCCACCTGCATCAACAGTCACATTATTGTGCAGGAAGTAACTGACAGATCATGCAGAAAGCTGTTTTCAAAACAGAAAAACGAATAACGAACTTTTGAAGTAGATTTACAGACCAACTTGACTTTCAGAAGGAAAGCTTGTTCTTTTGTATATGGCAAAGCTTAATGTTTATATTTTGGTAATATACCCTCGCTGTGGTCCTATAGTAATATTCTAACAGTGCTAACTATCTAAAATTCATGGTAAATGTGAGCTATAGAGCTGCTGCTGTTGTGTGGATTGTGAAAAGCTTATTAAAACCAACTTCAAAAAACACAGCACTGCTCCTAAATTCCCTCATACATACATAAAATACAAAGTGTATTAGTGCAAACCACAACTAATAAAGTCCATAAATACACATATGAAAGTGATAACTAATTGCAATTCAAAGTGCCATAGTGCAGAAAACTCCTTTCTCGGTGCAGGATCCACAGTGCTGTGCTCTCCTCCTGTGTTTCCCCACTCACTGATGGTTGTTTACTTTTAGAGTCAAAACGGCATATTATCGTCCTGATGTATTCGATGGCCTTTCTCCTTTTATCCTCCTCCACTCATCCGATGTAATGGCCATATTCAATGCAATATATTCATACTATAAGAAAGATCTCCATAGCATAGTTACATAGTAGGTGAGGTTGAAAAAAGACACAAGTCCATCAAGTCCAACCTATGTGTGTGATGATATGTCAGTATTACATTGTATATCCCTGTATGTTGTGGTCCTTCAGGTTTCTTGAAACTATCGATGCTCCCCGCTGAGACCACAGCCTGTGGAAGGGAATTGCACATCCTTGCCGCTCTTACAGTAAAGAACCCTTTACGTAGTTTAAGGTTAAACCTCTTTTCTTCTAATTTTAATGAGTGGCCACGATTCTTGTTAAACTCCCTTCCACGAAAAAGTTTTATTCCTATTGTGGGGTCACCAGTACGGTATTTGTATATTGAAATCATATCCCCTCTCAAACGTCTCTTCTCCAGAGAGAATAAGTTCAGTGCTCGCAACCTTTCCTCATAACTAATATCCTCCAGACCCTTTATTAGCTTTGTTGCCCTTCTTTGTACTCACTCCATTTCCAGTACATCCTTCTTGAGGACTGGTGCCCAGAACTGGACAGGTGCGGCCGGACCAGATTCTTGTAGAGCGGGAGAATTATCGTTTTATCTCTGGAGTTGATCCCCTTTTTAATGCATGCCAATATTCTGTTTGCGTTGTTAGGAGCAGCTTGGCATTGCATGCCATTGCAGAGCCTATCATCTACTAGGACCCCCAGGTCTTTTTCCATCCTAGATTCCCCCAGAGGTCCCCCCCCCCCCCCCCAGTGTATAGATTGAATTCATATTTTTGCCACCCAAATGCATTATTTTACATTTTTCTACATTGAACCTCATTTGCCATGTAGTTGCCCACCCCATTAATTTGTTCAGATCTTTTTGCAAGGTTTCCACATCCTGCGGAGAAGTTATTACCCTGCCTAGCTTAGTATCGTCTGCAAATACATGGATCGAACTGTTTACCCCATCCTCCCATAATTCTGTTTAACTTTATTAAAACATTAAAAGCAAATGCACTTGCAAAATGTGACTGTGATATGAGCATATAATATCGGATCGCCGCCTCAGCGTGCATTCCAACTGTTGAAAATATCGTGACCGAGCATCTCCACATGACACATTTTCGCCCCTCCAACTTCTTAATGTTTATTGACAATGTTTGCAGAGCTTGTGGCACAAGAAAGTGAGTTTTTTTGGAATATACTTCTGCAATTTTCTATGGCCTTGAAGGATTCCTCCACAACAGTACTCCTCGTAACTCTCAGGTGGTGCACGATTCGCTAAAGTTTGAACTAATACCTTTTCATGGCTTTTTTTATATGAGAACATAAGATGGATCACAAGCATATTGGCATTGATCTGTTAGATCCTTTCTATACAAAATTAGCATAAAAAAGTGTTGTAGGACTCAACCCTGGTGTAAAATAGTGGTATAGTTATGAGAGTGCTCTCTAAAGACTAATGGGCTCAGATAGGTTTTCATAGCATCAATCATAAAAACTGGAGAGAAGAGTGCCCCAGTCCTGTTTGTTAGTAATATTTGTACCTTCATGTGTGTTTTTGGGGTGCCCTTATCCACTACAGCAGGGATTTCCAAACTACCGCTATGTAGTTCTTGAGTTGGAAGTATCATAAACATTTCCACATAAGATATGTTATTAGACGATTGTAGTGACGAATATGTTAAGATGCTTCTGTGTAATTAGGTTGCGTTTGGTCTACTAGGTGAATTTGCAGCCCAAGAGTAAGGCTGACTTGAGAGTTATGGTTGGTGTTGAGATTAGAGGTATCGATCTGCAGGCATATTATGTGTTATCCTGTATACTTCGTAAAACCTGCCTGATTGGATTGTGTCTCTGTATCGGTTGGGGAAACTGATAGGGGGCATCCAAAGTAAGTAATCTGTGATATTAGAAATCATATGATTAGTTGGGGCTACCGTTCAGCCGGAAAATATCCAGTGCTTCACTTTTTCCACATTTTGTTATGTTACAGCCTTATTCCAAAAAGTATTAAATTCATTATTTCCTAAAATTCTACAAACGATAAATGACAATGTCAAAGAAGTTTTGTTTGAAATCTTTGCAAATTTATTAAAAATTAAAAAGTCAAAAATCATATGTACATAAGTATTCACAGTCTTTGCTCAATACTTTGTTGGAGCACCTTTGGCACCAAAAACAGCCTCAAGTATTTTTGAGTATGATGCTACAAGCTTGGCTATCTATTTTTGGGCAGTTTCTCCAATTCTTCTTTGCAGGACCTCTCAAGCTCCAGCAGGTTGGATGGGGAGCTTCGGTGCACAGCCATTTTCAGATCTCTCCCAAGATGTTAAATCAGGTTTAAGTCTGGGCTCTGACTGGGCCACTCAAGGACATTTACAGAGTTGTCCCGTAGCCACTCCTTTGTTATCTTGGCTTTGTGCTTAGGGTCATTGTCCTGTTGGAAGATGAACCTTCACCCCAGTCTAAGATTTAGAGCCCTCTGGAGCAGGTTTTCATCAAGGATGTCTCTGTACATTGCTGCATTTATCTTTCCTTCGATCCTGACTAGTCTCCCATTTCCTGCCGCAGAAAAACATCTGCACAGCGTGCTGCCACCACCATGCTTCACTGTAGGAACATTGGCCAGGTTATGAGCGGTGCCTGGTTTCCTCCAGACATGGCACTTGCCATTCAGGCTAAAGAGTTCAATCTTTGCTTCATCAGACTAGAGAATTTTGTTTCTCATGGTCAGAGTCCTTCAGGTGCCTTTTGGTAAACACCTGGCGGCTGTCATGTGCCTTTTTCTGAGAAGTGACTTCTGTCTGGCCACTCTACCATACAGGCCTGATTGGTTGACTGCTGCAGAGATGGTTGTTCTTCTGGAAGGTTCTCCTCTCTCCACAGCGAAACACTGGAGCTCTGTCAGAGTGACCATCGGGTTCTTGGTCACCTTCCTGACTAAGGCCCTTCTCCCCCGATCACTCAGTTTGTCCGGGCGGCATACTTTAGGAAGAGTCCTGTTGGTTCCAAACTCTTTCCATTTACGGATGATGGAGGCCACTGTGCTTATTGGGACCTTCAATGCTGCAGACATTTTTCTGTACCCTTCCCCAGATCTGTGCCTTGATACAATTCTGTCTCGGAGGTCCACTCACAATTCCTTGGGCTTCATGGCTTGATTTGTGCTCTAACATGCACTGTTAACTGTGGGACCTTATATAGACAGGTGTGGTCCTTTCCACATCCTGTCCAATCAACTGAATTTTACCATAGGTGGACTCCAATCAAGTTGTTGAAACATCTCGAGGATGATCAGTGGAAGCAGGATGCACCTGAGCTCAATTTTGAGTGGCGAAATGGCAAAGGCTGTGAATACTTGTGTACATTTGATTTTTTTTTTCCTTTTTTATTTTTAACAAATTTGCAAAGATTTTAAACAAACTTCTTTCACATTGTCATTATGGGGTATTGTTTGTAGAATTTTGAGGAAAATAATAACCGGTAATTCAGTCCATTTTGGAATAAGGCTGTAACATAACCATACAGTAAAACCTTGGTTTGAGAGTAACTTGGTTTGAGAGCGTTTTGCAAGACAAGCAAAATGTTTTAATAAATTTTGCCTTGATATACAAGCGATGTCTTGATATAAGAGTAGCGTCATGTCACAACTGAGTATAAAAAAGAAGTGAGGAGCCTCTAAGTGTAGCAATATGGTTACATTTTAAGAAGGTACAACATTTAGCAACTTATTGCTACACTTAGAGGTGCCTTTCTTCTCTTTTATACCCTGTAAAAAAAATGCTTTGATATACAAGTGCTTTGGATTACCAGCATGTTTCTGGAACGAATTATGCTTGCAAATCAAGGTTTTACTGTATGTGTAAAAATGTTATAGCTTGTTGAAGCACTTCTAAGATAAGGGTAGGTATAAGGGAAAAGAGAGAACTCTAAAATTATGAAATAGTACAGCAACTGGGGCAGTGGGATCATTTTCAAAGTAGCTATTATATAACATTATTATGTAGCTAAGATATGAATAAGACTTTACAGTGAATGTAAAAGCAAAAGTTATTTTGCCTCAATGCATTCTTTGCATTAAGGTGAAATAAAACCTTAAACTAGCAGCTGTAATAGAGGCTGTTCTACAATCCCCTGTACATAACAAGCAATTAACCCTTGCACATGTGTGGTGGGGAGCCCCACTGCAAGGGTAGATTTTTATTTTCCTTGATTTGGGCTTTAATGAAGAGTTGCATTAGAATAAGAATATGCAACCTCAGAAAGAAAAAGGTAAGCTTTTATTTCATAGGTTCGGACAACAATTTCAGTTGAACTTTTAGATTGAAAAACCCTAAATGCTGTATGATATTTGACCCAAAAACCTAAAGGCTCCATGCACACTAGTATTTTTTTGAGCTCCTAGAAACTAAATAGTGTTATCCTATGTGTCCACGTACTAAAGCTTCTCTTTAATATTAAGTACACCTTTGTTGACAGGAACAATTTGACTTTTCTGGATGTGATCACTGTTGAGGGTCATGGAGCAAGAGAGATGTTGCGTGTTGGAGGAAGACTGCCAGGAGTCGGAGGGTCCCTTCGATTCAAAGTCCCAGAATCCACGCTAATGGATTGTAGACAACGTAAGTAATTTTATTAATATGGGTTTTCATTGTTTTACAAGAGTGTAAAACTTACCAAAACTTTGTTTATTTTTCTGCAGAGTTAAAGGATAGCAAGCATGTTCTGTCCATCACAAAAATGTTTAAGGTTGAAAACATTGGTTCTCTGCCCTTGACTATTGTGGCCATGAAAATTAATGGATACAACTGCCAAGGTTTTGGGTTCGAAGTCCTAGACTGTCACACGTTTTCTCTTAGCCAGAATGCCTCACGGGAAATCAACATTGTGTAAGTGTCCATGTTAGTCTGTCAGCCAGGCATAAAGTAAATGTCATATCTATTGATGTGCTCATTAGTGCAATCAAAAATGATTTAAGAGTGCTTAGCTCTGCCAAATGGCAAAAGTACCTAATATACGTCTTGCCAACTGCTTAACACATGTTCTGCAGAATGGTGGGTCTTAACACCCATGTGCTGCACATATGTGTCTGTGGTACACTGCTGTTCTGCACACACTGTGTGGTGCCAGAACATCGACTGAGCTTTCACAGTTTGATTGGGAGACAATGGAAGGTGCTCCTGATCATGGGACCGCTGTGACAGCCAGTCACAGTGCGTCCCATGATCAGGAACACTGCCTTCTGTCATTCAGATCCCCTTTAAAGGCCCATTGGGATGTTGTGGCATAAGCTTAAAACCTGATTTTAACTCTAAACTAAAAGCAGAGTTCGTTATAACATAAATTTGAATTAATAGGTCTAAGCTACACATCAAAAAATGCAGGTCTTCTCTAATATAGGAGTACCAGTAATGTGAGCTATGAAGAAATTACTAAGCTAAACGCAAACTAAATTGGCATTTAAGTATTTCTTTCATATACAGTGCATATGGAAATCCAAGAGCAGTTACGGTTTTCTCTTTTTAAAGCTGAGTTTCACAAAACATTTGTTTTAAATACTGTTTATACCTCATCAGAGCTACAAAGGGTATAAATCCATTCTGTGTCCACCTGATGCTTTTGCAAACCCAAATATTCCCTTGGAAAAGTAGCAGTGACATCATCACTGTGCTGTACATAGCCTTTGCAGGCAGCAGAGGTATGGGAGGGAACCAACTGGCTCAATTCACTATAGGCCACCTGAAGGAAAATACGGGAGGTGCTAGATACAGGACCAATCACCCTGCAGGAGGAGAGTGAGCAGCACTGAGCTGCCTTTTTTTACAGGAAAGTCCTGCACAGAGCCAAAATTTCACACTCGTTTATTGCACAGATCTGAAAGAAATACATAGAGCACACCAACAACAATACATGCCTCTTGTATTCAGACAAAATTTGCATATCCCAAATTCCAGCTTTAATAAAAACACATTAAATATACCGGTATTTATGCTGTAGCAATAATATTGTTGAACGTTTATTAATGTATGCAAACATTTAGGCTTCATGTACACTTGATTTTTCTTTTGGTGGTATTTAATAACCACTGTGGTTTTTTTTTATTGTTTGCTTTAAAAAGGAAAATAGACCAAACATTTTGGTAAAAAAAAAAAAAATCCCCTTGCGTTAAAATAAAAATGCTAGGACAGTATGAAAACTCCCCATATTACCCATTTTTGGATAGTAGACTCCCCAAAGTGATCTCATTTTTTGCCAGGATTTTTTGAAAATGCTTGCATTTGGGGGTTAAAATATGGAGTTTTGGTAATGGTGCACTAATGTATTTTTGTACAGGAGGAGGTGAAGGGGTTAATGTGTAGGTTAAAGTAGAATTAAAGGCAAACTTTTTTTTTACCTTTAAATTACGTATAGAGGAATTATCCCCATTGGGGATAATTCACTTTCTGTTCTGTAGCCAAAACCGGAGGATAGAGGAAATCCTTCTTACCAGAGGGAATACCTGGATGTTATCAAGGTCACCAAAATTAGTGTCCCCACTGGAAGATTACCCCTCTATTCCTATTCAGGAGGCAATCCACCATTTGGGACTTGCATTCACTTTTGGTGATGGCCATAAACAGGACAAATGGAGAGGGTGCACAGGTGACAAACACATAGCACGTGTTCTAATCCCCTTTCACACTGACCATAAGTTTGAAAAAAAAAAAAGGTTAACCCATAGTTATACTTTATATATACCGTTCATTAAAGAGATGGCCCTGGTGATGAGATGTGTAGGAGCAGAAAGTGGAGAGAAGGAACACTGAAAGGGCTTAAAGAAAAAATAAAATAAAAATTATTTTAATATGAATGAAAATTAAAGGATGAGCAGCTCCTGATGCATGCCCATTTATTAATTTACAATTCATAGATTTCTCTCCTTCCTCTGTTTTAAGAGAAAAATGAGGAATGTACCACGTTAAATGGCTTTTTTGCATTGTGACTACTATGAATGGTAATCACATCGGTTAGGAACAGTGTGTCTGTGTATCAAGATGTCTAGTGGCCTCTCGGTACACAATGATTTTCAGGCGGAACAGCTGCCTGCAGTCTTTTTTTTTCCCAGAGTACTTTTGTAAACAATATAGTCTGATAGCTGGTGGATCTCATAAATTTGGAGTGAACAGTATTGTCATTCAGTTGTAAAGGTGAATTTCTGCTTACCTAGATGCCTGCTTGCTTTTTCTGATGCTTACCTAAATACATGGATCTGCATTTCAACTTTATGAACTTGTTGGAGAATGAGCATATTATTATAGTGTGTTTTTGTATCTTGTTATAATTTGTACATGGAGACAGAAAACTAACATAATTTCATCTTGCACTGGACAGGTTCATTCCAGACTTCACATCATCCTGGGTAATTCGTGAGCTCACACTAGTGAGTGCTTCCAACCTGGAGTTCCGCTTCACCCTCAATGTGACTCTCCCCCATCACCTTTTACCCCTGTGTGCTGATGGAGTTCCCGGGCCAAGCTGGGAAGAGTCTTTCTGGAGACTTACCGTCCTCTTTGTTAGGTAGATGAAGATGGTCTTTTTAAGTAACTTTCTAAAGAGTCTTCCTGTATGTTTCTACCAGACAGTTGGTTTAAAAATGTTTTGCTTATGTTGATGTTTAACAATAGAACCACCAAGGGCTTAAAGTGTCCATACTTCTAACTATAGTGTCAGCAACCAATGGGGCCCAGGAACAGGTGTGGTCAGGCCCTGGCTAATATTTGGTGGAACAGTGTGATATCACTGAGGTATGCAATGATACATCCTGTCCATCTTCTAGCCTAGGCTCATATCATTTGTGATGTCAGGAACAGTATGTTTGCATGTGTAGCACTGCAGACCAGTCTTTCTCCTTAGGCTAGCCCCACATGACAGACTCCCAAGTATTGCCATCGTTTTCTGCTTTTCCTGAATAGAGTTCAAAGTGATGAGCATAAAAGGAATATACATTTTTGCTAGGGGGCTCTACTATTTTGGCTAGGCAGCTAAGTACCATTATATCTAGCAGCAGCAATGTGACATAGAACAATAAACCATTTATAGTCAACCCATATTTTTGTAAGTCATTGCTTTATTTTTTGTTTTTTTTTTGTTTTGCAGTTTGTCTCTTGTTGGAGTTGTTTTAATTGCCTTTCAGCAAGCACAGTATATTCTTTCAGACTTTTTAAAGATAAGACAAAGAAACAACATCAGCTCATCCCCCCAGCAAAGTTCTAGTGCAGTTGATACAATCACCTCCGAATCCTACAGGTACGTTTTTTTAAATACATTTTTTTTGGTCTGGCAAAAATATAATTTTCATGTCTTATCCCTTTTAAAAATCCAGTTCTGCACTTGAGGGTCCTCTTGGGACCATCTCCTGCCAAGGGAGAAGACATTAATGATGCAGTGAGCAGCTTTGGGGTGATGGTGTTCATACTGCTGTCTACATCATTGTATGTAAATGCAGGAGGCAGGTTCATAATGCCCTGTGCTCACAGGATGTCTTCCATGTTAAATAATGTGCAGTGTCATTCAAATCTGAAGAGGATATCTAGTGGCAGAAAACAATTACTGGGGGAACAGTGCCAAAACGTAGGTGAGTTCGCAGCCAGAGCTGTGTATTTTTCTTTCAGGAAGAACTGTATTTATCCCAACCAACCCAAAGGTAGCTTTACCATGGCTGCAAGTATATATATTAACTGGTTTATTCTATATCTGACAACTCATGCATATCTGTTTTTGACAAATTCTTTCAGTCTTTTGATGCATTGGAACAGTTTTCTTTTTATTCAGTGCTGCAGTAACACATTGCAAATAAATATCCAGCTGATAAATGTGATTATATTAGAGCTCTCACTCTGGTGGAAAAGGGATAGCTGGACCAAAAATGAATAAATGATAGGATCATAGCTTAACGTGGTTTTAAAGGCATGGGGTTTTTTACCTTAAATGGATAGTTCAGCTTTAACACAAAACTGCCTATGCAGATAAGGGGCATCTATAGATAAAAACAAACTATGCAGCTCTGACTAAAGTTGAATAAAGCCCTTGCTATAGGTATAAGCCATTTACATACCTTATGAAACCTTACTGGAATACTCCCAGGACATTGCTAAGTGAGACCTAGTCACTCTCCTCCATCAAAGGAATGAGCTTTCAAATGCTGAGCTCTGAGTTACTGCATCAGGGGAGAAAAAGAGTATGTGAGGAGGTCTGAATTAGAGAAAGAGCTCATTCCTGTGATGGTGGAGGTGAGCAGCGACGACTAGGCCTCACTTAGCAACGTCCTGGGAGTACTTAGCAACACCCTGGGAGTATTCCAGTCAGGCTTTATAAGGTATGTAAATGGACTACACCTACAAGGGTATCATTCATCTTTAGTCAGAGTGGCACAGTTTTAATCTACAAACATCCCTTACCTGCATAGGCAGTTTTTTTTTGTAAAGGTGAACTATCCTTTTATTGCTTTCTCTATATGAAGGTAAAAAAAAATATTTCCTGATCAGCTCCCCCCATTCCCCCACTCCTTTAACCACTACAGCCCCGGAAGATTTGGCTGCTCAGTGACCAGAGCACTTTTTCCAATTTGGCACTGCGTTGCTTTTACTGGTAATTGCGCAGTCATGCAATGCTCTACCCAAATTAAATTTGTGTTCTTTTTTTCCCACAAATAGAGCTTTCTTTTGATGGTATTTTTTTGCCTCTGCGATTTTTATTTTTTGCGCTATAAACGGAAAAAGTCCAAAAATTTTGAAAAAAAAAATATTTTCTACTTTTTGTTATAAAAAAAATCCAATAAACTAAATTTTAGTCATACATTTAGCCAAAATGTATTCAGCCACTTGTCTTTGTATAAAGAAAAATGTCAAGCGTATATTTATTGGTTTGCGCAAAAGTTATAGCGTCTACAAATTAGGGTGCATATTCTGCAATTTACGCAGCTTTTAGTTTGACTGCCTATCTCATTTCTTTAGGTGCTAAAATGGCAGGGCAGTACAACCCCCCCCCCAAATGACCTAATTTTGGAAAGTAGACACCCCAAGGAAATTGCTGAGAGGCATGTTGAGCCCATGGAATATTTCATTTTTTTGTCACAAGTGATTGAAAAATGACAAAAAAAAAATTACACAAAGTTGTCACTAAATGAAATATTGCTCACACATGCCATGGTTATATGTGGAATTACACCCCAAAATACATTCTGCTGCTTCTCCTGAGTATGGGGTTACCACATGTGTGAGAATTTTTGGGAGCCTAGCTGTGTACAGGACCCCGAAAACCAATCACCGCCTTCAGGATTTCGTAGGGCGTAAATTTTTGATTTCACTCCTCACTACCTATCACAGTTTCGAAGGCCATAAAATGCCAAGATAGCGCAAAACCCCCCAAATGACCCCATTTTTTTAAAGTAGTCACCCCAAGCTTTTTGCTGAGAGGCATGTTGAGTATTTTGCAGATCTCGCTTTTTGTTCAAGTTTTGAAAAAAGAATAAAAAGATTGTGTTTTCTTTCTTAATTTTCAAAAACAAATGAGAGCTGCAAAATACTCACCATGCCTCTTAGCAAATATCTTGGGATGTCTGTTTTCCAAAATGGGGTCATTTGGGGGGTTCTGGACATTTCAGGGCCTCCGTAACTGTCATAGGTAGTGAGGAGTAAAATCACAATTTTACGCTTTTAGAAAGCCTGAAGGCGGTGATTGGTTTTTGGGGCCCTGTACACGGCTAGGCTCCCAAAAAGTTTCACACATGTGGTATCCCCGTACTCAGGAGAAACAACCCATGGCATGTTTAAGCAATATATCATTTAGCATTCTGTGCATGAAGGTAAAAATCCTGTGTGCAGCAACCCTCCCAGACCCCTCCCAATACTTACTTGAGCCCCATCTCGATCCAGGTCTCCTAGGTCTTTCTCCTCATTTGCTGAGACAGCGGGGGCGCATTGGCTACTGTCAATCACAGCCAATGCGCCAGAGAGAGGGTGGAACTTTGGTAGCACTTATGGATGGTAAAATTCTAGGCAGTTTTCCCACTTTCAGAGGACACAGTGAAAGAATAAACAAATTGCCGAGGGTAACTCTAAGTGTAATATCTTTTGATGCAGAGAAAGGAGGAATGTCAGATCCACTCTCCTCAGAAGCTGGCTGGGAGCAAAATGTTAAAACCTCAGACCGCGCTTTGGAGTGTTATAAAGTTGTATCAACCTCTGCTGATTTATTCCTCATTTAGGCTGCTTTCACACCGAGGCGCTTTACAGGCACTGTAGTGCTAAAAAATAGCGCCTGTAAAGAGCCTCTCATTCCAGTGTGAAAGCCCGAGTGCTTTCACACTGGAGCGGTGCGCTGGCAGGACAAAAAAAGTCCTGCAAGCCGCATCTTTGCAGCGCTGTAGGAGCGGTGTATACACCGCTCCCAAAGCGCCCCTGCCCATTGAAATCTTTGGGCAGCGCCGCTGCAGCTGCACTTTGCGGGGCAGTTTTAATCCTTTTTCGGCCGCTAGTGGGGCGCTTTTAACCCCCCGCTAGCGGCTGAAAAAAAGGGTTAAAACCTCTGCAAAAATGACAGTAAAGTGCCGACGCTTTACCGCCACACCCCAGTTTAAAAGTAGCCAAAGTGATGTTCAATAATGATAGACATCCACGTTAAATACTTATTTCCTAGAAGGCAGGTCTAAGATTTGGCCATGCACAATTCTTCCTCTTTTTTTTTTTTTTTTTTTTTTTGTTCAGCCAGACAGCTGAACGAAGGGAAAAAAAAAAAAACTGATTCCTCCATCCAGACATATGAGGTAAATAGAGGAATCCTCCCTGTCAGCACATTGTATTCTGACAGGGGCACTCACTGAAGATCATCCAAAAATTTTCCAACCCTTCGACAGAAGTCACTTTATCAGGGCCTTCACTTCTCTTGCTCATCTCCTTCATGCTGTTCAGTAAATGTACCAATAATAGATAACACATTTTTACTGGAAATAAGAATGGCAGCCTAGCAGGGCTTTAACCCATACATCTATACACCTGATGATACATTGCTTTTCTCGCTGATAAAATTAATAGTAGACACCTTAAGGTATCTGCACTTAGACGGGATAGAGGAATGTGCCCCTCTGGGATATTTTCTGACAGTGGCACCCCCTGTTGATGGCCGGACAATTTTTCTTCATGTCCCTTTAACAGAAGTCTGTCAGCCAGCGCACTTGTTCCTTCTATGCTGGGTGCACAATTGTAACGTCCTGCCTACTAAAAGTTTTTGTGAACAGGTCGTGTACAGCCTGCAGGTATGGAATGGCACGGGAGCTCTTTGCAGGAGCTGAATAATGTGCTTGGAATGTTGCAATGCATTTTGGGGGGTTGGGGAGAAGGTGAGTTATATCATAGAAAAACACATATACGAGAGTCAAAAGAGCTGCGCACTCCAAAGTCATTTCTTTGGGGTGCACAGACATGGTAAGGTTCCCAATGGGTTTTTTTTAGCAGCACAATAAACTAAATGTATATTTGTAAAAAACTGATTATTTTATTTAACTAGGGATGAAGGTGAGCTAACACTTTAAAACTAAACAATGTTAGATTTTTTTTTTTTTTTTTTAGATATTAGTAGGACCAGGAACCCTTTAACGAGGTGAGAACAAAAAGGGTGTGTTCTTTTCTGCTCCTAGTGTTCATAGGTAGACTTCTTGTACTCTGATACATATTTGATTGTGTCAACCCTGCTTTTTCATTTACTCCAGAACCAGATTTTCATTTAGTTTTGCAGAGTACACTTTTTTCCCTCTCCTGTAAAGTTTTATAATGTACTTCTTTTTGATTGCATCATTATAGGGGCAGCTGTAAAAGTTTTACTGACTCCAGCAGTCCTCCTGATAAGGGGAAAGGAAAGGGCTACCTGGCTGTTGCTGCTGCTGTACCGGTCCGCAGCCAGAATGCATCCAAGAGGGGTCCTGCTACCTACAGCCACTCTCAGAAGAAGCAGCACAAGTGCTCGGTGTATTACAGCATAAAACAGAAATCAAGTGTAGCCAGTAATACAGCAGCTTGTGACGCAAGCCAGCAGATCGGTTCAGACATGCGACCCCCCTCGCCAAAAGACTCTACTTACAGTGATGCTCTAGCTGAAAAATGGACAGATTTGGACTCTCTAGATAGCATGGATACGGGTAACCAAAAGCACTTAACTGGCTCAGACAACAGTCTGGGTAAAGAACAATCTGCACTGCTATCCCTCCCACTTCTCCCACAAAGAACTGCATACGAAAGCACTTTTAAGGAGGAGCCAATAATTAGTATGTTTCCTATGGAAACGGCTTATAAAACTTCAGAAAGCATGACTGAGCCTAAACAACAGAACTTTTGTGATTTTTCTTCTGTATCCAGTAAAATACCTGAAGACCTCATATCCAGGAGTCTGCATAAGTCACAGACTGAACCACAGATTGTTCCTCGGAAGTTGGAGGGTAATTAGTTTTGTATTCTTATCGCCAATGTTATTGAAAAAAAAAAAAAAAACACTTGCTAAAGATGAATTATAAGCTATGGTATTTTTTCTATAATTACATTGGTCCAGCTTGGACCAACGTAACTATGTGTGTGTGTATAAAAAAAATTTAAAAAATTATATATATATATATATATATATATATATATATATATATATATATATATATATATATATATATATATATATATATATATATATATATATATATATATTGTGCTCATAAGTTTACATACCCTGGCAGAATTTATGATTTCTTGGCCATTTTTCAGAGAATATGAATGATAAAACAAAAACTTCTTACACTCATAGTTCATGTTTGGCTAAAGCCATTTATTATCGATCATCTGTGTTTACTCTTTTTTTAAATCATAATGGCAACAGAAACTACCCAAATGACCCTGTTCAAAAGTTTACATACCCCAGTTCTTAATATCGTGTATTGCCCCCTTTAACATTATTGACAGCTTGAAGTCTTTTGTGGTATTTGTGGATGAGGCTCTTTATCTTCTCAGTTGATAAAGCTGCCCATTCCTCTTGGCAAAAAGCCTCCAGTTCCTGTACGTTTGAGATCTCCCCAGAACTGCACGTTTGAGATCTCCCCAGAGTGGCTCAATGATATTGAGGTCAGGAGACTGAGATGGCCACTCCAGAACCTTCACTTTATTCTGCTGTAGCCAATGACAGGTCCACTTGGCCTTGTATTTTGGATCATTGTCATGTTGGAAAATCCAAATACGTCCCATGCGCAGCTTCTTGGCTGATGAATGCAAATGTTCCTCCAGTATTTTTTGATAACATACTGCATTCATCTTGCCATCAATTTTGAACAAATTTCCTGTGCCTTTGTAGCTCACATATCCCCAAAGCATCAGCGTTCCACCTCCGTGTTTCACAGTAGGAATGGTGTACCTTTCATCATAGACCTTGTTGACTCCTCTCCAAATGTAGCGTTTATGGTTGTGGCCAAAAAGCTCAATTTTGGTCTCATCACTCCAAATTACTTTGTGCCAGAAGGTTTGAGGCTTGTCTCTGTGTTGTTTGGCGTATTGTAAGTGGGATACTTTGTGGCATTTGCGTAGTAATGGCTTTCTTCTGGCCACTCTTTTTTCAAGTACCTCCTTTTTGTGTATCTTGAAACAGCCGCACCCCATTTTTTCACAGAGTCCTGTATTTCTCCTGAAATTATTTGTGGGTTTTTCTTTGCATCCCAAACAATTTTCCTGGCAGTTGTGGCTGAAATTTTAGTTGGTCTACCTGGTTTGGTTTCAACAGAACCCCTCATTTTCCACTTCTTGATTAGAGTTTGAACACTGCTGATTGGCATTTTCAATTGTATCCCTTTTCTGTTTTATACAGTTTAACTACCTTTTCCCGCAGATCCTTTGACAATTCCTTTGCTTTCCCCATGACTCAGAATCCAGAAACGTCAGTGCAGCACTGGATGAAGGATGCAAGGGTCTGTCAGGAGTCCAGAAACTCATTGACCTTTTTATACACACACACTAATTACAAGCAAACAGATCACAGGTGAGGATGGTTACCTTTAATAGCCATTCAAACCTTTGTGCCAACTTGTGTGCATGTTATCAGGCCAAAATCACCAGGGTATGTAAACTTTTGATCAGGGTCATTTGGGTAGTTTGTTGTCATTATGATTTAAAAAGAGTAAACACAGTTGATTGATAATAAATGGCTTTAGCCAAACACGAACTATGAGTGAAAGAAGTTTTTGTTTTATCATTCATATTCTCTGAAAAATGGCCAAGAAATCATAAATTCTGGCAGGGTATGTAACCTTATGAGCACAACTGTATGTGTGTGTGCATGTATGTATATATATATATATGTGTGTGTGTGTGTGTATATATAGAGTACACCCCTCACATTTTTGTAAATATTTTATTGTATCTTTTTATGTGACAACACTGAAAAATAATTACACTTTGCTACAATGTAAAGTAGTGAGTGTACAGCTTGTATAACAGTGTAAATTTGCTGTCCCTTCAAAATAACTCAACACAGTCATTAATGTCTAAACCACTGGCAACAAAAGTGAGTACACCCCAAGTGAAAATGTCCAGATTGGGGCCAAAGTGTCAATATTTTGAAACCATCTGAACCAAATACGTTTATCTTGGTCTCTTCAGACCACAGTACATGGTTCCAGTAATCCATGTCCTTAGTCTGCTTGTCTTCAGCAAACTGCGGGCTTTCTTGTGCATCGTCTTTAGAGGAGGCTTCCTTCTGGGACGACAGCCATGCAAACCAATTTCATGCAGCGTATGGTCTGAGCATTGACCGGCTGACCCCCCACCCCTTTAACCTCTGCAGCAATGCTGGCAGCACTCAAACGTCTATTTCCCAAAGACAACCTCTGGGTATGATGCTGAGCACGTGCACTCAACTTCTTGGGTCAACCATGGGGAGGCCTGTTCTAACTGGAACCTGTCCTGTTAAACCACTGTATGGTCTTGGCCACCGTGCTGCAGCTCAGTTGCAGGGTCTTGGCAATCTTCTTATAGCCTAGGCCATCTTTATGTAGAGCAAAAATTCATTTTTTCAGATCCTCAGAGAGTTCTTTGCCATGAGGTGCCATGTTGAACCTAGAGTGGCCAGTATGAGAGAGTGAGAGCTATAACACCAAATTTAACACACCTTCTCCTCATTCACACCTGAGACCTTGTAACACTAATGAGTCACATGACACCAGGGAGGGAAAATGGCTAATTGGGCCCAATATGGACTTTTTCACTTAGGGGTGTACTCGCTTTTCTTGCCAGTGATTTAAACATGAATGGCTGTGTGTTGAGTTATTTTGAGGGGACAGCAAATTTACACTGTTATACAAGCTGTACACTCTAATTTACATTGCAGCAAAGTGTCATTTCTTCAGTGTTGTCACATGAAAATGCGAGGGGTGTACTCACTTTTGTGAGATACTGTGTGTGCAGATAGATATTCATATATACATGTAAGCATAATCTCTCAATCTGTCTGCTCCAGGTGATTCTAAAGAGGCCAGCCCCACTTCTATATTAGAATACCCCCTGATATTCTGAATGTTGCATATAAAAAATTACAGCAATGTAATTTTATATGCATAACAATTGAACTATGTACCGTTTTTATACTATTCCTGACCAAATTCCTGGAAGCTGGAAATAAACTGAAATAGACACCTCTACTCCAGTGATCTTCACTTGCTTCCGGGTCATGTGCTGAGTGGCTGACCTGATGCATTCTGAACACAGGAGGTTGGCCCGCTCAGCACAGGTGCTATTAAGAGGATGCTTTGCATCTTATGAATGAATGCAAATCGTTGCCTGATTTGACAAGGTGGAGAGCATAACATCACCACCCTGCCTCTCCACCTTGTCCAATCGGAGAAAAAAGTCTTTGCATTCATTCATTCAGTAAATCAAAAGCACCCTCTCAATGGTGCCTGTGCTAAGCAGCCGCTTTCCTGTGTTCAGAATGCATCAGGCCAGCCACTCGGCATAGGACGCTGAAGCGAATGGAGACAATTGGAGTACAGTTTCTACTTCCGTGATTTCCAGCTTCCAGGGCCAATACCCATGTATTCTAATATACAGTGCATAAGTAGATTGCTCCAAGCTGGACCAATATAACTGCGTAAAAATTTACCATACCTTAAAGTTATTTTTGAAGTCATTTTTAAAGAGGCATTTAGATATTTGCTTACTTTTGGATGATTAATAACTACCCTTTTAAAAGTTCTTTTAAAACATTTAGTTCTTTTAGTATATGCACAAGTGTAAAGTGGCTTTGCAAATATAATGTCTTACCTTTCAATTTTTCTTATCCTGTGCTGAAAGAACTCTTATCACATGAACATTTTATTGCTTACATTCAGCTTGTCAGCAGTCTTTGCTCAAAAAAATGCACAAAAGTGAATGCCATCCAACAGCAATTCAATGCTGGTAAAAGTGCACACAAACTACCTAAGATCTAAATCCTTGTCTTTGGCATTGTTCTCAAAATGTAACATTTGTTTTTCATCCATTGTGGGACACAGGAACACAGAGACTGTCTTGTTAAAAAAAAAAATAATAATTTTGGTCCAGCCCAGTGTATTCCCTTCTACTTCCAGCATACCTTGATTTTCTTAGTGTCCAAGGAGAATGGACATCTTTTCTCCTCTCTGCAGAGAACGGTCTAAGCTTTTTGCTAGCTACCCTTTTTTCTTAAAATCAAGATTACTGCAACATTGCTGCTGAGCTGGTTTCTATATGCAACTGTCTGGTTCAGCCTTTCCTCAGCTTGACCTGACTTTGGAGTGCCGTCCCTGGATCCTGCTGGACCGTTTGTTGAGGTGCTTGCTTGGAAAGTGACGTTCGGACACTGGACCCTGCATTGTGATACTTTCTAGACCTGTGCGTTCAGGTGTGGTGCCGCATGTCCGATTCTGGACACATAGTGAACTTGTACCGGGTGTCTTCAGCTTACACTAGACTAATCGTTCCAGGGCTGCCTTCAGTGTCCACCTTGAAGTGCCTTACACCAATGAACTAGAATTTCTCCTCTTAGTTTGTACTGTCTTTGGAGTCTTCTTTAGCTCCATTGGTTGTGGCCACTTTCTCCCCTCTACGCAGAGAGGATTTCACTGCAGGCATGCAGGACCCTAAGCCACATAGCACTATGGACTGCTGATCATGACTACAGAGGTCATGAGATGCTGTGGTGCGAGTGGTGGTTTCCACGGGATTACAAGCAAGAGTTTTGCTTCCAACCTGCTTCTGTCACAGCATAGCAGAACTTTAAATCTCCCTGTTGGGCCTTTTGGTGCAGGGTGTGGCTGCTTCCAGTTCCTATGGCAGAATGACTCCAGGGGTTCTGCTCCAACCTTTTCTTCCCAAAACTGAAGGGGATATCTGTCCCATCTTGGATCTCAAGGCCTTTAAATGTCTGTATTTAGGTCCAACAATTCTGAATAGAATCCACCCAGTCTTATTAGTGCTTGCCTTCATCAGGGAGACTTTCTGACCACTGGACATCGAGGGAACCTGCATATATATCTGTTTTGGGGGACCTCTACACTTAGTTTGTGGTCCTGCCATTTAACCTGTTCTCTGCACTGTGGGTATTCACCAAAGTGCTGGCCCCTCTGCTAGCCTTACTGCACTCTCTGTGCATTCCCTTTTTGGGATGTTTGGACAACCTCCTGCTGTGGGAATAATTGGTGCAGGTTCTGGCGGACAACGTATCCCTGACTGATTTAGACCTTGCAGAGATTCTGCTGGGTGCTAAATCTTCAGAAGTCAGCGCTGGAACAGACTCATTGCTTGGAATGGAATAAAATAGAGGTGCTGGACTTGAAACTATACATAAACCATCTCCATAGACAGTTATGAAACGTAAGAGGTTAACACAGGACTTATATGGTTTGGCTCACCACTTTTTTTTTCAAAATTACATCTGGTCATTTTTAAGGGATACATAACCCTTAACCTTCACCATAGATAGAGGCAGGTAGAGAATAAAGTCAGCAGCTAGTGACACCGATCTGCTGCAGAAGATGACTGAACTTGTAATAATCTCTTATGTTCTGTCACTGTCTATGGTAATGGTTTATGTATAGTATTTTTGCTAATCGGGACCATATCTGATTTGGATGCATTCGATAGTCTGTATTTTTGCTGAATGTCCTCCCATATTATGTTTCTGTAGTGCTGGAATTGAAGCTCAACTTTCTTCAAATACAGGTTGGTAGTAGTTCTTGTCAAATGGCTGCTCAGAAAACAGGAAGTGGGGGTAATATTCCCACAGAGGTGGGGTATACATGAACAGAAGAAACCAAGCGCAAAACAATTGGGTTAAAAGTCCATATATCCTTCTTTTTACTCTTGTCAGTGATGTTTCAGCCAGTGGAATACAGTAGTCGACGTGTTTTAGAACCCAATTAGCCCCCTTTCATCAGGGCTTGGGTTTGGTTGCTAGAGTTCTATTATGGTCTGTGTGAAAATCTCCTGGATGGATTTCTTCGACACAGGCAAATTTGCAGAGCTCAGTGGCTGTATAAATGGTGTTGCTGGTGTCTGCAGGGTTTTATCACAGTCCATATTAGAACTCTAGCAACCAAACCTGAGCCCTGATGAAGGAGGATTCATTGGCCCCGAAATTAGTTGGCAACAGTTTGTGCACTGGTTGCAAGCACATGCTACACCCTGATGTGTTCAAGGACCTTTGTCACAGATTCGGTACATTAGATGTTGACCACCTAGTTTCCAGGTTCAACATCAAAATGGACAGGTTTGTCTCCAGGTACATGGATCCTCTAGCAGAAGCAGTGTGGATGCTCTGGTGGCTCAGTGGGATCAGCACTCCCTGATCTACACTTTTCCTTCTCAAGGAATCCTTCGTCATGTGCTTCATGTTATGCAGCATTAGGATATTCTGGTGATCCTCATATATGGCTTAGGCGGATGTAGTACACTGCCCTTATGAGACTCCTAGAAGGTGCTCTGCAGGCTCTTTCAGATCGTTCAGATCTACTTGCCACCCTGCTTCGTGGTTGCTGACATTAATGGCATTGCTGTTGAAGCCTAGGTTCTGAGGGACAGTGGCATCTTTGAATCTATGACCCCCCACAATGCTAAAAGCTAGGAATTGTACTCCCTGCAAGGTCTATCGACGCTTCTACAAGGCATAATTTACTTTGTACGAGACAAGAAATTTCATTCAAGGAATTTGCCAGTAAAATTAATCCAGCTCGTTTTGCAGATGGGCCTGGACCAGCATTTGGCTCTTAGTACTATCAAGGGTCAGGTCTCTGTGCTTGCAAGCCAGTTAAGAGACTGCTGGCTTCCCATTCTTAGATCAAGAATTTTGTGCAGGGTGTCTTCCATGTGGATCCCCTGTTGCACTCTGGGACCTGAATTTTTCTCTGCACTTTAAAAACTTTCCACTCCTATTTCCATGATTGTATTTCTTGTTGCCATCACCTCAGCGTGGTAAGTGTCTGTCTAAATTGGCGGCCTTATCCTGTAAAGAGCTTTTTCTGGTCCTACACAAGGACAAGGTGGGGTTGAGACCCAGGACCCTCTACCTAAAGTAGTTTTGGCTTTTCACATCAACCAACAAATTGTTCTTCCAACCGTGTGTCCAGCTCCTGTTTATCAGAAGTAGCTTATCGCTTGGATGTAGTTCAGGCTGTGCAAGTTTACCTCACAGCCCCTGTTTCTGTTAGATAAATAGACTGGCTCTTTATCATTCCTGATGGTCCCCACAAGGGGAACGCTGCTTCTCGTTTCACCATTTCCCTATGTCCCAGACAAACCATTATTTAAGCTTATGTTCTTAAGGATCTGGTTTCTGCTTTCATGTTCAGGTGCTTTCTACTAGATCTTCGAATGCTTATTGTGTTTTTTGGCATCAAACAACCGTTGCTGAGATTTGCAAGGCTGCCACCTGGTGGTGTTCTGTGCACATATTCTCTAAGTTTTACCAGGTGGTTGTTAAGACCACATTTAATGCCATCTTCAGGCATTAGTTCCTTCAGGCTGCTCTTTTAAGGGATAGTAAACCACGCCTTTATTAAAAATAAAAAACCTGCAAGAGAATGGCATAATGCATCGCATACTAACACATTCTGAAATGCTTACCTTAGAACAAACCCCGGTGGCAGGCTGTCATCACTGACAGGGTTTCCATCTTCACCCAGTCTTCCTTCCGGGCTCAAGTGCTCCGGCCATATGATTGGCTGAGCCGCGATTACGTCACTCCCACACATGCGCATGGGAGCCACGGCACGGTGCTTTGAAGGGACAGCACCGGCTGCATTCAGTGTAAATATCTCCTAAACAGTGCAAGTTTAGGAGATATTCACTGTACCTACAGGTAAGCCTTATTATAGGCTTACCTGTAGGTACAAGTCAAAAAGAAGACTTTAATACCACTTTACGATGCAGGCAGTACCCAGTTCTGTTTTTGTGGACCTGTTAGTGTTTTTTTTTCTGTTGCTCACCCCTTAGAGAGAGAATATGTAATTTCTGTACCAACTGTAAAATCTATTTCTTAGAGCTCGTTGAGGGACACAGCCCCCACCCCTCTAGGTTTATGATCTCTTGGTGTACTGCTATAGCACATAACAGGAGCATGCTGAAAGTAGAACAGATTATCCTGGGCTGGCCCTCAATTTGTTTTCCAGTGTCCAGTATTTCTGTAGGCAGCAGTATAACCCAACAGTCTCTGAATTATGGTGTCTGTCAATGGAACCCAAGAAATGGATTTTATGGTACGTACAACAGTCCCATCATTGCAGCTCCCCAGTCCTTGAATGTCTTGGCTGCATTTGTTTTCTTCATGCTTTTTTCCCCCCTTTATGTTTGCCTGATGATTCTGCACTTAACACACTTCCAGGCCTGGGATGACCCCACTCACCCACACTTCTGTATCAGGACTACAGAACCCCACCCTTAACATTAGACGGGCATAGATCAGTAGTTCCTAAAGAGGAAGTAAACCTTGATGGTTGTACTTCCTCTTTTTTTCCCCTGCAAAGTAAAAGCATAATGGGCTAGTATGCATCCCATACTAACCCATAACTAGCCCATTATATTGCACTTACCTGCAAATGAAGCTGGTTTAGGAGGTATTTCCAGTACCTACAGGTAAGCCTCATTATAGACTTACCTGTAGGGAAAAGTGGTGTGTAATGCCGCGTACACACGGTCGGACTTTTTGGCTTCAAAAGTCCGACAGCCTGTCCGACAGACTTTCGACGGACTTTTGGCGGACTTGCGGCAGACTTTCTAACGAACGGACTTGCCTACATACGATCACACAAAAGTCCGACTGTTTCGTACGTGATGACGTACACCGGACTAAAATAAGTAAGTTGATAGCCAATAGCTGCCCTAGCATAGTCCCGCCGGACTAGCATACAGACGAGCGGATTTCTGGGTCTGGCGTATTTACGACGTAAAGATTTGAAGCATGTTTCAAATCTAAAGTCCGTCAGATTTGCGGCTGGAAAAGTCCGCTGAAAGTCCGGGGAAGCCCACACACGATCGGATTGTCAGTCGTATTTTGTCCGTCGGCGTCCGTCGGACTTTTGTAGACGAAAAGTTCGATCGTGTGTACGCGGCATTAGAATTTACAACCACTTTAAGGATAGCTGAGAACATTGTCACTGATAACTGCACAGGCAGAGTGCACAGGAAATTATCAGCTCACAAGATTTCTGGCAGTATCAGCCAGGTATTTTTTTTTGCAGCCATCAATCAGATCTATCATAGCTATTTCAATGGTATTTTCAAAAGACCAAATAAGAGAAGTTCATTGTTGGGGTTTACATAAGGTTCAAAGGTTACCAGACTGCAGGATCAGACATTTTCACCTGATTCCTCCTTGTTCTGCAGATACAGTAGGAATGTGGTGCCTTGGTTCACAGCTTAGGTAAGAATTCAATATGTTATAACCAGCCTATGTGTAGAAAATGTAGAAAGTATCTTTTCCATGTGTAGCGATGTAGTTGCCACTAGTAACAAACATCCACTAATTCACCCTGCTGCCAGACTTCCATACATCACTTGCAGAGACAATGAACAGTCCTTTGCTGGTTTTGTTTTTGTTTATTGGGAGGTACAACTTGGTTGGGGGAAAGGGGTATATGGGATGCCCATAGAATAGTTCACTTTGCCATCATATTTGTAAATCTTACTGGTTAGCACATAATTAGAGCCTGAAGAAATGATGTGCATGCTTACCTGCTATGACATTTTCTCCTGCATCACTATGCAGAATATTGCTCCTCCCCTGCTTAACTCCTGCAGACTATTGCTCCCAGGACTTCCTAACCCATGACCGTGTAAGGATGAGGACATCACTCTTGATCATGTAAGGGTGATGTTCCCAGAGATGCTTTCCTCCTGCTCAAACTTATCTTGTAATTTCCAATGTAATGTAAATGCCACATCATCTTCTGTAAGCAAGGAGGACCCACTCTGAATAGTTCCTTAAGATGGCTCTGGTTGCTCGCCTGCAGCACCTCTCCCCGGAGGCCTAGTAGTTTAAAAGCACATGTTGGATGGTGGACTACTGTTCCCAGCCAGCCCAGCTTGCAAATCCTGTGCCCTCAGGCCACATAGATTTGACACGTATCACCACAGTCTCCTCTGATCCAGGACGCCTCGTCATTGACATTGTCAGATTGTTAAGAAACACCCATTGCTTATTACCTTCAGTGTTTAAGAATAGGATATATTTTTGTAACTAGCTTATAATCCGCTTAAAATCTATCTGTCGCTAGTTAAAAAAAAAAAAAAAGCACTGTCTGGAAGAAAAAGTTTAGGTGGTATTAAACCCATAAGCAAACGTTTATTATATTGCAGCTTGGTGATCCAGCCGATAAGTCTGTTATTTTTCAACAGCCGTCGTAGCAATTAGAGGTTTGAGACAAATCGTTTACCACTAATGGATGCTTACAATGATCAGCTATTATTTATGTAAAACCTTTATCCCAAAAGAAACAAACAGTTGCTGTATCTGCTTATAAAGTGTTATCTGGAGTTTGGCTTTAATTTGTTTAGTGAATCTAAATCTGCTAGTAGATCTAACACTCCCCTCCCCACAGACTGACATTGCTGCAGTCCAAAGGTGTCTTTGTTGCTCCATCATCCAGAGTGGGGGCACTTTAATACAGGAGGTGTGTTACTGGCTAGATCACCAGGTGAAAAACAGAGGGCAAAAAAAGAAAACAAATGCAGCTATAACAACTAATCATTGGTAAGCTGCAATATTACATTTTTGGTTTAATACATCTTTAATACTTTCCTATCCTGCCACCTGCACTATCTATCTTTGTTCTCCAACTACGGTGGCTGAAGAACCTTTATTATCTAACCTGCTACCAGATGTGTTAGTTGCTTGGTTCCTTGCTAGATGCTGTGGTTCAATTTATTGGCCCTTTTGTCTCTACTGTGTACAGTAGTGATGTACTAACCAGGGTCATACTGACAGTAGGAGAGAACGGAGTGAAAGAAATTAGCTCATCGGTCTGCTGTTGTAAGAAGGATCGAGTCTCAAGACTGTTTTGTGGTAACTGTGTACAAGAATCAATAAACAGAAATACAAATACTTAAAACAAGTTCTATATGTGTGTTTCATCAGTGTTTAGCTACTTGTCTGGAGTTCAGCTTTATTTGATATTTGATTTTGATATGGGATCAAAATGCACTCCATTAAATCAAAAGTAGGTTAGAATGCGACCAGATATCGCTACAACCTTTCACCTACTGTGGACTTCTATTGGTCTTGAGCTTAAAAGAAATCTGATTAGGTTAGCCACCTTAATTTGAATATGATTGCAAGAATTTGGGCTTCAAGCTCTAGGTGGTAAGAAAAAGACAATTTTGGTATTTATGGAGATTTTATACCCTGGGTTAATTATTCTGTTTGTAGATCTTATAAATTTGTGGTATTATCCACTTTATGGCTTCTTACAGGAAACAAGCATCGTATTTCCCCCACAGCACACAAGGAATGTGTTGAAACACCCAAAAAGTCCACAGACAGAAAAGCTTCTGCAGAAAAGAATCCTCAAAACAGTATACGGGAGAAGACCTGTGGTAAACCAGATGTGTCTCCAATCAAGGTATGTTTTTTTTTTTTTTTTTTATGTTGTCCTGTAGTTGAAGATTCTCTTTAACCCTGATAAAACGAAATCTGCTGTGCAAAATTTAAAATCTGCCTCAAGTGACATCTGAAAACTGGAATCCTGTGACTCTGTGGTTATAGGGTGTACCTTATTAGAATCCAGGTCAGTTCTATTTGGTAAGCCAGAGTCCCCTGCCTTCTGCTCAGGGGCCACTACTTGGCCAAATTCACCCAATTCCTCACAGATACTGACCGCAGATGCTAAAGCTGGGAAACATTTTTGTTTTTGTTTTTTTTTTGTTTTTTAGTTTTTTTTTGTTAAGCCAGTGGGTTGATCGAAAAAAACAAAAAACTGACAGATCCACACAAGCGATGATAATGCAGGGATCTATCCCGCTGTGTACTTTGTACTCTGACAGAGGGACAGACTTGCCTTGGCATGAGAAGTCCAAGGAAGAGACAATCTCATCCTTCTGTTTCTGCATCTAGACACATCTATTCAACAAGGCTAAAAGCAAGAAGTTGTGGGATGTTTGTTAATCCTTGCAGGTCCATAGGCAGTGGTTTCTTCAGGCATTTGAGTGCAGAGAGCACCTCTTCAGAATGTAAAGATAGTCCCTTACCCCTGGCAGCTTCAGCTACTCACGCTCTTGTCCACTGCACAGATTAATGCCCTTGCCCCTCGGGGCCTCCCCAACCTAGAGGCTAAGCCTCTGTTTTCTGTGCTAATTAATTCTCAGATGCTATGTCCCATCCTGGCCATCACACCCTCCTGAAAAATTCTCTTCACTTGAGGCATGCAAGGTCATGAGTGATAACTGTACACCTCAGAGTCTGTCTGTCCTTTTACCATAGGAACCCCTGACCTACCCAGTCATCTAGGACCAACTTTGCCTGTCGTCAACCCTAATTTTTTTTTTTATCCTCGTGGCCCCTGCACACCTGGTGGGCACCTATTTGTCTCTTTTCTTGGCATCCCCTCATGTGGGAGGGTGAAGACCTTTGTGAAGAGAGCACTCGTTGCAAGCTCAGGCAGACGATTTCTCAAGGGGCTATACGCCCGCAAAATCCAGAAGGGTCCTGCTTTATCAAGTTTCAGTGTTGGAAATTGCCTTCACCTGTAGGCGACGGTAACTAGCATAGCTCCTTGATCGAGGGGCCCACAACATGGTTCCTCCAAACCCCTTGTCATCAGACAGGAATATACCAGTCGCTCCTCTTTTGGAGCACTGGTTAATGAGGGGAAACCCTCTTTTGGTTGTTGAGTCACTTCCCTGTCTTCCATCTCCTCTTTGTCCACCTCAGTATCTTACTCTGCTGTTGGGGTCTGAACAAGCATATGTGTCTACTCCTAGGGATTGGGTAGTTCCTGGTCTGATCACTTAACTTCCTCATCAGATGTTTGACAAAAATTTCTCTCCCCATCTTTGGGGTTTTCTTCTCATAAGAGAATCATTGTCTTTGGGGCCACGTTCTAGAATTCCAAAATGGGTGGTACATTCTACTTTGTGAGATCCTTCTTTGGTCATTTCACCTGGTTGGGACACCACTAGACACTGCTGCGTCTTCACTGCCAAGAAGGAATGGTCAGTCCCTGATGGAATGATCAGAGATGGTCTGATTCCAGTTATGTGTGAAAAAATACTTTGCACAACTTCAGTTATTGCAGCTACAAGCACAATCTGTGTGTGTAAGTGATCGAAAATGTGTATATAGATGCTGAAATATAAACCTAAAAAACAATAAATGGTTTCACATGCATGGTTGTGATAGCATAATACCATATATGTTGGGCTGAGTTCTTTATGTACTGTATATTGTTTTTTATGTTTATAGCACAGCACTTAGCTTTCAACACTTTTTGATTCCTGTTATGGATAATATCATAGGTAAGTCTTACCCAAGCTGATCACTCTAAGGGTAATCCTCGGGAAGCAAGCCCTTCCCAACTTGCTGACTCTTAATGTCTACGAAAGGCAAGAGATATTCTTTCAGCTGGATCCTTATTAGGGCTTGCCCCAGAGATGCCTCTTGCATACTTGTGAGGTTGTATAGCTCATGCTCCCCTTCATCAGGGTTATAACACATCTCACTAATCTATGGTTGGGTTATAGCTCTTCTCTTGCCTACTCATGTTAGGGTGTTGCTGTTGCACCTTACCCCATCAGTTGTTCCAACTTGAATGGGATTAAATCTCTCTTTTCTGGATTCAGAATTCTTGTTCACACTATTCATCAGTTATACACGTTGGAATGGAACCTGCTCGTTAATTGAGGAGTACCTGTAGTTTCTAGCTCATTTCTTCATTTCATCTTCACCTTTCATCTTGTTCTGACAATATCATGAGGTATGGAGTACTCATTTCTTGACCTTTTTATAGGGTCAGGGGAGTAAAGGCTTGGGTCATGGTAGGCCAGCTGGTTTTGCCCTTACAAGGATTTTTTTTTCAGGTCCGATATCTTGTTTCTACCAGGGACCTTGTTTCCTTTCCTTGTTAACCTTGTTGGCAATTTTTTTTTCTTCCCTAACTGGAATGTGTTATTGTTCCACCCTTTGGTGGGTTAAGGTTATCAGGCTGCAGGCAGTCTCCAGTTGTGTTTTGTTTAACTTGATGACAATAAAGGACTTTCTGTGTCTCTGTACAAGAAAGAATTGGAATATCTTCTTTTTTTTTCAGGCCATTGAGGGACATTGATCCCACCCCTCCTTTGTTTATGAACATGCTTTTGGTACTGCTTGTCTGAGACATGTTAGATACAGATGGAATTTTTTGGGGGTGTTTTATTTTTTTTTTGCCATTGTCCACTCCTTGTGTTTGCCAACAGTATGCCTTCTTGTGATCTGAACGGACTGCAGGGAAAGAATTTGCTTTAATTATTTTTTGTTATGCAACTTCCCATAATACTGTATGCACCCCCTTCCTGCTCTCAGGCCCAGAAGGGAAGAGGATTGTGGTCTTTGGACAGGCAATAAATCGCCCAAATTGAAGGTATAAAAACATTGATTTTTGTATTTTGGGGCACATCAATCACTTTTATACTGCATGGGACTATTTATGTGCAAGGCTTTCCAACCACTTCAAGTAATCTTCTCTGAACAGTGCATACAGTATAGTATTCATTTTTTGTTTTAGCGATGACTACTGTATACATTTTATGTCAATTTATATAGAGGGTGTTTTGTATCTTCCAGCAGGAGGAGCAGTTTCGGCGGAAAAACCCATCAGAGAAAAGGGATGGTGTGTTTGCAAATTTAAATTGGAATAAAAACAGGACGTGTGCTAGAAAAAATAAAAAGAAGAACAGTGTCTTCCCTGCAAGGTACATGTTTCTTCCTATCTCTAAACTTTTATACCATAATGATTTTCCGTTCTGGTCTCAAGGGCATTCCTAGTATTAAACTTAAAGAGAAACTGTATTGGTTTTAAAGTGGCTCTACGCTGCATCTGAGCACCACAACCAAAAATATCCTATTTTATACATTTTTGTTATTCAATGCAAATGCCCCCATCCATCCACCCATGTCCCCATGCTTTATTTTGATGAGAAATTACTTTGAAAAACATCCCCTAGCATTTCTGGCTGCAGTCATTTTGAGTAAGGGCAAATGATTCATGTAGCATTTGCTTCCTGGAATATATCTGCCCCTAGTTTGGGCATACAAGCAGGGGGGTGTGCTAAGCTTAGCAAACACCATCCTTAAGACTCCTGGGATGTATGATAATTGTTGCCTATGCATGGAAACTAGGAAGTAACTGAAGAAATTTAAATAAAAGGTTAAACCAAGTTAAAAGACCATACTTTCCTATCTATTTTCATACTAATGCTAGCAGCATAAGGATTAAAAATATTAATGATTTGAGAGAGTGAAGTTCCTCTTTAAGTCAGTCTTATTTATTTTTTGTGGATACATTATTAAACTGATGGGTTGCATCACTACCTTTTAAAAATGCATGCAGTATACACACAATACAACCGGGGTTTTCATGTACATGTGATTTGGAGTGTAATGAAGAGTATCTTATTTGCTGCTGAGTGGCAGTTTATTTATGGATTCCCTTTAAGGCTGGGTTCACACTGGTGCGACACAACTGCCGTCCTACTTTGGATCCGACTTTGCCCCCCTCCAAGAGCATACCAGGCCCTTGGGTCTGGTATGGACCTTAAGGGGAACCCCCTACGCCGAAAAAACGGCGTGGGGTTCCCCCCCCTAAATCCATACCAGACCCTTATCCCAGCACGCAGCCCGGCCGGTCAGGAATGGGGGTGGGGACGAGCGAGCGCCCTCCTCCTGAACCGTACCAGGCCGCATGCCCTCAACATGGGGGGGTGGGTGCTTTTGGGCAGGGGGGGCCCTGTGGGGCCCCCCCCCACCCCAAAGCACCTTGTCCCCATGTTGATGAGGACAAGGGCTTCTTCCCGACAACCCTGGCCGTTGGTTGTCGAGGTCTGCAGGCGGGGGGCTTATCGGAATCCGGGAGCCCCCTTTAATAAGGGGGCCCCCAGATCCCGGCCCCCCACCCTTTGTGAATGAGTATGGCGTACATCGTACACCTACTTATTCACCTAGGGAAAAAAGTGTCAATGAAAAAACACAGTACACAGGTTTTTAAAGTAATTTATTAGGCAGCTCCGGGGTCTTCTTCCGACTTCAAAGGTCTCTCCGGCGTCTCCTCCCCGTTTCCTGATCTTCTGCCGGCTCCTCCGCTATCTTCTGCAGCTCTTTTGCTAGCGGTGGCCCGGACTTCTGCCTTCTTCCCTCTTCTCTTCGAAGTTGACACGACGCTCTCTCCAGCTGGAATGCTCTCTGAGCGCTCCGCAATGGACTTATATAGGCAGTGACCCCGCCCCCTTATGAGGTCACTGTCCCGGGCATGCTAGGGCTGTGCCATCATAAAGCGAATGGTCAACATCACCCAATGACCACGCCCCCTTATGACGGCACAGTCCCAGCATGATGTGTCTTTTGTATGTCGTTCACTGCTTCTTTGGGCAGTAAGCTGTATTGGGCAGGGCTGTCATACCACTACTGGTATATTCTATATTAGCTATGTATGCATGTATTTTATATAGCCTTCTGTAAAGTGCTATGGAAGAGCCTCTTTAAAGTGAATAACCATACCATTATACGAAGGCAGGTAAAGTAAAGAGCAAGTGGGGAGACAGTGGCTGGGCAAGATTGAAGTAATAGGTTCTGATAAACTGGTTCAAGATGAGAATGTTCTGACTTTAAAAAATAACCTAAGAGCGTTGTCTTTTTCTTAAAATTACCAGAGTTGCAGAACAAAGTACTTTGAAACACAGCTATCAAGATGTGGACAGACCGGAGTTGAGAGCTACAAACAGAGGGAAAACCTGGAGTGCATTGCCAAATGGTGACGTCTGCAGGATGGAATCAAAAAACAGCCGAATGCCACCACGTGGGGATACAGGTATCTTGTCTGCTAAATAGGAACACCAATTGAATATTGCAAAGAGGTTTTAAACTGTGAGGTCCTTTTTATATGCAATTCATTTTCTTTGCATACAAGCTGAGATTTTGAACTTGGCCTGTATTTTAAACACCTGTCATTAACACAGGTTACCTGCAGTCTTTTAGATCTCCTATATGATCTGTAAGAGAAGAAAAGGAACTGGAATCCGCTGCACTACTTCAACCTTTATTGCATGTACCATAAAATCATCACAGACCATGTGGGGTACAGCTGAACGTTAACACGTTTCACGCTACAGCTAGCGCTTACTCATAACCTCCTATCCCCAGGACAGACATACCAATTCTATACTATCTGTATAACAATGAGGCTGATTTCACCTGATGAGAGGACTCCTCCCATCCCATACAAAAAAGGGGCATATGGAGTGTCCAAGCAATAGGGTAGATTGGTTCTAAAACCACATACATTGTACAATCTCATCATCCTGTGTCTGAAAAAACTTCCTAACGTACTACCTCATAGTTCCACATACAAAGTATAATCCAATGTGTACAATTACATCTATCAACTGTACCTGTGTTTCCAGTGGCCAAAACAGCAGGGTAGATGTAGGGAGATAGTAGACGCCTTATTCAAGTCGCAGCTAGAACTGTATGTTTGGTAGCTCACTCGTTTACATACAGCTTATATACATAAAAAGGATAATGAAAACAAATATAAAAACATGATAATGTCAATGTTTGAGGCTGGGTTCACATTGCTGTGCGGAGCGGCTCACAGCAGGGGTCCGGTGCGTCCCTGTTCACGGTTTCAGGTCTGAATTTTTGCCTGAATTCGGACCCGAAACTGGACTTGTGTGCAGTTCGCTCCGGAGCAGTGTAAACCCACTCCATTGAGAGCCGGTCACAGTCTCCTGACATGCATCCGTCAATAGACCCAGAACACACACACAGAGCGTGCAGGGATCTTAATGCTCAGCAGTCTCCTACACCAACAATTGCAAACCTGTATATACACACATGTTTAAAGGATTCTGATCCCCGCGCTATAACCTTATTGTTCTTTTCTGTGTTTAAATGACCTAGTTGACTGCTGCTGCTGTATAAGGTGTAGTTACCTTTAAATTTATAATGTACGTACCCAGTCTTCGCAACATTATTTTTAAAAAATCATAATATATCATAAATACAAGTGCAAATTAAAGGAGTTGTAAAGGCGGAAGGTTTTTTATCTTCTGCGTTCTATGCATTAGGATAAAAAAAATCTTCTGTGTGTAGCAGCCCCTAATTACTTCCGCAAGTCCCTCAACTGACCCGGACACTCCTCCTGATTGGCTGAGACACAGCAGTGATGCAATTGGCTCCCGTGGCTGTCAATCAATGTCAGCCAATCGGGAGAAAGGGGGCGGGGGCCATGTCAAGGCTCGGTGCCTAAATGGATATATGGAGCTGTGACTTGGCTCGGGTGCCCCCATAGAAAGCTGCTGGCTGAGGGGGCACTCGATAGGAGGGAGGGGCCAGGATCAGGAAAGAGGGACCAGAGAAGAGAAGGATCCGGGCTGCTCTGTGCAAAACCAACTGCACAGAGGGGGTAAGTATAACATGTTTTTTTTTTTCGTTTAAACAAGACTTTACAATCACTTTAATTTTCAAGTGCCAAACCGAAATTAAACAAAAAAGGCAAAAAATATTATTTTGTATACATTATTGTGCAGTCCTTGTGCAGATGCTTATTCTTATGCCGTGCTGGGCCGTGCCATGCTCCCCTCCTTATGTACCCACACTCACCTCTGATGACACTTCCCGGGGTGGAGCAAAATGCGTTGGATGGGTGGATACTCTCTGTGACGTTCTATCTGCCGTTTGGAACGCAAACGGCGGCTCTTTGAATTCCAGGGCAGCGTTTGTATATTCTCAGATACAAGAGGAGTATTTTGTAAGATTTTAGTTGGCTGTAAAAGTGATTTTTAACCTAATAAACAGTATTACACTATGGATATCTCCTGGGTATATTCCCTATGATATATATGAGGATTTATTCCCACCTGCTGGAGAACTAAAAGGACAAGCGGACCATCTAATGAGAACATTATCTGATAAACAATTGCTCTTCTATATCGGGCGCAATATCTGGTGAATGTAGAGACACATAAGGAGGGGAGCATGGCATAAGAATAAGCATCTACACAAGGACTGCACAATAATATATACAGAGAATATTTTTTGCCTTTTTTTGTTTTATTTTGGTTTGGCACTTAAAATTAGAGCCGGTTCACACAGGGGCGGCACTACTTGCAGGTCGCCTCACCGAGGCGACCTGCACGCAACTTCAGCGGCGACTTGCAAAACGACTTCTGTATAGAAGTCAATGCAAGTCGCCTGAAGTCGCCCCAAAAATACTACAGGAACCTTTTTCTAAGTCGGAGCGACTTGCGTCGCTCCTATTAGAGCGGTTCCATAGTACAGAACGGGACGCGACTTGTCAGGTGGCTAGGTGGCCTGACAAGTCGCCCCTGTGTGGCACTTAATTTGCACTTGTATTTATGATCTATTATGATTTTTGAAAAATATTGTTGATGTGAAGACAGCGCTGGGTACATCTGTATATACACATGACTGCCACTATGTCTGCTGCTCATCAGCAGACAAGCGAGTTGTGTCAGACCAAGAGCTGCACACAATCGTCATATGAGCAGACAAATCCCAGACAGATCTAATAAATCCTCTCAGGGAGCTGCCTTGCTACTATATTAAAAGGTGAAGAAAATAGGTAGTAGGGTAATAGTAAGAAAAGTAACCCCAAACTGTAAATTGTAACCTGTAATCTGTCCAAGTCATCCCACTACCACACACAAGCCGATTTACTCAATGTCATACTCCATTGGAAACCAGAACAAACTGCAAACACTCTTTCTCTTTCCAATATATTTATATTAGAGAGTACATATTGCAAACTGTATTTGCTTCTCCAGTGTATAAGGTGTTCAAGTTCTAATAGACACATATATATATATGTTAGACCTAATTCTATATAAAGGAATGGAAAGAGACTCAATGTAATGTTTCAAAGGGTGTGCTAAGATGTTTAGTATTTTGGAGTATCTAGTCCTAAAAATGAGTGAAATGCCACCTGAAATTGACACGTTCTGGATTTCTAGTTTTTAAATGAAATATCCAGTGTACCTCACGTTTTTATAACAACCTAAATACATCTCCCCCTCTTTTGGGAGTAACTACTTTCTTTATTGCTTGCATGCGAATGGCCATTGTCACCTCTGTGTATATCAATAAAGTGTCTTGCTACACTAGAATCCTGTCTCTTGATGGTGTCGTATATATGGTCCCTAAGACGGTCTCGTAGTCGTCGTGTGGTGCGTCCCACATATTGTATTGCACACTCTGCACATGTAATCAGATACCCCACATTGCGTTTGTTGCATTTTATAAATTATTTTGTTATATTCCTTACCACTATTTGTAGATCTAAACTTATTGTGCTGTATAATTCTAGAGCAACATGGGCAAGCATCAGGCCCACATTCAAAATTTCCTATAAAAGACAGCCAATGAGTGTGACCGGTTCTTGTAGTAGAGGAGTAGCTTGTGGAGAGGTGCTGGCCCAAAGAAGGAGCTCGTCTAGACTACTTTGACCCCTTTTTAGAACTTTTGCATAGGTTTCATCACTATATAGAATCAGGATGTAACGTTCAACTATTTTCCTAACCTTGGAGAATGCTAAGCTGAAGGGGGTAGAGCAAACTGGTATATTTTATCCTCAATCTATCTTCATTTCTCTCTTTTAGTAATGAGGATCTAAGTGTAGTTCTAGCTATATCTAGGGCTCTGTGTAAAGCTGGTTGGGAGTTACCCATTTTGGGAGAAATGGTGATACATTTGCTTCAGATTCATTTGTAAAATCCACCTTCTAAACAGATTCGGCGGACCCTTAGTAGTTGTTTTACTCTGATCCCCTTAATGTCTAGGGTGGCCTAAATCAGCTCTCAAAACAGTGTTACCCGATAACGGTTTTCTATATAGATTGGTTACAACTTTATCGCCCTGCTGTGTTAATTGTACATCTAGAAAGGGTATTGTGTACTCATCTTTACAACCTGTACATTTTAAATTTAATCTATTGTACTTGAGATACTCAACAAATCCTTCTAATGAGAAATCAGGGGCATCAAACACAAAGATCAAGTCATCTCTATAGCAACAAAACCACTTTATCTGGGACCTAAAAGGATTCCCTCCACCATAAATATGCACCCTCTCCCACCAACCCATAATTAGGTTGGCGAGAGAGGGAAAAAATCTAGCGGCAATAAACGCTCCACGTCTCTGGCAAAAGAATTCTCCATCAAATTGGAAAAAAACGATGTGCAAGCAAGTAACCCAAACAATTAAAAATATATTCCTTCTGAACGCATTGATGACCACTGTATCTATCTAAATAGAATGTGTTCGCCTCCAATCCTAAAGCATTGGGTATGCATGAGTACAAGCTAGCTGTATCACACATCACCCAGATATAGTCCGTCCCACCCCCCCCCCCCCCCCAATTTACAATTTTTCAATATACCTAGTAACTGTTTAGTGTCCCTTAAAAACTGGGTAACTCCCTAACCAAGGGTTGTAACTGAGTATCCACCCATTGGCCCAATCTCTCATTTAGGGCCCCAATCCCAGACACTTTAGGTCCACCCACTAGGGGGTCAAGACCTTTGTGGGTTTTAGGCAGGTGGTAGAAAACTGCCATAACTGGAAGTTGGGGTACTAGGATCTCACCTTCTTCCTTATTGAAAACTTCAATCTTAACTCCTTTCTCTATTAAGGCTGTCAATCTTCCTTTTATATAGTTTTGTTGGGTTACTTTTTAGTTTTTCATAGGGGACATCATACAGTTGACGCAGGGTTTCCTTTTTGTATGCCAAAGCATCCTGAACAACTATGAGTCCACCTTATCTAAACCTTTTATAACAATATCAGGATCTTCATAAGGGTCTCCTGTTCCTCAGGAGACAAATTGTCATTGGCAATGGAACCACACACACATGCACGTGATGCCAGCCTAGTAAGATCTTGTTCTACCAACTTTTGATATTCATCCATAACTTTAACCCTTAAATTGACTGGATAAAAAAATGTGAATGGTTAACATTCACAGTGCCCTCCTCTATTATATTGCCAGATTCACCCATAGGTTCCTCCACGTTCCTCCAATTCAGCACTGATCAGTGATATATGATCTGTAAAAACTGCTGGTTGGTGACATAAATGTTTAGACTGCAGAAAAATTTCAAATGTTTCAGGAAACAGTGTTGATCCTCCAGAAAAATATAATTGTAGCCATAAAGCAGTCCTAATGCTTCAGCAGAGAGTTATAGAACCAATGACTGCACAGAAAAGCATTTATACAGTACCTTGAAAAAGTATTCATACCCCTTGAAATTTTCCACATTTTGTCATGTTACAACCAAAAACATAAATGTATTTTATTGGGATTTCATGTGATAGACCAACACAAAGTGGCACATAATTCTTCTAAGATTGCCCTGTATTTGGCTCCATCCATCTTGCCATCAACTCTGACCAGTTTCCTTGTTCCTGCTGAAGAAAAGCATTCCTAACAACATGATGCTGCTACCACCATGTTTCACAGTGGGGATGGTGTTTTCAGGGTGATGTGCATTGTTAGTTATCTGCCACACGTAGCGTTTTGCTTTTAGGCCAAAAAGTTCAGTTTTGGCCTCATCTTACCAGAGCACCTTCTTCTACATGTTTGCTGTGTCCCACAGGTGGCTTCTCTTCTCGCAAACTGCAAACGGGACTTCTTATGGCTTTCTTTCAACAGTGGCATTCTTTTTGCCACTCCTCCATGAAGGCCAGATTTGTGGAGTGCACGACTAATAGTTGTCCTGTTGACAGATTCACCTGAGCTGTGGATCTCTGCAGTTCCTCAAGAGTTACCTTGGCTGCTTGTCTGATTAATGCTCTCCTTGCCCGGCCTGTCAGTTTAGGTGGACGGCCATGTCTTGGTAGGTTTACAATTGTGCCATACTCTTTCCATTTTTGGATAGTGGATTGAACAGTGCTCCGTGAGATGGTCAAAGCTTGGGATATATATTTTTTTTATAACCTAACCCTGCTTTAAACTTCTCCACAACTTTATCCCTGACCTGTCTGGTGTGTTCCTTGGCCTTCATGATGCTGTTTGTTCACTATGGTTCTCTAACACACCTCCGAGGACTTCACAGAACATCTGTGTATTTATACTACTATTAAATTACACACAGGTGGACTTTATTTACTAATTAGGTGACTCCTGAAGGCAATTCACTAGAGTTTAGTTAGGGGCATCAGAGTAAAGGGGGCTGAATACAAATGCACGCCACACTTTTCGGCTATTTCTTTGTAAAAAATATAGAAAAACATTTATCATTTTCTTTCCACTTCACAATTATGTGCCACCTTGTGTTGGTCTATCACATAAAATCCCAACAAAATACATGTATGTTTTTATTTGTAACATGACAAAATGTGGTAAAATTTCAAGGGGTGTGATTACTTTTTCAAGGCACTGTAGGTTAGCAGTGGCCCATATAACTATCTGAAACTTTTTTTTTTCGTTTTTCTTTTTTTTTTTTTTTTTTGAATTAAATTTTTCAGTGATAATTTCAGTTTATTGCAACATACTATCTTCTGTTTTTATGTCTGACGTGTATATATACTCTTTTCAGAATGCTATCAGATTCTCAAAAAGAAATCTGTTGAGAAGTTTTCTTCTGACTCTAGCTCTGAATGTGGCAGTTCTCGTGGCAGTGTGCGGGCTAGCCGAGGCAGCTGGGGAAGCTGGAGCAGTGCTAGTAGTTCTGATGGGGACAAGAAAACTGTCATTCCCAACAGGTTCTACCTCCCACAGAGTAAGTGACTATCCCTATTTAACACTGTCAAACATCGAATCAGTTTTTTATGTCTGTATATGATAAATATATTGTACTATACTTCTGCTACACAAATGTGGTTTCCATTTGGTCATTTGTAGCCACATTGCCTTACATTACTAAAAAGCCAGATTATATATAAGAAAAAAATAAAACGAGCCAGGAAGCTTAAAAGTAATGTGTGTAGATCTGTTTATGGTTAGATTGATATGGTCAGGTTTGTCTATTTTTTTTTTTTTTTTAGACCCACTTATCCAAATTCCGATGTAATCAGATCAAGTACAGATTTGTCTGTCTTGCCAGTTCTAGCTCTAACTGGCTTTAGTTAGGACTCAAAATTTTGTACTGATTCCAATATTAGACATCCTACTCTAGCGACTAAGAAAAAGGGTTTTATTATTCAAACATGAATTCATTTTCAGGGCTTGTGGTTAGCATGGAAATTGCATATGGTTATTTTGCATACCTTTCTTAAACTGTTTTTTTATTTTTAGGAGAAAACATGTCACACAGTAGTTTTCCTGCAGAGAGCCCTATTGCTTTAAATCTGTCACACAACATTTGTAACACAAGGTAAGACTTTCATCGAAACAAAAATGATATATAGTGTACCTTACTAGCCTTTAGATTTGGTGGTGACATTAGTTTTATATTTTTAATGCTTTTTCTTGTTTATTATCATTTGGCGATTCTGACAATAACACACTTGAAGTCTAGGATGACAACACTTGCCCACCCTACTGTATCTATCAAAACAGAAGCTAGAAAGGACTACAGTACTCCACCCCACTTTTATTAAAATAGAGGGGCGTGGTTCAGTAGCCCTCAGTGATAGCTGAGAACAACCTAACGGATAATAGTCCAAACAGATAGAGCGCCCAAGAAGTCATCAGCCAATAGGTTTGTGTCAATTTTTTTTTTCAGTAGTGTTTTTTTTGTTTTGTTTTTTTTGTTGTTGCACGTATGAAGCCAATATAACACTGTCCTAATCATACATTGTCTAAAGGTGTTGGACTTTTTCTCCTTTTTGGAGAAAATCAACCTTGGCTTAACTAGTTTATTATTTTTTCCAAATGCCACTGGGAGTGGCTTACATTAACCATCAAGGGAGCACCAGGAGTCTTGCTGCATTAAAAAAAGTGAACCAGATCATCTTATGGACAGAAACCCACTGTCCAGCAATTTCTGTGAACCATATTCCAGGAGTAAACTACTGGAAAGGGGATTCAGCCGCCATGGCCTATATCAAGGGGAATGAGCCATGCAGATGCCTTTACTCTGATAGGCCAAAAATGGGGGATTCCAGATGTGGTTATCCTAGCCTCCAGATTGAACAAACTACCTTTTTGCCAGAACCAAGGATCCTCTAGCCCCTGCCTTAATAATCCCCTGGTCACAGTTCAGGCTAACTTACACCTTCCCTCCAGTGCATATCCTACCTTTTTGCTAAAGAAAATAGAGCAGGAGAGTAAATCTGTGTTTTTATTTGCACCAAACGAACCCAGTGGAACCTAATTTCATGTTTTGTCTCTGACACTGAATTTTATGTGTGACCCTTTGATGTTGGGGGCCGCAGTTGAGGCCCCCCATATCAAAGTTGACCACTACTGCTGTAGAGATCTCTAGTAAAAAGTAGATTTTCACGTCTGCCAAATGTGTTTTTGAACTGATGGCCATTTCCTGTAAATAGCCTTTCCTAAAAATTAACAATGACAAGGTTGTTCTACGCCCAAGACCATCTTTTCTCCTGAAGGTGGTTTCCTAATAAGAGCCATTAGCGTATACCTTAAAGCTACAGCTCCAATAGACGGATTGGTTCTTCAGGACCTCACACGGGAGCTCAGTTGCGTAAGCCTGCCACTTTGTCTTCTGTTCATGCTTTTTAGACGTTTTACCAGATAGACATCCCAATTTTTCTGGTGATGCAGGTCGAAATGTTCTTGCAGCACTCTGAGGTTAAGTCTTCTGACCTTTGTTGCTGGGCCTGTTGGAGCACTTCTGTTTGCCTCATTGTTACTCACTACTCTTATTCATTCCTTGGGGATGTTCCATGGTGTATAAATACTCTAGTGATATAAATACTCTAGTGATACAAAAAACGCCACTTGCTCACATCTATAGCTGGTTATTGCAGTAAGAAGCATTGGAAGGCTAACAACAGGTACAAACGGGGCCATGGATAAATCCATGGAAAAAAACAGGCTTAACTTACCACCAGCCCGCAGACAACCAAATAACCTGTCTAACAGTATGCGTTAAAAGCAGGGGTTTAGTCTACACACATTTGCAAATGCATGCGCAAGCCACAGAGCCTCCTCAAGGCACCCCGGTATCTGTGGTACCTAACACTAATAAGTGTCCCCACAATGGAGGCATATGCATTCTGATAGATAGTTGAGAGCAGGTGGACTGAAGGGGAGCCACCCCTTCTTAAAGGTGCAGGGGCACACTGAACACCCAGCATGTAGCACAATGGCAGCAAAGGTGTCAGTGCGTTGCCTGACAAAAAAACACGACAGTGATACAAACAACGCAACTTGCTCACATCTATAGCTGGTTATCGCAGTAAGAAGCATTGGAAGGCTAACAACAGGTACAAACAGAACCATGGATAAATCCATGGAAAAAACCAAGCTTACCGCGCATGCATTTGCAAATGTGTGCAGACTAAACCCCTGCTTTTAACGCATACTGTTAGACAGGTTATTTGGTTGTCTGCGGGCTGGTGGTAAGTTAAGGTTGTTTTTTTCCATGGATTTATCCATGGCCCTGTTTGTACCTGTATAAATACTCTGCCTGTAAATTCTATGTTTTGGAGTACAGAACAGGACACAGGGCACCCTTTCCTTTGTTTACTCTCAATTACTTGCTAAAAAAACTGGGGACTCTCACAGAGTGGGGTACAGTTATAGGGGAGAGGACCAGAAGGCGTGTCCTCTAAAGCTTTGCCAGTGCCCAGTCACCTGAAGGTACGTGCTTATAACCTGTATGAATATGCTGCTTGTGTCCTGTACTGGACTCCCTGATATGTAATTTACAGGTAAGTCAAAATTCCTTTCTTTTAACATACATCCCAGGACCACAGGGCAATCTTCATATCCATTATGAGATGGGGGTTTGCTGCCATCTTCAGATGATTGGACACTGGCAAAAAAGACAGGCAATTCCCTCCTAAGCATAACCCCTTACAACTAGACAAGGCTTCAGCTTTTTTTTTTTTTCTCTAGTGTCTTAGGTAAGGGCTTATGTCTGTGCAGTCACTGCATGAAAAATTGCTAGCTTCTTAACGGTTGCATGTGTTCCATTAGAAGACAGACCTTGTCGGTCATCACTGAACCCTGTGGAACGGTATATTGCCTTGTGGACTGGTAGGGTACTTTACAGATCCACAGTAATGTACCCCAGCTGCGTAGTGCAGTCCCTGAAGTCCCATTGCACCCTGTGATGGGTGAAGATTGCTGCATGGAATGTTGAGTGCTCTGGGGTAGTCTCTACTGATACCTTTTTTTGCCTTTTCTGGTGGCACAGTGCGTTCTTGGCTGACTTGGACCATCGTTCCCAGCAGGTCATGTCAAGGGGTCGGGATGTAGGGTTGAGGGGTCCCAAATACTTTCTTTGAGTAGGGAGTAACCTGGATGCAGTCCCATGCAATAAACCTCCTGGGGTCAGTGTGTTCCCTGCAGCTCGGCCTCCATCCACCTCTCTTGTATCTCCGTTACTTCCGGAGCACCTTACTCCAGTTCCCTTTGTGATAAGGGAGGAATTCTAATCTGCTCTCGCTGGTTCATAGCATCCGATTTCCAGAATTTGCCAATTTGGTTGCCTTGGTTGCAAGTGGAAGTTTATCTCTGACCCAAAAGGCCTTTGCATTTCCTCACGTAAGTAGTCCGGTCTAATTTAAAGCTACTACTTCCGAGTCCTCAACTTCAAAGTTTACAGGATTTGGATCATGGCGTCCACCAACATCTTCAATTCTTTCCTGTACATCTTCATTTAAACGATGTTTTGTATGTGAATCTGGCTCACCCTGACAAGATATTCGTTTCACCAAAAGTTTGCTCTGCAGTATCCTATGGAGAAGCAAGTTCAATAAAAATGGAGTATGCCTTTGCTGGATCCATATGTCTCTAATCTTAACCACTTAAAGACCAGCCTCGTTTTAAATTACTTAGAACCCCCAAACATTATATATTGGTTTTTTTCTAACACCCTAGAGAATAAAATGGCGGTCATTACAATACTTTTTTTCACACCGTATTTGCGCAGCGGTCTTACAAGCGCGTTTTTTATGGGAAAAAAATCACTTTTTTTAATACAAAAATTAAACAACAGTAAAGTTAGCCCAATTTTTTTTATATTGTGAAAGATAATGTTACGCCGAGTAATTTGATACCCAATATTTCACGCTTCAAAAGTTTGACCACTGTTTTCATATGCGGGCGCTACTCACGTATGTGTTCGCTTCTGCACGCGAGCTTGTCGGGACGGGCGTTTAAAAAAAAAAAAAAAATTATTTATTTTACTTGATTTTATTTATTTTTACACTGTTTTAAAAAAAAAAAAAAATTGTGTCACTTTTATTCCTATTAGAGCCCTTGCACACTGGGGCGGTTTGCAGGCGCTATTGCGCTAATAATAGCGCCTGCAAACCGCCCCGAAAGTGCCGCTGCCTTCATTCCAGTGTTAAAGCCCCGAGGGCTTGCACACTGGAGCGATGCGCTGGCAGGACAGTAAAAAAAGTCCTGCCAGCAGCATCTTCGGAGCGGTGAAGGAGCGGTGTGTATACCGCTCCTTTACCGCTCCTGCCCATTGAAATCAATGGACGGCGCGGCTATACCGCCGGCAAAGCGCCTCTGCAGAGGCGCTTTGCGGTGGTATTTAACCCTTTCTCGGCCGCTAGCGGGGGGGTAAAACCGCCCCGCTAGCGGCCGCATACCGACGGTAAAACGCCGCTAATAATAGCGGCGTTTTACCGCCGACGCCGCCCCAGTGTGCAAGGGCTCTTACAAGGAATGTAAACATCCCTTGTAATAGAAAAAGCATGACAGGTCCTCTTAACTATGAGATCTGGGGTTAAAAAGTCCTTAAATCTCATATTTGGACTTAAATGCAATAAAAAAAAAAAAGTCATTTAAAAAAATGACATTGAAAAAATGTGGCTTTAAGACGTATGGGCGGAAGCGACGTTTTAATGTCGCTTCCGCCCTGCAGTGTCATGGAGACGGGGGGGGGGGGGGGGGACGGCATCTTCCCCTCATTCATCTCCCCCTCATTCATCTCCATGCACATCTAGGGAAAAGACTCGATCGCCTCCGCCGCTGCCAACGGCTCCGGATCGCGGCGGAGGGCACCGGATCGCGGCGGTAGGGGGGGGCCCTCTCCCGCCACCGATAAAAGTGATCTCGCGGCTCACCACAACTGTATATGTGTAGCAGACATCCCAGATTAATTTATTTCAGCTGCCATGCTTCTTCTCCTGTTTAATTAAAAGGGTATTGAGGAGAAAAAATTAATTACCTGCTGGGAAAACTGTTAAAGATTTTTAAAATGTCAACACTTGAAATAGAATATTTATCCGGACTGAGCTTCTTATTTCCCCCCTGAAATCAGTTGGCCAAGAATATCTTGCTAGTGTAGAAGATTTGAGAAAGCAGATTTATAGTTGGCACAGAAGACCGACGCTCTTTTGTAAAATGCATTGGTGTTTTTAAACATATGTGCTATTTAAATGAGTCACTGAACTATTTTATACAGTGGCCATCAATTTGTCCTTAACAACTTCAGCCCCAGAAGATTTTCCCCCTTAATGACCAGGCCATTTTTTGCGATACGGCACTGCGTCGCTTTAACTAAACAATTGCGCAGTCGTACCCAAATAGAATTGATGGCCTTTTTTCCCCACAAATAGAGCTTTCTTTTGGTGGTATTTGATCAGCTCTGTGTATTTTTTTATTTTTTATTTTTTGCTTTATAAATTAAAAAAAAGACCGACAATTTTGAAAAAAAAAAAAAAAATACTTTTTGCTATAATAAATATCCCAAAAATAATAAAATAAAAAAAAAATCATCAGTTTAGGCCAATTTATATATTCTTCTACATATTTGTGGTAAAAAAAAATCACAATAAGCGTATATTGATTGGTTTGCGCAAAAGTTATAGCATCTACAAAATAGAGGATAGATTTTTGGCATTTTAATTTTTTTTACTAGTAATGGCGGCGATCAGTGATTTTTAGCGGGACTGCAACATTGCGACGGAAAGATTGGACACTTTTGACGCTTTTTTTGGGACCATTGATATTTATACAGCGATCAGCGCTAAAAATAGGCACTGATTACTGTAATTGGTAAGGAAGGGGTTGACATTAGGGGGCGATTAAGGGGTTAAATGTGTTCCCTCATGTGTGTTTCTAACTGTGGGAGGATTGGACTTGCTAGAGGAGGAGACAGATCGCTGTTCCTTTTTAGTAGGAACAGCAGATCGTTTCTCCTGTCAGAACAGAGATTTAGGTGTTTACGTACACAGATCCCCATTCTGGTTCTCGTGCCCATGCACATCGGGTCCCGCGCCTGCTATATGGCTCTTAAAGGAGCCAACATACCCATACGTTGATTCGCGGGAATGAGCCAACTTGCCGACGTAAATGTACGTGAGCTGGTCGGTAAGTGGTTAAAGTGGATGTAAACCCGATTCATGAAACCAAACTTGAGCTGGGCACTTATATCTGCAATGTTTTCTTATCTCTCTTCAAAGCACTGAGTCCTATGGCTTTCTCCTGCTCCGTAGCTATGTTGTCAGCCTGATAATTTCTGACAAGTTCTCCAACACAAGAGATAAAAGCAGCTTGAAATTTGTGTGTGGGAAGTTGCTATACAGTATCTCACAATAGTGAGTACACCCCTCACATTTTTTATTATATCTTTTCATGTGACAACACTAAAGAATTGACACTTTGCTACAATGTAAAATAGTAAGTGTACAGCTTGTATAACAGTGTAAATTTGCTGTCCCCTCAAAATAACTCAACACACTGCCTTTAATGTCTAAACCGCTGACAATAAAAGTGAGTACACCCCTAAGTGAAAATGTCCAAATTGGGCCCAAGTGTCAATATTTTGTGTGGCCACCATTATTTTCCAGCACTGCTTTAACCCTCTTGGGCATGGAATTCACCAGAGCTTCACAGGTTGCCAATGGAGTCCTCTTCCACTCCTCCATGACAACATCACGGAGCTGGTGGAAGTTAGAGACCTTGCACTCCTCCACCTTCCGTTTGAGGATGCCCCACAGATGCTCAATAGGGTTTAGGTCTGGAGACATGCTTGGCTAGTCCATCACCTTTACCCTCAGCTTCTTTAGCAAGGCAGTGGTCGTCTTGAAAGTGTGTTTGGGGTCGTTATCATGTTGGAATACTGCCCTGCGGCCCAGTCTCCAAAGGGAGGGGACCATGCTCTGCTTCAGTTTGTCATAGCACATGTTGGCATTCATGGTTCCCTCAATGAACTGTAGCTCCCCAGTGGCGGCAGCACCCATGCAGCCACAGACCATGACACTCCCACCACTATGCTTGACTGTAGGCCAGACACACTTGTCTTTGTACTCCTCACCTGGTTGCCGCCACACACACTTCAAATTGGAAAAATTCTGTGAGCCACAATGATCTTATGCCTTGCTTGTGCTACCTCCCAGCTGCATGCGCTACTCACGCTATATATAACGTGCATGGGATAAATTTACAAGTTATGCGCTGTGCTTGGGTGACCCCAAAAACTAAATTAATAATAACCAACTCTGTGCTTACTAGTGCGATAATATTAAATACAAATAATATGAATGTTGAATAAATAAACAAGGTGTGAAAAAACAAGTGCTTGTTACACCATAAATTAGTGCTTATTAGTGCTTTTTACACCATACATAGTGTCTTAATAAACATAAAAAGTGTGCTTAGTGCTCAATACACAGTAACCTACTTTTCTTAAATGAAAAAAAAAAAAAAAAAAAGTTCTCTTTGGCACTCTCAATAGTGTGTGCAAATAATGTCCAGCAGTGATAATAAACAATGCGTGCAGGTGGTGTTCAGCTGAGACAACAATCCAACATCATGCCGAAGATATCCTGAGTGCTGCAAAACATGCTCCTGTGCTCCTTCGTGACCCCCTTAAGCTAATGTGCTCACCTCAGAGCGTGTGACTCAGCTTCTACCCTGAGTCCAAAATTGCTTTCGAGCCACCCCTGGGCTCAGTCTCAGTGTCTGCTCCACTCCTCCAGCTGGAAACAATGTGGTTCCATACATAGAATGAAAAGGAAACTATATAGTGTAATATAGTCAAAATACTTTTATTAAAAGAAAATGCTCCCCACACCTGGGTACTCACATGGCACTGGTGTGTCAGTGCACCATACTATAACGGCTTTCTATGCAAAATCAGTGGAAGTTTGGTGCGGTATGCTGTGCTGAGACATCGCTGGTGTAAAGTCTGTGTCAGTCTCTCCGTCCTGGCCCCTCCCCTACGCGTCTTTGACACAGGGATCATATCCCCCTGATGATGACACGTGATCCCTGTGTCGAAGACGCGTAGGGGAGGGACTATATTACATTATATAGTTTCCTTTTCACTCTATGTATGGAGCCACATTGTTTCCAGCTGCAGGAGTGGAGCAGACACTGAGACTGAGCCCAGGGGTGGCTCCAAAGCAATTTTGGACTCAGGGTAGAAGCTGAGTCACACGCTCTGAGGTGAGCACATTAGCTTAAGGGGGTCACGAAGGAGCACAGGAGCATGTTTTGCAGCACTCAGGATATCTTCGGCATGATGTTGGATTGTTGTCACAGCTGAACACCACCTGCACGCATTGTTTTATTATCACTGCTGGACATTATTTGCACACACTATTGAGAGTGCCAAAGAGAACTTTTTTTTTTTTTTTTCATTTAAGAAAAGTAGGTTACTGTGTATTGAGCACTAAGCACACTTTTTATGTTGATTAAGACACTATGTATGGTGTAAAAAGCACTAATAAGCACTAATTTATGGTGTAACAAGCACTTGTTTTTTCACACCTTGTTTATTTATTCAACATTCATATTATTTGTATTTAATATTATCGCACTAGTAAGCACAGAGTTGGTTATTATTAATTTTGTTTTTGGGGTCACCCAAGCGCAGCGCATAACTTGTAAATTTCGCCACACACGCTTGACACCATCTGAACCAAATAAGTTCATCTTGGTCTCATCAGACCACAGGACATGGTTCCAGTAATCCATGTCCTTAGTCTGTTTGTCTTCAGCAAACTGTTTGTGGGCTTTCTTGTGCATCATCTTTAGAAGAGGCTTCCTTCTGGGATGACAGCCATGCAGACCAATTTGATGCAGTGTGCGGCATATGATCTGAGCACTGACAGGCTGACCCCCCACCCCTTCAACCTCTGCAGCAATGCTGGCAGCACTCATACAATTATTTTCCAAAGACCACCTCTGGATATGACACTGAGCACGTGCACTCAACTTCTTTGGTCAACCATGGCGAGGCCTGTACTGAGTGGAACCTTCCTGTTAAACCGCTGTATGGTCTTGGCCACCACGCTGCAGCTCAGTTTCGGGGTCTTGGCAATCTTCTTATAGCCTAGGCCAACTTTATGTAGTGCAACAATTCGTTTTTTTCAGTTTCTCAGAGAGTTCTTTGCCATGAGGTGCCATGTTGAACTTTCAGTGACTAGTATGAGAGAGTGAGAGCAATAACACCAAATTTAATACACCTGCTCCCTATTTACACCTGAGACCTTGTAACACTAACGAGTCACATGACACCGGGGAGGGAAAATGGCTAATTTGGCCCAATTTGGACATTTTCACTTAGGGGTGTTGCCAGCGGGTTAGACATTAATGGCTGTGTGTTGAGTTATTTTGAGGGGACAGCACATTTACACTGTTATACAAGCTGTACATTCACTACTTTACATTGTAGCAAAGTGTCATTTCTTCAGTGTTGTCACATGAAAAGATATAATAAAATATTTACAAAAATGTGAGGGGTGTACTCACTTTTGTGAGATACTGTAAATACAGTGGGGACGGAAAGTATTCAGACCCCAATAAATTTTTCACTCTTTGTTATATTGCAGCCATTTGCTAAAATCATTTAAGTTCATTTTTTTCCTCATTAATGTACACACAGCACCCCATATTGGCAGAAAAAACACAGAATTGTTGACATTTTTGCAGATTTATTAAAAAAGAAAAACTGAAATCACATGGTCCTAAGTATTCAGACCCTTTGCTGTGACACTCATATATTTAACAGGTGCTGTCCATTTCTTCTGATCATCCTTGAGATGGTTCTACACCTTCATTTGCATCCAGCTGTGTTTGATTATACTGATTGGAGTGAAACATTTAAGGGGGTCTGAATACTTTCCATCCCCACTGTAGATTAGCAGACAGCTTTACTTGTGTGCCTTTCCTCCAATCAGCTGTCTTGGCTGTATGCCCAGACTTCACACTCAGTGTTGAACAGGAAGAGAAAATCTGTAACACAATGTGAACTTTCTAAAGAATATATAATGCTGACGACAGCAGATATACATGTAAAACTTATGTAAGGAGATTTGTTTCATCCCTGTGTATCATCAGAGGCTGTTCACTTCACTGGGTTTACAGTATGTGAGGGTTTACATCCACTTTAACTTGTAAACTAGAGCTGCACGATTCTGGCCAAAATAAGAATCAAGATTTTTTTGCTTAGAATAAAAAGATCATGATTCTTGCGGCGTAAAATCTGTCACATCATACAAAAAAAATTGGGCTAACTTTACTGGTTAGTTTTTTATTTTAATTCATTAAAGTGTAATTTTTTCCCAACAAATGCATTTGAACGACTGCTGCGCAAATACAGTGTGACATAAAGAATTGCAACAACCACCATTTTATTCTCTAGGGTCTCTACTAAAAAATATGTATGTGATGTTTCTAAGTAATTTTCTAGCAAAAAAAAATTATTCTAACTTGAAACCAACAAATGTCAGAAAAAGGTTTTGTGTTTAGGTGATAATTTTTCCTTATTTTCACACCAAAGTGTATTCCTTTGATCTAAAGGACAAATTGTTACAATATTTATACTTAAGTTTCACTGCTAAAGAATGTTGTGATTCTTGGCAGACTGCCCGTTTTTTTTTTTTTTCCTTTGTTTTGACGGCTGTCGGCTTTAGAAGAACAGAGAATTTTCTGCATAGAAAGAATCGGGAAATACTTTTTTCAAGGTCGCAACGGGGAAAAAATTGCGATAACGATTCCTAACGATTATTCGTGCAGCTCTATTGTAAACTAAAGAAAATGAAGAACTCAGGTCTTTATAATTGATTTGAAACATCTTGTGTGCTTATCATTGCAGTTCAGACATAAACACCATCTCCCACTATCCAGATATCTTGTCTTCACCCTTTTCTGAGGCCTCAGATGCTGAAAAAACTAAAGGTACAGTGAACTTTGTAAATATATATTTTTATTATTATTAAAGTGTAATGAAAAGCAAAACTTTTTTTTTTTCCTTTTTGATAGAGTAAGAGAGGGTTATAACACCTGTCATTTTTTTTTTTTTTTTTCCATCTGTGTCCCATAAGGGAGAATCTCCTTCACTTCTTGTCCCATAGCCAAAACAGAAGATTAGAGGTAATCCCTTCAAAGTGAGGGAATCCCAGCATTTTACCAGAGTAACCATAACCAGTGTCCCCTTCGGAAGATTTCTCCTCAATTACTTTTCTGGTGTCAGCCCAAAATTTGGCATTTTATTTCACTTTTTTGCCCCCCCCCCCAGCAAGGTTTACTCCCCAATTCCTGCCCCTTTGCAGCCTTTTAGTGCTGTTAGAGCCCTAGCTTGGCTGTATGGGGAAGCCTTAAAATATTCCTTTTTCGGGAAGGGGGTTAACGGTCGCTTGTGTCTTCTGGTGGCTTAATTGACACAGTCTAATTTGGAGACTAATATGGAGGAAAATAAAATTAGTACTTTTAACTAATGTGCTAATTTTTTCCCCCCAACTTGCTGTAGAGATGTTACAGATCGGATCTTTTTTTTTCAATTTATTTATATAATTCTAGCCTCTTACTAATTTTGTAATTTGATGTGTTCAAAATCTAAATAATGGTACACTGTGTAAAATTGTAGGGTAAAATTTGCAACAAATTATTGGTTTCAGACTTCTAATGAGTTTTGGCTTCCTCTTACCTCCTCTACCTCCTGTCTCTGTAGGTTTATATAGGCAGGAAGATGTATGGCCTGCACAGTCTGTGTGCCTAACCAATGATCTCAACTACAATCTTGAGAACACAGTGACATGTGTAGCACAGGATCCTCCACCAGTACAGAACAGGTACATGTAATCCTTAGTAGTTATCAGTTATTGCCCATGTTTCCTGAGAGTAACAAAGGGCTTTTCTAGGCCAGAAAAGGGTGAAATTTCTTGTAAATCCTTTAATTGCAAAAGTTTTTAGCTATAAAGGTGATGAATGGAGCTTGTGTATATTTCTGAAAGATGAACTGCCTCTATTGTCTTCTCTCTTCATTTGTGAACATGAGCTAAAAGCATTGAAAAACCTGTTTGTTTTGTGCGGAACAAATCATTCTACAATCAGACCTTAGAAATCAGAAATCGGGGCTTCTCTGAGGTGTGTATACTGCTCCCACAGTGCTGCAAAGATGCTGCTTGCAGGACTTTTTTTTTTACCATCCTGCAAGCGCACCGCTCCAGTGTGAAAGCACTCAGGCTTTCACACTGGAGTGAGAGGAGAGGCGCTATTTTTAGCGCTATAGTACCTGTAAAGCCACCACTTGTTTTTTGGGTTTTTTTGTTCAACCTGCTGGGTTTTGAACAGTATCCAATTAACATAACATGTGAACCAGCTTTCAATGGAGCCTGTTCATATACAGTGGGGACGGAAAGTATTCAGACCCCCTTAAATTTCTCACTCTTTGTTATATTGCAGCCATTTGCTAAAATAATTTAAGTTTATTTTTTTTTCCTCATAAATGTACACACAGCACCCCATATTGACAGAAAAACACAGAATTGTTGACATTTTTGCAGATTTATTAAAAAAGAAAAACTGAAATATCACATGGTCCTAAGTATTCAGACCCTTTGCTGTGACACTCATATATTTAACTCAGATGCTGTCCATTTCTTCTGATCATCCTTGAGATGGTTCTACACCTTCATTTGAGTCCAGCTGTGTTTGATTATACTGATTGGACTTGATTAGGAAAACCACACCCCTGTCTATATAAGACTTTACAGCTCACAGTGCATGTCAGAGCAAATAAAATCATGAGGTCAAAGGGGTGCCTCATGAGCTCAGAGACAGAATTGTGGCAAGGCACAGATCTGGCCAAGGTTACAAAAAAATTTCTGCTGCACTTAAGGTTCCTAAGAGCACAGTGGCCTCCATAATCCTTAAATGGAAGACGTTTGGGACAACCAGAACCCTTCCTAGAGCTGGCCGTCCGGCCAAACTGAGCTATCGGGGGAGAAGAGCCTTGGTGAAAGAGGTAAAGAAGAACCCAAAGATCACTGTGGCTGAACTCCAGAGATGCAGTCGGGAGATGGGAGAAAGTTGTAGAAAGTCAACCATCACTGCAGCCCTCCACCAGTCGGGGCTTTATGGCAGAGTGGCCCGACGGATACCTCTCCTCAGTGCAAGACACATGAAAGCCCGCATGGAGTTTGCTAAAAAAAATACCTGAAGGACTCCAAGATGGTGAGAAATAAGATTCTTTGGTCTGATGAGACCAAGATGGAACTTTTTGGCCTTCATTCTAAGCGGTATGTGTGGAGAAAAACAGGGACTGCTCATCACCTGTTCAATACAGTCCCAACAGTGAAGCATGGTGGTGGCAGCATCATGCTGTGGGGGTGGATTTCAGCTGCAGGGACAGGACGACTGGTTGCATTCGAGGGATAGATGAATGCGGCAAAGTACAGGGATATCCTGGACGAAAACCTTCCAGAGTGCTCAGAACCTCGGACTAGACCGAAGGACTAGACAATGACCCTAAGCACACAGCTAAAATAACAAAGCAGTGGCTTCACAACAAATCCGTGACTGTTCTTGAATGGCCCAGCCAGAGCCCTGACTTAAACCCAATTGAGCATCTCTGGAGAGACCTAAAAATGGCTGTCCACCAACGTTTACCATCCAACCTGACAGAACTGGAGAGGATCTGCAAGGAGGAATGGCAGAGGATCCCCAAATCCAGGTGTGAAATACTTTTCCAAAAAGACTCATGGCTGTATTAGATCAAATGGGCTAAATACTGAGCAAAGGGTCTGAATACTTAGGACCGTGTTATATTTCAGTTCTTCTTTTTTAATAAATCTGCAAAAATGTCAACAATTCTGTGTTTTTCTGTCAATATGGGGTGCTGTGTGTACATTAATGTGAATGATTTTAGCAAATGGCTGCAATATAACAAAGAGTGAAAAAATTTAATGGGGTCTGAATACTTTCCATCTCCACAGTGCGGGTCAGCTGCGGTGCGTAAAAAAAAAAAGTGTCCCATGCATGTCCTGAATTGCACCTAAATCTGAATAGAAACCTCCCTGGACTCACATATATGTGAACCAAGCCTCAATGTGGAAAAGGTTGCCAACCTCCCAACATAGATTATCTGACAATAAAATTCTTGGTGACTAGAAAGTATACAGTTGCTCTGACATAAAGTTACTTTAACGTGTATCAGAAATTAGTAAGCAAATCAACAGATATTGGCATGGATGGGGTTGGACTCGCAGAATGAATTACACCTGATCATTTTTGTTTGCTACGTTTTTAAAAGTGTCCCTTTTGCTTATTTGATCTTCTGCGTAATAAGTTCCTGTTTAAATGTAACTATTTTGTGTGTTTCAGCTTCATCAATTGGAATTCAACACGTGATGGTCAGTTTTCTGGCATGTATGGTTCCCTGGAGTTAAATGAGTTTAACTCTTATAGTGAAGGTAATGCCTCTATGTCCTATTTCAGCAATGCTATGTACAATGGAAGATTTGCTTGTTTGTTTATTTTTTTTGTTATACTTGAAAAGTAATGTATTATTTATGCAGAGTTCAAGTAGAGAGCTAAATTCAAATACATATGTTTTACTGTTGTACCTGCCAATTATTTGGAACTTTGGTCAGCCATTTTTGCTTAAAGCATACATCTGCCAATCAAGAAGACCACTATGCTACTTCTGGTTTACCATTAATGTTTTCTGAGTCAACTTCTAGCACATAGATTATGATGCTGATTGGAATAATCAGGCCGCAGGTGGAGAGGTGACAGGGAGTAACAATGCTGAACCAGTAAATAAGTGTGTCACTTGTCTCGCTGTGCACTGTGGAAAAGACATGTAAATCATAAGATTAACTGACCAGAATTGCAAAGCCTTAGGCAGGCCATACATGGGTCAAATTTCGAAAGAATTTTCTTTTGAAAATCTTATCTAAGAATTTTCGTTCGTATTTCGCACCATTAGTGGGCTGTAGCAACAGCCGATTTTCGTGCGGCAATAAAATTTGTGTAATCGGACATGTTGGAAATGTTTGGAAAAACAAACTCTTTTCTAATCAATGATGGGAGAATGGTGCGAGAAATGTAATCGAAAAAGAAATGCGCATGTGCAAGAAAAGAAAATTCTTGGAAAAAAAAGAAGACTCCCAGCCACGAAAAACCTTTTCTGTAGCAACATCAGGTGAAGTTGAAGGCTTGTTTGGCCGAATTTCGAAATCGATGGTGGCACCATCAGATCACAAAACGCACAAATTTTCTGATTTTCAAAAGAAAATTCTTTCGAAATTCGACCATGTATGGCCAGCCTTAGAGAGGTAAAACAGTAAAGATGTATGTGCTTTTTTTTTTTTTTTTAATTAAGTATTTAGCCGTTTGCTTGGAGTTTCAATGTTAAAATGCAAAACATAGCAACTGACTTGTTTTAGGCTACAAACTCCACAAGGATAGAACATGATACAAACAAACATCACAAAGAATAGAAGGTATTGCAAAGTGCAATGTTGGTTGTGAAAAGCCCAGTAACCACAGCAGTTAGGGACAATTCATGCCTGAATCGCACAAGAACATGGTCCGTAGTGTATCTGCAGTGTAAATATCAGTTAAAGAGGAAGTAAACCCTGGTGGGTTTTACTTCCTCTTTATTTCCCTGCAAAGGTAAAGCATAATGGGCTGCTATGCATCGCATAGTAGCCCATTATGTGTCACTTACCTGAAACCAAAGCCTGCGATGTCTCTCTTGTCCCCACTAGCAGGGAGCGTCCATCTTCGGCCCTCTTCCTTCCGGGGCCGCGAACTCCGGCTCTGTGACTGACCGGAGTCGCGTGACGTCACTGCGCGGGAGCCGCCAGTCACGGCATGGACCCCATTAAAACCGTGGCGGTTTAGGAGATATTTCAAGCACCTACAGGTAAGCCTTAATATAGGCTTACCTATAGGTAAAAGTGGATGTACAGGGTGTACAACCACTTTAAGTGTTAAGAGGTACAGAAGTAAAGTGAGAGTGGCTATGTGAGATATGAGTGTCACAGTTCTGGAGTATAGCAGATCTATACTTCCTGGCAATAATAAAAGTATAAATATTACAGTAATCAGGAACATATTTCCAGTATAGCAAACACCTATTAACGCAACATAAATTTGCACTGCGGAGTTAAAGCTATTTTTTTTTTTTAAATAACAAACATGTTATACTTCCCTCCTCTGTGCAGTTGGTTTTGTACAGAGCAGCTTGGGTCCCTCTTCTTCTCTCCTGGCCCCTCCCTCCCTCTGGTGAGTGCCCCCTCAGCCAGCAGCTTTCTATGGGGGCACCTGAGCCGAGTCAGAGCTCTGTGTATCCATTCAGACACGGAGTCCCGATCTGGCCCTGCTCCCTCTCTCCCCTGATTGGCTGACTGATTTTGAGTGACAGCTGCGGGAGCCAATTGCGCTGCTGCTGTATGTCAGTCAATCAGTAGAAGTGTCTAAGACACTCGTGGACATTACCGCAGAGAGAAGGGACTCGGGTAAGTATGAGGGGGGCTGCTACCCACAGAAGGTTTTTTAACTTAATGCTTAATTAAAACGTTTATTACAAAAGTTATGTCTTAATTGTATTTCATAGGACACAGAGGGGTCCATATTCATGACTAATTGGGTTATGCAGCCACCTTTAGGTGAATGAACATTGGCTAAAAAAGTCAGGAATCGCCACCCAGGCACATCCCCTCCCCTCCCAGCTCAGCTAAGCCAACGTTTTTAGCTTGTGTCCTTAGATAATGGATGTGCCTCCCTGTGTCTCTGAAGATAATTCATGGGCATTTATCCTATAAATCCTGGCCTGTTCCTTACACCCCTTATGGGTCAGAGGTGGGTTTTTTTTTTTACAAGCTGGGTTTTCACTGCTTTCCTCCTCCACATATTATGCACTCAAGGGTATCTTCATATGCACGCACAAACACACAAAGCAATTTTCTTTGTGCCCCTGTAAAGACAGCTGTTCCCAGGGAGTCATTTCACCTATGCTGGCAGAGGAGAAGGTCTCATAGCTTTAGTTTCAACCTGTTCATGGTTCCCCAGCCAAATGGAGACATTCAGCCAAATCCGGACCTTAATTGTCTAAACCAATTCCTAAAGGTACAAAAATTCAAGAAGTCATCCACCTGGTCATTGATTGCCTTGCTTCATCAGGAGAACTTCCTTGCATCAGTGGTCTATCTACACATCCCAACTTTTTAGCCTCAACAGCGATTTCTCCGACTCACACAGGGGGATTGCCACTACCAGTTTGTGGTGCTACCTTTTGGACTTTACACAGCCCCCCAGGTGTTTACCAAGGTGTTTGCTCCAGTTCTTGTTTTTTTTGAAGACCTAAGGTATCCCTATTGTGGAGTACCTGAATGACCTGCTGCTCAGGGATCTATCTGCTCAGAAAATGATGTCAAATGTCTAGAACAGGGATATGCAATTAGCGGACCTCCAGCTGTTGCAGAACTACAAGTCCCATGAGGCATAGCAAGACTCTGACAGCCACAAGCATGTCACCCAGAGGCAGAGGCATAATGGGACTTGTAGTTTTGCAACAGCTGGAGGTCCGCTAATTGCATATCCATGGTCTAGAACAGGGGTCTCAAACTGGTGGCCCTCCAGCTGTTGCAAAACTACAAGTCCCATGAGGCATTGCAAGACTGACAGTTACAAGCATGACTCCCACAGGCAGAGGCATGATGGGACTTGTAGTTTTGCAACAGCTGGAGGGCCGCCAGTTTGAGACCCCTGGTCTAGAAGATGGTACAAGTCCTGGAGAGGTTCAGCTGGGTGCGGAACCTTTAGAAGTTGGTCTTGGTTCTGACACGGAGCCTGAAGTATGTAGGCTTAGTACTCAACTCGGCATAGGTGAAGGTACTGCTTCATCTGTTTAAGACTGCCTCTTCTGAGATTGTTAGAAACTCCTTTTGGTTTGAAACTGCATGAAGGTACTAGGAAAGATGGTAGCCACCTTTGATGCAGTTACCCATGCCTAGTTGCACTTAGAGTTGTAAAGGCAGAAGGTTTTGTAAGATAAAAAGCCTTTTGTGTGCAGCAGCCTCCCTAGCACCCCCTAATACTTACCTGAGCCCCATCTATGTCCAGCGATGTCCACGAGTCCCCCAGCCACCCGGGACTCTCCCTCCTGATTAGCTGAGACACAGCAACGGCGCCATTGGCTCCCGCAGCTGTCAATCAACGTCAGTTAGACAATCAGGAGAGAGAGGAGGTGGGGCCGAACAGCAGCTCCATGTCTAAATGGACACACGGAGCTGTAGCTCGGCTCAGGTGCCCCCATAGCAAGCTGCTTGCTGTGGGAGCACTCTACAGGACTTAGGTGCCAGGAGAGCCAAAGAGGGACCATGCAGAGGAGGATCTGGGCTGCTCTGTGCAAAACCACTGCACAGAGCAGGTAAGTATAACATGTTATTAAAAAAAAAAAGAGAGAGAGACTTTACAATCACTTTAAGGGACCTGCATCCTAATTTTCTGTTGTGGGCCAACCTCTGGAGTCCTTAGTTCTGCCAGTTGTGCATCTCTTGGCGTTCAGATTCAACAACAAACTGGACAGGATTGTGTCCAATACCAGGTATCCTCAGACATTTGCAGTTGATGCCTTGATGACTCCTTGAGATCACTATTGCCTTTCCTCCACTTCAGCCTGTTTTCCTCATCTCTTGCACTGGATAAAGGTGGATGTTATGTGTTAGAATGTGTTATGGTGACACTGTAAATCTCTTGGCAGACTAACTATTGATGAGGTAGATGTTAATGCTTCTGTGTACTCCTGTTTTGGATGGTAGGTTTGCAGACGGCCTTGTAGTGTGGTTCCCTATTTTATGTTTTGTGTCTTGGTTGTGTTTGGCCTTGTTGCTGTGTTGCCCGCCCTTCAAGTTGGAGGCTTTCCGCCCTTCAAGTTGGAGGCTTTCCGCCCTTCAAGTTGGAGGCTTTCCGCCCTTCAAGTTGGAGGCTTTCCGCCCTTCAAGTTGGAGGCTTTCCGCCCTTCAAGTTGGAGGCTTTCCGCCCTTCAAGTTGGAGGCTTTCCGCCCATCAAGTTGGAGGCTTTCCGCCCTTCAAGTTGGAGGCTTTCCGCCCTTCAAGTTGGAGGCTTTCCGCCCTTCAAGTTGGAGGCTTTCCGCCCTTCAAGTTGGAGGCTTTCCGCCCTTCAAGTTGGAGGCTTTCCGCCCTTCAAGTTGGAGGCTTTCCGCCCTTCAAGTTGGAGGCTTTCCGCCCTTCAAGTTGGAGGCTTTCCGCCCTTCAAGTTGGAGGCTTTCCGCCCTTCAAGTTGGAGGCTTTCCGCCCTTCAAGTTGGAGGCTTTCCGCCCTTCAAGTTGGAGGCTTTCCGCCCTTCAAGTTGGAGGCTTTCCGCCCTTCAAGTTCAAGGCTTTGGGACATTATGATGTACAATTACATTACTTATTTTGGTTTTCCTTTGAAATCTTTTTCTTGGAATACATCACAGGGCACAGAGTTCCCTCCCCTTCTGTCTGTCTTGCGAATTGCTTGCTACAAAACTGAGGCTTAGCCAAACTGGGAGGGGTTATGCCTCAACTAGGATTTCTGCTTCTTTGGCCAGTGCCTATTCCCCTGAAGGTGGCAGCCTATCCCAAGTAGTCATGTATATGAACTGAGTCCTGTGATGTCCCTTGCAATGCCATATATTCTACAGTGAGGGAAGAAAGTATTTTATCCCCTACTGATTTTGTACGTTTTTCCCCTGACAAAGAATGATCAGCCTATGATTTTAATGGTAGGTTTATTTTAACAGTAAGAGACAGAATAATAAAAAAATCCAGAAAAACGCATTTCAAAAAAGTTATAAATTGATTTGCATTTTAATGAGTAAAATAAGTATTTGACCCCTTCACAAAACTTGACTTAGTACTTGACAAAACCCTTGTTGGCAATCCAAGAGGTCAGACGTTTCTTGTAGTTGGCCACCAGGTTTGCACATATCTCAGGAGGGATTTTGTCCCACTCCTCTTTGCATATCCTATCCAAGTCATTAAGGTTTCAAAGCTGACATATTGCAACTCGAACCTTCAGCTCCCTATACATATTTTCTATGGGATTATGGTATGGAGATTGGCTAGGCCACTCCAGGACCTTAATGTGCTGCTTCTTGTTGCCTTGGCCGTATGTTTTGGGTCATTGTCAAAGCTGGAATACCCGTCCATGACCCATTTTCAATGCTCTGGCTGAGGGAAGGAGGTTCTCAGTCAAGATTTGACGGTACATGGCCTCGTACGTCGTCCCTTTGATGCGGTGAGGTTGTCCTGTCCCCTTTAGCAGAAAAACCTCCCCCAAAGCATAATGTTTCCACCTCCATGTTTGACGGTGAGGATGGTATCATATTCCTCCTCCTCCTCCAAACACAGCGAGTTGAGTTGATGCCAAAGAGCTTGATTTTGGTCTCATCTGACCACAATACTCTCACCCAGTTCTCCTCTGAATCATTCAGCAAACTTTAAATGGGGCTGTACATGTGAAGACACCTGGGAGCCAGAAATCTTGCTGATTTATAGGGGATCAAATACTTATTTCACACATTAAAATGCAAATCAATTTATAACTTTTGAAATGCATTTTTCTGGATATTTTTGTTCTGTCTCTCACTGTTAAAAATAACTCTACCATTAAAGTTGTAGACTGATCATTTCTTTGTCAGTGAGCAAATGTACAAAACCAGCAGGGGATCTTTTTTCCCTCACTGTACATGGAGAAAGCCATATGCCAATATAAATCTGTGATTCTGCCATTTCATTAAAAACAATGCACTCCTGCTGCTAATATCTCAGTAGTTGTTAAGTAGGGAGGCAAAGAGATTGTAGTGGAATGCACAGCTTCAGGTGGCTAATCTGCACATTTCTGTGTAATACAGCAGAAAAATTAAGAGCAGTCATGCAACAGTGTAAATGTTCTGTAATATTCACAATATGTGTTTACTGAAACTATACTAAACTTTCCCTCTAACAAACAAACTGGATTGAGAAATGAAACTGTTGCCTTCCTCCTATTTCACAAGAAGTAGAACTATGTTTGCATGACATTCGGGGCAGCAATTCCACAGTTATTATTGGTTGTTTGTTCATGCTTGATTTTCTGACATGGTTTTGAAATACTTGTTTAGAAAATGATGGGGTTTTCATTATGGTTAAACAGTTTGTGGCAAAAGCAAGAATGAGACTGTTCCTTCTGTATGTTAAACACTTGAGTCCCCAGTGTCGTTTAAAACCGCACTGGGATAGCGGATAGTTGTCCCAGTTCTACTTTAACCACTTCAGCCACGGAAGATTTGGCTGCTCAATGACCAGTCCATTTTTTGCGATTCGGCACTGCGTCGCTTTAACTGACAATTGCGCGGCCATGCGATGCTGTACCCAAGCAAAATTGACGCTCTTTTTTTCCCACAAATAGAGCTTTCTTTTGGTGGTATTTGATTGCCTCTGCGGTTTTTATTTTTTGCACTATAAACAAAAGAGCGCTAATTTTGAAAAAAAAATATCTTTTACTTTTTGCTATAATAAATATCCCACATTTTTTTATCAAAAAAACAAATATTTTCCTCAGTATAGGCCGATATGTATTCTTCTACATATTTTTGTTAAAAAAAATCGCAATAAGCGTATATTGATTGGTTTGCGCGAAAGTTATAGCGTCTACAAAATAGGGGATAGATTTATGGCGTTTTTATTTTTTTTTTATTTTTTTTTTATTTTTTTTTTTACTAGTAATGGTGGCGATCTGCGATTTTTATCTTTTTGACACATCGGACACTTTTGACACATCGGACACTTTTGACACATCGGACACTTTTGACACATCGGACACTTTTGACACATCGGACACTTTTGACACATCAGACACTTTTGAAACAATTGACAATTATGTAGCGATCAGTGCTATAGAAATGCACTGATTATTGTGTAAATGTCACTGGCAGGGAAGGGGTTAACACTAGGGGGCGATTAAGGGGTTAACTGTGTTCCCTATGTGTGTTTCTAACTGGGGGAGGATGGGACTGTCTAGGAGGAGAGAGAGATCGGTGTTCATACATAGTATGAGCACTTGATCTGTCTCCTCCTCTGAAAGAACCGGGATCTGTGTGTTTACACACACAGATTCCGGTTCTCGCTCTGTCACGAGCGATCGCTGGAGCCCGCCGGTCATCGTGCCCGCCGGGCACTTGCATTGGCTCCAGGCGCGCGCCCCTAGTGGCCAAGAGGCGAAGCGACATAAGGCAACGTCGTTTCACTCAGCCGTGCCAATCTGCCACAGTAAAACTGCGGTGGCTGGTCGACAAGCGGTTAAAATGGAACCTGGTCTCTGCGGGTCCCTGTGGGAGTGCAGACTAGAACCACCATCTGTCCTTGACAGCTGGCATCCAGCACTAAAGGCTAGTTTGCGTTGAGGGTGGTAAAAACATATGGTTGAGCTACTCTTTTACTGCCATCCAACCAGCTGCATTCAACAACGTTGACTATTCAATTGAGTTGGCCACACTGCAGTTGGCCACACTGCAGTTGGTTGCAATGCATGTGGTTGTGGTGCAGCATTTACGAGATTGAAACAGGCTGTGAAGAGTTGACATATTGCCTCCTCCCCACCTGTCAAACGCCTCGGCGGATCACTTTTCAGAGGCGTGACAGCCGTAAGTGTAGCTATAAAGCCTAAGCCCAAAAGCTGAAACAATCGGCTGTTGGCCATCCGATGTTTACTTCCAATACCAGCATAGAGGCATTTATGGGCCATCTTAGAGTAAGAGAGGTTTATAACCCCTATCATTTTTTTTTGTGCTATTTTCGCTATCTCTGTCCCATTAGGAAGATTTCCGTTGCGGGTAGGCTTCAAGCGTTAAAAGGTAGAACGAATGGAACTGAGACCACCTATATGCTTTGAGACTCGAGAGGGGGTAGGGATAAAAGGGCCAAGTTGTTAATAAAAAAACGTACTGTCTGTGGATCAAATTGCTGATGGAATCACTTCATCAAAAAAAAGGGCTTTCTTTCTTGTCCAATGAAGTATAGAGGAAGTCTTTAAACTTCAGATTATACAGGTGGTTTGGTTACTGCCAATCGACAAAAAAAAATTGTAGGCCATCCCATGATGACCTCTTCTACCAGCATGCCTCAGGGTTTTGTTTTCTTTTTTCTAGTGTCTTGTGTTGCTGTAAAGGCTAACGTTTTTGTGCCAGCCCCTTTTCTCCATATAATTTATGTGGTGCAGCTGTCCCCTGCCTGCCTTGTGGAGTTCTGCATTTGGTCTTCAGTGCTCTTTCCAGGTCCATAGCCACTAACATTTCTACAGTGCTTGTCCTGCCTCTGCTACTTGCCTCTGCCTCTGCTACTTGCCTCTGCCTCTGCTACTTGCCTCTGCCTCTGCTACTTGCCTCTGCCTCTGCTACTTGCCTCTGCCTCTGCTACTTGCCTCTGCTACTTGCCTCTGCCTCTGCTACTTGCCTCTGCCTCTGCTACTTGCCTCTGCCTCTGCTACTTGCCTCTGCCTCTGCTACTTGCCTCTGCCTCTGCTACTTGCCTCTGCCTCTGCTACTTGCCTCTGCCTCTGCTACTTGCCTCTGCCTCTGCTACTTGCCTCTGCCTCTGCTACTTGCCTCTGCCTCTGCTACTTGCCTCTGCCTCTGCTACTTGCCTCTGCCTCTGCTACTTGCCTCTGCCTCTGCTACTTGCCTCTGCCTCTGCTACTTGCCTCTGCCTCTGCTACTTGCCTCTGCCTCTGCTACTTGCCTCTGCCTCTGCTACTTGCCTCTGCCTCTGCTACTTGCCTCTGCCTCTGCTACTTGCCTCTGCCTCTGCTACTTGCCTCTGCCTCTGCTACTTGCCTCTGCCTCTGCTACTTGCCCTGCCTCTGCTACTTATTGAGTAGCATTTTCCACCCCAGAAGAGGGTTTATACTGTGGGACTGAGTGCTAAAGTTATCAGCTGGAAGGAGTGTTATGTGCACCCCATGCTTTTTCTTCTTACAGCCTTGAAGGATCTTCTCACTGGTGTTCCTTCTTGTGAAGAGCCACATAGAACTTCAAGCTGTTCCTGCTGCCCAACTAGTGACTTTGGTCACTTGCGGCTATCTCACCTTCATCTGCTAGCAGCTATCTGGGTTTTGTGAGTGCCTGAGGCCTTGCATTATACCCTGAGCCTTATGTTGCTTTACAGCTACATATCTGATACTGTACCAGGTGCCCCCAGCTCTCATTCTACTAACGGCTACGTGTCCTCTTTAGCTCCGTTGGGTTTGGCCAGTTTCTTGACCTTTTCAGCTGAGGTTTTAACTACAGTCGTTCAAGTCTTTGATCCAAATTACCTTATTATTTGCCGACTCTGATTGTAGAAGACACAAGCAGGTTCCTGCGCCTTGCACTGCAGATTTATCTTTATCTGATTTACTCACAGACTTTGACAGCTTCTGAGTCATTAGGTGCAAAAACTGAATTGACCCAATCCTTGACTGATGAACTTACCCTTGAGGACTTAACTTCTATTACTCTCAAATTAAGAACATTTTAGCTCTTATCAGTGCGATGTGCACCTTTCTAAAACTAGTTTTCAAACTTAGTTGTTTGCTTAGAGACTAGGTGGTTTTTGAGGCCCAGGACTTCCTTCTTGCCTAAGGTAGGTCATGCCTTTCACCTCAACCAGGACATTGTTCTTACGTCCCTCTGTCTGGTTCCAGTTCACCAAAAGGCAAACTCTTTCCATTGTCGTGATGTGCGTTGGGCTGTGACAGTCACTATCTCAGCTACTGCTTCTTTGAAAAGACTGATTCTCTTTTTGTCATACCAGAGGGACTCTGGAAGGGAGCTTTGGTTTCTGGTTTCTGGCTTTGGTTTCTGGCTGAGGCAAACCATCATCCATGCTTTTGGTTTCCAGGATTAGGTCCTAACCTACTAGACCTGTAAGCACTTTTAGGCATCAAACAACCGTGTTTCCCTGATTGGAAGAATATCGCGTGACCTTCTGTTCACATGTTCTCCAAGCTTGAGTAGATGTCTTGGGCATCTGATGTCTGCTTCAGTCAACTCCTCAATTTTCTGACATTTGTTGGGCATCTTAGCGTTTTGCTGTGTTGGACTACTTTTGGATGTCAAAGAATTGCTGTGTCCCTCTATGGATGAGAATGAAGTTGGGAGTTTTGTGTTCAAAGTAAAGCCCCCTTCTTGGCGTTTGTTGAGGCACACAAGTCCTAGCTTGTATTTATGTTCATGCTCTCTGTACTACATGGCAAGAAAACACTTATGCTGGTAGTAGGTGAGATTATTCTGTGCTGGCTAAAAGTTTTGGTGGTGTGTTTTTTGTTTTTGTTTTTTTGCTACTGTCCATTTCTCCTGTAGAGTGCAGTATAAACGAAAAGCATAAAGATTTCAGTGTTCCCTTAAAGTGGTTGCAGACCTCAGACATGAAAAATGAACTAAGCATATCCCTCTGTAGTGTGTACTTGTCTTTATTAGGATCACTAAGTGTCATTTCTGTCTGCTACCTCGTCCCCCTTCTATCTGCATGAGTTGCTTCTGACAAGTTGGCCTGAAACCAAGAGAAAAATGGTGACAGGGAAAGGATCTCCAGCAGAAGCGCTCTCCTCACTGAACTCTTCAGCCCTCTGCCCACGTTTTTCTGACCTCTCAGCTGAGCTTTATAAATTCTGGACTTTGAACGGATATAGAGAAAAGAATACTTAAGATAAACAGGTACAACTTGTGTAGGTGAATCTGTTTCATCTCTGGGTATCATCTGAAGCCAACCACTTTGCCGTGTATATGTAAGGGTTTACAACTTAAATGGGCTCCAAGCAAAGGATTTTTTCTGCGCAGTACAAAAATCCTATTTATTGTAGCTTACATTTGCAAATGCACGTCAAGGCACATATAAAGTTTGGTCTCCAACCCTAAGCTATCTGAGCTCCCAACTGTGGGACATATATAGCAATGTGTAAATTAAGGTTCTCAACAAATTTCTTTTTTTTTCTGTGCACACAGAAGGAATTACAGTGATAACAGTAGTTTGGAGAGGTTTGCTTTACTATCAAATAGCTATCATAGCTCCCATGGTAATCACATGATTGGGAACAATTGTCCAGTCTAAAAGCTGGATAACAGAGTATGCTGCTAGCTGTCAATTGTGAGACCCATGCTTGAAAACCTCAATCTACAGATTGTTGAATCCTGGCTCTTAAGTAATCCGTTAAAGGGTTAATACCATTTAAGACAAAATGCATTGCCTTGTAAGATCTTTGAGTAATTGTGGGTGAATTTCGCCATTGTGCTGTCTGAGCTATTATTCTCTTATCTCAGTTTCGTACAATCCACTTTTTTTAACTTTAAAATATTCAGAGTATGTTAATACTGTGCTGTTCTTCCAGAAAACATGAACTACCACAATGGCTTTTCATGCCCTGAAGTCCAGAATCCAGCTTTCATTGATCATTGTCAGTCTACCTGGAACATAAACCCACCAGAAGCTCCACCACCCCCTCCACCTGCACCTTCCATGCCAAACTCCTGGGAACCAGCAAGTTATGTTAGCACTTCTGTAAGTAAATGCCACTAGAATACAGTTTTTATGCTGTTTATCTTGTATGTGACCCCCTTATGTAACATTTTATTTTTTATTAATTTGTAATTTCACTACAGGATGTTAACAATCTTTTTGTTTTCACTGACAACATTTTAGTAACAAATACTTGTGTTCATTTTTGCAATTTTGTTTTTTTTTCTTTTTTATTCTTTATTTCAAGAGGCAAACGGTCTGTTACAATAGAAGTCAGCAACAGCAAGTCACTTTTGTATCAATAGAAATGCAATTAAAACATTCTCAGATTTTATAAAAACTAGATAACAAGTGTGTGTCTGGGGTCAAGAGACGCAGGCTAATGCTGGGTAAATAGGGGCCCAAAAGATTTGGTCAGTATTTACAGCTATTTGTCCGACAGAAGCCGCTATAATGTGTCGCTTTTGTCGAAAGGGACATGTTGGAAAACACGTATCTGATCAGGGAAGGGGGAGAGTACAACTGTCAGAATACAAAGGCACAGCGGGGGGGGGAATCACTGCATCAACATCGCTTGTGTGGATGTATGGCGATCTGTCAGTGTTGTGTACCAGGCTTAACCCTAAGCCGGGTACATACTACAGTTTTTTTTAACCATGCGAGGTTAGTTCAGTGATCACCCCCATCCCCCCCCCCCCGCTGAGCTGTTGTGTTCTGACAGGGGGATGACCCCCCCCCCTCCCCCGCCAGAACACTGATGATCGGGAGTCGGTCGGTTGCTGGCTTTCCAGCATGCACGTCCAACTTCTGTCAGACAGACTGACAAACACACGGGCAGAATGTCGGACTTTTTTTTTTTTTTTGTTTGAACCAGCGAAGGTCTTCTCTGGCTTAGCTTTTGATATTTGTTATGTATTTACAGCCATACCTCTCCAGCACTAGAAGTTTGTCTCCCATGTCTGGACTGTTTGGATCCATCTGGGCTCCACAGAATGACGTATTTGATGGCTTCTGCCCTGTTAGCAGCTCCCCTCCACATTCTGACCATATTGGAAGTCACTCCATGATGTGCAAGCAGGAGTATTCTTCAAGATTCAATCCTTTCCATGCCTATATGAATCTGGACATTTGGACATCTGCTAACAGAAATGCAACATATCCAGTGTCAAGGGACTCTGGCTACTGTGGGAATATGTGAACAGGATATGCGTGCAAAGCAATGTGATTAGTTGTATGTGCGGTTTTTGGTCACTAGAGTGAGCAAGTCGTTGGAATAGGATACAATGTTGGTGAATATTTTGGCACTTTTTATATGGATAATAAATTTTTTTTTTTTTTTTTTTTTTTTTTTTTACTGACCCATGTTTGTTTTTTTTGTATTTCTGAAACTGTATACTACATCATTATAATAAATGGCTTACCATAATGCAATGCATATTAGCACACTGCAACAGACCACTAAAGTGTAACTGGACCTTGACAGCAAAAAGCTTGATACTAGAGCTATAAGAATTAACAAAGTTAGCAACTAGAAAAAGCACACTCACCAGAAGGTATGTGTGTGCTAGTACCTTAAAGTGCTCTGATCATTTGATTCATAAAATGCCTCTAATAAAAATACTGATGGCTTATAGCAGCACTACTCTGAATATACTAGGGAGGCTAAAATACTCAGGATTTTAACACTTCTATAAATAGCCTAGCCCAGTGATGGCAAACCTTGGCACCATAGATGTTTTGGAACTACGTTTCCCATGATGATCGACTACACTGCAGAGTGCATGAGCATCGTGTAAAATGTAGTTCCAAAACATCTGGGGTGCCAAGGTTCACCATCACTGGCCTAGCCTTTCTCAACTGAGCGTGCCGTCTGAGTTCATCAGGGGTACTGCAGCATCCTAGTTGAGAAAGGCATACTGTTGCTCTGATCAAGCTTCCACTCTGCCGACACAATTTGGTGCTTGCCTCCACTCTAATGGTTATAAAATGGCAGAGAAGTAACAAACTGTATGTCAGCAGAGTGGAAGCTCGAATCGGGGAATCAGTAATGTACAGAGCGGTGAATGGGGGAGGCTTCTTCCTGATTCATGACATGCTCCACCTCTCTCTAGCATGCAGCCATGTATAAACAAACATGTCACTCGGTAATGCGGGTGCTAAATGTGTATTGAAAAGTGAAAGGCAATCAAGCGGAAAAGGCATCTGGATCAGCCAGGTAAGTAAATCTGTGGTTTTTTTTAAAGGCTGTATGTATGTATGGGGGTATGATTATATGTTTATACTGTGTATGTTAAATTTAACCCCTTCTTGACCAGGGTCAAAACAAATCTGAACACCCAAGCCCAGTTTTGCAACTTTGACATGTTAGAAAAACTACATATTTCAACTAATTGGAGTATCTGGGTGGATTATACCTTGCTTTTTCAGGACAGGTTGGGCTTTCATTTGGTGGGAAATGTTAATGGATAAATCCTGATTTATTTATTTTTATTCAAATGAAAACTGGGCCAAAATAGTAAAAAAAAAAAAAAAAAAAAGTTTTTAATGTAGCTTAATATTTAAAATCCATTAGCATGTACCACCACCAAAACAACTTTCAAAATAATTTTTACTCGTGACGATACTAAATGTGTGTATGATTTGTTCTTTGTGTAGTAAGGCCAGGAAACAGTAGTACAGTACATAATTTATTTATTTTTTGTCCTACCTATACACACTGACACTAACACTCCCAGTGACACTAAATATAAATCCTTTTTTCTTACCTAAAACACACTAACACAATTACACTGACACACTGCCAATAACTGATATTTACGCTGACAGTGACACTGGCACTCACTAAGTAAGGCAAAGCATTGAACTAGTTAATCCTTTTTTTTTTTTTTTTTTTAACGTACTCAAGCAAGCTTTCAGCACAAACATATATGCAGCAGTCCGGTTTAAAGCCTGCTTCCTGGACACCACATATATGTGTTAGGGGGTCATAAAGGGGTTAATCCTGACCCCTACACTCTGTTTGATCAGAACTGCTTTTCTAAGCTAGCAGGGACTGTGTTTTCAGGGCTTGTTTACACTAGTGTCAAGGAAAGCGCGGATTGCTTTTCAGAGGCATTTGACAGGCAGTGAGGAGGCAATGTGTTGCCCTCTTACTGCCTGTTTTAACCCCTAAATGCTCACCACTGTGCCACAACCACATGCAATTGGGTCACATTTTGTGGTTGGTAGTGCCGCCAAATACGATGGGGTATACTTCCTGCTGTGGCCGCAAAGCATCAGCCTTGTGCAACACCTTCTGACATTTTTATTAAAATACTCGCAAGTGAATTTAAATCACAGGTATGTCATAAAATCCCAGGTAAAAAGTCCCTTTACATCTTCAGAGACTGGATGTATGATGAGAAGTCCTCTCGCCTACAGTGGGATGTAGTAGGTTCCTTGTATGTCTAAAAGGAAGTAGACCATAACAAAGGCATGCAAGCTCTACCAGCGATAGTGTCATGGGTCCTCCAAACCAGAAGAGAAAAAGCACCTAGAAATGGTTTAAGACAAAACGCTGAACGCCACTGAACTAGCCAGCAATGAGTCCAGATCTAAATCCCATAGAGCACCTGTGGAGAGATCTCAAAACAGCAGTTGGGAAAAGGAACCCTTCCAATTTGAGACCTGGAGCAGTTGGCGAAAGAAGAGTGGTCCAAAATTCCAGTAGAGGGGTGTAAGATACTCATTGATGGTTACAGGAAACTATTGATTTCAGTTATTTTTTCCAAGTGTGTGCTACCACATACTAAATTTGAGGGTGCCAATAATTTTGACCATTTTTGGAATTTTTGCTTGGAATGTATGAGATTTGGCTTTTTGTTTCTCCACTTTTTGTGTCGTACCAATACAAAGAAAAGAAATAAACATTTGTAATTGCAACAATTTTCTGGGCGAAGTGGTGCATTCTCTGACAGTGCCAATATTTTTGCTCATGGCTGTATGTGTGGCAAGTGGCTCTTTATGCAAGAATAAAAAGTGGCATATCTAACAACAAATTGGAAAAGGAGGATGCTCCATGATATTTAATGGGGTGTCGTATGAAGCGTTGACCCATTTCAGAAAAGAATTACTGAGGCCCCATTGGTTTAAAGCAGTGTGCAGATATGTCTGTGACAAAGTATTGAATGTTTTAAGCATATCCGCAAAGTTGCTTCATCTGCTATGATCTCTGCTTGGCTAAGTTGAGAAGAAACCTGTCCAATTTTATAAGCTGCCTGACTATGAGGAATAAAGACTACCTGGCCTCTGTGAATGAGCAAGGAGTTCAGTTGTTTAGCCAGGAGTTTGGTTAATATTTTAATGCTCAACAATGAGGGTGAAAGTTAGCTGGTTGCGGGAGCATAACTATATTGGCTTTAGCAGGGCTCAAAATTTCAAGTCCTGAGCTACTAGGCCTCAAGGGTTACTCGCCACCAGTTGCCCCCCCCTAAACACGCGCTCATAAATTATCTCATGAAATGACAAATGTTTTATGTAGAATTAAGTTGCAGCCTACCTGTATCCATTAATGCTGCTTCACCCGTGCCCAACAATGCCGCCATCCAGTATCCATCAATGTAGCCTACCTGTGCAGGGAAAGAGAGAGGAGAGCAGGCGGCCGGATTATCGGAGAGCGGGGACATTGCTGTAACAACTCACATTTCAATTGCTATTAGTTCTCGCCTCTCACAGTCACATACAGCTCTGCCTCCTGGCCTGGCGATTTGATATACGCCACACGTCCAAGGATTGGATGGGTGATTTGTCTATCAAAGTACCAGGGCAAGGAGGCAGGGCTGTATGTGACTGGGAGCTGCGGAAACTAACGGCAGTTGAAATGTAAGCTGTTACAGCGATGTCCCTGCTCTCTGATAATCCGGCCGCCTGCTCTCCTCTCTCTTCCCCTCTACGATCACTGGGAGAATGGCTTCCACTCAACCCTGCATGCCGGCAATGCTCGCTCCCCTGCTCCCAGGCAGCCCACGCTCGCCAGCCCTCAATTTCCACTCGAAAATGCGAGTAGGCGAGTGGAAAATTTGAGTGCTGGGCTTTAGTATGGCCAGTTAATGATTACCATATTATTTAATTTGGTAAACATGTTCGTGAGGAGTGGGACCACAATGTTTGCTAACATTTTATAGAACAGTGGTGAAAAACCATCAGGGCCTTACCGTTTATGTACTGTCATTTGTTGAATAACTTGCAGGATTTCTGGAACAGTTATATCTGCTCCAAGCTTGGTGTGTTGGGTGACATAACATTTCGATAGAGAAGCCTTGTCTAAAAGTGTGGGGATCAGTTAGGAGTTTTTCAGCAGAGGTGGAATGTTTCCCCAGGTAATGTTGGAATTCATAGAGGATTTTAAGAGGGCACCTAGTTTTAGGAAAGAATGGAGAACGGGAAAAACCAGGGAAATCCTTCCAATGGTGTTATAGGGGATATTGGGGGGGGGGGGGGGCGGGCAAACTTTCCTGTACTGTTCATTCTATCCCAAATGGATAGTGTTGTCTTCGTCAGTGGTGATGCATATTCCTACAACTCCCTATAAGAAACCGGAATCCAGGGGCCTCCGGCCAAGTTCCTACCTGCTAATGTTTCCTCCAAGGGCACCCAAATGTTACTAGCAGAGTCATGGCACCAGTTCATTATACAAACCAGGGCATGGCTCTGTAATAAAACGCTATATCCGGGAGTCCCACCCCACCCTCCAGTTTTGGTCTCCTCAAAATCTCGTGTGCCAACCTGGGATGTTTATCTCCCCACACAAAGGTCACAAAAGCCCATCGTATTTATTTAGAGAATGTCTGTGGGAGTGTTATGGGTAGGTATGTAAAACGTAAATAGGAGTATGACTTATCCACTTTTGCAAGTCTTTTATTATGAATACCATCAAGGGTCCATAGTTTAAATCATATAGGCTTTATATCTGAAGAGATATAGATCCCTAAATAGAATTAAGGCACCAAACAAAAGGAAAAGATTGTTGCAAGGTGGTCTTGGTGGCTCGGCATCAACACTGATTTCTCAATATTTATTTTAAAATTACATATAAGGCCAAACCTGTCTATTTCCAACATCAGTTCCGTCAAAGACTCTTGAGGAGAAGGGAGGTACTACAGTAGATCATCTGTGTAAGCTGAGATCTTATCTTTCGTTGATCCAATACAAATCCCCTCGATCTTCCTATTTCCCCTAATCGTGCGCAGGAAGGGCTCTAGCACCATAGAAAATAACAATGGGGACAGTGAGCATCCCTGCCTAGTCCCATTCCGTATCTCAAAATAATCAGATAGTCTGCTATTAACTTTAACCCTTGCTCTAGGATCTGCATACAGTGCCATCACCCATCCCATCATCCGCTCTCTCAGACCCATCTCCCTCAAAACTCCAACCATAACCTCCCACCCTATCCAATGCTTTTTCAGCATCCATTGAAATTACTACACTCGCGGTCTGGTTCGGTCCATTATGCATCCAATGCAATACATGCAGGGCCTGAATAGTATTATCTCTAGCCTCTCGGCCCTTCATAAACCCTGTTTGATCTGGGTGAATCAATTTAACTATATGTTCTTGTAACCTTAGGTCCACAATTTTAGCCAGGGTTAAGAAGGGAGATGGGTCTGTAGCTGGCACAGCACTGAGGGTCTTTCCCTACCTTCAGGAGTACCGTCGCATAAGCCAACAGTGCCTCTGGAGGCAATAGGTTGGAGACCGAGATAGAGTTAAGGTATCTCCAAAGAAGAACCAACAGGATTTAGGAAAACTTTTTATAATACATATTTGTGAAACCATCAGGTCCCGGGCTTTTACCTAAAGCCAAACCCGCTATCGCTCCGCCCAGTACTTAAATGGAGCTTGCTTTTTCCATTTCCTCCAAGGCCACAGATGGAATGGTCTTTAGCCCTGAGGCCTCAAGATATTCCTGAATTCTATCCAAACATCCACCTTCCTCCACCTTTACAGGAACTGAGTCTATGTTATATAGAGACGCATAAAAGCGATGAAACTCAGCTGCTATTGCTTAGGAGTCCACTACCTGCTTATCGCCTGTCTTTCTAGTGTGAAAATGGCGTGAATCCTGTTGTTTCCTTAGTTGTCTAGCCAATAGTTTCCCACCCTTATTCCCCTGTTCATAGAATCGGTGGGCAAAGTATCTATATCTATTTTGAACTTTTCGATCCAGAAGCTGTTTTAAGTCTGCCCATAGTTTCTCCAGTCTCTGCACGTCCCCAGGTTTTAAATGGGTTTATGTATTTCCTCTAAGAGCCCGACCATTTCCTTCTGTCTCTCTTTTTTAATACACAAACCCATTGAAATTAACTCCCCTATGATGACCGCCTTGTGGGCTTCCCATACGACTTGTCAGACCCCGCCTCTGATATATTGGTCTCAAAATATATGCTAATATGTGGGACAAGGATTCCACATTCTGTTTATCATCCAAAATATAGTCATTCATTCGCCATGTTTTTTCCAGGCGCCCAATCGATGCCGGACATATCGTTAAACTTATTGGAGCATGGTCTGACATGGTGATTGACTTGATAGTTGATGAATTTACATAATTCAGATAAAATTGATCGATCACCAACATATCAATCCTTGAATATACATTGTGTATCTTGGAGTAATAACTGAAGTCCCTGTCTCGCTCATGCAGTACCCTCCAACTGTCCACCAAATGCAGAGAGCGAAGGCGCTGTTTAACATATCTTAACGCCTTATGAGACACAAAGGTTTTCCCCCGAAGAGATGTCTAGACTAGGGTCCAAGGTAATGTTAAAATTCCCTCCAATAACCAATAGACCTTCCCGAAACTTTCCCAGGATATCCAAAGTTTTAGAAATTTAACAGTATGGCTATTGGGGGCATATATAGAAGCTAGGGTATAACACTAGCCCTGGATCTTTCCTTTAACAAAAAGAAAGCGGCCCTCAGGATCTACTTGTATTTCTGTAAGTACTAGGGGACATTGTGTTTAGATATTGTAACGCCTGTAGCCCTAGGAATTAAGGATGAGCTCCGGCGTGTTCGCCCCCTCCGTGTGCCGAGCCAGCCAGGAAGTTGGCATGGTGCTGCGCTAATCACAGTAAGACATTTTCCCGATGTGCGGCTGCAGAGATCGGGAAATGTCTCACTGCCTGTGATTAGCGCAGCACCGTGATGACTTCCTGGAGGGCTCGGCACGTGGAGTGTGCGAACACGCCAGAGCTCATCCTTACTAGGAATGGGTGAAGGTACATGAAACCGTTGAACATATGGAAAAAGGTATACGAGGGGTCGACCCTGCCACGAAGTGCATCTCTTACAAAAAAAAAAAACTATCTCTGCCTTCATGTGACGCAGTTCATGCCAGAGGCGGCCCCTCTTACCAATCGAACAGAGCCCTCTCACATTATATGATACAATCTTCATTCTACCTGCCATACTCTCATGAGTCTCTTATTATACTTCTGTGCCCAATCGGTGTCTGCGTCTGGCCTCTGAGCTCTCCTGCCTTGGATGCATCTGATAAGAGGAAGGATGAGGCGAAAAAAAAAAAAAAAACACACAAAACCATCTAAAAACCATAACCTACTATGCCACTGTCTGTGGCACATCCCCCCCTAAAGGGAGATGGTGCACCTCTGCCTGGAGTCCCCCCCTCCACCTCTTGTCAGAAAACAAAATCCCTTGTCTCGGGACCGACCTATTGGGGAAAAGATGAAATAAAAAAACAGGCACAAGGAACCTCGTGAACCCCGGGCTTCCGTTTATATTTTCATATCATTTTTTTTGCGGTTTTTCAGCATATTGCCTCAAAAATTCCCACCAAAGGGGAGAAAACAAAAAAATATTGGGGAGGGTGGTGGGGGACTAAGAGAGGGCAGAGGGAAAAACAATCCCCCCCCCTACCAAAAAAAGAGGGGGGGTAATAAAAGGGATTTAAAAAAGGGTGGTGGTGAGGGATTAAGAGGGAACAGAGGGGAAAAAAAACAACCTCCCCCACCCAAAACACCCCCCCCCCCTCCCAGTCAACTCTAGGCAATCTGCTCCTATCCCCTTAGCCTTTTTCACTTTACACTACTACTCAGGCATATCTTTCTATGACAGGATTAGTCCTGTCTTATGAACATCCACATCAATTTTCCATCCACCTTTAACTGGCACTTGTTGCCATCGTTCTGGTCATTGTAGTTATTCAAGCTCCAATCCGGAAAGTCCACCAGGGGGAGCTCCAGCACCTCTGTGAAATGTTGCAAGTCATATTTTGTTTTAAGTGTTGCTGTTTTCCCATTCCGGGTTGCTACAACCTTAAAGGGATATCTCAGCTGCTTGTAGAACTTCCAACAAGGGTTTAATCATTCTTCGTTGCATAAGAGTTCTATGTGATAAATCTGGAAATAAGGCTATTTGTGCACCTTCAAAATCAACCGTGGATTTACTGTGGGCTGCTTTCATGATGGCTTCTTTCACTGGATATCTATGTAGTTTACAAATGACATCTCTTGGTTTTTCTGCATTTTGGGGGGTAGGGGGGAGGGCACGATGGACTCTGTCTATTACAATTTTACCCGGTGCAGATGGCCCCAGAATTAACTGGAACAGACTGATCACCTTTGGAAGCAATTCAAAATGTTATTTTATTTCAGGCAGGCCCCTTATATGTATATTTTGCCTACAATTTCTATTTTCTTGATTATCCATTTGATCTAACAGAGAATTCAACACTTCCTCATGATGTTTTGTCATATCTTGGATATCAGCCACTCCTTGTCTAATATCATCCTGGCCCATTTCCATTTCCTCTACTCTGTGCCCTTATGTCCTCCCTTAACCACTCCACAGCCTGTTTGCAGGATGATTCAAAAGCGGTTATAAGTAATTGAATGTCTTTCTTTGTAGGAAGTGCTCTCAAATGTTCTCTTAAGTCCCAATCCACTATTAACTCTGATTGAGATGCACTTAGTTCACTATTAAGATCACCATACAAAAGGTTAATATACTGCACCTGCCCGGTAGAGGCCGTCTCTGCATTCATCACAAGTCCTTTGCTGATTCACTGCTTGGTTTTGTAGTACCATGACTTTCAACCTCCAGGGATTCCTTCCACCTCCTGAAGACTCGGATCCCCTCCAATACACTCCCCCTCGGGACCCTCCGTTCCACCTGCATAAACTGAGGTGTCTCTCCCTTCTCCTAGGAGATCCCTTTCTAGGGTTGTACAGCTCTGCTTTGGGCTCAGAGGTATTTGACTATTGCCATGTGCTGCAACACCCCTTTCAAAGCCTGTCACTCCTTGGCCCTGTACGGAGGGATCGCATCTGGCCCTCTCCGTCCCCCCCCCCCCCCCCCCTCATATCAGGGGAGCCGAACTTCCTTCCCTCCTGGACCGGGGTTCTTTTAATTGCGCTCCCAGGATCCACACTCTGCACAAAGAGGTAAACGCTAAACCCCTTAGCCTGGCTCTTTCAACCACCACCAGGCAGAAGTGCAGCTGTACGGCGGCGTGAGGACATGCTTTAGCCAGTCTGGAGCCTGCTGAACACCACAACCTATCTTCCTGGAGCCTGGGGATCACTGAGCAGCATGCTCAGTCAGCGTGTCTGTTCATGCCACACTCCACTCCCTCCCATCCATCTAATTCCAAGTGTTTTGCAAATGTTTCTTCAGGAAGACAGGACTCCACAATTGATTACTCCATACTGGTTGAAGAAGGCATGGCTTTATTTGCACTACTCTCTAGCCATGGCCCCACTGTACATTCTTCCTGCCAGATGGGATCTGATGTCTAAAGGTCTAGTGTTGCATCCTTGTTTATAGACACTGAAATTAGCTGCCTGGTTACAGAAAAACATCCTGAGGGCTAAAGGGTTATTGGGGAAAGTAGGTACACTCCTGCAGAGTCACAAGCCAGTTACAAGAGCTATTTATCAGTAAATATGGAATAAGTTTAATTCCTGGATATCTGGAAATGGGAAGCTCTCAATGTGATATGGTCTCTAGCCTGGATTTTACACAGACAGGGGCAGACAAAGAGCTGTCTTTGAGCACGCTTAAGGTCTTAATAGCAACCCTTATTGTATTTCTGCAAAGGCCTCTCCATGAGGAAGCTCTTGTTTCCAGATTTTGTAAAGCTTTATCCAGAAAAAGACCAATCAAGGAGAGGAAGTCTCCTATTTGGGACTTGTCGCTAGTCCTAAGAGCTATCATAGAGTCTCCCTTTGAACCTTTCCAGAAGCTTCTTTGAGATTAATGCTAAAATCTGTATTTTTGTTGGCGATTACGTCAGCTTGCAGAATAATGCCGCGTACACATGAGCGGACTTTACGGCAGACTTTGCCCGGCGGATGGGATTTCTTCGGACAATTCGATCGTGTGTGGGCTCCAGCGGACTTTGTTTTCTCAAAAGTTGGACGGACTTAGATTTGAAACATGTTTTAAATCAATCCGTCGAAATCGAGTCCGGTCGAAAAGTCCGCTCGTCTGTATGCTAGTTCGACGAATAAAAAGCCACATTAGGGCAGCTATTGGCTACTGGCTATGAACTTCCTTGTTTTAGTCCGGTCGTACGTCATTACGTACGAATTCGACGGACTTTGGTGGATTGTGTGTGGGCAAGTCCGTTCATTCAGAAAGTCCGTCGAAAAGTCCGCCGGGCAAAGTCTGCCGTAAAGTCCGCTCGTGTGTACGCGGCAATAGGGAAATGTAGGCACCATCCAAGAACCTTTTTTTGATGGTCCTAGAAGATTGAGTAATTCTGAAAATGGATCCAGGTTTTCTTCCAAAAGTCTCGGCAGTTCACAGATCACAAGATATCGTGCTCTCCTCATTCTGTAACAGGCCTTCAAATGATTAAGAATAAAAGCTCAATCTTTAAAATGTTCGTAGGTGTTTTTTGTCCTACCTGGACAAAAGGACCTAAGGACTTTAGATTTTTCAGATGCTTTATTTGTTCTATATCAAGGTACCCACAAGGGCAAGCAGGCCTCTAAATCTATCTTGGCCCAGTGGATTAGAATTGCAATTTTGGAATCCTACTTCTCTATATTTGTTCGCCATTATGGGCTCAATCCCTTGTCTAGCCAGGTTCAAGCTTTTGGAAGGAAGGTACTCCAAGCTGTGGTCCCCCCAGTTCTTGAAGACTCATTTATCCTCCAAAGGGCTGTCCTGGAAGACCACTGGAAAAAGTAGTTAGACTTACTAGTGACTGTTTCCGATAGTCTTCCAGGACAGCACATTTCCATCCTATCTGGTATCTGTATATAATTTTTTAATGTTATCTTTTGCCTTTCAGTGCTGTCCTTCGGGTTTCTTTTTTACGAACTATGTGCCTGAGGGACAGAAAACACATGGCCTTTTCCAGTAAAAAAAAATACACTTAATATTAGTGCACATGTAAAAGATGAGCTTCCGTCAAGTAAATAGATGCCAAATAAATTAAGCCTTAAAACTACGAGTGCCCCTGAAATGGCAAAAGAAAAAAAAAACAGTATCTAAAATTGTTCCTAGGCAATGCTTTAAAAGACTTTTGTGGTAACAGTGAATTATAGCTCTAGAAATATTGTTTTAAATATGGCGTACACAACCCTACAACATGTATGTTTTGCACAGTAATCGTTTTCAAAGGCATATGCAGACAACACGTGGACTTGCCTGTCTATGTATGTGGAAATGGCGGGCTTTTAAAATTCAAAAAATAAATAGTTTTTATTTAACTTTCGTTTTAAAGTTGCTGTTTTTGTTTTGTTTTGTTTTTTTTAAATTTAACTTTATTGCTGTTAACTAGAGTGCTTATATGCTCCCTAGATGATAGCATATTGCAGGTGGCAGGTTATCTTTAATGTTTTTTCTCATTAGACCCCTAATATCCCTCTGCACTCTTTTGAATCTGACTCTGCAAAAACCACGCTCAATCAGCTTGTTTCCTGGCCAGGGAGGCTGGAGTTAAACTTTCAGAACCCAAAAGTGTTGAGAGCTGAGGACTTCCAGGTTTTTTTCACAGGAGAGATCAGGGGCTTCCAGTGATGGCAAAATGCAGATGAAAGGTTCTCTTTAAGGAGAATGTAAAGATCTACTAGATTTCTAATGTCACCTCTTCACTCTTTTGAAGCTGACCTTGCACAGACTGCTCGACCAGCTTCTTCCCTGCCCAGGAGGATGAAGGTTCATAGCTCTGAACCCAAAGAGCTGAGCAGTTTTCAGGGTAAATGGACATTTGCTGATCTCTTACACTTCTCCATTCGGACATTTAGCTCTGTCATCTCAAGGCCATTGTTTCTAATTTTTAGGGACTCGTTAATAACTGGAATGGTACCACTGGATTGGCACAGGGCCAATGTGGTGCCCATATTTAAAAAGGGATCAAAGCCTTTACCAAGTAACTATAGACCTGTTTAACTTCTATAGTCGGGAAGATACTGCGGAGTTTAGTAAAAGACCACATAGAGGAGTTCTTGTTGGAAAAAATATTTTAAGCAACAGACAGCATGGATTAATGAAAGACAGAGTTATCAAACAAACCTGATTTCTTTTTATGAGGAGGTAAGTAAAAACCATGGATAGAGCGGTGGCTGTGGACTTGGTTTACCTGGACTTTGCAAAAGCGTTTGACACAGTTCCTCACACATGGCTAATGTGTAAGGTAAAGTCTACAGGCTTGGAAAGATCAATTTGTAAATGGATAGAAAACTGGCTAACTGACAGAATGCAGAGAGTAGTGGTTAATGACTCGTACTCTGAATGGTCTAAGGTTATCAGTGGTGTACCCCAAGGTTCAGTGCTGGGACCCTTACTTTTTATTATATTTATAAATGATATAGGGTCTGGGATTAAAAATAACATTTCTGTCATTCCTTTGCAATGGAATAATGTCCTTACAGGATGTCTCCAATTTACAAGCCAACCTCAATGCACTGTCTAATTGGGCAACTAAGTGCCAAATGAGGTTTAATGTTGATAAATGTAGATTTATGCACTTGGGGACTAAGAATATGCATGCATCATACATACTGGGGGAATCAATAGTGGAGAAGGATCTGGGGGTTTTTGGTAGATCATATAATAGCATGCAATGCCAAGCTGTGGTTTCCAAAGCGAGCAAAGTCCTTTCTTGTATTAAGAGAGGTATGGACTCCAGAGAGAAAGATGTAATTTTGCCTTTGTACAAATCATTAGTAAGACCTCATCTGGAATATGCAGTTCAGTTTTGGGCACCAGATCTCAAAAAGGATATCGGGGGAACTAGAGAAAGTGCAGAGAAGGGCAACCGGACTAATAAGAGGCATGGAGGAACTGAATCTATTCCCTCTTGAGAAGAGGAGATTAATGGGGGATATGATCAACATGTACAAATACATAGGTGGTCCATATCGTGAACTTGGTGTTGAGTTATCACAGAGGACTAGGGGGCACTCTTTATGTCTAGAGGGGAAAAGATTTCATCTCCAAATACGGAAAGGTTTCTTCACAGTAAGAGCTGTGAAAATGTACATTTATAGCTAAAGTTGATACAGGGAAAATCCAATTGCCTCTCGGGGGATCAGGAAGGAATTTTTTCCGCTGCTGTAGCAAATTGGATCATGCTTTGCTGGGGGGGGGTTTGCCTTCCTCTGGATCAACTGTGGGTGTAGGTTTGTGTATATGGGATTGTAATTTTTTTTTTTTTTGGTTGAACTTGATAGACGTGTCTTTTTTCAACCTGACTAATTATGTAACTATCTGCCATGGAGGTCCAAGACATGCAGGAGGGGCACTCTGTTATACTCTGCAGTACTCTTCAATACCACAGCCTACATTTTGCACCCCTTTCATAAAAGGCAGGTGTTCCGTCAGAATTGGCGACCCATCAGTTTAGGTAACAGAAGTGACGTCCAGTCAGCTGCATGTGCGTTCCACCTTTTCCGGGTTTGCTAATCTGACAGAACACCTGCACTCAGAAGAAGGCAGGGGACATTTTACTACACCTAGCTACGTCGTTAATTGCAGAGTAATTTTATCAATAAAGTGAGTGTATATAAATAAATATAGTATATTAATATCTGTGATGCCCCTTAGATGTTTAATTTTGTAAACCTAAAGGTTTAACGCTGAGCAGTGAGGGGTGTACCAACATGGCCTCCGCCACCTTCCTACTTCTGGCATCCAGCTGCTTTCGCAATGTAACATCAAAACAGCATCACAGATGTCAAAATACTATATATATATTTATTTATATACGCTCACTTTATTGCTGTGAAATTCAAGATGTAGCTGGGTGTAGTAAGATGTCCGTTGCCACTTCTTCTGACTGCAGGTGTTCTGTCAGATTAGCCAAACTGGTAGTGGTGGACGCATTCGCAGGTGACGGAATGTCACTTTCGTTGCCTAACCCGACGGGTCGCCGATTCTGACAGAACACAGGCAATTGTATTGAGCTGACTGTATCCTATGGAGTTCTCTCTGCTTGAAGCAGCAAGAACTCAATGATTAGGGGAAGAGCTGGTCACATGACAGGGTTCCTAGCTTTTTTTTTCTCCCCCAAACTGCATTCATTCCTTCCAGAGCACTTTTGTGAAACATAGCTGTGCTTTATACATTTCCATCTTTCTAATAAAGCAGTCCTACGACCTTATTAAGGCCATAACTCTGCCCTGTCACCCCCCCCCCCCCCCCCCTAGCAATACCCTCCATGTGAAGAGAAATTCCCACACCTAACCTCTTTGTAATAGGCTTACCTGGAGTGTACACACACATTATACAATTAATGCAGATAAGATTTTGTTTCTTTTACTGAGATTTCAGATGAGGAAGTGTTTTCATGATTCATAAGACCACAATAATAAAACGGATATGCACAAAGGAACTGTTCCTGTACCCTTTCAAATGGCTGAAAGAAAAACACCCTTTGTGTTTCATAGCCTGGCTTATTGTCATTTTATAAAGGCTATAATTTCATCATCTTATGCAGAACATTTGGTTGTATAAGCAGTAAGAAGCACAGATACTGAAACATATCTATAAGCATGTAAAACTGATTTTTACCACAAAATAGGTTTACATGTTGTAAATTATTTTTAGTTTAATAATGACTAGTATGCAGAAAGCAAAACTTTGTAGAGCAAACAGCTCGGATTTCCTTTGTTTTATAGATGCTCTCTTAACTCTTGGGAGTATAAATACCCAGTACTTCCAGGTAGGGAGAAGTGTGTGACTTTATGTATACAAAGCAAACAATACTTATGCGCTTCCAACTCTTTAATACCTTGGAGAAAAATGTGAGCTGCTGCCAACATCTGAATAGATAACTAGCTAAAAAGTACTGCAGCCTCATTATTATCCCATTAAATAAGTCCCAGTGCTTTAAGTGAAGAAACCTATAATTCATGCAAATATAATGTGAATATCAAATTTGTCCACAAATCGATATGGTAGATGCTCCGTGATCCTTATTAGTCATAGATGCAATATAAGTGATGCAGTGTGCCAGTCCACCTTATTGTGTTAATCACACCGTGTTGAGCTCCACCTCTGTGCAGACTGACCACTCACCTTCATTATAGACCCATACTCTCGTAGAATACTTGTGTTTAATGCTTACACATAAGGCTCAACTTAGTCCTTGTGCTGCAGGCCCCTTTAAATAGCCTTGCTTGGTTTTCAGCATCATCATCAGCCCCTCCTCTCCGACTTCAGGCTATAATAAGAGAAAATATCCACAGGAGAGACAGACAGCAATAGAAGCAGACATGAGTTTTAGCCATCCCATACTCCACTAACAAATGTATGTGGCTCTACTGGGTGTTAACAAATCTCTTCATTGGGGCAGAGCACAAAACACACATTTTTTTCTTGTAATAATGTATAGAGTAAAGCCCTAAAAGAGTGGAGTAAAGTAGAGCCAGCCATAGACTGAGATATTTTCTGCCTGAAGAGCCGTTGTGTTTCCCGCCTGTAGCAGCAATTTGCCATAATCACATGTAAAATCCGGCAGGCTGGTTACTTGGGTACATTCAGTCTGCCCATACATGGTTCGAATCTTGGTTGGTTCCTGCTGAGTTGGCCTAGATTCGAACCATCTATGGCCGGCTTAAGGCAGACCATGGATTATGCAATTTTCTTTCCTTCCACCAAATTGCTTGTTTCCCCCATCAACACAGTCAGTGTTGATGAGGAAATCCCTCCCTTAGTGCTATTGTGTTCTGCCAGTAGTGAGCCTTCTGCCATCAGAACACATTTATTAGTGTTGTCGGCTATAATCATTTAGAAAAAAAAAAACGACAGGCTGGTTGTACACAAGTTGATCGATAGATCAACTTGTGTACAACACCTAGTATTAACCCCTTCCCTACCCGAGATATTTTCACAGTATTCAGTGCATTTTTATAGCACTGATCGCTGTATAAATGTCAGTGGTCCCAAAAATGTGTCAAAAGTGTCTGATCTGACAGTCGCAGTAACGCTAAAAATCGCAGATCGCCACCATTACTAGTAAAAAAAAAAAAAAAATAATAATAAAAATGCCATAAACCTTTCCCATAGTTTGTAGACATTAACTTTTGCGCAAACCAATCAATATACGCTTATTGGGATATTTTTTTTACCAAAAATATGTGGAAGAATATTTATTGGCCTAAACTGATGAAGAAATTTGTTTTTTATTTTAAATTTGGGGGATATGTATTATAGCAAAAAGTAAAAAATATTGTTTTTTTTTTTTTCAAAATCGTCAGTATTTTTTTTTGTTTATAGCGCAAAAAATAAAAACCACAGAGGTGATCAAATACCACCAAAAGAAAGCTCTATTTGTGGGAAAAAAAGGACGCAAATTTCGTTTGGGTACAGCATTGCATGACCGTGCAATTTTCAGTTAAAGGGAAATGAAAAGGAAATGCAACCTTGTTGATGTTGGTTATGTGATAAGAGGAGGCACTAAGATCTTGAGAAATGTAGAAATCGGCTTTACAGGTGAGAGCAGAGAGAAAGAAGAAAAAAAAAACGTCCTTGTGCAGAATATACAAGCATATATAATCACACAGATGTCTGCTGGTAGATCACTAAACCTCCATCTACAGTTCGGAGTGCATAGTACATGCTGTTGCACTTCCAACAGTTGGGGGGGTCCTAAAGCTCCTAAACCTGGATCCCATGCAGCCTGAATCACTGCTATTGCAATCATTCCTTGATTATGAAATACAAGGTTAAATTATGTGCTGTCTGCAAGGAAAAGACCCAAGATAAGTCATAGTTGCCAACATTGCAAAAAAAAATATGTGGGACACTTTTTTGGCTGTAGACGGAGCCGTACAATAATTAGGGGGCGGGGCATTTGTTTGTAGGCGTGGCTCAGCAAAAAATACAAGAGCGGCTCGCTAAGTGCGGCGTGGCGAAAAATGGGCATGTCTAACGTGAAATAGTGGGCGTGGCTTAAATGGGCGTGGTTTAAGAGGGTGTGGTTAGAGTCTGAGATGAATGAGGGATGGAGAGGGAGAGGGGAATGACGGGACAGCAGCCCCAGATCCTACACAATAAAAATATGTGTATTCTAGAAAGTTGAACAATCAGCAAATAAAGATACTCCAAATACCTGGTTAATGCTTCAATCATCCCGGCACCATGGTTGTTATGCTGTCAGGATGATTGAAGCCCATTATTTCTATCATTACATTGTAATATAAAATTAAATCATTTAACTCACCATAATGCTGAATCAGTGGGATCCCTGAGCGTGTCACTAGCCACGTCGCCTGCCACCAGCAGAGTCTGTCCTTGCATCAGGTGCCCCCGGCAGAGTCTGTCCTCGCATCAGGTGCCCCCAGCAGAGTCAGTATAGACCCCCTCAGTGCAGACCCCCTCCATCAGTGCAGACCCCCTCCATCAGTGCAGACCCCCTACATCAGTGTAGACCCCCCCTCTATTAACCACTTGAGCCCCGGACCATTATGCTGCCTAAGGACCAGAGGTCTTTTTCCAATTTGGCACTGCGTCGCTTTAACTTTTAATTGCGCGGTCATGCAATGCTGTACCCAAACGAAATTTGCGTCCTTTTCTTCCCACAAATAGAGCTTTCTTTTGATGGTATTTGATCACCTCTGCAGTTTTTATTTTTTGCGCTATAAATGGAAAAAGACCGAAAATTTTGAAAAAAAATGATATTTTCTACTTTTTGTTATAAAAAAAATCCAATAAACTCAATTTTAGTCATACATTTAGGCCAAAATGTATTCGGCCACATGTCTTTGGTAAAAAAAATGTCAATAAGAGTATATTTATTGGTTTGCGCAAAAGTTATAGCGTCTACAAACTAGGGTACATTTTCTGGAATTTACACAGCTTTTAGTTTATAACTGCCTATGTCATTTCTTGAGGTGCTAAAATGGCAGGGCAGTACAAAACCCCCACAAATTACCCCATTTTGGAAAGTAGACACCCCAAGGAAATTGCCGATAGGCATGTTGAACCCATTGAATATTTATTTTTTTTGTCCCAAGTGATTGAATAATGACAAAAAAAAAAATGGGCCTATGTGGAATTGCACCCCAAAATACATTCAGCTGCTTCTCCTGAGTACGGGGATACGACATGTGTGAGACTTTTTGGGAGCCTAGCCGCGTACGGGACCCCGAAAACCAATCACCGCCTTCAGGATTTCTAAGGGTGTAAATTTTTGATTTCACTCTTCACTGCCTATCACAGTTTCGGAGGCCATAAAATGCCCAGGTGGCACAAACCCCCCCCCCAAATGAACCCATTTTGGAAAATAGACACCCCAAGCTATTTGCTGAGAGGCATGGTGAGTATTTTGCAGCTCTCATTTGTTTTTGAAAATGAAGAAAGACAAGAAAAAACATTTTTTTTTCTTTTTTCAAATTTCAAAACTTTGTGACAAAAAGTGAGGTCTGCAAAATACTCACTATACCTCTCAGCAAATAGCTTGGGGTGTCTACTTTCCAAAATGGGGTCATTTGGGGGGGTTTTGTGCCACCTGGGCATTCCATGGCCTTCGAAACTGTGATAGGCAGTGAAGAGTGAAATCAAAAATTCACGCCCTTAGAAAGCCTGAAGGCGGTGCTTGGTTTTCGGGGTCCCGTACGCGGCTAGGCTCCCAAAATGTCTCACAATGTGGTATCCCCTACTCAGGAGAAGCAGCAGAATGTATTTTGGGGTGTAATTTCACAAATTCCCATGGCATGTTTGAGCAATATATCATTTAGTGACAACTTTTTGCAAAAAAAAAAAAAAATTTGTCTCTTTCCCGCAACTTGTGTCGCAATATAAAATATTCCATGGACTCGACATGCCTCTCAGCAAATAGCTTGGGGTGTCTACTTTCCAAAATGGGGTCATTTGGGGGGGTTTTGAACTGTCCTGGCATTTTATGCACAACATTTAGAAGCTTATGTCACACATCACCCACTCTTCTAACCACTTGAAGACAAAGCCCTTTCTGACACTTATTGTTTACATGAAAAAGTTATTTTTTTTGCAAGAAAATTACTTTGAACCCCCAAACATTATATATTTTTTTAAAGCAAATGCCCTACAGATTAAAATGGTGGGTGTTTCATTTTTTTTTTTCACACAGTATTTGCGCAGCGATTTTTCAAACGCATTTTTTGGGGAAAAAACACACTTTTTTAAAATTTTAATGCACTAAAACACACTATAGTGCCCAAATGTTTGATGAAATAAAAAAGATGATCTTAGGCCGAGTACATGGATACCAAACATGACATGCTTTACAATTGCGCACAAACGTGCAGTGGCAACAAAATAAATACATTTTTAAAAGCCTTTAAAAGCCTTTACAGGTTACCACTTTAGATTTGCAGAGGAGGTCTACTGCTAAAATTACTGCCCTTTATCTGACCTTCGTGGTGATACCTCACATGCATGGTGCAATTGCTGTTTACGTTTGAGGACAGACCGCCGCTTGCGTTCGCCTTAGCGCAAGAGCAGGGGGCGACAGGGGTGCTTTTTTTTTTTTTTCTTTTTTTTTCTTTATTATTTTTTTGCTTTTTTATCTTATTTTTAAACTGTTCCTTTCATTTTTTTTTTTTAAATCATTTTTATTGTTATCTCGGGGAATGTAAATATCCCCTATGATAGCAATAGGTAGTGACAGGTACTCTTTTTTGAAAAAATTGGGGTCTATTAGACCCTAGATCTCTCCTCTGCCCTCAAAGCATCTGACCACACCAAGATCGGTGTGATAAAATGCTTCCCCAATTTCCCAATGGCGCTATTTACATCCGGCGAAATCTAAGTCATAAAATGCTCGTAGCTTCCGGTTTCTTAGGCCATAGAGATGTTTGGAGCCACTCTGGTCTCTGATCAGCTCTATGGTCAGCTGGCTGAATCGCCGGCTGCATTCTCAGGTTCCCTGTTGAGACAGGAGTGCCAGAGAAAAACACGGAAGACGGTGGGGGGGGGCATTCCCTGTAAAGGCAGTCTAGAGGCTAATTAGCCGCTAGGATTGCTTTTACATGAAAGCCGACCGCTGGCTGAAAAGAATGATACCAAGATGATACCTAAACCTGCAGGCATCATTCTGGTATAACCACTCAAAGTCGTGAATGGCGTACCTGAAGACAAAAAAATGGTTAACAATAAAGCACAGTAAACGGCAAAGTATAAATAATTACATACCTGAAAAACAAACATGATAAAACATAATAACAATAAAACATTGCAGAATAGAATACAGTAAAAAAGAGCAGAACAATAGAGAGAGAGAATAGAGAGAGTGAGAGAGAACAATAAAACTTTTTCCTGGTGCCTCCATGGCAGCATACTAGTGATAGAGCTCCGCCTCGACTCCTCCCTCAGGACCAGTGAATAGCATAAATTAAAGACGAAGTCCCTCCCCCAACATTCTCCTTTTTTTCCTCATACCTCTTGTGCTGGTGAAGAGTAGCAGTATGTCCATACCTCTGCCTTTGGCAGCATCCGCCGGGTTTAGCCTTTCCCGTGCGCAGTCCCTGTTCTTGGGCCGCTCACAGCGCTGATAAGACTGGGAACCCCTCTGTGGATCTGTTGGGGTCTTCTTGCAGAGTTTCCTCTGGAACGCAGTCTGCCACCATTTCATATGATGAAGGCAATGGAGTCGCAAAAGGATCAGCTCATTCTTCCAGGCTTGTGATTTTTTGTTTTCCTATCAGTTTACCTTTTTAAAAAAAAAAAGTAAGATTGAAGTATATGCCTCTCTCTTTCCCACTTTCCTGTCTGTTGTATTCCCCTTTTATTCTTTTTAAAAGTATACATATGTGTATAGGTAGGAGTAATCAGGTTAATGCCTGTTTGTTTTTCTCATGCTGCTGCTCCCTTTTAGATCTCAGCCTTGTTTCTCTTTTGGCTGCGGTGCCTGAGTTAAGCTGTCTCCCTTACCTGCAGGGCGAGACAGCGTGGTTTGGCGTCCTCGCCTCCGTACTGCGCATGCGCGTTCTAGGGAGTGAGAGGACCGCCGTCGTAAGCAGTGTTTTCTGGTCCTCACGGCGTCGGCTTCACTGCGCATGCGCAGGCGCATGCGCGGTGTCTCGGCGCTCCGGCGGCCATCTTGGATGAGGGAAAAAGGGCCGGTTTTTGCCCTTTTCCCTGTAAATACCAAAAAAAAAAAAAAAAGAGGGAGCAGGGAGACTGAGGGTTCATGGGATTATCCCTCCCCCTCCCCTTAGGATATTTAAAGTCAGCTCTGGGGCTGGCAGTCAGAGTCTCCTCGGCTGCGCCCTGTTAGCCTCTCTGAAGCTGCTCTGTGGTAAGTATAAAAAAAAAAAAAAATGAGGGGGTAATGTGTTTTTAAAAAAAAAAAAAAACCCTGTTTCTTTCCTTTTCTTTCTTGCTATATTTCCGCAGCTGATCCTTTTGCCCAACTCAGCAATGAGCCATTCGTCTCGCAACAAAGATCCTCACACTTCCGTTAGGTATGGGACCACCTTTACGTGAGTATAAAAAAAAAAAAAAAAAAAAAGTGCGCTCGCTGGCCTGACATGATTTTTTCTTGAAATCATAGCCCTGCCCACTCCAAGAGGACCGAAAAATCCTCAAGGCACCACGATGACGACAGCCCAAGTCGCAGATCTCGTTCTTCACGCCACCGGTCTCGCTCATCAAGACGTGAGTCCTATTCTTCTCGGCATAGATCAAGATCCAGAAGGCGGGATCGGTCCTCCTCTCCTAGATCCAATAAGAAGAAGTGCTGGACCTGTGGGGCTATTCCACTACCGAACAAAGTAGTTTGCAAGGACTGTTTTTCGGAATATGCGTCCAGCCGCGAGCTAGAAAACCAACAGGTTGTGGACCTGCTCAAAAAGACCATGAAGGACTCCTTCTCTGAGCTTGCGGCTTTGGTTCCCGCTCAGCCAGTCCCGCAGGTCTCCCAGGCTCAGGATATTGAAGTTAATCTTCCTGGTCCTTCTGCAGCCAGTACTCCTCTACCCCCATCAGGTCGAGCGGCCAGAGACTCTCCACCTGAAGACCTTTCGGAAGACTCATCGGATGAATCCGATCAGGCTGGTTTCAGTCATTCATTGGTAAAACCATTCATCCAGGCGGTCCGAGCTGCAATAGCCTGGGAGGACGCTGAGGAACCCCCACAGGAAGCAAAAAGCTACTTCCCATTTCTTAAAAGGAAACAGGTTTTCTTCCCTTTGATGGGCGAAATTAGCCAAATCATTCAAAATGAATGGTCAAAGACTGACAAAAAACTTTCATTGGGTCGTTTCAAGAAACTGTATCCCTTACCGGAGTCAGGAACTCAATCACTAAACTCTGTGCCTGTGGTAGACGCATCAGTTGTGCGACTCGCCAAAAATATCACCCTGCCTATGGAAGATTCTGCTTCTTTTAAGGACCCTCTGGACAGACGAATCGACCTGGACCTCAAGAGAAGCTATTTAGCTGCAGGAGCAGCATGTAAGCCAGCGATTGCCCTCACCTCTGTGTCTAATGCCATTAGGGCTTGGACAGATAACATTGAAACGGCTCTCCACCAGGACGTCCCCAAGGAGGACATAATTAAAGCCCTGGAGGAAATTAGGCTGTCAGCTGACTTCGTCGGAATAGCAGCTATAGACACGATTAGGTGTTCAGCAAGGTCTATGCTGCACTCGGTAATGGCAAAGAGGGCCTTGTGGTTGAAACCCTGGACGGCAGATTTAGCCTCCAAACAAAATTGGTGCAAAATTCCATTCGATGGGAAGGCATTATTTGGAGACAAGATGGACAAAGCCATTTCCAGGTTGTCAGGAGGAAAGTCGGGGATGCTTCCCCAAGACAGGAGGATGCGAAGATCCAGAGGGGGGTTTTCCAGGTTCCGCCAGTCAAATCCTAGGGATTTTAGACAATCAAGACAGTCCAGAGACAGCAGGAAACCCTGGAGAGGCACTCAGGCATCCTTTTTGGGCAAAAAGCTGAAGGCCCCTCCGACTGCACATGAGCAGAAGCAGTCCTTTTGACGCCAGATTAGCCCAGACACTCCCGGTGGGAGCCAGGCTAAAAAAATTTTTTTCCAGTCTGGGCCAAAAAATGCCAGGATCCCTGGGTCCTGTCAACAATTCAATGGGGACACTTTTGGAGTTTCTCTCATCCACCACCGCAAAATTCTTTCAAGAGAACAGAGATTCCATCCTCTCCGCTGAAGGCTCAAGCCCTAAGACACTTTGTATCATCACTCCAGCTTCAGAAAGCAGCTGTGCCGGTTCCCTTGGCAGAGCGCTTCGCAGGCTTCTATTCCACTCTATTTCTGGTCCCAAAGAGAACGGGGGGATGGAGACCTGTGATAGATCTAAAAAAGCTCAACAGGCACATACACCCGGAAAGCTTCAAGATGGAGTCCCTACAAACAATTATTCAGGCAGTACAACCAACAGATTGGATGATCTCAATCGACCTGCAGGACGCGTACTTACACGTGCCAGTTCTACCTACCTTCCAGAAGTATCTCAGATTTGCAGTAGGTCAGATACACCTGCAGTTTCAAGCCCTGCCCTTCGGCCTGTGCACCTCCCCCAGGGTGTTCACCAAGATTCTAATATCCGCTCTGGTTCCCCTGCGGGAGAGGGGCTTGAGGATATACCACTATCTGGACGATATCCTCCTCCTAGCAAGCAGTCCGGGTCAGCTGGTGGATCACCGAGATATTCTTCTCCAGTCCCTGAAGGAACTAGGATGGTTGGTAAACTTAGAAAAGAGTCAGCTCACGCCTACTCAGTGGATGATCTATCTAGGTGCGATGTTCGACACCTGGGAGGGGACAGTGTCATTACCATCCCCGAAGATGAGGATTATTATCCAGAAGATGGTCAAAACCATTGCGAGCCGATACCTAACGGCATCACAATGCCTGAGCCTCATTGGCACAATGTCTGCCTGTATACCAATGATTCCTTGGGCCCATTGGCATTTGAGGTATTTTCAGACGGGTTTCTTGGCGCAGTGGAAGAAACAGCAACTCTCTCAGACAATTCTACTGACGGGAGCAATGCGCAGGAGCCTTCATTGGTGGACTATGCCAGAAAACCTCTCCAAACCTCGTTATCTGGGTTCTCTCTCCTGGATCACAATTACGTCCGACGCAAGCGGACAAGGCTGGGGAGCCCATTGCGGGAAAACCAGGATACAGGGGAGATGGTCCTGTTCCACCCAGGGAGTAGTATCCAACATCCTGGAGATGAGGGCAGCATTCCTGGCGCTAACTTCATTGGCATCTCAGATCAAGGGCCAGAGAGTACTCTTACGCCTGGACAACAGGGCAGCTGTCGCATACCTGCAGAGGCAGGGGGGCACTCGCAGCACATCACTCCTCAGGGAAGTAGAGCCAATCATGCTCTGGGCAGAGAAGAACGTCCTAGACCTCAGGGCGATGTATCTCCCGGGAAGGTTGAACACGGAAGCAGACACGTTGTCAAGAAACTTCCTGGACAACAACGAGTGGGCTCTTCATCCCCAGGTCTTCAGTCAGATTGCCAACCTCTGGGATCCTCCTCAGATAGACCTATTTGCCTCCCCGGAGAATGCCAAGCTGACCAGATTCGTCTCTCGCCTGCCGTATACGCAAGCAGAGGAAATAGATGCCCTGTCATGCCCCTGGAGGTTCACCACCGCATATGCTTTTCCCCCCCGCCCATTAATTTTCAAATTCCTCCTGAGACTTCTCAGAGAGACGGTCCAGGTATTGGCAGTTCTCCCATATTGGCCGAAGAGACCCTGGTTTCCTCTAGCTATGCGCCTCAGTGTGAGCTCTCCGATCAGGATCCCTCCTTTCCCTCAACTTCTAACGCAGGGCAGTCTAGTGCATCCAGACCCTCAGAAGCTGAATCTTCGCATCTGGAGGTTGAGAGGCGAAGGTTCGAGTCCTTGGGATGTTCCCCAGGGGTCATATCAACCCTCCTAGGAGCCAGGAAACCAGCAACCAACACCATATATTCAAGAATTTGGAACAAGTTCTTGTCATTTGCTACCTCAAATGAGTTTGATCCAATCTCTCCTTCTACATCAGATGTTCTCGGTTTCCTCCAGTCAGGACTTGATCTGGGTCTTGCCCTGAGTTCTCTCAAAGTGCAAGTAGCAGCTATTTCTGCAGCAACAAATAAGAGATGGGCAGAAGAGCCCTTAGTAGTCACCTTCCTCAGAGGAGTGTTAAAGATTCGGCCACCTGTCAGACGGTCTTTTCCCAAATGGGATTTATCCCTGGTCCTTGAAGTCCTTTCTGACCATCCATTTACCCCAGTGGAACAACTAACAATATGGAACATAACACTGAAAACGGTTTTTCTGTTAGCCATCACATCTGGTAGAAGGATCTCAGAACTCCACTCGTTGGGAATAGGTGATGACCACATCTCTTTTTTTCACGATAGAGTGGAACTTCGTCCCCTTCGGGGGTTCACACCTAAGGTCACTACTCCAAGCCACCTTTTGGAGCCCTGGGCACTACCGGTATTTGCTGAAGCAGATTCAGGGTCATGTCACGAGCTGGACATATCCAGAGTGCTCAGAGCCTACCTAGAGGCCACTAGATCCTTCAGGAACTCGGAAAGACTCTTCATTGTTCCATTTGGCAAATACAGGGGCAAAGAAGCTTCCATCAGAACTCTGGCATCTTGGGTGGTAAAACTAATCCAGAAGGCCTACAGGATAAAAAATATGGAACCTCCATCCCGAGTGAATGCTCATTCCACAAGGGCAGTCTCAACCTCCTGGGCAGCAAGGGCTAACGTGTCATTAGAGACGGTGTGCAGGGCCGCCACCTGGTCCTCTCGCAATACTTTCCTCAGACATTACCGTATCGACCCAGGAGCTCTCACGACGGTTGAGTTCGGGAGAAGGGCAGTTCAGGCTGCGATGTCTCATTCTAATTAAATATTTATTGTTAAGCATTATCCCACCCGTGTCAGCTAGTTATTTATCACTAGTATGCTGCCATGGAGGCACCAGGAAAACGGAAAATTGTATCATACTTACCGTAATTTTCCTTTCCTGGTGCCTATCCATGGCAGCATACGCTCCCACCCTCGGTATTCTATTTTACGGAGAATGTTGGGGGAGGGACTTCGTCTTTAATTTATGCTATTCACTGGTCCTGAGGGAGGAGTCGAGGCGGAGCTCTATCACTAGTATGCTGCCATGGATAGGCACCAGGAAAGGAAAATTACGGTAAGTATGATACAATTTTCCGTTTTTTTTTATTTTATATATTTTTTTTTTTTTACACTTTTTTTGTAACTAACTTTTATAACGGTAACCGGTTCCAGGTTCGGGTCTCTCAAAATGCGATGGCATCTTGGGAGACCCTGTGAAAGTGTGCCTAGTCTGTGGAATGCTGTACCCTACGCTAATACTCAACTAGTGCATGGTAGCGTTCAAAACATTCACCAATGCAAAGACCAGGATTGTCAGGACAGGAGGGACAATAATAGCGGGTGTCACGCCTATATCCGCGCTTGCTGCAGACACGACATCTTTTTTGGGGGGTTCGTTGGGTAGGGGTACTCGGGAGGACATAAAGAAAATGCCTCTCATGCAGCCGACTGCATTTGGTTGGGGATGTGAATGGGGGAAGTACGGGCGCTGCAGAAGCGGTGGGTTCCCAATTAGGATTGGCGAATGCAGCAGGAAGGGCACTATGGGCACGACGGGTCTGTGTTTGTCTTCTTCTTGGTGGCAGCGGGACACTACTTGTGCTTGCCACCTCACCAGCTTGAACTGCACTTATGGGACTCGCCACGTCACCAAGTGTTACTGCAGTGCTGGTTTGACTACGACCGGGGTGTACTAGGCCGCTGGTGCTTGCCAGTTCAACAAAACGCTACAAAAAAAACTGTTAGCGATCGCAGGGATCAGGCCTGACTCTGCGAACGCTGCAGTTATGCGTTTAGTGTTTTGTAAGTGACAGTGATCGATCGATACTGCACTTGGGTGGGCTGGGCTGGGCCGGGCGGAGGGGCAAAACGCAGGTGCTAGCAGGTATCTGGGCTGATCCAGCTAACACTGCGTTTTTGGGAACCCTAAACTGCTGGGGACGCTAGTATAGATCTGATCGGATCAGATATTGATCCGTTCAGATATTATACCACTAAGGGAGGTGTACGGTGCGTGCGTGGGTGTTAGCGCTACTGGCGCTAACCTGACGCTGCCTGGGGCTGGTGCTTGCCAGTTCACCAAAATGCTACCAAAAAAACTTTTTCGCGTTCGCAGGGATCAGGCCTGACTCTGCGAACGCTGCAGTTATACGTTTAGTGCCTTGTAAGTGACAGTGATCGATCGATACTGCACTTGGGCTGGGCCGGGTGGAGGGACAAAACGCAGGTGCTAGCAGGTATCTGGGCTGATCCCGCTAACACTGCGTTTTTGGGAACCCTAAACTGCTGGGGACGCTAGTATAGATCTGATCGGATCAGATATTGATCCGTTCAGATACTATACCACTAAGGGAGGCGCATGCTGCGTGCGTGGGTGTTAGCGGTACTGGCGCTAATCTGACGCTGCCTGGGGTGACGCATATCACAGCCGGGCGAACGGGGGGCTAAACCTTTATTCGGTAATAAACGGCGGGTGCCCTGACACTATAAAAAATAAACGAACTAACCAGCGTCAACCGTAACGGTTATACGGTGATCAGTGGTGAAAGGGTTAACTAGGGGGCAATCAAGGGGTTAAAACATTTATTAGGTAGTATATGGGGGTCCCTGTCACTATAAAACGCTGACGGCGAACCTAAATATTTACCTCACTAACTAGCGTCACCAGCGACACTAATACAGCGATCAGAAAAATTATCGCTTAGTGACACTGGCGACAGGGGGTGATCAAGGGGTTAAAACTTTATTAGGGGGGGTTAGGGGGGTATCCTAGACCTAAAGGGGGGTAATACTCACTGTCCCAACACTGTAACTGTCACAAACTGACACCAATACAGTAATCAGAAAAAAAAAAAACTGCTGGTGTCAGTTTGTGACAGGGAGGGGGGGGGGGGTGATTGGGGGGCGATCGGGGGGGGGGGATCGGGGTGTTTTTTTTTGTCCCTGGCATGTTCTACTGTGTTGTGTAGTGTTGGTGCACTCACAGTAAAGTCTTCTCTCCTCGGCGCTGCAACGGAATACCGAGCCGAGGAGAGATGACATCATTTCCTTTGCTGCTGTTTAGCATACAGCAGCAAAGGAAGTGATCTGATTGGCCGGCGGCGATCGCGAGGGGGGGCCACGAACGGATGGCCTCCCCCTCACCTCCGATCGCCGGGGGACAAAACAGGACCGCCTCGGGCACCGGGGGGGGGTCCGATTGGACCCCCCACCCGCGGGAGGCAAATCACGTACATGTACGTGATTTTGCCTGCCCGTGCCGCCTTGCCGACGTACATCCGCGTGAGGCGGTCCTTAAGTGGTTAATGCAGACCCCCCTCAGTGCAGCCCCCTCTCTATTAGTGCAGACCCCCTCAGTGCAGACCCCCCTCTATTAGTGCAGCCCCCTCTATTAGTGCAGACCCTCCCCTCTTCCAGGAGCGGCCGGTGTTCTGCCGAGAAAGTTCCCCTTGGCAAGTAAGGACCCCCCGTACTGCGCAGGCGCAGCGCTTGCGCAGTACGAGCCGGCGGAAATAGCCGGGCGGGGGAACTTTTCGGCAAGACACGGCGGCACCGTGTCTTCAGTGGAGAGGGGAGGGGCCTGCAGCTAAAGAAGCCGATTCATTGGCTGCACGGATCAAGCCCCCTTCCTCTCTCCACTGACTGAACACTAGGGGGAAGATCGAGCGGCGGCGCCGGCCGCTATTTTGCTGGAGCCAGCTGCTCCAAAAATTAAAAAAAATAACATTCCCGATTCTCCTTATGGAAAATCACGATTCGGGACAGCCTCCAATCGGGACGAGGGTCCCAAAATCGAGATTGTCCCGGGAAAATCGTGACTGTTGGCAACTATGGATATGTTTCAAAGTGAAAGTGGTTCACTTAACTACTTTCTACATTTTCCTAGGTTGTTGGAAGTAGTAACTGCTGCAACCCTAACTAGGGAATGTTACTCATGTATTCTAGCTATGAATATTCGATCTTACCAATTGTAGCATCATTTAGAAGATGCCTTAATGCTCTAGTCAGATTACTTGATTTGATGATTTTCTTCCTAAAAAGAAGTATATCCTAGCATCTGCAAGGGACACATTTATGACTAAGCTGAAATACATATTGGTGCTGAATTTTTCTTAAGGCACACTAAGCTATAATTAACAACAAACATGGCACAGGAGGAACTAGATGCACCGAAACTAGCTAATTTCCTGTTACTTGTTAAGTGGCTGCACTGTGTGTTCATGCTTATGTTAGACAAAAAAGACCTGTACAGCCATAGCCAAAACTTTTCAGAATGACACAAATATACATTTTCACAAAGTCTGCTGCCTTGATTTTTATTATGGCAATTTGCATATACTCCAGTATGTTAGGAGTGATCAGATGAATTGAAATGAATTGCAAAGTCCCTCTTTGCCGTGACAATGAAATGAATCCCATAAAAAAAATCATTTCCATTGCATTTGTATAAAAAAAAAGGCTTCAGTGCGTCCAAGAAAGTCCAGCAAGCACCAGGACCGTCACCTATAGCTGATTCAGCTGCAGGATCGGGACACCACCAGTGCAGGGCTTTCTCAGGAATGGCAGCAGACAGGTGTGAGTGCATTTGGCACGAACAGTGAGGTGAAGACTTTTGGAGGATGGCCTGGTGTCAAGAAGGGCAGCAAAGAAGCCACTTCTCTCCAGGAAAAACATCAGGGACAGACTGATATTCTGCAAAAGGTACAGGGATTGGACTGCTGAGGACTGGGGTTGTCATTTTCTCTGATGAATTCCATGTCCGATTGTTTGGCACATCCGGCAAAAACTGTCCAGGGAAGAAAAGAAAAGCGCTACCATGAGTCCTTTGCCATTCCAACAGTAAAGCATCCTGAGACAATTCATGTATGGGGTTGCTTGCCAGCCAAGGGAGTGGGCTCACTTACAATTTTGCCTAAGAACACAGCCATAAATAAAGAATGGTACAAAAACATCCTCCGAGAGCAACTTCTCCCAACCATCCAAGAACAGTTTGACAAACAATGCCTTTTCCAGCACGATGGAGCACCTCGCCATAAGGCAAAAGTGATAACAAAGTGGCTTGGGGAACAAAACATTGAAATTTCCCAAGGCGTCTTTCAGGACAGCACCTGAGAGATAGTGACGCCTCCCAACGGACCACAGGAAATCCTTCTTCCTCCAGAACTTTAAAGGGAGGCACCTCCCTACCACACCTCAGTTTTTGTGTTTCCTCCGGCCTGGAGGGAACATCTTTTAGAGGGGAGGCAGGATCTCTTGCGTGTTTCTGAGAGACAATGTTTTTTTCCTCCTTTCTAAGAGATTTTCAGCCCTCCCATCTTACCAGGGCTTTGGTAGCGGTAGGTTTGGGCTCCTCTTACCCCCTAGGTGCTCAGGGAGTGCCACAGTAGATCCGGTGGCCCGCTCCAGTGTCCTGGGAGCGGCGGCTGCGTGTGCACCACCGCCATTTTGCATTGGCCGAGAGGAATTCTCGGCCGCATCGGAAGTGACACTTCTTATTAGCAGGTCACGGGTCAGCGCCTGACGTCATTTCCAGCGGCATACATGGGGAGGAGGCAGGGCAGAAGCTGGCGCCCACGAGCGGAGCGCTACACACCCGCTATGGATGACGCGGCGTCTGCAGCGGTGGGGACAAGTACAGGCACCAGAAAGGCTCAGGTAGGGGGCAGTGGATTAAGTCTGCCCATTTCCTTTACTTGGGGTTTCCGGTCTCTCTTTTCTTTTCCCCCTGATGGGGGGGACCTGTCTGGGTACTGGAGGCTATATTTCCCCCCTATTGCACCTTGTTGGGTGGTCCGCAAGCAGAGACTGGGTCTCAATAAGGGTTTTTTCCCTTTTTGTCTTTTTCTCTCTCAGGCCAAAAGCTCTGATCCGGGCAAAAAGAGATGCCGTCATGCAAGGCCAAGATGGGAGAAAATTGAAAAAAAAAACCCTATGCAGTACTTGCATCACTTCTTTAGTTAACCAATTGCTTACTGGGCACTTAACACACATAAAGTGCAGCGCTAAGAATGTCTAACATATGCTAGATAAAGGAGAATGTGAGTAAACATCACCATGTCTAACATGTACTCAATAAACATATAAAAAAAAGTGAAAAATAAATAAATCAGCGTTCAAATGTGAAAAGACAACAATATGTGATCAAAGTGTCTATAGTGAAATATGGAACAGCAAATAATGAGAGTCCATAGGATAAATAGTAAAGGGGTATCTTCTCCAATGGGAAGATAGCAATAGACACCAAACGGCGTGTAGATTCTTTAAATGCAGGGGTGACAGTGGACACCAAAGGCATACCCCCCTCATGCCCCTGTTGAAGACTGTTCAGTCAAAACGCGTATGGATAGCATTTCAGTTTCCCACATTGCCATTTTTATCTGTTTGTGATCACTTTTTAACCGTGTATGGTGTTTATACAATAAATCCCATGTTTTTTTACCTGCACCATGTGGAGCTTCCTTTTTTCTTTTCCCACGGCTCTTTATTAAATCGCCATCTCTGGATCATTCTGCTCTGGAATTGGAAACGTGAGCGACAGTCGTCCAACTCCTGCCTGTGACCACCATCTTCCATCTTCGCCCGTGGCCCACAAGACACCGTCCGGCTGGACATCACGGGAGATTCTCCCGATGCCTTTTTGATGCACTGCTATAATGTATCTGCGTCCTACGGATCCGGTAAGGGTATCCATTTACTTCTATCAAACATCTGTATGCCTTTGGTGTCCACTGTCACCCCTGCATTTAAAGAATCTACATGCCGTTTGGTGTCTATTGCTATCCTCCCATTGGAGAAGATACCCCTTTACTATTTATCCTATGGACTCTCATTATTTGCTGTTCCATATTTCACTATAGACACTTTGATCACATATTGTTGTCTTTTCACATTTCAACGCTGATTTATTTATTTTTCACTTTTTTTTATATGTTTATTGAGTACATGTTTGACATGGTGATGTTTACTCACATTCTCCTTTATCTAGCATATATTAGACATTCTTAGCGCTGCACTTTATGTGTTTTAAATGTCTAGTTGATTTGGTTTGTTTGTGTGTCAGCTGCTTTTGTTGTTTTTATCTTATTATTTTGGGTTTAGCGCAGCATTTTTCCACTTTGTACAGGGCACTTAAACCCCCTTCCTGCCCAGACCAATTTTCAGCTTTTAGCGCTGTCACTCTTTGAATGACAATTGCGCGGTCATGCTACAGTTTACCCAAATAAAATTTTTAGAATTTTTTTCACACATATAGAGCTTTCTTTTGGTGGTATTTAATTGCTGCTGGGTTTTTTATTTTTTGCTAAATAAAACAAAAAGAGACCGAAATTTTGAAAAAAAAAACAAAACTGTTTCATTGTTTGTAATAAAATTTTGAAAACAGGTAATTTTTCTCCTTCACTGATGTGCGCTGATGAGACTTCACTGATGGACACTGATAGGCTGCGCTGATGGGCACTGATAGTCGGCACTGATAGGCATTGATAAGGCGGCACTAATGGGCACTGATAGGTGGCATTGATAAGCACTGATGAGGCGACAATAGGTGGCACTGATGGTTGGCACTGATAGGTGGCACTGAAGGGCACTAATAGGTGGCACTGATGGGTGGCACTGATGGGAACTGGTAGGTGACACTGATAGGCAGCACTGATCTGTGGCACTGATTATTAGACAATGATGGGCATTGATTGGCAGCACTGGTGGGCATTGCTGGGTGGCACTGTGAGCACTGGTAGTTGGCATTGTGGGTACTGGTAGGTGGCACTGGTGGGTACTGGTAGGTGGCACAGTGGGCACTGGCAGGTGGCACTGGTGGGCACAGCCTTGGCTTTCTGAGTGAGGGACCGATGTCCCTCTGACAGAAGCTTGCTTTTTTTTTCCCTCAATGGCTGACAGCTGATCACGTGGTATGGAGCTGGGATCGACCCCTTACTCGGGCCTGTGATCAGCCGAGTCTCATAGACTCGATAATCACAGAGCGTGCCGCCTGCGAATCGCAGGGTCGCGCAGGCTGCGCTTGCTCGAGAGGACATCCATGGAAGCCCTCCCAGCAATTAAGGCCCGCGGTACAGCCGTCTTTCGGCTATAGCACGGGCGCCAAGTAGTTAAAGAGGAATCTGCTTCCATTTGTGATGATTTGGTTGCCTCAGTAAAGAAGGAACTATATGCTACGATTCAGACATTCTGTGACTCATTAGTTAGTCCGGCTGCTAGTCAGCCCTCCACTTCAGAGTCTTCTATGGGTTCACTGCCCATGCTGGTGTTAGAGACTCTGTCAGAAGGTCCTTCTACCAGGGAAAAACAATCCCCTGCACCTTCCATTGACAATTCGGAGGAGGAGGAGGGTAAAGGGGTTGAAGTGGCCCCCTCCAAGTTTAAACTATCCCTGGAAGAAGTTGATAGGCTTCTTAGAGCCATACATGTTACCCTTGGCCTAAGTGAAGAAAAAAATGAACTGATGTTGCAGGACCGCATGTATGCCTAAGGTTAGGACATTTCCGGTTCATTCTTCAGACTTCATAAAAGAAAAAACAGAGAGAAAGCCTTTTTTTTCAAGAGCCCACAAGAGACGCTTTTCATTTGAGGAAGACCCCTCTACGGTATGGAACAAGGTCCCCAAACTGGATGCTGCCTTCTCCCAGGTCTCTAGATCCACCGACCTGGCCTTTGAAGACATGAGGGTCCTAAGGGATCCAATGGATAAGCGTATGGATGTTTTGCTCAAGAGATCATGGCAATCGGTCATGAGCAAATTAAAGCCAGCTATGGCCACGACATGTGTAGCAAGTAACCTGGAGTATTGGGCTAACCAGCTAAAAGCTCATATAGTAGCCATTCGGCTGTCATCCTCGTCTCGGATCTTTTACCAAGGTGATGGCGGAAGCTCTAGCCCCGCTTCGACTTTAGGGAATTGCAGTGATTCCCTATTTAGACTACCTACTATTCTTCGCCCCCTCAGGGGAGAAGTTGCAGGACAACTTAACCAAAGCGCGCAACCATCTGGAAACTCTAAGATGGATTCTAAATCTTCAGAAATCCTCCCTAAATCCGTCACAGGAGATTTGCTTTCTAGGCTATCAAATCAATAGAACAGAAGATTTTTCTCCCCCCAGAGAAAAAGGACAAAGTCCAGTGCACTGTGTCTATGCTGCAGACCAACCAGCCAAAAACAATAAGACATAATAAGTTATGTCAGCATTAGGGGTACTGACCTCAACAATGCCAGCTATTCAGTGGGCAAGACTGCACTTCAGGTGTCTACAATCTTTCCATGGCTTAAGACCCCTTGACATGGAGGTGAAGATTCCAACCATGGTAAAGAGGTCACTATGGTGGTGGAAGAGTCAGGAGACCCTATCAAGGGGTCTAGATTCCAGTTGAAAGTCCATTCCTTTCCAGTCGAAAGAAGACTGAAGACAGATGCCAGCTCCTGGGGATGGGGGGCCCACCTAAAGAAGAACTTCACGCAAGGAATTTGGTCCAAGGAGGAGGCGACAAGGTCCTTAAATTGGAGAGAACCGAAGGCGATCGCTATATCTCTGGTAGTATTCACGCAGGATCTCCGGTTTCATCCCCTTCAAGTGTTAACGGACAACGCCACAGCTGTGGCTTATCTAAACAAACAGGGGGGCACAAGGAGCAGATCTCGCAACCTCTGGTAACGGAAATCCTTCTGAGGGCAGAGAAGCACTTGTTATCCCTGTCAGCAATCCACCTAAAGGTGACCCTGAACAGAGTGGCGGGTTTCCTGAGCAGGTGCCCCATTCGGGAAGCAGAGTGGTCTCTGAATCCGCAGATCTTCGCAATCATTGCCAGTATGTGGGGACAGCCAGAGGTGGACCTGTTTGCCTCAAAGGAGAATGCACAGGTTCCTCAGTTCTTTTCCTTAACCGGTTCCCGACCGGCTCCTGTAGACATACGTCGGCAGAATGGCACGGCTGCGCAAAGTAATGTACCCGTATGTTACTTTGAATTTGTCACCGTGTGCGTGCGCCGCCGGCGATCTCCGTGAGTCAGGTCGCGGGTCCCGCGGATTCAAACGCCGCGGGCATACCGCGATCGCCTCACGGAGAGGACGAACGGGGAGATGCCATTGTAAACAGCATCTCCCCGTTCTGCCTAGTGACAGTGTCACTGTATCTCTGCTCCCTGTCATCGGGAGCAGAGATCAGTGTGCTGACAAACACAGCCCATCCCCCTACAGTTAGAATCACTCCCCTAGGACATACTTAACCCCTCCCCCTAGTGGTTAACCCCTCCACTGCCAGTGTCATTTACACAGGAATCAGTGCATTTTTATAGCACTGATTGCTGTATAAATGACAATGGTCCCAAAAATGTGTCAAAAATGTCCGATGTGTCCGCCATAATGTCGCAGTCACAATAAAAATCGCTGATTGCCGCCAAAACTAGTAAAAAAAAAAATATTAATAAAAATGCCATAAAACTATCCCCTATTTTGTAAACGCTATAACTTTTGCGCAAACCAATCAATAAATGCTTATTGCGATTTTTTTTATCAAAAATATGTAGAAGAATACATATCGGCCTAAACTGAGGAAAAAAAAATGTTTAAATATATTTTTTGGGGATATTTATTATAGCAAAAAGTAAAAAAGAATGCGTTTTTTTCAAAATTGTCCCTCTTATTTTGTTTATAGCGCAAAAAATAAAAATCGCAGAGGTGATCAAATACCACCAAAAGAAAGCTCAATTTGTGGAAAAAAAGGACATCAATTTTGTTTTGGAGCCACGTCGCATGACCGCGCAATTGTCAGTTAAAGCGACGCAGTGCCGAATCGCAAAAAGTGCTCGGGTCAGGAAGGGGGTAAATCCTTCCGGGGCTGAAATGGTTAAACAATCACGACGGATCGCTAGGGATAGACGCTGTGGCGCATTCATGGAGATTTCACCTTTGCTACGCTTTCCCCCCGTTCCAGTTAATCCCACTGGTATTAAGGAAGATTCAATGGGAAAAGGTACCAGTCATCCTAATTACTCCGTTTTGGACAAAAAAGGGCCTGCTTCTCAACCTTTCTGGGAATGGCAATCAAGCCTTGTTGGCATCTACCTGTCAGGCAAGATCTGCTAATCCAGGGTCCAGTAAATCATCCAGAAGTGGCCAGCCTTTCTCTCGCAGCCTGATATCTGAGGAGCAGCTTCTAATCTGACCGTCTGATTACAACATTACTATCAAGTAGAAAAAGGGTAACAAGGGCCATCTATACTAAAGTTTGGAAGGTCTATAATTCATGGTGTGATTCATCTGCCCAAGACCCAAGAAGCCTGGTTTCCATCTTGGAGTTCTTACAAGATGGGGCAGATAGGGGACTAGCAGTCAGTACCTTGAAAGTACAGGTTGCTACGCTAGCCGTGTTCTTAGAAAGATCTGTGGCTTCTGAACCTCTGGTAGTCAGATTTTTTTTAAAGCTCTTGAAAGATCAAGGCCAGCACCGGTCAGGAATTTCCTTAAGTGGGACTTGTCAGTAGTCCTGCAATCCCTAGCAAGAAGTCCATTTGAACCTCTGGAGGAAGCGTCACTCAGATCTCTCACTCTTAAAGCTGTGTTCCTAATCGCCATTACCTCAGTACGCAGGATCAGTGAGCTACACGCTCTGTCAATTAGGGAACCTTACCTGTCAGTGTTTCCATATAGAGTTATATTTAGGACAGACCCAAAGTTCTACCAGAGGTAGCTTCAATACCTAGTCGCTCACAAGACATTGTGCTCCCAACCTTCTGTGCTAACCCATCGGGGGAGAAGGAGACCTTTTTTCATACATTAGATGTCAAAAGGATTTTGTTACGCTTTCTAGAAATTACAAAGGACTTTAGACGTACAGACTCATTATTTGTCCTTTTTTTGGACAACAAGAAAGGTTGCCAAGCTTCTAAAGGTTCATTAGCCAGATGGCTGAAATTATCCATCTTGAAAGCATACTCGCTTGCAGGGTTCTCTCCACCAGATAGAATTCGTGCACACTCAACCAGAGCGCTTGCAGCCACTTGGGCAGAAAGAGCTGGTGCCACCCCTGAACAAATTTGCAAGGTGGCAACTTGGTCAAGTTTCCGCACCTTTGTGCGACATTACAGACTGGATCTCACATCTGCCAGCGACCAGGCGTTTGGCGGGAAGGTCCTGCAGGCTGTTGTCTGCCTAAGGGTGTAAGTCTCTGTTATCCTCTCAGGTGCTGTACTGAAAGACGCCTTGGGAAAATTCAAGTTAGTCTTACCAGTAACTTGTTTTCCAGAAGTTTTTCAGGACAGCAACGATCCTCCCTATTAATTTGATGTACTGTGCTATGACTAACGTATGTGCTTATGTGTTCCAACCAGGGCCAGGGGCTCTCTTCTACAACTGAGGTGTGGTAGGGTGGTGCCTCCCTTTAAAGTTCTGGAGGAAGAAGGTGTTTGCTGTGGTCCGTTGGGAGGAGTCACTATCTCTCAGGTGCTGTCCTGAAAGACTTCTGGAAAACAAGTTACCGGTAAGACTAAGTTGAATTTTTGGGTCCATGGCCAGGAAACCTCCCAGACCTTAATCCCATTGATATCAAGAAAAAAGAAACCGCGCTAAAGAGCTATTAAAACACCTTAAATTGCAGCTGCAACAAAAAAACACTAATATCGGTGTAATAAACTAGGAAGAATGTGCTAAGTGCGCTTGCAATCCAGTGGCTGATATGTGTGAATAAATTATATCTAGATGGATGATTTAATCAATGTAAGGTAAGTATGTTAATTGCCAATAATATTATCGGATACCAAAAAAAAAAACTTGTGAATAAATTATAAAAACACATATAAGTAAATAGTGAAAAACACAAATGAATATGAATTCAGTGATCTTGCTCCAAAATGATCAAATACATGATAACTCAAAAAAAAATTTTCATAAGTAACTAATAAATAGTAAACAAATAGAGGTAGTGAAAGTGAATTGTGTCCATTCATAAAAAATTCAGTGAAGATACACCAATCGCATGAGGGGGGATCACGTATCCACAGTTCGTTTAGCACAGCCCATGTAGATGAGGAGGGAGAGAGAAGTGTGAAGGAGAATCTCAACAACCGGTGACTTCAAGGGATAATAAGGATGGACCCTTACCAGACACGGTGGACCTCCTTAATAGCAAGGTCTTGTGAGCGTGCAGATAGAGCCCTCTGCAGGGACAGGTGGATGACGGCGTCTGGATCCTCATTTCGACAGGAGGCGGTCTCAGCGTGTCAGTCTGGAGAGAAGCACTCGCTGAAGGATCTGGTGTGAACAAGCCCTCGTGTTTATGACAGTCATGGGCTTTACCGGCAGAACAATCAGCAGGAAAGGTCATTGGACAGATCTTGACAGTACGATTGACAGCTCTCCTATGTCTGTGGACAACCCTGCACTGGATCCTTACTGTACATTACAGCAGTCTATTCCAGTGTAGAACATAGTTTGAAGATCCTACTGTACTCAGCTCTCTGTAGCACACAGCTCTCTGCCTCCCTTTAAAGTTCTGGAGGAAGAAGGTGTTTCCTGTGGTCCGGTGGGAGGAGTCACTATCTCTCAGGTGCTGTCCTGAAAGACTTCTGGAAAACAAGTTACCGGTAAGACTAAGTTGAATTTTTGGGTCCATGGCCAGGAAACTTCCCAGACCTTAATCCCATTGAGAACTTTTGGTCAATTCTCAAGAGGCGGGTGAACAAAAAAAACCCCACAAATCTTGACAAACTCCAAGCATTGATTATGCAAGAATGGGCTGCCATCAGTTAGGAGGTGGCCCAGAAGTTGATTGACAGCATGCCAGGGCGAATTGCAGAAGTCTATAAAAAGAAGAGTAAACCCTGCAAATATTGACTCTTTGCATAAACAATGCAGTAAACAAGTCAGTAAAAGCCTTTGACACTCATGACATGCTTGTAATTATAATTCAGTACACCATAGTAACATCTGACAAAAAGATCTAAAAACACTGAAGCAGCAGACTTTTGGAAAATCAATATTTGTGTCATTCTCAAAACTTTTGGCCACGGCTGTAAACTGCATATCACAGAATTTGTATCCTTTTAGACTCCCTGTCTGTGACTGTACCTTAAAACCTAAGTTTAAAGAAAACCAAAAAAATAGCACAAGGTAAGGTTACTTACATTTAACCACTTCAGCCCCGGAAGGATTTACCCCCTTCCTGACCAGAGCACTTTTTACAATTTGGCACTGCGTCGCTTTAACTGCTAATTGCGCGGTCATGCAATGCTGTACCCAAACGAAATTTGCGTCCTTTTCTTCCCACAAATAGAGCTTTCTTTTGATGGTATTTGATCACCTCTGCGGTTTTTATTTTTTGCGCTATAAAGGGAAAAAGACCGAATATTTTGAAAAAAAATGATATTTTCTACTTTTTGTTATTAAAAAATCCAATAAACCCAATTTTAGTCATACATTTAGGCCAAAATGTATTCGGCCACATGTCTTTGGTAAAAAAAATGTCAATAAGCGTATATTTATTGGTTTGCGCAAAAGTTATAGCGTCTACAAACTAGGGTACATTTTCTGGAATTTACACAGCTTTTAGTTTATGACTGGCTATGTCATTTCTTGAGGTGCTAAAATGGCAGGGCAGTACAAAACCCCCCTAAATGACCCCATTTTAGAAAGTAGACACCCCAAGGAATTTGCTGAGAGGCACGTTGAGCTCATTGAATATTATTTTTTTTGTCTCAAGTGATTGAATAATGACAAAAAAAAAATTTACAAAAAGTTGTCACTAAATGATCTATTGCTCACACAGGCCATGGGCATATGTGAAATTGCACCCCAAAATACATTTAGCTGCTTCTCCTGAGTATGGGGATACCACATGTGTGGGACTTTTTGGAAGCCTAGCCGTGTACGGGGCCCCGAAAACCAATCACCGCCTTCAGGATTTCTAAGGGCATACATTTTTGATTTCACTCTTCACTGCCTATCACAGTTTCGGAGGCCATGGAATGCCCAGGTGGCACAAACTCCTCTCCAAATGACCCCATTTTGGAAAGTAGACACCCCAAGCTATTTGCTGAGAGGCATGGTGAGTATTTTGCAGCTCTTATTTGTTTTTGAAAATGAAGAAAGACAAGAAAAAAATTCTTTTTTCTTTTTTCAATTTTCAAAACTTTGTGACAAAAAGTGAGGTCTGCAAAATACTCACTATACCTCTCAGCCAATAGCTTGGGGTGTCTACTTTCCAAAATAGGGTCATTTGGGGGGGTTTTCCATGGCCTCCAAAACTGTGATAGGCAGTGAAGAGTGAAATCAAAAATTTACGCCCTTAGAAAGCCTGAAGGCGGTGCTTGGTTTTCGGAGTCCCGTACGCGGCTAGGCTCCCAAAAAGTCCCACACATGTGGTATCCCCATACTCAGGAGAAGCAACAGAATGTATTTTGGGGTATAATTTCACATATTCCCATGGCATGTTTGAGCAATATATCATTTAGTGACAACTTTGTGCAAAAAAAAAAAAAAGTGTCTTTTTCCCGCAACTTGCGTCACAATATAAAATATTCCATGGACTCGACATGCCTCTCAGCAAATAGCTTGGGGTGTCTACGTTCCAAAATGGGGTCATTTGGGGGGTTTTGAACTGTCCTGGCATTTTATGCACAAAATTTAGAAGCTTATGTCACACATCACCCACTCTTCTAACCACTTGAAGACAAAGCCCTTTCCGACACTTGTTTACATGAAAATTTTTTTCTTTTTGCAAGAAAATTACTTTGAACGCCCAAACATTATATATTTTTTTAACGCAAATGCCCTACAGATTAAAATGGTGGGTGTTTCATTTTTTTTTCATACAGTATTTGCACAGCAATTTTTCAAACGCATTTTTTTGGGAAAAAACACACTTTTTAAAATTTTAATTCACTAAAACACACTATATTGCCCAAATGTTTGATGAAATAAAAAAGATGATCTTAGGCCGAGTACATGGATATCAAACATGACATGCTTTAAAATTGCGCACAAACGTGCAGTGGCGACAAACTAAATACATTTTTAAAAGCCTTTAAAAGCCTTTACACGTTACCACTTTAGATTTACAGAGGAGGTCTACTGCTAAAATTACTGCCCTTGATCTGACCTTCGCGGTGATACCTCTCATGCATGGTGCAATTTCTGTTTACATTTGACGCCAGACCGACACTTGCGTTCGCCTTAGCGCAAGAGCAGGGGGGGACAGGGGTGCTTTTTTTTTTTTTTTTTTCTTTATTATTTTTTTGCTTTTTTATCTTATTTTTCCTTTCCTTTTTTTTTTTAATCATTTTTATTGTTATCTCAGGGAATGTAAATATCCCCTATGATAGCAATAGGTAGTGACAGATACTCTTTTTTGAAAAAATTGGGGTCTATTAGACCCTAGATCTCTCCTCTGCCCTCAAAGCATCTGTCCACACCAAGATCGGTGTGATAAAATGCTTTCCCAATATCCCAATGGCGCTGTTTACATCCGGCGCAATCTAAGTCATGAAATGCTCGTAGCTTCCGGTTTCTTAGGCCATAGAGATGTTTGGAGCCACTCTGGTCTCTGATCAGCTCTATGGTCAGCTGGCTGAATCACCGGCTGCATTCTCAGGTTCCCTGTTGAGACAGGAGAGCCAGAGAAAAACACAGAAGACGGTGGTGGTGGGGGGGGGGATTCCCTCCCACTGCTTGTAAAAGCAGTCTAGAGGCTAATTAGCTGCTAGGATTGCTTTTACATGAAAGCCGACCGCTGGCTGAAAAGAATGATACCAAGATGATACCTAAACCTGCAGGCATCATTCTGGTATAACCACTCAAAGTCGTGAATGGCGTACCTGAAGACAAAAAAATGGTTAACAATAAAACACAGTAAGCGGTAAAGTATAAAAAATTGCATACCTGAAAAGCAAACATGATAAAACATAATAACAATAAAACATTGCAGAATAGAATACAGTAAAAAAGAGCAGAACAATAGAGAGAGAATAGAGAGAGTGAGAACAATAAAACAACTATTTTTTTTTTTTTTATATTTTTTTTTTGTGTTTTTTTTTTTTTTTTACACTTTTTTTGTAACTAACTTTTATAATTGTAACCGGTTCCAGGTTCGGGTCTCTCAAAATGCGATGGCATCTTGGGAGACCCTGTGAAAGTGTGCCTAGTCTGTGCAATGCTGTTTGCTACGCTAATATTTAACTAGTGTATGGTAGCGTTCAAAACATTCACCAATGCAAAGACCAGGATTGTCAGGACAGGAGAGACAATAATAGTGGGTGTCACGCCTATATCCGTGGTTGCTGCAGACACAACATCTTTTTGGGGGGGGTTCGTTGGGTAGGGGTACTCGGGAGGACATAAAGAAAATGCCTCTCATGCAGCCGACTGCATTTGGTTGGGGATGTGAATGGGGGAAGTACGGGCGCTGCAGAAGCGGTGGGTTCCCAATTAGGATTGGCGAATGCAGCAGGAAGGGCATTATGGGCACGACGGGCCTGTTTGTCTTCTTCTTGGTGGCAGCGGGACACTACTTGTGCTTGCCACCTCGCCAGCTTGAACACTTATGGGACTCGCCACGTCACCAAGTGTTACTGCAGTGCTGGTTTGACTACGACCGGGGTGTACTAGGCCACTGGTGCTTGCCAGTTCACCAAAACGCTACCAAAAAAAACTGTTAGTGATCGCAGGGATCAGGCCTGACTCTGCTAACGCTGCAGTTATGCGTTTAGTGTTTTGTAAGTGACAGTGATCGATCGATTCTGCACTTGGGTGGGCTGGGCTGGGCTGGGCCGGGCGAAGTGGCAAAACGCAGGTGCTAGCAGGTATCTGGGCTCATCCCGCTAACACTGCGTTTTTGGGAACCCTAAACTGCTGGGGACACTAGTATAGATCTAATCAGATCAGATATTGATCCGTTCAGATACTATACCACTAAGGGAGGTGTACGGTGCGTGGGTGGGTGTTAGCGCTACTGGCACTAACCTGACGCTGCCTGGGGCTGGTGCTTGTCAGTTCACCAAAACGCTACCAAAAAAACTGTTAGCGATCGCAGGGATCAGGCCTGACTCTGCGAACGCTGCAGTTATGTGTTTAGTGTTTTGTAAGTGACAGTGATCGATCGATACTGCACTTGGGTGGGCTGGGCCGGGCGGAGGGGCAAAACGCAGGTGCTAGCAGGTATCTGGGCTGATCCCGCTAACACTGCGTTTTTGGGAACCCTAAACTGCTGGGGACGCTAGTATAGATCTAATCAGATCAGATATTGATCCGTTCAGATACTATACCACTAAGGGAGGTGTACGGTGCATGCATGGGTGTTAGCGGTACTGGCGCTAACCTGACGCTGCCTGGGCCGACGCAGACCCTATCTGACCCTAAAACATAACTTATATCACCGCCGGGCGATAGGGGGCTAAACCTTTATTCGGTAATAAACGGCAGGTGCCCTGACACTATAAAAAATAAACGAACTAACCAGCGTCACCCGTAACAGTTATACGGTGATCACTGGTGAAAGGGTTAACTAGGGGGCAATCAAGGGGTAAAACCTTTATCCGGTAGTATATGGGGGTCCCTGATGCTATGAAACGCTGACGGCGAACCTAAATATTTACCTCCCTAACTAGCGTCACCAGTGACACTAATACAGCGATCAGAAAAATGATCGCTTAGTGACACTGGCGACGGGGGGTGATCAAGGGGTTAAAACTTTATTAGGGGGGGGTTAGGGGGGTACCCTAGACTTAAAGGGGGCTAATACTAACTGCCCTACCACACTAACTGTCACAAACTGACACGAATGCAGTAATCAGAAAAAAAAAAAAACTGCTTGGTGTCAGTGTGACGGGAGGGGGGGGGGGTGATTAGGGGGTGATTGGGGGGTGTATTGTATGCCTGGCATGTTCTACTGTGTGTGTATGTGTTTTACACTCACTCGGATGTCTTCTCTCCTCGGCGCCGGAATGGGAAATACCGAGCCGAGGAGAGATGACATAATTTCCTCTGCCTCTGTTTACTATACAGAGGCAGAGGAAGAATCTGATTGGCTGGGAGCGATCGCGAGGGGGGACCTCGAATGGATGGTCTCCCTCTCACCTCTGATCGCTGCCAGACAGAAGCCGACCGCCTGGGGCACCAGGGGGGGTCCGATCGGACCCCCCGGCCGCGGGAGGCAGATCACGTACCAGGTACGTGATTTTGCCTGCCCGTGCCATTCTGCCGCAGTATATCTGCGTTAGGCGGTCGGCAAGTGATTAATGCAAAGGGTCTCTTGTACTGGTGCCAGGTGTCAAAAAATCCAAAGTCCTTTGCCCCCTCCCATACCCCACAGTGGTTTTTATCTGGTGCCGTGGGGGTTGAAAGAGGCAATTGATCTGCAACAGGCACTCCTTTAAGAGTACAGACTATGCCTGTCCTTTCAGACCCCCTTCTCCATTCATAGAAGTGGTGCTATAGCTTCCATGAACAAAAGTTTTTTCTATGAATGGCGGAGAAGGACTATTTATTTATTAATTCACCCACTGTCCACTTAGTGTTTTTTATTAATGAAATCTGTAGAACAGCTTCTAGAGGGGGGGACAGAAAGGGTAGGCATAGTTGGCACTCTTTATAAGTGCCAGTCTCAGCCATCAGCAACTCAAGGGACACTTTTATATTAAATATAAGTAACATCCCTTTTGCTGTTTTTCTTTTTTTCTTACCTAAACTTGGGCTTTAAGAATAGAAGGGCGAAGACGCGGATGAGTCTTTGCTTAGACTAATTCACTTGAGTGTGTGCACATTTTTGCATGAGTTACAGAGTAAACAGACCTTTTTTAAAGTGGTTCTAAAGTCAAAACATTTTTTTACCTTAATGCATTCCCTGCATTAAGGTAAAAAACTGACTCCTCCACTGACCCAGCATTGTCCTGTCTGCAGCACCCTCTTTCTGGTCTCACAGGAGACTGAGTGCAACAGGAGCCATAGGCTCAAGCTGCTGTCAGTCACAACCTGTGAGAAGGAAGCACTATGTGCAATACCACTGCATTTTATCCTCATTTTGTAGGCAATATTTATTTATTTATTAAACAACAATGTTGGAAACTAGTTATTCATTTATCCAGGGCCGTCTTTAATATTGACTGGACCCTGGGCAAACATTTTCTTAGGCCCCCTCTTCCATGCAATTTCGCTCTCCACATGCTTTGAGACATACAATAAATAGCAGCTAGACTCAAAATCAGTTTACTGAATCAGATCAGGCAGCGATTGCGATTGGTTGCCAGAGGTTACAGTGTATCATTGCTGCTCACTGACTGGCTGCTAGACGTTACAGCACACAATATGGCTCACTGTTTATTTTCTAGAGGTTACAGCACGTGACTTCTGCTTGTTGATTGGTTGCTAGAGGTTACTGTACATCAATACTGCTCACTGATTGATTGCTAGATGTTACTGGACATCTATACCACTCACTAATTGGTTGCTGGAGATTACTGTACATCAATACTGCTCACTGATTGATTGCTAGATGTTACTGGACATCTATACCACTCACTAATTGGTTGTTAGATGTTACTGCACATTATTACTGCTCACTGATAGGTTCCTAGAAGTTACTGCATATCCTTGCCGCTCAATGATTGCTTGCAAGAGGTTAGTGCACAGCATTACTGCTCACTGATTGGTTGCTAAAGGTTACAGCACATCATCTCCTCACTGCCTGTACACCATGGACTGGGGAGGTGAGGGGACCCATCAATAGACAGAAAACTCCTAAGGATGCTGGGGGGTTGATTGGGGATCAGTGGCAGTGGTAGGGATGGGATTAGTTAGGAGGCAGTACACTGTGGCAAATTTTGAATCATGTAGAGCAAAACTGGAAACCGTTGGCAAGTATATAGTGGGGGATTCTACCAATGTAATGGGGAATTTACAATGGCCACCAATGTGAGGGTGGATTTTCACTGACCATCACTTTACACTGAGATATCGGGACACAGCACGGGACTAAAACTTCATGGGATAAGGGAATTTAAACTGGAATAGTTGGCAAGTATGAGGCAGCTGCTTTGGGCCCCACAACAATGATGGGGCCCAGGGCAAAAGGGGCAACTGCCCCTTTTGCCCCGCCTTAAAAACGATCCTGCATTTATCGTATGTGTTGTGCCTCATGTAAAGTCCTAGGACAAATAAATTGGATGTATGAATGATTAGGGAAACCACATTCACAAACCAGTCATTTCCTGCAAATGGAGCATTTCTGGTAGTTGTATGCAGGCTGGGATCACGGGGGGTAATGGCTGCTCAATTTAGAAGAGGAAGTGCCTCGCTGATGACAGCACAAAGCATCGTGTCATACTATAGTCCTAAGGTCTACAGTGGATGCAAACTGCGACCACAGAATATCTTGGAGGAAGTGCAGTAGAGTGGTCAGTTGATTGAAGGATGTGAAGACAGCCTTGGAGCAGAGCACTTTTTTCCCTATAACTACAGTATATCTAATTTTGATTAGTGATACAGACAGTTGCTAACATGGCATTTGCATTATGTTGCATTAGAATGCAATTAAAATTGAAATTAAATTTTCAATATTTTTTTATTGATTTGAAAACAAAGGTTCATATACAAAATATGACATATACTGTATGCTTTTGCATGTTACATGTTGTAAACAAATGTGAGAAAAGGTTTCTAGAAGCATACACCCATTCCTGGCTTTGTTTCAATATTGTGAGACTATTCTTTATGTCTTTGCAACAGGTAAACCTGAATACAATTTAAACAAAAATTGATAGTACTTTAGTAAATATAAATAAATGCATGTGAAATGAAAAAACATAGGAGAAAAGAAGGAAGAGAAGAAAGAAGGTATGAAGCATTGTGTGTCCCCCTGTTCATCCATTCCGTGGGTGCTACAGTGCTATTCAATATTCTCCTGAAATGTAATGTGTCTAGGTGTCCCATGTCTTTTCAAATAAAAGCAATTTGTCATTTAGAGTGGCTGATAGTTTACAATTTTTATTTACCATTATGATCTAATATAGTTTTGTGTTTATCATTGCAAACAGGATAGTTAAAGACCTCCATGATCAAGCGATTGCTATCCTAGCAGCTAGGAATATAAAGGAGATCAATTGTTTAGTATGCCTAGGTGCATCCTCTATTGTTTGGCTTAATAAGGCTTGCCAGGGAGATTTTTTTAACTAAAGTGTATATAAAATAGACGTGCACTGCCGAAAAATGTGTTCGTTTTCATTTTTGTTTTTTTCGTAAATTTGAAAAATCAAAATTCCGAAATTTAGAATTTCCAAAATTCGAAAATTCGGATTTCTTAAATTTGAAATTTCTAAAATTTGTAAACTCGACAATTCGACAATTTGAAAATCTGAAAAGAAGAAAGTAAAATCCGAAAATTAGAAAGAACAAAAATCCAAAAATTCAAAATAAAAAACTAAATTAACTAATTAAATTATAGATATTGGAATTCCCTTTCAAATTTGGCTGTTAGTGAACATAACGAATACTAATTTATCTGAAGTTACGAATTATCCAAAATAAAGAATGCTGCATCTAAACAAATGGAACCAAACTAAATAATAATAAATAATAATATGTTTTTATTATTATTATTATTGTTATTTATTATTATTAATTCGTTACGTTCCATTCGTTTGGATATGTTTGGATAAATTTGTATTCGTTACGTTCACTAACAGCCAAGTTTGAAAGAAAATTCAAATACCTATAATTTAATAGTTAGTAGTAGTTAAGTTATTATTCATTTTTATTTCAGATTTTTGAGGTTTTGGGCTTTGAATTTTTGGATTTTCGTTCTTATTTTCGGAATTTCGTTCTTTTGAATTTTCAGATTTTCATTCTTATTTTTGGATTTTCGGATTTTCTCATTTCGATCTTCTGAATTTTTCGAATTTCCGAATCTTCGAATTTTTGAATTTCCGAAATTTTAAATAGTTGGGTTTTCGAATTTCCGAAATCTAGAATTTTCAAATTTCCGAATATTCGGAAAAATTCGTAAATTGGAAAATTCGTAAATTTCCAAATTAATGAATTTGTCTAAAAACGAATTTGAAACTAAACAAATTGCATATGTCTAATATAAAATGATATACTCTAATCCAAAATCTCTTAAAGTGGTTCTAAAGCTTTAGGCCCCTTTCACACGGATGGATAGAATTCAGCTTTTAGCTGCGGATAGATGAAGTTATCTAACGCACCTAAATTGACACAATGCTTTCCTATGGCCCCATTCACACACTGCATTTAGCAGTTTCGTTACATGCAGTTTTGTGCGGTTAGAAAAAAATAATTTGACTGCATCCATGACCAATTTAGGGCAGCTATCTGCACATAACTGCAGGTAATCGCACTGTACTATTTTGTCTTGTGGATAATAGCGGCAACAAGGAAAGAAAAACATAAGGAAGCACATCAGAAATGGCAAAAATGTTCCACAGCAGCTAAACGCAGACGCACGTAAACGCTGCTAACCGCAATGTACAACTGCAAGTGATCGCTGTGCCTGGAGTCTTCGAATGTCAAAATAACAAAACATGCTTTTACCATAGGCAGAACAGCCGCCCATGTGAAAGAGGCCTTAAAGTATAACTAAAGGATTTTTTTTTAATTTTAGTTGTTGTAGAGTACAGAGCAGGGGTAGGCAACCCCGGGCACTCAAAGCCTCTTTTGCCGGCACTCGACTCCCTCCCCATCAGCAGAGCAGCGCAGGGAAGTGTCAGTGAGATACTAATGCATTACAATTTCAGAATTCCTCACGCCGCACCTGCACTAAGGGGGAGGCACTGCACCCCCACACATTGTAAAAGATGGGAAAAATTGTTTGGTTCTCTAATTTCGCTGTAGCTGCGATCGTCAGCTTTTGTGATGGGGAAGAAATTGGGTGCAATTCTGCTAGGGGGGGGTCCCTGTTTCCAGGAGGAGGAGGACTCTCATTGGCCACAGCCAATCACATTCATGCTAGCCTCACCAATCACCTGGAGGAAGATGACTCGCTTGGTCGCCACTACCAATCTCAGAAAGAAGGGATTTCACTGTGATTGAGAAAACCACAATCAGGTGACAGTTTGTGGAATTATTGTTGAGCTTCTGGGAACTTTGTTGAAATTATTCCTGAACCTTTGCGTCACTTACCAATGAACCCCGGCTCTCTGTGTACCTTTAAGCCTCAGCCAGTATTCGGCGCAATGAAAATCACACCCAGAGCGCCGTACTTTTTCTCAGCTGCGGAGGACTGCACACAGGCCCACTGCTTTCAGAAAATACCCCTGACCTGAGCTCATCATTGCGCATCCATTTTAGATGCTTGTATGTGACATCACATACATCACATACAAGCACGTGGGCTGAATGCAAGAGGTGGATCAGCAGGATGAGTGTGCCAGGACACGTAGATGTGTCTCATCTCTGCTTCCTTTCAGCACTCTGCATATCAGGTATATCATAGATGAGAAGAGGGTACAGTGGTGGAGCAGATGTGCAGGGAGGTATAATGCTGGAAGAGACGAGAAGGGGCTTCAGCAGTGGGACAGAAGAGCAGGGGGGTACAGTGATGGGGCAGATGAGCAGGGGGTTCAGTGCTGGGCCAACTGAAAAGGGGGTTACAGTGGTGGGACAGATGAGCAGGTGGGTTCAGTGTTGGGGCAGATGAGAAGGGGGTTCAGTGGTGGGATAGATAAGCAGGGAGGGTAGAGAAGTGGGGCAGATGTGAAAGGAGGTGTATTGGTGGGACAGATGAGCAGGGGGAACAGAGGTGGGGCAGAAGAGCAGGGGGTACATTGGTGGGGCAGATGAGAAAGCGGGTTACAGTGGTGGGCCAGGTGAGCAGAGGTGTTCAGTTTAAGGGCAGATGAGAAGGTGATTCAGTAGTGAGACAAAAGAGCATGGGGGATACATCGGTGGAGCAGATGTGCAGGGAGGTACAGTGGTGGAGCAGATGAGAAAAGGATTACATTGATGGGGCAGAGGAGCAGCAGGGTTACAGTGGTGGGACAGAAAAGCAGGGGGGTACAGTGATGGGGCAGATAAGCAGGGGGTTACAGTGGTGGGACAGATGAGAAGCGGGGGTTCAGGGGCAGATGAGAAGGGGGTTCAGTGGTGGGACAAATGAGCAGGGGGGTTCAGTGTTGGGCCAGATGAGTAGGGGGTTACAGTGGTGGAAAAGATGAGCAGGGGGGTTCAGTGTTGGGGCAGATGAGAACGGGGTTCAGCGGTGGGACAGAAGAGTAGGGGGGTACAGCGGTGGGGCAGATGTGAAAGGAGGTGCATTGGTGGGACAGATGAGCAGGGGGTTAGAGTGGTTGGGCAGAAGAGCAGGGGGTACAGAGTTGGGACAGAGGAGAAAGGAGGTACATTGGTGGGACAGATGAGCAGGGGGAACAGAGGTGGGACAGATGTGCAAGAGGTGCAGTGGTGGGGCAAATGTTCAGGAGGTACATTGGTGGGGCAGATGAGAAAGGGGGTTACAGTGGTGGGGCAGATGAGCAGATAAGTTCAGAGTTAGGACAGATGAGAAAATGGTTCAGTGGTGAGACAGAAGAGCATGGGGGTACTGCGGTGGAGAAGATGTGCAGGGAGGTACAGTGGTGGGACAGATGAGAAAGCGGGAACATTGGTGGGGCAGATGAGCAGGGGTTACAGTGGTGGGACAGAAGAGCAGGGGGTACAGAGGTGGGGCAATTGTGCAGGGTGGTTCAGTGGTGGGGCAGATGTGCAGGGGGTTACAGTGGTGGGACAGAAAAGCAAGGGGGTACAGTGGTGGGGCAGATGTGCAGGAGGTACAGTAGTGGGAGGGATCATAAGGGGGTTCAGTGGTGGGACAGAAAAGCAGGGGGGTACAGTGATGGGGCAGATGAGCAGGGGGTTACAGTATTTGGACAGACGAGAAGCGGGGGTTCAGGGGCAGATGAGAAGGGGGTTCAGTAGTGGGACAGATGAGCAGGGGGTTCAGTGCTGGGCCAGATGAGAAGTGGGTTACAGTGGTGGGAAAGATGAGCAGGGGGGTTCAGTGTTGGGGCAGATGAGAAGGGGGTTCAGCGGTGGGACAGAAGAACATGGGGGGTACAGCGGTGGGGCAGATGTGAAAGGAGGTGCATTGGTGGGACAGATGAGCAGGGGGTTAGAGTGGTTGGGCAGAAGAGCAGGGGGTACAGAGGTGGGACAGAGGAGAAAGGAGGTACATTGGTGGGACAGATGAGCAGGGGGAACAGAGGTGGGACAGATGTGCAAGAGGTGCAGTGGTGGGGCAAATGTTCAGGAGGTACATTGGTGGGGCAGATGAGAAAGGGGGTTACAGTGGTGGGGCAGATGAGCAGATAAGTTCAGAGTTAGGACAGATGAGAAGATGGTTCAGTGGTGAGACAGAAGAGCATGGGGGTACTGCGGTGGAGAAGATGTGCAGGGAGGTACAGTGGTGGGACAGATGAGAAAGGGGGAACATTGGTGGGGCAGATGAGCAGGGGTTATCCCCATAAGAGGAGGACCAGGGCTGCTGTGTTCAAAACCATTGCATAGGGTAGGTGACTATAACATGTTTATTAAAAAAAAAATAGGTTTAGAATCACTTTAACTTTCAAGCATGTCCACCATATGCGATATTCTGTGCCCTCCTGGCCACACTCCCTGAAGCTCTTAGGGCAGGCACCTGGGATATAAGGAGCTATTTTTGTAGGTATGCTTTTTAAGATGTGCCTACATTTCTACTTCAACCTATTTTTTTAGCAACTTTTTTCTCTTCAATCAAGAATTAGCTCCATGTAGCTGCAGGAGGTCTCTTCACTTTCTTGCAGCTTCCCGGCACACTGTGGGACTGTGGAGTGCTTACATCACTCCACTGGTAATGAGGCTAGCAATAGCAGACAGTGTTGAGAAAGCATCTTTTCACTGCTGCTTTTGCTACGAAAGTAGTGCGGAAATTTGAAACCAAATCCATTCGTACTTCCTGCCTACAGTCACAGTTTGTCACCTCACACTGCTTGACCCTCCAGCGTTATCTACAAGCTATCAGCTTCCCAGTTTCCCATGAGTACTCAAAACACTCCTCCTACCTTAAGCCTGTACCTTGCTTACTGCAGCTGCAACCAGGGGGGTCCGTCTCACTGTTCTGGATGTCCCTGGCACACTGTCCACTAGCAGGTTGGGGTCTGTCTGCAGCACACCAAATTGATAATGCTGACACATGCAGTGTGTTGCCTGTAGTAGTGTTAGTCCTTGGAGTCTTCTCTGGCACTATGTCACAGACTGCAGAGGTTGTGACACCATGCCTTCCCTTGCAAATCCAGTGCCAGATCTGCCTGTGGGCTTGGCTGCTTCTGGCATTCAGCTGTGGAAACTCTTGTCTGTTACTAAATTCAAGTTGCTGAAGTGAGCTTTCCAGTCACTCCTAAATTAAAACAGACTGTTGCAGCCTTGACTGCTAAGGAACATAGGTTTGAAGCCATAAATCAACCATATTGGCCTAAAAACCTTGCCCAATAAACAACACAAGATAGGTTAAGTTGGAAAGGGCAAGGCCACAGCTTTATTTAATTTTCAGTATTTTAATATTCCAACGTAAATATTTTAGCAAGTGCCAGTCACAGCCGTACTGTGAGCACTCTTGAACCTTCAATTGACCTAGTCTAAAAGGCCTGTCCTTACCATAAGTTCTGGATAGACATTAGACTGACTGAATTTCACTCAAGGGCATAGCCCATTAAAGGAAACATTTAAAGCTGGCAAGGTCCAAACCACCAAAGGAAGCTGGGACAACCAACCTCAATATGAGGGAACAAGGTGGGTGGGCGGGCAACTGTTCTTCCTTGCTCTTCAACTGGTAAGTGAGGAATTTACCTCAGAGTAGACCTTTATAGAGTTCAGACTCCACCCCCTCACCCCGTGTCCAAATAGCCATTTATCTTAGAATTCTCACGTTCATAATCCTGTCCACGCCCAGTAACAGAGCCATGCTCCCTGCAGTCAAGGCTCCCTTTCCCAATGGGATCAAAGAGCCTTCATATTGATGCAGATCATCACTACCTAAAACTGCTGCTTTTACCAGTACTGTGTTGTCTTGGGTCCCAGAAAATCAAAGTCCATCATGTGAGAGACAGAGTGATGTTGTTTGCTGGTCTTCAGAGAACATGTCACTGATGTTCCCCCCAGGGACAGCTTATCTTCTTCAAATACAGAAAGGAAGATCAAGGCTATAACCAGCTCCTTACTGAGAACAAGTACTGCTGAACAAGTGGGAGAGCACCTGGCTGCTGGATGTGGTGGCAGAGTGCTGGTTGTGCATGCCAAGTTTTGTGAGTCTGAGAACATACATAACCTGTTGATCAAGTCCTGTTATGTTGATGCATTCCTAGTGTTTCAGTATAAGCTTTATTGCATCCAGACAAGGAGTATGTCCAGTTATTTCAGCAAGGAAGCTTAGTAGTGAGAGCCTGGGAGAGGGGAGTTTGGGGATTATGTTTATTGACAGAAACGGGTGAGGTTTGAAACAACCACGTAACGGTGGTTGCACCAAAAAGGTTGATGTGTCTTCCTGTTTCTAGGCGCTGCCATGTAGTTACAGGATTCTAAAGGTAATGGATCTTGAGAAGTATGCAGGTGACCTCCCAGACTGAGTCTGGAAACTGAAGAGTGAATGCCGGTGTTCTGACATATACTGTCCTCCTATCATATAGTGTCCGCCCCGTACTGCGCAGGCGCAGCGCCTGCGCAGTACGGAGGAGAAGGAGATGCCGAAAATGTCCGAAGTTGATCAGCTGACCATCAGCTGTACACGGCGCTCGGCACTTGTTAGTGATGGCTTTGCAAGAGGGCCCCTCGCGGGCTCGCTTCGTTCGCCACTCTTCGGGCACGGCCTCGCTGCGCTCGGCAACTATTTATTCTAACTCTATGTCCACTTGGATAGTAGGGAATGATCCTGGACATAGGGTAAGAATAAATGTGCAGGCGCTGTGTACAGCTGACGATCAGCTGTTGAACTTCGGAGACTTTCGGCGTCTCGTTTGTCCTCCGTTCTGCGCCTGCGCAGTACAGGGCGGACACTTTTGGATAGGGGACTGTATTCGACAAGACACCGGTCCATCATGTAGGTGGGATTTGGGTTAAATTCTCGGCTCAGAGAGCCCTTGTGTGCTGCATGTCACCTTGAGCACACTGAGACGTGTAGCCCTGTTGGCTCTTTGTGATGTTAAATCAATGTCTCCTAAAGTGCTTTGTGGCCTAAAGAGATAATGTAGTCTCTACCATATACGTGTTTGTCACTGATTACTGTATATTTAAATGTGATGGCATTTGCAGATTTTTTGGGGTACAAGGAAGAATCAAAAGGAAATCCCCTTCAGCCTTAAATGATATTGTATTTGCCTACTGCTCCCTTTCAGGACATGTACACAGGGAGCAGTCAAATAAAAAAAAAAACATCAGGAGATTATCCATGCTTCTGATATATTGGGTGGCATACCCCTCTCAGAATAATTTGAGAAAATGACAGCAGGGTGAAGATAACTGCTGCAGGTTTGCCTTTGGAACAGTTTCCAAGCTATTGTGTTTGTCTAACAAGTCTGATTTCACTCCGAGAAATTTGGAGAAGTTGTGTGTGTACCCAGGTGCTTGGCTAAAAATGGAAAGAGAGAAACACTGGCTGGCTCAGATGAGGAGGGAGGTGAAGGGCTGGGCTTGCATGAGCAGTGATTTTGGCAGCTTTTACAATTGACTGCAGGAGGTGTGTCCGGCTGTGGGAATGTGAGTGGTGAACTGCCAGAGCTGCCTCGCTGGTGTCATGAATCTGCAGTAATACTTTCATGCTCTGTCTGTCTGCTTACGTCTGGTCTGCATATCAGCCTGCACTCTCACACCTGCATGGTTAAGTAATCTTCCCTCAGTGTGGTTCCACCCCACCCTCTACAGAATACACTATTTAACACCGTGTTCTCCAAGCCTGCCTTGCCCGAGCAATATTGTATGTTTGGTTTCCTGTGTGCTTCTTGCCGTGTGCTCTACATCTGATTCTGTTTACCGTCCTTGGCTTGTTCTTGACTATCCTTGTCTGCTTCATACCCTGACCTTTGGCATGTTCTTTAACTATCCCTGTCTGCTCATTGCCCTGACCTTTTGGCTTATCTCCTAACTATACCTTGTTGTCCTGGCCGGCTGCTGCATTCTATCCACCAGTAACTTTACCGTGAGCGTGAGCTGGGAGACCCTGGGGGCCGCGACCTGGAGCCAGTTGCAGCGAAGTCCATCCCCACCATTAGGGGCCCTGGTGAACACCTGCTGGCTTTTAGATTCTGCACCCTGGGGAATCTAATGCTGTAGCTCCCAGTGTGATCCGTGTTTGTGCTCCAAAGGACCTGCTTTCCTGAACCATCGAAAGCTCCATCTGCAGCAGTCAGCCATAGGGTCCACTACCTTAATGGTGCACTACTGACCCCAACAGTGTGCATCTCTCACCAGGCCTCAGGTGACCTGACAGTTAGTCATTTTCTCAGATTCTGCCGGCACAGCATACCTGATATGCTCCCTGCTACCACCCGCAGCATCCTGAGGCCATCCCCTCTTACTTGCCATAATGAAAATTGGGCACACTGCACCCAAACTGCGGGCAGATCAGTCCCCAAAGGAACCCCAGAAGGCACTAGAGATGGTTGAGCCCACTGTCACCCCGAAAAGACCTTCCTTTACTAAGTCCAAACCGCCTAGTACCTTTAAGAAGTACTTTGCTGACCCCCACTCTCCCTCTGCTCAGCAGCTGTGGATGCCATACAGGATCCCACCTGGCAATCTCTGACCATCTCCTGTATCATGTCTGTCTGTAATCTTTTGTATTATGTCTGCAATCTCTGACTATCTCCTGTAGTATGTTTGCAGTCTCTGTCCATCTCCTGTAGTATGTCTGCAGTCTCTAACCATCTCCTGTATTATGTCAGTAGACTCTGACCATCTCTTATATCATGTCCACAATCTCTGACCATCTCGTATATCATATTCACAGTCGTTGACTATCTCTTATATCATGTCTGCAGTTTCTGACCATCTCCTGTATCAGGTCTGCAGTCTCTGACCCTCTCTTGTATCATGTCTGCAGAGACCCCCCCATCAGAGTTCCCAGTGTTCCCCCTTACATCAGTTTCTTCAAGATTCCCCCGTACAGTGCCAGGGCGGACTCTGCAGACTCTGATGTAAAGGGGAACTCTGATGTAAAGGGCGATGCTGCAGAGCCTGATGTAAGTAGGAACTCTGTGTTGGCTGGGTTATATTAACCTGACCTTCATGTAAATGGAGAAATAGGTTTTTTGGACTTTTCTTATAACTTAAACATATTGCTAATAGCACTAGCTACATGTGTGTAGATTAAATATTGTTATTTGCACTGTTTTACACAACAAAACAGCCATTTTATGTACTTTTTTGACATGTCAGATTTTTTTTGTCAGTAAAAAATTAGTGATGTTTGTAAATTTTGGGCGTCCTGTCAATATGTTTCACTTTGGGGGGTTGGCAGCACTGGGAGTTCAATAAACTGAATCAGGCAGCAAGACATTGTGAGAACTGTAGTCTGGAGAAGAGACTATGCTGTGGTGATCACAAGATTTTGAACTATTTTTCCCAGAAAGGTTATTGCTGGGAGGAGGGGGAGGAGGGAAAACAGCGACATTTTCCCCAGCTGTGCAGGACATAGCTTTTTTTTGCTTTGAGGGGCACTAGAGAGTGCACATTTCTGTCCATGGAGCACCACCACTGCTGAATATTGACTAAAGACAGCCTTTGCCTTTACAGCTGCTACACAGAGACATTCACCTCTTACTACTTTAAAAGCTACATGCTAATCAAAAGTGCACTCACCAGAAGTGGAATAGTAAACAGCGCTGTAAGAAAACATCCAAACGTGCAGATCATGTTACTGGCGTACTTCTGGTTCATTTTCGTTAGCATGATGATGTCATAGCAAGGTTCCCACTGACACATTTCGTCATAGATGACGTCATGCGGGGCAAGACGTCTTGTTTTCTTACAGCACTGTTTACTATCATATTCTTGTGAGTGGGTTCTAAAATACTTGCATACTGTTTTCTCACTATGTGGAGCATATGATTCTCTTATTTTGGGTATTTGGGTATTTACCTGCATGCACTGATTCGTTGTGGCGGATGGTGTTGAGTAGTCATCTGGAGAAGGGAGAGTGTCTTTCCATGGATTCACTTTCCAGAATATCCATGAAGATGACCAGACTCTTCTGAGACATCTGGTAAGCAGATTTCGATCTCTTGGTGGTGGTGGATTATATAGAAAAGTAGAATTTTTCCATCTGCCTTTTCACACGTTACCTTGTTTCATGAATGTTATCTCCCCAAATAATATTAAACCTAAGAACTATAATCTGGCTCATGTTGCACAACAGCATAAGGTATGTACTGTATATTGCTAGCAGGTCACAAATATTCTAAACAATGCAAACTAACTTAACTGTAGAGCTTACACTATTGTAAAATTCCAGTAAAACATAGTGGTCAATTCTGTCCTAGGAAGTATGGTTGTTTGGGTACAATGGTGCTGTGTCAACAGTATGTACATGCACACTTTCTTGTACATAGGAGTCTTAGAAACCAAATGCAAATTTCCACTTTTTCTGAGTCTGTCCCAGCAGGATGGTAGAGCACAGGATTATAAAATATATATTGAGGATTGGATTAGTGTATATATTGGTCTATATGTTGTAGTCAGGTCTAAAAAAATAAAAAAAATAACATAAAAAAAATGTTGTCAGGTAATTATTATAAATGCAGTATATGGGACTTACAGTATATAGCACCAATGCTTTACAATATACGGGGGGCCACTACAATTACAATACATTTCAAGACAAGAGGATTAGGAGGGCCCTGCTCATGATGATTTACAATTTAAAAGGGAGGGGCAAATAGTACAAAAAGTAATAACTGTGGAGGCATAGGCTCATGAAGAAAGAAACGTTCAGTTGTAAGGTTGAAGTGAGATAGGCTTTCCTGAAAAGATGAATTTCAGGTCTTGCCTCAAGACAGAGCAGAGCTGGACAGATTGGTGTAGGGAGCTTCAGAGGCTGGGACTATGGAAAAATCCCAGAGGTGAGCATGATAGAAGGAACAGAGAGTACAGTTTGGCTGATCTTTAGAGACCAGTTTAGTTATGTAGATCAGGACTGAGTTGTGGATGAATTTGTATTTTGTAAGTATTTTGCATTTTATTAATTGGGCAAGCAGAAGCCAGTGGAGAGATTGGCTCAGAGGGATGGCGGACAATGAGTGGTTAGTAGGGTGGATGAGTCTACATTAGCATTCTTGACAGAGTGAATGGAGGACCCACTGCAAGGTAAAATTTTACAGATGATGTTGTGGTACTCCCATACCCTTGGTAAAAACTGTTTATACTGCATAAACACCAGGGACGTGCAGTCAGGGGAGGCAGGTAAAGCAGAGCCTCACCTGCCATGAACATGTAGCAAGGTCCTGGACCTCCAAAAGCCTAATGGTGACCTCCAGAGTCAGACACTTTTTGAATGCAAAAGAGATTTATTGTCTCTTAACAGAACTGTGGGAGAGCGGGTTTGGGCCAGGACATACTTAAGTGAATGCAATGATAATTGGCCGACTCCGAGACTTCTATAGGTAGACAGCTATACAGTGGAAGGCATCCAGCCGGATACCACTTCTGTATAGGTAGGACCGCTGTCTCCTATGGCAACAGTCTTGTAGTTACTTACAGTAGTATATTCAACTATTGGCATCACAAAAAGTTCTCTGTTTACTCCACAATCACTCACTGTGGATCTCAACTCCACGAACTCCCAGTCTTTCACTAGACTTCGGATCCAATAGCCACTGGATCCCTTGAACTCTTCCACTTTTAGCACTCAGTATCTTCCTCAAGTGTCACCACCACTTCCCTGCTGGGTCTCTGGCTTGGCACTAACAGATACTCTTCAAGCATCACCCCCGCTGACCTGCTAGGTCCCTGGCTTGGTACCCACTGAAGCTCTGCAAGTGTCCCCTCTGCTGTCCCACTGGCTCCCTGGCTTGGCACACACTGAAGCTTTCCCACTTCTTCACAGTCCCCGGCTGGTGAGAAGACTGCTCTGGTACTGAATTCAGCTTACTCACGGTGGTCTCTGGTAACAAGGTGTATATAAACAAAAAAGTCAGTGCTACTACCCATACATCACATAGAAGGCAGAGATCCTGGGTGCTCGATCCACAGTCGCTGGCTGAGTAGGGAAATGAGGAAAAGATGATCCGCACTCTGGTGATTGCTCTTAAAAAGTGTAATATTTATTGACAAGCCACAGTGACCAAATGCAAATGAGAACAGTTGATGCGTTTCAGCCTATGAGGCCTTAGTCATAACCACATTACAGAAACTTTGAAATGAATAGAATCTTTAAGGATCACTGGCTCCACCCATTAATTGTCTTAATTGACTACAGGCAATTATCCAAAAAAGGGGAATCAGCTATACTGCATATTAGGTGATCCATATGTATGCCATTATTTCTCACACACCTTATAGTGATAATAAGTACATGTGTGCACACACTCGTGCATGCACTCATGCACATATACATGATTATATTACACCATGAGATACAAAAAACATTAAATACAAAAAAGTAAAAAATAAAAATAATAATCCAGGTATGTGAAAAAAGACACCAGAGGAGGAAAAGAGAGAAAGAGAGAGTAGAGAGGAGGCTCTGGGGAGAGGCATGCTTAATGTAAGTGCAAATCCAGATCCCACCTCAGGTTTAACCCCCAAGGTGATCTAGTTTTTAATCTAAAAATCCACCCAGTAGCCTTCTCTCCCTATCACCTCCTATCAACAAGGTGGATGGTCCCATAGTGGCGACAGGTTCCCCTTCTACCTCCAACCACAGCTGGTTCCCTGTCCGGCTGAACCACAACTTCTGGTTGGACTGCAAGCCAGCAGTCTCAACCCTACGCTGCTCTCCTGCTTCTGGATAGGTCTCAGACAGCCTAGCAGCCAGATGTCCCTGGGATAGGCCTCAGGCTTCTGGCCTAGCAGCCTGGGGCAGTACAACACACATCCACCCAGACAGCCGCCCAGGTGGCACAGAGCCCCAATCACCTGACTCCACCCAAATAAATAGGCTCTCCCAGCAGGCCAAGGGACCAAAGAACATCCCTGCCCATTGGCTGAGACACCCCATCCATTCATGTCTAAGCTTACAAAAGCCCCTGTCTTATCTAATGTCACTAGCATAGTGCTACTAAGTGACAGAAGAGAAAGGGTGCAACAAGTGCAGATTTAGAGAGGAATCAATTGATCTCCTAATGATTGGCCAAGGCAACTACCGCGCAGCAACTAAATTTGATAGCAACCCTGCCTAAACTTTAGAGTGCTACATACATAAAAAAAAATGATCGACTTCGAGGATCATAGCTTGGTGACCTGGGGTCACAGAGACCCCAAATCTGGGGGTAGGTAGCTGAAGTCCTACCCCACCACTGGGGCTCCTATGACCTATGGTTCCTGAGATACTGGGCTCCTTGTGCAGCCTGTCAGAAGCTACATACAGAGCGGCCAGTTTAAATACAAGCTGGCACACTCTGCAGCAGACTGAGAGGATGAGCTCACAGTGTCTCTCACTTCTTGTCAGAGGCACTGAGCTCAATGGACAGCTTGGAGTCTTGGACCAATGGAAAAGTACCATTAGCCCAAGCTGTCCACTAAAAATGCTGCAGTGGAGGCACGCCTCTCACTGCAGTGTCATACAAGGGGGAATGTGTTCAAAAGACAAATACTCCCTTCCAGTCCAGCCCTCTTCACTACAAGGATAAAACATGTGTTTATGGGTATAAGATTTATCCACAATCCCATGTTTTTCTCACACGGTTAAGAGGGAGAATGAGAATCTGCTGCTGCTGAAAAGGTACCAGCTAAGTCATATATTATTATGCTATATGTTATAAGATAATAAATTATTATTTATCTATTTACTGTGAAATTACTGGTTGGAAGTTATAAACTTCAAACTTCAGTAATTTTTCTATTAAGCCCCCTGCTTGAGTACAGTTTTTAAAAGTATAGTAAATTACTGTAACCTCTTGCTGACTAGCCGCCGTCATTATACTGCGGCCGGTTGGCACGATCCCGTGAACCATCGTAGCTGTACGTCGGCTCCTTTAAGCGGTATAGCAGGCGCACCGGAGGTGCGTGCTTGCACCCACTGCACTGCGGGGGGGGGGGGGCGATGCTCGTGACTGCCGCCCACGAGCGGTCACGGGCATGAGAGGATGAGAGGCAGAATAGGGACTTGTGTGTGTAAACACACAAATCCCTGTTCTGTGAGGAGAGGAGATGCAGATCGTGAGTTCCTAATAGCTAGGAACCACGATCTGTCATCTCCTATAGTCAGTCCCATCCCCTTACAGTTAGAACACACAGTCAGGGAACAGAGTTAACCCCTCGATCGCCCCCTAGTGTTAACCCCTTCCCTACCAGTGACATTTATAAAGTAATTAGTGCATTTTTATAGCACTGATCACTGTATAATTGTCAATCGCCCCAAAAATGTGTCAAAATGTCCGATGTGTCCGCCATAAAGTTGCAGTCACGATAAAATCGCAGATCGCCGCCATTACTAGTAAAAAATAAATAAAATAATAAAAATGCCATAAATCTATCCCCTATTTTGTAGACGCTATAACTTTTGTGCAAACCAATCAATATACGCTTATTGCGATTTTTATTACCAAAAATATGTAGAATACATATTGGCCTAAACTGAGAAAAAAATTTGCTTTTGTAGCACTGACCCCCGAAGGAGCTGCTGTTATTTTGATTGGGCCTGTACTCTGTTTCTACACCCCCTATAACTTGACTCAATCCCCTTGACACAACTGTGGTGCAGTGTTAGTGTGGAGCTAATAATAAAGGATAACCCCACAATGTACGATATAATAACAGTATACCTTTGTTATTACCTGGGTACCCGATGTTCCACCTGCGAGAAAAGGAATAACACTCCACACAAGTTGAACTCAACCAGAACCATAACTTTACTTTAAAGTGGTATAAAAGTAATATTACAATATTTGGTCTTTCACACAAACATAGTGTAACAGCCCAATAAGTACACACAATAATTGGTACACATCAATTATATTACATGGTCTTTGGGTAGTGCGTCTGCAAGTGGCACTAATGATAGAATGGGAAATACCTTACTTCTGGGCACCTTCCCACTTCCAGTGCACCCTTGTGATCACAAGAAGACAACGTTATTAAACACAGCACAAAATGCAATCCCTAGGGAGCTCCCCCTGCTTTAGAGTGTAAACTCTAACCAGAAATTAGGATGCAAGGCCCTGCAATAAATGAGGCCGTCTTTTCTTTGTCTTCTGCTAGCTGTTTACAAATAATAAGTTGTAATCCAACAGTTAAATAAACCAGTGTTAGATAAAGTAGATGCTGAAGATTATTCTTGGAGTGTAATAACCTGTAACTGTCTCAGATGCAATTACCTTTGTGTAACACAGTGCTATTAGTGTATTGAAGGGTAGGCTTGAGGCCTATTTGAACTCAGTCTCTAGTTCCTTCAATCCCCCTGTGTGGGACTACAGGTCCCAGCACACTATGTCACAGATTCAGGTGTGCAAAAGTGCATTAGGGAAACTTTGGGCAGCAGCCCCCTCACCCAACCAGGTCTGTGTAGTAGGACAGCTCCACTCTGGTGCACTTGGTCTTGCTTACTGCCGGCTGGCGCCATTACACCGCTCTGCTTCGCAAGATGGACCGATACCCTCTGATGGCTCTGACAATCGTCTCTGAATCTTTCTCAGTTCCGTCCCAGCATCTCTGCAGCTCACTGACGCACAGCAGGGTCGTTGATTGTGCCGCTCCGCAGTAGGTGCAGGCTGCACTCTCCGGAACACCTCTGCACAGGTCCTCACAGGCAGGCCATGCGTTCAGAAGAGCCCTAAGATGGCTGCGCGGAGTCCTTTTATAACCTACCCAGCATGCATTTCAGTACTGAGTGTTGCTGGGTAAACATCACTCAGCATTCTGGGTAGGTAAGTTAATGTGAAAAGTAAACAACAGTCACTTCCTGTCATATTTTCTCACATCCTTGAATAAGGAAAATAAAATACAGTCCATTCACCAATTTGACCACTAGATGGTGCCACATACTAAATTATAATACTGTTCATAGGTTAACATTGTATTACATTAGTAGGCAAAAATGCTGGCACTACACTTTTTCTTTAAAAATTGGGGATATTTATTATAGCAAAAATCATCATTTTTTGCTAGAAAATTAATCAGAACTCCAAAACATTATATATATTGTTTTAGCAGACACCCTAGGGAATAAAATGGTGGTCATTGCAACTTTTTATGTTACACGGTATTTGTGCAGCAATTTTTCAAACGCATTTTTTTGCATGAATCGTGAATTTTTTTCATAAATAAAAAAAAACCACTAAAGTTAGCGCGATTTTTTTTGAGTCCTATGAAAAATGATGTTACGCTGAGTAAATAGATACCTAACATGTCATGCTTTAAAACTGCGCACATTTGGAATGGCTCCAAACTTCAGTACTTAAAAATCTCCATAGGCGATGCTTTAAAAATGTTTACAGGTTGCATGTTTAGAGTTACAGAGGAGGTCTAGTGCTAGAATTATTGTTCTCGCTCTAACGTTCGCGGCGTATGTAACCTGTGTGTATCTGGCTCTGATACTAGCCAGTGCCTTACCAGCCACTGACCTCACCGCGTGTCCCTGATAAACACACATTGATGACTTAGTCTCCTACATATAAGTAACATTTTCACAAAAAGTTTTTTTTCCTAAGTTTGGATGGAGTGTCATATTTTTTATTCCTCTGGGTGTCCCCAGTGGGAAGGTTTCCATGTACTTGCAGTCCTAATGACAGTGGTTTTAGGGCTCTCCAGTACTATTAGTGCCAAATGCTGCTGTATTAAAGCGGAAGTAAACCGCAAAAAAAAAAAAACCTGCAAGACAATAGCATAATGCACATACTAGCACATTATGAACTACTTACCTTAGAAGGAATCCTTGGTCACCACTGAGGGGGCTGACATGTTCCCTCAGCGTTTCTTCCGGGATTTCTGGCTCCAGCACTGTGAGTGGCCGGAGCTGTGATAATGTCACTCCCTATTAGCTAGGAACCACGATCCGTCACTTCCTCTAGTCAGTCCACTCCCTCTTCAGTTAGAATCACCTCCCAGGGAACACAGTTAACACCCTAGATTGCACCCTAGTGTTAACCCCTTCACTGTCAGTGACATTTTTACAGTAATCAATGCATTTTTATAGCACTGATTGCTGTATTAATGCCAATGGTCCCAAAAATGTGTCAAAATTGTCCGATGTGTCCGCCATAATGTTGCAGTCATGATAAAAATCGCAGATCGCCGCCATTACGAGTAAAAAAAATAATAATAATAAAAATGCTATAAATATATCCCCTGTTTGTAGATGCTATAACTTTTGCACAAACCAATCAATATACGCTTATTGTGTTTTTTTTTACCAAAAATATGTAGAAGAATACATATCGACCTGAACTGAGAAAAAAACTTCCTTTTTTTTTTTAAAAATGGGGATAATTATTACAGCAAAAAGTACAAAATATTGTGTTTTTTTCAAAATTGTCGCTCTTTTTTTGTTTATAGCGCAAAAAATAAAAACCGCAGAGGCAATCAAATACCACCAAAAGAAAGCTCTATTTGTAGGAAAAAAAGGACGTCAATTTTGTTTGAATTTTATTTATTTTTTTATTTTTATTTTTTTTCTTTCTTTGGTCCTTCCCCCCTCCATATAATCTCTTTTTTTTTTGTTCAGGGTGGGCTCCACTTTTGGGGGCCTTTTGGATCACATAACCCATATGATTGTTTTTCAGTTTTTTGGTGTTTGTTATTTTTTTTAAGTGTTTTGATGTATGCTTGTCTTTGTTTTATTTCTTTGTTTCTCATGTGTCTTGGTAGTAGTTGTTTGTTTGTCTTTGTCTTATTTGTCCTATATGTTAGTCTGCTGACACCTCTTACTAAATCTTTGTATATCAACTCTACTGTTATGCTCCTGTCTCGGATCTCCTCTCTTCCCTCCCCTTCTCTCTTCTCCTCCCTATCTTTGATCTCCTGGGAATCAAATGATGGAAAAAAATATAAAAAATGTGGAGATAGTTTGCACATTTTTGATATCCCTTCTCTCCTCTACCTTCTCCCCTCTTATCTGCCTATGCTTTTATTCTTCTACTCTATGGCCAAGTGGCTATTGAAGTGTAAATATAGTTTGCAATGTGGTTATAACTGAAGCTAAAATGTATGATGTAATTGTTTTATGACCCCTCAAAAAGATGTAATAATCTCATGGAATGTTAGAGGCTTGGGCACTGCATCAAAACGGCAGGCTATTTTTACTTCACTGACGAGATTTTCACCTTCTATAATTTGTCTCCAAGAAACCCACTTACTTCCTCAAACCTTACATTACTTAAAGAAAAATCAGTTTAGAACCCAATTTCACTCAACATATACATCATACTCTAGAGGTGTATCCATTCTTATAGCCAACACAATTGATTTTCAATGCAGACAGGTTAGGAGAGATAGGATATATTTTTTTTGATTGTGTATTGGCTGGACAAAGAGGTGTATTGGCAAATATTTATATTCCACCACCATATTCTCCTGAAATTCTGAAGGAATTTATTATGTTTTTATCCGATAAACCAGATAGACTATGTATGATAACTGGTGATTTTAACAATTATATGGATCCATCAATGGATACATTTTCCTTATTGGATAAGCGATACCCACAGGGGACCACGCCTTTTGCCAAATACATAGCGGAAATGGGGCTACTTGACTTGTGGAGATTGCGAAACCCAACCAGTAGACAATTTTCATGTTTTTCAAGTACATATAATACCTTATCTAGAATAGATTTGGCACTGGGGTCTCATTCCCTATTGCCATATCTTAGTGAAATCAAATATGAGGCCAGAGGTATATCCGACCATTCACCCTTGATATTATCCTTTTTATTCAGGACTAATGTGGGGGATAGATTGTGGAAGGTGAATCCTTACTGGATTTCACTCTTTCCTCCAGATGAAATCAAATTAGAGCTCACTACATTTCAGCAGATGAATAAACCCACTGTATCGCCCTTAATATATTGGGACGCTCAGAAAGCTTACCTTAGAGGCCTTCTTATCTCACAAATTAAAAAAAAAAAAGAAACAATTTAGAGCTTGGGAAAAACACTCTTGCAGATAATATGTTGCAAGCTGAAGCATTATATATAACTAATCCTAGTAAAATCACTCACACACAATGGATAAATAGTCAGGAATAATATGCACAGTAGCCATAAAGAAAGCAGGGAATAAAAGGTTTTTCCTGCAACCTTATTTCGAGGAGGGAGAAAGAACAGGACGTTTATTGGCCTCTATATTAAAGGCACAGCGATCAACATCCCTTATTACAGAAATTCATACTTCTGAAGACGGGAAGACTAACAATACCCTAGAGATCCTAGAAGTGTTTTGGGCTTTCTACCAGAAGTTGTACAAAAGTAGGACAAGAGATCACGAGGAGGACATGAAAAAGTTCTTTGAGTCCATTAAATTGCCAAGGTTGACAGATGATGACAGGGAGATATTGGAGAAACCATTAACACTAGATGAATTGAGAGATGCAGCGACCGATTTAGCCAATAACAAATCTCCTGGGTCAGATGGCCTACTAGGAGAAATTTACAAAACATATGGAGATTATTACTACCTGATCTCCTAATGGTTCTCAATCATGTCTATGAGGTGGGGTCCCTCCTCCCCTCGATGAAAGAGGCTGTAAGCCTGATGCATACCGCCCTATCTGCCTGTTGACATCAGATGTTAAACTTTTGGCAAAGATAATGGCAACTAGACTCTCAAAGTATATTGATAAATTAATACACCGTGACCAATCAGGTTTTATTCCAAATAGATCAGTAGCCAATAATATTAGACGTTTATTTCTAAATTTACAGGTACCCATAAATATTACTGTAAATAGAGCTATCATGTCGTTGGATGCTTCAAAGGCATTTGATAGTATTGAGTGGAATTATGTATGGGCTTCCCTAAATCATTTTGGAATAGGACCAAAATTCACTAGGTGGATACAACTGTTATATAATTCCCCCAGTGCAAGAATACAGATTAATGGATCAATTTCATTACCTTTTTTTTTGAAGAGAGGAACAAGACAGGGTTGCCCCCTGTCTCCTCTCCTTTTTGCACTGGCCGTGGAACCCCTGGCGGAGGCTATCTGGGAAAACCCAGACATTGTGGGATTCCAGAGATATGCGGGCGAAGAAAAAATAGCACTCTTCGCTGATGATGCTCTAGTCTTTCTAGGGGATACACATAAGTCTTTGTTTAAAGTTATCTTATTGATTATTTTGGTACATTCTCTGGATTCAATATTAACTGGGACAAATCCGTAATAATGCCGATTGATCCTATAGACCCGATGCAATTGGGGTCCACACCAGAATCACCAGATGAAGTATGTTACGTCATTTAAATACTTCAAATGTTAAGGACTATATAGATAAAAACTTATTACCTCTTATAGGTAAATTTAGGCAACAAAGTAAAACCTGGAGCAAATTTCCTTTAACTATGATAGAGAGAGCAAACCTGGTGAAGATGGTGTGGCTCCCCCAATTGCTATTTCTACTACATAATTTTCCAGTTTGGCTGACATCAAAATTATTTAGGACATTAGACGCTACATTTAGAGACCTTATATGGAAACATGGTAAACCAAGAATTAAACTTGAAACCCTCCAACAGGCACAAGATAGAGGTGGAATAGCAGTTCCTAACTCTAGACTGTACTTCTTTGCAGCACAACTTCAACACTGGTGTGGGTGGGAGGAGATAGATGACCAAGACCCTATACAGATTATAATAATGACTCAGTTTAAACCTTTTCCATTAGTTCAGCGAATAGTCTCCCACAGATTTTATGAGAAGAGAAAATTTCCAACTTTCCATTTAATCCATAAACTGTGGGAGACAATATGCATTATCAAGCAGCATAAGGGATATACAAGACATATGCCAATATGGGAGAATTTTTGCTTACCTGAGTTGAATAAAATATCAGAATTTTTAGAATGGAAAAGGGTTGGGATAAATTTTCTTTACCAGCTATTTGAAGGGGATACTTTACTCCCTTTTAGTAAATTGAAAGATCGCTTCCAACTATGAAAGGTTAACTTCTACCAGTACCTTCAGATTCATCATGCTTTACAAAGTCAAGCTTTAACATTTCAACTTCAATATAATCCATCAGAAATCCTATTGAAAGCAACTTCAGTTAGGCCTATTAAACGAGGACTAATAGGGGATCTATACCACATTTTATTAAATACAGCGAAGGCAGGTGGACAGGCTAATGCCCCGTACACACGGTCGGATTTTCCGATGGAAAATGTCCGATCGGAGCGTGTTGTCGGAAATTCCGACCGTGTGTGGGCTCCATCGGACATTTTCCATCGGATTTTCCGACACACAAAGTTGGAGAGCAGGAGATAAAATTTTCCGACAACAAAATCCGTTGTCGGAAATTCCGATCGTGTGTACACAAATCCGACGGACAAAGTGCCACGCATGCTCAGAATAAATAAAGAGATGAAAGCTATTGGCCACTGCCCCGTTTATAGTCCCGACGTACATGTTTTACGTCACCGCGTTTAAAACGATGGGATTTTCCGACAACTTTGTGTGATCGTGTGTATGCAAGACAAGTTTGAGCCAACATCCGTCGGAAAAAATCCATGGATTTTGTTGTCGGAATGTCCGATCAATGTCCGACCGTGTGTACGGGGCATTAGAGTCTTATTCGTTGGCAAAAGGATCTGATAGATCTTAATGAAGATGAATGGACTCGTGCTATGGAGATCCTCCCTGAGGTATCTATTTCACCATCTCAGCAATTGACTCAGCTCTTTATTTTACACAGAACCCACTATACCCCACAAAAATTATTTGTGTGGGGAAAAAATATATCGCCTTTATGTTCACGATGTTTAGTTTTGAATGGCTCCCTTGTTCACATGCTTTGGCGATGTCCCAAACTTTACAGATATTGGGAAAAAGTTTTTATCACTCTGAATACAATTTCGCAAACAGAAATAATAAATACTCCTAAATTATCACTACTGGGAATAATTCCAGATGGAATTTTACCTGTTGATATGCACATAATGTGGACTAGATCTCTCTACCTAGCCCGTAAACTTATCCTACAAAAATGGACAGTTAAGGATCCACCAACCCATAAACAGTGGTGTAATAAAATAAACTATATATTAAAAAAGAAAGATTAACATATAAACATAAAGGAGTCCCCCAGAAATTTAGTAAAATCTGACATTACTGGATTGATTTAAGTAATTTACTGTATGATGGCTTATGTGGAGGGGTTGGTGGGGGGCAGGAGAGGTTGGGAACGAGGAGATTGATCTTGATTTATAACATATTAAGATGATGGGAGTTGAACAAAGTAAAACCAATTGAAAATCAATGTGAGGTGTATGTTTATTGTTGGTGTGTGTGTGGTTAGTTATATATGAGTTTTCAATGTCTTTTTGTATTTGTTTGTTTCTTAGTGTGAATATGTGTATATTATGAAATTAAACAATGGTAAATTCTTTTTTAAGTTGTTAATTTGTATAAAAAATATATTTTTCCTATTTGTATTGAACAAGCATTATAAAAATAAAAAAAGATTTGATATAAAAAAAAATTTGTTTGGATGCATCGCCGCACGACCGCGCAATTGTCAGTTAAAGCGATGCAGTGCCGAATCGCAAAAAGTGCTCTGGTCAGGAATCGCAAAAAGTGCTCTGGTCAGGAAGGGGGTAAATGCTTCCAGGGCTGAAGTGGTTAAAGGTGAACTAACACTTTAAAAAATATAAATATAGAGTTTAGTGTTATTTTAAGGAAATGTAGCGTGAAAATATAAGTGTGTTTAACTGATCATTTTTTATTTTTTTTTTGCCTTTCATGGTCTGTGAAAGGGATGCCACCTTTGACCTAATCTATTATACTGGAAGGCGCCCCCCTTTCTCATCTCAGAAATTTGAGAGGTAGGAGATTTTTCTGACAGGCAGTCTCAGTTCCAATGATTACAATACATACTTTGCTGGCCAACTCACACAGCCACAAGCATTACCAGCAAGCAAATCGTTCTGTTTCTGAACTTAGCAGGAGAAAGTCAATCAGCTCATACCATAAACAGTAAAAGATTTTCTAGCTGTTATCATGATTGCTCGTTCACATGCCTAGCAGTGAAACTATGCATTACCATACACAGAACTAACATAACATACTCTTCTAGAAGACTGGGGCTTTTGTACAAGGCTGGGATTTCCTCATCAAAACAAATCCTCACTGACTGTCTCTCCGCCCACAACTGAGAATTGCTGCTCAGCCGTGCAACCAGATCCTGTATGTTACCGACAACTTGTGTCTCTGCTACTTCTTTCCGTCATCTTACTTCGATGCACAGTCGCAAAGGGAGCACACGTATACAGAAAACACAAGTCTGCAGGTTGGTTTTCTATGTTTTACACTCTTTTGTACCTGAAACAGAAGTGCCTGCGCTATCCAGGCTCAAAGAATGTCTGTTCTATATACATTAACTTATTCGATGGAAGGGAGTAATGCCGCCCTCTCTGGGAGATCCTAGTTCTGATACTATCACTTTCATTTTGACACCAAGATCTTATTAAGTTTGGGGCTGATCTGAGAAATCCAGATCAAAGAAAAAATATGTATATACAGTAGTCCACATCAACCAGTCACATGTGAGCCAAGATCGCAGGGTTATAGACTGATAAACAGATTAATAAATAAATTAACAATGTAAACCTTGCTTCTATTGCTGAGGACTGGTATTACCGGCCATAGATGGATTGAAATTTGGCCAGGTCGGCAGGGAGCAGATGAATTTGGATCCGTGTGTGGCCGTTTACTCAATAGAAGTCGATCGTCAGACAAATTAGAAAACTTTTGTCGATCAGCAGCTGCAGCTCGACAAAAGTGTATTCTGGAAGCACTGAGTCCTGCTGTCAGAATGAAGGGAAAAGGGGGGGGGATAGTTTCTAACCCCCCCTTCCCTCGTGGGATTGCGGCAGCAGAGTTTCAAGTATCCCTTTAACTTAGAAACTTAGGGAAGGTGTGCTATTGGTCCCCTCCCTATGTATAGGTCAGGTCACCTAGTATCCAGGCAGTTTGAGAAAAGAGAGGGAAGGTACTCTATTGGTCACCTTTTCCTAGGTAGGTCAGGTGATCTAGTATCCAGGCAGTTTGGAAAAAGTGCAGGAAGACACCTGCCTCCTGGGCCAGGCCTTTTGGCTGGGACCGAAGAAATGTTTGATTCCTGGCCAGAGGGCCTGGTCATTGTTTTACACAATGACAACTTTTCACTCTCCACTTCCTTCTCCCCCACTTTCTTTTCCCAAAAGTGGATGTAAACCCAATGTCATCCTTTCTAAACTACTGCCATATGGGTTATCTATAAGGATAGACATGCCTCCTGCATGCATCGTTACCTGTCAAATGTCTCCCCTCTGTCTGTTATTAGACCCGAAAAACTGCAGATTCTGTGGGTGGGTCTGTTGTCTGGAGCTCGGTGGGTGGAGTCGTGATGTCAGTAGACTTCCCGCCCACCTCTATACTCCTTGTCAATATGCATGTTCTCCTGTGTATTTCTTACACTGAACTTCTGCTGAACTTCTGCTATGATCTCTAACATCCAGTGAAAAGACAGGAAAGTAACCACATGACTTCAGCATGCCAAATCATGCTGAGGTGTGGAACAGCCAATCCTTGCAGAGCTGCTGAAGAAAGGAGTGGTAGGGAATTAAAAAAATAATGCCTGTGTCTTAGGCTAGTGCACGAGATGTAAATCACCTGTTACTCACAGCAAGGGGGAGGATTTGACAAAGTTTTTCTCAGTTTGTCAAGATTTATACCACTGAATAATAAAAGAGGATTGCTCAGAGATGGATTAACGCTGTGTGGCAAGACTGGGCTCAAATGATAGGAAATCTTATACTCTATAGTATGATAAAAAAAAAAAAAATTCGGGTTTACATCCACTTTAAGCCCTTTGCTTGTCACTTTGTATTTTTATGTTTGTACACGTTTTTGCACGTGTGACTGGCAGGGTATAGGTCCTCGGGCCTGCCCTGAAAGTCTTGGGAGGGGGTGGTCTTCGGGCTTAGCACATCCTCTCTCATGGGGTCTCCCTTCGGGGGAGCCCCACAAAGTACTTGGGTGGGTCTGTTTCAGCAGACCCTCCAGAGAAAGGGGTCCGTCTTGTTTCGGCCAGATGGACCAAGTGTAAAGTACCCCAGTCCCTGTCTGGTTTATTGGTTTGGCTGAGATTTCTAGAATATTTTAATGGGAGGACGGTTTGGCAGCAAGACTTCATATCTGATCAGAATTTTTGCCTTCAGACAGATGCGGCGGGATCCCTGGTTTTCGCTGCCATATGGAAAACACATTGGTGTGCGGAACGCTGGGACCTGGTATGGAAATATAAAGGTTATTTAAAGAATAGTGTTCTTTTAGAATTGTTCCCAATAGTGGTTGCTATTAAAATTTGGGGGGATAATTTTAAGAACAAATGAATTCTGTTCATCACGGATAATAAAGGTGTAATGTACGCTTTAAACTGTCTAACTTCAAGGTCTCCGCCAGTTATTGCTTTGCTAAGATACTTGATTTTCAGATGCCTGAGTCTGAACATTTGGGTTAAGGCTAGGTATATCCCTGGCAAAGGATTCAGTGGGTTTAGCCTGCCCGGAAAGTTTATGGAAGCTCATTTGACACAGGTGTTGATAAATGTAAAAACTTCAATTGCCCCCTCCACCATGGTGGGATATCAGTCAGCCTGGTGGTTATGGACTTCTTTTTTAAATACGTATGGTTTTGACTGCAATTTGGTTTAGGAAGGCTTGGTGGTGTTGATTTCTAGACCCATTGTTTAGCAAAAGTTATTCATGGGCACACATTAATTAAATCGTTTCGGGCATTTCATTCTTCACGAAATGAAACAATCTCCCATCTCTATTGAGATTTTTCACTGTAAAACAAGCATTAAAAGACAGCAGGACTCCGATCACTCCAGAAATTCTGGAAAAAAAAAAATCTTTGCAAGGTTACAGAATCTGTCTGCTGATCAGATTTTGGGGCAAGGTTGTTCAAGGCAACATTTTCAGTGGCTTTTTTTGCTGCCCTCAGAATCTCTGAACTAGTTCACAAAGCTCACAAAAAAGCAACTCGATGGCATTCAGATGTCGGATATACTAGTAAGTGATGGGGAAGTAAAGATTTTATTGAAACGGACCAGAGGGGGAAGGAGCTTGGATTGTCTTAAAAGCTTGTAAACAGAAGTCAATATGCCCAGTGGCATTGTTACAATCTTATATTGAGGCCAGATAGTACAGGACATCTTTTTCTGCATTCTGATGGAACACCTCTGAGTAAATTTCAATTCATTAGTGTTCTTAACAAATGCACAGGGAGGTTAAATTTAAGTAATTCACACATTACCTCACACTCATTCAGAATAGGGGCTGCCACAGAAGCAGCTAGATTAGGTCTTTCCGAAGGTTTAATAAAAAATATAGGTAGATGGAAGTCAGACAGTTTCCGCTTATATGTTCGCCCTAACGCACTTATTTACATTATTGCAGGTTTACAGAAAATAGTGTGGATTGTCCGACACTCCTTCATCCATTGGGCCAACCAGAGAGCAGGTCACCGAGTCCACACTGAGAACCTGGGTTTAGAGCATGATAAGTTTAGAGTATTTTGGCATGGGAAGCGGGGTATGATTTGGGCAGATCTATTTGTAGTTTTGGCTAAATTATACCAGTCAGACTCCACCAGACATTTTGCTTTTACACTTAGGTGGTAATGATTTGGGCATGGTCAAATCACTTGAGTTAATTTTTTTTATGCATAATGATATTGTGAGGTTTCATTTGTCCTCCCCTAATACAATTTTAGGCTTCTCAGTAATAATTCCAATGCCCCGTACACACGATCGGACATTGATCGGACATTCCGACAACAAAATCCTAGGATTTTTTCAGACGGATGTTGGCTCAAACTTGTCTCACATACACACGGTCACACAAAGTTGTCGGAAAATCCGATCATTCTGAACGCGGTGACGTAAAACACGTACATCGGGACTATAAACGGGGCAGTAGCCATTAGCTTTCATCGCTTTATTTATTCTGAGCATGCGTGGCACTTTGTGCCTCAGATTTGTGTACACACGATCGGAAATTCCGACAACGGATTTTGTTGTCGGAAAATTTTATAGCCTGCTCTCAAACTTTGTGTGTTGGAAAATCCGATGGAAAATGTGTGATGGAGCCTACACATGGTCGGAATTTCCGACAAGAAGGTCCTATCACACATTTTCCATCGGAAAATCCGACCGTGTGTACAGGGCACTAGACTGAAGTGGTTGAACTATGCTTCTCTACGCCCACTCGAAAAAGGTTAGAAGGAGGTTAAATAGAGCAGTGGAAATTTTTTTAGGTCCATTTGCAGGGTTTTCATACCGCCACACCGAATGGGAGGGTGGTCTCCCTGGGCTATATAGGCCTGACTGGGTTCGCTTATGTGATATTGGATTGGATATTCTCAATGCAGGTTTCCGTACATGTGTTGAAATGGCCGCAATGTGGGGGTCTGGGTGACAGGTGTTTTTGCCTGTGTTCTGGGTGATTTTACCCCCATTGGTATGTATTCCAGCTCAAGTTGTAGTGGCTGAGCTGATAGCAGGTGTTTAAAAGAAGTTTTAAAGCTATTTATTTATTCATTTATAGTTAAAGCCAATAATAATAAAGGCTGCGGCAATACTTATCCAACAATAAAGGTGTGTGGTGTTTTCCTTTCTGTGTTAAATTCTGCTGTCTGCCAATGAAGGGAAAAGGAGGGAAAACAGTTTCTAACCCCCCCTTCCCTCATGGGATTGCGGCAGCAGAGTTTCAGGTATCCCCTTAACTTAGAAATTGTGGGAAGGTGTGCTATTGGTCACCTCCCCTTATATAGGTCGGGTCACCTAGTATCCAGGCAGTTTGAGAAAAGAGATTGAAGGTGCTCTATTGGTCACCTTTTGCTAGGTAGGTCAGGTGATCTAGTATCCAGGCAGTTTGGAAAAAGAGCGGGAAGAATTTGAAATAAGAAGGGGTTCCGAGCCCTTGAGGTTCAGTGGCCCCATTAAGCACAAGCTGTGGTGTCCCCCCCCCCCTCCCTATCCGTTGCAGCTAATTATTGTGGCAGTGTCACCTTTGTTAAGGGGGACAGTTTTTTGAGCCTAGGTTTTTTACTGACTAGGTCTCTTAAAGTTTATATTATGTGAGTGATTTCCAGTTGAAGAATGTTTTGATGTTTTGGGTGATTTTACCCCCATTGGTATGTGTTCCAGCTCAAGCTGTAGTGGCTGAGCTGATGGCTGGTGTTTTAAAATACATTTTACAGCTATTTATTTATTAATTTATTGTTAAAGCCAATAATGATAAAGGCTGCGGCCATACATATCCAACAATAAAGGTGTGTGGTGTTTTCCTTTCTGTGTTAAATTCTGCTGCCCTCTGTTTCACCGGCACCGGGTCTAGGGGTTCCGTTGAGTTTACTGCTGGACGACACACGCACCAACACTGGAGTACGTTTTCAATGCTTTATTAAACAAACAAACTTTAGGAAGTAGCAGGAAAGAGACGGAAAAGGAAACCTTCAGGAGAAACTCAAATATCTTCTTACAAGATCTTAGCAACAAAGGTCCCGGTAGAATTCAGATAATTTTGTGGAATGCATTCCCCTTATGGGATACACTCTTTGCTTGTCTGGATAGGCCTCTCTCACCGGTCTAGCAGCCAGTACGCAGCACGAATCTAAAGTCTCTGCCACAGACTTGTTTGGGGGGTAAATCTGCACGATGCTCTGCCACAGGATGTATCAGATCTTCTGCAGTGAACAGTCAGTCACAGCGCCTGAACCTTTAAGCTGAAGCGGCGACACTATGCTGTATAATTACTTCCTTTGGATACGTCCTGCAACCGAGTCACCAGGCCCCTTTATAGACCAGCACGCTGCGTGATCTCTCCAAGACGGGTCCTCCCCTGGGATCTCCTCGGCTGTCCAGCTTCGTCACATAGGACCGACAGCTCAGGACCATTCCTCGGCCGTGGTGGTAGGCCCCAGACAAGCCTCTGGACCCACCTCTGCGCCGCAGCATCATGGGCCTCCCAATCGGAGGACCACGAGGTAGCTCCTTAACGCATAGCTGTCGGCCAGGAGGGCCAGCAGGTGGCTGTAAAACGACGACCCTAGAACATGGCGTCTGTCCCATAAATACCCTCGCCCAGAATGCAACTCGGAGGACCACCTCCACCGAGCTTGTCTCCGAGACAGAGGAGCATCTATACACTATGACACGTTGCCCTTCCAACACTGACTAATGGTAACAGCGACACCCACCGGTCAGCACGGAAGCACACACAACGTCAGCCAAGCTGGAACAGAGGCGAACTTTTAACCTTCCTAACACACAATTTACTAAATTTACCTAATCTGCGGTAGATTGTAAATCTACCAGCGCTACAATTATATATATATATATATTTTTTTTTTTTCAGACACCCTAAAGAATAAAATGGCAGTTTTTTATCGCACCGTATTTTTTGGGGAAAAAATACACTTTTTTAAATTAAAAAATAAGACAACAGTAAAGTTAGCCCAATTTTTTTTTATATTGTGAAAGATAATGTTACGCCGAGTAAATTGATACCCAACAAGTCACCATTCCACGCCTGCTCGTGGAATGGAGACAGACTTTTACCAAAAAAAATCTCCATAGGCAATGTTTAAAAATTTCTACAGGTTACCAATTTTGAGTTACAGAGGAGGTCTAGTGCTAGAATTATTGCTCTCGCCCTAACAATCGCGGCAACATCTCACATGTGTGGTTTGAACACATATGTGGGCGCGGCTTGCGTATGCGTTCGCTTCTGCGCGCAAGCTCGGATGGGGTGCTTTCAATTTTTTTTTCCTATTTATTTTACGTTTTATTTTGACACTGTCCTTTAAAAAAAAAAAAAAAGGCACTTTTATTCCTATTACAAGGAATGTAAACATCCCTTGTAATAGAAAAAAAAAAGCATGACAGGACCTCTTAAATGTGAAATTTGGGGTCAAAAATCTTCAAATCTCAGATCTAACAATTACACTAAAATGCAATTAAAAAAATTTAAAAAATGCAAATATTTTTTCTGCAAAAAAAAAATGTCCCCTTTAAGACCATTGGGCGGAAGTGACGTTTGACGTCGCTTCCACCATCCAATGGTGTGGAGCGGAGCGTAGGCCATCTTTCCCTCACTCGGCATCAAGCCTGTGAGGGGAGGGGACCCGATCGTCTCCACCGATACCGACGGCCCGGTAAGCGGCGGAGACCACCAGAGCGCGGCGGGGGCTCTCCCGCCCCGATAAAAGTGATCTTGTTGCGAATCCGCTGCTGTGACCACTTTTATCTGAAAGCGGACCGCCCGCTGTTGAGGAGGATACCGGGGTTATGACAGCTAGCTGCTGCCATAACAATGGTATTCCACTTCAAACAGCCGACGTACTGTACAACTGCGGAGGGCGGTCCTTAAGTAGTTAAAGTAATGCCCCTTCGTTTGTGATGTCACTGCGCTGTGCTCTGTTCTCCAGCTGCCTAAATGACAGGAGTGATGGAAGGATTACTTCTGTCATTCAGGCAGCTTGAAAATGAAGCGCCATCAAACTCCCAGTGCACCCCTCCATAACAAAACATTGCATCCTGCCTCCCCTTTATCCTGGCTCTGCTAGGCAAGCAGCTAGGACACCGAGCAGCAATGTGAGACATCAGAGGAGCAAGAATAGCATACAAGGCTGCAACTCACAGGGCATGGCAGAGACAAGCAGCCAGGACACAGGACAGAAAGATGGGATATCAAAGGGGCAAGTCTAGGGCCACAGGGCTGCAATTCAGGGCACAGCAAGAGCTTACAATCTAAGGTCATTAACATATGTTCATACATACTGTACACATACTAGGGCCAATTTAGACAGGAGCCAGTTAACCTACCAGCATGTCTTTGGAGTAACAGAGCAGCAGAGCACAGGGGTTAAGTAACACATGCAGCTCTGCCCATCCCAATTGACCCCGTGAAAGGCCACGATGCCAATCTAAACACAATGGGGGTGGGATAATACATCTTGATTGATGGAGGCTTCACTTCCCTGTTGCTCTGAGACACAGGGTGGAGGGGCATGACAAGAGCTGGGTCATGTGACAGCTGTATATTGATTAGGAAATATGTACTTAGAGTCTTTTTTTAATAAAATAATTACAGTGCCATCATCTGCATACAGAAAGAGAAGGGAAAGAGGAAGCATAGTTCTCCTTAGTAAGGAAGTATACAAAAAAGAGAATGCTAATATTTTATCAGATGTTAACACTTATGTCCCTGTAGCCAATAACCCCATGCATGAATATAAAAAGGCACTTCAAGATTTGGTAAACAAAGGATACAAGGAGGGTATTTTGAATAGAGAAGAGAAATTTTTTTGGTTCCATCTGCACCACAAGTATCGGTCATGTACTATCTACCAAAGGTACCTAAGAACCCCAATAATCCTCCGAGTGGCCCTATCATTAGCGGTAGAGCTGCATGATCAATCGTTAAAAAATCGTGACCTCGATTCAACCCCCCTCACGATCCTAATCCAGCATTTCCACGACTCATGTAACAAGTGCAGAGTCATTCTCTGCTCACAGCTGTCAAAAAAAAGAAAAGAGCAGCCTGCAAAGTTTATCACAAAATTAGGCTCGATTCACACAGGGGCAACACGACTTTAATGCGACTTTGCACGGCGACTTCAACGCGGCTTCAACGCGACTTCGGCGCGACTTCAGCGCGACTTTAGCAAATTACAACGTGACTTCAAGTCGCCTCCAGGACAGGCGACTTTGGCTGTGGCCAATCACAGGACAATCAGCTCTCTGGGAGGGAGGGGTTTTCCCTGCAAAGTCGCTTGACTTTGAGAGAGAGATCCGACTTGGAGGCGACTTCCATTGATTTCTATGGTACAGGTCGCCTACCAAGTCGGATCAAAGTAGTACAGGGAGTACGCTCTGAAGTCGGAGCGACTTCAGTAGTGTCTATTAAGACGCTCCCATTCACTTAAATGTGAATCTCTTTCTGGGGCGACTTGGGGCGACTTGAGGGCGTACAAGTCGGATCCCAAGTCGTCCCAGTGTGAACCGACCCTTACTCAGCGCTGAGATATAAAAAGAAACATTGTATCATTTGTTTCTTTTAAGTCTCATCCAAACTGCAGCTCAAAGGAGCTCAAAGAAGCTGCTCCTACAGGCTTTTGAGCTCTTACTTTTTCAGCCTGGAAAATCCCAGCCAAGTTAGCAACACTGTAACTTTTTCAGGAAAGAGAAAGGCGCCTCTAAGTGCAGTGGTTATAAGATTTATTACAGGCACAATGGGATTAAAAACAATTACAAGATAGTAAGAGGTCATAGGTATATAATGATTTGTCCTCATGCGGATCGCTGTAATCCTCGTCTGTCTGGGGGAGAGAGAGAGTCGTCCTGCAGCTGTCAGAGTCCCTGGTGACGTGGATTGATGAGGAGGTGAAGATGCGATGAGGCGGCCCAAGTTCTGGAACCAGCTGAAATGCACGTGGCCAATGAGACATCAGGTGAAGGTGGTGGGCGGTAACGCATTTCGGAGCATGCACAGCTCCTTCGTCAGACCTACACCTATGCTTGTTGAAGGAGCTTATGGGAAATGAGGGGGAGGGGTTGATGTCTGCTGATAGGCTGGGCGAAAAGTGGGGCGGAGTGTAGACCTGTTGATGGATGTTGGTTTCATAAAGGGCCAGAGTCATGTGAATGGGCATTTGACATATTCAGCACATTAGATTTAGTGTGAGTATGGTCCTAATGGTCCCGGAAGAAACAGACAGAGTTAGAGCAGGATTAGCACAATGTAACAGCATAATGAGATGGAGGCGTGTATATATATATATATATATATATATATATATATATACACCTGTCGGTACATACATATAGGGGGGATAGATTGCAACCAAAGTTATTAAGTTGGGTGATGAAGGAAGTCAAGTACATTTGATGTAAAATAAAAAAATAAAAAAAATTGAGTACATTCGATGTTGAATGACAAATGGTAAGTACATTTGATGTTCAATGTCAAGTATGTTTGATGCTGAATAGAGAGTGAAATTGTCAAGTATATTCAATGTTGGATGGGAAGAGTTTGGTACATTCGATGTTGAGAAGGAAAAAAAGCAGGTACATATGAGTACCTGTCCATACATGAGATTACAACCAAAGGTGCTTCCTTGGGCCATAATGTGTATGGTGATAGAGGGAGTCAAGTACATTCCATGTAAAATGTTAAGTATATTCAATATTAAATGGCCAATGTTAAGTACATTCGGTGTTGAATGGAAAATGTTCAGTACATTCAATGTTGATTGTCAAGTACATTCGATGCTGAATAGAGAGTGGGTTAGTCAAGTACATTCAATGTTTGGTACATTCGATATTAAATGGGAAAAGTCGAGTACATTCAATGTTGAATGTCAAGTTCGTTTGATGCTGAGTGAAGAAAGAAATTGTTCACAGTATTGTGAGTTTTACCTTATCTGTCCAGGTGTGTGTGGCAAATGCAAGGATTGCAGTGGGTGTTAATGATGTATGAGGATATTGTATCTCAGTTCTAGGGATGAGCCCAAACCCCCCGGTTCGGTTCACACCAGAACATGCGAACAGGCAAAAAGTTTGAGCAAACATGCGGACCCTATTAAAGTCTATGGGACACGAACATGAAAACTCAAAAGTGCTCATTTTAAAGGCTTATATTCAAGTTATTGCCATAAAAAGTGTATGGGGACACGGGTACTGCCCTAGGGGCAAGTATCAATGCAAACAAAAGTTTTTAAAACAACCGTTTTTTCAGGAGCAGTGATTTTAATAATGCTTAAAGTGAAACAATAAAAATTAAATATTCCTTTAACTATCGTGCCTGGGGGTCCCCTTAGTCTGACTGTAAAGTGGTGCATCTGTGTGATGTGTAGAACTGTGCTGCAGCAAAATGCCATTTCTAAAGGAAAAAATGTCATTTAAACTTGCTTGCGGCTGTAATGTATTGCCGGCTTCCAGCAATATAGATGAAAATTCAAGGAAAAAATTGGCGTGGGGTCCCCCCAGTACATACCAGACCCCCAGTGTCCCTGATATATAATGGTGTACATTTAGACCCTTCTTACTTGAGGGATTTTATTTATGTTATCAATTTACTTACAATTGAGTGAGTACATTTTGGCAACAGCTGATGTCACATCTTTGTATACTATCATCTCACATAGGCATGGATTGGAAGTGATGAGACACTTTCTGGAAAGGGCTAATGATCTAGTGTTGACCCAAACTCAGTTCATTCTGGACTTGCTTAACGGGGTTGTAAACCTTCGTGTTTTTTACCTTAATGCATCCTATGCATTAAGGTGAAAAAACACCTGCCAGTGACCGGCCCCCCAGTGCCCCCGTTTTACTTACCTGAACCCTGGAACTTGACCCGGTGGGGACACACTGTCTCTCTGCCCAGGGTTCTCGGCTCTTGATTGGATAGATTGATAGCAGCGCAGCCATTGGCTCCCGCTGCTGTCAATCAAATCCAGTGATGCGGGCGCTGGGGGGCGGGGCCGAGTCATACATTCGGCGGCTATGGACGCAAATGCTGGACTTGGGAGCACGCCCGCAAGGTAACCCCCTCTGGCGAGTGCTTTCCTAGGAAGTTATCTGATGTGAGGAGGAGCCACGAGAGCCGCCGGGGGACCCCAGAAGATGAGGTCCGGGACCACTCTGTTCAAAACGAGCTGCACAGTGAAGGTAAGTATGATATGTTTGTTATTTAAAAAAACAAAAACAAAAAAAAAAACAACCCTTACAATCACTTTAATTTTGCCATTGGATGACACTATTGTGGAAGTGTCGGGTAAGAATAGAAAACTATTGCTATCTAGGAATAGGAACCTGATCTCTTTAATTGTCCTTCATTACCTCATACTTGGAACAACATTGGGCAATTAAGCGTTTTATTAAGAGAATGATGTCATATTGGACACTTGTTTACCTCAATGTCCCATGGTGGTATATAGAGGAGTAGCGTTCTTGAGAAATGTTATTGCCCCCAATGTCACAGATCCTGTCATAAGAACTCAGTTCTTTCATGACTTGAAGGGTTTTTTCCCTTGTAGGATGTGTGTTGTTTGCCAAATTGATTCTTTTCAGGGGAGAAAACTTACTAGCTTTCAGTCCTATGAAACGCGCTTAACATACAACATTAATTCATTTTTCACATGCACGACTAAGAATGTGGTGTATTTGATACTATGTTCTTGTGGATATCAATATGTAGGGCACGCAGTGAGGATGTTGGAGACCAGAGGAGCACATCACCTATATTAGGTCTGGGTTTTCTAATCGCAGTGTACCTAAACATTTCACCAGAAGCCACCGTAAGAACCCTGCAGGCACACTTTTCATGGCCATTGATAAATATTCCCCCCACTGGAAGGGTAGTAACGTTAGAGGGAGATCTCTCGACTTGAAATGAGAAGGATTTATCAGTTCAAAACATATGTCCCATTCAGCTTAAACGTCGATTGGGACATCAATTGTTTTATTAATACAGTAAAACCTTGGATTGCAAGCATAATTCGTTCCAGAAACATGCTTGTGATCCAAAGCACTTGTATATCAAAGTGAATATCCCCATAGGAAATAATGGAAACTCAGATGTCAATTCACAAATTTAATGAAGGTACAACATTTAGCAACTCACATAGTTGATGATTAAAAGAGGCACATCTAAGTATGCAGGCATCTGGGGTAAAGCTGTCAACATAGACCATCCCCGCACCGCCGGCTCTCACTGCTGTCAGACTGCAATCGTGACCGGGACTACTCTGCAATAGAGTGATCTGAAAGCAAGACTTGAAGCGCTCATGGAGCGCAGCGTGGAAGGGACAACGTCAATGGTGGTGAGGAGGACGGTCTATGTGGACAGCTTTACCCCGGATGCCTGCATATTTGGATGTGCCTGTTTTATTCATCAACCATGTGAATTTGTTGTAAATTTTGTACCTCCATTAAATGTAGATGTATTGCTACACTTAGAGGCACCTCTCTTCTCTTTTATACTCAGTTGTTTTTTATTTTTATAATGATTTATTGTAAAAAAAAAAATCCTTTTTTGCATGCAAGTGCAAAGCCAGATATTATCCATTCAAGGTAAACTTTTGTAATTGTATTTAGTTTTAATGGTAATTGTATTGAGTTTTTAAGTCACTTTGGGTTTTATGAATCAGGTGATATATATATATATATATATATATATATATATATATATATATATATATATATATATATATATGTGTGTGTGTGTGTATTTTTTATATATATTTTTCAATTTTATGGTGTTCGAATCATTATTAACATTATTGTGAGTGCCATCTTCTAATTATCCACAAGATGTCTCTGTTGAGCATTTTGTATGGGTCACTTACACTAATTAGTTCCATCTGATATATATAAGAGTGATAGGGTAGCTGACTTCTTTTGGCCAATTGCCCTAAAGACGTCATTCCTTGACAAAACGTGCATCAGGCAGGGCCTATACATGACTTTTTTATCTGACTGCCGGGACACTCTGTGCATCTTTTAATGCGATTTTACTGTGGAAAATATGTAAGTGCACTTCTATATGAAAGATACGGATTTTTTTAAAACATATTGAGCTATGAGATGTCGTTTTCTTGCTTTGCATTACATTGCCGAGTCTGCAGCTAGTGAATGAGGAGTGACAGGAAGACATCCGTTTTTTTTTAAATGGGCTGTTCACCATATAAAATGGTTCACACTATCTGGTAAGGAGCCAACCTCATCTTATATCACGGGTGATATCATTGTGGTGATCAGCATTGTATGTAACAACTATTTATTTCTTGGATGGCTTATACCTATTGGATAAGAGCAGCATTCATTTGCACTTGGATATGGGGCTATACACCTTATATTTTTTTGGATGTTACACATTAATTAATTTGTTTAGATTTTTTTAATTCATGAATTGGGACATATTATTTGTTTATAGGATTTGAATATTGTTTTTTCAACACACTAATTTTATTATATTGGTGTACTTCTTATGATATGTAAATTTTAATTTATTTAACAGTTTTGCACTTTATGAATTGAGATTTTTATCATTAACTTATTTTTTCTTTTTTTTTCCACTTCAGCGAAAGTTTTCTGAGAGACGTTATTTTAACTTCGCAGTTCAATTTTGTCCCATCTCGTTTTTCACATCATCGTGGTTTTATTCAAAATTGTCTTTATTAATTCTTCAAAATATTTAATTTATTTTAATTACAAAAAAAAGACTTAAATATATAAAACTACCCCTGTTGCTCTATCCATTCCTTGTCTCTCTTTCTGTCCCCTTCTTCCCACCCTCCCCCCTCTTCTAACTGGTTTGTTTTCCCTCAAGTCCCTTAACATTCTGACTCAATACCCTACTCCTTCCTTCATCTTGTCTAAATCTCTGTCCAAGGTTTTAAATCTTATCCAACCCTCCCAGAGGCTGATACACTTATTATAATGTCCTCTCTCCCTACTTCTCAACAAATCCATTTTACAATAGTAATCTATTTTTTCATACCACTCTCTTATATCTGGTTTTTCACTTTTTAACCATTTTTTGCTCTTTGATTGCAGTTTCTCCAACACAAAGATGTTTTCTCTTGTTGATATCTATGGGTTCTCACTGGTGTCAAGTACCACCTTGCTAAGAATTTATAATTCATTTCAATGGTATTCATATTATATCCCATTTCTATCATCTTTTCCACTTTTTGATCTTCTAGTTTTAAATCCAATTCTCTTTCCCATTTTTTGATGTAATCGGGTCTTCCTTGTCCATCTAAGTCTGTCAATATTCCGTAGATTTTTGATATTCCATTTTTCAGTGGCATTCGGGTATAACAGAGTTTTTCCAAGGGGCTTAATTTCTCTTCTTCTCTTAGTGGATGTGGTAAAGTACTTACTAAGTGTCTTAATTGATAAAAATTCCATTCACTTATCTTCCACCCGTTGATTTCTTCTAGTTCTAATCGTGTTTTTATCCTACCTTTTGTGATAATATCTTTCAATTGTGGATTTCTTATTTCTTGTCCGGCGAATATCTCCCTCCCTGGTGTAAAGAAATTTGTTCCCGTGAGTGCCAGTAACGGTAAGTTGTACGTCCAATCATTCTTCGCGTGTACTGTGTCCCAAGTTTTGAAAATGTTTTTAGTTATTTCATGAGTTTCTGGATCCATTAATCTAAACTTTCGTGGTATCCATATATTTTTGTGCAGTGTGGTCTTACTTATTGTGTTTTCCATCTCCACCCACTTTTTTTCACTATTTCCATTTGTCCACTCAGTCATTCGTGACAGAACTATTGCTTTATAATATCGATTTATGTCTGGAGTTGCTAATCCTCCATGCTCCCTTTTCCTTGTGATTTGTGCAAATTTAATTCTCGGTTTTTTATTATGCCAGATGTATTTTATCAATATTGTTTTTATTATCTTGAAAACACTCTGTGGAATCTTTATTGGCAACATCTGAAATTTGTATATTATTTTTGGTAGTATCATCATTTTAAACATATTTATTCTTCCAATCCACGATATTGGTTGTGTACTTAATTTTTTTATTTCTTCCTTAACCTCATTAATTAATGGAATGTAATTTGCCTGGTAGATTTTTTTAACCGTTGATGTTAGTTTAATTCCAAGGTATTTTAGTTCTTCTTTTACCCATGTGAATGGGAATTCTTTTTGGAGGGTCAGGACTTCCCTTTTCCCTAATCCAATATTTAATATTTCTGTTTTTATCGGATTTATTTTAAAATTTGATAGTTCCCCATATTCTTTTACTTCTTTCATTATATTTGGCAGAGTCACTCTTGGGTTAGTTAGGATGTCATCCGCATATGCCGTGATTTTGTGCTCTTTTTCTCCAACTCTCACTCCTCTTACGTCATGAATTTTTCGGAGTGCCACCAAAAATGGTTCCAATGCCAATACATATAATAATGGGGAAAGCGGACATCCTTGCCGTGTTCCATTCTGCATCTCAAACAAAGCTGAGAGTCTACCATTGACCTTTACCATTGCTATTGGACCATTATATAAGTTTGTTATCCACTTCATCATTTTTGGTCCCAATCCCAAATTCCGCAACGTGTCCATCATGAATCCCCATTCTACCCTGTAAAATGCTTTCTCTGCATCTATTGACAGGAATAGAGCTGGGGATTCGCTTGGTTTACCCCTATGTAACATCAAGATTGTTTTTAGACTGTTATCCCTTCCTTCTCTCCCCAGTACAAATCCAGTCTGGTCAGGATTTATCCAAAGTGGTATTAATTTTTTTAGTCTAGTAGCTAAAATTTTAGCGTAGAGTTTTGTATCAGCATTTAATAGAGCGATAGGTCTATAGCTTGAACAATTGGTTCCGTCTTTCCCTTCTTTGGGTATAATTGTAATGTAGGCTAATAGTGATTCTCGTCTTACTTCTTCTTCATCTCCTATATTATTCAGATATTCTTGCATCTTAGGGATCAGTTGTTCTTGAAATCTTTTCTCCTCTTGCGTTATTTTTTTCCCAGTTCTTTTAATTGCTCAAGTTGTATTTTTGGTAAATTTGCTTTTCTTAGATAATCTTGTATCTTCTTTTTTCTTATTTCTTCCTCGAGATGTGTCTCCTGTTTTTTTATCGCGTATAATGAGATGAAATATTCTTGAAAGGCCAATGCAATATCCGTTGTCTTGTTTACCACATCTCGCTTTTAATCCTTTCGATGTAATTTTGAGACTTCTTTTTTCTTATCATTTTTGCAAGATATTTTCCTGGCTTGTTACCCCATTTAAATCTCTCCTGTAGTACTCTGTTATATTCCCTCCTCTCTTCTTGTTCCATCCATTCCTTTAATTGATCTCTTTTTAGGATTAGAGTCCGATATGTTTCCTTTTCTAATTGCTTTTTATGCCTTTGCTCCAGTTCATGTATTTCCTTTATAATTCTCATCATATTTTTTCTTCTTTCCTTTTTTTTCCCTGCACCAATAGATATTAATTTTTTTTTAATCAGAAAAGTTTTATTTGTCATGGAAAAAAAAAAAAAGAATTACAGAGGTACATTGTAAACAAATACATTGTAATATCTACAGGTCATACGTTAATAAGGGTATTAAGCCTGTTTGTTGGGCCTTTCACGGAACATAGTTGTGATATTTCTACCAATGTAGTTGAATCGGGTGAGTTCTGTCAAAGCTGATTACATTAAGTGCAGATTTATTGAGGATTAACAGAAAATAATAAAAAAAAAAAAAAAAGAGAAGAAAGGGAGTATGATGTACCCTGTGAGAACCATAAAAAATACCAGTACATTTTCCAAAACATGTAAATAAAGTTATAATTAGTGCTATAACCCATGTCACGACTCTTTCTTCCCCTTGGTTACCTTCTTACCCATGGTGTGCATGTAAAGCCAATCTGTCTTGTTGTGCTAGTTTGGCTTGGTCAAGTTGTAGTATCTTAGCATATGTGTCCAGGGGGGGGGTTTGGTCCCCGGGTTACCTTGTTATCTAGTTTGTTTTTAAGTACAGGTGTCAGATGACTGTGTCCACTTGTCCCATATTTTTTCATACTTCAGGGGGCAACCTCTGTGTATATAGATCAATTTTTTATAGGGTAACGTGTTGTTGACCTCAGCCAGCCAGTGCGAAAGCTCCGGAGGGTTGGGTCTCATCCAGGCCCTAGCAATGACTTTTCGAGCAGAAAAGAGTGTTTCGTGTACAAAGACCTTCTGGAATTTGTTTATTTCGGGGTCTGATAAAATACCCAATAGGCAGAGTTTGGGCTGTAGTGTTACAGGGGAGCCCATTGTGTCATGGAGGAATCTCACCACTTGTGCCCAATATGCCTGGATTTGGGGGCACTGCCACAATAAATGAAAAAAGGTTCCGGTAGCTTGGTTGCAAATTGTGCACGTTGTGGATTGATCCCCCCTGTATTTGGACAGTCTTAATGGCGTAAGGTATGCTCTGTGGATCATGAATAGTTGGGTCAAACGGTCTGACAGTCTGGGGGACACTAGTTTGCATGCGTCTAGAGCATCACTCCATTCGTCATCTGCCAGTGTGCCTACCTCTCCTTCCCACCTTGTTTTTAGGGCGTAGGCTGATGAAGTAGCCTGTGGTGTCGTTAGCATTGAGTAGAACTGGGAGATTAGTTTTTTTGGATCAGGGCATTTCACTGCTTCCATTAATGGGTTGCTTACCATGTGGCATTCCCCTGAAGGGAACTGTGTGTGAAAGGCATGGCGCAATTGCATGTACCTAAAAAGCATTTGGTTTGGGAGCATGTATTTTGTTTGAAGCCTATCAAACGTTTTTAGCCTATCGTGGTGTACAATGTGTAGTAGATAAATGATCCCTCTGGAGCTCCACAGTTCACTGTTCGGTAGCAAATCAAATTCAGGGAGGTTTGAATTGTGCCACAGAGGAGTGAACTCATTGATCGTCGGCAGTTGGAGTCTGAGCATGGACAGGTTCCATATTTTGGTATAATGGTAGGGTAGTGTTTTACGGTTGGTGTTCCTGTCTGCCCCCAAGGCTTTCCCTGTTATTACAGTTAGTGGGTCTTGTGATGCCTGGGACCACTTTGGGCACACTAAGTACAGGTATCTTTCCCTGTCTGTCTTATCCACATGAAATAACTGGGATAACTGCGCTGCGATGTAATAAACATTAAAGTCCGGCACAGCCATTCCCGCCAGGTCCGTGGGGTTTTTAAGTTTCTGCCAAGCTATTTTATGTCTTTTATTGCCCCATACGAATGGTTTTATGATGGCTTCCATCAGCTTGAAATGCCTAAGCACTAGGTATATTGGCGAGTGCCATATCATGTAGAGAATTTTAGGTAGGAGGACCATTTTGGTCAGATTAATTCGTCCCATTACTCCCAGTGGAAGGCGGGCCCACACCTGAGTTTTGTGCTTAAGCATTGCAAACAGTGGGGTTATGTTGAGTGTCTCGTAGTCTGCTGGGTCTTTTGTGGTTTTTATGCCCAAATATTTTATAGTATCTACTCTCTGCAGGGGTAGTTCGGCCCTGTCTCTGGGTTGCGGGAAGCTGTCAAGGGGTAATATCTGGGATTTGTCCCAGTTGATCCGGAGGCCGGAGAACCTGCCGAATCGCTCTATAAGGTCCAGTGCAAGGGGCAGGGAACTCTCAGAGTCATCTAGGTATAGCAGGGTGTCGTCTGCGTAGGTGCTGATTTTTTCGGTCACGTCTCCCCTGCTAAGCCCTTTGATTTCGGGGTGTGCCCGTATGGCCACAGCCAGGGGTTCTGCCGCCAATGCATACAGCAGAGGCGACAGAGGGCATCCCTGTCTCGTGCCCCTAGATAACAGGAATTGGTCAGATGGCCATCCGTTCGCCAGTACCCTTGCCGATGGAGATTGGTACAAGAGTTGTACCCATTTTATAAATTTTGGGCCAAATCCGAATCTGCCCAGGCACCTCCACAGGTACACCCATTCCACTGAATCGAACGCCTTGGCTGTATCCAAGGCAACGATTATTCTAGACCCTATATTATCGTGCGCGGCTTGCAGGTTTATAAACAGTCTTCTAAGGTTGAAGGATGTATTTCTGCCCGGCATGAACCCCGCTTGATCACTGTGTATTAGGGAGAGGATTACTTTATTGAGGCGGGTGGCTAGAATTTTTGCAAGAATTTTTATATCTACCTGGAGTAGAGATATGGGGCGATAGGACTCTGGAATAAGTGGGTCCTTCCCAGGTTTGGGGATCAATACTATGGTGGCCTCTCTCATAGATGTTGGTAGTCTAGAGTCCTTGAATATGGCCTCGTATAGCTGTAGTAGTCTGGGGATCAGTACTTCCGAGTATGTGGAGTAGAACTCCACTGGTAGGCCGTCTGAGCCCGGGGACTTCGAGGCCGGGAGTTCCGCCAGGGCTCCCGATACCTCGTCTATTGTCAGTGGGGCCTCTAGTTCCTCAACTTGTTCTGCAGAGAGCTGGGGAATTGTCAATTCTCCTAGGAATGTTTCCATTGGGGTGGTATCAGGTGAGGCTGTTGCAGTGTAGAGTTTGTGGAAGAATTTTCTAAAGATATCTGTGACTCTATGTGGTTCTGTTTCTATAGCTCCACTGGATGAACGCAGTGAGATTACCACAGGGGGTCTATCCTCGCTGTGTATCAAATATGCGAGGAGTTTTCCCGCCCGTTCCCCATGCTCGAATGACCTCTGTCTATGGAAAAAAAGTTTTCTTTTAGACTTTTCATAATGTAGCTGGGTCAACACCCTCGAACGAAGTTTGAGGTTGTCAGCTCCATCTGCAGTGGGGGCCTCGAGAAATGTCTTTTCAGCGTCTCGGAGGCTCTCCTCCGCCTTAGTTATGGCCGATTCTGACACTCTTTTAAGGTTATTTATTCTGTTGGTTAGTATCATGCGTGCGTGTTTCTTGAAAGCCTCCCACACTACCTGAACTGGGGCAGACCCCTCGTTGATGTGAAAATAGTTTCCCCACTCCGTTGAGAGGTCATCCTCCTCCGGCAGTAATGTCAGCCAGAAAGGGTTCAACCTCCACAACGTCGGGGGGCGGCTGTGGGGGACAGTAAGCATGGCCCAGTAAGGGCAGTGATCCGATAGGGACCTAGGAGAAAAGCCCACGTCTGACAGTCTGGGGAGGAGCACTTTAGATACCAATATTAGGTCTATACGGGACATGGCTCGGTGGGACGTGGAGAAGCAGGAAAACCGCTTGTCTACTGGGTTCCTAATCCTCCACGTATCCACCAGGTTAAAATCGGATAGGAGTCTGGCGAATCTTGTGGGGTGTGACGCCACTGGTTCTGTGGTTGACGTGTTGAGTCTGTCTATGGCTGGATCTAGAACATTATTGAAGTCACCAAGCCACACAGCAGGAATGCCAGGATGCAAGGCCATGAAATCGAACCCAGCAGCAATGACACTCGCGCTGAACGGTGGTGGCACATAGAACGCCATAAGGAGAAGTATATCCCCGTGTATCTTAGCTTTCAATAGAACATACCTGCCCAATGAGTCGACTACTGAGTCCTGGAGCTCAAAGTGAGTGCTTTTAGCGATTAAAGTTGAGACACCCCTAGATAGTGTAGTGTGTGTTGAATGGTACGCCCATCCAATCCATGGTCTCTTGAGTACTCTATGTGCGAGGCCTTCAGCGTGCGTTTCTACTAGAGCCACTACATCGGCTCTCTGTTTTTTTAGGATTGAAAACACCGCCGACCTTTTTATGGGCTCCCTGAGCCCGCGGATATTCCACGTAATAAATTTTAAGTTAGTCATTTGGATGTGAGCATGTGGTACTGAACCCCAGGACTCAGGTCTCCCCCCCCTCTCCCAAGAAGCCTAGCACATACACCGAAAAACATGACCGTTAGCAAGAACACCATGAGGTTATTATAAGAGCAATTAAGTGGTTTAGACATTGGGTAGAATAGTAGAACATTCGAGAATCTGAAAACCCCTTCCCCCCTCCCCGCTCTGCACCTTCCAAACCTGGTGCGAGCTTCAATCCCGAACTGCCAACTGGGCATAAACATTGTCCCACCTGTGGAGGAAAGGTTAGAGCTTGAGCATGTGTAAATGGCATTTGCTATACTAGGGTTACCGATAGTCTCGGAAGTCCCGAATCGCATGCATAGCATTGCTGAAAGTAGCTTGCTCCATTTCAGGTGGTAAACTGTGTTGCATGGGGCGAAAATACGCTGCGTGTCGTTGCGCATTTTAGGACTTTACTCACCACTCTTGGTGAGTGCTTTGTAGACGTTGTCAAGCTCCGTCGGTTGCCTGTGTGGACGCTGTTAGGGTGAGCCTGGGTAAGTAGCTGAGGTGTGTCTTGGTGGTGTGGGGCTGCAAAATGCCCGTTGACCAGTTGCACTAGGTGGTATATGGTGGGAGTTCTCTCGGTTTGTTGTCGTCTGAATGTTCTTGAAGGGATGTATTGCTGCGGTATTGGTTAAAGTCCGGTCGTGGTCTTTATTGTGTATGGGTACACTCAGTCCCTGCAGAGTTGAAAGGAGGTTATCCGTCGCTGGAGAATAGGAGTGGGAATAGGAAGGGAGTGTAGGGACGGACAGTCCATCCTGTGTTTTGCGTGGAGTTTCAAGTTTGTATTCAATCTGCGGAACGGAGCTGAGTGCAGAAGGATAGAGGATCCGCAGGAGTCACAGGGGCATATAGATGAGTATACGTGAGGTTGAGGCTTATCCGTGGTTTTCCCTCTGTTCCAGCCAGGCGATGGCGGCTTCCGGGTCCTCGAAAAAGTGTGCTCTGTCCTCACCCTCTACACGGAGGCGGGCCGGAAAAAGCATGGCGTACTTGATGTTTTTGATGCGGAGGCGCCTTTTGACCTCCATGAATGTGCGCCTTTTCCGCTGCACCTCTGCAGAAAAGTCTGGGTAAATCGCTATCATTTTGTTTCCCAAAGGAATGTTCCCTTTCTGTCTGCTGAGGCGAAGAATGGCATCCCTATCCCTGTAATTCAGGAATTTCGCGATAAACGTGCGCGGGGGGGCTCCAGGTGGTGGTGGTCTGCCCGACATGCGGTGTGCACGCTCTACCACAAATGTAGGGGAAAAGGAATCTCTGCCGTATGTATCGCAGAGCAGATTTTCAAGAAACGTGGGGGGGTCTCTCCCCTCTGACCCCTCAGGGAGACCCACAAATCTGAGGTTGCATCGCCTGAGGCGGTTCTCAATGTCATCTTGTTTCTGAATCAATTGATTTACTTGGTGCTGTAGCTCAGATGTGGTATTTTGCAGGGGGGGGAGGGAATCCTCCATATTGCTCAGCCTATTCTCTGCCTCAGTGACCCTGCCTTTTAGTTTTTGAAAGTCTTGCCTTACCAGTGAAATGTCCACCTTGACCTCTTCTATCCGCGCTGTAAGGGATGTCTGGCATATTGTTACGGCTTCCTGGCATGATGAGATCGCCTCCAGCACCCTCGCTGTGTCAGTCCCAGCAGGAGATTCTTCATCCAGCGCGGCGGCGCCATCATGGCTGGAGGGGTCTGTGCCTAGCCGGCGGTATTGCTCGAGTTTTGCGGCCGCTGCAGATGTCTTTTTGGTAGGTGACATGGCCCCTGTAAGTTGCCGGTTCGGCGGCGGTATATTGGGGGCTGAAATGAGTCGTTTGTCGGTCCCAGGATATGAAAAACGGATCGATGGCCGGCGGAGCTCTGTCTAGTTGCGTCCTACTGCATGCCGCTCCAGGCCACGCCCCCCAATAGATATTAATTTACCCCTGATGATGGCCTTATGTGCCTCCCAGATAATTGCTTTTGATAGTTATGGGGTATCGTTCTCCTGGAAATATTTTTTGATCTCTTCTGTTATAATTTTTTCCATTTCCCTGTCTTCAATTATATCTTCGTTTATTCTCCATGTACCTTTCTCGAAGGATTTTCCTTGTAATTTAATTTTCAACATTACTGGGCAATGATCTGAAGCTGTTATTATTCCTATTTTTGTTTCGGTTCTTACAAGTTTCTATGTTCTACCATGATATAATCCAGCCTGGAATATGTTACATGTGCAGTTAAGTAAAAACTATAGTCGTTTGTACTTGGGTGTTGTATTTGCCATGGGTCTACTAATTGGTATTCATATAGTTTTTTTTTAAATTTCCTTAGTTGTCTTAATTCTCTGTCTATTGCATTGGAGGTACTATCTAATCTGTGGTCCATGGGGAAATTGAAGTCTCCTACCAGTATTAATTTACCTTGTTTAAATTCCTTTAAATCTTTTAATATTGCCATCAAATATTTTTTAGGGTTTGTATTGGGGCAGTATACACTAGCAAGTGTGTATTTTACACCCTGTATGGAACCTATAAGAAAGAGGAAGCGTCCTTCTGGGTCAACTTTTCTTTGTTCTATTGTAAAACGAAGGTTTTTCCCCATTCCAATTGCCACTCCTTTAGCCCTTCTTATTGGTGAATCTCCGTAGAACCATGTTGGGATATTTCTTGAGTAAATTTTGATATTTGAGTTTTGGGTAATATGTGTCTCCTGTAGAAATATTATTTCAGCCTTACTTCTTTCCAGTTCTCGAAGCATTATGCTTCTCTTCCCTGGGGAGTTTAATCCTCGGACATTATATGACAAAATTTGTACACTGTTCATATTTTACATTCCTTTTTAATCCCCGCATGTCTTACCAGGGTCCCCCAAACCGGTCCGACCAGAGGACCGGGAGGGGGGCCCCCGGGTCGATACGTGTGGGAACCTTAACTTTATTCCAGGGTACTTGGGCACTGTATCGACTTAAAAAAACAAACCTCCTCCCTACCTCACCCTTCCTCATCCCCTCCATACCTCCTCCCCTTTCCTCCCCCCACCCTGGTGTTGGTAATTTGATCTCATCGTGTCTAGAGCAGAGAGCACTTTTATTTTGTGGGGTGCACCCTTGCCCCCTCTACTCTCCTATGGCCGAGGTGGAAATCTATAAGGTGCACTGGGCCCTTCTCACCTATATTAAGAAAGAGTGCCCCCCTGAACGCACCGTAGGTCTCGGCCTCTCCTCCCTGCCTCTAACATATTTTCCTTTTCTTCTTTTTTCTCTTTTTCTTTTCTCTTTTCGTTACCATTCCCCCCCATCCCACCCCCCCCCCCCCTTTTAAATAATATTAACTCTTATCATTGTAGATCTATAGCACTGTTTTCTAAAGCTCAAGTTCCATTTAGCTTCTATTTATGAAGCTATTTCATGTACTCTGTTTCTTAAGTTGCCATTGTGTTTCATCTTGTGTCATTAGTTGTTCTTGCCTATTGCTTACATCTCTAAAGTTTTCTGGTAGTGGAATTTCTAATTTGTTACAAAAGTCCGGGATCTCTTCTGTAAATATTAGTCTAGCACTTCTTCCATTTTTCCTTGCGATCAGGCATGCAGGAAAACCCCAGTTGTATTGTATTTCCTGCTCTTGGAGGATTTTCAATAAAGGTCTTAACGTCCTTCTTCTTCTTAACTTTTCTTGAGATAAATCTTGAAAAATTTGTATCTTATCTTCTGCATATTCAATTGGTGGTTTTCTCTTGAGGTTCATCCAGATTTGTTTTTTTTCTTCCCAATTTTTAAATCGAACGATTATATCTCTTGGTTTCTCCATTGAGAGCCCTTGGGGTCTTCTTATTCTGTGTACTCTTTCTATTTTTATTATGTTGGTTTCTTCTTTTCTTAAGATAGGGTTACAAATCGTATTCATTATTTCTATTAAATTTTCTGCTTGTGTAGACTCAGGGAGGCCTCGGATTCTCAGATTTTTCCTTCGTTCTCTATTTTCTTGATCTTCTGCTTTATAGGTTCCTTTTTTAATATGTTTATTTCACCTCTCAACTCTTTTATCATTTTTAAGTGGGAATCTACTTTAACCACCTCAATACAGGGCACTTACACCCCCTTCCTGTCCAAGCCATTTTTCAGTTTTCAGCGCTGTCGCACTTTGAATGACAATTGCGCGGTCATGTTACACTGCACCTTAATTAAATTTTTTGCATTTTTTTCCCCACAAATAGAGCTTTCTTTTGGTGGTATTTGATCACCTCTGCGGTTTTTATTTATTGCGCTATAAACAAAAGAAGAGCGACAATTTTGAAAAAACACAATATTTTTTACTTTTTGCTATAATAAATATCCATTTTTTTTTTTTTTTTTAACAAATTTTTTCCTCAGTTTAGGCCGATACGTATTCTTCTACATATTTTTGGTAAAAAAAAATTGCGATAAGCGTATATTGATTGGTTTGCGCAAAAGTTATAGCGTCTACAAAATACGGGATAGATTTATAGCATTTTTATTATTTATTTATTTTTTACTAGTAATGGCGGCGATCTGCAATTTTTATTGTGACTACGATATTGCGGCGGACACATCGGACACTTTTGACACATTTTTGGGACCAGTCACATTTATACAGCGATCAATGCTATAAAATTGCATTGATTACTGTGTAAATGTGACTGGCAGGGAAGGGGTTAACACTAGGGGGCGCTCGAGGGGTTAATGTATGACCTAAGGAGGTGATTCTAACTGTGGGGGGAGGGGACTGACTGGGGGAGGTGACCGATCGCTGTCCCTATGTACAAGGGACACGCCATCGGTCTCCTCTCCTCTCTGACAGGACGTGGATCTGTGTTTACATTCACAGATCCACGCTCCTGCTCTGTTACCCGGCAATCGCGGGTGCCCGGCGGACATCGCGGCCGCCGGGCACGCGCACCGGGTCCCGAGTGACGCAGCGGGCGCGCGCGCGCGCCGCCGGCGGCGCGCGCGCGCCCCCTAGCGGCTCGGGAGGGCGAGGACGTCATATGACGCCCAGTCAGAACAATAGGCTTACCGTCCGGCCGTCATATGACGGTGGGCGGTAGGCTAGTGGTTAATCTCCACTTCCTCCACTCTTGAGAGGATATGTCCCAAATCCTTATGTATTGTTGTCATCTCTGTCTTCAAAGAGTTTTCTAGGGCCGCAAACATTTTTTCAATATCAGATTTTGTTGGTAATTGAGCTGCATGTTGGTCTTCCCCCTTCCTCCTTCTCCTTCACCCTCTGCTTCTAGATCTTGTTCCATTCTGATTTCTGAAAGTAGGCTGGTTTCAACTCTTGTCTTATTCTGACCCTTTTTCTCTTTTTTCTCCTTCTCCTTTGCGTCTGTCTGTCGGCCCTTTATACCCGGTTGTCTTTCTCCCTCCCCATTTCCTTGTGATAAATATCTGTTCATGGGGCCGGGGCTAGGGCCTAAGCTAGTCCGGGGTGATTTAGCTACCGCTCCGGCACTTTTTGCCATTTTACCCCTCATCAAAAAAAAAAGAAAAAACCCCAACCACCTCTCAAAATATGTCTAGAATTATATCCCCAGGATCTATTTTCTCTTCTCCTTGTACACACAACTACAAGAGACCACCAATAGATGCAGGAAACAATTAAAAAAAACAAAAAAAAACTTTTCCAGTTAATCGTCTCTAAACCCTTCCAATCCTAAATCGATCGTTAATCATTTATTTTTTATCAGACAGTCTCTGATCATTTTCATTGGATTACTCTGTTGCTGGTAACAATTCTTTAAGCAAAAATATCACAGCATATCACAGCATACCACGGCATTTCCTTAGCATACATGCATGTGTGTTAATATGTGTACATCTGTATTCCATTCTTTTATACCATCTGATTTTCTTTTGATGTATTACATTGATACACAAGCTTTTTTTTCTCCTTTTTTCCTTCTTTCTCCTCCTCCTTTTTTCTCAATATTTCATCTATGGACTCTTTCCTTTAGTATCGCAATATCCCAGACTCTTCTATTTTATAATTTCTCTTTTCTTCTCTCTTCCTTCCCTCTCCTTTTCCTCCTCTCTCCCAGTTTTCTCTTCTACTTTCTCTCTTCCTTTCCTTCCTTCCTTCTACTTTTTCCTCCATTCTTCCTCTCTTCCTTTTCCTTTTCCACCATTAGTTTTTTTTTATCAAAAAGAAACAAGAAAAGAAAAAAATATACACTTATCTGTGGAGGAGAGGTTTAGGAGAGGTTTAGGAGAGCGCATCCACCAGCACCTGCTGTCCTCGATCTTGCTGCCTCTGTCGGTGCACTCGTTCGGGTCTTTTATGCTCCTCCAGGGGCTACTCATTGTCCCCCTTCACTTCCCGTCGGCTCCCCCGACAGCCGAACACCAAGCGAGGTTTGTCACGAGCAGCACCAGAGCCCACCACAGCACCACAGCACAGCAGCCGATAGCCTAAGGAGGGATGGCTAGGAACTCAAACGCTTCCTTCTTTTGTGCCGGTAGGGAAAGAAATCCTCGTCTTCGCTGCTCTCAGCAGAGAGGTGGGGGATGTCCGTATGAGGGGTGCAGAGAAGCCAGGACGGCGGGGGGGGGGGGGTCAAGACTGCTAGCTATCGTTCTTCCAAGAGGCAGGGCGAGAGACCATGGACCATGGAGAGACCATAGACTCCTCCCTCCCAGCTCCTGATTATCATAAACTTATATTAGCGTTTTATGCACATTAAGTACGGTATATTTTCTATCATGTTGTATTAATTTAGCGCCGCACTATTTGATTTATTTATTAGTGTGTATTTAGTATCACTTTAAATCCATTAACTTTCTGGCAACTACCATAGCAGTGGTAATAATAGGTAAACAATAGTCTAAAAATTAATCACTGCGCTAATACTAATAAAGCAGCTGACATAAATTGTATGGTAACAATAAATAACAAAAGGATGGATATATGCAGCACTAAAAGCATGAAATGGACCACTGAATTACAGGTGGACAGACATGCATAATACATCCATAACACCACGGCACCACTTCACTTGGATAGTAGATGGCTGGATCTTGTAGTCTCAACACATGGTAAATCCATGCTACACCATGAGAAGTTGCCTTCTTGTATTCTATGCATGTACCTTTGGATTAGCCATGTGTTGAGACTACAAGATCCAGCCATCTACTATCCAAGTGAAGTGGTCCCGTGGTGTTATGGATGTATTATGCCTGTCTGACCACCTGTAATTCAGTGGTCCATTCTCTTTGGTAAGAGGCCCGGTGTGTTGGTGTTCGGTGGAAGATATATATCTCATATTCACCTTATTGTGTCCCTGTTTACACCGTGGGTGGTTCCAATTTTTTTCCCTGAACAAGGACTTTGTTTCAACACAATGGACTCTTACTTTATAATTTCATGCTTTTGGCGCTGCATATATCCATCCTTTTAATAATAGGTAAACAGCTGCAAGATGCCAATGAATGATTGCAGTCAGAGTGTGCCCTAGATAGGAATTTAAAGCGTTTGTTACCCCAACACTTTATATTCCTGATATGTGCCTGCTGTAGCATGTACTTGTATAAAAAGTATCCTGTTCTCTTTGCACTGCTTCCTTAATGTGAAATCCCTGGTATTCCTGCTAGTCCCCTTGCTTTTCGATTAAAAACTGACCACACCAAGCAGGAGAACACACCATGGTCAGTTCCCTAACTGTGCTGGGAACTCAATCTACTCTCCTCCGATGATCATACTTGTCCTGACATGCCTTCCCCATTGCACAGCCTATCACTGGAAAGCTCAGTATGCTGCTGCTCCCCCGCCCCCCCAGCCCTATTGCAGCTGAGAACAGAGAGAGCATGATCATTTATAAAAAAAAAGGTATTTATAATGTTTTTCCTTTCCAAAAATGCTTTTGCTTTCATTGTTTTTTAAACTGAATAGGTTGTTTTACAAGGTGATCGTTTACAATCACTTTAAGGTCTAATGTAGCACTAGCCAAAATACCCGGCTTAAGGCATCCATAGACAGCTTGAACTTTGGCTGTATCCTGTTTAATTTGGAGCCATGAGTGGCCTGCAAGCACCACCCAAGTTGACAACAGTCAATTTAAAAACAAACTGAGCCAGCAGGAAAATTATTGGTCAAAATCAGATGCAGTCACTGTGCAGCACCACCATTGTAATCAGGCACCTATGGGTACTGCAGCTACCTGAATACATTAGCCTGGAGTGGAAATCCCTCCATCCAGGCTGTTAGCATGGTTTGGGAAATCAATTGATGTCAGCCTTTAGTCTACTGTGAATCTGTCTACTAACCTATCTAATCTGTACTTATTTTTGTTTTTTTTAGGTCCCTCAACATCAGAATGGTTGCATACATATGGAGTCGTTACTTGATCTGTTCTTTCGTGGCTTTAACACATTCTTTATATGAAGCTGAAGCCTGTTTTTGTGATGGCATGAATTTCTGTAATTGCTCCTCTAGACATTTGACTGCTATCCCTCCCAATCTGCCAAAACAACTGCAGCTGCTGGACATATCTAATAACTTAATTCAAGAGATTACAGACACAGATCTACAGCCATACAAGGAGCTGAAAGTACTGCTCGTGAACAACAATGACATCCATTCCATTGGCCAAAATGCTTTTCAGTCACTGGCGAATCTTGAAGAGCTGGATATATCTTTTAATAGACTTACCAGCACATTGCCTGCTTGGTTTAGACACCTTCAAAGCTTGAAACGGTTAAACCTACTTGGTAACCAATATACATCACTTGGTGAAAGCTCCCTTTTTTCTGCTCTGTCCTCACTGAAGGATTTGAAGATTGGAAATGGTAACTTTGAAGCTTTTCATAGGCATGACTTTGATGGAGTGCTGAGCTTAGATAACCTATACTTAAATATTTCAAATCTCAGGCAATATGCCAATGGTACCCTAAAGACCATAAAATCTATCAGGCATGTTACCATTACTACAAATATACCCCTACTGCCAGACATAATGACAGATCTTTCACTATCTGCTATTGTATTAGAAATCAGAAACATGTCCTTCACACTGCATGAAGATGTAGAATCCTTCACAGCTCTGACTGACACTACGGTGAAGGTTTTAATGTATAGGGAGTGTCTGCTAACTGACAACAGTGCAGCACGACTTATAGAAATTATTCATACCTACAAAAATGTTACAGACTTTGATCTGCTTGATTGTACACTAGAAGGGACAGGGCATGGTGCTCCATTTCTGAAGGATGAAAACTCATCTCTTACCACAGTAGTGATCAAGAATCTGTACATACCAAATTTTTATGTTTTTTCAGACTTAAGGTTTATATATAAGGTAGTGCTGAAAATTAAAAGCGTTACCTGTGTTGATAGCAAAGTGTTTTTGATGCCTTGCAATTTTTCCAGATCCTTTATGATGATGGAGTACCTTGACTTGAGTGGCAATCTCCTGACGGACCTGCTTTTGCAAGGTGCATCTTGTTTTTATGATGGATTTGGTGCTTGGCCTTCACTAAAAACTTTAAATGTGAGCAGAAATCGATTGCTTTCATTACCAAAAGTTGCTGAAACATTATCACATGTATCCTCTTTAACTAGCATTGATCTCAGTCAAAACTATTTTGGTGGTTCAAGTTCCTCTTCATGTTCATGGCCTGTAAATCTCAAATCCTTAAATATCTCAAATTGCCAGATCAGACAGATCAGTGACTGCATTCCTTTAACTTTGGAGCATTTGGATGTGAGTTTCAATAATCTTGAAGTATTTGAATATTCTTTGCCAGATTTAAAAGAGCTTTACATATCAGAAAACAGATTAACTAAACTGCCAGCGGATGCCTACCTGCCCAGTTTAAATCTGCTTATAATCCGAGAAAACCGGCTCATTGAGTTTTTCCAGTCTGACTTGAAATTCTTTCCAGATTTAACAGGACTAGATGGAAGAAATAATAATTACTTCTGCTCCTGTCAGTTTGTGGATTTCGTTAGCAAAAATCATAATCTACTCGTTGGTTGGCCACAAGATTACGTTTGTGACTCTCCAACATCTGTCAGAGGCAATCAAATTGACAAAGCAAACCTTCCTCTCTTAATGTGCCACAAAACATTAGTTGTGACAATAACATGCATCATCTTGATATTAGGCATAACCTTTATTTTGGCGCTCTGCTATTATTTTCACATTGTATGGTATGTGAAGATGACCTGTGCCTGGCTGAAAGCAAAGAGAAGACCATTGAAAGTACTGGACAGAGAAATCTGTTATGATGCATATGTATCATATAGTGAAAGAGATTCGGAATGGGTGGAAAATATGATGTTGCCATTATTGGAAAATGGTGATGCTCCATTCAGGATATGCTTTCATAAGCGAGACTTTGTGCCTGGAAAAACGATCATCGATAACATAATTGATGCCATGGAAACAAGTTACAAAACCCTGTTTATCTTGTCTGAGCACTTTGTTCAAAGCGAATGGTGCAAATATGAGCTGGAATTCTCACACTTTCGTCTTTTTGATGAAAATAACGATACAGCCATTTTGGTTATCCTGGAGCCTATTGAAAGGTCAACGGTCCCAAAAAGATTTGCCAAACTGCGCAAACTCATGAACACAAAAACCTACCTCAAGTGGCCAACAGAGGAAGAGGAACAAGAAGTCTTCTGGACCAACCTGAGGGAAGCTCTCACGCCAGAGGACCACTATCAGTCATAATGTTGTGACAATTGGACAACTGAAAAAAACAACAAAAGGATGCTGTTAAACATATATCTGGCATTAAACACCAATTAAAGACACTAGGTTCAATTAATTAAGCACACATGTTATTTGCTGTGAAGTAAGGAAGTTCCTGGATAGCCGCACTCTGAAGAAAAAACATCTTTATTGAAGAATAAAAATATCCAAAAATACAGTCACATAAGAAGGAGATACAGGGTCAAAAATAATCTAACGCGTTTCACATCATAAGATGCTTATTCATAGCTAACTATAACTTCACTGCAATTTGTGCAAAGCCAGCACCTGGAACCAGTTCACACTAGGGGGGTAGCAGTTTCAGGTTTGGGAGCTTTGTTAGCGGCATCTCCTTTTCTTCACATGTTATTTGCTGTTACGGTTGCAATCTTCAGCTCTCATTGGCTGCCATTGCTAAAAAGAATGGTAGTTATGATTAACAAAAAAAACAACAAAAAAAAAAAAAACAGATTATGGCTAACAGATCACTGATTCTCTGTCTGTAGGTCAATACATTTTTTGCATGCAGCAACTAAAATGGACTTGTGTATACTTTACTGTGCTATGTACAACGTGATACTACACTGTACGTGTGAACATAATTAATGAGCATATACAGTAAGTCAATATATTAAAATTTTAGAGCTGAAAGTTGTAATATAATAATTGACAGTGATTGCCTTAATCATTTCACTGTGGAAAGTGCAGAAACGATTACACACTTCTGGTAGAGTTCAATTCTTGCCATATGCATTTTTTCATTTAAAAAGGAAAATGGGAAATGCTATAACTGTGTTCAGTATGTATGTTTAGCTTAAATCTAAACTGGGGTGTGCCATTTGAAATCTTTGGTTTGGCTTGCAATGTCTGAAAAAGGATTTCAGAACTACATGACCCTGAAGAGTATTCCTGTTAAATATGGCTATTCCACTGTCATGCTACTTACTAACTCAGCTTACAAAGCGGAAAAACTGTATAGTCACCATTCCATAATGGTAGTGAAAATTTTTCTTTTTTTTCGTTATACAATTTTTTTTTTCATTTTGTACTACTACTGAACCTTCGCATAATTAGGAGAAGGTGTGCACATGCTTAGTAGTAGAGGTTCAAATTTGTACAAATGCACTCAGCAGATAGAGGGGACACAGCTAGAAGTAAGTTTTGCTTATTACAATATTATGTTTCTATATTCTGTATCTGTAGATAATATTTAGTGGGATTTTTCCCGTAAAGAAGAATTATCACACATTTTTTTACAATATTCAGTTCCGGATGGAACAAAGTGCATGTAGTACTTTGTTCCATTTTCCTAGGTTCCCTGTGACACTAATTGCAATGTCAGACAGGGCACCCCCCTTGGTGTACGGCCTGAGGCAAGCACTAAAAAGAGGAATGCAGAAGGGTGGGAAGATGACACATTTCACCTACCTCTGCATTTCTCTTGCCATTACTTCCTTCAAGCAAGTGTTGGGAGTCAGCGACAGGCCCCCGCCAGCGAATCAGCCTCCTTGCTAGGTAAGGTGTGGGGCGGTTGTGCACCAAGGTGGAGAGCGCCCTGCCCAACATCGCAGCTAGTGTTACCAGGCATCTAGGAAGATCAGACAAAGTACTTTATGTACTTTTGTCTCATCGGGAACTGAATATTTATTTCTTCATACAGCAACTTTTTCTATTTAATTGTAAACTACAATGTGAAAATGTACTTAGCTGATGATTTCTGCATTATTACATTGTTAAAGCGGTGTTCGGCCCAATAAAAAAAAAAAAAGGAAAAGCCAGCAGCTACACATACTGCAGCTGCTGGCTTTTAACAATAGGACACTTACTTGTCCTGGAGTCTCGCGATGTCGGCACCACAGCTGATGTTTCCATCAGCTGTCAGGTGCTTCCCCTCACCATTGCGAGTAAGGGTACCTGGCAGTGTAGCCTTATGGCTTCACCCTGGGAACCCTACTGTGCATGTGCGAGGCCCCGCTCCTCTCTCCTACCGGCCCAGCGACAGGGAGAGGAGGAGTAAGGAGAAGGGAGCCCCGCGGTGATGTTACGGGCCGCGGCCTGGACTCCCGGAAGTGGGAACAGGATACCTGTCAAAGACAGGTATCCTGTGCCCCCCCCCCCCCCGAAAGGTGCCAACTGTGGCACCGGAGGGGGAGAGGAGACAAATGAGTGGAAGTTTCACTTTTGGGTGGAACTCTGCTTTAAGGGCTATATATCCACCAAACGTGTGTTTAAAATACATTACCATTAACACAGTAGGGCATAGAAAGTTATATAATCATAAATGTATAAGCTGGCATTTACTTTTTCATGAGATCTTCTTTAAAGTGGTTGTAAACCCATCATGAAATCTGAACTAAGCACATACTGTATATCTGTAGTGTTTACTTGTCTTTCTCCAAAGCTCTAAGTGTCGTTTCTCTCTGCTGCTTCTTTCCTCTGTTATCAGCATGAGTCACTTCTGAGAAGTTTTCCCAACACATGAGATAACATGAGCTAAAATTTGTGACGGGGAGGGAGATAAGCACACAGCGTGTCTATTCAGAATACAGCTCTGCATGTTCCTTCGTTCCTCTGCCTATGTGGAGGGTGGGGGTGTCCCTTTCCTCCAATCAGCTCTCACACAGAGTCTCAGAGCTGCAACTGTAGGTCTCCACTTCCTTCTCTGTACTACTCACAGATGCATAAGGATTTTATCACTTGAAGGGTTGTAGAGAAGACTGCAGGTAAACAAGTAAAACTTATGCCATCTGAGGCTATTCACTTCACTGGGTATATGTGAGGGTTTACAACCACTTTACGGAATGGTACAAGTAGGCATACTTGCCTTGCACCTTACCTTTTAGGCACTAAAGCAGAAGAGTTAATTGAGCCAAACTGCTCCCACCCTGGTCTACTCTGCCCCTTTCCCCCAAGACTAAGTTTGTAGCACCAAGGTCCTGGTTAGATTCCCACCAAAAACATTTTGGGGGGTTTACTAAAACCAGAGTGTAAAATCTGGTGCAGCTCTGCCCCTCTCCCGCCGCTCTCTGGTGCCCTTCGCCACTTAACGGAGCTGTCGGTAGCGGCGGAGGCGATTGGGTCTGCTCCCTGGCTTGGTATGGAGACGAGTGAGGGGAAGATGGCCCCCACCCGTCTCCATACCATTGCAAGGCGGAAGCAACGTCAAAATGTCACTTCCGCCCATAGCTCTTAAAGGGACATTTTTTCTTTTAAAATGACATTTAATTTTGTTTTTTTTTAGCATATTAGTGTAAATATGAGATCTGAAGTCTTTTTGACCCCAGATCTCATATTTAAGAGGTCCTGCCATGCTTTTTTCTATTTCAAGGAATGTTTACATTCCTTGTAATAGGAATAAAAGTGGCACTTTTTTTTAAAGAACAGTGTAAAAATAAAAAATAAAAGGTAAAATAAATAAGAAAAAAATTTAAATTTTAAACGCACCCTGTCCCGCTTAGCTCGCGTGCAGAGGCGAACGCACACATGAGCAGCGTTTGAAAACGGTGTTCAAACCACACATGTGAGGTATCACCGCGATTGGTAGAGCGAGAGCAATAATTCTAGCCCTAGACCCCCTCTATAATTCAAAATATGCAACCTGTAGAATTTTTTAAACGTCACCTATGGAGATTTTTAAGGGTAAAAGTTTGCCACCATTACACGAGCGGGCGCAATTTTGAAGCGTGACATGTTGGGTATCAGTTTACTCGGTGTAACATTATCTTTTACACTATATAAAATGTGGGTTTACTTTACTGTTGTCTTATTTTTTAATTCAAAAAAGTGTATTTTTTCCAGAAAAAGTGCGCTTATAAGACCGCTGCGCAAGTATGGTGTGACAGAAAGTATTGCAACGACTGCCATTTTATTCTCTAGGGTGTTAGAAAAAGAAATATATAATTTTTGGGGGTTCTAAGTAATTTTCTAGCAAATAAAACTGTTTCTAACTTGTAAACAACAAATCTCAGAAAGAGGCTCGGTCCTTAAGTGGTTAATTGTACGTTTTGTACACTTCAAATAAACCTAGTACAAAACAAGCAAAAAAAAAAAAAGGACAGTGTAATACACTGAATCATGCACCATACTGCCCCCTAGGTAGCCGGCAACACAGAGAGGCTGGAGCGCTGAATCACTCCGGCTTCTCTGCGATTTCACGGCTAAAAAGTGTGATTTTCCCCCCCTAGGCACAATGTACTTGGGATGCATTGCCAAATACAACTGTACTCATTTGTGATATGTTATGTTTAAGGGTACTACTACGTTACAAACATCCCTATATTTGAGATGGCACACAACATTCTCAGTTATTATACTCTAATTATATGAGCTTTGCTGTATTATTTTGTGCTTAGTCCAGCGAACAGTCTGTGATTATTATTTGATTTGTCTTCAGGAATTTGATTACTTGCCAATTATTTATGTAATACAACCCTTCTGTGTATGCTAAATTGCAGAGACCTTGTCTGATCTATTCCTTTGAATATGTACAACATATGTGTATGTCTTTTTCAATATTGATGTTTTTACTTTATGCCCCTTTCAATAGTAATAAAAACTCTTTTTTAATAAAAAAAGAAAAGAATAACAATGTTTTCAAAAGAAAATGGGTGATCTATATAGTTGGCGTTTCCCATGGTGAAGTTATCTTCTTGTATAACAAGCTTCTTACTCACTTTAAAGTGGTTTTGAACCCAAAAGCAAACATTTATTATAATTCAGCTTACCAAATTCTAAGATGTTATGGCTGCATTTGTTTTCTTTTTTCAGCTTTCTTTCTTATATTTTCACTTGGTGACCCATTCAGTAAGTCTGTTGTTTTTCAAAAGAACATGCTCTCCTGCAAATGTAGCAATTTAAAGTTTTGAGACAAACCATTTACCTTAGAACCTTGGTTGCTTACAACGATTAGCTTTTTTTATTCATGTGTTGCTGAAAATGTTGATAAACTGTTAGCTGGAGTTTGGCTTCAATTTGTTAGTGTATCTAGATCTGCTATTGCAGCTATCACTCTCCTCCCCCCCAGACTGACAATGCTGCTGTCCAAAGGTGCCCTCTGTGCTCCTTCATTCAGAGTGGGGTCAGTCTAATACAGGAGGTGTGCTACTGGACAGATCACCAGGTGAAAACAGAGGGGATGAAGTAAAAAAAAGAAAACGAGTGCAGCCACCACATCTAATGTTTGGTAAGCTGCAATATATTACATTTTTGGTTTGGGGTTTAATACCACTTTAAAATTGCTTCTTATTTAGCCACTATAATATTACACTAAAACATTTTTATTAATACAGAATGTTGGATCACTTTTTATATTTCTGTATTTTAAACACTTTCTTAGCATTGTTTGTAATATCCAACCTTTTAGGTTTCAGAACAGCCATACCTTTGTTAAACGACATTAAAGCCCCCTTCATATATGTGCTGTACATGTATTGTTGTATACCTATTGATGCCAGGTAGGGATGGGCCGAACACCCCCTGGTTCGGTTCGCATCCAGAACATGCGAATGGACCGAAAGTTTGCGCGAACATTCGAACACCGTTAAAGTCTATGGGACTTGAACGTGAGAAATCAAAAGTGCGAATTTGAAAGGATATTATGCAAGTTATTGTCCTAAAAAGGGTTTGGGGACCCGTGTCCTGCCCCAGGGGACATGTATCAATGGAAAAGAAAGTTTTAAAAACGGCCGTTTTTCAGGAGCAGTGATTTTAATGATGCTTAAAGTGAAAAAAAAAGTGAAATATTCCGTTAAAAATCGTACCTGGGGGGTGTCTATAGTATGGAAAGCAAAAATAAAATTTAAGTACAGTGCTACGTTTAGAAAGAAAGTGGAAAGCAGCCAACACACCTATAGACTCAAGGCAGAAAAAAACAAAAGAAACAAAAGTGTGGCGCTATATATCACATCCACAGCCATGTGTATTACAATAAAGACATATAAAAATAGTGAATACTACAAAAAAATGTATGATCATAAAATGGATAGTGTCAAATAATTAATCAGTGTTGATCACATATAAAGTAAATACACAATAATGCTTAATCATCAGATGTGCTATTGATTAGTAGAAGCCCGTGCTGGTTCCATGAGCCAGACACCACACATGATAAAACTTTAAAAGTCCATAAAAAATGTGTAGAAAAATAGTGAAGAAAACATCAGAGTTCAAAGGGGGTGATGCATGGCCAGATGGTATTCACAGAATTTTAGTCGCACCAAATCTGGCGAGTGGGCAGAAGTTGCACCAAAGTCGCACCAAAACTGGTGAGCGGGCAGAAGGGAAACCACAAGTGTGCATAGATTGTACGTCAGTGCCAGGGCCAACACCAGGAGTAGAGGAGGCTTACCGGAGAAAATTGACCTGAAATGGCATACGCCAGACAAGTCAAAAAAGCATAATAACCACTGGTTCTGGGAAATGCGTCTTGTCAGATGTCATCAACAGATGGTGGAAAGAAAAAGGGGGGGGGTCCACACGGCTTCCTCTCCCATAGGTAATCCAGCATAAGCCAAACGTGTAGTTTCATATGCCATGCAAGGAGCAAACAAAACTCACATAGCGTAATAACGTTTTAAAACATTAGTTTATTAAAATAATAAAAAACAAACTCACATTTGGAAGAACGAAACAGAGCTCAAATAGCAAATAGCGGCGATCGTGAGGGGTCCACCCGACGTGTTTCAGCTAAGGAGCCTCATCTGATGACGGCTCCTTAGCTGAAACATGTCGGGTGGACCCCTCACGATCGCCGCTATTTGCTATTTGAGCTCTGTTTCGTTCTTCCAAATGTGAGTTTGTTTTTTATTATTTTAATAAACTAGTGTTTTAAAACGTTATTACGCTATGTGAGTTTTGTTTGCTCCTTGCATGACTTGTCTGGCGTATGCCATTTCAGGTCAATTATGGACTTTTAAAGTTTTATTATGTTTGGTGTCTGGCTCATGGAACCAGCACGGGTTTCTACTAATCACTAGCACATCTGATGATTAAGCATTATTGTGTATTTACTTTATATGTGATCAACACTGATTAATTATTTGACACTATCCATTTTATGATCATACATTTTTTGGTAGTATTCACTATTTTTATATGTCTTTATTGTAACACACACGGCTGTGGGTGTCTATAGTATGCCTGTAAAGTGGCGCGTGTTTCCCGTGTTTAGAACAGTCCCTGCATAAAATTATATTTCTAAAGGAATAAAAGTCATTTAAAACTGCTTGCGGCTGTAATGTAATGTCGGGTCCAGGCAATATGGATGAAAATTATTGAGAAAAACGGCATGGGTGACCCCCCCGCCCATTTCCAGGCCCTTTGGGTCTTGTATGGATATTAAGGGGAACCCCGCACCCAAATTAAAAAAAAGAAAAGGCGTGGGGCCCCCAGGCCCTATATACTCTGAACAGCAGTATACAGGCGGTCCAAACAAGAGAGGGACTGTAGGTTTGTTCTTATGTATAATCTGTTTGTAATTTGGAACAGGTACATTTTGTAAGTGTAGCTCCAGCCAAAAAATCTATTTTAAAGCTTTTTGGATAAGGTAGGGAAGGGTTATCACCCCTGTAACATTTGTTTTGCTGTCTGTGCCCCTGTTAAGAAGATTTTACCTCACTTTCTGTCCCAATGACAATTGGATTTTGAAAATTTGGGGGTTTTAAGGGAAACAAGAATTGGTGATAAATCAGTGGAGGAGGCACCTTTTTCCCATATTAACTCTTACAGGAGAGAATTTCCCTTCCTAGGGGTAGATCTCCTCTCACTTCCAGTTGTCTCCCCCCGTTTGTAAGTGGGATTTTTGAAAATAGCGGACCGCCTGTATATACTATACGGCCTGCCCTATACACTCTGCGGAAAATCGGGCCTTAGGTGTTGGTGGTACCATAACACTGTAAGCCCTCACAGCTACTCTTGCTGGGGGCTGGAACGGGCCCTGCTGTGAAATATTATATTAAGAATAGTAATTACATGCATGTTAAACAGGGGTAGAAAAATTCGGCCTTAGGCGGTGGTGGTGGCACAACACTGTAAAGCCTCACAGATACTTTTGTTGAGCGCAGGAATAGGCGCTGCTGTGAAATATTAGATTAAAAATTGTAATTACACACTCCTGTTAAACAGAGGCAGAAAAATTGGGCCTTAGGAAGAGGTGGTGGTGCCACAACACTGCAATCCCTCACAGATACTCTTGTTGAGCGCAGGAACGGGCCCTGCTGTGAAATATTATATCAAGAATTGTAATTACATGCCCCTGTTTAACAAGGGCAGAAAAATTGGGCCTTTGGTGGTGGTGGTGCCACAACACTGCAACCCCACACAGATACTTTTGTTGAGCGCAGGAACAAGCCCTGCTGTAAAATATTACAACAAAAATTGTAATTACACGCCCCTGTTAAACAGGGGCAGAAAAATTGGGCCTTAGCCAGTGGTGGTGGTGTCCAGAACCAAAAATGTTCTTAGAAGCTATCAACATGAACATTGAGGAGGAATAGTATAGTCACTTAGCATAACAGGATAGTCACTCAGCATCAGCATAGACAGTCTTCAAGGGATCTCACATTCATAAAAAAATTATTCGGTTACATCAGCATCAGGTGCTTGGTAGCTGGTGATCCAAGACGGATTCATTTTTATAAAGGTGAGCCGATCAACCTAGTCGGTGGACAGGCGCACTCTGTGATTGGTTACAAAGCCTCCAGCGGCACTGAATAAGCGTTCCGAAAGAACACTGGATGCAGGACAGGCCAGTAGCTCAACTGCATACTGTGCAAGCTCTGGCCAATGTTTCTTCCTCAAGACCCAGTAACCCAGTGGATTTTCGGTTGGAAAGGTCCCCAAGTCTGATCTTGCCCCTAGGTATTCCTGCACCATGTACAACAGACGCTGGCGATGGTTGCTGGAACCAGGGGCGGACTGACAACTCATGGGGCCCCCGGGCAATAGGAGATTATGGGTCCCCCAGGCATTAGAAGATTATGGGGTCACACAGTATACACACACATACACAGTATACAGACACACACAGTATACAATCACAGTACACACAGTATACACATACATACACACGCACACACACAGTATACACATACATATACACACAGTACACACACAGTATACTCATACATATACACACAGTATACACATACATACACACAGTACATACACACAGTATACACATACATACACACACACAGTATACATATACATAGACACAGTAAACTTATACATACAGTATACACATACAGTATACATAGGGTTGCTACCTTTTCTTCGAGCCAAACCCAAACACTTCAGCGGGGCTTGGCATTTTTTTTGTAGCATACACTATAAGATTGTAAAATACCTGGGACACCTCTGTGTGCCCTAGGGGAGTAGTAATGCGGCACGCGCAGCGGTGAACAGTGGGTATAACCAATTGCATATAGTCGCAGGTGTGTGTAATGTACAATATAGTGTATATAGTGCAGGCGTGTGTAATTTACAATATAGTGTATATAGTGCAGGCTTGTGTAATGTACAATATAGTGTATATGTAGTGTATATTGTACAATATATTGTATACAGTGCAGGCGTGTTAATGTACAATATAGTGTATATAGTGCAGGCTTGTGTAATGTACAATATAGTATATATGTAGTGTATATTGTACAATATAGTGTATATAGTGCAGGCGTGTGTAATGTACAATATAGTGTATATGTAGTGTGTATTGTACAATATAGTGTATATAGTGCAGGCTTGTGTACTGTACAATATAGTGTATATGTAGTGTGTATTGTACAATATAGTGTATATAGTGCAGGCTTGTGTAATGTACAATATAGTGTATATGTAGTGTGTATTGTACAATATAGTGTATATAGTGCAGGCTTGTGTAATATTGTACAATATAGTGTATATGTAGTGTAATATTGTACAATATATTGTATATAGTGCAGGCGTGTGTAATGTACAATATAGTGTATATAGTGCAGGCTTGTGTAATGTACAATATAGTATATATGTAAATTTAGTGTATATAGTGCAGGCATGTGTAATGTACAATATAGTGTATATGTAGTGTGTATTGTACAATATAGTGTGTATGTAGTATGTATTGTACAATGTAGTGTATATAGTGCAGGCGTGTGTAATGTACAATATAATGCAGGTGTGTCTAATGTACAATATAGTACAGGCGTGTGTCATGTACAATATAGTGCAGACGTGTGTCATGTACAATATAGTGCAGATGTGTGTCATGTACAATATAGTGTACATTTAGTGTGTAATGTACAATATAGTGTATATAGTGCAGGCGTGTGTAATGTACAATATACTGTATATGTAGTGTGTAATGTTTAGTGGGGAGCCTCCCAGTGTAATTTTGGGGGGTGGGGGGAGGTCCCCTGGTGTAGTATGGGGGGGGACAAGGGAGAGGAGGGGGACTGACAGAGAGGAGGGGGGGCTGACAGAGAGGAGGGGGGTTGACAGAGAGGAGGGGGAGCTGACAGAGAGGAGGGGGGGGCTGACAGAGAGGAGGGGGGCTGACAGAGAGGAAGGGGGGACTAACAGAGAGGAAGGGGAGGCTGACAGATCATACCTCGCTGTGATCATACCTTTGGGTTCCCGCTGTGTGGAGGAGGTCTCTGGCTCCCCGGGTCACCTCAATATGTTGTCTCCCCAGCTGTGGTGGAGCAGGAAGAGGCAAGGCTCCATAAGGTAAGGAGGCGCTCTTACACAGACAAGTGTAGGAGAGGAGCAGATAGGTGCACCTGCCACATAGTAAAACACAGAGCTACGGGCGGAGGATGGGACAAACCGGGACACAGAGGAGCTGGATATATGTTGTGCGTGCCTGGGTTTCCAGGGGACAGAAACCCAGGCACAAGTTGCCAAAACCGTAATGTCCGGGTCAATCCTCTATGGGTGGCAACCCTAAGTATACACATACATTAACACACAATACACACGCACAGTATACACACATACAGACACACGCACAGTATACACGGACATGCACACAGTATATATACACACACACAGTATACACATACATATACACACACAAACACACAGGAAACACACACACACACCAGCACTTTCCATCTAGAAATCATTCTGATTGAACACACTGCAGCTGCCCCCATCTCCTGGCATGCTGGTACTTGTAGTGCCCCAGCAGCTCACAGACACATTAGGTGGTAATACAGGAGAGGAGGAGACTGTTCCTGTGTACTGGTGGGCAGGTAATTAGTAGAAAGATGTAGCAGAGATTGGGGGAGATATTCAGAAAGTCCTTCCTCCGGGAGCAGTGCACTTATTTCACAGAAAAACGATCTAATAGCCTCAGAGACAGGAGGAGCCATGGTAGGGGAAACACATCCTCCCCCTGCTCACCAGGGTAAGCCACTGACAAGAATGCATTTAGCTGGGGCCAGTTAGCTTACCTTCTATCAGGCAGCAGTGTCCCCTCCTCCCCTCCAGCAGTCGGCATCTCCTCTGCTACAGACAAATAAGCCGCGCTGGAGAAGGGGGAGTGTACAGTGTATTTTTATTGGCTGATGAGGTACTGGAGAGGTGGGGCAGCTATAATCCCGGGATTTTTAGACCAAAATGATGTCGGTAAGGGACATTTCAGGGGCAGATGTAAAAAAACACTGATTTTTACATACTGTCCCTAGTTTTACTGAGACTGGCAACCCTTATGGGGCCCACTAGTGGCCTGGGGGCCCTCGGGCAATGCCTGAGAGCCCGAATGGTCAGTCTGCCCCTTTCTGGAACTGATCAGACCTTGGGGCTGTGGACTAAAAAAATTGTCTGAACGCATCGGTCAGACGGCCACCTTCTCCACCGCTCCTTCTGTGACTGACCAAAGCCTCAGCAACACGTTGTCCAGGAGGACCAGGAAATTGTAACCTCCCAGGCTCTGGAAACACGTTGCACAAACCTTTCTGCAAGGCCTCCCTCTGCGACGGCTGAATAAGTTCCGCCACCTTACCCTTGTAACGTGGATCAAGAAAGGTTGCCAGCCAGTCCTGATCCCTCTCCTTGATACCACGAATCTGAGGGTCCTTTCTCAGGCTTTGCAGGATCAGGGAGGCCATGCAGCGTAGGTTTGCTGAGGCATTCTGGCTGGAGTCCTCTGGGTCACTAAGGACGACCTGATCCGCAGTCACCTCCTGCCAGCCACGTACAAGTCTATGGGTTTCTGGGGCCTGAAAATTATCCCTTGAAGACTGCTGCTGATGCTGAGTGCCAGGCTCCACCTCCATGCTGTCATAATCCTCCTCCTCCTCCTCCTCTTCCTGTGTAATAGGCGGGCCTGCAGGAATACTGTCTGGATAAAGGGGTCCTTGAGAGGTAAGGAAGTCCTCCTCTTCCTCCCTCTGTTCTGCCTCAAGTGCCCTGTCCATTATTCCATGCAGCCCCAACAGGTAGACAAGAGGGACAGTATCACTGATGCATGCACTGTCACTGCTCACCATCCTCGTGGCCTCCTCAAATGGTGACAGGACAGTGCATGCATCCTTGATCATGAGCCACTGGCGTGGCGAAAAAAAGCCAAGCTCCCCTGACCCTGTCCTGGTGCCATACTCGCACAGGTAGTCATTGATGGCCCTCTGCTGCGTGTGCAGCCGTTGCAGCACTGCCAATGTTTAGTTCCACCTGGTTGGTGGTTGGGCAGGTTGCATTCCTTTTAGAGGTCAGCCAGCTGAGCACTGGCATTATATGACTGGCAGAAATGCCCACAGACTTTCCTGGCCTGCCTCAGGAGATCCTGTAAGCCTGGGTACCTGCACAAGAACCGCTGCACCACCAAATTAAGGACGTGAGCCAAACAGGGAACATGGGTGAAGTGTCCCTGTCGGAGGGCGGAGAGGAGGTTGGTGCCATTTTCACAAACCACCATTCCTGGCTGAAGCTGGCGTGGCGTCAACCACCTCTGAACCTGCCCCTGCAGGGCTGTCAGAATCTCTGCCCCAGTGTGGCTCCTGTCCCCTAAGCAGACCAACTCAAACACCGCATGGCATCTTTTTGCCTGAGTGCTTGCGTAGCCCTTAGAACGCCTATGGAGCACCACTGGTTCCAAGCACAAATCTGCACAGGAAGAGGCCATAGAGGAAGAAGAAGAGGAGGAATCACCACTACCAGCAATTTTGGAGGCGTGGTGGCGAAACAAGCTCCAACAATACTGCACCCTGTCCTGCATCCTTCCCAGCTTCCAGCAGGGTTACCCATGCTGGACCATGAGTCAGCGGTAATATGCACCCTACCGCTGACCGCCCTGTCCTACGAGGCCAAGCCATTGCCTTTCACATGTTGGTAGAAAGCCGGAATGGCCTTCCGACAAAAAAAAAAAAATTGGCGTTTGGGAACCTGCCACTGAGGTACGTCACATTCCACAAATTCTCGAAAGGGGGCAGAGTCTACCAGCTGAAAAGGCAGCAGTTGGAGTGCTAGCAATTTAGCCAAGCTAGCATTCAGCCGCTAAGCATGTGGATCAAATTTCTTTCGCCGGTTTAGCAACTGGGGTAGGGAAATTTGCCTGCTACAATCGGATGTTGGTGTATCACTAGCAGATTGCCTGCAAGTGCTTGGGACACATAATTCTACACCTTCATTCCTCTCAGTGCAGGTCTCTGAGAGGACTGAAGTTATAGTGGGGTTAGAGATCCCGGCTGATGAGGAGCAAGGAGAGGTCCGCCTTGTTCTTTGGTGTGGGTCTTTTAAGTACTGTTGCCAACGGACTGCATGGGAGCTCGACATACAGTTGCAATAAAAAGTATGTGAACCCTTTTGGAATGATATGGATTTCTGCACAAATTGGTCATAAAATGTGATCTGATCTTCATCTAAGTAACAGCAATAGACAATCACAGTCTGCTTAAACTAATAACACACAAAGAATTACATGTTACCATGTTTTTATTGAACACACCATGTAAACATTCACAGTGCAGGTGTAAAAAGTATGTGAACCCTTGGATTTAATAACTGGTTGAACCTCCTTTGGCAGCAATAACTTCAACCAAATGTTTCCTGTAGTTGCAGATCAGACGTGCACAACGGTCAGGAGTAATTCTTGACTATTCCTCTTTACAGAACTGTTTCAGTTCAGCAATATTCTTGGGATGTCTGGTGTGAATCGCTTTCTTGAGGTCATGCCACAGTATCTCAATTGGTTTGAGGTCAGGACTCTGAGTGGGCCACTCCAGAAGGCGTATTTTCTTCTGTTTAAGCCATTCTGTTGTTGATTTACTTCTATGCTTTGGGTCATTGTCCTGTTGCAACACCCATCTTCTGTTGAGCTTCAGCTGGTGGACAGATGGCCTTAAGTTCTCCTGCAAAATGTCTTGATAAACTTGGGGATTCATTTTTCCTTTGATGATAGCAATCTGTCCAGGCCCTGACGCAGCATAGCAGCCCCAAACCATGATGCCCCCACCACCATACTTCACAGTTGGGATGAGGTTTTGATGTTGGTGTGCTGTGCCTCTTTTTCTCCACACATAGTGTTGTGTGTTTCTTCCAAACAACTCAACTTTGGTTTCATCTGTCCACAGAATATTTTGCCAGTACTGCTGTGGAACATCCAGGTGCTCTTGTGCAAACTGTAAACGTGCAGCAATGTTTTTTTGGACAGCAGTGGCTTCCTCTGTGGTATCCTCCCATGAAATCCATTCTTGTTTAGTGTTTTACATATCGTAGATTTGCTAACAGGGATGTTAGATTATGCCAGAGACTTGTAAGTCTTTAGCTGACACTCTAGGATTCTTCTTCACCTCATTGTGCAGTCTGCGCTGTGCTCTTGCAGTCATCTTTACAGGATGCCCACTCCTAGGGAGAGTAGCAGCAGTGCTGAACTTTCTCCATTCATAGACAATTTGTCTTACCATGGACTGATGAACCTCAAGGCTTTTGGAGATACTTTTATAACCCTTTCCAGTTTTATGCAAGTCAACAATTCTTAATCGTAGGTCTTCTGAGAGCTCTTTTGTGCGAGGCATCGTTCACATGAGGCAATGCTTCTTGTGAAAAGCAAACCCAGAACTGGTGTGTGTTTTTTATAGGGGAGGGCAGCTGTAACCAACACCTCCAATATCATCTCATTGATTGAACTCCAGTTGGCTGACACCTCACTCCAATTAGCTCTTGTAGATCTCATTAGTCTAGGGGTTCACATACTTTTTCCACCTGCACTGTGAATGTTTACATGGTGTGTTCAATAAAAACATGGTAACATTTAATTCTTTGTGTGTTATTAGTTTAAGCAGACTGTGATTGTCTATTGTTTGGTCTTAGATGAAGATCAGATCACATTTTATGACCAATTTGTGCAGAAATCCATATCATTCCAAAAGGGTTCACATACTTTTTATTGCAACTGTATGTCTGGTCAAGCATGTGGTGCCCAAGCAGCTGCTGTTTTGGGCAAGCTTGATACGCTTCAGACATATGTTGCAAACAGCGACGGTGCGTTCTGCTGCACACGTCTCAAAAAAGGCCCACACCAAAGAACTTTTGGAAAAACACGCGGAGTCAGTAGCGCCCTGTACATGCAGAGCTCTGCTGTGTGATGCAGTCGGTTGCCTGCCCTTAAGCTGGCCCCTGGACGGCATCCTGCCTCATTGGAGATGTGCCTCCTCCTCTCTTCTATCTGGCACCCACATAGAGTCAGTGACCTTATCCTCCCCTCCCTCCTTGCCACTGGAGCAAACCTGGCAGTATGCCGGCAGCTAGGGGAACATGACTGCCAGTTTCTTGTCCTTCTTGGGCACCCCCTCTCTCTGGGCTCACGTTACTGCCTTCATCCTCAACCTGGGTACCATCATCAGAGCCTTTAAAACGCTGCGCATCCTCCTGCAGCATGTACCCAACACTGTGGTCGAACAGTTCGGGGGACTCCGCAGGGCATGATGGTGGGGCTAGGGAAGGAGTGACTGATGACATTGAGCCGATGGAAGAGGCAGCTTTGGCAGCTGCATTGGCAGACAAAGTACCCTGAGCCTGGGTGACAGAGGATGAGGAGGATGAGGACGTCTTGGTCATCCACTCTACCAACTCTTCTGCATGTTGGGGCTCAACACGGCCAGCTGCCCAAAAAAAGGACACGCGTGCCCCCACGGCCACGTGCTGAGGATGCACCATGTCCACCACCAGCACTGTTGGCTGTAGATAGACACAGACCCTGCTTGCCCTCTTTTAGTGGCCTGTGGGCGTCTGCCTCTCCTTGGTGGCCTTCCAGACACACTGTACAATTAGATTAGCAAAACAACACCTGTAGTTTACTAAAAACAGTACACCAGGAATGGCCTACAGTCAGGTAAAGGCTTGGCTAGACTATACATATATATATATACACAAGCCTGTATATATATATATATATATATATATTCTTTGAACACGTACTCCAGGAATGGCCTACTGTCAGGTATAGGCTTGGCTGCACTACCATGCAGTGGATATATATTTTATGAACTGTACCTCACTGAGTCACCTACTTGAAAGTGTCTTTGAACAAACACGTACTCCAGAAATGGTCTACTGTCAGGTATAGGCTTGGCTGCACTACAATGCAGTGGATTAATATTTTATGAACTGTACCTCACTAAATCACCTACCTGAAAGTGTCTTTGAACACGTACTCCAGGAAGGGCCTACTGTCAGGTATAGGCTTGGCTGCACTACAATGCAGTGGATTTATATTTTATGAACTGCACCTCACTGAGTCACCTGCCTGAAAGTGTCTTTGAACACGTACTCCAGGAATGGCCTACAGTCAGGTATAGGCAGGAACGGTCTGCAGTAAGATCTAGCTAAACTGGATACAGTGGATATATATATATATATATATATATATATATATATATATATATATATATATATATATATAGCAGTCTGACTGTATATATATATGAAATACACTGCAGCTAACTGAATCAACTGTCTGCCTGAAGTAGATTAGAAACAGTAGAGCAGGAACGGTCTGCAGTGAGATCTAGCTAAACTGGATCAACTTCCTGCCTGAAGTAGATAAGAAATAGTACAGCAGGAACAGTCTGCAGTGAGATCTAGCTAACTGAATAAACTGCCTGCTCAAAGTAAATGAAATGACACACTCTCTCTCTACCTATCTCTCTATAACGCCAGCAACACACTACACAGGGCCGACGTGCAGGCGGCCTTATATAGTGTGGGGCGTGTACTTAACTCCCTCAGCCATAATTGGCCAAAGGCACCCTGCCTTTGGCCAATTATGGCTCTGTTTGCTTACGGCGCTGTGATTGGCCAAAGCACGCGTGTCATAGTGCATGCTTGGCCAATCATCAGCCAGCAAAGCACTGCGATGATGCAGTGCATTATGGGCCGCGCCGCTTGAATTTGGTGCGAACGGCCCATAATGTTCAATCTTCATCGAACGATTGAACAGCCCAAGTTCGAGTTGAACTCATGTTCGACTCGAACAGTCAGCCCATCCCTAATGCCAGGTATTCCAGGAGTTAAGGCAGTATTAAACGCAAAACCAATGTAATATATATTGCAGCTTACCAATTATTAGATGTGCTGGCTGCATTTGTTTTATTTTTTTTAGGCCTTTTCTCCATCCGTTTTCATCTGGTGATCTGGCCAGTAACACACTTCCTGTTTCGATTGCGATACACAAACAAATTGAAGCCAATTTTAGCTCATCCTTTTGAGCAGTTACAGTTTTTTCCTTATGGGATAAAGGTTTTACATATATAAATAAAAGCTGATTCTTTTAAGCACCCCCGCTAGTGGTAAATGGTTTATCTCATCCATGTAATTGATACATCTGCAGGACAGCTTGTTCTTTTGACAAACGACATACTAAAGCACACACGATACGAAAACCGGAAGTAAAATTTCGTCCGACGAACGATCTGATGATTTTCGCATCGTTAGTATGGTGCCTTTGACAGCTGATTCCGATTTTTCGTACGACAAAAGCTGGATGTGCAGACTATAAAATTTTAATCATACGTGAACACAATGTCCGATTTTCGTTTAATTAGTATGGTTTTGTCTAACAAAAAAATCGTAAAAGCAAGGCTACGCATGCCCAGAAACAAAAGAATACATACAAAACTATTTAACACATTATATCACTTCTGAAGCTGAATTCTGTCGTAAGAGAATTTTCGTATAGGGTGAGTAACCTCTTCACTTTTGACATGAGACGAGCATGCCATGAAAAACGGACGAACGGTCGTCCGAAAATCTGATCGTGTGTACGGGGCTTAAAGCTAGATACACACTATACAATTTTCTTTAGATTTACCAAAACTATATAATAGGAGGTCAAAGCTAAACACTTTTAATTTGTATTCAATCAGGCAGGCCCTTGAACTACATAGTTGAAGGTAAATCTAAAGGAAATCAAGCAACAAAAGTTGTATAGTGTGTATCCAGCTTTAGGCGCCTTTCACACTGACGGCCTGATCGGGTACGCGTGTCAGTTTTTCAAGTGGACCTGATCGGACCATCCATTGCGCTCTATGGAGCGGAGTCAGATGTCAGCGGCTGCGGACCTGTTATCTGCCTGCTCAGTGGGGATCAACGGAGAGGTCTCTTGCTGAGCAGGCAGATCCGCTGGTGGCCAATGTGAAGGGGGTCTTACTGAGCAGATCACCAGATGAAAATAGATGAAAGAAAGCCTAAAAAAGAAAACGAATGCAGTCATCACATCTAAGAATTGGCAATCTGCAATTTACTAAATGTTTGCATTTGTGTTTAATACCGCCTTTAGGTGCATTGCATTAGCAGCATATTAATATTGAATAGGCAGCCAATGTACTATTATGCACAAAAAAAAACAAAACAGACATGTGCCTTCTTTTAAAACACACCACACCACAATGCACAGATGCTTTTTATCTGTACATTGTGGTGTACAGCAAAGCCTGTGTGTTGGGGTATACTTGCAAGGTGTATTGGCATGCCATTCAAAATAGTTTCTGCACTTAAACAGGAGTCCAATCGATCGCTAAATAAGTAATGAGGATAAAAAAGGCCGACATTGAGTTTAATATCTAAACCCAAAAACAAAATATAATATATTGCAGCTTATCAGTCCTTTGATGTGGTGGCTGCATTCCTTTTTTTTTCCCAACCTTCCCCACTTTATTTTCACCTGGTAATCATTGGAATTACACACTTCCTGTCCCTGGATAGCTACGCTCACCACTGTATCTAAGGAGGGAGGGGCAGTTAACACCCAATAATGGGACTACTAGTTTAACCGCTTCAGCCCCAGAAGATTTTCCCCCCTTCCTGATCAAAGCACTTTTTGCGATTCAGCACTGCGTCGCTTTAACTGACAATTTCGCGGTCGCACCCAAACAAATTGACGTCCTTTTTTTCCCACAAATAGAGCTTTCTTTTGGTAGTTTTTATTTTTTTGCGCTATAAACAAAAAAAGAGTGACAATTTTGAAAATAACTCAATATTTTTTACATTTTGCTATAATAAATATCCCCCCAAAATATATAAAAAACTATTTTTTTTTCCTCAGTTTAGGCCGATATGTATTCTTCTACATATTTTTGGTAAAAAAAAAAAAAAAAATCGCAATAAGCGTATATATATTGGTTTGCACAAAAGTTATAGCGTCTACAAAATAGGGGATAGTTTTATGGCATTTTTATTATAATTTTTTTTTTTTTATACTAGTAATGGCGGTGATCTGCGATTTTTAATCGGGACTGCGACATTATGGCGGACACGTCGGACAATTTTGACACATTTTTTTGGACCATTGGCATTTATACAGCAATCAGTGCTCTAAAAATGCATTGATTACTGTAAAAATGTCACTGGCAGTGAAGGGGTTAACACTAGGGGGTGATCAAGGGGTTAACTGTGTTCCCTAGTGTGTGTTCTAACTGAAGGGGGGATGGGACTGTGTAGGAGAGATGACTCTGTATGAACAGACGATCTGTCTCTTCTCCCCTCAGAGAACCAGAAACTGTGTGTTTACACACACAGATCCCGGTCCTCGGTGTGCCCCGAACGATCGCAGGAGCCCGGCGGTGATCGCGACCACCAGGCACTCGTAAACCGCTCCGTGGGCGAGCAGGGGGCGCGTGCCCCTAGTGCCTGAGTTTGGAAGCGACGTAACATGACGGCGATTTGCGCAGCCGAGCCATGTTGCCGCAGTACAGGTGCAGCAGGTGGTCGGCAAGAGGTTAAATAATAAAAGGGCTGAGGGCAGAGAGGCTGAAAGTTTGCCTACTTCCTTAAATTGCCAGCGGCTACAGTTGCTGGCAATAATTGCATTCTAGAAATCCAACATGCTGGTTATACCCATATCAATCGATGGTTCGACTTAGGCACAATCAGCCTGCCCATACAAGGATCACACAACCTGGCTGAAGTAGCAAATCCCAAAAGCACTGGTCTGCACTATATTCCATAGGGTAGGTTAAGCTCAATGGAAGTTTTCGGTGTGTGTGTAATCCAGCTGTCCCCTGCCTCCATCGCTGTGGGGCAGAGTGTGACAAAAGGAGTAGTAGTGTGCAGGCACTAATAGTGCTATAAAGGTGTATACGATCTCACCGCATCGATGGTACTGGCTCTTTCCTTGTACAGGGACCAGGTAATGCAATGTCCGTAGAGCTGCTTGACTGATGTCACAATGTATTTGGTTACAGCAGTATGTGTTGTCTCCATACCGGTCAGTCATGCCAGTGTGCACTCCGGCATGACAGCAGGGCTATCGGCTATTTGAGAGAGAACAACTTCCCTACCGCCTACATGTTTCACCCCTCCCACTGAGCAGGGCTTCCTCAATCAGACTAGATTTTCCTTTCAATCTTATTTAATTGAAAGGTGAGAGAAGAACAAATGTATTGTGAGGTTTGGGGGTTATTAAGCTTGTGTCGCACCCGCTAGCGAGAACAGTCCACACAGATGATTCCTTTTCAGGGCCACTTTTATTAAAGAAAGAAAATGTCCGATAACAGAAGAGTTGCCCACACAGGGGTTTCAGCTTTTCACAGCAACAATGTAAGTTAAATCAAAAATACCAAGCCACCTGGCTCTCTTTAGCAGCACTGCTGCTCAGACTTATGCTTCAGCCCTTTCAGCTCTATAACAGAGTTCCTGTACACCTAGTACCTCAGCACTCTTTTCCAGCTTAGCTTCCTTTTTCAGCCCACGGGCTTGGACCCTCTGTCTGCTCTGACAGACAGACCTGTGCAGACATGCACACTTCTCCCTTGCTTGCCTGGACTCCTCGGGAGGGTGGAGCCCAGAACCATGGTCAGGTGCCTACAAATAGCCCAGCACTCACCTGACCAGTCAGTATGCTGGTGGATCGCAAAACCCAGACCCAGGACTGGGGATTTCATCCCACCCGGATCGCTATGAAATCCCCGGCTCGACTTTAGTAAACAATGAGGAAACTGAAGGGCCAGTTTCCTCCCAAATAAGCAAATAAACTGGAGCCTCTCAACCTTCCTGGTTGAGAATCCTGCATCCAAACACTGGTGGGGTACCACTCCACCACATATCCCCCCCCCCTGTTTTGACCCAGAGGGCGGAATACACAAGTTTCTTTTGGCACCTCTGTGCCAGCTACCACTTACAGGAGTCCAATCCTGTTCGACCTCACTTCTCCTAAAGGGGAACTCTACCCAATGCCTCCCTCTAAGCCTCACTGTCACTCTGCTATGAACTTTTCTTCCGAGTGCATTTCCATAAGCACTTCCTCTCCTGAAATTTTAACAGGGTACCCCTGGTCTTTCTACCAACCCTTCTGCCTCCACGCTTCAAGTTTCCTGGTTTCCCAAAACCTCTCTCAGCACTACTGTTCTGAGACTCTAGGGGGCCTATTTCTATGGTGTTTATAACGGCACCCCTCCTCTTATTTCTTGTACCTGACTCAGCAGTCACTAATTGTTTACCAGGTTTACCTGTACCTTTGGATACCACATCATCATGTACCATTAACACATTACTTGGTTCATCACTGACAGACATATTCAAACCAACATTAGACCTCTCAATGTTGCACATGCCACCAATGCCTTTTTTTCCAGCATTTGCTAGGGCAGAGTCTGCAGAGGGCACACATACCGGAGGGCCGCCATCACCCACGGGAACCTCACAGGACGTCACGCAACCGGATATAAATTTTAATTAGCTGCTCCTTCAGGGGTAAGCGCTTCACCTAGTAGCAATAGTAAAGGGAGAGTCAGTCTCTAATTTGGTTCTTCGTTCGGCTACTGTTGGGGTCCTTTAGGAACGTTGGTGGAGTTGGAGAAAGTCCCCTTTGACAACCTGCAGGCAGTGATTAAGCAGTTGTATTGGCTTGTATCAGTATAGTTCTTGGAGGTTGCAGTCAGTTACAAATGCAGTTCGAAATTCCTGTGGCTCAGACTGTTTGAGAAGGGTATAGTGTGTCCCCGACTATCCCTGTTTGCCTGTGACCCTGAATGTTTGGCATGTACTCTGTTGTTCCCCTCTGCCTTATCTCTTTACTATCCTAATTGTTCCAGCCTGCTGCTACCTTCTCCTGTAGTCTACCGTGAGCTGTGAGACCCTAGGGGCCGCGACCTGGAGCCAGACTGCAGCGCAGTCCATCCTCACCACTAGAGGCTCTGGTGAACACCTGCTGGCTCTTAGACTCCGCGCCCTGAGGAATCTATGCTCTAGCTCCCACTGGGATCTGTGTTAGTGATCCAGTAGACCTGCTTGCTGAACCTCCCTGGGTACTATCCGCAGCAGTCAGTCCTAGGGTCCACTATCTTAGCGGTGCACTTCCGACTCCTATGGAGTGCATCTGTCACTTGGTCTCAGGTGACCTAACAAATGATAGCAAGTTGTTTTTGCTTTATCAGTAGTTCTGTATTAAAAGTGCTGTTAGCATTTTTTTTACGTAATACCAGACCTTTGAGTATGTAGTAAAATATAATTTATGGACATGAGTCCTAAGATCAGTGCTGTGATTAGATCATATTATCATTGACAGACTGGTATTTCCACAATTCACAAAGATCTGATACAGGTGTGGCTCTTTTCTTTGTGCAGGAGGGTGTGTGAGGAAACTAAAATATGTTATGGCTCAAAAGACCCGGCTGCACAGACCCTGATATGTAAGTAACGCTAATGATATCTTCCCTATAACTCTTTTATGAATTTTGGGTTTGTACCTCTATTTGTTAAGATTAATTAAAAATAATTATAACATCTATAATTTGCTGTACTGTATATGACACCAGTAAAGCTTAATACACAGTGTCAGTTGTTTTTTTGGTTTGCCAGCAGGCTGAACGAAGAAAAACCTGACAGATTCCTGCATCCACACAAACAATGTGGATTCAGGAATCCCCTCGCTCCCCTGCTGGAACATTGTATTCTGACTATAGGCAGGTGGAGTCTGATTTCTACACTCTAGGTGGTGCTCAACTGCAGTGGAAGTGCAGTGGGACAGGAATTCAAGAGGAACCTGGCTCACTGGGGCAGCGATCCAGCTGGATGCTGGCAACCCATGTGACTTTTGTGGCCATCTTGGGTAAGGCAGAGTCTGGGTTTGGTGCGCTTTTAGTGTGTGAACAGTGTAGGGACAAGATCACCCATCTGTAAGGAACAGTATCAGCATCAGGGAAAGGTTTCAGACGGGTAGGTAAAGTAAGTGGATCTGCTTCTATTCCTGGAAACCTCACTGGGCTCGGACCGGCCAGGCCATATTCCGCCCCTCCAGGCAGACGCTGTCAGCTCAGCTAAGGCCTGCTCCGCTACATGCTGTTGTCATCTGTGAGTGTTCCCGGTTGGGCTCCCTTCCGCCGGGCTTCTTGTGAACTGTTTCCCTTTATTTCAATACAAGTTCTCTCAATTGCATCTTGACTGAGTGTGTGCTATTGCTGCCGCACCACGCTGCACCCACCCATATAACCAGGGGAGTTGTTAGGTCTGCAAAAGATCTGGGGCTAGAGCCCATAGCAGCGGTCACCAACCTTTTTGCATGCCCACGGGGGGGGGGGACACCAGTGGTAAGCAATTTTTCACGGGCGATGCCTGGTGTTGGTGCTTCAATCATCATGGCATAATGGTTGATATGGTGTCAGGGTGATTGAAGTGCATTATTTCTATTGTTACATTCTAATATATAATGAAGTGGTTCAACTCACCATACTGCAGAATCAGTTGAAACCCTGGGGGTGTCACTTGCCACATCTCCTGCCACCAGATGCAGCATGTCACTTGCCACCGTTGCCTGTCACCAGATGCAGCGTGTTACTTGCCACCATCACCTGCCACTAGATGTGGATTGTCACTTGCCACTTTCACCTGGCAGCAGATGTGGATTGTCACTTTCCACGTCTCCTGCCACCATTTGCAGATTGTCACTTGCCACATCTCTTGCCACCATTTGCAGATTGTCACTTGCCACGTCACCGGCCACTAGATGTGGGTTGTCACTTGCCAACTGATGTGGATTGCCAGCCAGTGCCACAAAATGTGCATTGATGCTGCATTGGTGGCAGGCTGATAGCACTGGTCCATTTAGCGAGAGCAGTGATGTGGGGCAGGCAGTAAGAGATGATGTCATCTCGCTGCTCCCCGCCGCACCTCCGACATTGAAGCAAGGGGGTCTGGCTGCAAAGTGGAGCTCCATGATGACCGTGCTGTGAGGGCGGAAGAGCGCCAATTTGTGGCGGACAGTGAGAGATTATGTCATCTCTCTGCTGCTCGCTGCACCTCGCTCCCAAATTGAAGAGGCCCGGCTATGAAGAGCTCACTTCTTTCCTCTCCTCCGCCTCTCTCATGCAACCAGCCCACCTGCCGCAGCAGCCGCAAACCCACTGGTTAGGCAGGGACCCTGCGGCAAGAGGCTCGGGGCTATGGGCCCCAGATTCGGGGCTAAAGCCCTAATAGCCACCCTATAGCAACACCCCTGCATATAACAACGGAGACGGGGACCAGCAGTCCCATGAACAGAAGCCAATCTAACCATCGCCTTCTGTCAAACTGGGAGGGCTACACTCAGATGGAAATACGGCCGGTCCTTGCTGAACCAGCCACATTTTTATTCGTGTATAACCACTTAAGTTTTTATCTGTACCTGAAAAGCAATTAGAGGTGTTAAAATCTGTGGCACAGTGTGTATAATGGTGGGACATTCCTTTAAATGTACAAAAAATGATGCGGCGAAGAAGGAATGTTCCAGTCATGATTTGTGAATGGCCTAGCTCTGAAACACAGTATAGCACAATGCAGAACAATTTAGGGTTGATTTACTAAAACTGGAGAGTGCAAAATCTGGTGCTGCTCTGCGCAGAAACCGATCAGCTTCCAGGTTTTATTGTCAAAGCTTAATTGAAGTTAGAAGCTGATTGATTACCATGCACAGCTGCAGCAGATTCTGAGTGCTCCAGTTTCAGTAAATCCCTCCCCTTTGTATTGTTAGGATTACAGTGTTATGCTGCAGCGGCTGACCAGACCATTAAGGGTGCATGGGCGCCGCCCCCTCCATCACGCCACCCCCCTATATGGTTAATAGATAGATTCATGCATACCATGTGTTAGAAAAGCAAATGAATATTCGCTTTTTTAACACTGAATCGCCTCTCTGACAATCAGGAAACGCCTAGGAGGAGGGGAGGAGACGCACGGCGGAAGCCGCCATGATCTCAGAAGGGAAGAGGACACAGGAGACCCTGCCAGATGCCAGCCGCAGCCTGTCCCCCTGCCTGATGTGCCTGCCAATCCCCGCAGCCGATGGGGTAAATGCCAGTGGACCAGCAGACAGTGGGGGGGGGGGGCATGGTTTCCGTCCCCCAACAAAAACCCACCAGTTGCCACTGTTATGCTGACTGCTTCTTTATTTCACTGGAAACCACACTATTTTACCATGGTCCTGTGTAAGGTTAGCTAGTCATAAATACAATATAAAATTATAGCTAAATTGGCATCATTCTTGAGGATATGGCATTCGAGGGCCTACAGAAATATAACATGTTTATGTAGCTATTATACAGGACTTTCCTTTCACCTTTTTACTGAAAATGTGTGGAAAGCCCAGGATAAATCTTTCACCAGATTCATTGCAACAATGTTCCTAGTACACTTTTGTATAAACCCTAAACAAATATGTGCTAGGTTAATATATCACTAACCTTCAGAGCATGCAGAGTAAGGTATTGTTAGTCCATGACTGCATTTAGACACATACAAAGGCTGGAAATATTTGAGCATAATGGTGTGAATGATGTGAATAGTGGCAGTGGCTATATTGTGCTAACAGTGTGTGGGGCTTAAAGGAGCATTATTTAATAAAATCTGAGCCTACTCGATGTGGACATGGCACTTATATGCCACAGTCCTTTAACTCCTAAAATAAACTTTACTTACAGTGCCACAAGTGAGAGACTCACAGACACACAAATCTCAGCACACATTTAAAAAAAAAAATATAGCACTAACATCATGTCAGAGCATACCTTAACCAGTTGCCGACTGCCCTATAATGGCTTTACTGCTACAAGGCAGCAGCTCTGTGCAGAATCATGTATATATGTGATTCTGCAGCTCCAGGTAGGGTGTGCGCGTGGCACGCCTCTTCTGCTGTGATTAGTCACAGCAGAAGCTGATCAGCGGGTGCTGGCCAATGGATGACCGCTGGCACCTGCTGATTGGGGAGGAGACACACGGGATGGAGCTCTGCATATGTAAACAATGCAGAACTCTGTCCTGTCAGCGGGGATGTGCTGGATTTTGTTTCCCTGCAAAGCAGCCAATAAAATGCAATAGATCCCTCAGTAAAAGCACCTGAAAGTAAACACAAAACACTGGTTAGGCACACAGTTAACCCTTTGATCGTCCTAGATGTTTAATCCCTTCCTAGCCAGTCATTAGAACAGTACCAGTGTATATTTTTAGTACTGATCACTGTATTAGTGTCACTGGTTCCCAGAAAGTGTCAGTGTTAGTCTGACACAATATCGCAGTCCCCCTTTAAGTCACTGATCGTTGCCATTACTAATATGAAAAATGAAATAAAAAAAAAATCCAGTATATATACCAGAGTTTGTAGACGCTATAACTTTTGCAAAAACCAATCAATATACGCTTTTTAGGATTTTTTTTTTTTTTTACCAAAAACATGTAGCAGAATATTTACTGACCTAAATTTATGAAGAAATTTAAATTAAAAAAAAAAAATTATTGGGTATGTTTTATAGCAGAAAGTAAAAAAAAATTTTTTTTTTTCAAAATTTTCAGTCTTTTTTTGTTTATAGTTTAAAAAATAAAAAACCCAGAGGTGATCAAATACCACCAAAAGAAAGCTCTATTTGCGAGGAATAAAACTACATACATTTCATTCAGGTACAGCATTGCATGACTGCATTGCCAATTAAAATAACGCAGTGCCGTATCACAAAAAATGGCCTGGCCATGAAGGGGGTAAATCTTCCGGAGGCCAAGTGGTTGAAGCAGAACTTCATTAAAGAGGAACTGCAGTCTGCTCACAAAATTTGTAATAAAAACATCTTTGTGTAGCGCAGACAACTTTCATTTCTAGTTATATGTGTTGTTGTTAAGGTAATAAGTTGATATAGTGCCATCTAGTGGCCAATTATAAGGGTACAGCCGAGTTGGGGCCCGCATGAGTGGCGTTGCCAGACGGGTGCGGGCCGCACCGGGTGACACCTGCCAGAGGGGTGACACCCTTGGGTAGCATAGCGGAAGCCGCACCACCAACACCGCTCACTGTCCCTCAGCGGCGCGAACCGAAGCCGCCTCCCCTCCTCTCTGTTTACATCCACAGAGGAGGAGGAGCCTGCACTCGAGCCTTGAGGGACACCGTTGTGTGTATCTGGAGTGGAGACTGTCAGCGCTGTTCTGAGGTATGTAAGGGGGTGTGTGTCTATACTGCTAGGGAGTTCTGCACTGAGGAGGGGGGGCGTCTGCAATGCTGGGGGGTGGTCTGCACTGGGGGGGTGTCTGTACTGCTGGGGGGTCCTGCACTGGGGGGGTGTCTGTACTGCTAGGGGGATCCTGCACTGAGGGGAGGTGTCTGTACTGCTGGGGGGGTCTGTACTGAGGGGGGTGTCTGTACTGCTGGGGGGGTCTGCACTGAGGGGGGTCTGCACTGAGATGGGGGGTGTCTGTTCTGCTCGGGGTGGGTCTGCACTGAGGTGGTGGGTGTCTGTTCTGCTAGGGAGGGGGGTCTGCACTGAGGTGGGGGGTGTCTGCACTGAGGGGGGTCTGTAATGCTGGGGGGGGTTCTGCACTAGGGGGGTGTCTGTACTAAAGGGGGTCTGCACTGGGGGCGTGAAAAGAGTAATGAACCCGCGCAGTGGAAATGGAGATCTGTAGGTGAATGGAACTGCTGCCGCCCTACAAGCAGTCACCAAAATTGGGGACAGCTAACTGGATTGGTGTAATAGAAGGGTCTGGCGCTGTTCCTATACTAAGTGATAATTCCCTACCTGCGTATTTTTATCTCTAGTTCAAAAAAAGCATACAAGATTGAGTCCCTAAGTATAAGCAAAACGTGCAGGTGTCAAATAATGATCATCAAAAAATATATATATTACACAATTTTAAACAACTAGCTTCTAATATAAAATTCTAGTGGTGGTGTCGAGTCTCCATATGCGGTGTTGCTGATAAATATACCAAATATCTTGAAGTGTGAGGGAAAAAAGGGGGGGGGGGGGAAGGGTGGGTGAAGGTGGGGAAGGGAAGGGGAGGGAGGGGGAAAAGGAAAGGTGTGGGAGATCAGACACTGATAAAGGAGCTGAAAATTAATCAAAAATCATTTCTACTAAAGTGCAAACGTGCTGGTAAAGTTCAAATAAAGTCCTTATGGTGTAATAAACTCGCTATCCTTAATAGTATGCTGTCTTGATATAAGTGATGTGGTGAAAAAGATCCTTGCTCTGAAAGTGCAGCCACTCACCGGATCGCTTCACCCCTGCAGGGGTATCGGGCAATTACAGTTTTGCGCCACTGTGCGGCGATCTCTGGCAGCCTCAGGATTGTGGTGTATCATGTAGAAAGAGAGAAGGAGTGCCCATAGCGTAAAATCGTTTTATAAAAAAATTTATTAAACAAATGAAAAGGTACTCACAATTTCACAATGTAAATCAAGCGAAAATTTTTTTAAAACGTCACGGTTAGCCTTCAGCGCTGGTAGGTAGCTGATGTTGGGAAGCACAGATTAGGCCACGCCCTACGCGTTTCATCGACGTCCTAACGACGAAACGCGTAGGGCGTGGCCTAATCTGTGCTTCCCAACATCAGCTACCTACTAGCGCTGAAGGCTAACCGTGACGTTTTAAAAAAATTTTCGCTTGATTTACATTGTGAAATTGTGAGTACCTTTTCATTTGTTTAATAAATTTTTTTATAAAACGATTTTACGCTATGGGCACTCCTTCTCTCTTTCTACATGATACACCACAATCCTGAGGCTGCCAGAGATCGCCGCACAGTGGCGCAAAACTGTAATTGCCCGATACCCCTGCAGGGGTGAAGCGATCCGGTGAGTGGCTGCACTTTCAGAGCAAGGATCTTTTTCACCACATCACTTATATCAAGACAGCATACTATTAAGGATAGCGAGTTTATTACACCATAAGGACTTTATTTGAACTTTACCAGCACGTTTGCACTTTAGTAGAAATGATTTTTGATTAATTTTCAGCTCCTTTATCAGTGTCTGATCTCCCACACCTTTCCTTTTCCCCCTCCCTCCCCTTCCCTTCCCCACCTTCACCCACCCTTCCCCCCCCCCCCCCTTTTTTCCCTCACACTTCAAGATATTTGGTATATTTATCAGCAACACCGCATATGGAGACTCGACACCACCACTAGAATTTTATATTAGAAGCTAGTTGTTTAAAATTGTGTAATATATATATTTTTTGATGATCATTATTTGACACCTGCACGTTTTGCTTATACTTAGGGACTCAATCTTGTATGCTTTTTTTGAACTAGAGATAAAAATACGCAGGTAGGGAATTATCACTTAGTATAGGAACAGCGCCAGACCCTGCACTGGGGGCGTGTCTGTACTGATGTGGTGTCTGCACTGAGTGGGGACTGTAATGCTGGGGGCATCTGCACTAGGGGGGGTGTCTGTACTAAGGTAGGTGTCTGCACTACTGAGGGGGGTCTGTACTACTGAGGGGGGTCTGCACTGAGGGGAGTCTGTACTGAGGGGGGTGGTCTGCACTGGGGGATGTCTGTAATGCTGGGGGGGTTGGGTCCTGCACTGAGGGGGGGTCTGTAATGCTGGGGGTGTCTGTATTAAGGGGAGTGTCTGTACTGAGGGGTGTCTGCACTGAGTGGGGTCTGTAATGCTGGGGGGATCTGCACTAGGGGGGGGTCTGCACTAGGGGGGGTCTGCACTGAGGTAGGGGGTGTCTGTACTGATGGGGGTATGCATGTGTATCTTTCAGGGGCTGCATACTAGGGCTGGGGAAAAAATCGATTTGAATCTTGAATCGAGTTGAGAGGTCAAATCGATTCAAATTTTCAGCAAATCGATTTTTTTTTTTCACCAGGACCGACGCTGACACCGCTCCGGTCCTGAGGAGCTGTGGGTAGGAATTTTTGGGTGAGGCCGCGGCTTCGGCCTAGTCCGTGAGGCCGGACGCCACGGACTAGGCCGAAGCCACGGCCTCGCCTAAAAACTCCTGCCCGCAGCTCCTCAGGACCAGCGCGGTGTCCATCAAAAAAAAAATTGCACATTTTTTTTTTTTTTGAGAAAATCACCCAGCTCTACTGCATACAGTATACTGCATACTTTGTTGTTCGAAATTAATATACACTGTTGCCTGGGTACTGTGCCACATGGGTGTAGTAATCTGTTGTTCAATGGCATAGTTCATTTTTTTTTGTGGGGGGGCCCATACAACATTTTGCTATGGGGCCCTGTGATTTCTAGTTACGCCCCTGCATGGAAGTGATTGATTGTTTACTTCTGGACATTAACTATGACCTACCCACAATGCTCATGGACCAGAGGAGAACTGAACTGCATTGTGGGGAGGATATAAAAGGGCTGGGAGCGGCCATCTTAAAGTGGAGTTTCACCCACTTTTACAACTCTTCAGCATCCCTCACTAAACTGTGCACTGTAAACAAATTGGATATTTTTTTATTTTTTTTCTCAGCACCTACTGTATATCTGCTGTATTCATTTTTCACTTCCTCCTCCCTGGCCGTGGCATATCGCATCATTTCCTGCAATGCCTTCTGGGAAGGGGCGGCAACTTCCTCTGACACTGCCGTTGCTACGGAAACCTGACCTGAAACCTATTACACTGCTTGTGCTTCACTGAACATGTGCGAGATCTGCAAGGATGAGATCCAGGAAGAAATACAGTCTGCCTTCAGATGCCCACACTTAAGATGGCCATGGCCCAGGCCTGTACTGGCCATAGGGACTACCGGGAGATTCCCGGAGGGCTGATGGCTCAGTGGGCCAGTCAGGTGCAGTCCTGGAGCAGCTCCTCTCTGACAAGAGTGAAATTGCGAGAAGCTTCCTTCCATTAGGCGTTATTCTCCCTCCAGCCTGCAGGGGGAGATAGACCAACAGCAGACTTTCCTTCCTCTCTCCCCTATCACTTGTTATCACATGACTGAAGAGAGGAACGAGAAGCTGCCTTCAAAACGGTGAGTACATGTGGGAGGGGGAGGAGAGGGAGGACACTGATGTGAAGGGCTGCTGATGGGGGCTCTCTGATAGGGACTCTGATGTGAAGTGAGCTGCTGGTGGGGACTCTGATGTGAAGGGAGCTGCTGGTGGGGACTGCTATGTGAAGTGGGCTGCTAATTGGGAAACTGATGTAAGGGGGACGCTGTTGGGGACACTCTGATGTAAGGGGGATGCTGTTGGGGACACTCTGATGTAAGGGGGATGCTGTTGGGGACACTCTGATGTAAGGGGGACTCTGTTGGGGACACTCTGATGTAAGGGGGACGCTGTTGGGGACACTCTGATGTAAGGGGGACGCTGTTGGGGACACTCTGATGTAAGGGGGGTGCTGTTGGGGACATTCTGATGTAAGGGGGGCGCTGTTGGGGACACTCTGATGTAAGGGGGGCGCTGTTGGGGACACTCTGATGTAAGGGGGACGCTGTTGAGGACACTTTGATGTAAGGGGGGCGCTGTTGGGGACACTCTGATGTAAGGGGGACGCTGTTGAGGACACTTTGATGTAAGGGGGGCGCTGTTGGGGACACTCTGATGTAAGGGGGACGCTGTTGGGGACACTCTGATGTAAGGGGGGGCTGTTGGGGACACTCTGATGTAAGGGGGACGCTGTTGGGAGACACTCTGATGTAAGGGGGATGCTGTTGGGGACACTCTGATGTAAGGGGGGCGCTGTTGGGGACACTCTGATGTAAGGAGGGTGCTGTTGGGGACATTCTGATGTAAGGGGGACGCTGTTGGGGACACTCTGATGTAAGGGGGGGCTGTTGGGGACACTCTGATGTAAGGAGGGTGCTGTTGGGGACACTCTGATGTAAGGGGGATGCTGTTGGGGACACTCTGATGTAAGAGGGGCGCTGTTGGGGACACTCTGATGTAAGGGGGGCGCTGTTGGGGACACTCAAAATTAAAGTGGGCCAGTCATGAGGAAGTCCAGGGCCAAATTTTTGTCCCAGTCCAGCCCTGCCATGGCCTGCTGTAAGTTTATAAAATAACAAACTACTGCTATAAACTAACAAAACAGACCTTAGTTTACAGACTAACTTTACTAGAATACATTAAGCTTGTGTATTATAGGGGTATTTTTATTTAAAAAGTATAATTTCGGCCGCAACATCACTTTAAGTCTCTTGTTCCTGGGACGCGTGGCCTGCCAGCAGAACTCTGTGGGTGTGTGTGTCCCACAGGGTTGCGGCCTACTTTGTGAAGGAGCGGAGCAGCAGCAAGGATTATGCTATCGATCACAGTGTGCTGGAGCAGCAGGAGTGATCGATCCGGAGACCTGTGGAGGAGATAACCGAGGACTACTGGTCGTTAGTGAACAGAGCGGCGTGATAGCGTGATTGTGGCTCCATATGGACTGAGAACTGCTGAAACGGAGACATCCATCTGTCCGGGTCCGGTGCGGTGAGAGGGCTAACGCCCAGAAGTTTGTTCAACATTACACACATTTATAGCTGTTACAGAGTGTTGCTGAGACTGATAGTCCCACGGAACAATTTAGTTGGGAAGCATTACATTTACACAGACTTCAATATCCAGGGACTGATACTAGATGTCTGTCTCCTTCAAGTAAGAACACTCAATCAATTCGCTTGATCATAACTACCTTTGTGTATCATCTTGCACTGCGCAACACTCCAGAAGAACTCTCTTGTGGATTACAAATACTGATTGATAGCTAGCGAAGATTGAAGTCCTCAGGACTATCTCTCCTATTGCAGGGCCTGCATCTATTCATAAAGGGATAGTGATTTTACTGTTTAAAGCAGGTGGAGCTCCCTGATATCTATATTGTGGTATATTCGCATTCCTGTGCTTTTGCGCTTGCTACAGTGTGCTGGAGGTGGAAAGATGTCCAGAGCTAATACGATTTCACTTTGAACACTGGTCCCACCTGGAGACACACCAATCAGGGGATTTTTCAGGAAGGTTCTGTGTGTGTGGATAAATCTATGTATATCTGTGTTGTGTACAAAGACTGTTGTAAATATTTACTGCACTGTCACACTACGTTGGTGTGATAGTGTAGTCACTGTGATAACTTTTATATATACACATCATTTAAGTAAAAAAAGAAATTATTTTGGTTATTACAGAAGTTTGTGTGCAGTGTTGTTTATCTCCTGCAGGTGGAGTCACAAGCACCCAGGTAGAGATATATATATATATAAGTGTCAGAGATATATATATATGTATATATTGTGAGCTATAATTGGTATTAGTGTCACTACAACACTGCACTACAGCTGTGTCAAGGGGATTGAACAAGTTAAGAGGGGTGAAGAGATCAGAGAACAGGCCCGATAGTAAATCAGCAGCTCCACCATGAGTTATTGCTACATTTGCTATTCTGAAGCTTCCCTACAACCATTTTGCATATTATTTTATATATACTGTGATTCTGTACTTGCCAAATATGCTGTAGATATCTCCCTCCACTAAGTCTGGCTGCATCCATTTTAACTGTGGGCAGCTGAAGCTGCTGCCTGTTCACTTCCTGGATTTACACAGACACACAGAGGCACACCCCCAGCTGTGCAGCTCTCATTGGCCCTCTTATGACTCATCCCCCCTCCCTTCCTGGCAAACTCTTACGAGAATGAGAGAGAGATCTGTGCATGATGTCACAAGCCTAGGCTTTTTACCAGACAAGAAACAGGAAGTGGGCTGTATAAGGTATTTACTGGCAGAAAAAAAATGTTTTACTATCCAAAGTTAAAACAACAAGGGCAGGAAATTTAATAAATGGAAAGTTGAAAAAATGACTGAAGAGCCGCTTTAAATAGCTAGTGACAATTTAGCAACTAGTACCTGGTAAGACAATAAACACATAATCAGGAGTATGTCAAGTACCATATAGGAGTGCATGGGTTAGGAACAGGTGTGCAGGAGTCAGGAGTATGTAATGTGCAGAGTGCAGCAGAAATGTATATCATACAGCAGAGTGTATGGAGTATTACAGTCAGGGATATGTTACATAAAGCACTGAATACAAAATATGGCATTCAGGAGTATGTATTAAACAATGAATTTACATACTCCTGACCACTGCCATCTCCTCAGTGAGAGTACTTCAGGTAGGTAGGTGGGTGATAGCATAAATCTGTTATATCTTAGTAATTTTGTGCTGCTGTTCATCAGATCATATGTAGATCTGCAAGTTAGAGGTGATTGCAGTGTGTTAAATGTGTGATCAATTCTTCATAGCTTTGGAATTTATTTGCTGGTAAAACAAACCATACCAGCAACCAGCCATAGTGAAAAGAAGAAAGAAATGGCTGCACATTTCCAGAACTTCCGATTGGTGTTATCTTTGTGAAACAAAATAAAAGGCAAAGACACCAAACTGTGGTCACGTAGATGCGTTTCACACATACATCTTGTGCTTAATCAGGTAATCAAGGTAATGATTAAGCACAAGATGTATGTGTGAAACGTGTCTACGTGACCACAGTTAGGGGTCTTTGGTGTTATCTTTGTAAGAACAAAATAAAAGGCGATCGGAAGTTCTGGATGTGCAGCCATTTCTTTCTTCTTTCCAAGTTTCCCACGGAAGCGGGCCGGGCCTGGCACTCTGCAAGATACTCCAATCAGCCTTATCTTTATACACCTGGAGCAGCGGTACTTTTTCTTGTAAACCGGCCATAGTGGATGGGCGTGCATTGAGAGGTAAGATCAACCTTGAGTAGTGTGTTTGATGTTTAAATAGACAAAATGTGTTTTTCAAAGTTTCAGGTCACCAAAGCAACAAAAATGCACTCAGCAGGGGATGATGGGAGGGAGGTTCTGCATTTCAGGACTTAATTGTCATTTCTGAGTGAAGTTTATATTTACATGAATACAAAAGTAACGGGAAGCTTATTTTCCACACTGCTTAGAAGAATTCACATTTTTTTCAATCTGGTCTACACATGAGATATAATTACTTGTTATTATAGAGTTTTTAATAAAAGAACTACAAGATTGTATCCATACAAAATACAAAGGGCTATGCTTTCCTCTTGTGGCATTAATTATTATAGCAGGCATTGGGAAAAAAAGCAATGAACAAAAAAAAGATTTTGGAAAGAGGCACTAAAAAATCTTCACAATCATAAATATTTTAGAAAATTCTTGTCAACCATGACTGCCTGAACCTACGTTTGAAACTTAAAGAAGGCTGGGAAAAAAGAAGTACCAGTAAGAAAGGTAATTGCTGTCACATGATAGTAATATGGAATAGCTAGAGCATCAGGACACAAAAGTCATCCAGACACATTGATACCTTTTCCCCTGAACACAAGTAATCATTTATACATGATTATATTGGTAGAAGTGGTCTGATTTTACATATACTGTATACGTACTGATGTCTGACATGTATTGATTATTATTATTATTATTATTATACAGGATTTATATAGCGCCGACAGTTTACGCAGCGCTTTACAACATTAGGGCAGACAGTACAAGTACAATACAATTCAATACAGGAGGAATCAGAGGGCCCTGCTCGTTAGAGCATACAATCTAGGAGGGAGGGTCAAGTTATATAAAAGGGTAATAGCTGTGGGGGGTGAGTTAATGGAGAAAATAGTACAGTTGTTAGATGGAGGCAGGATAGGCTTCTCTGAAGAGGAAAGTTTTCAGGGATCGCCTAAAAGTGGATAAAGTTGGAGACAGTCTGACAGATTGGGGTAGGGAATTCCAGAGGATGGGCGAGGCTCGGGAGAAGTCCTGGAGGTGGATATGGGAGGAGTTGATGAGGGAGCTAGAGAGCAGGAGGTCTTGGGAGGAACGGAGATGGCGATTAGGTTGGTATTTTGAGACTAGGTTAGTGATGTAGCTGGGGGCAGAGTTGTGGATGGCTTTGTAACTTATTGTTAGTATTTTGAATTTAATTCGTTGGGCGAGTGGTAGCCAATGGAGGGATTGGCAGAGAGGGGTTGATATTGATAGCTCTTGATATACTGTATAGCCTGGAACTAAATAAAACACGACTGACCTGCTGTCCTTTCTTTTATATTCAACAGCCTAGTTGTTACTGACTCCTAACTAAACATAGATTAGGCCTTTTCTTGTAAAAAAAAACCATAGATTAGGCCCAGTGATGGACATAGCTGTAGTGCACAGTAGGGGTCTCGGAGGACCTGGTGTCCATTACAGATTGGGGTTCCCCCTGCCTATAATTGGACCGTGAATCTTAGTGATCAGATGATGACCAGATCTGTGGACAGTATCTGATGGTACTTCATAGTTTTTGCATGGATGGCGTGGGAATCAACATGTCCAGAGTAGCTACCGTTGAAGGAAAAGTAACCACTGACCTGACCACTAATGGATGGGAGCTTTTTACCCATCACCAGTAGGCCTTCTCCCACTGAATCCATTGACTGATGAGTGTTTCACTGACCACCAATATAACAGGGGAGTTTACACAGACCACAAAAGTAACAGGGGAATTTACACTGACCACAAATGTTACTAATAACCAATGTAACGGGAATTTTTACCAACAACCAATGAAATAAGGGAGTTTACACTGACTAGCAATGTAACGGAAATGAACACTGACTAACAATGTAACAAGAGAATTTACCCTGACAACCAATGTAACAAATAAAAAGAAGAAAAACCACTGCGCTTAGGCTCTACAAAGCAGCTAACATATATTGATGGAAACAATAAACAAGATATAAAAAGGAAGAATGCAGTGCTTAAAAATCATAAGTGTTCACAGACACCATAACACACAATAGCAACATCATAAAAGTAAAAGTCCATAAATCCTAGGGTACACCCATGGTGCATAGCCAAATGCAGGTGAGATAAAGTCCTCCATCAATACACAAGCACACCGGGCCTCTTACCCCAAGGTATGGACCACTAAAATATAGGTGGTCATACAAGCGCATTCCAATAATCCTCTGGCTTGTCTCCACTCATCAACTATAACACCCGGATGGATCCTGTTGGTCCCTCTGGGATACCTTAACTTTAACCAGCCTTTTTGTGGACTTTATCTTGGCTTCACGGAAACCACCTCTGTATTTAGCACTTACATTTGTATCAACTGACAGGAAAGGAGGCTCGTCTACAGACAGTTTGCATGCGGTGATTGTCCTGCCATCGTGGCTCCGGCCAATGTAACAAGACTATAGAGATGTTGCACCTGAAATTGGAAGGGTAGTTCTGAGTTCTGGAGGCAGCTTGCTGTAAATCAGGGCATTCCAAGGGTTCTCTAGAGCATAGTTGCCAACAGTCCCGATTTTCCCGGGACAATCCTGATTTTGGGACCCTCGTCCCGGATGGAGGCTGTCCCGAATCGGGATTTTCCATAAGGAAAATCGGGAATGTTTTTTTTTTGTTTTGGAGGAGCTGGCTCCAGCAAAATGGCGGCGGCCGCCGCCGCCGCCGCCGCTCGTTCTTGCCCCTAGTGACTGTGTGTTATGTAGTGGAGAGAGGCAGGGGGCTGGATCCGTGCAGCCAATGAAGCGGCTGCACGGCCCATCCCCTCTCCACTGAAGGAGAAGACAACTGCGACGGCGCCGTGTCTTGCCGAAACTAAGTTCCTCTGCCCCGTACTGCGCAAACGCTGCGCCTGCGCAGTACAGGAGGTCCATACTTGCCGAGGGGGACTTTCTCGACAGGCAGAACACCGGCCAGTGTCTTGTCGAATACTGTCCCCCATCCAAAAGTGTCCACCCTGTACTGCGCAGGCGCAGTACAGAGGACAAACGAGAGCCGAAAGTCTCCGAAGTTCAACAGCTGATCATCAGCTGTACACGGCGCCTGCGTTTTTATTCTTACTCTGTGTCCAGGTTCATTCCCTACTATCCAAGTGGACATAGAGTAAGAATAAATAGATGCCGAGCGCAGCAAGGCCGTGCCCGAAGCGTGGCGAGCGAAGCGAGCCCGCGAGGGGCCCTCTTGCAAAGCCATCACTAACAAGTGCCCAAGCGCCGTGTACAGCTGATGGTCACTTTCGGCATCACCTTGGGAAACTTTCGGCATCTCCTTCTCCTCCGTACTGCGCAGGCGCTGCGCCTGCGCAGTACGGGGCGGACACTATCTGATAGGAGGACACTTCTCGTCAGAACACCGGCTGCACCTGCACTGAACGGGGGGTGAGCGGGGGGGTGAGGGGCTGCATTGAGTCGGGGTGGCTGCACTAATTGAGGGGGGGCTGCACCTAGGGGGGGTCTGCACTAATAGAGGGGGGCTGCATTGAGGGGGGTCTGCACTTATAGAGGGGGGGCTGCACTGAGGGGGCTGCACTAATTGAGGGGGGGCTGCACTAATAGAGGGGGCATACACTGAGGGGGGGCTGCACTAATAGAGAGGGGGGGTAAAGCAGTTGACCTGATTGGGCCCCACAGTTACCATAACCATGTCTCCATCCCTGTATAAACATTAAAAAGCAAAAAAGAGGGGTAGTGGGACTTTAAATGAGGCATGGGTAGGTCTTTGAAAAAGTCTAGGAAACCTTATAATAAATTAACTATCACCACCCCTTGAGGGGCTTATAAGCTGTATAGCCATAGAGAATTGCTAATCAAAGGAATGCATAGACATCAGTTCATGAGTAATATAATAATAATAATAATAATAATAATAATAATAATATAATGCATCATAATATACAATACATAAATCATGCACATTGAGGCATAATAAAAATAGTAGTCATGTTGATAGAAACGTTGTTTATAAACGCTGTTTGAAAATAATTGATACAAGCAATCACAGTTCTAAAATGGGTATACAAAAAAGGTGAACAAGGTATTCCGAATAACAATGTTAGTAAGTGTAAATGGTATACGATAGAATTCATAGATGAACCAAACTTGAAATGGCAACCCTGAGTGTAGACTCTACGCGTTTCATGGCGTTTAAAGCCAATCATCAGGAGTGGGATGCATCAAGAGATGACTAGAAAAATAAATAAAACAAATCAATAAGTAGATCATTGGAGTCTCGATTAAAATCATGCTTACACAAGGTAAAGCAGGTATTTTGGAATATATAAATGCACATTACCTTTTGGCAACAACCCAGTACATAACCCAACAGTCCAATTATGGAATTATGAAGGTGGCCCTGAGAGAGCTGTCTCCCCCGGGGTTGAGGCCAAGGACACACAAGGCTAACCCCCAAACCGAAGGTCTCCATGGGGGCTGGAGAATCGGAGAGGGGGTAGAGAGGAACAGCAGCCAGGGAGAGAGCCAGACAGCCAAAACACACTTCCAAAGCAGGAGGCATACATGTATGGGCCACAGATGAGGTTCTGCAATAAATGAAAGAAAAAAGAATAATGAGGAGGAGATGTGTGAAAGAGATGGGGATGAGTGTGTCAAAAAAAAAAAAAAGAAAAAAAAATATATAACAATGTTGGGAATGAAGGGAAGTAAAATGTAAAACCAAGCTGGCACTGGAGTGTATGTCTGACACCTGCCCCAAAAATAACTGGGTGGTGAGAACCAACAAACAAAAAATATATATAAATAATGTATACTAGCATATTGCCAATGTGTTGGTGTTTAAATGAGAGGCATAAAAATAAAAATAAATAATGCACACCTGTATAAAGAGAAATCAAGCATGATGTGAATAGGTGTGTGATAGTGAAGAGGGGAAGAGAAACAGCCTGATTACCTGAGGTGTGGATGAAGACCCATATATCCTCTCCTCCTGAGAAAAAGTGTGGAATGAGCTGCCGGCTCATCCCGACCTTTGTATCCTCAGCCTAGGGGCGTGTCCCAGCCAACGTCATGCAATCACGTTTGGCCAAAGAAATGGACGGGGCAGACAACCAACTGAGGCACAGAGATCTCCAGCAGCAGTTCATCCCCGCCCATCAAGCCTAAGTGGGATGGAGGGAGCATAAACGCAGGTCGGCGTCGGGAGGACACCGCACCTGCGGCATGCTGGGCATGACGCCGATGCGCCAAGATCCAGCCCGCCCCCATCGCTGAAGAGATGGGTGGGGGGAAAAGGAGCTGGGGCATCCAACCCCCGGGGGAAGAGAGATCAATCAGAACGGACCACCCACCCTGTGGGTGGGGCGTGCCAAACAGGCAATGGAAAAAACTAAAGGAAGAGATAAAGAATGGGCTGTATCTCTGAACTAACAGAGGGTAGAGACTAAATTGAAATAACCAGTGATCAAGAGAACGAGTAGGTTACTGAATGGACCAAATGAAGAGGAAATAATAAAGCGGATGCCAACGTAAAAATAGCTCTTGGGACTAAAAACCCAGATTAAGTAGTTGCGTTAGTCAAGTGGGGCATGACAGGTCAAAGAGGGAAACGGGTGTCTTCCACCCAAATAAACATATTGTAAAGCAGTTGACCTGATTGGGCCCCACAGTTACCATAACCATGTCTCCATCCCTGTATAAACATTAAAAAGCAAAAAAGAGGGGTAGTGGGACTTTAAATGAGGCATGGGTAGGTCTTTGAAAAAGTCTAGGAAACCTTATAATAAATTAACTATCACCACCCCTTGAGGGGCTTATAAGCTGTATAGCCATAGAGAATTGCTAATCAAAGGAATGCATAGACATCAGTTCATGAGTAATATAATAATAATAATAATAATAATAATAATAATAATAATAATAATATAATGCATCATAATATACAATACATAAATCATGCACATTGAGGCATAATAAAAATAGTAGTCATGTTGATAGAAACGTTGTTTATAAACGCTGTTTGAAAATAATTGATACAAGCAATCACAGTTCTAAAATGGGTATACAAAAAAGGTGAACAAGGTATTCCGAATAACAATGTTAGTAAGTATAAATGGTATACGATAGAATTCATAGATGAACCAAACTTGAAATGGCAACCCTGAGTGTAGACTCTACGCGTTTCATGGCGTTTAAAGCCAATCATCAGGAGTGGGATGCATCAAGAGATGACTAGAAAAATAAATAAAACAAATCAATAAGTAGATCATTGGAGTCTCGATTAAAATCATGCTTACACAAGGTAAAGCAGGTATTTTTGAATATATAAATGCACATTACCTTTTGGCAACAACCCAGTACATAACCCAACAGTCCAATTATGGAATGATGAAGGTGGCCCTGAGAGAGCTGTCTCCCCCGGGGTTGAGGCCAAGGACACACAAGGCTAACCCCCAAACCGAAGGTCTCCATGGGGGCTGGAGAATCGGAGAGGGGGTAGAGAGGAACAGCAGCCAGGGAGAGAGCCAGACAGCCAAAACACACTTCCAAAGCAGGAGGCATACATGTATGGGCCACAGATGAGGTTCTGCAATAAATGAAAGAAAAAAGAATAATGAGGAGGAGATGTGTGAAAGAGATGGGGATGAGTGTGTCAAAAAAAAAAAAGAGAGCTCTCTCAGGGCCACCTTCATCATTCCATAATTGGACTGTTGGGTTATGTACTGGGTTGTTGCCAAAAGGTAATGTGCATTTATATATTCAAAAATACCTGCTTTACCTTGTGTAAGCATGATTTTAATCGAGACTCCAATGATCTACTTATTGATTTGTTTTATTTATTTTTCTAGTCATCTCTTGATGCATCCCACTCCTGATGATTGGCTTTAAACGCCATGAAACGCATAGAGTCTACACTCAGGGTTGCCATTTCAAGTTTGGTTCATCTATGAATTCTATCGTATACCATTTACACTTACTAACATTGTTATTCGGAATACCTTGTTCACCTTTTTTGTATACCCATTTTAGAACTGTGATTGCTTGTATCAATTATTTTCAAACAGCGTTTATAAACAACGTTTCTATCAACATGACTACTATTTTTATTATGCCTCAATGTGCATGATTTATGTATTGTATATTATGATGCATTATATTATTATTATTATTATTATTATTATTATTATTATTATTATTATTATTATATTACTCATGAACTGATGTCTATGCATTCCTTTGATTAGCAATTCTCTATGGCTATACAGCTTATAAGCCCCTCAAGGGGTGGTGATAGATAATTTAATATAAGGTTTCCTAGACTTTTTCAAAGACCTACCCATGCCTCATTTAAAGTCCCACTACCCCTCTTTTTTGCTTTTTAATAGAGGGGGGGGGCTGCACTGAGGGAGAGGCTGCACTAATAGAGGGGGGGGTCTGCACTGATGTAGGGGGTCTGCACTGATGTAGGGGATCTGCACTGATGGAGGGGGTCTGCACTGAGGGGGTCTGCACTGATGGAGGGGGTCTGCACTGATGGAGGGGGTCTGCACTGATGGAGGGGATCTGCACTGATGGAGGGGGTCTGCACTGATGGAGGGGGTCTGCACTGATGGAGGGGGTCTGCACTAATGGAGGGGGTCTGCACTGATGGAGGGGGTCTGCACGGATGGAGGGGGTCTGCACTGAGGGGGTCTATACAGACTCTGCCTATGGCACCTGATGCAAGGACAGACTCTGCCGGGGGCACCTGATGCAAGGACAGACTCTGCCGGGGGCACCTGATGCAAGGACAGACTCTGCCGGGGGCACCTGATGCAAGGACAGACTCTGCCGGGGGCACCTGATGCAAGGACAGACTCTGCCGGGGGCACCTGATGCAAGGACAGACTCTGCTGGTGGCAGGTGACGGGGCTAGTGACACGCTCAGGGATCCCACTGATTCGGCATTATGGTGAGTTGAATGATTTAATTTTATATTACAATGTAATAATAGAAATAATGCGCTTCAATCATCCTGACACCATAACAACCATGGTGCCGGGATGATTGAAGCGTTAACACCAGGTGTTTGGAGTATCTTTATATGCTGATTGTTAAACTTTCTAGAATACACATATTTCTATTGTGTAGGATCTAGGGCTGCTGTCCCGTCATTCCCCTCTCCCCCTTTCCCCCTCTCCCCCTTTCCCCCTCTCCCCCTTTCCCTCTCCCCCTCTCCCCCTTTCCCTCTCCCCCTTTCCCCCTCTCCCTCTTCCCCTTTCCCCCTCTCCCCCTTTCCTTCTCCCTCTTTCCCTCTCCATCCCTCATTCATCTCAGACTCTAACCACACCCTCTTGAGCCACGCCCATTTAAGCCACGCCCACTTTTACATGTAAGCCACGCCCATTTTTCCGCGCTGCGCACGTGTAATTTTTTTGCTAGGCCACACCTACAAACGAATGCCACGCCCCCTAATTATTGTACGGCTCCGCCTACAGCCAAAAAAGTGTCCTACATATTTTTTTTGCAATGTTGGCAACTATGCCAGAGTAGTCAAATAGATGTAGAGAGACTGAGAGCACTGTAGAAAACTGTGTAAGTCTAGTAAATCTTTATTTTGCCCAATGGTCACAAAAAAGAAACTAATCTGTTTTAGGGGTTGAATGCTCTCCCTTCATAAGGGATTAGGGTGAAAATGAATAGGGAGAAGCCTGGACAACAGGTTCTAACATACACAATTCAGTTATACAGGGTCCCCCGATTGTGGCAGGCATAGGGTCTTTATTGGAAAGATTGATGGAGTGGGTTGATGCACATTTACAGCCTCTTGTTACACTTTTACTAGGTTATATACGTAACATGATACCAGCATTGTTCTGTCCTATATCTCACCCTTAATCTCAATTTTGGATTTTCATGGCTTACCCTCAATCCATGCTTTATGTTCCTCATTTCCCCAGGATGACAGGTGAGGGCTGTCTAATATCTTCTACAAAAATACAGTACATATTCACTTGCTCTTCAGAAGTTTTTGATTTTATCTGTCAACGTTTTGCCAATGCCCAACATCCGTTTTTGCATCCGTTTCGATCCACTTACAGTGGCTTTCTGTGGCTTTGATGACATTATACAGAAAGCATTGCTCCTCCCATGCTGCATTGTAGTTTTCAGTGAGTGACTTGTCCTTGCTGTGTGCTTCCTTTGTCCTTTCCCTTGTGTGTGCTATCTGCGTTGTGCGATGGATTCCAACAATTTTTTGGACAGAGTGACATTGTTTGTCATATTTGCCTATATGAGGAGAATGGAGAACAAGAAAAAGCATATTGTGGCTAGGAGACTTCGATTTTGGACCCACCCCATGCTACTGAAGCGGAATTCTGAAGGTTTTGTGGCTCTACACTATGCTCATCTCTGACAGTATCCCACCAAGTTTTTCAACTTCACAAGGATGACTGTAGCCACATTCGACTACTTACTGGACCAGATACAGCCACGGCTGCAGCGGAGACATACCAACATGAGAAGGTGTGTACTTGCAGATGACCGTCTGTTAGTGACCTTGAGGTAAGAAGTCATTCATTTATCAAGTGTCATTTTTCTGTTGGTCTACTGCAGGGGTTGGCAACCTCGGCCCTCCAGCTGTGATGAAGCTACAAGTCCCATGAAACATTGCAAGACCCTGACAATCACAGCCTTGACTCCTAGAGGCAGAGGCATGATGGGATTTGTAGTTTCAAAACAGCTGGAGTGCCGAGGTTGCCTACCCCTGGTCTACTGTGTGTGTATACAGTATATATAGATAAAAAATATTGTATCCATTTATGTGCCAGCAGAATGTTGTTTTACTTAATAAGCTAAAGATGTTCATTTTTTTTCTAGGTTTCTTGCAGCTGGCCAGTCCTATACCTCTTTAAACCATTATTTTTTATGGGCATTTCAACTATTTCGGAGATAGTGCATGATACTTGCTTAGCCATATGGGAGGTGATTGTAGCCGTATTAGTGCAAGCTTTCGGGGTATGTCCCCTTCTTCAAGGTCCAAGCAGTACTGATTCACACATTTTTTAGCAGAATGTTAAAAAAAAGAAAAGAAAAACAAACACATACAAATCAATGGTAATAAATATAGCAGCAGAGTTAGTGAGATAAGACAGAGGGAGAGCTATAGACTGGAGGGGGGGGGGGGGGGGGGACTGCTAGTCACAGAGGGGGTAGTAAAACTTTAGTGTAATGGGGTAAGGAAACCAATATCTAAATTTAGGCCATCATTTTTTATATCAAAAATAATTATCATTCTTAGTTCAAATGTTTTCCTTTCCTGGATAGTTCTGAAATTCCCTTTAAGAACGAAAACATTGAGGTCTTCTATAGTGTGGTCCGGTTGTGAGAAGTGATGTCCCACAGGTGTGCATAAATCTTCTTTATGTTCCTTGATGGTATGTCTGTGCAAATTCATCCTTGCTTGCAACTTCTGTCCTGTTTCACCAACATAAAATCCTTTGCTGCACCTTTTACATTGGATGAGGTACACAAGATTACTGGAGGTACAGTTGTAAGATCGACAAGAAAAAATTGCGCTTATTAAAGTCCAAATTGGTAAAGACATATATGGAAAATTCCAGATGCTTCAGCAGTCGAGATGAACTAGATATTCCTCACAAAAAATAATAATGAATGCATGCTTACCAGAATGTAAGCCAAATAAGACAAGTGGCTAATACCCCAGCCTGGGTTAGTGGTTATACAGCATGAAGTGGAGACCTTGTGAACTGCTCAGCATGGGTTAGCATCAAATCCACAGGTATTTAATATGTGTAAAACAAAAAAATGTGTACATAGCGTGATACCGTCAAAGTTTAAATAGATCTAGTGACACTCACAATATGAGCAACCAGATGTGAGCAGAAAAAGTTAAATTAATCTGGTAAGGAGGCCCTCTGTCTGGTGATAGTACATCTATTGTCATTTTATTCACTGGGTGACTTTTAATTTAACTTTTTCTGCTCACATCTGGTTGCTCATAATGTGAATGTCACTAGATCTATTTACACACTTAATTTTAAACGTTGACGGTATCACGCTATGTACACAATTTTTTGTTTTACACATATTAAATACCTGTGGATTTGATGCTAACCCATGCTGAGGAGTTCGCAAGGTCTACACTTCTTGCTGTATAACCACTAACCCAGGCTGGGGTATTAGCCACTTGTCTTATTTGGCTTACATTCTGGTAAGCATGCATTCCTTATTATTTTTTATGAGGAATATCTAGTTCATCTCGACTGCTGAAGCATCTGGAATTTTCCACATATGTCTTTACCAATTTGGACTTTAATAAACGCGCAATTTTTTCTTGTCTATTTTGTTTGTGTTTATCCCAGATTTATTGCAGATTGGGGATTTGTCCACCCTAGTGTTATATTGGATTAGCACAATTTTTTCTTCTTTTTTACAGTTGTAAGATCCCATGATACTGAAGGTCCCATTTCTGTGTGTGACACTTTTGGATAGATTGATCTGGTTGCACAATTTGCAGCGTTTTTTATTGCAGGGTTTGCTTCCATTTTTTGTGACTTCATAATCAGAGTGAAGTTTCCTGCTGATTAGTTTGTGTCTGAGGTTGAGTGGTTGTCTGAAAGCCAATAATGGGGCTTGTTGGCATATTCCTTTCAGAGTTTCATCCTCTGTTATAATGGGTTGTAAATCTTTTATTATCTTTTTGATCCCTTCATGTGCTGGGTTGTATGTGGTGACTAGAGGTACTCGGTTTTTTGGTTTTTTTGTCTGTGTATTGGAGGAGATTTTCTCTTCGGGTTTTCAAGGCTGTGTTTATGCTGTTGTTGATACAGCCTTAAAAACCCGAAGAGGAAATCTCCTCCAATACACAGACAAAAAAACCAAAAAACCGAGTACCTCTAGTCACCACATACAACCCAGCACTTGAAGGAATCGAAAAGAAAATCAAAGATATGAAGTTTGGAAAGAAGAACCAGAGCTGGTTTGGCTATTAGCTTTAGAAACATCAGCAGAATTTGAGTTAGTGTTTACACTCGGAGGATATGTGTCCCTGTGAGTAATGAGCAGGAGAGGAACTTACATAAGAAGGCCTCTGGGTATTGTGCACTGAGCTGTATGAACGCACAGGGGTCTGTGGATAGGGTGGTAGATATTGCTAGGCCGAAAGGCATGGGGACTCATAGGAATATTGAAGGTATGACCTCTGAGGGGGTTCATACTGGCTAATAGTGGGCAATGGCATTCCTGACTCGGCAGCTCTAATACATCCCCCCACATAATTAAATATACCCATATGTGTCTCCATCTGCCTCTCTGCTGGTGCTTTTTGAAGTATATGATAAATTGTCCTCAGGAAGGATGCATTCGAGTTATTTGGATCAAAGAATGGATCCTTACTGTCCTGTCCTTTAAAAGGAGGCCATCTATTTCATGAAGGACTTCATGGCTTTCTCCATCTCTGGATTTTCAGGCTTTTTGCAACGCCTCAAGGATCGTGATGTTGTTGGCCTATCATGACTAACCTGTAGAGAATAATATGCCAATTGAGAAATGCAATGATGCCTTGGTATACATCAGATAAAGCTTAGTAATCAACAGTATGCTTACATGTACGGATCTTTGCGAAGGGCTTGGACATGCATTCGGACGTGCTGTCTCATCCACAGACTGGGACTGGCCTTCTCCCTCTTGTGTGGCTTGCTCACCTCCCTGCACTGCTTCTGTCTCATTATTTTCAGTGTTCTCCTCACACACTGAGACGATTGATGATGTACTACAATAAAAAGGAGGAACATTTGGTCACAAAACCTTACTATATTGAGACCTACTTTTTTCACTTTCTAGATGGAACATCCAAACGTCACTTACAGTCTAACGTCCATGACTTTCCTTAGGAAGGACAACATTTTAAAGAAGAAAAAAAAAATCTCTTTGAAAACGGTCTCTCAGAGAATGCCACCTTCTGTTAATTTTGAATCCTGTAAACACACATTGAGAAAGAATTTGAGTAAAGATTTTGAGTAAAGTGGCTAAGAAAAAAAAACCTATAACCAATAGGACTCCATAGTCTGTGGAGGAGTCATCACGCCCTTACCTATTCACAATATTAAACATCATGTGCACAGAATGCTATCAACATATTCAGATTAACAGCAATATTTTTGTGCTTAGGTGACCAGAAATTGAGCATGCAACAAGGACAGCAATAGACAGAAAAATTAGGTCCTTCTGGGACAAGGTGTGCACACTTCACAGAGGCCAGAAAGGATGTGCACTGACCTCAAATTCACATGCATTACTACAAACGGTAAATAACAATACATACAAAGCAGAGTGCCACATGGTTTGGCTCTGCTGAAGCGAGAGACTGAACAGTACATAACTCACATGTTTCCATAATCTCATAAAAACAGTGACAAGAGTGCATGCTGCAGTTGGGCAACACTTACTACGTTGATTACACTGTTTGGAAGTCATGGTGGACCAATTTGGTGTCACAAGCTTAGAGATTTCATCCTATAGTTGCTGTATTCTTACTCTGCCATTGTGGTCCCAATAGGTTGAGTGCCACAAGCCCGGCCTTTCATGCACCAGGTTTATTGGTTCCTCCTGGGAGACATCTCTGGCCATGTTTCTTCTTGGGGATGTACTTCCAATGTACTTCCTATTGTCCAACTACTGCCTGGGTCATAGGTTGAGTTCACAGATAAACAAAAAAAAATTGATTTCTTCAAAACGGATCTTAACTGATTGGAAGTTGACGGACATTATTCGTTAACGTCAGTTAATATCAGTTTTCACGGATCTCGACGTAGCCTTGTACGTTAAAAAAACCGAAGTGGAGGTTAACGGATGGTAACGGATGGTCATCTGTTTGCCCATGGAATGCATTGTAGTCCGTTGACGGATGGAAGAAAAACAGATAGATGGTCCACTCATGTGAAAGGGGCAGAATACTCGCAGATTTATTAACAATAACGAATTGAAGACAGACTCCAGCTCACACTATATAAGAGTTACAGCAAACTGTTTTTTTCCCTTTTTGGATAAAGGTTTTACCTACAGAGGTCAACATTGTAAGCACCCCTGTCAGTGTTTAATGGTTTGCCTCATCCCTGTTACTGCTACATTTGCAAGAAAGCTTGTTCTTTTGAAAACGGACTTACGGGCCAGATCACTACATGAAAATAAGAGAAAAAAAGCCTAAAAAAGAAAAGTAATGCAGCCACCCCATCTAAGATATGTTAAGGTTCAATATATAAAATGTTTTCTTTTGGGTTTAATACTGCTTTAACATACAATGCAGGTGGCCAGATTCTAAATGTTTACACCATTGTTAGGACAGACAGTGTTTGAATTTAGTTTACAACTGATAATGGCTATCTGCCAGCACAGTGCAAACACAGTTTCCCAGCTTCCTCAAACAAAAAGAACTATGGAGGATTTTTACTTGCTGAAGTTTCTAGTGAAGAGCATCTCAAAAAGGTAAGCTGGAATTTTAAAATATTTCTTTAAGTTATGTTATGCGAATGGGAACATGTAACAGATATAAAGTAGATGCTATCCCCCCTTCCAGTAAATGTCATTATTCTCAATGCTGCTTCACACACGTCTTTAGGATAACAACCATGCCTGACAAATTCTTTGTCTCCCACAAGATGGCAGCAGAGAACACAGTTTGAACATTTTTTTCAGCAACATTGTTTACAGTATGTTCAAACTGCATCTCCTGCACTGCCATCATGTGGAAGAAAAGGTGATGAAGCTCCTTGATGCCTTTTTCTTCAAGATTCTAATAGCATCAGTCTATAAGAAAATAACAATGGGCACCTGATACTAAGGACTGTAGTTTCATCCCTTCTACCTCATCAGCACACCACTGACCTCCTCTGCTATGTTTAACTGACTGTAAAAAACTGCCATGCTATATTCACTGAGCTGTACACTATATGCTGTGGATTACATGCACGCCACAAAACTCATGCAAAAATGTATGTAGGATTCATTGGGTCAACACATTGCATATGCGAGTCCACCATGCAATGCCCTGTAATGTAAAGGACTACTACAGTTTGTATGCTGCACTGCATATTCTAAATTCTGGATTTGTGATATCACAATATCACAAAGAGTTTGCAAATACAGCAATAATCAACACAACTTTTTTGCATGACTTTATCTACATTGGGCTGTTGGAGTGACACATGGCTATATGCAAACACATGTATGTAATGAACTTTGCTTGCTGCAGGTTTCTTATTGTCATGACTATATTTTCATGATTATGGCTGTATTGCATATTATTTTTCTTGTCCTGATATGTATATTTATTGCTCTTAAGGTCTCTGGCTTCATTGTAGGTTGGGGTGTTTTTAGAAATACTTGCTGGGTATTTTAGGAAGGTGAGGGTGGGATTTTGATGGGACATATGGTGCTTATATTTTGTATAATTTGTGTTGCGTGCTAACATTTTGTATATCTATAATAAAGCAATTGTTTATATTTAGATGTCATCCGTTAGCATATACGTAGGTTTCTTTTTTCACAAATTCTTTCTGAATAGTTCAGTCTGTGGTGACACCCACCTTTATGATAGGTAGGCACCGTAACCAGTTGCTGGTTGGTTCAACCACTCTTTCTTTTTAGTCCTTATGAATATCCTATGTGGTTTCATTACCTCGGGTTGGTGGTAGAACCTATATTTACAGTGCTTTGAAAAAGTATTCACACCCCTTGAAATTTTTCCACATTTTGTCATGTTACAACCAAAATTGTAAATGTATTTTATTGGGATTTTATGTGATAGACCAACACAAAGTGGCACATCATTGTGAAGTGGAAGGAAAATGATAAATGGCTTTTAATTTTTTTTTTACAAATGAATATATGAAAAGTGTGGCGTGCATTTGTATTCACCCGCCTTTACTCTGATACCCCTAACTGAGATCTAGTGGAACTGATTGCCTTCAGAAGTCACCTAATTGGTAAACAGAGTCCACCTGTGTATAATTTAATCTCAGTATAAATACATTATAAAGGAAAAGCAAAAAAGATCTAAAGCGTAGTCCTTCCAGCTTAAGCAGCGCTATAACAATTAAAACACATTAGAGCTAATGATAGTGTGTGAATCCAGGTGATGAATAATTCGGAATATCAGTGTGATAGTTCGTATCAGAGACATCAAGTTTAGACGTTCGACCATCACCACACCATGTGATTACACTCCCTTTAGGAGTTGCACTCACTGAATTCCCAATAAACAATCACCTTTGTATAATATGTTCAGCCTTTGCTATCAATGCCAAAAGGACATCAGCCCGGAACTTCAATATCGATCAACCAGAAGGATATCAAACGTTCTGATCCTGTGATTCGCCCAGACCAAACAAGCCACAATCCTTTCATACAGCTCGGGACTTTAGAAGCCCGCACAGCATCCTTGCTGTCCCAATTTCAGAGGTGCTGTAATATGCCAGTTCTAAGCAGGATATCCTGCTTAGAACTGGCATGTTACAGCACCTCTGAAACTTGACGAATCACAGGATCAGAACGCTTGATATCCTTCTGGTTGATCGATATTGGAGTTCCGGGCTGATGTCCTTTGGCATTGATTGCAAAGGCTTAACATATTATATAAAGGTGATTGTCTATTGGGAATTCAGTGAGTGCAACTCCTAAAGGGAGTGGAATCACATGGTGTGGTGATGGTCGAACGTCTAAACAGCTGATGTCTCTGATATGAACTGTCACACTGATATTCCGAATTATTCATCACCTGGATTCACAAACTATCATTAGATCTAATGTGTTTTAATTGTTATAGCGCTGCTTAAGCTGGAAGGACTACTCTTTAGATCAGGGGTGTCAAACTCAATTTCGTCGAGGGCTGCATCAGCAGTGTGGTTGCCCTCAAAGGGCTGGTTGTATTTGGGTCGCACTACATACAGAGTGCAGAGTTCAGAATTATGTCAGAATTATGCTAAGTACAGAGTGCAGGGTTCAGCAGTGTGCTACGTACAAAGGGCAGGGATTCCGGGGTGTGCTATGTACAGTGTGGAGGAATTCAGGGGTGTGCTATGTACAGTGTGGAGGAATTCAGGGGAGTGCTATGTACAGAGTGCAGGGATTCAGGGGTGCGCTAGCTATAGAGTGCATTGATTTTAAGGGGTGTGCGACGTACAGAGTGCAGGGAGTAAGGGGTGTGCTACGTACAGAGTGCAGGGAGTTCTGGTTGCGCTACTTACAGAGTGCAGGGAGTGAGAGGTGCACTACGTACAGAGTGCAGGGGTCAGAGGTGCACTACGTACAGAGTGCAGGGGTCAGCATTGCGCTACGTACACAGTGCAGGGGTCAGGATTGCGCTACGTACAAAGTGCAGGGGTCAGGATTGCACTACATACACAGTGAAGGGGTCAGGATTGCGCTACATACACAGTGCAGGGGTCAGGATTGCGCTACGTACACAATGCAGGGGTCAGGATTGCGCTACGTACACAATGCAGGGGTCAGGATTGCGCTACGTACACAGTGCAGGGGTCAGGATTGCGCTACGTACACAATGCAGGGTCAGGATTGCGCTACGTACACAGTGCAGGGGTCAGGATTGCGCTACGTACACAATGCAGGGGTCAGGATTGCGCTACGTACACAATGCAGGGGTCAGGATTGCGCTACGTACACAATGCAGGGGTCAGGATTGCGCTACGTACACAGTGCAGGGGTCAGGATTGCGCTACGTACACAATGCAGGGGTCAGGATTGCGCCCCAAGTTTCCTCACATCTGTACTCTCTCCTACCTTCCGACCTGGCTGGTACCTCCCTGTATAGGCAGCTCCCTCCCTTTGTATTGGGCTATAGATGGTACCTCCCTCTGTGGGCAGATCTCTGTGTTTAGTATCAGTACTCAGTTTGCTATATGTTTTTTTTCACCATCACTTCAAAATAAGCAGCACACACTTCATCAACACAAGTGCTTAAAAAGCCCTTAGGACGCAGCCCGCTGGATGGGAAAAAAAAAAACCCAGCTGTCAGCAATCTCTGCCATTATGCTGGGCTGACCAGGCATGCAAAAAAGCCGGTGTCGCTGGAGGGACTGGGGAGGTGAGAGAGCGGAGGCGGAGACAGGGCGGAGGCGGAGACAGAGCGGCATCAGAGGCTGAGAGAAAGCTGAGGCAGGGGTGGAGACAGAGCGGAGGCGGCGACAGCATGGAGGGGAAAATGTTTACTCTTGTTCTCATGGAGACTGACCGGCCGCGCGTACGCTAATAGAATTCTGCTACGCTTGCGGGACTAAGGGAGGGATGTTTTCCCTTGTTGCCTGAGATACCTATAAGAGAAAAACTAAGCAGTGAAAAAAAGAGGTAGCGGACGGAGGCTGCTGTGCGGGCTACATGACAAGGCCTGGCGGGCCGGATTCGGCCCGCGGCCTTGTGTTTGCCACCTGTGCTTTAGATCATTTTTGTTTTTCCTTTATAATGTTCTGTACTAATATAGCAGCTGCTTAGTTTAATTAGGATTAATCTTATACCTAAGTGCTAGAAAAGTGACCCTGTATACTTCCTTTTTTAGTATAAATACAGCTGTTCTGTGAAACCCTCAGAGGTTTGTTAAAGAACCTTAGTGAACAAACAGCATCATGAAGGCCAAGGAACACACCAGACAGGTCAGGGATAAAGTTGTGAAAAAATTTAAAGCAGGGTTAGGTTATAAAAAAAAATCCCAAGCTTTGAACATCTAAAAGAGCACTGTTCCATCATCCGAAAATGGAAAGAGTATGGCACAACTGCAAACATACCATGACATGGCCATCCACCTAAACTGACAGGCCAGGCAGGGAGAGCATTAATCAGAGAAGCAGCCAAGAGGCCCATGGTAACTCTGGAGGAGCTGCAGAGATCAATAGCTCAGGCGGGAGAATCTGTCCACAGGACAACTATTAGTTGTGCACTTCACAAATCTGGTCTTTATGGAAGAGGGGCAAGAAGAAAGCCATTGTTGAAAGAAAGCCATAAGAAGTTCCATTTGCAGCTTGCGAGAAGCTCTGATCAGATAAGACCAAAATTTAACTTTCTTGCCTAAAAGCAAAACGCTGTGTGTGGCAGAAAACTAACACCCTGAACACACCATCCCCACCGTGAAACATGGTGGTGGCAGCATCATGTTGTGGGGATGCTTTTCTTCAGCAGGGATAGGGAAGCTGTTCAGAGTTAATGGGAAGATGAATGAAGCCAAATACAGGGCAGTCTTAGAAGAAAACCTGTTAGAGTCTGCAAAACACTTGAAACTGGGGCAGAGGTTCACCTTCCAGCAGGACAACGACCCTAAAAATACAGCCAGAGCTACAATGGAATGGTTTAGATCAAAGCATATTCATGTGTTAGAATGGCCCAGTCAAAATCCAGACCTAAATCCAATTGAAAATCTGTGGCAAGACTTGAAAATTGCTGTTCACAGATGCTCTCTATCTAATCTGGGAGAGCTTGAGCTATTTTGCAAAGAATAATGGGCAAAAATTTCACTCTTTAGATGTGCAAAGCTGGTAGAGACCTACCCAAAAAGACTTGCAGCTGTAATTGCAGTGAACGGTGGTTCTACAAAGTATTGACTCAGGGGGGCTGAATACAAATGCACCCCACTCTTTTAAGATATTTATTTGTAAAAAATTTGGAAAACCATTTATCATTTTCCTTCCACTTCACACTTATGTGCCACTTTGTGTTGGTCTATCACATAAAATCCTGATATAATACATTTACGTTTTTGGTTGTAACATGACAAAATTTAAAATATGTCAAGGGGTATGAATACTTTTTCAAGGCACTGTATAAATATGTAGCACCCGTTAGTGCTAGAATAGGTGTAGGAAAATATACTTGACCCATAGTAGTTGCAGGAGTCTGTTAATTGGGACAGGGCTCAGATACAGGTGAGACTGGAAGGCTCTGCAGACCAGTTCTCTATCGCCTCCTCCTGATTCTGAAGGCCTGACCAGCCCATAAATATTGTGGAGCCTGGCCAGCAAGGGGAGTCGGGTGCAAGATGGAGTGCTAAAGTGCTGCTGTGTGTGGCCTGGGAGGGGGCCCCAGAGAAGGGGGGGTCTGCCTCCAGGCTGGGGGCTGCAAAAAGGAAAGAAGCTGAAAGAGGTATCTTCACTGCCCTGCAGTCCACTGGGAAGGGACAGCTTGTTAGCCAGAAAAAAAACTAGCCCAGCTTAGTATGGCTTACATACAGCCTCGGAATCCCAATCTGATTAGTTTTAGTTCACAAAAATGTTTTATTTTTTAAAGTAGTTTTAGCAGTAGCCAATGCTTTTTCATAAATCGGTAATAGGTCTGCTTTGACTAGTTGCCTGTTTTGGCTGGTGTTTAGAAATTGGCAAGCGGTTACTGAGTCTGGCCCTGTTCTCGCTGATGCAAAATTGTCACACCAGTTTCTGACTTGGGCAGAACTACATTAACCATCCCTGTCTGTGCCCAACATCTCAGGTATGGAAAATTACAGTTGTCATTGTCTGGATCCATGGAAATGGGCTCGCATTCCACACAAGTGAGGGACATTGGATGTGGATCTTCTGGCTTCCAAGTTTAACAGAAAACTGGATAGATTTGTTGAAAGGTCCAGGTACGCTTTTCCCTTCGCAGTGGATGCTCTGAAGATGTTGTGTGATTAGTTTAACCTAATCTAGGCCTTTCCCCCTCTGCTCCCCCTGCTTCACAGGATTGGGATGCTGACTTTCTGGTGATCGTCATTGCCTCAAACTGGCACAGGAGAGACTGGACATACTCAAGCTCCTGGCAAACTCTCCATGAGCTGTTGCCTTTCTCGTTGCTATCACCTCTGTGTCTGAGTTAGAGGCCTTATCTTGTAAAGCCTTTACTTGTGTTACACAAGGATAACGTTGTTCTTAAGCCTAAGGCCTCCTTTCTCCCCGAGGTGATTTCCTAATTTTCCTTAACCAGGACATTGTTCTTCCCTTATGGCCTCTCTAAAACATCCCAAGGAAACTTCTCTTCACTTTCTCTAGTATTAACCTTCACCTTCAAACTACTATCTTATCTATGGTTTTTTTTTTCAAAAAATGTATTTTCAAATAAAAAGGCAGTTCCATGTCAACAAGACCATAATAGAGAAACAGCGGCATTCCGGTAAACATAGCATAAGTACAACCAAGCCATAGAGAGAATCAAGACACCAAAAATGGAACATTGAACATTTAGATTGTACCTATGTGGTATGAACAATGCCCCATGTCCATATAGGACTGGGAATTATCATAGCACTGGATACGCTAAGAAACAGGGACCACCCAACTCATTTAAAATATACATCAAGAAAAGAAAAAAGAAGTGTCTCATCTCTGGTTTTCAACTTCAAACAACTATCTATCTCTGGTTTTCTCTGCTTCAATTAGGGCATTTAACTACATAATACGAGTCTGTAATCAGATACAGTCAACATTCTAAAACAAAGCAGTAACCAGAATCCAGATAAATGCCTTAAAAGTAACACAGGTGTGTATACAGTATCTCACAAAAGTGAGTACACCCCTCACATTTTTGTAAATATTTTATTATATCTTTTCATGTGACAACACTGAAGAAATGACACTTTGCTACAATGTAAAGTAGTGGGTGTACAGCTTGTATAACAGTGTAAATTTTCTGTCCCCTCAAAATAACTCAACACACAGTCATTAATGTCTAAACCGCTGGCAACAAAAGTGAGTACACCCCTAAGTTAAAGTGTCTAAAATGGGCCCAAAGTGTAAATATTTTGTGTGGCCACCATTATTTTCCAGCACTGCCTTAACCCTCTTGGGCATGGAGCTCACCAGAGCTTCGCAGGTTGTCACTGGAGTCCTCTTCCACTCCTCCATGATGACATCACAGAGCTGGTGGATATTAGAGACCCTGCGCTCCTCCACCTTCCGTTTGAGGATGCCCCACAGATGCTCAGTAAGGTTTAGGTCTGGAGATATGCTTGGCCAGTCCATCACCTTTACCCTCAGCTTCTTCAGCAAGACAGTGGTCGTCTTGAGGGTGTGTTTGGGGTAGTTATCATGTTGGAAAACTGCCCTGCGGCCCAGTCTCCGAAGGGCTCATGCTCTGCTTCAGTATTTAACAGTACATGTTGGCATTTATTGCTCCCTCAATAAACTGTAGCTCCCCAGTGCCAGTAGCACTCATGCAGCCCTAGACCATGACAATCCCATCACCATGCTTGACTGCAGGCAAGACACACTTGTCTTTGTACTCCTCACCTGGTTGCTGCCACACACACACTTGACACCAGCTAAACCAAATAAGGTTATCTTGGTCTCATCAGACCACAGGACATGGTTCCAGTAATCCATGTCCTTAGTCTGCTTGTCTTCAGCAAAATGTTTGTGGGCTTTCTTGTGCATCATCTTTAGAAGAGGCTTCCTTCTGGGATGACAGCTATGCAGACCAATTTGATGCAGTGTGCGGTGTATGGTCTGAGCACTGACAGGCTGACCCCAAATCCCTTCAACCTCTGCAGCAATACTGGCAGCACTCAAACATCTATTTCCCAAAGACAACCTCTGGATATGACACTGAGCATGTGAACTCAACTGCTTTGGTCGACCATGGCGAGGTCTTGGCCACCGTGCTGCATCTCAGTTTTAGGGTCTTGGCAATCTTCTTATAACCTAGGCCATCTTTATGTGGAGCAACAATTCTTTTTTTCAGATCCTCAGAGAGTTCTGTGCCATGTTGAACTTCCAGTGACCAGTATGAAAGAGTGAGAGCGATAACACCAAATTTAACACACCTGCTCCCCATTTACACCTGAGACTTGTAACACTAACGTGTCACATGACTCCGGGGAGGGAAAATGGCTAATTGAGCCCAATTTGGACATTTACACTTAGGGGTGTACTCACTTTTGTTGCCAGCCGTTTAGACATTAATGGCTGTGTGTTGAGTTATTTTGAGGGGACAGCAAATTTACACTGTTATACAAGCTGTACATTAACTACTTTACAGCAAAGTGTAATTTCTTCAGTGTTGTCACAGGAAAAGATGTAATAAAATATTTACAATTATGTAGGGGTGTACTCACTTTTGTGAGATACTGTAAATATTATTCTTTTGCAGTTTTTCTTTTTTATTGGCGATAGTTTGCTATAAAGAAAGTGCATATGAACATTAAGGGTCGGTTAACACTAGGACGACTTGGGATCCGACTTGTAAGCCCGCAAGTCACCCCAAGTCGCTTTACTGTGAGATTTGTATTACAGTGAATGAGAGCGTCTTAGTTGACACTACTGAAGTCGCTACGACTTCAGAGCGTACTACTTGTACTACTTGGATCCGACTTCTAGGCGACTTGTACCCATAGAATTAAATGGAAGTCGCCTCCAAGTCGGATCTCCATCTATACTGAAGCGACTTTTCAGTTAAAAAAATTAGTTTGCCCAGGCAAACCCCTCCCTCCCAGAGAGCTGATTATTCTGTGATTGGCCACAGCCAAAGTCGCCTGTCCTGGAGGCGACTTGAAGTCGCGTTGTAAATTGCTTAAAGTCGCGCTGAAGTCGCGTTGAAGCCGCGTTGAAGTCGCCTTGCAAAGTCGCGCTGAAGTCGTGTTGCCCCTGTGTGAATCGAGCCTTAATGTTTACTATTTCCATCCAAAAGATGGAGCTCTAATATTAGGCAACACGCAGCATTGTTCCAAGCTTCCTCTCAGCCCCACATCTCTAGCAGACGGTGCAGTTCTTGCTTTCTGTCTCCACCCTCAAACACCAGAAGAAAGGCCACACTATGTCAGCAAATCCTCAAAAATGTATTTCATAAAAACAGAGAGAACATTCCACTCCTCTGATGTGTTTCACCCCTCCTACCAGGGCCTAGTCATAAGTGCAATTATAGGCTCATTTTCTTATGTTTACCAAGCAAATCATAACTGCTTTGTTGAACAAAAAAAAACACCTTTTTTAAGAATGGAATTGAGTGTATTGAACATTCTTTTTACATTTTTTCCTGGAGATGGGCTTTAAAGTAACATTGCCTCTGCATATATTACTTTCTTAAAGATATGTGCAGTATTGAAGCAGGCCCTCATTATACAAATAAAACCGTTAAGTGGGAATTTTCCATTTTTGCTTAACTTACCAGCTCCTGCTACCTTCATAAATCCATGGATCTGACCCTTCCTTCCTTGTAAATGAATATTTTATTATGTATGTACATTTAATATAAGGAGTTCAAGCATTGTCTGTGGATACTACCTTATGAGGCTCCCTTAGCATACACCATAACAAAAATTCATAGTAAAACATTAATAAAATAGAACATCTGGAGATGATTACAATCGTAAAGCAATCTCTGCAAACTAGCAGAGATTCCAGAGATTAGCTGCAAAAATAAAATTCTGGAAAGAGAAAAAAAGACATATAAAAATATATTGAAAAGCGTGACAAAACAAAAGGTTGTTTGAAAGGAAAACATTTTTCAATGTTATGCTTTATCTATTGAGGAAGTCCAATAAATCTAGGAATTGTTTAATGTACTGCAGTAGCATCCCGTGAGAGCTCTACCCATGAGTTCTTGTCATGTATTTGGAGGTCCTTCTTGTTGGATATGATTCTATGATATGTGTCAAGCTACATTTTGTGGTAATAAATAATAACTTGGCAAGTAATAAATACTGCAGCATTGGAGGCTGGAATGTCTCCCATTCAGTATACCAAAATTAAACCAAGAAAACATCTCCATGTGCAGATACTTAACTGTATGGCGACAGAATAGCAAGTAATCTGCATTGCATCACGTGAAGTCATTTCCTCAGCCATAGTGAAGCAAATAAATCAATTATTATAAATGCTGAGTTCATAACAGTGGCATATCCCACAAAGCTCTACAGAGAACATCGAACCATTGACCTCAGACTTTGTCCCCATGTAGCTTACAATCTAATGTACCTAGAATATACAAGAACACATATAAGCCATTTAACCCACCAGCAAGAATTTTGGATTATGTAACGAAATGCATGAAACAAAATGGGGAACATAAAACTTAATGCATTGGGTAACTGAGATGGGAAACAACCTCAGGACCCTATTGCTGAAGTGCTACAGTACTAACCACTGAAACATCTTTCCACATTAAAAACAGGACTCAATCCTACCATAGACAATTCAAATCTTGGCCAGTTCAGCAGGCTGAGATTCAAACCATGTACAGTTTTGTTCAAAAGTTTGCATACCCTGGCAGAAATTGTGAAATTTTGGCATTTATATTAAAAATATGACTAATCATGCCAAAAAAATGTCTTTTATTCAAGGATAGTGATCACATGAAAGCCATTTATTATCACATAGCTTTTTGGCTCCTTTTAAAATCATGATAACAGAAATCACCCAAATGGCCCTGATCAAAAGTTTACATACCCTGGAATGTTTGGCCTTGGTACAGACACAGAAGGTGGCACACACAGGTTTAAATGTCTATAAAAGGTTAATTTCCCCCATTTGTGGCTTTTTAAATCGCAATTAGTGTCTGTGTATAAATAGTCAATGAGTTTGTTAGCTCTCACATGGATGCACTAAGCAGGCTAGATACTAAGCCATGGGAAGCAGAAAAGAACAGTCAAAAGACCTGTGTAACAAGGTAATGAAACTTTACAAAGATGGAAAAGGATATAAAAAGATATCCAAAGCCTTGAATATGCCAGTCAGTACTGTTCAATCATTTAATAAGAAGTGGAAAATTTGGGGATATCTTGATACCAAGCCAAGGTCAGGTAGATCAAGAAAGATTTCAGCTACAACTGCCACAGGAATTGTTCGGGATACAAAGAAAAATCCACAGGTAACCTCAGGAGAAATACAGGCTGCTCTGAAAAAAGATGGTGTGGTTGTTTTTAAGGAGCACAATGCAATGATACTTGAACAAAAAAGAGCTGCATGGTCAAGTTGCCAGAAAGGAGCCTTTACTGTACAAGTTCCACAAAAAAACCTGGTTACAATATGCCCAACAACACCTTGACATGCCTCATTGGGCTTTTTTTGTGGCATTGGCACAATAAAGGCTTCCTTCTGGCTGCTCAACCATGCAGCTCTTTTTTTAGTATCGATGAATAGTGCTCCTTAACCACTTCAACCCCGGCAGATTTGGCTGCTGAATGACTGGGCCATTTTTGCGATTCAGCACTGCGTCGCTTTAACTGACAATTGCGCGGTCGTGTGAAGCTGCACCCAAACAAAATTGATGTCCTTTTTTTCCCACAAATAGAGCTTTCTTTTGGTGGTATTTGATAGCCTCTGCGGTTTTTATTTTTTGCGCTATAAACAAAAAAGGAGCGACAATTTTGAAAAAAACCACAATATTTTGCACTTTTTGCAATAATAAATATCCCCATTTTTTTTTTAAAAAAAGCAAATTTTTTCTCAGTTTAGGCCGATATGTATCCTTCTACATATTTTTGGTAATAAAAATCACAATAAGCGTATATTGATTGGTTTGCACAAAAGGTATAGCGTCTACAAAATAGGGGATAGATTTATGCCATTTTTATTATAATTTTTTTTTATTAGTAATGGCGGTGATCTGTGATTTTTGTCATGACTGCGACATTATGGCACATCGGACACTTTTGACACTATTTTGGGACCATTGTCATTTATACAGCGATCAGCGCTCTAAAAATGCACTGATTACTGTGTAAATGACACTGGCAGGGAAACACTAGGGGGCGATCAAGGGGTTAAGTGTGTCCTAGGGATTGATTCTAACTGTGGGGGGGGCTACCTAGGACATGACAGTGATCACTGCTCCCAATGACAGGGAGCAGTAGTTCTCTGTCATGTCACAACGCAGAACAGGGAAATGCCTTGTTTACAGGGCATCTCCCTGTTTTACGTCTCCACACCGCAATCGCGGGCTGCCGGCGAACATCGAGTTCCCGGGACCCGCGAGCATGCTCCCACAGTGTGCAGCGGGCGCGCGCACGCCCAAAAGGCGGCAAATTTAAAGGGACGTACCTGTACGCCCATTTGCCTGCCTGTGCCATTCTGCCGACGTACATCTGTGTGCGGCGGTCGACAATCAGTTAAAAACAACCACACTGTCTTTTTGGAGAGCAGACTGTATTTCTCCTGCGGTTACCTAGGGGTTTTTCTTTGTATACTGGGCAATTCTTCCGCCAGTTGTGGCTGCAATCTTTTTTGGTCTACCTGACCTTTGCTTGGTATCAAAAGAGCCCTGAATTTTCCACTTCTTGATAAGGGATTAAACAGTACTGGATGGCATATTCAAGGCTTTGGGTATCTTTTTATATCCTTTTCCATCTTTATAAAGTTCCATTACTGTTCCAAACCTGTTACGCAGGTTTTTTGACTGTTCTTTTCTACCTCCTCATGGCTCAGCATCTAGCCGGCTTAGGGCATCCAAGTGAGAGCTAACAAACTCATTGACTATTTATACACAGACACTAATTGTGATTTAAAAAGCCACACATGTGAGAAATGAACCTTTAATTGCCATTTCAACCTGTGTGCCCCACCTTCTGTGTCTGTACCAAAGCCAAACATTCCAGGGTGTGTAAACTTTTGATCAGGGCCATTTGGGTAATTTCTGTTATTATTATGATTTTAAAAGGATCTAAAAAACTATGTGATAATAAATGGCTTCATGTGATCACTATCCTTAAATAAAAGACAGTTTTTTGCCAAGATCAGTCATATTTTTAATATTAATGCCAAAATTTCACAATTTCTGCCAGGGTATGCAAACTTTTGAGCACAACTATATGGGCAGGTTGATTTTACCCAAGTCGATCCATTGACTTAGCAGCTAGCAATAATCACTGTTCTCCTGGCAGGGATGGCTCATCGTGCCTCCCCCCCTGACGAGAAAACTCGATAGCTCTGCAGGAGGGATTTCTCCACCAACATTGGCTGTGTTGATGGGAGAATTAAGCAATTTTCTTTCCTACAATCCATGGTTGCAGAAAAGAAAGTTGCACCAGCAATGGCCATAGATGACGTAGAAAAAAAACCCACTTGATTTTCCCATCAAAAGAGCCAGTGTTGATGGGGGAATTCCTCCCACGGAACTATTGTGTTCTTCCGGTTGGGGGGGGGGGGCACAAGGAGCCATTCCTGCTGGGAGAACACAGTGATTATTGCTAGTGGCTATAGCTGTAGGCAAAAATCGCATGTAAAAGTCCAACATGGATCGAATTGGGTACAATCTGTCTGCCCATACATGGTTCGAATCTCAGCTGGCCCCTGCTGAGCTATGGCCAGCTTAAGGATCCAGCTTGGTGAGAATTTATGTAGCATTAGCTCAACACACCTAGGTACTGAAACCACAGATACAATACAAGGCTTAAATTACTGACAGAAAACATGTCTAGAGTGTGGCTATTTTTTACTTAAAGCCTAAGGCCAAGTTCACACTTGGAAAAAATTCTAACACTGACACTAATGTGAACCAACATGCCTATAGCGTTAATGCGCGTTTTTCCATAATTTACAGAGTGCTTGAGGTGTGCTAAAAAAGGCACCCCGGATGCCTTCCAACTGTTTTTTTTTATTGGGGGGAAGTGTTCCTTTTTTTCCACCTCACTGATATTTGATAAACACTTGTAAAATGCACTGTTATCTCACTGTAAACACTTCAGATGTGTTTACGACGTTTCACCATAGACTTGAATGGAAGGAGATGAAAAGCTTCTCAACATGTAGTTTCATTTTTCCCGCACAACAACATGAAGTGATGCAAATGTTACATGTTTTCAACTTTGACCAGCTCTGTCTGCTGTCCATATTATCCATTGTAGGCTGCTTTGCTAGACGTTCAGGGAGCGGCAATAACACCTCTTTCTAATACCAGTGTGAACAGAGCCTAAAGCCCCATACACATGGGCCGAATGCTGAATGACATCGGCCGGTTAAAAAAAAAATGTCTGACATGACACAGTGTGCTGATCAGAGTGTTCTGGCGGGGGGCCCTCACCCTGTCAGAACACAATAGCTCAGCGGGGGAGATCACTGTACTAATGTCAGATCGTTAGTACAGTGGTTTCGACTGGAGCTGACATTCTTTTTTTTCGTTCAACCCTCTAGGTTGAATGGGAAAAAAAACTCATGGTGTGTACCAGGCTTAAGGCTTCTGCCTCTGTGGCTTTATCATTAGATGATACAATACTCTAATATTTTCAGCTTTGTCGAATATCATTGATACAAGGCCATGCCTGCCACTTACCATAAAGCTCTGGAAGATTTCTTCTCAGGTAACACTATAATAGACATTACAGCTTGCGATTCAGTGCCATGTCCTTGGCAGGAAGTGTTAGGCAGTGACAGGAGGCCGAAAATAATAAAGTCCTTCTAAATGCAAGAATTGCTCTATATATACAATATATATATATATATACATACATATATATATATATATATATATATATATATATAATCTGGCCTTCACTCCTGGGAGTTCAAGGCTACCCAACAGCGCAAGCTAGTAAAAATAGAAAATACAATTATTCCTTTTTTGTCTCATTGCTTTAAATACCTATTCCAGTATTTTTAAAACCTGTCCACCACTCATTCTTTTGCAACTGAAAAGATTCATCACTTTAAGGGATCCTATGAGGATAGAAATATGGAGCAATCATTACTGTAGACTCCTAGGTTGTCACACTGATAACCGCTTTACTATGTAGGTAGCCTCTGATCTGAAACAAGTATATAGGACAGGAATTTAGACTGGTTGCATGCCTTTTCTAAGTTAGGCTGGCCATAGATGGATAGAATTTCAAATGAAAATTCTTAGGAAACTTTATATGAAAATTCGAAGAACATTTATTTGCTAACACTTGATTTTGTAATAAATGGGCTTTACCGAACGAAAACCACGCTGTCAGAAATCCATTCCTTCTGGAAAAATTTTCCAACCTGCTCTTTTGAATTTTCTTGTCACTGTGGTCAAAAACAAACTTTGATTCCACCCACTAACGATTAGAAAAATCAACTAAATTTCTTTTCCCAACAAATGGCCAGCTTTAGTGACTCACTGGTTACTGAAAGTAGCTTCAGGATGTCACCCCCAGATCATGCCCTTTTAAGATTGGCAAGGGCAGATCCCATAATTGTACCCACACATGTCAATTACTCTATTGGTTATGAAAGCCTCAGAGTAGAGAGTAGCTATCTCCCTTTCTAATGAAAAAAACTTGCTGCACTGAGATTGGGGTTTCAAAACAGAACGTCAATTAAAAGTAATTAGGCTGATCGCATTACAATTTGTGTTATAAACAAAGGTTTTTTGCAATGTTAGTTTTCACATTTACATTCAGATTTTATTATAAATTTGTATTACCGTAAGTGATCATTTACAGTTTTCAGAATTTTGCAGTTGAATAAACGTTAGCCCCAATCAATATTTTGTTTCCTCATAAAATTTTTTATTGAGTAAAGAGGTAAATCCATCACAATGGGATTTGTTTACAGAAACAAGTAACATAGAATGGGTGGTACAAAACAGATTACCTAGACAGATAACATTGCTGGAAGATTAGGCTTGGTAATGGTTTAGCGACAAAAACAGAAGATAGCATGTTTCACATCTAGTAAGAGAGTGATGAGCTAAAGTAATTTCAGCGCGTTCAAAAAACAAAAAAAAAAAAATTTCCGTCTAGGGTTGCGTATCTAAGGAGTCTGATTGACTCATAGTGGTTGTCAGGGGAACTTATTCGAGTTTTTGAGAGGTAGGTGTGTAATGTTTGGCAGTCAATTCTAAGGTTAGTCAATGTATCGTTGGAGCTTATGTGTTAAGAGTACAAAGTAGTTTGTTGAATGTGGAAAGACGGTTGAAATCTAAACTATTATGGCATCCAGCCTACTTCATCTGAAGTAGGACCTTTCCTTTACGTTAGGTAAACGTCTGAATAAGGTATATAGTTTCTGTATGTCTGAGTAGGGTCCAGGGGTGTGATGACGTGAAGGGGGAGGGAAGGGGGAGGTAGGGAAGTGGAGGGGAGGGATTAGGTGGGGGTTGGGGGGGGGGGTTGGTCAAGGGGGACAGAGGGGGTGGGTTACCGTCTCTCTCCCTCCGTGAGAGTGGGTAGGGGTAAAGTTAGGTGTTATGGGATGAAGATTGTTGATAGAAGACCATATTCATTTTGGAAGTATGTTATAAGGGGTAGCCCCAATCAATATTTATGAAATTGATATTTCATAACCATTGACACACGTCATAACCATTATACTTGTTTTTTTAGTTTTTATTAGAAAGGAAAATTCCACTTAGTTTAAGAAATAACAAGCCAAGTCTTATTCACTAGGTGCTTACATGACTGATTTACATATGGTAGTTTAAAATAACAACATGTGAATTCCACTAAAGTCTGATGCCCCGTACACACGATCGGATTGTTGGCCAACAAAACCGTAGACTTTTGTTTGAAGGATGTTGGCTCAAACTTGTCTTGCATACACAGGTCACAAAAATGTTGGCCAACAATTACGAATGTAGTGACGTACTACGTGGTTTTTCAGCTCTTTTGCGCCACCCTTTGGGCTCCTTCTGCTAACTTCGTGTTAGTAGAAGTTTAGTGAGTCTTTATTCGCGCTTTTCTTTTCGCGTTTTTCATTTAGCGCTTTTCAGTTTGTGCTTTTCAGTTCATTTCTGAACGGCCGTTCGTCAACCAGACATGTTGCAGAATCAGGGGAGATAACGTGTTATTTTTTATTGGCCTTGTAGTTATTGCTTTGACATTATTTTTTGGGTTGAATAATAATGATTTGATTTGGTATATTGTCTATATCTTTGGATACATAGAATGCACTTTTTGGTTAAGTTCTATTGGCAGATAACATGTCTAATTTTTTTTTTTTTTAATGCACAATAAAAAATTGTGAAGAATAATACTTGGCTATGTGTTCTACTTCAAATGACAGTTTAGGAGTAGGCAGTTACATTTTATAAAATACAATATAAAATTAACAAGGTACACCAACATAGTTGTATCTTTGATCTTAAAAACTATGGAATAATGGTGTTGTGGTAACTTGCCCAAAGAAAAAAAAATAAAGCATAATAATATTATTCTTGATATCACTAGAAAAAAAAAAGCCTTTATAACTCTATCAGTATCACCAGCAAAGCACCTTCATTATTATCCCATTAAAGAAGAAGAGAATTGTGCACTGCATTTCGAGATTTCATAATTTACCACGTCACGAATGTTAATTCTCCAATATGAATGCTAGTTTACAAGATCGGCCACTTCTGCTTCTGAGCATGCGTGTTTGTACTTTGGACTTTGTCCGACGGACTTGTGTACACACGATCGGAAAGTCCGCCAACACGCAAAAAGTAGCACTACACCAATAAAATACGCATATATATCTCACCCCTGACCACTTCCTTGGTGTGTCTGTGTTAAATAAAAAACTTTTATGAGTGCAATGATGAATCTGACTCAGCCATTGCAAATCCTTTGTTTAATGAAGGTCTAGCATGGCTAACATGACAGTTAGGCTACTTTCACACTGAGGCGTGCGGGCGCTGGCGGTACAGCGGCGCTAAATATAGCGCCGCTTTACTGTAGTTTTAGCGACGCTAGTGGGGCGGTTTTAACCCCCCGCTAGCGGCCGAAAAAGGGTTAAAACCGCCCGCAAAGCGCCGCTACAGCGGCGCTTTGCAGGCGGGTTTGCAGCACTACCCCATTGTTTTCAATGGGCAGGGGCGCTTTAGGAGCGGTAAATACACCGCTCCTACAGCGCTACAAAGATGCGGCTTGCAGGATTTTTTTTACCGCCCTGCAAGAGCACCGCTCCAGTGTGAAAGCTCTCGGGGCTTTCATACTGGAGTGCATTGAGCGGCTCTTTCGGGGCACTTTGCAGGCGCTATTTTTAGCACTTTAGCGCCTGCAAAGCGCCTCAGTGTGAAAGGAGCCTAATAGTGCATGTGGATTTTCCATTGCAATAAAAACTAAAAAACAAATATAATGGTTATGATGTGTGTAAAAAAAGTTCCTACTTGTTCTAACCCTTATCCTTAACCTTCCTAGCGGTATTCCCGAGTGTGGCTCGGGGTGAATTTTCCATACCAAAAGCGGTAACCCCAAGCACTTGGGATCGCATCGCAGGATCCAGGCAAAGTTACTTACCTTGTCCCCAGGGTCCTGCGATGTCTCTCCGCTGTGTGTGCGAGCCATGTCCTCCTCTTGATTCATCACAGTGTCGGGCTCTGTTCCCTGCGAGCGTCGTGACGCATGGGGGCGGAGCCCGGCGCTAAATTCAAAAAGTTAAGAACACATAATGCATACAAGTACACTGTAATCTTACAGATTACATTACTGTATCAAATTATTTCACCTCCCTATTGTCCCTAATGCTTTGTCCAGTGCCCTGCATATAGTTTTATATTATATATACTGTTCTTTCTGCCTGGAAACTTGAGAATGTCCATAGCAACCAAAAAGTGTCCCTTTACGTCAAAAGTGGTTTTAGAACAGCTAGAATCACTTGCAGAATTGAGCAATAGTGATTTGTGGGGAAATTCATCATCAAACACTGAAAGTAATGGCAGCGACAATTCTGCAACTGAGCAAATTTCTGTATTTTTGATCTGATTACATTATTGAATAAATTGTATTATTATTATATTATTATTTGTTATAATTATTCATAGTTATTTATTATATTATGATTTATGATTTTGTGTTTCAAACTTTATCATAGCCAGGATGTCTACTAGACTCTTGTTTGGACAAATTTAAGTGAGTTTTTCCTAATGCCGCGTACACACGGTCAGACTTTTCACCTGCAAAAGTCCGACGGACGCCGCCGGACCAAATCCGGCGGACAATCCGACCGTGTGTGATCTCCATCGGACTTCCGACGGACCGTTTCAGCCGGAAATCCGACGTACTTTAGATTTGAAACTTGCTTCAAATCTTACGTCGTAACTCCGCCGGACTCAGTTCCTGACGGAAAGCCCGTTCGTCTGTATGCTGGTCCGACGGACCAGATACGACGGAGGAGCAGGTTACTGCATCTCGCGCTCGCTGCAATAGGAAAAACAAATTTTTGGCGAGATTGAAACCTTGCGAGCCCCGTCGCAGGCATCCCAGGCCCTTAAATCTGGTATGGAACTTTAAGGGGAACCCCCTACGCCGAAAAACCGGTGTGGGGGTCCCCCCAAAATCCATACCAGACCCCGATCCGAGCACGCAGCCCGGCCGGTCAGGAAAGGGGGTGGGGACGAGCGAGCGCCCCCCCCCCTCCTGAACCGTACCAGGCCGCATGCCCTCAACATGGGGGGGTGCTTTGGGGGAGGGGGCGCCTTGCGGTGCCCCCCAACACAAGGCACCTTGTCCCCATGTTGATGAGGACAAGGACCTCTTCCCGACAACCCTGGCCGTTGGTTGTCGGGGTCTGCGGGCGGGGGGCTTATCGGAATCCGGGAGCTCCCTATAATAAGAGGGCCCCCAGATCCCGGCCCCCCCACCCTATGTGAATGAGTATGGGGTACATGGTACCCCTACCCATTCACCTAGGGAAAAAGTGTCAATAATAAAACACACTACACAGGTTTTTAAAATAATTTATTAAACAGCTCCGGGGGGGGTCTTCCTCCGGCTTCGGGGGTCTTCTTCCGGCTTCGGGGGTCCCTCCAGTTCATCTTCTCAACCGGATGCCGGGAGAAGATGAACTGGAGGGACCCCCGAAGCCGGAAGAAGACCCCTGAAGCCGGAGGAAGACCCCCCCGGAGCTGTTTAATAAATTATTTTAAAAACCTGTGTAGTGTGTTTTATTATTGACACTTTTTCCCTAGGTGAATGGGTAGGGGTACCATGTACCCCATACTCATTCACATAGGGTGGGGGGGCCGGGATCTGGGGGCCCTCTTATTATAGAGGGCCCCCAGATTCCGATAAGCCCCCCGCCCGCAGACCCCGACAACCAACGACCAGGGTTGTCGGGAAGAGGTCCTTGTCCTCATCAACATGGGGACAAGGGGCCTTGTGTTGGGGGGCACCTCAAGGCGCCCCCTCCCCCAAAGCACCCCCCCATGTTGAGGGCATGCGGCCTGGTACGGTTCAGGAGGGGGGGGCGCTCGCTCGTCCCCACCCCCTTTCCTGACCGGCGGGCTGCGTGCTCGGATCGGGGTCTGGTATGGATTTTGGGGGGACCCCCACGCCGGTTAAAGTTCCATACCAGATTTAAGGACCTGGGATGCCTGCGACAGGGCTCGCAAGGTTTCAATCTCGCCAAAAAAAGTGGCGAGATTGAATTCCTTTTCTAGTCCCGTCGTACCCGAGTCACGTTCAAAATGAACGGACTTGTCCGTGTGTGGGAAAGTCCGTTCATTCTGAAAGTCCGGCGGAAGTCCGTCGGGAAGACCGGATTCCGGAAAGTCCGGCCATGTGTAGTCAAGTCCGGCCGTTCAGAAAGTCTGGCGGTAGTCCGCCGGAAGTCTGGCGGCAAGTACGTCGGACCTAGCTTTCCAGAAAGTCTGACCGTGTGTACGCGGCATTAGAATTACAAGCCTACAATATAAAACACCAAATTTCCATGCGAAACAATGTACCGCTTTCAGCATCTTCATACCGCCAGGGAGGTTAAAGTAGACCTTGTGGTAAGATGTAAGGTCTGCTCGTTTGATATAGGCCCCATCCACCTGTATAAATTGCTGCCTAATCATACATGTAAAATATACCTGTAGAAAACGTTTGACTGTATTCTTATATTGTCCTAATCTTCTGTATTGCAGAATGTGATGTCATTACCCCTTCTGGTGTGCTTCTCTAGTAATGATTAACCCACATCACTATTCCACTATTCTTGTGCTGCTGTATATTCCCCAGGATCTCACTGAGAGAAGCTTGATGTCACCCTCACCTAGGTGCTGCAGGTGGAACACACGGGTAAGGTAAGCATACAATCTATTCTTTTTCCCTACAGGTACATTTTTCAAGTAATATTAACCAGTATTTTTTTTATTACAGAGGAAGGGGGCCCAGGCGTAAAAAGCAGACAAACCAGGATTAAAGAAATTCTGTGACTGAGTTACAAAATTGTCAAAAAGCATAACCTGCAAAAGAAGAAAGTTTAAGTGCTCTTTGGCAGCTTCAGGAACTCCTTACTTCCGGGCTTGTGAATACTCCACCCACTGCACATAGTGTTTTCTCCCACTATCAGAAGGAACCATTGCATGCTGCAAGGGGGGTAGGTATTCAACTCATCCAACTGGTTAAATACCTGCAGTGGCTGGACAGCAGTAAATCAGTGAAGTAACGGTGTTTGAAGACATGGGCCGCAGAAACTATAATTAATCTTTTTTTTTATGGTCAGGTGCTTTTCTTTTGGAAGTGACCATGTGGCGACAGAGTCACGTTAATTTTCAGCTGTTCTGAAAATAGCCTGTTGTTCTCAGGACTAGAATGGGTCATTAGAATGGCGACTCACCCCTTATCAGACAGCTGAGTTTTAGGCTGGTATCAAACAAATGGAAAAACAAAGTAATCTGGTCTACTGTGCTGTCTCCTTAGTAAGGATGAGCTCCGGCGTGTTCGCACAGCTCACGTGCAGAGCCCGTCAGTAAATCGGCACTGCGCTGCGCTAATCACAGGCAGTGAGACATTTCCCGATGTGCGGCTGCAGAGATTGGGAAATGTCTCACTGCCTGTGATTAGCACAACAGTGCCGACTTCCTGGCGGGCTCTTCACGAGGTCTGTTCGAACACACCAGAGCTCATCCTTACTCCTTAGGTCAGTGTTTCTTAACTCCAGTCCTCAAAGCGCCCCAACAGGTCATGTTTGCAGGATTTCCCTCAGATTAAACAGCTGTGGTAATTACTAGGGCAAGTGAAACTGATCAAATCACCTGTGCAAAATAATGGAAAGCCTAAAAACATGACCTGTTGGGGCGCCTTGAGGACTGGAGTTGAGAAACACTGCCTTAGGTAACCCATCACACTCTGAAAGCCCTTTATTGTGTATTACCGTATTTATCGATGTAAACACGCACAGGCGTATAACACACACCACAGATTTAGGAGGGAAGTTTAAGGAAAAAAACTTACATTTTAAATAAGGAACTTTGAAGCAAAATTAGGGTTACAGCTCATCAATGCACCCTGCTCAGTGCCCATCTGCAGCCTCTAAATTGCCCATCAATGCACCCTGCTCAGTGCCCAACTGCAGCCTCTAAATTGCCCATCAATGCACCCTGCTCAGTGCCCATCTGCAGCCTCTAAATTGCCCATCAATGCACCCTGCTCAGTGCCCATCTGCAGCCTATGAATTTACTAACAATGCAGCCTGTTCAGTGCCCATCATCAGCCTATAAATGGACCAACAATGCAGCCTGTTCAGTGCCCATCATCAGCCTATAAATGGACCAACAATGCAGCCTGTTCAGTGCCCATCTGCAGCCTATAAATGGACCAACAATGCAGCCAGTTCAGTTCCCATCTGCAGCCTCACCTTTCCCATCATTGCAGCCTCGCCAGTGTTGGATTATTCCTGCTGTCTCCGAGGGAAGAGGAGGAGCGAGCTCCGCTTAAATACACAGAGCCACGATCTCCTGTGTACCCGGCATTCCGTCACTCACAGCCATGCCTCATGGCCCTGCTCATATAATAGACAGAACAGTGGCCAAATGCAGGGCCAGGAGCCGTGACTGTGAGTGACGGAGAGCCGGTTATACAGGAGATCGCGGCTCTATGTAATTCAGCGGTGCTCGCTCCACTTCCATCAGAGACAGCAGGGATCGTTGTATAACACGCACCCATGATTTTCCCCTGATTTTAAGGGGAAAAAAGTGCATGTTATACGCCAATAAATATGGTATATGTTTATTTGTAAAAATTGTATATATAGAGAGAAAAAGCAGATATAAAACAGTTTAACAATTACTGTGTGTTGTGGTGTACTGCATGTCCTTTTTTATGTCTGTTTTTGTACATTGGCAGCCCATTCATTTGAATAAGCTGGCTAACAAGATAACGCACGTTAGCATGTATGTGTTCAAATCAACTCAAATAAAACTGATTTCCAAACCATTATAGCTTTTTGCCTAGCTTATCTTCTCAGAATCCAGAGTACTGAAACTTGAAGCTTTAAGAAATGCAATATTTTTAAGTATTTGTTTTTCGGAGCCAGATTTTTGTTTCTTTATATTTTAGAATGCGGTCTCTTTGTCTGCTCAGTTCACTAAAGATCACAGAAGCATACCATTAGAAAAACCGCAAACTTTGTATTGTTAGTAGAATGTTTGATGTTAAATGTCTCACCAATTACATAGGAACAAAAGGCAACTTTTCCCTATTATCAAATTATACGCTTTTCATTTTGAGCACTTATAACATCCATGTGAGCTGGTGGGTAGCCAAGTTTTACTATATTAGATGTGTGAATTGTAACAGTGGGCTCAATTCACTAAAGAATATCTCATGAGATAACTGAATCATGTGACACATTTTTCTCCAATTATCTCATGAGATGCTAAAAAATGTAAATTCACGATCACCTTATGAATTATTTACCTCACAAACCAAAAACATGAGGTAAATAACTCATAAAATGGATTAAAGTTAATTCACTAAAGGAAAAAAATATAAATACATGAGTTAAATAAGTAGTAATCGAGGCAGGAATGTAAAAATATAATAGCCAATTTGGAGTAGTCTCTATCTTTTTGGATCAGTTTCTCAACAGTAATGCATAGAAACCTAAGTATGGGAAAACAAAGAATCATTGGGGTTGATTTACTTAAAGGGGTTGTAAACCCTCAAGGTGCCCCGCTCTCCCTCGGGGCACATGAGAAGAGGAGGCTCCTCCTCTTCTCGAGTGCCCCAAGGGAGAGCGGCTCCCCCAGGGGGCACTCCAGAAGAGGAGGAGCCAGGAGCACCACTGAGGGACCCCAGAAGCGGAGGAACGGGGCCACTCTGTGCAAAACCAACTGCACAGAGGAGGTAAGTAATAACATGTTTGTTAAAAAAAAAAAAGGAGCCTTTAGATATCCTTTAATGTATAACTAAAGGCAAAACTTTTTTTTTGGTAGTTTTAGATAGAGTGGAGATGGATTAGTCCCACTGTCAGGTTTTTATTGCTGTTTGTGTCCCCGTTAGGGAGATGAACCCTAATTGTCATGTTTACCATTATCATTTAAAGTAAAAGAAATTCCCAAATTTTGGGCCAGCCCAGAAAAGTAATAGAGGGTAAATCTTCAGATGGGGATACTGGTTCTCGTGACCTGGGGGGCCCTAAAGTATTATTTTAATTTGTAGGGATTTCCTCTCACTCATGTGACAAAGTGAAGGGGAATATCTCCGCAATGACAATGTTGTATTTTTTATTGGTGGAAGAAGGATTTTTATATATCTGTGTGATTTTTTTATACTATTTTCATTTAATATTTGACATTTATAAAGTTATTTTGTATTTACTTAAAATTCAACTTAGTTGTGTTTGATACACCACCACGTGTGTCCTGTGAAAGCAGCTTCCCTGTGACCGGTATTCTAGTCACCTTTTTTCTTTTGTATTAATACATATTATATGCTGCAGGGACGGCACTGACTTAGTGGGGTTGATTTACTAAAGGCAAATAGACTGTGCACTTTGAAAAGTGCAGTAGCACTCTGCAAGGGCAGTTGCTCCAAAGCTTAGTAAATGAGCAGAAGCTCTACTGACTTCCACACCCAATCATACAGTTGTAGTCGTGCTTCTCTAGGATGTTCACCATCTCCACCATCTCATCCTTACTCATGGGGGTTGCTTTATGCCTCCTATGAGCTCTACCACTCAACTACTGCAACTCCCTCCTCATTGGATTACCTTTATATAGACTATTCCCACTTCAGGCCATAATGAATGCCGCTGAAAGACTCATCCACCTTACCAACCTTTCAGTGTCCTCCACCCCTCTCTGCCAATCCCTCCACTGGCTTCCACTCACCCAACAAATAAAATTCAAAGTACTAACAATAATTTACAAAGCCGTCCATAACTCTCCCCCCAGCTACATCACTGACCTAGTCTCAAAATATTAACCAAGCCGCTCTCTTCCCAAGACCTCCTGCTTTCTAGCTCCTTTGTCACCTCCTCCCATGCTCGACTCCAAGATTTCTCCAGAGCTTCTCCCATCCTTTGGAACTCCCTACCCCAATCTGTCCGACTGTCCCCTAATCTATCTGTCTTTAGACGATCCCTGAAAACCCTTCTCTTTAAAGAAGCCTATCCTGTTTCTAACTAACACTGTTTTACTTCCTCCATCAGCTCATCCCCCACCATGTAAACATTCACAGTGCAGGTGGAAAAAGCATGTGAACCCTCGGATTTAATAACTGGTTGAACCTCCTTGGCAGCAATAACTTCAACCAAACGTTTCCTGTAGTTGCAGATCAGACCTGCACAACGGTCAGGAGTAATTCTTGACCATTCCTCTTTACAGAACTGTCTCAGTTCAGCAATATTCTTGGGATGTCTGATATGAATCGCTTTCTTGAGGTCATGCCACAGCATCTCAATCGGGTTGAGGTCAGGACACTGACTGGGCCACTCCAGGAGGCGTATTTTCTTCTGTTTAAGCCATTCTGTTGTTGATTTACTTCTATGCTTTGGGTCGTTGTCCTGTTGCAACACCCATCTTCTGTTGAGCTTCAGCTGGTGGACAGATGGCCTTAACCACTTCAGCCGCGGACCTTTTGGCTGCCTAAGGACCAGAGGACTTTTTCCAATTTGGCACTGTGTCGCTTTAACTGCTAATTGCGCGGTCATGCAATGCTGTACCCAAACAAAATTCGCGTCCTTTTCTTCCCACAAATAGAGCTTTCTTTTGATGGTATTTGATCACTTGTGCGGTTTTTATTTTTTGCGCTATAAACGGAAAAAGACCGAAAATTTTGAAAAAAAATGATATTTTTTACTTTTTGTTATAAAAAAACCCCAATAAACTCAATTTTATTCATACATTTAGGCCAAAATGTATTCGGCCACATGTCTTTGGTAAAAAAAATGTCAATAAGCGTATATTTATTGGTTTGCGCAAAAGTTATAGCGTCTACAAGCTAGGGTACATTTTCTGTAATTTACACAGATTTTAGTTTATGACTGCCTATGTCATTTCTTGAAGTGCTAAAATGGCAGGGCACTACAACCCCCCCCCCCAAATGACCCCATTTTGGATCGTGGACACCCCAAGGAAATTGCTGAGAGGCATGTTGAGCCCATTGAATATTATTTTTTTTTGTCCCAAGTGATTGAATAATGACAAAAAAAAAAAAATTACAAAAAGTTGTCACTAAATGATATATTGCTCACACAGGCCATGGGCATATGTGGAATTGCACCCCAAAATACATTCAACTGCTTCTCCTGAGTACAGGGATACCACATGTGTGGGACTTTTTGGGAGCCTAGCCGCGTACGGGGCCCCGAAAACCAATCACCGCCTTCAGGATTTCTAAGGGCGTACATTTTTGATTTCACTCCTCACTAACTATCACAGTTTTGAAGGCCATAAAATGCCCAGATGGCACAACCCCCCCCCCCCAAATGACCCAATTTTGGAAAGTAGACACCCCAAGCTATTTGCTGAGAGGCATGTTGAGTCCATGGAATATTTTATATTTTGACACAAGTTGCGGTAATGTGACAATTTTATTTTTTTGCACAAAGTTGTCACTAAATGATATATTACTCACACAGGCCATGGGCATATGTGGAATTGCACCCCAAAATACATTTAGCTGCTTCTCTTGAGTATGGGGATACCACATGTGTGGGACTTTTTGGGAGCCTAGCCGCGTACGGGGCCCCGAAAACCAATCACCGCCTTCAGGATTTCTAAGGGCGTAAATTTTTGATTTCACTCCTCACTACCTATCACAGTTTTGAAGGCCATAAAATGCCCAGATGGCACAACCCCCCCCCCCCCAAATGACCCAATTTTGGAAAGTAGACACCCCAAGCTATTTGCTGAGAGGCATGTTAAGTCCATGGAATATTTTATATTTTGACACAAGTTGCGGTAAAGTGACAATTTTTTTTTTTTGCACAAAGTTGTCACTAAATGATATATTGCTCACACAGGCCATGGGCATATGTGGAATTGCACCCCAAAATACATTTAGCTGCTTCTCTTGAGTATGGGGATACCACATGTGTGGAACTTTTTGGGAGCCTAGCCGCGTACGGGGCCCCGAAAACCAATCACCGCCTTCAGGATTTCTAAGGGTGTAAATTTTTGATTTCACTCTTCACTGCCTATCACAGTTTCGGTGACCATGGAATGCCCAGGTGGCACAAAACCCCCCCAAATGAACCCATTTTGGAAAGTAGACACCCCAAGCTATTTGCTGAGAGGCATGGTGAGTATTTTGCAGCTCTCATTTGTTTTTGAAAATGAAGAAAGACAAGAAAAAAACTTTTTTTTTTTCTTTTTTCAATTTTCAAAACTTTGTGACAAAAAGTGAGGTCTGCAAAATACTCACTATACCTCTCAGCAAATAGCTTGGGGTGTCTACTTTCCAAAATGGGGTCATTTGGGGGGGGTTTGTGCCACCTGGGCATTCCATGGCCTCCGAAACTGTGATAGGCAGTGAAGAGTGGAATCAAAAATTTATGCCCTTAGAAAGCCTGAAGGCGGGGCTTAGTTTTCGGGGTCCCGTACGCGGCTAGGCTCCCAAAAAGTCTCACACATGTGGTATCCCCGTACTCAGGAGAAGCAACAGAATGTATTTTGGGGTGTAATTTCACATATTCTCATGGCATGTTTGAACAATATATCATTTAGTGACAACTTTGTGCAAAAAAAAAATTTGTCTCTTTCCCGCAACTTGTGTCACAATATAAAATATTCCATGGACTCGACATGACTCTCAGCAAATAGCTTGGGGTGTCTACTTTCCAAAATGGGGTCATTTGGGGGGGGGGTTTGAACTGTCCTGGCATTTTATACACAACATTTAGAAGCTTATGTCACACATCACCCACTCTTCTAACCACTTGAAGACAAAACCCTTTCTGACACTTTTTGTTTACATGGAAAAATTATTTTTTTTTTGCAAGAAAATTACTTTGATCCCCCAAACATTATATATTTTTTTAAAGCAAATGCCCTACAGATTAAAATGGTGGGTGTTTCATTTTTTTTTCACACAGTATTTGCGCAGCGATTTTTCAAACGCATTTTTTGGGGAAAAAACGCACTTTTTTAAATTTTAATGTGCAGTGGCGACAAACTAAATACATTTTTAAAAGCCTTTAAAAGCCTTTACAGGTTACCACTTTAGATTTACAGAGGAGGTCTACTGCTAAAATTACTGCCCTCGATCTAACGTTCGTGGTGACACCTCACATGCATGGTGCAATTGCTGTTTACATTTGACGCCAGACCGACGCTTGCATTCGCCTTTGCGCGAGAGCAGGGGGGGAGAGGGGTGCTTTTTTTTTTTTTTCTTTATTATTTTTTTGCTTTTTTATCTTATTTTTAAACTGTTCCTTTCATTTTTTTTTAAATCATTTTTATTGTTATCTCAGGGAATGTAAATATCCCCTATGATAGCAATAGGTAGTGACAGGTACTCTTTTTTTGAAAAAATTGGGGTCTATTAGACCCTAGATCTCTCCTCTGCTCTCAAAGCATCTGACCACACCAAGATCGGTGTGATAAAATGCTTTCCCAATTTCCCAATGGCGCTGTTTACATCCGGCGAAATCTAAGTCATGAAATGCTCGTAGCTTCCAGTTTCTTAGGCCATAGAGATGTTTGGAGCCACTCTGGTCTCTGATCAGCTCTATGGTCAGCTGGCTGAATCACCGGCTGCATTCTCAGGTTCCCTTTTGAGACAGGAGAGCCATAGAAAAACATGGAAGACGATGGGGGGGGGGCATTCCCTCCCACTGCTTGTAAAAGCAGTCTAGAGGCTAATTAGCCGCTAGGATTGCTTTTACATTAAAGCAGACCGCTGGCTGAAAAGAATGATACCAAGATGATACCTAAACCTGCAGGCATCATTCTGGTATAACCACTCAAAGTCGTGAATGGCGTACCTGAAGACAAAAAAATGGTTAACAATAAAACACAGTAAACGGTAAAGTATAAAAAATTGCATACCTGAAAAGCAAACATGATAAAACATAATAACAATAAAGCATTGCAGAATAGAATACAGTAAAAAAGAGCAGAACAATAGAGAGAGAATAGAGAGAGAGAGAACAATAAAACAACAACTATTTTTTTTTATTTTGTATATATTTTTTTTTTCACACTTTTTTTTGTAACTAACTTTTAGAACTGTAACCGGTTCCAGGTTCGGGTCTCTCAAAATGCGATGGCATCTTGGGAGACCCTGTGAAAGTGTGCCTAGTCTGTGCAATGCTGTACCCTACGCTAATACTCAACTAGTGAATGGTAGCGTTCAAAACATTCACCAATGCAAAGACCAGGATTGTCAGGACAGGAGGGACAATAATAGTGAGTGTCACGCCTATATCCGCGCTTGCTGCAGACACAACATCTTTTTTGGGGGGGTTCGCTGGGTAGGGGTACTCGGGAGGACATAAAGAAAATGCCTCTCATGCAGCTGACTGCATTTGGTTGGGGATGTGAATGGGGGAAATACGGGCACTGCAGAAGTGGTGGGTTCCCAATTAGGATTGGCGAATGCAGCAGGAAGGGCACTATGGGCACGACGGGCCTGTGTTTGTCTTCTTCTTGGTGGCAGCGGGACACTACTTGTGCTTGCCACCTCACCAGCTTGAACTGCACTTATGGGACTCGCCACGTCACCAAGTGTTACTGCAGTGCTGGTTTGACTATGACCGGGGTGTACTAGGCCGCTGGTGCTTGCCAGTTCACCAAAACGCTACCAAAAAAACTGTTAGCGATCGCAGGGATCAGGCCTGACTCTGCGAACGCTGCAGTTATGCGTTTAGTGTTTTGTAAGTGTCAGTGATCGATCGATACTGCACTTGGGTGGGCTTGGCTGGGCCGGGCGGAGGGGCAAAACGCAGGTACTAGCAGGTATCTGGGCTGATCCTGCTAACACTGCATTTTTGGGAACCCTAAACTGCTGGGGACGCTAGTATAGATCTGATTGGATCAGATATTGATCCGTACAGATACTATACCACTAAGGGAGGCATATGCTGCATGCGTGGGTGTTAGCGGTACTGGCGCTAATCTGCCGCTGCCTGGGGCGACGCATATCACCGCCGGGCGATCAGGGGGCTAAACCTTTATTCGGTAATAAACGGCGGGTGCCCTGACACTATAAAAAATAAACGAACTAACCAGCGTCACCCGTAACACTTATACGGTGATCAGTGGTGAAAGGGGTAACTAGGGGGCAATCAAGGGGTTAAAACATTTATTAGATAGTATATGGGGGTCCCTGTCGGTATAAAATGCTGACGGCGAACCTAAATATTTATCTCCCTAACTAGCGTCAAAAGTGACACTAATACAGCGATCAGAAAAATGTTTGCTTAGCGACACTGGCGACGGGGGGTGATCAAGGGGTTAAAACTTTATTAGGGGGGTTAGGGGGGTACCCTAGACCTAAAGGGGGCTAACACTAACTGCCCTAACACACTAACTGTCACAAACTGACACCCTGCAGTAATCAGAAAAAAAAAAAAACTGCTTGGTGTCAGTGTGACAGGGGAGGAGGGGTGATTAGGGGGTGGTCGGGGGGGGATCGGGGGGTGAAGGGGGGTGTTTTGTGTGCCTGGCATGTTCTACTGTGTGTGTGCTGTGCACTCACATTGATGTCTTCTCTCCTCGGCGCCGGAACGGAAAATACCGAGCCGAGGAGAGATGACATAATTTCCTTTGCTGCTGTTTAGCATACAACAGCAAAGGAATGATTTGATTGGCCGGCGGCGATCGCGAGGGGGGGGCCATGAACGGATGGTCTCCCCCTCACCTCTGATCGCTGCTGGACAATAGCGGACCCCCCGCCCGCGGGAGGCAGATCACGTGTATGTACATCGGCGTGAGGCGGTCCTTAAGTGGTTAAGTTCTCCTGCAAAATGTCTTTATAAACTTGGGAATTCATTTTTCCTTCGATGATAGCAATCCGTCCAGGCCCTGACGCAGCAAAGCAGCCCCAAACCATGATGCCCCCACCACCATACTTCACAGTTGGGATGAGGTTTTGATGTTGGTGTGCTGTGCCTCTTTTTCTCCACACATAGTGTTGTGTGTTTCTTCCAAACAACTCAACTTTGGTTTCATCTGTCCACAGAATATTTTGTCAGTACTGCTGTGGAACATCCAGGTGCTCTTGTGCGAACTGTAAACGTGCAGCAATGTTTTTTTTGGACAGCAGTGGCTTCCTCTGTGGTATTCTCCCATGAAATCCATTCTTGTTTAGTGTTTTACGTATCGTAGATTCGCTAACAGGGATGTTAGCATATGCCAGAGACTTTTGTAAGTCTTTAGCTGACACTCTAGGATTCTTTTACACCTCATTGAGCAGTCTGCGCTGTGCTCTTGCAGTCATCTTTACAGGACGCCCTCTCCTAGGGAGAGTAGCAGCAGTGCTGAACTTTCTTCATTTATAGACAATTTGTCTTACCATGGACTGATGAACAGCAAGGCTTTTGGAGATACTTTTATAACCCTTTCCAGCTTTATGCAAGTCAACAATTCTTAATCGTAGGTCTTCTGAGAGCTCTTTTGTGCGAGGCATCATTCACATCAGGCAATGCTTCTTATGAAAAGCAAACCCAGAACTGGTGTGTGTTTTTTATAGGGCAGGGCAGCTGTAACCAACACCTCATCTCATCTCATTGATTGGACTCCAGTTGGCTGACACCTCACTCCAATTAGCTCTGGGAGATCTCATTAGTCTAGGGGTTCACATACTTTTTCCACCTGCACTGTGAATGTTTACATGGTGTGTTCAATAAAAACATGGTAACATTTAATTCTTTGTGTGTTATTAGTTTAAGCAGACTGTGATTGTTTATTGTTGTGACTTAGATGAAGATCAGATCACATTTTATGACCAATTTGTGCAGAAATCCATATCATTCCAAAAGGGTTCACATACTTTTTATTGAAACTCTATGTATACTGTGTGTCTATCGGTGGCAGTGCGTCCATAAGGGGGTGCATGTGCGCTGCCCCCTCTCTCCTGGCACCTCTCTATCACCATAGATAGATTCATGCATTGCATGAATCTATCTATGATCGCCGCTGACACCCCCTATTCAGGTGCCCGGCCCCTTTTCAGGTTCCGGACACCTGAATTACAGTGACGGGGGTGTTTTTGGGAAGCACCTGATTAGAGCCATAGGCTCTAATAGGCTCCCAAAAAGAACATGCTGGGCGTTTGCTGTTCACTCAGCTGTGTGTTAGCAAAGCGAAGGAATTCACTTTGCTAACACTGAACCGCCTCTCAGCCAATCAGGTGCTCGGGTCTGTTACCTGTCACCTGATTGGCTGAAGCATCAGGTGCTGTGATTGGACGCCTGATAGAGAGGACGGAAGAAGACATCGAGGAGCGTGTAGGACACCGTCACTGACCCGCTGTGAGACAGGTAAGTGTCGGACGATGCACACTGGCAGCATTTGATGGGGCACAGTAGCAGCAATTGATGGGCACATTGGCAGCATTTGATAGGGCACAGTAGCAGCAATTGAAGGGCACACTGGCAGCAATTGATGGGCACACTGGCAGCAATTGATGGGCACAGTGGCTGCGTTTGATGGGCACAGTGGCTGCGTTTGATGGGCACAGTGGTGGCAATTTATGGGTACAGTGGCTGCGTTTGGCACAGTGGCTGCTCTTGGTGGGCACAGTGGCTGCGCTTGATGGGCACAGTGGTGGCGCTTGATGGGCACAGTGGCTGCGTTTGATGGGCACAGTAGCTGAATTTGATGGGTACAGTGGTGGCAATTTATGGGTACAGTGACTGCGTTTGATGGCACAGTGGTTGTGTTTGATAGGCACAGTGGCTGCGTTTGATGGGCACAGTGGCGGCAATTTATGGGTACAGTGGCTGCGTTTGGCACAGTGGCTGTGTTTGGTGGGCACAGTGGCTGCGCTTGATGGGCACAGTGGCTGCGTTTGATGGGCACAGTAGCTGCGTTTGATGGGTACAGTGGTGGCAATTTATGGGTACAGTGGCAGCAATTTATGGGTACAGTAGCTGCGTTTGATGGGCACAGTAGCTGCGTTTGATGAGCACAGTGGCTGCAATTGATGGTTTTTTTTTCAGTTTGTTTGTGCCCTACCCAAAAATTTTGAGCACCAGCCACCACTGGTGTCTATGTGTATATATGTATAATGTGTGTGTCTATGTGTATGTATACTGTGTGTGTATGTATACTGTTTGTTTCATTTGTGCCTACTGCCGCTAAACAGAAGTCAATCTAACAATCCTATGCCCGTGAAAAATCCACTTGTTGCCATTTGGAGGCAGCTGAATGGTGATCTGCTGAGCCCGGCCTCAGATCAGGCAGCAGGGCAGGTCTGGGTGTGTGCCTGTGCGGTGATATCATGGCACACATCAAGCATGGCTTTTATTCACACACCCTATTGCCAGATCTGAGGCCAACCACAGCAGTTCACTATTCTGATGGCTCTAATGCCGCGTACACACGGTCGGACTTTACGGCAGACTTTGCCCAGCGGACTTTTCGACGTACTTTACGAAGGACTTTCTGAATGAACGGACTTGCCTACACACAATCCACCAAAGTCTGTCGAATTCGTACGTGATGACGTATGACCGGACTAAAATAAGGAAGTTCATAGCCAGTAGCCAATAGCTGCCCTAGCGTGGCTTTTTGTCCGTCGAACTAGCATACAGACAATCGGACTTTTCGACCGGACTTGAGTTCGACGGATAGATTTAAAACATGTTTCACTGAGTACTGTGGAGCCCAGGACAGCGGGTGAATCAATCGGTCTCTGTCATCTATCAATCAGCTCCTAGTATGATATAGAGCCTGGTTACCACTGTGAGTCGGTAAGCGCAATCTACAGCCACGGTGGTGGGTTTTTCACTCCCCGCCCCACGTTTTTTCTTGTGTGCTCACCAGGGTGTTGGTATGTCTGTATGTCCATGTTAACATCTGACTATACTACACTATGGCCAGTCTTTTGTGTTATTTTTTCTCCTGTATACATTGAGGGAATTACATCTTGAAACCGGACGGAGCAGATTGGTTTCCACCCCAAAGGCCCTGGCTGGGTTTAAGCCATCCGTCCATTTTAATTGATGTTCTGGTAAGGGCAATTTAATCTTTTAATCCTTGGACTGGTATCTACACAAGTTGAAATATTTTGGCGATTTGGTGATTGATCCCATCTCAGGAGATATCTGGACTTTCCTTTATTTATTAGCATTTTGATTTTTTGTCTTTTAAAATTTTTTCAATATATATTTTTGTGTGTGGCAGTGAAAATTTCCACCATATCAACCATTTATATTACTTAGCGCGGTTTAATATTTTTTATGTTTCAAATCTAAGTCCATCCGACTTTTGAGCAAACAAAGTCCGCTGGAGCCCACACACGATCGAATTGTCTGGCGAAATTCAGTCCGCCGGGCAAAGTCTGCCGTAAAGTCCGCTCGTGTGTACGCGGCATTGGACTCACTTGCGCAGTTCAGAGCTCCCTTACACCTCCCTTACACCAAAGTCCCAACATTCTCCCTATAGATTACAGTCCGCCCTTATGGCAGAGCCCCCCTGGATTTTTTTCTTCTAATTTAAAAGCCTTTCCTGCCAGCTGCCTGCCACACCAAGCACTAAGGGGCAAAGGTGTGTAAGGGGACACTGATAGAAGGTGACACACTGGGGGGGCTCTGCCATAAGGTAGGACTCTGTGGACTGTGATGTATAGGAAGAAAGTTGGGACTTTGGTGTAAGACGGGACTCTGATGTGAGCGTGGCACTCATCCTGACTGCTATACTCTATATGTTGTTTTGTTTGTTACTTACTCCTGATATGGCGGCCACCTGTAAGCCTGGGGGCCCCATAATCTTCTATTGCCCGGGGGCCCCATGAGTTGTCAGTCCACCCCTGCTCTTATACTATCTAGCTTTATTAATAAAATGTAGGTACAAGTGTCCTGGAGCAAAACCTTTTTATCCCTGGGCACACATGATCTAGAAAACAATATCAGACACCGGGATTTATTAAAACTGGAGAGTGCAAAATCTGGTGCAGCTCTGCATAGAAACCAATCAGCTTCCAGGTTTTATTGCTAAAGCCTAATTGAACAAGCTGAATTTAGAAGCTGATTGGCTACCATGCGCAGTTGAACCAGATTCTGAGTTTTAGTAAATCTATCCCATTGCATCCTATTTTTTCATAGTTTTCTCCTACCACTTGTTCAGCGAAGCTGTTGTTTTCTGAAACTGCCTCTAGAAGGAGCATTTCCAAATGTATACGTGAAATAAGATTATGAAAGCATGACAGTAAACAATGTAGAAATCACCTAAGACAGATAAATGTTGAAACAGTACAATAAAAGAAATACTAAAAATAAGCAGTTGTTTTGCCTTATTCATATGGTATGGTTTTAGCTCCCGATCAGTAGAATTTGGAAAACACACACTGAAATGTTCACATTTTTCCTTTATTCTTTCCACTGCCTTTGTTTATCACCGATGCGATCAGTTTAAAAAGTGCCTTCACACTTCAATGCTAAAGAGCAGCACATAATGAAACGGTCTTTTAGCAGAAACAAAATGGCAGGATATTGCTGGATGCTTTAGAGCCAAAAATGAAAAAAAAAATCTGTTCATATTAAACTTTGAGAAAAATCATAGGCATGTTTTTGAAATCTGATAATTTCTGCTTGACGTGGTGACAGAACTTTGGAAAGTTTTTCACAGTGTATCAGCCAAAAGAAAAACATGCTGACGGTTTAGCCATTGTTTCCCACTTTTGATATTAAACTTATCCATAATGGAGAGGACTTCAAAGGTTTGCTGTTCACAGTTGTATGCCTCTAAAATGTTCTTGTATAGTGCTTAAAGAGGTGTTCCAGCCTGGGGAAAAAAAAATAAAAGTCAGCAGCTACAAATACTGTAGCTGCTGACTTATAATATATGGACACTTACCTGTCCAGGCAACCCGCAATGTCGGCACAACCCCAGCCGATCTTCAGGTGCTGCCGCCACCATCTCCACTAAGGGAAACTGGCAGTGAAGTCTTTTGGCTTCACAGACGGTTTCCTACTGCTCATGCACAAAGTGCTGCGCTTTCTAATTGGCCGAGGAAGGGGGGGGGGACTTCTGAGGGACAGTGATGCGACGCCAAATGTGGCACCGGAGGGGGGAGCAAATAAGTGGAAGTTTCACTTTGGGTTGGAACTCCCGTTTTCGGATTTGTGATGGAAGGCGTTACATGATCAATAATAGATCACTAAAATATAACAATTCTGACATATAGTACTTCAAATAGAACTATGGCCCCTTGTTAAAAAAAAATATGTGCTCTTAGTTCACCTGTAAAAATCCCACAAATACCTGTATATTCTGCCAGTAAAGTACACCTAATGTAGCTTCCGGTGGTGGTGTGACAATGATGCTGCACCGCTCCTGAATTCAGAGCAGAGTTGCCACTCTCATGTAGCATACCTCCCAACTTTTTGAGATGGAAAGGAGGGACACCTTTTAGCAAAAGTATGAAGGCATAGGACACACACCCCTGCCACGCACCCTAAAAGAAGGATTATAAACAACAACAAAAATTAGTTAAAACCCACATGCTTTTTTTTTTTTTTTCACTTTTTCCATTACCATTCACTTATACAGGCTTTTGACATTTACAAATGCAGCAATTTAGAAATTGGATGAAAGGTTTAGCACTGGGAAAAACTTAAAAAAAAAAAAGTAGTGCATTTGATATACAACAATACTGATCAGACCAAAATGAGGGACCAATGAGGAGGAGCGAGGGACTTTATTCTTGAAATCAGGGACAGTTGGGAGCTATGATGTAGACTGTGCCTATTGTTTGTACAGTAAATTGTTCTTAATAAATCATTCTTGTGTGGGCTTTTTCTTATCAGTGACTTTTGCTGTGTGTCAATTCATTAACCACTTCAGCCCCAGAAGATTTTCCCCCTTAATAACCAGGCCATTTTTTGCGATACGGCACTGCGTCGCTTTAACTGACAGTTGCGCGGTGATGCAACGTTGTAGCCAAATAAAATTGCTATCCTTTTTTTCCCACAAATAGAGCTTTCTTTTGGTGGTATGTGATCACCTGTGTGGTTTTTAATTTTTGCACTATAAACAAAAAAAGACTGACAATTTTGAAGAAAAAACAATATTTTTACTGTTTTTTAATAAATATCCCATTTTTTTTTTAAACAAATTCCGTCATCAGTTTAGGCGAATATGTATTCTACATATTTTTGGTAAAAAAAAAAAAACACAATAAGCGTATATTGATTGGTTTGTGCAAAAGTTATAGCGCCTACAAAATAAGGGATAGGTTTATGGCATTTTTATTATTTATTTATTTTTTTTACTAGTAATGGCGGCGATCAGTGATTTTTAGTGGGACTGCGACATTGCGGCAGACAGATACACTTTTGAAACTTTTTTGGGACCATTGACATTTATACAGCGATCAGAGCTAAAAATAGCCACTGATTATGGTATAATAGTCACTGGCAGGGAAGGGGTTAACACTAGGGGGCAATCAAGGGGTTAAATGTGTTCCCTCATGAGTGTTTCTAACTGTGGGGGGATGGGACTGACTGGAGGAGGAGACATATCACTGTTCCTAATTACTAGGAACAGTAGATCTGTGTCTCCTCCCCTGTCAGAACAGGGATTGGTGTTTACATACACAGATCCCTGTCCGTGTGTGCGCCTGCTATGGCTCTTAAGTGAGCTGATGTACAGGTACGGCGATTTGCGGGAAAGAGCCAACCTGCCGCCGTAAATGTGGGAGAGCTGGTTGGCAAGTGGTTACAGAGTAACTTCACTTTTGTATAGGGAAAAAAACATTCCCCTCTGGGTGATCTATGTGCATTGCAGGGATTTTAAACAAACTGTAGATTTTGACTTTTTTGTTATTCTGAAGGAATAGCTGTTTGTTCTGTCAGTGTCCATGTGCTGAATGAATTTGTATGTGAGTGGTTTTATAATTATCCATCAGCTGCTGCACATGCAGGGCTCTAATAAGGAAAGTTGCAGGGTCTGCATCCTTTTAGACATGCATCGCTATAGCAAATACATGTGAGAATCAATTTTCAATGAATAAAGAAGTAACATATAACCTATATTGGTGAATTGCATCCACAAATAAACCACAAACACCATTATAACAGTGTACAAAATAAATGAAAAAGTCCCATAGAAATCCTTTGCCAAGTGAGAAAGGAGGAATCCAGAGATAGCGGATGTGACACCCAGGAGATATCGACACAAGAGGCTTATCAGATAGCCAGTGACAACCCTTACTCAGGGAGCGCTTTATCAGATGAATCCAGCCAATTCACACATCTACCACTCCTGTGACTCCAGAAAGACACTGGGTCCTCACCTGCATCAGGGGTCATAGAAATGTAAAACAAGGGCTCCACATAGTGTAATATTGCAAAACCATTTCCATTTATTGATGAAATATTGCACTTACATTTATAATGGTAATGAACAGCATATATAACATCAGGGAGCCACAAACAGGTCTGTTTCCAATAGTAAACATGGCCGAGCAATGATCATGGCCCGACTTATGTGTTTCATCAGAGGTGATGTCATCAGGGGCACCCACACACGCTGGAGCTGTTCATATATATATATATGAACAGCTCCGGCGTGTGTGCGTGCCCCTGATGATGCCACCTCTGACGAAACGCATAGGGTGGAGCCACGCACACACGCTACAGTGCATGCACGATTGTTGTTTGGCCATCTTTACTATTTGGCCATCTTTACTAGGCCTCTAATGTGACACTTGCTTGGCGCCGAATGAAAAGGGAAACATAGAGGATGTGAGAACCACCCTGTCACCTTGACCTGTCCCACGAGCAGGGGATTTTACACACACTGGCTTAAGCTGCAGGGTGTATATTTGACAAGCTGACTGCTGGCCATCAGATGAAAGTGACCTCTTCCACACCCCCCCCCCACCTGCACGTGCCCCCTCCATGCCTCCTAAACTCTGCCCATCGGCATGCCCGGGGCATGGGTAGAGGAGACACAGTCCAGTGAACATCTGTTTGCTGCCTGTTCCTTCCTCTTACTGACTCAAAAGTGATGTGTAAAGCATCAATTCAGGGTCACTGTGTCACCAAGCTACACTGCATTAGTATTCTTGGAAGGCAGATGAGACCCCGGTGTATCATTTAAAGTGTAAGTTCACCTTTACAGAAAAATCTGTAAGGTGAACTTACACAGGTCCCCCTCCTTGACCCCCCCCGGTCCCGCTGACCTGGACCGCCGCAATCTCCCATTCTAAGCCCTGGTATATACGCATCAGGAGTCCGGGGCTTAGAAATCCTCTCTCCATCCTCGCATCTGCTCCATAGCTGACAGGACGGCCTATGCGGCTGCTGATTTGTCGGTGCTGCCCATGTGATGGTGCTGACCAATTAGAATGCTCCAAAACGTCCCTCTTAGGAGGGACGTTTTGCACATTCAGCTCAGAGGATTTCTAAGCCCCGGACTCCTGGTGCGGATATACCGGGGCTTAGAACCAGAGATTGCTGCAGTCCAGGTCAGCGGGACTGGGGGGGGGCGACAAGGGGGACCAAGGGGGACCAGAGTTTTCTGTAAAGGTGAACTTATACTTTAAGTGAACCTGTTACCAAAAAATTATCACATAGGGGACTTTTGACCTCTACGTGATAAAAAAAAAAGATAAGTAAAAAAAAAGCTGCACCCATACCCCCCCCCCCAAAACCTTTGAGCCCCCCACCCCCCATATACACATGTACGAATGTAAATGCATGCGTCAGGAGCACCTACACATGAAACTCTTGATTGCGCTACACATTTTACATATTGCCATGCATGCCAGAGTGGGAGCAATAATTCTAGGCACATTGTTCATGGTTAACTACACTGATGACAATAGTAACAATAACTGTCAGCGCAGGATGCAGTGTAATATGCAATAAAATTAAAGTGGTAGTGGTAAAAACACTAGTACTCAGTATATATTTGGGATAGGGGATCATAAATTCACAAGTATAAGTATAAACAAAGTTGTTAGTCTAAAGATATAGGTGGTGATGTGGTAATTAGGGGACTGCTGTCCTCAGAGAACTGGCTCTGTATGCAGGAAGATAGAGGGGAGAGAACAAAGGAAGCGCCACCTAAGTGCAGTATTAAAGATGATTTTTAATGACACAATGTACAAGAAACACTCACAAGAGGTAGATTAGGTATAGGCTCATCTGTATAGGCTGTCCTGGAGTCTCCTCGGGTCCGCAGATGATTCCTGATGCGTGGTGTGGTAGTAGTTGATCCTCAGCGCGTCCTGTGGCCACAGGAGAAGAGCCGGGACCAGCGTGGAGTGCACGGAAGTGAGGTCACAGGTCACAGGGACACATCCAGAGGAGCAGCCTCAGTGGCTATTAGTGCAGCATATCAGTGGACTGATTAATCAGTGCAGCCTCATCAGTGCCCATCAGTGCCCATAAGTGCTGCCTCATCAGTGCCGCCTCAGTGCCCATCAGTGCAGCTTATCCGTGCCCATAAGTGCAGTCTCATCAGTGCAGATTATCAGTGCCCATTAGTGCAGCATATCAGTGCTGCTTTATCCGGGCATCTTATCAGTGCCCATGTGTGCAGCCTCAGGGCCCATCAGTGCAGCATATTAGTGCTGCCTTATCAGTACAGCCTCATCAGTGCCCATCAGTGCAGCTTATCAGTGCACATAAGTGCAACCTCATCAGTGCCGTCTCAGTGCCCATCAGTGCAGCTTATCTGTGCCCATCAGTGCTGCTTTATCAGTGCAGCCTCATCAGTGCCACCTCCGTGCCCATCAGTGCAGCTTATCTGTGCCCATCAGTGCAGCTTATTAGTGCCCATGAGTGCAGCCTATCTGTGCCCATCAGTGCAACCTGTGCCTATCAGTGCAGCTTATCAGTGCCCATCAGTGCAGCTTATCAGTGCCCATAAGTGCAGTCTCATCTGTGCCCATCAGTGCAGCCTATATGTGTCCATAGGTGCAGTCTTATCTGTGCCCATCAGTTCAGCCTATCTCAGCCCATCAGTGCCCATAAGTGCAGTCTCACTGTGCCCATAAGTGTAGCCTATCTGTGCCCATCAGTGCATCCTGTGCCCATCAGTGCAGCCTATCTGTGTCCATCAGTGCAGCTTATCAGTATCCATCAGTGCCCATCAGTGCCCATAAGTGCAGTCTCATCTGTGCCCATCAGTGCAGCCAATCTGTGCCTATAGGCTGCACTGATGGGCACAGATAGGCTGCACTTATCTGTGCCCATAAGTGCAGTCTCATCTGTGCCCATCAGTGGGCACAGATAGGCACAGATAGGCTGCACTTATATGTGCCCAAAAGTGCAGTCTCATCTGTGCCCATCAGTGCCCATAAGTGCAGTCTCATCAGTGCCTATAAGTGCAGCCTATCTGTGCCCATCAGTGCAGCTTATCTGTGCCCAGAAGTGCAGTCTCATCTGTACCTATCAGTGCAGCAGGGATCGTTAGGAGACACCGGCTGCTGGGCGGGACTTTGTGGCGAACGGCGTTTCCCCTACAATTAGGGTTGCCATCCCATCCCTTTAAACCCAAACACATATTAATTACACAGGTTCTGAGGCTAATTTAATGCAGATAAGGCACTAATTAGTTTAAATACTACCTTAATCAGCCACAGAACCTGTGTAATTAATATGTATTCGGGTTTAAAGGGATGAGGTGGCAACCCTACCTACAAGACCTGTCACAGCAGGAGATCCCCGCTCTGTCATCTGGCCAGTCGGTGTCCCCTAGCTATCCCTGCTGCACTGACAGATAACTGACGGGCAGGCGGTCGGCAGTGGGGGGGGTTGTTGGGGGTGGTGAGTGCTGTCAGGGAGCAGAGGAGGGAGACGGAGGAGGACACCACCTCCATAGGCGGTTCCATGCTTGTCCCCATGTTGATGGGGACAAGGGCCTCTTCTCAACAACCCTGGGCAGTAGTTGTGGGGGTCTGCAGGCAGGGAGCTTATTAGAATCTGTAAGCCCCCTTTAACAAGGGGGCCCCCAGATCCCGCCCTCTCATGTGACTGAGTATTACCCTTGTCCATTCACCCCAGAAAAGGCAATGTAGTGTAAATAAAAACAGGAGACAGTTTTGAGAAGTCCTTTATAAAAAATGAAGAATATCCCCTGTTGTAGCTTCAACGTGTCTTCTCCCTCTGATCTTCTCCCTACTGTCTTCCCCCTCTGGTGATGTGTTCTTCCTCTGGTCTTCTCCCTCCGCTGCTGTCTTGTCCGCCACTGCTGTCTTCTCCGCCGCTGCTGTCCTCTCTGCGGCTGCTATCTTCTCCTCTACTGACCGGGTCCTCCTCCGATGCTGGTTCCCATCGTTGTGCCAGCTCTGTTCTCTACCAGTTCTTATATAGCCATGGGGCATGGCCATCCGGTGATGTCACCATGAGACTCTGCCCTTGTGACGTCACAAGTGATGTCACCATGAGACCCCTGGGCCAAAGCACCCGCTCTCCCCATTTTGAGGGCATGTGGCCTGGTATGGGGGGGGCACTCGTTCGTCCCCCCCTTCCTGATCTGCTGGGTTGCATGCTCGCATAAGGGTCTAGTATGGATTTTGGGGGGGACCCCACGCTGTTTTTTTTTTTTGCCATTGCCGAAGTGTCTGGTATGGTCCTGGGGGAGGGACCCCGCGCCATTTTTATTCTCATTTTGTCGTGGGTTCCCTTTCAAGAATTATACCCTTCAAGATCCTCAGAGCACAAGTCGCATGCCACTAATTGAATCATGATGATCCGACTTAGAAGCGCCTTCCATTCAAATCAATGGGCTGAAAGTCGGATCACTTAAGATGGCTCTCATAGGGAACCATTGATTTTGACAGGTCAAAAAAAAACGCTTGACGCAGTTTAACACTGTATCCTGCGTTAAGCCAGGTTTAGCTGCTTCAGACGTTTTTACAGCTCTAACAACGGTCTTCAGAATGCACTGGCCCTGGTTTTTTTTGCAGATTGAAAATGCAGCTCCTAAAAGCCTATGTGTACATGGACACATAGAATAACATGGAGAGGCATTTTTAAGCTGCAAAAAAAAAGTCTCAAGCTGGTAAAAGTGGCTGTAAAAACATCCTGTATGCATGAGGCCTTATTGTCAAAGTTAAATTGAACAAGCTGAAGTTAGAAGGTGATTGGCTACTATGCACAGCTGCAACATATTCTGTGTGTGCCAGTTTTATAAAATTTTCCCCCAAATGTATTTCTTTTAATGCAAGCAGTGTAAGTATCTGAATATGACTTGTTATTAGTCTCTTGAAGTCTACTGTACAGCAGAGCTCAGATAGTGAGAAGAAGAGTGAGAGAAGAAGCAGCACAGGGAGCCCATTGGGTGTGCTACAGTGCAAGGAGCATGCTGATAGGATGAGAGTGCTAAGAGAGAGATGAGCTCATCTGTGGGCTGCTCCTCCTTACTGTCTGATCACAGGGTGTTAGTGGGATGAAGACCTGTGAGCAGTGGCAGCCTGTCCATAGGGGGCGCCCGGGCGCTGCCCCCCTCCTGTAGTCACCAAAAGAAAAAATTTTTTTTTAAACGGCCCCTTTAAGAAAAAAAAAGTTCTTTAACTAAGTGCACTGTGTTCGGGCACTGGACACTATGCACTATGGAAAGTGCACTATGGGAAGTGCCACGTCAAAGCAATCACAAGATTGCAGATGTGGCGCTTCATTTGTGGGCTTTTAGCCCGCCTTGCGGCGCAATACAAAGCGCCGAGTAGCTTCCGCTCTTAGAATCACTACGGGCAGGAGCATTGTTGGTTAAATCTAGAGGTTACTTCCAGGTTTCGTGGAACAGACGAAAACCGGAAGTGACGTCGGCAGCTCCGTTCTTCGGCCCAAGCGGAGCTGCTGGCAGGTAGGAAGGAAGAGACTGAGAGCGCGCCACGCAGCATGAGGGATTCAGTTCAAAGGCAATCACAGATCATTCGGGGGAGTCGGGACTAATAAAGAGACCACTACCCCAAGATTTTTTATATTTGTATGCAAATGTTGTGGGAGCCTCTCTTTTTTAATATTGTGCTTATAGTGTGCACTACCCCAGGATTTTTTATATTTATATGCAAATGTTGTGGGAGCCTCTCTTTTTTAATGCCGTGCTTATAGTGTGCTGCAGAGAGTAATGCTATTTCACACTTCCTCCAACATATCCGATTTCTGGCAATAGCTGGAGCAGCATCCGCTGATCTGCATAGTTTTTTTTTAACATCATATGAAGGCTCTCTGGCTGTTATCAGGAGCACATGTAACATCAGAGACAGGGAAGGCTTCATAGGCTCTGAATGCCAGTTCACACCAGCGCGATGCGGGAACCAGCGCGATGCGGGAACCAGGGCGATTCCAGTGCCGGGTCCCACATCGCATAGAACTCGGAGGCAGTTCACACTGCCCTATGCGATCTGCTGCAGGTGTCAATAGAAAGTCAATGACACCCCCAGATCGGTTCGCATTTTTCAGTGCGAACTGTGAATTTGTACAGGAATCGGATCGCTTGGGTGTGAACATCCATGCGATTCGATTCTGGTGCGGACAAAAAAAAGGGTCCTGCACAATTTTGCTAACTGTGTACAGCTGTACACAGTGTAACAGTGTAATTTTTCAGTTGGTTTGCGCCGATCTGTGAAGCTGTGCTATATACCATGATCTGCAAGGCTGTGCTATATACCATGATCTATGAGGCTGTGCTATATACCATGATCTGCGAGGCTGCACTATATACCATGATCTGCGAGGATGCGCTATATACCATGATCTGTGAGGCTGCGCTATATACCATGATCTGCGAGGCTGCGCTATATACAATGATCTGCGAGGCTGAGCTATATACTCTGTCCTGTGATGCTGAGATATATAATCTGTCCTGTGATGCTGGGACTGTATACTCTGTCCTGTGATCTGAGCTGTATACTCCTGACACTATGGGTGGAAGCAAGTGGAATACAGGGGATGGAGTGTGTGGATTCTATAAGGGGTGTGGTTTATGAGAAGTGGGAGGGGTCAAAAATTATGGGTGGGGTCTGGTGCCCCCCCATCCAAAAACTTCACCCACCGCCACTGCCCGTGAGTGAAAGCAAAACTGCAGTAGTGAAGGATCAGATCCTCTCACCTGCCAGGCTGGACTGTGCTGTGTGGCAGAGCTGTGTAAATTCCAGAACTGAGTGGACAGAATTGTAAATTCTTTGACAGGTAAATCAGCTCTTATAAATGTATTTGATTTGTGTATTTAGCTGTTTGCCCTGAGTTCAGCTTTAACCCTTAACGATCAACTTAACCAAAGCTTATCCTAGACCTTAGAACTAACACCTAAAAATGTATCATAAGCAATATTCTCTTTTATTTTGGATAAAGAAGGAAACATCTATCAAGCGTTTATTGCTGCCTTTGTTCCCTACTGGAGAGATTCCAGTAAGCAAGTAGAGGTTACTGCTGCCCCAGTGGGAAGTCAGGGGTTGACTGTGACTCCTGGGTTGTACTTGGTGGGTTTTCTTGGGTCCGACCCTCCAGGCCTGTGTGCTGTGGGGGGATGAGGGCCCGGATCCTTGGGGGCTGTCCTGCCGAAGCCAGAGCTAAATTTTTTGCTTGAACAGGTATGCTGGGGCAGCCACAAGCCTGTAGTTAGGGACTAGGGATCTTAGGGAATGTATGCACTTTATCTTGGACTCTCGATTGTCATTAATAGGAAAGAATATCTCTGCGCTACCAGGACAACAATAAACAACGGAACACTAGCTGCAGCAGACACCGAACTGGTCAAACTACACCAACATTAAGTAAATAAAAATCAATATATGGTGTCACGCTCTAGTGAAAAAATAGTACCATAAATAAAATGCTAAATTAGTTAATGTGCTATATAAAGTGACATTGCATGTGTAAAAATTGCATAAAATGCATATATAGTGACAACGTGCAAATTTGCATAGAAACGCATTTAAAAAAATTGCTGCTCGTTTTTATCTAGTTTTTTACCTGTTTCATTATGTGAGTACTTTTAAACCTGCAAAATCAAATAAATATATGTGATTACATATTTACCGATTTGGGTCTCCCCTCTCCTTTTTACTCCTTTACTCCTTTTTATGTTCACGGACCTGGGAGACTGCCCACTGTCACTGAGGCATATAGAGATAACCTATCATTATATATGAGGACTATACATCAGGCTACCAAGGCATATTAGAATATCTAGTCCATTGAAGCTTCCCCTGGCCACTACCACACAAGAGGAACATCGGATGTGAGCCATTGGAGGATTTACTGACCACCACCATTTGTTGCAACATGCTGTTACCTTACAGCAGTAAGGTAAGGTAGCCACTGCACACCTGAGGTGTGAAGAGGATTCACATCACCTATGCACTGAAAGACTGTATTTTTACTGACTGTCACTTGGATCACAGCACTTCACCGCATCTTATTTCTATTTTATTTTTTCATTTTTTCTATTCATGTGCACTATTGGACTCTACCTCATATTTTGTCAGCATTAGCACCTTTTTATTCTATGCAATTGAAGGTTATGCATTCATGTAGCAATTTTATACGTTTCTATGCAATTTTGCACATGCAATGTCACTTTATATGCGTTTTTTTGCAACTTGAAGGTTATGTGATTATTTAGCAATTTTATGCGTTTCTTTGCACATACGTTGTCATTATATATGCATTTTATGCAATTTTGCACATGCAATGTCACTTTGTATAGAACTTTAACTAATTTAGCACTTTATTTATGATACTAAATTTTTCACTAGAGCGCGGCACCATATATTGATTTTTATTTTCTCGATTGTCATTGTCATCATGATAACTTATTATTCAAGTACAACTTTTGAAACTTTTCCTTTGCTTAGTCTGGAGTTACTTAAGGGGTGCAATGCAAGTAACTGGGACATATAGGGGGTTATTTACGAAAGGCAAATCCAGTTTGCACTACAAGTGCAAACTACAAGTGCAAAGTGCACTTGAAATTGCACTGAAAGTGCACTTGGAAGTGCAGTCGCTGTAAATCTGAGGGTTAGATCTGAAATGAGGGGAAACTCTGCTGATTTTATCATCCAATCATGTGCAAGCTAAAATGCTGTTTTTTTATTTTCCTTGCATGTCCCCCTCAGATCTACAGCGACTGCACTTCCAAGTGCACTTTCAGTGCAATTTCAAATGCACTTTGAACTTGTAGTTTGAACTTGTAGTGCAAAGTGGATTTGCCTTTTGTAAATAACACCCCATAGTCTACAGTTGGGTCACTTAGTACATTGGAGCATGAAGACATCAGTACAAGGAGTTCATACAGTGTGAAAATACAGCGGTTACCAAGGGTAACAAAGGTTTCTCTAGCAGCCTGCCTCAAGCGTGTACATGTAATAGGTGCAGCAAGGGAGATGTTGTCGGCACTCCTTCGGTAGGGATCTGTCTCCATTAGCAACAGGATCAGATCTGCACCACTGGGGCCCCCATCCTATACACAGGTACAGAAGAAAGAGTTAAGTGAAGTGCAGTCCAAGCTAAGTGCACGGCAGGACCCCATACTGTTACTGAGACTGAGGTAGTGGTGATAGGTTGGACAGGTGGAGAGGGCATTGGCTCTGCATGTCCCTCCTAAATGCACAAGTAATAATGGGATATTTAACACATCAAGAGAGTTTACTAGCATTTGTTCATGTTTACTCATCTGTCTGGATCGTGAGTGTGGCTCAAATAAAGGTACCTCATGTGTTATGCAGTGACCCTGTACAAAACGCCTAGCGTAGCCCAGAAGGACCCACCCAGTGGTAGGCCTCTCATGTGACCCTTGGCGCCCAGCAAAGAGAGAAACACGGAGGACGTGATGACCACCTTGTCACCTTGACCTGCCCACAAACCTTCTCTATGTTCACCTAAAAAAATGTGTGGTAATGAATTAATAATAAAGGGTATGATGTGTATCATTGTTAAAAAAGTAACACAAAACAAACTATTTCTTCATCAGTTTAGGCCAATATGTATTCTTCTACATATTTTTGGTAAAAAAAAAAATGCAATATTGATTGGTTTGCACAAAAGTTATAGCGTCTACAAAATAGGGAATAGATTTATGGCATTTTTATAATTTTTTACCAGTAATGGCGGTGATCAGTGATTTTTAGCAGGACTGCGACATTGCGGGGGACAGATTCTACACTTTTGACACTTTTTTCGGACCATTGACATTTTTACAGCAATCAGTGCTATAAAAATGCACTAATTACTGTATAAATGTCACTGTCAGGGAAGGTGTTAACACTAGGGGGCGATCAAGGGGTTAAATGTGTTCCCTGGGAGGCTTTTCTAACTGTGGGGGCAGTGTACTGACTGGAGGAGGAGAGAGATCGCTGTTCCTAATCACTAGGATCAGCAGATCTCTCTCTCCTCCCCTGACAGAACAGGGATCTGTTTGTTTACAATGACAGATCCCCGTTCTGCCTCTCTGTGGAGCGATCATGGTTAGCCCGTGGACATCGCAGCTGCCGGCCACGCGCATTAGCTCCCACACCATGCGCGGGCGCCTGCTATAGCCATTTAAAGGGCCAACATACAGCTTTGCAGGAACGAGCCGACCTGCCGCAGTATAATGACGGCGGCTGGTTGGCAAGTGGTTAAATTAGTTGATTTCAGTTTTGTATCACATGTAGGCTTTACCTTGGGCAGTGTACCTAGAGATGTAATATTTCCGGAAATTTTGAAGCAACGGAAAAAAAAACCCTTTTTTCCCAGTTTTCTTTATGGAAAAAATTGAAATTTTGGAAAAACTGAAAAAAAAATTCAGTGTGGAGAATTTTTTTTAGATTGAAAGTTACTTTGTTACACTGGGAAGGTGAAAGACAGTGTATATAAATGTATTATGCTTATTTAGTAAATCAAAAAAATTTGCTTTTTAAAATTGAATTTTTTATTACAAATAGAATAACAAGGAATGTATATGTTAAGAACATTTAAACTATACATGAGAACAGGTAACCACCCCCTTTCCCTCATAATAATGTAAAATCTTCCTGACAATATGCATTTTCAGTTATTGACAATGCTGATCCAGAAGCATATACTGAATTGCTCTTGCAAGAGCTTGATTAATGGTCTCCTGATTTTCAGGTGTAATTTTCTCTATAAATAAAGGGATTGTGTATTCACTTGCTTGAATGAAGATGCTGCTGGTGAAGAACCATTTTGTGATGATCCAGAAGCAGCTGAAAGAGTGTTTCTGGAATGAGAACTCCGGACTGAAAAGCAACTTGCATTTTCATTATGGTCCTCGTCATTTTATTCTATAAAGTATTTTTTAAATGTCTTAATGGCACCTCTGGCATGCCAGGATGTGTTTTGTCATCCTTGTAGCATTTGGAAAAGAATATTTCTTCTCACAATATTTGCAAATTACAGCTTTGCTTTTGGCAGAAATTCCACTGTAGAAATGTTTCCAAGCTCTAGATATTGGTCTCACCATTTTACTGAGAGGAGTGTAGCATGACCCCCTTGAGAAATGCTTGGATTTACCTGCTCATCTGCATCGCCATGACCCTGTGAACATTCCAACCCACCTGACACTCTGGGTTTAGACATCCTCATAACATCTTTGAATAATAAGACAACACTCAATATGTTTATATTCTGTTAATGTTTACTGGAGTGATTCAGATAAGATATAGTTGTACAATAAGGGTAATGGTTTAACTGAGTCTTTGGTTAACAGCACAAGCTCAGTGGAATGATTCCCCCAGTAAAACAGTTAAGGATACTATATATACATATGTACAATGGAGTAACACTTGAACATAGCCTGAAAGGATAAGCAAAGTTAAACATAGATTCTGACAATACTTCTAGACAGAGAAACCTGGGCTAGCCTGTTTAACCATTTATCCTAATGAGAGATGAAGCTAAACCAGGATGGTATAAGGGCCCTTTTACCAGCAACGACAGAATGTCCCCGTTGCAGATCTGATGGTCTTCATCGGCAGTCGGAGCTCATTAACTGTATCCAATAAGGCGTAGTAACAGAGTGGTAGTATCTCTTGTGCTTACTGCAGCTAAGGATGCCTATAGACTGTTATGCCCTGTACACACGATAGGATTTTCCGATGGAAAATGTGTGATAGGACCTTGTTGTCGGAAATTCCGACCGTGTGTGGGCTCCATCACACATTTTCCATAGGAATTTCCCACACACAAAGTTTGAGAGCTTACTATAAAATTTCCCGACAACAAAATCCGTTGTCGGAAATTCAGATCGTGTGTACACAAATCCGACGCACAAAGTGCCACGCATGCACAGAATAAATTAAGAGACGAAAGCTATTGGCTACTGCCCCGTTTATAGTCCCGACGTACATGTTTTACGTCACCGCATTCAGAACGATCGGATTTTCCGACAACTTTGTGTGACCGTGTGTATGCAAGACAAGTTTGAGCCAACATCCGTCTGAAAAAATCCATGGATTTTGTTGTCGGAATGTCCGATCAATTTCTGACCGTGTGTACAGGGCATTAGTTTTATATAATAGAAGTGCAGTGAAGTGTTCCCAAAGTAAAGCTGTCTGTGCACAGTGACCCAGTAAACAACCAAGGAAAGACTTGCAAAGGTGGGCAATTGCCCTCCCTCTAACAACCAGGCCGATCAAGCGCCTTCCAGATAGCGACTCTCGAATAGACGTCCTGGCTGCGACCAGTTGTTCATGATCGCCCGAATACGGAACACGAAGCATGGGATGCTGTATGGTCAGGTTGGTGCTGGTCAGTTGTCTGATGAACAGCAAGCAGCACTGGACCCCTTCTCGGTCGGGCAAGAATGTGGTAGGCTGCGCTCTCACTCTTCCTGCATGGGGAGATCCCTCACGCATGAGGCCCGGGAAGCAAGAGACCCTGGAGCCCTTTTCTGTTTTCTTTTTTAGCCCTTCCCAGCAGTCTCCCTGATAGTAGCAAAGATCCCTGGGATATGTGGTCCGGGTGTATAGCCATGCAGGGGAATAGCCATCTGGTGGAGCTATCAATCCCACAACCCCTTTGGTTAGGCTCACAAATATGATGTAAATTTAGTAACACCAGGCACTGGGGGATAACATAATATACAGATAGGGCAGGAAATAACTGTTCGTTGCAATTGTAGTCCATATTGCCAGGTGGTGGATCAAGGTCATCCTTTACTAAAGGTTCAATAAAGGAGGCAAGTGCTTGACTAGAACATTGAGCGGTAGGAATGAGTTCATCAGAATTTTCCCCAAAGGTATCATACGTCAGTCTTTTTTGCAGGGCATATTTTCTGTCTCAATCTGGAGTAAATAGTTTCCAGTGGTTCTGATTCAGGCTCTGATTCCTCTTCTGGTTCAGGCTCTGGTTCAAGCTCTGGTTCAAGCTCTGATTCAAACTCTGGTTCAAGGACAGTCTCTCTCTCTCTGCTTCCTTGGTGTAGGAGCCGGGGGTCTCTGGCACTCTGAGTACTTCATGGGGTTCTATCTTGGCGTCCTTGTTTCCTCTTAGTGGGTGGGAATCTAGCACCTCAACCTCTGATAGTGGGAGACGTGTTTCCCTCGCGAAAGGTGTCCCCTGGGTGGTGGGATCGTCTTCTATAGGGGGAATCCATAACCAATCAAGGTCTATTTCTTCCTCATCACTCTCCTTTTTTAGGTGGCATAGGTTGGCAGGCTTTCCCGGCCCTAGGGGGACTGATAAGTCTCTTGACAGGAAGATGGAGGTACTCAGACAGCCTCGGATATAGGCAGCAGATTGTTTTGGTCTTCAGAGGCCCAGTCTTACCCTCGGGCCGGATTTGGTACACAGGAAGCCCGGATAATTGTTTACAGACAATATAAGGTTGAGAGTGCCATCAATCAGCCAATTTATGTTTCCCAGGCACTCCTAGGTTGCACAACAACACTCGATCTCCGGGTTGTAGGTCCTGGACTCTCACTTTGAGATCAAAGTTTTTCTTGTTCCTCTGTTCTCTGACGGTGGATGCTTCCTTGGCTTTCTCATAGGCCATCTTCAAATTCTTCCGAAGCCTGTCGGCATACCCCCTATAGGAGGCCTGAGAGGTATGCTCTGAAGATGTTCCAAAAGTCAGGTTCACAGGTAAACAAGCTTCTCTTCCAAAGATTAGTCTGTAGGGGGAGTACCCAGTAGAATCATTTGAGGTGCTATTATAAGCATGTACTGCTGCAGCTATATGGTCTCCCCAATGTCCTTTTTTTCTCAGAGGGAAGTGTCCCCAGCATGTTCAGAGGTTACGGTTGAAACGCTCAGGTTGTGGATCCCCTTGAGGGTGGTAAGGAGTATTCCTGGATTTCTTTATAGTTAAGAGTTCACATAATCTTCTGATTAGCTTGCTCTCAAAGTCTCAACCTTGGTCTGAATGTAGGCATTGTGGCAGTCCGCAATGAATGAAAAACTACAGTACTGGCTTGCTGGTCCCTAGTAGGGAAAGCTTGGGCATAGTGGGTAAAATTATCTGTCACAACCAGGACATTACTCCGTCCACCCAAGTCAGGTTCCAAACACAACAAATCAATGCACACCAATTCCATTGATCCCTGACTCTGTAGATGGCCCATTGGGGCTGCCCTGCTTGGTAAAGCCTTTCCCTGAATGCATCTGATGCAAGAGCGACAGTAGCTTTCCACCTCAGCTCTCATGGATGGCCCATAAAACCGATCCCTGATGCCTGACTAATTTGAAGGTTCTATCTGAGCCCAAGTGACCATGATCAGCATGAAGGGAAATCAGCACTTTTAGTCTGAATTTCTCAGGGAGGAACAGTTAACGAATGAGCTCTGGCTCTTCAGTATATGACTCGATCCTCCAATCGCATTCAATCCCATTCTCTATAGACTACTTTTGCTCACTCAATGGAACTATTCAACAACATCTGAGGATCCTGAACGGATAGCGACTTTCTCATAAGATTTTCCAAGGGTCTTCCTGTTGATCCCGCCTCATGGCGGGGGGCCCAGCTAATCCCTGTGGCATTCGGTCGAATAAAAAAAAATCCCAGAGGGCTGATGAAGGCCATCTTTTGTTGGTCATCCGGATGCATGGGTATTTTTTAGTATCCACTCTTCAGATCCAGTACAATCAACCACTTGGCCCATGATAGCCACTGCAGGGCCTCTTCTATACAAGGAGTTGTGTACTGGTCTGGAACAGTTCTTCGGTTCAAGGTTCGGTAGTCAATACACATCGGGAGGGACCCATTCTTCTTTCTTACTACCACAATTGGGGAAGCATTAAACCCTGGGATTCCCTAATGACCCCTGATTTCTTCAGTTCAGCCAATTTCTCTATAAGGTCCTCCAGATCACACAACGGGATTCGTCTGGCCCCTTCGTGGCCTATCTTCTGTAAGCCGAATTCGATGTTGGGCACTCTTGGCACAGCCCACATCAAAATTGTTTTTAGAAAAGATCTTCTCCCATTGGGCTAATTGTGCTTTAATCTTCTCCTCCCATCCTGAGGGTAGATTTGTGCAGCAGACAGTGGTCTCTTTCCCACCTTCCCTCTGAACTAGATCATTCCCCGTCACTGGGGGGGCAGCACTCACTTTCCCAATCACAATCTGAGGCATCAGGCTAATCGGGTGACCGGTAATGTTCCTCACACTGACAGGGATCCGCCCCCCGCTTCTCAATAGAGCCCCAGTGGATATGATCTCCGGTACCAGTTCTATTCCAACATCCTCTTCGGCTGAATCAGCTTCTACCACTACATAAGGACCTGGCTAACCCCATGACAACTTAACAGTGGCTTTCAAACAGGCCCGGCTGCAAGACCTTTTCGTGAGCATCCAATCGCCACAGTCTTCCTACTCCCTTCACGGGGGCCTTCTCCTGCAACACTCGCTGGAAAGCCTGTCGCAGCTGAGGTTGTATCTTCCCTACTGGAGCACCTTCCAAGGCCAGTGGAGTGAGTAGCCTCCTCACAAGATTGGTGTGGGTGTCTATCAATAAAGAATTTTGGCCTGCCCTAGGAGGTCGGGGGCAGACAACAGCCAATCTGTCAAAAGTCTCTGGTTTCCCAGCCAAGGAAGTATCAAAAGTTATCTTGATGGGTATGTATCCGTCGTGTGAGCATTTCTTGGTCCCTATGCCCCAGATTTCTACCTCTTTAAGTTTACACAAAGGGATATGCTTCAAATATTTGTGATAAAAATCTTGATACAGCAACGTCACTTGGGCTCCCATATCCAGTAGAGCTTAGGTGTAGATGCCTTCTACTTGCAACGAGACTATAGGTGAAGGCCCCACTAGATTCTTTGGCAGGTTCCCCACAGGTGACTCAATAGTTTGTGCTCTAATCAGTCTCTTTAGAAGTAGAGGAGTTGATCTAACTACTCGCTCAGTGAGGTGTGCATTGATTTCCTGCCTCTGGATTTCCTTTTTTGGGGGGTTTAGTTTCTTTTGCTTTCCTAGGCAAGGAAGGGGGAGGGGTAATAACTGGCTTGTGTCCCCTTTTCTCCTTAAGTCTTTCCTTTAGTGAAGGAGAGGGGGAAGCGGCAGGGGGCTTGCGCCCCCCTTTTCTTCTTAGATTATTTTTTGTCTTGGAGCTCCATCTTCCCTCAGGACTCTCAACTTGCTCCTTCACTGAGATCCCCTGAAGTTTCCCGCCAGCTTTGGGAAGAGTAAATTCTGTAAGGCCTTCAGAACGTACGCAAGTAATTGGGAGCTGATGCCATCCTTGGGGCACTCGGCCCAAAAATGTCCAACCGTCCCACATCCGTAACACCTCTTATCTCTGCCTGGGGAGAATTTTGGCTTCCCTTGATGAGTCCCTTGTTCTTGAACCTTGGCTTGGCTCTCCATCACTCGCATCAAGGCATGATACATCTGGGTTTGAGCTTGAGCTACCTGGGCCATCAGTTCAGATGGCCCCAGTTCACTTACTGGCTTATTAGTGTCAGGGATGGCCAGCCCCGCTGGTTTAGATTCAGTTCCACTGTCTTCATCCAAGAAACTCATCTCCGTATTAACAGCTCGGGCAACCACTCTCTCCCTGTTTCCAGCAGTAGAACCCACTTTCCTTGTTCTTTGACTTTTCTCTTCTAATAGAGCCTCTTCTTTTCTCACTTCTCTTATCATTTCAGGGTATGTAGGCACCACCTTAGTTCTCTTCAGTAACAACTTTAGTACAATCATGTGATTTGGCTTAGCCCTTTGCAAAACCTGGTCTAGACAAACTTGATCAGTATCCTTGGGATGCCTCTCTTGAGAATGATTTGGTGTAGCATTCTGTCACGAGATATGTACTTGAGATATGTACTCAGACAGTCTCTCCCCTTTTTGCTGGTGGGTGTGGTTGAATTTGTACTTCAGGTCTGTGGTAGTTTCAACTCTTCCAAATACAGCATACAGGGCATCTATATAGTCAATGGCAACACAAGTTTTTTTCCCCATCCCCAGATTACAAATTACATCAGCCGCCAGGCCTCGAAGACTTTAACTGAGCCGCTGTCGTTTCAAAGCCTCTGGAACACTCCATTCTTCCATGGCCTGCAGGGCCTGACTCATCCAGGTCTCAAACTCATCTTCCCCTACTGGAGTCGGTAACTGCCCTGAGAAAAACCTGAGTCTCCGGTAGCTCTGGTTGGCATTTCCAGGGCCGTTCTTCACCAGACTATTAACTAGCTGGCTCATATCCATGTAGAAAGAGAGAGGAGGGACATTGGCCCCTTGAAAGTCGACCCCCACTGGTACTGGGCCCGTGTCCTGAGCCCTTGCCAAAGACTGTTGCTCAGCAGGTGCTCCCCCCACTTCCTTCTGGAAGCACATGGGTATCTCTTCTTGCCACTCCAGTAGTACCTGAACTCGATCTAGTTCATACTCGGTTTCCATGTCTACAATGTAGGCCCTGTGCCCTGGGACCAGAGCTCTCACCCACTTTCTAATCTCGCTCTCAGTGTGTTTACAGACTGAGATCTCTAAAACAGTGCTTCTCTCCATTTGAGCTCCTTGATCCCTGCCCCAGGCAGCCATGGCTACTGAAGCGGCCTCTCACGCTGATTGTGGCTCTTGTCTAGGTTGGCTAGGGCCCGCTGCAGATGGCATCCCAGACGAGCCCCCAAATGTAGCAGGGCCCCCTTGAGGACTGCTTGGATTTACCTGCTCATCTGCATCGCCATGACCCTGTGAAGATTCCAACCCACCCAACATTCTGGGTTTAGACATCCTTGCAACACCTTTGAGTAATAAGACAACACTCAATATGTTTATATTCTGTTTATATTTTGTTAACACATACTGGAGTAATAATAAGCTAAGATATACTTGTACAATAAGGGTAATGGTTCAACTGAGCTTTTGGCTAATAGCACAAGCTCAGTAGAATGATTCCCCCCAGTAAAACAGTTAGTTGGCAACAGCAGGATACTATATATACATATGTACAATGGAGTACCACTTGAACATAGCCTGAAAGGATTAGCAAAGTTAAACATAGATTCTGACAATACTTCTAGACAGAGAAGCCCAGGCTGGCCTGTTTAACCTTTTATCCGAATGAGAGATGAAGCTAAACCAGGATGGTATAAGGGCCCTTTAAGCAGCAATTACAGAATGTCCCTGTTGCTGATGGTCTTCACTGGCAGTTGAAGCTCATTAACTGTATCCAATAAGGTTTAGTAACAGAGTGGTAGTCAGTCGCGTATCTACGGGGGGGGGGGGTTGTGGTCCGCCACCATCCTCCCCCGTAACTAAAGGGGTGACAGCGGGCTCAGGCAGTGCAGCGGTGATAAATGTGACAGTGCAGGGAGGGGCGAGCTGTGACAGGATGTAGGGGTGCCCGGGCCGCTTGCAGACTGTACTGCTACCTGGGTGACACGCAGAACTGGCCACCGTATTGAAACAGTAGCAGGAGATAGAAAACACTGTCTCACAACTGGGTTGTGTAAGGTGCAGGGGGTCCAAAGCTGGGGGGGTTGTGTAATGTGCAGGGGTTCTAAAGCTGGGGGGGTGGCTTTGTAACATGTAGGGGGTCCAAAGCTGGGGAAGTGGCTGTTTAACATGTAGGGGGTCCAAAGCTGGATGGGTTATGTAATGTGCAGGGGGTCCAAAGCTGGGGGGGTGGCTGTGTAACATGTAGGGGGTCCAAAGCTGGGGGGGTGGCTGTTTAACATGTAGGGGGTCCAAAGCTGGAGGGGTTGTGTAAAGTGCAGGAGGTCCAAAGCTGGGGGTGTGGCTGTGTAACATGTAGGAGTCCAAAGCTGTGGGGGGGGGGGCGGCTGTGTAACATGCAGGGGGTCCAAAGCTGGGGGGTGTGTAATGTGCAGGGGGTTCAAAGCTGGGGAGTGGCTGTGTAACATGCAGGGGGTCCAAAGCTGGGGGGGTTGTGTAATATACAGGGGTCCAGAGCTGTGGGGTGGGGGCGGGCTGTGCAATGTAAGGGGGTCCAGAGATGCAGGGGGTTGTGTAATGTAAAAGGGTCCAGAGGTGCAGGGGGTTGTGTGATGTAAAGGGGTCCAGAGGAGCAGGGGGTTGTGTAATGTAAAGGGGTCCAGAGGTGCAGGGTGCTGTGTAATGTAAAGGGGTCCAGAGGTGCAGGGTGCTGCGTAATGTAAAGGGGTCCAGAGGTGCAGGGTGCTGTGTAATGTAAAGGGGTCCAGAGCTGCAGGGTGCTGTGTAATGTAAAGGGGTCCAGAGGTGCAGGGTACTGTGTAATGTAAAGGGGTCCAGAGGTGCAGGATGATGCGTAATGTAAAGGGGTCCAGAGGTGCAGAGGGTTAAGTAATGTAAAGGCGTCCAGAGGTGCAGGGGGTTGTGTAATGTAAAGGGGTTCAGAGGTGCAAGGTGGTGTGTAATGTAAAGGGGTCCAGAGGTGCAGGGCGCTGTGTAATGTAAAGTGGTCCAGTTGAGGAGAGGGGGTACAGAGTAGTGACGAATAGATATTGAGGTATGCAGGGGCACAGTGGGGTGTTTTTACATTTTAAAGTTGGGGGGGAGCCAGATATAGGATCCGCCCTGGGTGCCAAATGCTCTAGGTACGCCCCTGGTGGTAGTATCTCTTGCAGTTACTGCAGCTAAGGATGCCTATATAAGTGTTCGAATAGAAGTGCAGTGAAGTGTTCCCAAAGTAAAGCTGTCTGTGCACAGTGTCCCAGTAAACAACCAAGGAAAGACTTGCAAAGGTGAGCAATTGCCTTCTCACCAACGACCAGGCCGATCAAGCGCCTTCCAGATTGCGACTCCCGAATAGACCTCCTGGCTGCGGACCCGGCTGTGATGATCACCCAAATGCGTAACATGAAGCATGGGTTGCTGTATGGTCAGGTTGGTGCTGGTCAGATGTCCGATGAACAGCAAGCAGTGCTGGACCCCTTCTCAGTCGGGCAGAAATGTTGTACTCCGTGTGGTAGGCCACGCTCTTGCTCTCCCTGCATGAGGCCCGAAAGCAAGAGACCCTGGGGTGGGTTTCTGGTTTCTTTTATAGCCCTTTCCAGCAGTCTCCCTGATGAAAGCAAAGATTCCTGGGATATGTGGTCCAGGTGTATAGCCATACAGGGGAATACAGGACAAAAGCCATGCAGAACAAAAATTAATACATCAAGAATTAACACATATATTATTCTTTATACATATATGACTACAATTGTACACACGGCAAGTATCACCCAATATAAATTGGCTTTTACCTCACTGTCTAAGTATGGGAGCCTATAGAAATAAAAATGAAGATAGGGAAAGGTATCGCACAATGCCCTGCATCCGCATAGCCAAAACCGCCCAAAAGTTGCTGGGTCTCCCGTAGGGAGAGGTAAGACGCGTTATGGTATGGAGCAGTTCCACAGATAATCTGCCAATATAAACATACAATGGTCAATTGAAGTTACGCTGGATAAGAATGAGATATGAAGGCAAGGCAGACTTATGAATATATGCTACCGTATATACTCGAGTATAAGTCGTTCCGAGTATAAGTCGAGGCCCTAATTTACCACAAAAAAATGGGAAAAACTTATTGACCCGAGTATAAGACGAGGGTGAGAAATGCACAGCTACTGTAAGTGGGAAAGAGGGTCAACAATGCCCATGTGCAGCATCACTGTGCCCATTTGCAGCCATAGGTCCCCTGAACTTCAAACTCGGTAGTTAAGGGTTCCTAGATGCCCCCTAGCTGCAGCCAAAATTTGGGGTCTCTGAACCCAAAGGGTCCCGAAATGACATTGCTGCAGATGGACACAGTTGACCGAATTTGGGGCCCTGTATCTCAGGGCCACTTAGTGCTAAGAACCCCAAATTTAGTGTGCAAACCCAGTGGAACTAGCCCCATAACATTTCCAAAGCTGGAGTTTCTAGCACCAAGTGGCCCCGAGATACAGGGCCCCAAAAATCAGTTAAGAAAATGTCAAGCACTTTTCTGCAGCAGAGAATGACATTTTCCGAACCGGTTTTGGGGCCCCGTATCTCAGGGTCACTTAGTGCTAGGAACTTTAGCTTTGGATATGTTGTGGAACCAGTTCCACTGGGTTTGCACACTAAATTTGGGGTTCCTAGCATCAAGTGGTCCTGAGATATGAGGCCCCAAAGTCGGTTCAGAAAATGTCAAGCACTTTTCTGCAGCAGAGTATGACATTTTCCGAACCGATTTTGGGGCCCAGTATCTCGGGGCCACTTAGTGCTAGGAACTTCAGCTTTGTTGTGGTACCAGTTCCACTGGGTTTGCACACTAAATGTGGGGTTCCTAGCATCAAGTGGCCCTGAGATATGAGGCCCCAAAGTCGGTTCAGAAAATGTCAAGCACTTTTCTGCTGCAGAGAATGACATTTTCCGAACCGATTTTGGGGCCCCATATATCAGGGCCACTTAGTGCTAGGAACTTCAGCTTTGGATATTTTCTGGTACCAGGTCCACTGGGTTTGCACACCAAACTTGGAGTTCCTAGCACTAAGTGGCCCTGAGATACGGGGCCCCAAAGTCGGTTCGGAAAAATAAAATTTTTTGCTGCAGAAAAGTGCTTGACTCGAGTATAAGTCGAGGGGGGCACTTTCAGCACTAAAAAATGTGCTGAAAAATTCGACTTATGGGGCATACACACGGTCGGACTTTTCGTCTACAAAAGTCCGACAGCCTGTCCGACAGACTTCCGGCGGACTTTCGGCGGACTTGCGGCGGACTTGTGGCAGACTTTCTAACGAACAGACTTGCCTACACACGACCACACAAAAGCCCGACGGATTCGTACGTGATGACGTACACCAGACTAAAATAAGGAAGTTGATAGCCAGTAGCCAATAGCTGCCCTAGCGTGGGTTTTTGTCCGTCGGACAAGCATACAGACGAGCGGATTTCGGGGTCCGTCGTAGTTACAACGTAAAGATTTGAAGCATGTTTCAAATCTAAAGTCCGTCGGATTTGAGGCTGAAAAAGTCAGCTGAAAGTCCGGGGAAGCCCACACACGATCGGATTACCAGCCAGCTTTAGTCCGTCGGCGTCCGTTGGACTTTTGTAGACGAAAAGTCTGACCGTGTGTATGCCCCATTATACTCGAGTATATACGGTAACTCACTCAAACGCAACTTCTCATCTAACGTAATGTATACTGAGAGCCAGCATAAGCCAGCATAAGAGGCCTCCATCTCCCCTGCTGATGGCAACATTCTGGAACGTAGGTCCACCTTTTCCTTTTTTCCTATCCCCTTCTAATCCCCTTCCCCTATTTTTTTTTGTTTTTGTTTTTTGAGGTATTTTTAAAAGAAAATGTTAAGAATGTTGTCTGGGCATAGAGGAGAAGTTGGACCAACGACAAGATAGAACATGGACTACTTCAAATATAATTAGTTTTTGATGAATTTAAGATATGAGTAAGGTAAGGTAAGGTCCTGGCCCCTTACCATGTGATCAGCTGTCAGCCAATGACAGCTAATCACATGATGTAAACAAAAGCTCGGTAATCATTTTCTTTTTCAGCCTGAGGAGAAAAATAAGCTGATCAATAAGCTGCAAGGGACAACGGTCCCGAAGAGGAAGAGGCAATTATGCCTCATCTGTGCCACCTGCCATTGCCACCTGACAGTTCCCACAGTGCCCACCAGTGCCACCTATCAATGCCCATGATTGCCACCTATCAATGCCCACAAGTGCCACCTATCAAAGCCCACAAGTGCCACCTATCAATGCCCACCAGTGGTGCCAATCAGCAGTGCAGCCTATCAGTGTAACTGATCAATGCCCATTATTGCCACCCATCAGTTCTCATCACTGCCACCCTTGCCCATCAGTGCCGCCTCATCAGCTTACATCAATGAAGGAGAAAAATTACCTGTTTTAAAATTTTTATATCAAAATATAAAAAAAAAAATATATGTTTAAATTCGGTCTTTTTACATTTTTTTAACAAAAATAAAAACAACAGAGGTGATCAAATACCATCAAAAGAAAGCTCTATTTGTGAGAAAAATAATACAAATTTTATTTGAGTACAGTGTTGTATGACCGCGCAATAGTCATTTAAAGTGCGTCAGCGCTGAAAGCTGAACATTGGTCTGGACAGGAGGGGGGTTTAAGTGCCCAGTAAGCAAGTGGTTAATGCAGCCACCACATCTATGGAATGGTAAGCTACAATATATTCATTTTTGTTTATGGTTTATATACTTTCCTTTGCAATATGTACAGATACATCTACCTAACATTATAGATATTGTGGCCAAGTTTGACAGATGAGATTTGACTGTGAGAAAGAGCAGCCAAGCTATAGCATATAAACAAGACATTCATGGAGCATGTTTACCACATAATCAAGTCTCCTCATTTGTGATTTGCGTGCTAGACTAATATATTTTAGGATTTTGATGGTATTGTAGAAGGAAAAGCAACAACTTTAAAGGAGAAGTAGGGCAAAATCTCTTTAAAATCTCTATAACCCCAGTACCCACTACTTTTTGCTACAGGCAAGCCTATTATTACCACATTTTCATGTAGTATGTGAAAATAGAAGTACATGAAAGAACTCCTTGCAAACTGGTTTCACATTGACCACAAATCATTTACATAGTGTCAATTTTTGTACCATTTGTCACCTTTTAACTTTTTTTAAAATTAATATTTCAGGGTCTTGCTTTTTTTTAATCAAACTCACACAGCAATCATTAAACTTGATTGCTTAGCAAGTTTCTGTCTTTACCGTGGACAGCCTTGAAGTGTATTTCCACTTTTGTAGCCATATTGCATCCAAATTTCTATTTGCCATATGATCCTATTCACATAGCATAACTTGACTTTTTTTTTCTTTTAGATATTGCTGCTTTTTACATGTTTTTTTTCTGAAAACCCCAGGGCTGAAAAACCCTTCCTTTCTGTGTAATGTTTATTAGGGGACTGGGGAATTGTGTTTGTCAGTATTACCTTATCTATACTGTACTGGCAGATTTCATTATCACTTGTAAGCTCCATGTGCCTACTCTTTGTCCTAACAAATGGTTAAATCTATGATGCTTGGGTGGTGCATTGTATGCTAATGCACATAGAAAAACTGTCCCTGAGTTTGTCTTCAAATCTCCATATTGCCATCTATTCAAAGCAATATAAACTACCTAAAGCAGGAGACGGCAACCTACAGCCCGCCGCCACTAAATGTCCGGCCCGTCAGTGCACATGATGAATTCACGTGCACCCGGCAAACTGACATTTTAAATAAGAGCAGAGCAGGAAGCTGAATGAAAACATGGGAGAGACACACAGCAGCTATGATAAGACAGCGGGAGCTTCCAGAGTTAACTTTCCAGGTGATTGGTTGCTAGGTGGTCCTAGCAACCAATCACCAGCTAGTTAATATGAAAAATGAACTCCGGAATCTCCCGCTGTATTATCAGCGCTGCTCTGTGTCTCTCCCGTGTTCTCATTTAGCTTCCTGCTCCGCCCTGCTCTGTCTCCCTCTCTGCATGGGGCAAGGAAGGAAAGGGCAGAGCTGCGGAGGGGGGCTGTGTAATATGCAGGGGGGGGGGCGGGGTAGAGGGGGGAGGGGCTGTATGATGTGCAGGGGGGCTGTGTAATGTAAAGGGGTTCAGATTATCATCTTCCTTTATTAGCAGGTGAATGCGGCCCTCCATGCATTCACTCACATTGAATCTGGCCCTTGAGTGGAAAAAGGTTGCTGACCCCTGACCTATAGTGTCCTATGTATCAATCTGCTCTAAAGAATCAACTAAAAAGATAAGAAATATTGTGTATACATAACAAACATAAAGTGGAGGTTTCTCAAAATTGACCTCAAAAGTGGAAAAAAACTTTAATGTGGGTGTAAAGGTAGAAGGTTTTTTTTTTAACCTTAAAGAGGAACTGCAGTCTGCTCACATAATTTGTAATAAAAACATCTTTGCCATTCTGAAGATTCCCTCCAACCACCTTGCATATTATTTTATATAAACTGTGATTCTGTACTTGCCAAATATGCTGCAGAAATCTCGCTCCACTAAGTCTGGCTGCAGCCAATTTAACCGTGGGCAGCTGAAGCTGCTGCCTGTTCACTTCCTGGATTTACACAGACACACACCTCCAGCTCTGCAGCTCTCATTGGCCCTCTTATGACTCATCCCCCCTCTCTTCCTGGCAAACTCTCACCAGAGTGACAGAGAGATCTGTGCATGATGTCATAAGCCTAGGCTAATGACCAGACAAGAAACAGGAAGCATAAGGTATTTACTGGCAGAAAAAAAAATGTTTTGCTATCCAAAGTTAAAACAACAAGGACAGAGGATTTAATAGATGGAAAGATGAAAAATGACTAAAGTTCCACTTTAATGCATTCTCTACATTTAGGTAAAAAACCTTCTGGGTTCTGCACCCCTCCAACCCCCCCCCCCATTCAAATACTTACCTGAGCTCGATCTTGATCCAGCGCTGTGCCTAAAAGCAGCGTTGCTGCTTTCTCTCTCCTCACTGGCTCAGAAGCAGCACAGGGAGCCATTGGCTCCTGCTGTTTTCAATCACAACGAGTGAGGCGGGAGCAGGGGTGGGGGCGAGCCTGCATGAGTGCCCCTATAGCAAGCAGCTTGCTATGGGGGCACTCAAAAGGTGGGAGGGAGCCATGGGCATCAGCAGGGGAACCTCAAAAGAGGAGGATCAGGGCTGCTTTGTGCAAAACCATTGCACAGCACAAGTAACTATGACATGTTTATTATTTAAAAAAAAACTCTTTGCAATCAGTTTAATGTTATTGACTCCTGACAGCTAAAGCTAGAAGTAGAAAATTATTTTGCATTTTACTCTAAAAAAGGTTTAAAAGGTGCCAAAGCCAAAGAGTTTGATATTATCACTAGACATTTAGGCCCCTTTTACACGTGCAGACTGTTTGTCCGTTTTTCATCCATCTGTTGACGGTAGAAAAACGGATATTAATGCATCTCTATGGAAAAACGTATGATCATCCATTTACATGAGTTGTCATCCACATCCATCAACATCCATTTTTAAATAGTTCAAAATGGTTGTAAACAGACAAATGGTCCATTTTTGCATTGGTAGTAGAGCTGCACGACTAATTGTTAAGAATCGAGATTGCGATTTCTCCACCCCCTCGCGATCTTAACAAAGCATTTTCCCGATTCTATGCAAAGAGTTCTCTGCTCATGCCGACAGCTGTCAACCCCCCTCACAACAATCGGGTCCTCTTCCCTCACAGGCTGGATGCCGAATGAGGGAAAAATGGCCCCCGCTCGGCTCCACACCATTGGATGGCGGAAAATACATTTTTTTTTATTGCACCTTAGTGTAAATATGAGATCTGAGGTCTTTTTGACCCCAGATCTTACATTTAAGAGGTCCTGCCATGCTTTTTTTCTATTACAAGGGATGTTTACATTCCTTGTAATAGGAATGAAAGTGACCCCAATTTTTTTTTAAAAAGGACAGTTTAAAATTAAAAAGTAAAATAGATAATAATAAAAAACATAAAAAAATTTAAAGCGCCCCATCTCGCCAAGCAGAATCGAATGCATACGTAAGTCGCGCCTGCATATGAAAACGGTGTTCAAACCACACATGTGAGGTATTGCCATGAATGTTAGAGCGAGAGCAATAATTCTAGCATCAGACTTCCTCTGTAACTCAAAACTGGTAACCTGTAGAAATTTTTTAATGTCGCCTATGGAGATTTTTAGGGGAAAAGTTTGTCGCCATTCCACGAGCGGCCGCAATTTTGAAGCATGACATGTTGGGTATCAATTTACTCGGTGTAACATTATCTTTCACAATATAAAAAAAAAGTTGGCTAACTTTACTGTTGTCTTATTTTTTAATCCAAAAAGTGTATTTTTTCCCAGAAAAATGTGCTTGTGAGACCGCTGCGCAAATACGATGTGACATAAAGTATTTAAACAACAGCCTTTTTTCTCTAGGGCAGTGATGGCGAACCTTGGCACCCCAGATGTTTTGGAACTACATTTCCCATGATCTTCAAATACACTGCAGAGTGGATGAGCATCATGGGAAATGTAGTTCCAAAACATCTGGGGTGCCAAGGTTTGCCATCACTGCTCTAGGGTGTCTGAAAAAAAATGCATAATGTTTGGGGGTTCTAAGTAATTTTCTAGCAAAAAAAATGATTTTAACTTGTAAACACCGAGTCTGAAAAATAGGCCCGGTCCTTAAGTAGTTAACCACTTAAAGACTAACCACATCGGCCCCGGAAGGATTTATCCCCTTAATGACCAGGCCATTTTTTGTGATACTGCCAATCCCCAGATGACGTCCTATCGTGATGAAACGCGTAGGGTGGAGCCTGTGACACTGACGTCATTACGTTTCTCCTCGGTGATTGATGGGATACACACAGTAAGCGGGAGGAAGTTCGTGAAGACGCCGCAATTCCTTCTTGTTACATGCTTTTTATGGATGGATATTTCTGTAAGTGCAACCTTTATAGCCTAATAAATAACCCGTTTTGCATTATTACACTATGGGATATTTCTGTAAGTGCAACCTTTATAGCCTAATAAATAACCCGTTTTGCATTATTACACTATGGGAGCTTTTCTTGCTTTTGTTTTCTGAGTACCACGATTTCAACTGTGGATGTCGGCATAGGTTTGTGGGAGACCTGATAATTTCCCAAATGCCTGGTGAGACTACTGTTATGGTGGCCACCTCCAGCTGGTAAGGAGCCTTATATATCACTTGGGTGTGAATTACTCTGGATGTTGGACTCACCTTTACCACACTTTCTTGGATTTCAATTCACATTCACTTTGGATTTATAATTCACAGTGTATGTGGACTTTCAGTTTTGGAATTTTTGCACTAATTGCTACCGGGACTTTTATTTGCACATTTATTAGGGATTCAATTTCCCTTTTTGTGTTTAACATTTTTTTATATACACATCCTTATTTTATAATCTTTAATTTTGCACATCTCTAGTGTCTTCAAATACTTTTCACGTATTGAGATATCTGCTTTAGTTTTCTATGTGAGATTTATTTTCACCATTACTTTATTATATTTTTTATTTTTTATTTATTGTTATACTAATGCTTGATGGGCCATCACTTTTAGTCATTTTTGATGTACTTACTTTTCACATATATATGAGCTTCTTTGGTGAGTTTTGCTCATTTCATATTATTGTTTTAGCGCTGCATTTTTTATTTTATTTTTGATTTATTTGAGTTTAGTATTGGACTCTTTGTGCTGCCGGCTTTTACACTTCACTATTAATTTCATTTATTATTTTTTAGCGCAGCGTTTAACCTTTTGGGTTTTTTATTACGGCACTGCGTCGCTTTAACTGACAATTGCACGATCATGCGACATTGCACACAAACAAAATTGATGTCCTTTTTCCCACAAATAGAGCTTTCTTTTGGTGGTATTTGATCACCTCTGCAGTTTTTATTTTTTTTGTGCTATAAACAAAAAAGACCGACAATTTAAAATAAAAACAATATTTTTTTACTTTTTGCTATAATAAATATCCCCCCGCCCAAAAAAAAGTAAAATAAAATTTAAAAAAAAAACAATTTCTAATTGCTTGTGCGATGGCATTACTTCTTACTAATGGCGCGATTTTCCCGCGATTGTCGCGCTGCAATCACAGTAAATCGCAATGCAATCCTGGCACAATCACAATTGGGGTGCCATTAAGAAGCCATTAAGAAGTAGTTGCATCGCTCGGATCGCTCAGGTGTGAATGCAGCCTTAGGCTGAGTTCACATATGAGCACGCAGCGGCTCACAGCAGGAGTCCGGTGCATCCCCGTTCACCATTTCAGGTCCAATTTCAGCCTGAATTTTTGGCTAAATACGGACCTGAAACAGACCAAAAGACGCACAGGGCTCCTGTGCAAATCGCACCAGAGCCGCTGCGGAAATATGTTAACCTGGCTCCACAGAGAGTCGGTCGCATTCTCCTGCTGTGCGAATTGGATGAGGGGAACGGCATCCAATTTGCACTAGTGTGAACCCAGCCTTAGCCCCGGTTCACACAGGGGCGGCACGACTTGCAGGTCGCCTCAGCGAGGCGACCTGCAAACTACTTCTGAGGCGACTTGCAAAACGACTTCTGCATAGAAGTCTATGCAAGTCGCCCCCAAAGTAGTACAGGAACCTTTTTCTAAGTCGGAGCGACTTGCGTCGCTCCTATTAGAACGGTTCCGTAGCACAGAACGGGAGGCGACTTGTCAGGCGACTAGGTCGCCTGACAAGTCGCCCCTATGTGAACCGGCACTTAATGTTAGGAACTGATGTGTGCTATATTGAACCATTTCTAATTAACACCCATCTCCAATCAATTATATTGTGCATACTTCCTGTGTTATCTCAAGTTGTCTAATTAGCCCTCCTAGTTGTTATCTTGGAACTACAGAAAGGTTAGGCTGGCCATCCAGTGATTGAAATTCAGCCAGTTTAGCAGGGCAAATTTTGCTCAGATGTAGCCAATCAGTATGTTCTGACAGCCGCGGGTCCTGCTGTAAGAATACAATGTCTTGACAGGATGGATTACTCAGCCCATATTGGTTTACGGAATATATTGTTTTGGTTAAAGGATACACATGATGTGTTTTTCAAATTGGGAGATTTTATTTATTACAGTACATACGGTACTTATTTTTGATTGAAAAAAAACTAAAAGTGTATGACCAGAGTTAGCCTCTATGTTGTCGAGAATAGCATAGAGGATACGTTTATTTACCTTAGCTAATCAAAATTGGACAGGGCTGACAACACTTATGCCCTGTACACACGGTCGGACATTGATCGGACATTCCGACAACAAAATCCATGGATTTTTTCCCGACGGATGTTGGCTCAAACTTGTCTTGCATACACACGATCACACAAAGTTGTCGGATAATCCGATCGTTCTGCCGTAAAACACGTACGTTGGGACTATAAACGGGGCAGTAGCCAATAGCTTTCGTCTCTTAATTTATTCTGAGCATGCGTGGCACTTTGTGCGTCGGATTTGTGTACACACGATCGGAATTTCCGACAACGGATTTTGTTGTCGGAAAATTTTACAGCCTGCTCTCAAACTTTGTGTGTCAGAAATTCCGATGGAAAATGTGTGATGGAGCCTACACACGGTCGGAATTTCCGACAACAAGGTCCTATCACACATTTTCCGTTGGAAAATCCGACCGTGTGTACAGGGCATTAGTCCACAAAAATGTTGTGTGTTGTGAGCAAACAGCAGGAATAAAAAAAGGAAAAAGTGGAATGCTGCCAGATCAATAACAGGAATAAGGAAGAATAAGTGCATTTCAGCCAGATCAACAAAATTTTTTCTGTACTTTCGGAATCTTTAAAAAAACATGTGAAAAAAATATGTTTTATATATATATATACAGTATCTCACAAAAGTGAGTACACCCCTCACTTTTTTGTAAATATTTTATTATATCTTTTTATGTGACAACACTGAAGAAATGACACTTTGTTACAATGTAAAGTAGTGAGTTTACAGCTTATATAACAGTGTAAATTTGCTGTCCCCTCAAAATAACTTAACACACAGCCAATAATGTCTAAACCACTGGCAACAAAAGTGAGTACACCTCTAATTGAAAATGTCCAATTAGGCGTCCTCTTGCACTCTTCCATGATGACATCATGTAGCTGGTGGATGTTAGAGACCTTGCGCTCCTCCACCTTCCATTTGAGAATGCCCCACAGATGCTCAATAGGGTTTGGGCCTGGAGACATGCTTGGCCAGTCCATCACCTTTACCCTCAGATTCTTTAGCAAGGCAGTGGTCGTCTTGGAGTTGTTTTTAGGGTTGTTATCACGTTGGAATACTGCCCTGCGGCCCAGTCTAACGAAGGGAGGGGATCATGCTCTGCTTCAGTATGTCACAGAACATGTTGGCATTCATGGTAGCTCATGAATTGTAGCTCCCCAGTCTCGTCAGCACTCATGCAGCCCCAGACCATGACACTCCCACCATGCTTGACTGTAGGCAAGACACACTTGTCTTTGTACTCCTTACCTGGTTGCCACCATACATGCTTGACACCAAGTGAACCAAATAAGTTTATCTTGGTCTCATCAGACCACAGGACATGGTTCCAGTAATCCATGTCCTTAGTCTGCTTGTTTTCAGCAGACTGTTTGCGGTCTTTCTTGTGCATCATCTTTAGAAGAGGCTTCCTTCTGGAATGACAGCCAGGCAGATCAATTTGATGCAGTGTGCGGCGTATGATCTGAGCACTGACAGGCTGAGCCCCCACCCCTTCAACCTCTGCAGCAATGCTGGCAGCACTCACACGTCTATTTCCCAAAGACAACCTCTGGATATGACGCTGAGCACCTGCACTCAACTTCTTTGGGCGACCATGGCGAGGCCTGTTCTGAGTGGAACCTGTTCCATTAAACCGCTGTATGGTCTTGGCCACCGTGCTGCAGCTCAGTTTCAGGGTCTTGGCAATCTTCTTATTGCCTAGGCCATCTTTATGTAGAGCAACAATTCTTTTTTTCATATCCTCAGAGAGTTCTTTGCCACGAGGCACCATGTTGAACTTCCAGTGACCAGTATAAGAGAGTGAGAGCGATAACACCAAATTTAACACACCTGCTCCCCATTTACACCTGAGACCTTGTAACACCAACAAGTCACATGACACCAGGGAGGGGAAATGGCTAATTGAGCCCAATTTGGACATTTTTACTTAGGGGTGTACTCACTTTTGTTGCTAGACATTAATGGCTGTGTGTTGAGTTATTTTGAGGGGACAGCAAATTTACACTGTTATACAAGCTGTACACTCACTACTTTACATTGTAGCTAAGTGTAATTTCTTCAGTGTTGTCACATGAAAAGATATAATAAAATATTTACAAAAATGTGAGGGGTGTACTCACTTTTGTGAGATACTGTATATGTTAGCCAGGATGGAGAAGCCCCTTATAATAAATATAGGTGATTTGGGAAATAGGTCAAGCTCAATGGAAATATTTTCACTTTTGTGAGATAATATATATATATATATATATATATATATATACTGTATATATTTTGCCTTGACGTGCACGTAAAGCATTACGTTTATGTATTATTATGTTGTTTACTATCAATAAAAGCTTTAATGCCTTTAAAACATTTTTGGTGACTGAGAAGATCCTCCATACCTGATCCAGACCTCTCTTCTCCATATCCATATAAGTACAGCATTGATGTCTTTAACCCTTAATCTAGTCAACTTTAAACAAGTAAGAAAGCTGCCATGTTTAAGCCACTGCAAAAAAGTGCATTTTAAACTGAAATACTGTACATTTTACTTACATTATACATTTTTCTAAGCCAGATATACACAACATTTATTTTTTATGTATACCGTATATTACCATGTTTGTTGGAGAAAATCCAGTAAATATATTATAGCTAAAAACAGCCTATAGCAATACCCTCTTACTCTGTGTAACAGTCAGAATTTAGTTCATGAATCTCTCTGTTTGTGCTTGAGGCCGTGCAGACTGTGTATATCTGCAAATGGAGGTCAAGCAGTGTAAACAGCCTTATCACCTGTTTTTACACAGTTGTGTCTGTTTTTACACCTCTTCTCTCCATGTGGAAATGTAGTTGTTTGTTGGGATGTAGATATTTTCATCTTCTGAAAGGAGGATGTGGACAAACTAGGGACATAGACAGGTGACCCAGTACACGGTGGCAGACTATTGCAGAAAATAGCCCCAATGCATGCAAGACTTTACAGATTTTCAACCAACCATTTAGGTCCATTAGCCAAGTAAAAAAAAAATAAAGCTTAGCCCCGAAGACCTGTCTTGCATATGGCTCATTCCTTAACTGTCCTGATGGAAAGTATATAGTGTAAGTCACTAGTACCCTAATTCTGAAACATTTTCATAGGACCACAGCAAGCAATATTTCATTATCTTTCATTGAGGACACAGAAACTCAGGAATTCTAGAAATGTGGTTATACGCTGCTGCCTACAGGAGGTTTGGACACTGACAAACAGAAAATAGCCAACCAATATATAATCTCGCCTCTAACCATCATGCTGGTGTCCAAGAATGTTGGACATGTTTTCCTTGGCTCTGCTTAGATAAAGACTAAGTTTTTTTTTTTTTTTATAGCCCTTTTATTCATTTTTTTAAAAAGAGAAATATGGGTTTACCTAGGTGGATGCAGCATCTGTCCCCCACAGCCTCTGCACTGAAACAAACACTGCCTATCACTCTGTATTCAGAGCTCTGTGAGCAGAGAGCTTTAGACTGTCCTAGCACCTGGCGCATCCAGACTCCCATTGTCGGGATGACGCGGTGCCTGGACTGATTTCTGTGATGTCAGCAGAAAGCGAACTTCAGTCCGCTCTCTGCTGAAAACGTGTTACAGGAATGCAAAACGCATTGCACTCCTGTGATCCATGGGAGAAGCCCAGCCAAATGAGGCAAGCTGTTATGATCCTGACTGATGTTTGTAAGAGTGAGGCACTCTGGCTACTTGCATGGGATACTGATGAGGCATCCAAGAAACAGCTAATTCATCTTCACTTAAAAGGAATTTTGTCTCTTTGGATCAACTCTTGGCAATGCCTCAGGTGATGATGGTATGCTCCTACCAGAGCTCAGGAGATCTGCACCAAAGTCAGATGTGCCCCATCCCTCTACCTCTTCTATCTTAGCAGTGCATATTCACAGCCCCTCAAACTTCCCACAATTGGATGTGTCTTTGGATATTGGGCCTCCTTGGCAGGTACTCCCTTTAGTTCACAGGCTACTGACTTGGAGACAACATTTATTTCAGCTGCCCTGCAGCATATTTCCTGTGCTATTACATGTAGCTGTACCTTTACTCAGACATCTCCAGGTTTTCTGCACTTTGGGACTCCCTGTTCTTGTTTTAGTAGGCACTTGCCCATAGAAGCGGTTTCCCTATCCTCCCTAGAGTAATTGTATATCTTCAATACTAGCAGTCCTCAGTAGTCCCTGTCACCATAGGAACCTTCTGAGTTTCCACTGCTCTCTCTTCTAGCAGGGCCCTGATCCCTCAGTGACCTTCAAGGGCACTGATAGTTGTTGACATATCTGGACCATCTGTTCACCCAGTGCTTTTTTCTTTTTCACTGTGGGACTCTTGGTAACCTTCCTTGGAAAGGGTCAGTTTTTCTGGAGTCAGATAGAATTCTCGCAAAGGGAGTTACCCCTGTGGGTTTCTGAATGTTGAAGCTTTACAGATTTTTATAATGTTAGAAACTATCAGTCCAAACAGTGAGGCTAAGCAGCTTTGTTTAATGCTGAAGTCCTCTGCACCTTCTGAATTAATGAAATCTTCCCTAAAACTTGGGGACATGCCCTCTTAAAATCACCTTCTTTTGTTGACATTCAGTTTTCCTTAGTCTCCCCCTTGGTATCTGGGCATCTGGACTTGAGGTGGCACATGCAGGTTGGCTCTAATGATCCCTGATATACATCCTTAATTTTTGGAGCCTTACTTCCCTGATGCCTAGGGTTAAAGTTTAAGACTTGGGCCTTTTCTCATCCTTAGATGGTCTTTTAGCTTTAGGTATATGCTTTGGGGCTGATAAACTTTTCAGTGTTTCCTTTGCTGACCATTCTTGTTTTTGGTCTGTTCTCCCCATTTAAGCAGTCATATTTTTTCACCTGTTAGTGGTTGATTTGCCCACAGCTTCTGCTGGTACGGACTAGGTGTCCTTCGTGGTAGTCATTCCCTTTAATGAAGATTCTTATCCTGGTCTGGGCATCAGGCTGATACTTTGTGACCTTCTCTGGTTTGATAGCAGTTCTTCTGTACAGATGGGAACTTCACCTATTTTAGTACATATTCAGACATTGGTCCTTCTGGTTGTTGCAGATAACCCCTGGTCCTTCCTTAGATCCCTCAGTGGCTGCTTCCCACCCATTAGTAGTTTCTATATTTATCTCATTATGTTGTGCGTTTTTCTGGGTGCTCAATTTTCTTTACACTACCAAGACTGGTCCTCGAGAGTGCCTGTGTTAGGGACATAAGACTATAATGGCGCGTACACATGATCGGATTTTCCGTCAGAAAAACCATCCAAGATTTTTCTGACGGAAAATCCGATCGTGTGTACGCGGCAGCTTGTCTTGCATACACACAAAAGTTCTCTGAACTTCCGACCGTCAAGAACGTGGTGACGTACAACACTACGACGAGCCGAGAAAATTAAGTTCAATGCTTCAGAGCATGCGTCAAATTGTTTCCGAGCATGCGTAGGAATTTTGCGCGTTGGAATTGGTACAGACGATTCAAAACTTCCGATCTGAATTTTTTCCGACCGCAAAATTGAAAACCTGCTCTCAATCTTTTGCTGGCGGGAATTCCGCCAGTAAAGTCCGATGGAGCATACACAGTCGGAATTTCCGATCAAAAGCGCACATCAGACTTTTTCTGGCGGAATTTCCGATCGTGTGTACGGGATTAGGCTCCTTTAAGAACAAAGATTCAGATGTGTGGTTCTGTGTCACTACTATGAAACTCTGCAGACTACAGTATGTCAACACAATGTAATATAATGCTGTAATATGGTAGAAGCATGTATTGAAGACAACACTTCAAATAAAAAAGTTAGAAAAACACATGTGAGAAGTCGTAATTGTAGAATTACCAAGATTTACTTTAAATTTAAAGTGAACTTCTTCAAAGCCTGTCCCTCTCCTCCAATGATACCTCCACTCCCCCAAATCCCAGTTCACTCCAACAATATCCCTTTAGGCATGGTATTTTTACTCAGTTCTCCTACAATGCAATCTTGGATGCCTGAGCATAAGAACAGGGGAATGGTCCTGAGCCTTACCTAAGCTCTGTTCCAGATCAACCTAGAATCTACACAAGATTTATTTTCAGGGCATACAAAAGGTAAGTATTAGCAGTGGATTGGGGTCGGCTATTAAGCAAACCTGTTACTTTGCTCATTCAGAGTAATTTGCTTTACAAGACCTATAAAATAAATGTTAATAACAAACACCAAATAAAATGTAGTTTTATTAAAATATTTAATTTGTTACAATATGACTAAACTGTGCTATGAAAAAACCAACCAATAAAAAAAGGAATTGCAATGTTATCATTGGGGCCAAAAATAATGAAAGAAGCATTGTATATACATTTACAATACAAGATAATAAAAAAGGAACGTTGTATTGATTATATACAATAAAGCATGGCTCATCTTGACTATTTACAATATTTTACAACTTTCATTTACCTCACTTAATATATATTACAAAAAGGCATGTATGGGAAGCAAAGAAAAAGAGAAAAAGAGAAGTTGGCATCAGAAAGTCTCTATATACTGTTTCAAACGTTTTAAAAATGTGTTATTTATTGCGCTCTTTTTTTAAAAATTTTTTATTTATTTTTAATTTTTTTAAAGATGGGAATATGCTGACTAATACTGACGGCTAGGTTAAACAATGAATGAATAAAAATGTTTCTAGGAATGTATCTTTTGTTTATTAGGTAATTGGAGCATATGAATAAACTGGCATTTGTGTCTATAAGTGGTAGCACCTACTGCCTTTGTCTTTCTCTACATGGCCTTATGCATCCACCATGACATGGGTAAGGTGTGGGCTCACTGGTTGGAGTAGGGAGAGGTTGCCATTTCCACAGCTTTGACACACGATTGGAATATCACATTCAATTTCAATGGTGCAAGAATCAATAACTATCAACCGGATGCTTCTTGCTGCTATAGTAGAAAAATACATACAGTAGGTGTAAATAATTACATCATGAGTGTCTTTCACACTTCCCCTTGCACACAAAGAGGCCTTGACTGCAACCTTGTATAGCAACCAGAAGTGTCTGTAAGCATTACAAATATGAAATAGGTAAAAGGCTTTAACATTTCTGAAAGAGCAGTTTGTGTTACCAAGACCAATTAATTTGACTCTGTATTTCACCCCATACCCCCTACAACAATATTTTGAGTGTTTCTTTTAATAATGGAACAGTAGATAGAAGTGGCACATAGAACATCTCAAAAATTCTTTCAGGAAGGTGAGCATAAAAGAGTTGGGTAGTCAAAATACACTCCAGTCCAAAAGTGCAGTTGAAAATACTTACAGGTGTACAGTATAGGTACCTTCACAGAAGCCCAGTATAGGTACTGTCACAGAAGCCCAAGTTGGTCTAAACAAACTATTCCCTTTAATAACAAATGCAGTGGCTATGTGTGCTGTAAAAATTGTATCATGTATCAGCTACATATAGGACAGTGGCAGGACAGGAACTTCCCATCCAGGTCCCAGTACAACATCTAGTCAAGCTGAGCGCTGCTTAGCCATTCACAGGAGGCTTTATATATTTTAAACAAATACAAGTTTTCATTTAATTGGTTGAGGTGGAGATTGTGTTGTCATCCACCCGCCTCTCCATCTCAGCCAATCAGAGGAAGCCTTATATTCACGCATAAAATACAAAGCATGCTGTAAATGGCTAAGCAGCAATCAGCCCAACTCAATTTTATTCCAGAGTGGGATGGATAGTTCCCACCCCGCTGTCCACAGCACTGTATAATGCATATAGCTGATGCTACATACAGTTTATTCAGTGCACACAGCCACTGCATGTGTTAGTGAAGAAAACAGTTTGGACCAGTTTGGTGCATAAAGTTCACCAAAAACTGGGAGGTACACTTTAGTGCTCATATTTCCCATGTGTTAACATACTAGAATGTATAAACTGTACTCCTGCCCACATCCAGGTGTCCAAATTTCAGGAGTTGAAGGATAATAAAGATATTCAATATACAATGGTAAACATTGGGAGAAATATTTTTACAAACACCTCAGACTTGGTACAGAATATAACCACTAAAAATGATTAACCTTGCCCCCATTTTGCAACTGAGCCATTTTCAGCTTGTTGCCCTATGCCTTACTATGCCCAACATGCTGAAACCTATTCTAATTGTCTCTGTTCACACTTGCATGCTCAGTCCCCCTACGCTTGATGCTCAAAAAATTACATGAGCTTTTTTTGAGCATATTCAGGCATTTTTGCCCCCACAGCCTTCATTAGTTGCACCTATACTTGCGCAATACTCATGTTTGTGCGTTTTTGTTTTGTGCCTGAAAAACTCTGCTTCTCATCTAGAACTGCTCTCCTCTCTTTGCCCAGCTTGGGGAAACAACCACCCAAGGTTTGATACACATGCAAAAAACGCTTAACTACTTGTAAGATGCCTGAAAAAATGCTTCAAAATCATTGGGAATACTCTCTGCTCAGATACACAAAAGCACTAAAAACAAAAATAAAACAAACTGGGGTTGACTAACTACAGATATAGAACATGCTCACAATTGTATGCTCACTATGCAAGGTGAATGTACCAGTAAAAATCCTGATTTTATTTCTCTTGCACATAATTTGTTATTGGTTTAGTGAATACAGCTGCACCTTCCCTACTAAGTAAACATTGACTTGGTAAGTGAATGGCCTCTTCTCTACTAGTAAATCGAACCCATTGGTTGTAGAACACAGGTAGGCAGTGCCCTTTCTGCCTCAAAGTAAGATCAGTCTTCTGTCTCAGGTGGTATTTTCTAGCAATAACATGAGCAAAAGCATTCTAAAGCCTAATAGACATGGGCCAAATGTCGGGCGCCATCAGCCAGTCCAATAGAAACCAGCCGACATTTGGTCCGTGTGTATGGCAGCCAGTCTGACAGAAGCCAGCCGTTTGGCCATCTTCTGACGAAGGCTCATGACTGAAAAAGGTTTGCCAACCGGCTCCTGTTTAGGACTCCTGATCGGAGTGTTCTGGCGCGGGGGGTTGGGTGTCAGAACACAATAGAACAGCAGGGGAGATCGCTGTACTAACATCGGATATTTAGTACAGTGGCTCCGACCTGAGCTGTCAGTTTTTTTTTTCCGTTCAACCTGTTGGATGAAAAATAAAAAATAGTGGTGTGTACGAGGCTTTAGTGTGCTTCATGGCCTTCTGCCAACATGGCATTGATATAGAGACCTATATTACTGCCTATAATGCTGGCACTATTAGTGACTGACCAATCCAGTTACCTCTTATTCATACAGAATAATAGAGGATTAAGTCCTTCCTTTGGGCCCATTCAAGTTTGGACTAGTTCCTAAGCCCTTATGAAGGGGTAGTCTTCTTGCCCCCAAACGAGTTGGATGTTTAATATGTGAACCATTAAATTGATACTAAAGTCTTCTTTTTTTCTTCTTAAAAAATAACAAACATGTTATACTTACCTGCTTTGTGAAATGGTTTTGCACAGAGCAACCTAGATTCTCCTCTTCTCTGGTCCCTCTTCGGTGCTCCTGCCCCCCCCCCCCCTCCTGGTTTTGTGGTTTAAATGACTTGTGAGTACCCATTGGAGGATAGTCCTGTTCTATGTGAGCTGCCTACCCAGAGTCAATGAGCTCCCTGGGTGATTACTTCTCTTTCAAGGCTTTGTAAAAATAATCGTTCAATTCCCAGCAACTCCGGGATGTGTCTTTTTTGGTACCAGAACAACATTACATGGATTACAGAACCTGCATACAAGTATACACAGCAACAATCAGTCTATGTTTATAGCAGGTGTGAGAATCTGCTGAGCATAGGGTGGCAATTATTGTGACCATAGGAGAATTTATGCAGGTAGGAAGTGCTCTAGAAATGTTACACAAGCCCACATGTTGTTCCCTGGTAGTGCTAGATCCTTTGCATCTCCATTGAGGTCTATTTACGCAGTTGGAAGATTATGCACAGCCAAATGGCTAACGTCCTAAATTGTATGGCAGCTGTACCTTCCAACACATCTGATAATGCTATCAAAAAAGAGATAATTGCTGGAGATGAGGGTTGGATAAGTGTTATATACTTTGTCATATTAAGCCATTTGTTTCTTTCCTACCAGAGAACAATTACTGGTACAGCAATATAATAGCATTTAATTTATGAACATAGATCAAATAACATTCAGTATCCATTCTTCTGTTTAAAACAGGCATATCACTGCTTACCCGATGTTTTTTTTTTTTCTTTTAATACTAAACAGTTGTCAGTATAATAAAATGCAAAAAGAACTGCTAATGTTGTAGGTACACTTGTCAATGTAAAATCCTGATTCCTTAAATGCTGTGATCTATTAATAAAGTCCTCTAACAATTTCTATCACTTCTAGAAGCATACAAAATTATGAAGAGTCTCTTAAGTTTGCATCTGGTAAATACTTTTCTAGCTCTTTACTCGTGGCCATCATAAAAAATATTTGAACTTTTAAAATTTTTCATATTATTTACAAGGTTTGCTTCAATCTTAATAATAATAATAAAAAATAATAATTATATTCATACAAAAGGCATCGCCCCCCACCTTTTTCAGTTATACTTCAGAAAGGGGTGGGTTCCCAGACAAGGGAGGAAGGTGCAAAAAAAGAAAAATAGACTAGCCCCGGTGCTGAAAGAGTTAATGGAAGGCCTAGCACTGCAGCTTGCGGATGCTGCGAGAGATCCTTTTAAACTCCCGTTGGCCTTTCTGCCATCGCTTGACTGAGGTGATGACCAGCTCCCCTCCGAGCTTTTGTCCCATCACTAAATAGGGAGCGTTAATGTCATTCATCTCATCGCAGGTACACTGCAGGCCGTCTTTAAGCCACAGCACGGTCTTCTTCAAATCCCTTTCTGTCACCCCATTCAGTTTGTAAATGGTTTTGCTCTTTGTCTCCGGGATGATCTTAGTGTCCCCATTGATGTAGGCGATCTCCTTCACTTTTATCTTCAGGGCTGGTGGAGGCAAAAAAGAGGGGGAGGCAAGGAGAGAGAATGGTGAGAAAAAAGGCTGACACAGGCACATTAGAACTCAGAAAGAGCCGGGTCTGGGGTGGGACGTGTTGCTAATGAAACTGTCAGGCTTTGACACAATTACAACAGGTGGCTCCATTTTTACACCACAAAGGGCATCAAAGTCATTTATGTCAAACCCCGTAATTCTTAACCCTTACCGTGCCTGACTAACAATCACTGCACAGCTGAATGTACTGTTCTCTAAAAGGGATCAACATATCTCCATAAAAAAGGTTAATGAGTGTGGATATATAAACATATGTTTTCATTACACATAGATTCTAAGGGGGAATATAACATCTGCAATCTGGGGGGGCAGCCTGGGGCCCTAGTTCTGAAAGAGACTTGGATCTTTCACATTCAAAACCAGTTGTCTGATTGTGGCCCCCACAAGAAGAAAAATAAGGGTGAACTGAAGGGCTTGGAATGTTTTCCTAGAAACTTCAGCAGACGCTCTTATTTTGTATGCCTATATAAGACATGGCAAATGTAAGTAAGCGACTAAAGGTCTTTGGTTGTTTCAGTAGATGATACAAGTAATACAATGAATACAGAAAACCAGCAGTGGTCCTGATGTCCTCTCCTTTACCATCTGGAGACTGTCGATACCTAGACCGATTGTAATGACTAGGTGGCTTATATTAAGGCTTAATGTACACGGGACGTTTTTACAACCTCTCCTGAACGATTTAACTTGATAGATAGTAACCCACATTTAAAACGTCCGTTTTGCAGCGTTTACATGCCGCATTTAGCGGCGTTTTGCCGCATTTGCGTTTAGAAGCCTTTGAAGTAGAACATTTTTTTTTCTCAAAATAGCCAAAAATGAAAAACGCCTGTAAACAAAACGCGGCTAAACGCGAGTTACCGCGTTTAGCAGCTATTACCGTTTGAAATGACTCTAAACACAGCTTCTGAACGCATTTTTTTGGGTTCCAAAAAAAGCCTCTAAACGCAACTGCCTAGAAACGACTATAAACGATCCTGTGTACATGTACTGATAAGATAACATAGAGGAGAGTTCAGGAGCAGTTGAAAAAAATGCCCAACTGCTCCTAAACGTTCGTTTACCAGCAGCAGTGTACATGAGGCCTAAGCAAATTTTCTTCACATTTACTAATACTAATACATTTACTAAGGATAATGCACAAGGCCGGTGTGCCCCCTTTTCTTTACTCTTCTTTTGACTGCAAGGATACCCCTATCCTGGAGGGCAGCAAGGCCTGAGACATTATCCTTTGAACACTAGATCACCCGGACATCACACTTATGAGTAAGAGTATTTGCTGCTATCTACAATGAATAGAGAGATTGTATCAGGAGTGCAGGTTTAAGTTTACCGAATTACACAATTTTACATCACTTATCTCCTTATCACTTTCTGAAACATAAAAAAATATATATGTATACATAAAATGCAAATACAATATGGTGTATGCTATTTTGTATGTAAATGGTATTTAAATTGACCTTTTCAATCAGCAGGAATTAAGGTTTTTTTTAATAATTTAATAATTTGATTTTTTTTTTAAATTTCCCTTTATGATTTAAAAAAACAAACAAAAAATAACTTTTTGCTCCACGCAATATGACTTGGGGCATTTTTTTTAGACTGTTTGTGTGAAGAATCACGCAATATGACTTGGGGCGTTTTTTTTAGACTGTTTGTGTGAAGAATACTTTTGGAATAATTTGCAAAATGACTGCATGTGTGATTGTCTCACGTTCCTGCCCCCCCCCCCCCCAATCCCAGAAGCCTGCATAGAGCTGGAATTTAAATTACAGCAATCCTCTGCAATCTCTCTTCTAAAGCCCTGAACACACAGGCCGAATGCCCAATGACATTGGCCGGTTCAATAAAAACCAGCCGATATTCGGCCCGTGTGTATGGCAGCCAGGCTGGCTTATGTCGGGCGAGCATGCTGGAAAACCAGCAGCCGACTGGTTCCCAATCAGCGCTTTCAGCCAATGGCTGAGAGCGCTAACCGGAATGTTTTGGCATGGGGGGGGGGGGGTTGTTCCCCCTGTCAGAACACAATAGCTCAGGGGGGGAGATCACTGGACTAATGTCGGATTGACCGGAGCTGGCAGTTTTATTTTCGTTCAACCAGCTGGGTTGAACGGAAAAAAACTCATAGTTTGTACCAGGCTTTAGACCCTGCAAAGCTAGTGGGTCACATATGTTGCTCCTTTTCTTATTGAACACTGAGATTGCTCAGGTGATGATAATAAACAGAGACTCTCTTACTCAGTAGACCGTTTGAAAAAGGACTATTGTAACTCAAGTATTTGTTTGTTCGAATAGGTCTTTTTCTCAAGAAAACTGAAGTTTCACTTTAACATTTAAAGCTATTACTGGGCCTGTTCTTTCATATTTAGGTCCATCGTCTTCCTCTCCCTCTCCATGAAGGTAATGAAATTAAAGAGATTTTCTGAGTATTTCATTTTCTCAAAGTGTTTAGAAGAACACGAATATGGTAATATAATATGTTATTTTGTTTTTTGGAAGAAGAGTTTGTTTCTTAAAACATATTTCTGGAAACCCTATATGAGCAAATTTACAGAATTGATTAGTCTGTTTCCATTCTCCTTATCTAAATGTTGGAGCCACAGAGTTTGAATGATTTACACTGTGCTCAGTGCGTGTGTAATTACCAGCATGGCTTTCATTACTTTATAGAATATTTTGGCTGAGGTATAAAAAAACTGAAGGAGAAATAAGTAAAGGGCTGCCTGGACTAAATAAGTACAGCCTATTACAAAAATTGCAGCTGCTCAATTGGTTGCTAGAGGCAACCCTTTGTATTAATAAAAAGATAAGAAAAATAAATAATAGCTATTACGCTTAGTGAATCAGAAATCATGCCAATAAGTCACCCTGCTACAGGCCATCACTAGCGATACAAGTATTAAGATTTCCCTACGTTTCTAGAAAGTATGGTGAAGTTTTATATTATCTATATTATTCCCTTATTCCTTTGCACGCACGACACTTGTCACTAGTTACAGCGGATACTTCAAGGGCCTGGGGTACAGTTGTCTATTTTAATGGGCGCCTGAAAACTTAAGATGCTCCAAAATGCATTATTTTGGCCTGACCTCATACTTCACTTTTAGTCAGTGAGATCACCCATCATAGTGATGTCCAATAGTGTTGTGTACATTTTTTGGGTTTACAATTTAAAGTGTTAATAAACCCACAACAGTAAAATCAGTCTGTATATGCAACATAGCATGCTTGTTATACTCACTGTGGAACTTAAGGGGTTAATCCTCTGCATTGTGTAAAAAGGCTGTTTAATCTTGTATGCATAGATCCTTCCCTCCTGCACTGTCTATCTGGGGATAGCCAGCTAACACAGGCAGAGTAACCGACCTGCACATGCTCAGTTGTGTCTTTTATGCTGAAGAGAACATTTACTTGTTCTCAGAGCTAGCCAGGTCACATGATATTGGCATCACACATGTGGGCGTGTATAAAGGGCTGAAGAATAAAACCACTCCTACCTGAACTCCCAGCACTGGAGAAACTCTACAGTTTATCATGTAACTGTGGTATACAGATCATCCAAAAATGTATATAGTGGCATAATTTTAATGTAAAAAGATTTATAAGCTGCGGGTATTGTGGAGGGGGGGGGGGGGTGGATGAACTATTTTCATATTACTGGGTTTAGTAACACTGTAAGGGTTCATTTTAGGTGTTAATGTAAGGTTTAGGTTATATGTTAGTGGTTAAAGCTGAACTTTAGAAAGATATAGAAGGCACACATTAAGTGAACAAGGCCCACAAGGCTGAAATGCATTTACATCTGCTGTCTGTTCCTGTGTCTTTTATGGAGAATCAATCAATTTTGAAGATTTTAAAGAGCAAGCAAGGAGTTGTGGACCATCTTTTCACACATTAAGTATACTTTTTTAATGCAAACATCTGAAATTGACTTAGTATTGGTCTCTTGCAGTCTACTGTACAGTCTGTACAGCAGAGCCTGGGGGTAGGGTCATTCTAGGGGCCATGCTGATAGGAGGAAAGAACAGTGTGAAGGACAGTTGAGCATCTTCTCCTTTTGCTGTCCAGTAACAGGACAAACAGAAAAACAGAATGCCAAATAATCAATTCCTTCATTCTTGACAGTGATGTCATATTGGTTTCCAACATGTTCAAGGGTCTAAAAATCACTCCTCATCAGGGCTGAAATTTGATTGCTGGGGTTGCTAATATGGACTGTATCAAAATATCCCAAAGAAGTGTTCGACTGCTGGAACTGGAAGAATGTGTGGATCAATGGCTGCGCGATGGCAAGCATGTAAACATGTAAAAACTGTTTGTTTATGTTCATAAATATTATATTTATATATTTATATTTATATTGTTACAGTACTCTCTAATACCGTATGATCCGAGGCCCTGATGAAGCGGGACTGCCTGCGAAACACGTCGGCCTGATAAACTAATCTTCAGGTCAGAAAACAAATTACCCTGGAAGGCTAACTTATGTAGATGTTTTTAACATTTGCTATATTTCTAATAAAATGTTATAATTTTATATATACGCAGTTTGTTTCTGTCTGTATTATACCCAAGGAGGTACATATAAAGTCCCATTTATTTTCTGTATCTTTATATGTATCACTTCAGGGATGATAACTCCAAAGGATTAAGATTTTAAAACGCCCTTCCCCTACACACAAAATGACTTTTATTTGGCTATACTTGTAACATTACTGTCAAGAATAAGCCGCGTACACACGAGTGGACTTTTCGACCGGACTGGTCTGACGGACCGAGTCCGGTGGACAATTCGATCATGTGTGGGCTTCAGCGGACTTTTTCGGTCGAAAATCTGACAGGCTTTAGATTTGGAACATGTTTCAAATCTTTCCGACGGACACGAGTCCGGTCGAAAAGTCCGCTCGTCTGTATGCTAGTCCGACGGACAAAAACCGACGATAGGGCAGCTATTGGCTACTGGCTATCAACTTCCTTATTTCAGTCTGGTCGTACATCATCACGTACGTGTCCATCGGACTTTGGTGTGATCGTGTGTAAGCAAGTCCATTCGTTGGGAAAGTCCGTCGGATAGACCGTCGGACCAGTCCGGTCGAAAAGTCCGCCCGTGTGTACACGGCATAAGTGTTAGATCAGTGGTTCTCAACTACTGTCCTCAGGACCTACTAACAGGCCAGGTTTGCAAGATAACTGAAATACATCACAGGTGATATCATTTGCTGCTCAGTGATTGCAGTATTCTAGTCTGAATCTCCCCAAGGTAATACATAAAACCTGGCCTGTTAGTGGGCCCTGGGGACAGGAGTTGAGAACCACTAGGTTAGATGGACTTCTGAACTGATCATTTGATGTTTTGTCTGTTTGTGTAATCTTCCCAAGTTGGGTGTCCTATTTCCACAGGACAATTCCCCACTTTGTGTTTTCTGAACAGCCAGGATCCAATACTAACTTACTTTTGAAGTCCAAAAACCATTTTTTTTATTTGACTTGTTCCAGTAAAGGATGGGGGCCTGTAAGTGACAGTTAAGGTGCAGCAATGAAAGATCAGGTCCCCTTCCCCTGCTAGACAGGGCTGTGCTGTGTGGCAGAGCTGTGTAAATCCCAGGACTGGATGGACAGATATACAAATCCTTTGGCAAGTAAACCAGGTAACTTATATGCATTTAATTGGTGTATTTCGCTGTTTGGCTGATTCTCCACTTCAAGTTTCAGCGTCAGATCTTAATATAAAAAGTACCTTATACTGGAAAACAACACTTCCTGGGAGAAGAATATGAAAATGACTATATTTTGTGACATCCAATGCCGCCATTGTTGCCTCATTATAGAACTGTAACATCGTGTTAACTTTGGAACAAATGCTCAGTTTACAGGCTGGAGTGCATTCCATTGAGTCGTACTACAAATTCCCAGAGGAAGCAACACAACGAAAACATTTGTAGAATGGGCTGAGGTCCTGTCTGCAAGTTTTATACCATCACCACATTGTAATGACTTTGGAAATAGAATTGTCTGGGTATTTTAAATTAGCCAGGCGCTGTCAGCCTCCTTGGTATGTGTTTTCTGTATTAAAATGCCAGCTTGTTTTCATTTGTCAGGATTAATATCCCGTACAAGCAAGGCCATGCTGTTCCATACAAGTGCTACAATTGTATATAAGTTATGGCTGCGCTATAACTGGTGCTATAGACTTATTCTATCATTCACGTCTAACTAATCAACATCTAACATCATCAATCAAGTCTAAAGCCATAATGTTAGGGCTGTTTTTCTAGGGGTCCCGGAGTTACCCCCTAGTTAAAATAGTAGCTGTATGATTTATGTTAGCAATAGCTTTTGTTTCCTGTTTTACGAAGCATAGTGGAAAGCTTGTTTATAAAATAATCCAACTCCATGTCAGCTCAGGTCTACATTCTAATTGCACGTCACACTACCTGTACCCAAACAAGCCGCCCTGTCCGTCAATCAACTTACAATAACAAATGATTCTACCAACTACGAAAAATCTCTTTCTTTCTTTGGAGGGCTGCTTGCTTTGTATTTTGAACACCTCATTCAAAATAGAGTTATCTCATTTTCAGATTTTGGAAAAAACTTTTGAAAACTTTTATAATGCTACTGAACGACATCATAGAATTAGTAAGAAAATGCAATCAGATTGATTTGCTATCTTTTTGCGTTGCTATTATATTTGTCGAATTTCTCACTTATAGTAACAGTTTGATATTAGACAGCAAACTATCCTTTAGACTCATTTATAAGCATAAAGTTAGCCATACATGTCAAGAGAGAACCATAGATTAACGCTAAACAGATGGACAAACCTCCTGCTGCTGGCTATTGTATTGTGACAGCTGGAACCTGCGGCTGCCAGAATACCGGAACGGTGACTGCAGCTGATTGGCTGCACTCACTATTTGGCTGACTTTTTTTCTGTCTGGCTTTTTTGATTTCTCAATCAAAATTTGTTGAGCTGTGTGGTAAATGCAGGGCCAGTCGAAAATGTAAGCCATGTATGGCCAGCTTAGGCGCTAGCCAGCTGTCAGACAGTCTTCATTACCCCAGATGATCATTGCTTTGATTGCATTGATCAGATGTTCATGCTTATATGTTTTGTAAAATCCCCTGTTTCCATTCCCATCAAAGGGAACAATATGGAAGAAGAGGGGACACCCTCGAAGCGCGTCAGTTGCTTTTTGGACTATACATCCCACTACTGTTGCTTGCCAGCTGATCTTGCTGGATGATGCACCTTATGGACTTTAAACTCTATGCTTGAATATATAACTTGTTTGTGAGTATGCATTTTTTTTTACATTTTGTACATATCAAAGTGTTGCAAAGGTAACGCGCAAGGCTGGTGCGCTCTCTGTTCCTTTTTCTCTTTAAGAATAGGGAACATGCCTGATAACCTTCAGAGACAGTTCAACTAATTTATGTATCTTTTACAGTGAATCCTAGACACCTCAACCTGCTATAACAGGAGGTAAAGTATTACTGAAACCAGGACTCTGCATTCACCATATCTGGTCTCCCACAGTATACAGAACATGGAAGTGCAATTATTTTAGTGTATAATACAATATATATATAAATATAAACTGCTAAATACCTTTCCTCATCAGCAGTATATAGAAGTCTTGTGACTTCTTTCAGTTCCTGGCAAAGCTTGTAGGAGGAGTTTTCATTTCCCCCTGACCCTCTGGCTTGACAGTGCTGGTTGGCCCTGTGCTGATCACATGCATTCTCCCGAGAAAAAAATAAAAACCTCTCTAGCAATACACACCAAACTGAGCATGTGCAGCCTGACTCCAAAGGCTCTGTATTATGTTCTGGAGTCAGTGGAAGAAGAGGAAGATCTGTGCATATAGGAACAAACAGTGTTTTTTACACAATGCAGAGGATTAACCCCTTAAGTTCCAGTGAGTATAACAAGCATGCTTTACTGCATGCCCAGACTGATTTTCCTGTTGTGGGTTTAGTAACACTTTAATTCAAACAGATCATCCAATGTATATAGACATCTCTATAAAAGCACTAAATACATCTAGTCCAGTAACATAACATAAAACCAATATCATTTAGAAAGAGATACACATAGGCTCCCCATACCACCAGCAGTCAGGCATTTATGGCAGAATTAAAAAAAATAGACACTGGGTTTGATTTACTAAAACTAGAGAGTGCAAAATCTGGTGTAGCTGTGCATGGTAGCTAATCAGCTTTTAACTTCAGCTTGTTCAGTTAAGCGTTGACAAAAAAGCTGAAAGCTGATTGGTTTCTATGCAGAGCTGCACTAGATTGTAGTAAATCAACCCCAGTGTGTGTTGCCAGGTTATAGCTGCCACTGCTGGGAGGCAGGAACAGACACCACATGACTTCCATCAAATCCCAAAAACCATGAAACATAGACGGGCACCGGGAACAAATTGTTTTGGGCATCTGGATTAAAACAGTTACTTAGCTGCCCTTATGCCTCAGACACGGTTAATTTAGAGCCCCTATACAGCGCCTTAATAAAGACCTTTTTAAATGCCTTTCTTTAGATTGAAGAACTTCAATGCAAACTTAGCACTTCATTTTAAAGAAAACTTGCTTCACATTTCACCATAAATTATCTGGTCCATTAGCTACTTCTTGCAACATCTAAACATCTTTTAATGTGGAACACGTATTGTACATTTTCTTACCAAAATCATTTTTGCAGAGGTTCTCCACAATGTCATTGTCATCCTCGTTGCTGCTTTTACAGGCGTCACAGACTTTGGGCGCTAAAGAGAACAGAACAAGTTTTAGGAAGGCTGCCTTATGCTTACTGAACAGCAGGAGGCGCTGAAGAACAACATGCATTATCAAGCATAATCACATCTTTTCAAACATGACTCAGATACAAACTTGACCTAAACTCAAAACCTAATGAGTTACTTTGTTCCAGGAAAACTTTTTCCTTGAGTACTGCTAACGTTTTATTTAATAACTTCCCATGGAAGAAGGAACACCTATATGAACTCAACCATTCCCATCATCTACAGTTTGTAACATACACTGATCAGAATCAGCAGTAACGGCTGTCAGGCAGAGCCAGTATCTTGGCACACAAGAGCAGACTGCTAATGGTGTTTGCTTTAAAATGTGTCTACAGCCAAAAGCTTTTTTTTTTCTTTGTAGTTTTGGATAGAGCAGTCTGTGTCCGTGTCCCTACTGCAGACTCAACCTCCCAATTTGCCATCTTGACCATTGTCAGCAAGACTTAAAGGAAAGGAAGCAAGGAAGGAACGAAGGAAGGAAGAAAAGAGAGAGAGAGAGGGAGAGAGAGAGACAAAAGGGAAGAAAGAGGGAAGGAAGGAAAGAGAGACAGAAAAAGAAAGAGAAAGAGAGAGGGAAAGCGAGAGAGAAAAAAAAGGAAAAAAGAAGGAAGGAAGGAAGGGAGAGAGAGAGAGAGAGAGAGAGAGAGAGAGAGAGAGAGAGAGAGAGAGAGAGGAAGAGAGGAAGAGAGGGAGAGCAAGAGAAAAAAAAAGGAAAAAAGAAGAAAGAAAGAGAGAGAGAGAGAGAGAGAGATATTAAGAAAGAAGGAACAAAGGAAGGAAGAGAGAGAGAAAGAAAGAAAGAAAGAAAGAAAGAAAGAAAGAAAGAAAGAAAGAAAGAAAGAAAGAAAAGAAAAAAGGAAGGAAGAGAGAGAAAGAAAGAGAGCGAGGGAGAGCGAGAGAGAAAAAAAAGGAAAAAAGAAGGAAGGAAGAGAGAGAGAAAAAAAGAGAGGGAGAGAGAAAAAAAAGGAAGGAAGAGAGAGAGAGAAAGAAAGAGAGGGAGAGAGAAAAAAAAGGAAGGAAGAGAGAGAGAAAGAAAGAGAGGGAGAGAGAAAAAAAAGGAAGGAAGAGAGACAGAGAGAAAGAAAGAGAGCGAGGGAGAGCGAAAGAGAAAAAAAGGAAAAAAGAAGGGAGAGAGAGAGAAAGAGAGAGAAAGAAAGAGAGAGAGAGAGGGAGAGCAAGGGAGAAAAAAAGGTAGAAAGAGGGAAGGAAGGAAGAGAGAGAGTGAGAGAGAAAGAAAGAAAAAGTGATTAGCACTTTCACGTAGCAGCACTGGGGTCGTCGGTTCAAATCCCAACCATGGCACTACCTGCCTGGAGTTTGTATGTTCTCCCTGTGCCTGTGTGGACTTCCTCCCATACTCCAAAGACATACCAGCAAATTGGCCCTAGTAAGTGTATGAATAAAAGTTAGGGACCTTAGATTGTAAACTCCTGGAGGGCAGGGACTGATGTGAATGTACAGTATACTGTATATATAAAAGTGCTGAGTAAATTGATGGCGCTATATACATACCTATAATAAATAAATAAAGTTGTCAGTTAAACAGTAATAGAGGCAAAATGGTCCAATGGGGTATTTTCTTCCAATGACAGCTGCCTGAGGGGGGTCCTGTTGGATCTATAGGACAGGAGCTGATGGAAAGATTCCCCATTGGGAAACAAATGGCAAAAAAATCATTTGCTTTGTAGGGTTAAAAAAAAAAGTTTGGGCTCTAGATAAACTTTGAGAACAGCAGACACGAGGTTTTTAACCATCCACTGGTTTGTCTTCAGTGTTTATTGGCTGCATATGAACTAAATTAAAATGGCACCCATTAAGGTCATTGCAGAGGCACATGCTGCTCCCATGCCAGTAAAGTTTGTTTTGCATCTTGTCCAGCCTGTGCAGTAAATAGGGGTAGGACTATTTAAAAGCATACTTAACTCACAGCAAAAGATTGTATATTGCCTTGTTAATTTGGAAAAGAGGACAGCAGAATGTAGTCAGGACCAGATTTTATAGTAACCAGATGGGGGACATCTTTATGTAGAGGTTTTATAGTGCTAATGTGGGTTACAGGGCTGCTCCGGTGAATGCAGATATGTCCAGAACTTTGTGCTCTGCTTTTCTGGCTATATAATGATGCAGGCTAAATTTTATATATATATATATATACACTTTTTTTTATTGTGCATTGTTTTCACGAGCATTGGTGTCCTGATGCATGCTCTTCTTGAATTGTAACCAAGAATTAGCATAGAAATCCATTAGTATAAACCAAAATCGAACTGATTATTCTTAGCTACACCACAGGATTGTTATCTGTTACCCTTTGCCTATATCACAATATAGAATTTATATAGCGCCAACAGTGTGTGCAGCACTTTACAAAGTACAGGGGGACAGTACAGTTACAATGCACTTCTTAAAAGCAGTGTGTAATGATAAACGCTTGTATAGACGAACAGTTTCCTGAGTTTGAAGTGCACTTTAACTGCAAGTTTGCAGATTTCAAGTGCAGATGACGGTTCTGAGGCTGTTTGACCTGTTTTTTTACAGCAGGTACTACTGTGATCCGCTGGCAGGCAAAGTAGGACAAGCCCAATGTTTTGCATTCAAACACATGCGTTTTAGTTGTGCGTTTGAGTGCAAAAGGCACATGTCTGCAGTAACCTGATGGTTAGCCCTTAAGCTAACCATACACTGTGCAATGAGATTGTACAATCACTTTTAGATGTATCATCAACTATGTTTTGCAGCAGCCTGCCTGATTTGATACAAATAAAAAGATTGATTAGGTGTATCCTCACATTACTTAATTTTGGTAACTTGAAAATAAACTGCACAGGAGTTGTACAATGAGGTTGTACAGTGTATGGCCAGTCTTACATACACATGCCCCTATTAACATATATGAATGATTCACACCCCTCTCCCTGTAAGCTGCTACATGTACTACATAGCTATCAGTCCTGCAACAGTACTTAATTACATAGCTGCCAACATTTTAAAAATCTCCAGGGAGGCTTGAATGCTGATCTAATCAGAGCACTGCTATCCATTCTCCACCAGGGTTCCTCCAGAGTTGTTAAGGGTTCTTTGATATGTAACTGATTTACCACCCATTTGATAGTGCCTGCATCATTTTGGGTCCAATCTGCTTGACATGAAGATTTTTTTAGCTGTCTGTAAGGGGCATCCTTCCCACCAACCACCAATGTAGGGGGAATTTTTCTCACTGACCACCAATCTAAAGGACATTCTTTTCCCTGACCACCAAGGTAAGGGGGTATTCTTTGCAATTACCACTAATGTTAGGTGGACATTCTTCCTACTGAACTCCTATGTAGGGGGGCAATTATTACCACTGACCGCCAATGTAAAGAAGGCATTCTTCCCACTGACCACCAATGTAAGGGGGTATTTTTCCCTCTAGACCACCAATTTAAGGCTGACAATCTCCCCACTGATCCTCATTGTAAGGAAAGAAATTCCACTGGCCACCAACGTAAGGATATATTCTTTCCACTGATCACCAATGTAAGGAGGCATTCTTCCCACTGACCAACAATGTAAAGGATGACATTCTTCCCACTGACCACCAATGTAAAGGATGACATTCTTCCCACTGACCACCAATGTAAAGAGTGACATTCTTCCCACTGATCACCAATATAAAGGTGACATGCTTACCACTGACCCCTTCAATGTAAGAAAGGCATACTTCCCACTGACCACCAATGTAAAGAGTGACATTCTTCCCACTGACCATCAATGTAAAGGGGGCATTCTTCCCGCTGATCACCAATATAAAGGTGACATGCTTACCACTGACCCCTTCAATGTAAGAAAGGCATTCTTCCCACTGACCACCAATGTAAAGATGACATTCTTCCAAATGACCACCAATGTAAAAATGGCAATCATGCCACTGACCACCATTATAAAGGGGGCATTCTTCCCACTGACCACCATTGTAAAAGGGACATTCTTCCCACTGACCACCAATGTAAAGATGACATTCATCCCACTGAACACCATTGTACGGCACATTCTTTCCACTGAACACCATTGTAAAAGGGGCATTCTTCCCACTGACCACCATTGTACGGCACATTCTTTCCACTGAACACCATTGTAAAAGGGGCATTCTTCCCACTGACCACCATTGTAAAAGGGGCATTCTTCCCACTGACCACCATTGTACGGCACATTCTTTCCACTGACCACCATTGTACGGCACATTCTTTCCACTGAACACCATTGTAAAAGGGGCATTCTTCCCACTGACCACCATTGTAAAAGGGGCATTCTTCCCACTGACCACCATTGTAAAAGGGGCATTCTTCCCACTTTTCACCAATGTAAAGGTTTTTTTTTCCCACCAACTCCCAATGTAAGGGTGACAATCCTCCCAGTAATCCCCAATGTAAGAGGGGAATATCCCAATATAAGGGTGACATTCTTATCACTGACCCCTCCAATGTAAGGAAGGCGTTCTTCCCACTGACCACCAATGTAAAGAGTGACATTCTCCCCACTGACCACCAATGTAAGGATGACATTCTTTCCACCTACCACCAATGTAAGGGTGAAATTATTTCAATTGACCACCAATCTAAAGGGGACATTCTTCCCACTGACCACTAATGTACAGGGTGAAATTATTACCACTGACCGCCAATATAAAGGGGCCATTCTTCTCACTGACCACAAATGTAAGGGGGCATTCTTCCCACTGAACCACCAATGTAAGGGGGGCATTCTTCCCACTGACCACCAATGTAAAGGTTTTTTTCCCACCAACTCCCAATGTAAGGGTGACAATCCTCCCACTAACCCCCAATGTAAGAGGAAATTATCCTTCTCGCTGACCAACAATCAACTGGTTTTAGCAGGGGATACCCCCCCCCAGACCTGAAAACGATTTCTAAGGGTCCTTGCACTATAAAAAGGTGTCAATATCCTGGTCTAAGCAATACAAGTCCATCCATGTTACTAAGCTATAATAAAAGATGTTAAGAGAAGCTGAATAATACAAACATCTCGGGGTAATTCTAGGAGCACCCCTGGCCATAGGTGACATTCCCTTCCCTAGCCATGGTTGACATTACCTTCCCTGGCCATGGGTGACATTACCTTCCCTGGGTGACCTTCCCTGGCCATGGGTGACATTCCCTTCCCTGGGTGCAATTAGTACCTTCTCTGGACCTGGGTGATCTTCCCTTCCCTGGGTGACATTAGTACCTTCTGTAGACCTAGGTGACATTCCCTGGCCATAGGTGACATTCCCTTCCCTGGGTGACATTAGTACCTTCACTGGACCTGGGTGACCTTCCCTTCCTGGGTGACATTAGTACCTTCTCTGGACCTGGGTGATATTAGTACCTTCTCTGGACCTAGGTGACCTTCCCTATGTGACATTAGTACCTTCTCTGGACCTGTGTGACATTAGTACCTTCTCTGGACCTGGGTGACATTAGTACCTTCTCTGGACCTAGGTGACCCTCCCTTCCCTGGGTGACATTAGTAACTTCTCTGGACCTGGGTGACATTAGTACCTTCTCTGGACCTAGGTGACCTTCCCTTCCCTGGGTGACATTAGTACCTTCTCTGGACCTGGGCGACCTTCCCATCCCTGGGTGACATTAGTACCTGGTTGACCCTCCCATCCCTGGGTGACATTAGTACCTTCCCTGGTCCTGGGTGACATTACCTTCTCTGGTGGCCGGCACTAGATGGTCAGTGCTGGCTGGTGGGATGCACAAGTCATTGTCCTGGGGGAAGCGGCTGCAGTCCAGCATATCTGGCCATGGGAAGCCGAAGGCAGACATGACGGGGGCACAGCTGTCCCTGACTTGCTCACATAGGGAGCGGCACGGCTTGATGGTCTCATCCAGGTCATCAATACAGACGGGGGCGAATAGGGAGCACAGGAACTTCTTGGTGTCCCTATGGCACTGCTTCTGTATGAGAGGGATCCAGGAGGAGGCTTGTTGCAGCACCTCCTTCATGGTCTCATGTCCCAGCAGGTTGGGTAGCCTCATGTTGGGGTACTCGATGTCATGGCACAGCAGTAAGGTGGCAGGGATGGGTTTGCAGTTGCTCCTCTTATAAGAGAACTCAGGCTGCCCAAAGGGGAACAAGCCCCTGACCGAGTCCATAGAGTCCGAAGCCAGCACGAAGAGGAGGAGGATGGAGGAGGCTCGGAGGCACATGGTGGGGACAAGGCTGGAGGAAAGAATAAGTGTGTCCGCTGTGCTGCTGTGGCAGGCTCGGACTACATGCACACCTCCCGGCATCCAGGGGACACTCTGCGCACAGCTCCGCTACTCTCCACTTTTCTGCAGGTTTTATGCAAATGTGGGCAGTGGGCGGGGCCTGCTGACAATGATCGGGGAGGGATTGGTCAGTGCCTGCTCCTTAGAGAGAAGTAATCTTCCAGTGCTGTGTATAGACTGAGCCATAGAGCTAGACTGACAAAGGGCTGAGCACTGCATTGTCTGAGCAGCCTGGGAGCTCCTCATTCTACACCCCTAATAATCTGCCTTCATTTATTAGTGCTGCTCATACACCATACAATCTCACCTATGATTGTATTGTCCACGATGAAAAATGAACATCCAATACTTTCCTCTGATCATATTCTCCCTCCAGATCACATCAATGCTGATTAATCTATTCATTTCGATTCATAAAGCCTAATATACACTATACAATCAGATTGTACAATCTTTATACAATGATGACCACACAGGCTTCATTTTTTTTATCCAATTGATGTGCAACTCGAACAAAACAGTTGAATCCACAAACAATCAAATAGCTATAACGTCCCGTCCCATTGTTTTAGGTTCAGTATTGATCAGATATGACCTTGTCATTAATATTGCAAACCCTTTATTAGATCCAAAACATACTTTTAAAGTCCCTTATGTCTGTTTTTCTCTGGTATTTACGTCTTCTTTTTTGGGATGTGGGTTTTTATCGTTCTGCGTCTCCTTTTTTTTTATTTAATTGGATTTGACCAAAGTTGATCGGCCAGGACGGACTATTATCGATCATTTTGGGTCAGTTGGCATCACTGAGATACTTTGGGGCTGGTTTACTAAAACTGGAGAGTGCAAAATCTGGTGCCGCTGTGCATGGGAGCCAATCAGCTTCTAACTTCAGCTTGTTCAGTTAAAGGGGAACTGCAGTCTGCTCACATCATTTGTAATTAAAACATCTTTGCCATTCTGCCATGTATTAAATATATTATATTTAATATATACTGCCCCCCCCCCAACTTTTTGAGATGGGAATGAGGGACACCTATCAGCAAAAGTATAAGACACGCCCCCGCCACGCCCCCTAAAGGAGAATTATACAAAAAAACAAGATTGGTTAAACCCACAAGTGCTTTTTTTCCCCACTACTATTCATATTGGCTTTTGGAATTTACAAATGCAGCAATTTAGAAATCAGATGAAAGGGTTTAGCACTGGGAAACACTTTAAGATAGATAAAAAGTGCATTTTATATACAGTGGGGCAAAAAATTATTTAGTCAGCCACCAATTGTGCAAGTTCTCCCACTTAAAAAGATGACAGAGGCCTGTAATTGTCATCATAGCTATACCTCAACTATGAGAGACAAAATGTGGAAACAAATCCAGACAATCACATTGTCGATTTTTGAAAGAATTTATTTGCAAATTATGGTGGAAAATAAGTATTTGGTCAATATCAAAAGTTCATCTCAATACTTTGTTATATATCCTTTGTTGGCAATGACAGAGGTCAAACGTTTTCTGTAAGTCTTCACAAGGTTGTCACACACTGTTGCTGGTATTTTGGCCCATTCCTCCATGCAGATCTCCTCTAGTGCAGTTGTGTTTTGGGGCTGTCGCTGGGAAACATGGACTTTCAACTCCCTCCAAAGGTTTTCTATGGGGTTGAGATCTGGAGACTGGCTAGGCCACTCCAGACCTTGAAATGCTTCTTACGAAGCCACTCCCTCGTTGCCCGGGCAGTGTGTTTGGGATCATTGTCTTGCTGAAAGACCCAGCTACGTTTCATCTTCAATGCCCTTGCTGATGGGAGGAGGTTTGCACTCAAAATCTCACGATACATGGCCCCATCCATTCTTTCATGTACACGGATCAGTCGTCCTGTTCCCTTTGCAGAGAAACAGCCCCAAAGCATGATGTTGCCACCCCCATGCTTCACAGTAGGTATGGTGTTCTTTGGTTGCAACTCAGCATTCTCTCTCCTCCAAACACGAGTTGTGTTTCTACCAAACTGTTCTACTTTGGTTTCATCTGACCATATGACATTCTCCCAATCCTCTTCTGGGTCATCCAAATGCTCTCTAGCAAACCTCAGACAGGCCCGGACATGTATTGGCTTAAGCAGGGGGACACATCTGGCACTGCAGGATCTGAGTCCCTGGTAGCGTAGTGTGTTACTGATGGTAGCCTTTGTTACGTTGGTCCCAGCTCTCTGCAGGTCATTCACTAGGTCCCCCTTGTGTGGTTCTGGGATTTTTGCTTAATGTTCTTGTGATCATTTTGACCCCACGGGGTGAGATCTTGCGTGGAGCCCCAGATCGAGGGAGATTATCAGTGGTCTTGTATGTCTTCCATTTTCTAATTATTGCTCCCACAGTTGATTTCTTCACACCAAGCTGCTTGCCTATTGCAGATTCAGTCTTCCCAGCCTGGTGCAGGTCTACAATTTTGTTTCTGGTGTCCTTCGACAGCTCTTTGGTCTTCACCATAGTGGAGTTTGGAGTGTGACTGTTTGAGGTTGTGGACAGATGTCTTTTATACTGATAACAAGTTCAAACAGGTGCCATTAATACAGGTAATGAGTGGAGGACAGAGGAGACTCTTAAAGAAGAAGATACAGGTCTGTGAGAGCCAGAAATCTTGCTTGTTTGTAGGTGACCAAATACTTATTTTCCACCATAATTTGCAAATAAATTCTTTCAAAAATCAGACAATGTGATTGTCTGGATTTGTTTCCACATTTTGTCTCTCATAGTTGAGGTATACCTATGATGACAATTACAGGCCTCTCTCATCTTTTTAAGTGGGAGAACTTGCCCCACTGTACATATATATAAATCAGACCAAAATGAGGGATAAATGAGGAGGAATGAGGGACAGAGGGACATTGCTCCAAATCAGGGACAGTCCCTCAAAATCAGGAACAGTTGGGAGGTTTATATATACTGTGATTCTGTACTTGCCAAATATGCTGCAGAAAAATGCTGCAGAAATCTCCCTCCCCTGAGTCTGGCAGCAGCCATTTTAACTGTGGGCAGCCGAAGCTGCTGCCTGTTTACTTCCTGGATTTACACAGAGGCACACCTCCAGCTCTACAGCCCTGCAGCTCTCATTGGCCCTCTTATGACTCACCCCCCCTCCCTTCCTGGAAAACTCTCACAAGAGTGAGAGAGAGAGAGCTGTGCATGATGTCATTAGCCTAGGCTAATGACCAGACAAGAAAGAGGAAGTGGGCTGCATAAGGTATTTACTGGCAGAAATTTTTTTTTACTATCCAAAGTTAAAACAACAAGGGCAGAAGATTTAATAGATGGAAAGTTGAAAAAATGAGTGAAGGTCCACTTTAAGTTGACAAAAAAACCTGGAGCCTAGGTTCACACTGGTGCGTGCGAAACACCGCATGTGATTTGCACAGGAATCGCAGCAAATTCCTGTGCACATCACATGCGATGTCTGCACGGTGCGATTTGAGCTATACATGTATCCAAAATGGTGCAGGACCCTTTTTCTTCCTTGCATCTGAATCGCATGGCATGGGTGCTCACATGTTTGTGATGCAATTATGGCAATTGCCCTACATTTTGTGATCTGTTTCGGGGTGTCACTAATCTAACATTGACAACCGCAGCAGATCACATGGACGCCGTGCGATTGCTACGCAGTGCGATGCGATGTGGGGAAGGACAGCGAATCTTGTGTGTTTTGCGCTTTACATCAGTGTGAGCCAGGGCTGAAGCTGATTGGTTTCTATACAGAGCTGCACCAGATTTTGCACTCTCCAGTTTTAGTAAATCAACCCCACTGTTCATTAATATGATTATATTTTGAGTGATCAGATTATGAGATTACATGGTGGAAACAGAGATGGGATTACAAACGTGTGACTCAATCAAAGCAATCAAATCCGCAAACAATCAAATAGCCAAAATGTCCCTTCTCATCGTTTTAGGCTCGGGTTTGATCTAACGTGATCAAAGTCGATTGGCCAGGGTGGAATATTATCAATCGTTTTGATCAGCCGGTATAACTATAGTTATATACTATAGAGATAGTTTGTTCATGAATAAGCATAGTTCAAGTAATGAGATTATAAGATTACATGGTGGAGGGATCACAAACATATCTTAAAGGAGAAGTCCAGCCTGAGCTCGTTTGGCTGGGTCACAGGAGTGCAGTTCGTTTGGTACCCCTGTGACCCGTTTTCAGCAGAGATCGGTCTGACTGCCAGATCAGTCGAGGCAATGCGTCATCCCAATTTAGGAAGTCTGGATCCACCAGGTGCCTGGACTGATGACAGTCTTAGCCAGCCACTGAGACAGCCGCTCCCCGCCCCTCCACAGCTCAGCGCTCCAATTAACGTGGAGGATCAGAGCAGGAGAGATGCTGACTGACAGGCAGCAGCTCTCCACTCGGGGAGGTGAGAGAACCGAGCCATCAGCGATGTTCGATCGCTCGGTTCTCAGTGCAGAGGCGGCGGGGGACAGATGCAGCATCCACCTAGGTAAGTATTAATCTAAAAAAAAAAAAACATACTTCTCTTTTAAGTATTGATCAAAATCCCCATGTGTGGCATATCAATTAAATGCTTTGTCAACTCTAGATCAATTATTTCTATTGCAAGAGATCAATTGGAAAATAAATTGATCATTTATTAAAGCATGTATGACCACCCTTAACCACATGCTTACTGGGCACTTAAACCCCCTTCCAATTTTCATCTTTCAGTGCTCTCGCACTTTGAATGACCATTGTGCGGTCATGCACCGCTGGACCCAAATGACATTTTTATCATTTGTTTTCACACAAATAGAGCTTTCTTTTGGTGGTACTTAATAGTGTTGGGTTTTTTATTTCTTGCTAAAAACAAAAACAAAAAAAGACCGAAATTGTTGAAAAAACCCCAAAAAACTGTTTCATAGTTTGTTATAAAATTTTGAAAACAGGTATTTTTTCTCCTTCATTGATGTGGGCTGATGAGACTGCACTAATGGGCACTAATAGGCTGCTCTGATGGGCACTGATAAGGCGGCACGGATGGGCACTGATAGGCTGCACTGATAGGCTGAACTGATGGGCACTGATAAGGCGAAACTGATAGGTACTGATAGGTGGCACTGATGGACACTGATAGCAGGTACTGATAAGGCGGCACTGATGGGCACTGATAGGTGGCACTGATGGGCACTGATGGTTAGCACTAATGGGCGGCACTGAAGGGCCCTGATAGGTGGCACTGAAGGGCACAGATAGGTGGCACTGATGGGCAGCACTGATAGGTGGCACTAATGGGCACTGATGATCACTTATGGGTGGCACTGATGGGCACTAGTAGGCAACACTAATAGGCAGCACTGATCAGGGGCACAGATGATGAGGCACTGATGGGCATTGATTGGCAGCACTGGTGGGCATTGATAGGTGGCACTATTGGGCAAAGGTAGGTGGCTCTGTGGGCACTGATAGGTGGCACTGATGGGTGGCACTGATGGGCACTAATGGTTAGCACTAATGGGTGGCACTGAAGGGCCCTGATAGGTGGCACTGAAGGGCACAGATAGGTGGTACTGATGGGCAGCACTGATAGGTGGCAATCATGGGCACTGATGATCACTGATGGGTGGCACTGATGGGCACTAGTAGGCAACACTGATAGGCAGTACTGATCGGGGGCACAGATGATGAGGCACTGATGGGCATTGATTGGCAGCACTGGTGGGCATTGATAGGTGGCACTCTTGGGCAAAGGTAGGTGGCACTGTGGGCACTGGTAGGTGGCACTGTGGGCACTGGTAGGTGGCACTGGTGGGTACTAATAGGTGGCACTGGCAGGTGGTACTGGTCGGCACATATGAGGCAGCCACAGCTCTCTGTGTAAGGGATCGATGTCCCGCTGACAGCGCGAGAGAAAAAAAAAGAGTACTGATCTTCTGTTTACATCACGTGATTAGCTGTTATTGGCTGACAGCTGATCATGTGGTAAGGGGATCTCATAGCCTCGGTGATCACAGAGCACGCCACACAAACCCCAAAGGGGGCGCGCAGGCAGCTCATGCATGGGAGGGCGTCATATGACGGCCTCCCGGCAATTAAGGCCCGCGCTGTAGCTGTCATTCGGCTATAGCACGGGCGGGGGATGGTTAAGCTGGCCATACATGGATTGAAATTCAGCTAGTTTAGCATGGACTGGGCGAATTGCGATCCATGTATGGGCAGGGTGGTTGGTAGAACGACTTCTGTACAATGGCCCTGTTAAAAAAGTTCAGGTCAATTAGCACCACAGATTATAGTCAGCGCTGATTAGTGTATTTTGACTGCAGGGAAGCCTCCCCACTGTTAGAATACAAAGGCACAGCGGGACGATTCCCAATCCACCTTGAAGGTGTGGATGGGGAAATCAGGTCTTTTTTTTTTTTCATTCAACCTGCTGGTTGAACGAAAAAAAAAAAAAAACTTATCCATGGTCTGCCTTGAACTTAAAAAGAACTGTAATAATGTAATGTAATAATGTAATGTAAGCTGATGAAGTCCCATTCTGGACGATACGCGTGCGGGAGTTTCCTAGGACGTCACTGCTTTTTTACCACACCATTCATCCCAACACTAGGGTATAGGGCTATGTATGTGAGTACCTGTCTTTTTAAATAAAGGAAGTTATTTTAGCCACACAGTGTGCACTATATATATCTTTTACATTACATGATACCACGGTTGGAAATTGAGAGTAACAGAGTGCGGTCTTTTGAAGTGGAGTGACTGTGTTCCTCATTCATCTACCTACCCAAGCCTTCCATGACCACTGAGAGTGGTGAATGCCTGTTTGACCCATCTGTTAGCTCAGGGGTCCATTGACTGAGGTGAGCGGTTTGGCTAGCTGGTGGTGGAATCACGGATTGAGTAGCACTTTATGAACATTTGTGAACACCCTTACCACAGCAGAGGAGACTGCTTTCTGTCAACCCCCCCCCCCTTTTTCCCATCGTTTTTCGTTTTCTTCATCAAAGGGGACTTTCAATGAGTATATGCTATGAACATTATGTTTATATGCCGTTTGCATCTATAGCGCTGCACTGTTATTTATATAAAATGAGGACCTACCAAACATTTACCTTGAACTTAGCAGGGTGAGGGAACCCACCTTCCAGGTTTTGCTTTATTATGAACTATTCAATCAGGACTACATGTTGTTGGTGGATATAAAGGAAAAGCTCACATGATTCTTATTTCTCTTTTATATAATGGTGCATAATAATTCTAATTAATTGCATGTGACAGATGGATCCCTCATGAAAATAAATATTACTATTATCAGTGATGGCGAACCTTGGCACCTCAGATGTTTTGGAACTATATTTCCCATGATGCTCAACTGCACTGCAGAGTGCATGAGCATCATGGGAAATGTAGTTCCAAAACATTTGGGGTGCCAAGGTTCGCCATCACTGCTATTATTATACAGGACTTGTATAGTTTCCTGGAGTTGGGCTTTACCGAAGATACAGTACATTTACAATCCAAACCAATGCAGAATGGTACAGGGGGCCCCGCTTGTGAGAGCTTACAATACAAGCCCTAATGGAGGGCCCGTTCACAATGCCCTGAAGCCCAAACCGCTGCTGTCCACCCAGTGTTTTGGGCTGAAGAGCCGTGCGACATGGGCAGCAAGATGCTTGTTTGATTGTATCACACAGTTCCTTTTTTTTTGTACTCACCTTTATTTTAAATGTACAAAGTGGCGGTGCGTTGTGCTTGCTGTGCGGTGATATGTGCGACCGCGCAGAACAGTGCGATATTATGCAAAAATGTTGCATATTTTCTCACAGCTCTGCAAAGCAGTGTAACACTTCATCTTGGTCTGAATGTGACACACAGAAAACGATCGTTTTCTGTGTATAATTGCAGTTACCTGTGTTTATCCATGAGGAAAAATGCAGGAGACTGCACATGGTGTGAATGGGTCCTGAAAGGCAACAAGCAACATGTCTCATAAACAATGCCGCCATCTTTACACAAAATAATTATTTTCACCGTCTTTCATCCTTTGCAGCATATTAATGCTGCTGGTCTCCTGCAACCTCTTTGCAGCCACTTCTTGTCTACATGTTTGCACTCAAGCAATTGCTGCATGACATTTCTCAGGGAGGGGAGAAAGACAGAAAGTGAAGGGAAATCTTCACAATGGGACATAGCAAAAAAAAAAACCCTTAAGCCTATTACACACAGGCCGAATGTCTGGCAACATCGAGTGGCTAAATAAAAACCGGCCGACATTCGGCCTGTGTGTACGGCAGCCGATCTGATAGAAGCCAGCCAAAGGGCTTCGGCTGGAGAACCAGCAGCCGACCGACTCCCGATCAGCCAATGGCTGAGAGCGCTTACCGGTGTGTTCTGGTGGGGGGGCCATCCCTCTGTCACAACATAGGAGCTCAGCGGGTGAGATTGCTGTACTAACATCAGATCATTAGTACAGCAGCTTCGACCAGAGCTTTCAGTTATTTTCTTTCAACCCACTAGGTTGAACAGAGTATATACTGTTCAACCCAGTGGTATGCAGGTACAGAGTATAATCTGACGCATTTTGGCTATGAATCCTTTATCACAGCCTGTTTTGATGAAGGTTTCCTAGCTGAAATGCGTCAGCATATACTCTGAACTTGTATCCATGTAGCGAATAAAGTACTTTTATCTAAGAGCATGCCGAGTTGCGAGACTTTCCTGAGTAAGAAAAAAACTAGTGGTGTGTACCAAGTTTTACTCATTTCAAAATGGAAAAAGAAAAGTTTTGCCTATAGTTCTACTTTAACACAAGGAGAAGAATATTCAACTTAGGCATAAGAACATAATTTTTAAATCTTATTGGGGCTAAAAATCACATCCACTAATAACTAAATATAAGATCCACAAGACTTTTCAGGTTAGGCTATTGGTACTGTGAAGCCTGGAGGGGTTAAAAAAATCACACATCCACTGATATGTAACTGAACTACATAGAGGAATTGCTAGATCATTTTTTGAGCTTTTGAGCTATTATACATGTGAAACACATTATGTCATAAAATGTCACATTGTGGGATTGCTTGGGGCAGACACATAGCACGAGTCTGTGTTTTAATTACACTTGATCTTTGCAACAAGTGCAACAATTTTATGGTTTAATAGCTACAACAAAACAGACAGTCACAACTGTCTCATGTACTGTAGTTGGCAGAACTATTGTATCTGTGTTACAAAGCCTAAAGCTGGCCATAGAGGGATAGAAACATGTACAGTGAGGGAAAAAAGTATTTGTTCCCCTGCTGATTTTTTTTTTTAAACATCAAAAGTTTATTGAAGTCATATTCAATTCTACAGATCAAAGCATATAGAAAGAACGGTGTAACTGTACAGTCATACATCCCCCTGATAATTTTTTCCATTTACCCACTGACAAAGAAATGATCAGTCTAATGGTAAGTCTATTTTAACAGTGAGAGACAGAATAACAACAAACATATCAAGAAAAACACATTAAAAAAAAAAAAATGTATCAATTGATTTGCATTTTAATGTGTGAAATAAGTATTTGACCCCTTTTGTCCCACTCCCCCTTGCAGATCCTCTCCAAGTCATTAAGGTTTCGAGGCTGATGTTTGGTAACTCGAACCCTCAGCTCCCTCCACATATTTTCTATGGGATTAAGGTCTGGAGACTGACTAGGCCACTCCAGGACCTTAATGTGCTTCTTCTTGAGCCACTCCTCTGCTGCCTTGGCCATGTGTTTTGGGTCATTGTCATGCTGAAATACCCATCCACGACTCCTTTTCAATGCCCTGGCTGAGGGAAGGAGGTTCTCACCCAAGATTTGATGGTACATGGCGCCGTCCATCGTCCCTCTGATACGGTGAAGTTGTCCTGTCCCCTTAGCAGAAAAACACCACCAAAGCATAATGTTTCCACCTCCATGTTGGACGGTGAGGATGGTGTTCTTGGGGTCATAGACAGCCTTCCTTCTCCTCCAAACATGGCGAGTTCAGTTGATGCCAAAGCGTTCGATTTTGGTCTCATCTGACTTTCACCCAGTTCTCCTCTGAATCAGTCAGATGTTCATTAGCAGACTTCAGATGGGCCTGTACATGTGCTTTTTCTTGAGCAGGGTGACCTTGCGGGCACTGCAGGATTTCAGTCCTTGGCAGGGTAGTGTTTTACCAATTGTTTTCTTGGAGACTATGGTCCCAGCTGCCTTGAGATCATTGACAAGAGTTTCCCGTGTAGTTCTGGGCTGATTCCTTACTGTTCACATGATCATTGAAACTCCCAGGAGGTGAGATCTTGCATGGAGCCCCAGACTGAGGGAGATTGACAGTTATTTTGTGTTTCTTCCGTTTGCAAATAATCGCACCAACTGTTGTCACCTTCTCATCAAGCTGCTTGGCGATGGTCTTGTAGCCCATTCCAGCCTTGTGTAGGTCTACAATCTTGTCCCCGACATCCTTGGACAGCTCTTTGGTTTTGGCCATGGTGGAGAGATTGGAATCTGATTGAGTGCTTTTGTGGATAGGTGTCTTTTATACAGTAACAAGCTGAGATTAGGAGCACTCTCTTAAAGGTAGTGCTCCTAATCTCAGCTCGTTACCTGTATAGAAGACACCTGGGAGCCAGAAATCTTGCTGATTGATAGAGGATTAAATATTTATTTCGCTCATTGATATGCAAACCAAGTTATAACTATTTTTGAAATGCGGTTTTCTGGATTTTTTTGTTGTTATTCTGTCTCTCACTGTTAAAATCAACCTACCAATCATAGAGTAATTATTTCTTTGTCAGTGGGCAAACGGGCAAAATCAGTAGGGGATCAAATACTTTTTTCCCCTCACTGTAAGTCCACCCAAAGCCATTATTTAGCAATGGGCAGAGAGTGAAGGACTGCCACTTCCCTGGCTTCTTAAGGTGGTCATACAATGCCTGAAATTCAGCAGTAATTGGCCAAAATGTGAGGTGTAGATAGTCCTTTTTAGCTTACTGGAACATTCACAGCCAAACAATGATTGCATCCAATTAGATGCAGACACTGTTTCAGCACTTAGACTGCCACATGTGCTGCCCAGCAGGGAAGATCCCTCTATCGATGCTATTTATTTAGCGGGTATAGGGAGTCTACTGATTTCTTTCATTCAGCTTGAAGGGCTGAAGGAGAGAAATTGAAGTGTGTATGGCTAGCCCTCTACTCCATACACAGTAAGATCTCCCTGTCCCAGTTCATTACTCTATTCCTGTCCAATAAAAGTCTACAGTGTTTCAATCCACCTTTGCAAGTTCCACCTCCTCCTGTTGCATTCTCCATAATAAAAAATTAAAGAGTGGGACTTCCTCTTAATGGCCAATCACCAAAAAATTCAAGATTGCACCAATAGAGCCTCCGAGAGGTATAAGAAAATCAGGTTGTTTACCTTTCCGGTATCAAATTTGGTTGGACTGGCCTTTTAACTAATTAGGGATAATTATAAAACATATACGTAATTAGGGGTTTAGCAAAATAAATGTAATAATGTTAATATATTTAAGAAACACTCAAATACACATTTGCTGTAAATACCCAATCCACATGCACAGTTATTTAAAATGCGTTGAAAACTCTTCTCAGGCCTTCCTAATTCAGAGCTTGCAGACACATATACAATCCCTGCACCCATAGGGTGTCTAACTGATGTGCTCATCACTTTTGGAAATTCATAGTAGAGGATGTACAACACAACATAACACACCTTTCAATAAAGAAGAGTAGGATTAATGTAATTAGCTCATTAAGAACTAGATGCCCATTGTCTTGTGACTGGGATCTTGGCTAATAGTCGGGCTGTCTTTGGATAACTTTAAACTATAGCCAAGAACCTTGGAGGATTAGAGGACCTCCAACTATAGAAGAGTGTGATAGGTTGGGACTTTTTTTAGGCAGCTGGGTGTTATTTTTCCCTGTGATTAGCATAATCACTGCTATTAGCATCTCACATACAAATTCATGTCCTTTAGAACCAAGCATCAATTTAATCACTGCTAACTATATCCAAAAAGAATCTGCTAAAAGACTGATTAAAGCCATGACCTAGAGTGGCCACATTTCATGAGGACAGAAGTTCTGCCTTCATTCAGTATTACTACACATTTTTTTCATATGCACATAGGAAAAAAAACATGTCCCCCTTCACTTATACAATCTTTTCTGCACAAAATACCTTTGGCAACTGTGTTGGCTCAAAGATCATGTGGACACCACACTTTACTTTAAGCACTTGCCGACCACATAATGCCACTATACAGCGGTAAAGTGGCTCCCCTGTGCTGGATCACATACCTGGCACATGATCCGGCACTTGCAGGTAGGGGGGTGCGCTGACTGTGCTCTGATTAGATGCAGCACAAGCTGATCAGGGGGTGCCAGGCAATAGATGACTGCTGGCACCCGCTGATTGGTGAGGAGGAGGACAGGACAGATCTCTGCATATGTAAACAATACAAAGCTCTGTGTTGTTAGTACAGATTTTGTTTCCCTGCAAAGGAATAAAAAACCATTACATCCCTTAGTAAAAGAACCAGTACACACATAAACACAGGTTAGACTTACATTTAACCCTTTGATCACCCTAGATGTTTAACCCCTTCCCAGCCAGTGTCATTAATTCAGTGACAGTGTATAGTTTTAGCATTGATCACTGTATTAGTGTCACTGGTTCCCACAAAGTGTCAGTTAGTGTCAGATGGACCGCGTTACTATCACACTCCAGCTATAAGTCACTGAACGCATTACTAGTAAATTAAAAACAAAAAATCCAGTATATATACCAGATTGTAGACACTATTACAGTTGCGTAAACCAATCAATATACTTTTATTGGGATTTTTTACCAAAAATATGTAGTAGAATACGTATTAGCCTAAATTTATAAAGAAATTTGATTTTTTACGTTTTTATTTTGGATATGGTTTATAGCATGAAGGAAAAAATATTCTTTGTTTTTCAATATTTTTGGTCTTTTTTCATTTATAGCGCAAAAAATAATAATAAAAAAAAAAACAGTGGTGATCAAATATCACCAAAAGAAAGCTCTATTTATGGAGAAAAACATTGTATAAATTTAATTTGTGTACAGCGTTGCATGACAGCGCAATTGTCAAATAAGGCCCCATACACACTATTGGATTTTCTGCATATTTTTGACTTCAGATTTACCAAAACCACGTAGGGCAAGAGCCTGCCTGATTGAATACAAATTGAAATGCTTAAAGATTGACCTTATGTTATATGGTTTTGGTAAATCTGAAGACGCAGATGCTGAAATCCACCCAGAACGCTGAAATTGTGGTGTGAACCAGTCCTCAAAACTTTTATCCCAGAGGAACCCTTAGAAATAATTTTCAGGTCTCAGGGAACTCCTGCTAAAATAAATTCATTGGGGGGCAGTGGGAAGAATGCTCCCTGTAGTGGTCCTAGATCCACCCTTCCAGGCAGCTGAAAAAAATAATTGGTGTGATGCCAAGTGGTGTTGGAACTTTGCAAGAGCCATTGGATTGGAAGTCAATTGCCCATAGCTCAAGGAACCTTATTGATTGAACTAGATGGACTTGTGTCTTTTTTCAACCTGTAACTATGTAACCTTCAACCCTAGCTGCTCCGATTAGGAGGTACTGGGGGGCCTACTGGATGAGGGTTACATGTGCTAATCTTAGCAAGGTTGTTAACACTTTTGAAGTTAATTAAGAAGGATTTGGCAGGAGGCAGGGAAAGGTTGCTTTAACATTTTCTACAACTCCTAATTAAAGCCAACCTGTCAGCATAGGTATAGGAATGCAAATTTTAAGGGTGGTTAGTCATCACTGCATTATGACCTGGTTAGTTACATTGTCTATAACACATTTGAAACTAGTGTTTGGGCTCTTGACCTGTATACTTGTCAGCAATGGTATGTTCCATATATCTATCCTGATGGGTTTTACTTCCTTTTCTGTTCCCTGCAAAAGCATAATGTGCTAGCATGCATCGCACACTAGCACATTATGTGACACTTACCTGCAAACGAATCCCGTGCCGTCCCCGCTGAAGGCCGCATCCATGTTCATTCCTCTCCCATCCGGGGGAAAGGACTCCGGCTCTGTGACTGGCTGGAGTTGCGTGATGTCACCCCCGCGCATGCATGCGGGAGCCGTCAGTCACGGCACTTGCTAGTGAAGAAACGGCACGGAGGGGCCATTTCTTCACTGCGCATGTGTCAATGACATCATTGGCGCAGTAAAAAGTAAACATCTCCTAAACGCACGTTTAGGAGATATTTACTGTATCTATAGGTAAGCCTTATTATAGGCTTACCTATAGGTGCAATGTGAAAATAGAGGTTTACAACCTCTTTAAGAATTGGTGAACTGCAATTTAAAACATTTTCTGTGTGTGTGTGTGTGTGTGTGTGTGTGTGTGTGTGTGTGTGTGTGTGTGTGTGTGTGTGTGTGTGTGTGTGTGGGGGGGGTAATACCAATTTAAGACCTTGTTCTTCCCAAAGTATCCCAAAATTCTATTTGTTTTCCCCAATGCCTGGCCACACTGTTTGTACACTAATGACCTCACACTAATGACCTTAGAGTAGGAATGATGTCATATTGTTGCATGATTTTTCTTCGCTCTGGCCTGGATCTATCTTCAGCCTTCAGCTGATTTATCACACTTTTGCGGTTTCTCAATGAATACCTCCCATTATGTGTGTCAGGTATGAGCACTTCTGATTTTAGAATCAAATTCACTTTTCTCTCTGAATAATGCCTTCATGTACAAATAGAGTAGAAAACCTGCTACATTTAAAAAATGTTGTAAAACAAAATAGCAATATTGTAGCAGATACTTAATAGCGCAACATCTAAAGTAAAATGTATCAAGTGCAACATAAATAAATAGCTAAAGCTCAAATATATGAAAAACAAAGTCTTCTTCATCCTGAAGGACAAACAAATCTTGCATTGTCAAAGTCCTGAATTAAGGCAGACATTGCAGCAGTCACTCATACTAAGGCCAAACATCACAATATGCATAACAAGGTATTGGAAAAATGAAGGCAGACTGGAGAAATTAAATATGGACTGATACAGTATACTGTTAGGCTAGGTTCACATCTATGCAGGTTGCTGTTGTGTTTTTCCAGCACGCTTTGCTGTATGTTTCTCGTTTTTGTTCTTTACCTATTAGGAAAGAATGGCAGTTCTGTTCATGGAGTGTGACTTTGATACAACTTTACACTCTCTGGCACTCAAGTTGCATCAAAGTAGTGCAAAAAACATTATGTGTCCAAAGTTGCATGCTAGGATTAGGGTTAAGACCTAGGGTTAAGGTTAAATGTTAGGGTTAGAGTTAGAATTAGAGTTAGGTTTAGGGTTAGAGTTGAAGCTAGAGTTAGAGTTACATAGTTACATAGAAGGTGAGGTTGAAAAAAGACACAAGTTCATCAAGTCCAACCTATGTGTGTGATTATATGTCAGTATTACATTGTATATCCCTGTATGTTGTGGTCATTCAGGTGCTTATCTAATAGTTTTTTAAACTATTGATGCCCGCCGCTGAAATCACCGCCTATGGAAGGGAATTACACATCTTTGCCGTTCTTACAGTAAAGAACCCTCTATGCAGTTTAAGGTTAAACCTCTTTTCTTCTAATTTTAGTGAGTGGCCACGTGTCTTATTAAACTCCCTTCCGTGGAAAAGTTTTATCCCTATTGTGGGGTCACCAGTATGGTATTTGTAAATTGAAATCATATCCCCTCTTAAGCGTCTCTTCTCCAGAGAGAATAAGTTCAGTGCTCGTAACCTTTCTTCATAACTAATATCCTCCAGACCTTTTATTAGTTTTGTTGCCCTTCTTTGTACTCGCTCCATTTCCAGTACATCCTTCTTGAGGACTGGTGACCAGAACTGGACGGCATACTCCAGGTGAGGCCGGACCAGAGTCTTGTATAGCGGGAGAATTATTGTTTTATCTCTGGAGTTAATCCCCTTTTCAATGCATGCCAATATTCTGTTTGCTTAGTTAGCAGCAGCTTGGCATTGCATGTTATTGCTGAGCCTATCATCTACTAGGACCCCCAGGTCCTTTCCCATCCTAGATTCCCCCAGAGGTTCTCCCCCCGCATTAGATTGCATTCATATTTTTGCCACCCAATTGCATTATTTTACAATTTTTTACATTAAACCTCATTTGCCATGTAGTTGCCCACCCCATTAATTTGTTCAGATCTTCTTGCAAGGTTTCCACATCCTTAGTTATCAGTAATCATTAGTGTTAAGGTTAGCTGTAATTGTTAGGGTTAGAATGCTAACCCTAACAATTACAGCTAACTCTAGCTCTAACTCTAACCCTAACCCCTAACATTTAACTCAAACCCCAACATTTACCCCTAGCCCTTAACCCTAACCCCATCCCCAACATGCAATTTTTGGACACATAAAGATTCCTGCACTTCTTTGATGTGACTTTGATGCGACTTTGATCTTACTTCGAGTGCCAAAGAGTGTAAAGTCGCATCAAAGCCACACTCCGTGAATAGAAAATAAAAAGATGAGAAACCAATGCGCTACCAAGTGTAAACAAATAATATAAATCTATGTCTAAAATAAATATCTCTCATTCACTATTCTAAGTGGAAAACAATAATAATAATAATAATAATAATAATAATAATAATAATATAATATATAAAAAAAATCCAAAAATCTCCTAAATGTGATGAGCCAACATATCTTCAAAAAGATAAAGCTGCCAATCCCTGTAGTGTCCCCACATATATATAATATAAATCACAATAAGTGGAAAGGCGCTAAACCCATATAAAACAGTGCTCACATATTAATATAAACACGTAGAATAATAAATGGGAAACAAATATCACACATGAAAATAATTCAAATAAAATTAGTCAACATAAAATATATAAAACAAATGAATTCAATCCAGTGAAGCAAAGTCTATTCAAAGTGCAAAAAATGTTGAATAAAAAATAAAGTTCACTGCAAAAAATAGTGTACAAAAAACAAAACAAAACACATTATAAAGTGAATGTGTATAAAGATCCAAATCCAGTGATGTTGTATTAGTTCATGCAGTCTAATATAAATCCAAGTAAGTGATCAATCCACCAATGAGTGCAATGGCTGCTCACCTCAATAAGGAGGATATTAAGCAATAGATCAGCCACTGATCAACATAGGATCTCCATTACTCCATCAGGTGATCGGTCCGATCCGCCCGCACACATAGAAGGTAATAAAAACTCCTCATCGTGTAGTACCAACAATAAATTTGTTGAAAAAATAGTAACTTATGCCCCGTACACACGGTCGGGTCTTCCGACGGAAAATGTGTGATATGACCTTGTTGTCGGAAATTCCGACCATGTGTAGGCTCCATCACACATTTTCCATCGGATTTTCCGACACACAAAGTTTGAGAGCAGGATATAAAATTTTCAGACAACAAAATCCGTTGTTGGAAATTCCGATCGTGTGTACACAAATCCGACGGACAAAGTGCCACGCATGCTCAGAATAAATAAAGAGATGAAAGCTATTGGCCACTGCCCCGTTTATAGTCCCGACGTACATGTTTTACGTCACCGCGCTCAGAATGATCGGATTTTCCGACAACTTTGTGAGACCGTGTGTATGCAAGACAAGTTTAAGCCAACATCCGTCGGAAAAAATCCTAGGATTTTGTTGTCGGAATGTCTGAACAAAGTCCGACCATGTGTATGGGGCATTACAGTTAAAAATAGGACATCCAGCATAAGTCAAGAGACCAAGGGGTCATGAACATATGGAACGCTAAAGCAATCCAAACTTCCGGTCTCGGCCGTGACTTGAAGTGATATCACTCGGCTCCTACCAACGTGTTGCGTCGCTGACATGTGACTTTATCAAGGACCCTTTAATTTATATTGGACTTAATGAACTAATAGAACATCACTGGATTTGGATATTTCTACACTGTCACTTTATATTGTGTTTTTTTTTACACTATTTTTTGTACTGAACCTTATTATTAATTCAACATTTTTTGAACTTTGAATAGACTCTGCTTCACTGAATTGAATTCATTTGTTTTATATATTTTATGGTGACCACTTTTATTTGTTTTATTTCATTTGAATTATTTTCACGTGTGATATTTGTTTCCCATTTATTATTCTACATGTTTATATTAATATATGAGCACTGTTTTACATGGGTTTAGCACCTTTCCATTTATTGTGGTTTATACTCCGTCAACAGAACTGTCATACTTTTCTATTAGCCAAAAGAAAAGCCGCAACATGCATAAAAAAAAGTATAAAAAATGCAACAGTTGTGTTTTTGGTGCAGGTCCATTGAAGCCTATTACACGCAAAACGCAATCTGCTGCAGAAGAAAAATAAGTCTCTGACCCTTTCCAAAAAACACACCGGCTCAAAACACACAGATGTAAACTAAATCCATAGGAAACCATGTTAAATGGACTGTAGTGTGGTTTTGCAAAACTCAAAAAGCACACACACAAAAAAATGCAATTAAGCCAAAAACAGGAAATGAACTCATAGGTGTTGATTTACTAAAGGCAAATAGGTTGCTTGCTTTGAAAGAGAATTTTCCCCAAAAGCATAATGAATGAGGTGAAGTTGTGGTGACTTCCATCATCTAATCACGTGAAAGCAAAATGCTGTTTTTTTACTTTCCTTGCATGCGATTGGGTATTTTTTGTGAAACGTCATCACATTCACTATTGGGAATACAGTTTCCCTTGCTAAATGAACAGCTTATTTTCCTTTAGTAAATCAACTCCATATTCTCAGTAGACAGCCAAGCATTGCCAGGAACAACCTGGGCTGACATTTTAGGGTCTTCCATGTATCCTGTAGTACTGAAAGAAGAGACCATAAACCATGCTAAAAATCTAATCACTGATCTAAACCTGATCATTGTAAATTTAGCCCAGGCAATCAGATCAGCCTGTTTATCTTGAATGCCAGCAACATTGATTTTAAAGTAAGCACTAATGAAGCACTTAGTATTAAAAAAACACAAGAAAACAAACAAAAAAAGTACCTTAATCCTATTCCATCAAGGACCTGACAGGATTCATTATCTTCTAGAACGGAGCTGGAATTCGCACCACACATGTGTGAATCCAGCCTTAACGTTTGAACAAGCTCACAGATACAGATTTAGCCAATCTGGATGGTCTGAGGAGGCCTGTAATGCTGCACAGTGTTCTGGACGGTGGTCTGAGGAGGCCTGTAATGCTACAGAATGCTCTGGATTGTGATCTGAGGAGGCCTGTAATGCTGCAGAATGCTCTGGATGGTGATCTGAGGAGGCCTGGAATGCTGCAGAGTACTCTGGACGGTGGTCTGAGGAGGCCTGGAATGCTGCAGAGTACTCTGGACGGTGGTCTGAGGAGGCCTGGAATGCTGCAGAGTACTCTGGACGGTGGTCTGAGGAGGCCTGTTGTAATGCTGCACAGTGCTGGATGGTGGTCTCAGGTCTGAGGGATAGCCTGAAATTCACAGTGCACTTAAACAGAAGAAACAGACAGCTCAAAACCTAATTACGAAGACTCAGCAGCTGAACACTGTAGGCCAATATACAAAACCCAATAGAAAATACACAAAATATAGCAGTGCAGCGCTCAATACAAGTTAAATGTATACACATAAAATGTACATATTGAACGTACATAAATACAACGTATGAGGCAAAGTCCCAAAAGGTATATTTTAATCCGAGGAGATCAATAACTGCCCATTTGCAGAAAGGGGATCCCTGCGTTAACAGCAAGGTGAGATTCGCTGAGGAAGTCCATATGGACGATACGCGTGCGAGGGGCTCTGTGATGTCAGTGCAGACACCCATCTGGTTCATTTTTATGCTGTATACTCCTGCACTGGGAATCAGTGCTTGCTTTGTGAGTAATATTCGTTTTAATTAATAAATTTTATTTTTTCCTATGGAGAGCACTATGTCCTGTTATTTTTGTTTTTAACATGACATTTATCAACCGATGAGACTGAATTTGGGATACTGCCTGTGGACCCCTATCTCCATAATCTACCCTGTGGAAGGGAATGCATGAGTGACCTTTCTGTTAACGCAGAAGGTCCACTCAATAAGGTGAGCAGCCTAGACCCTTGGTGGAGGTTCACATTGGTGATGATACAACGAATACAATTTTGTCCTAACACTGCACCCTTTCTTGCCAACTGAAGGATTCCCTTTCTTCAAATGGGCAGTTATTGATCTCCTCGGATTAAGATATACCTTTTGGGACTTTGCCTCATACGTTGTATTTATACATTTGACTCGTATTGAGCGCTGCACTGCTATATTTTGTGAAAATCACAGTGCCCTGGATGCCACTGCCAGTGGTCAGAGTAGGCCTGTAATGCACACACAGTGCTCTGGATGGACGGTGGTCTGAGGGGAGGCCTCACCTCAGGCCTGCTGTAATTTCAATGTACACTAGATACTCACAGTGGGTGCTCTGTCTGCTCTCTGCTCTGGACGTGGGTGGTCATTGTGAGTCAGGACTCGGGAGGCTAATACACAGTGCTGCTCGGGTCTCTGGCAGTTGTACTCATCACAGTGTAAGACTCGGAGGCCTGTAATGCTGGCTGCACACAGTCACTTGCTTACTGGAAGCGGAACAGGTGGAGCTCCATGGAAACTGGAAGTTAGTTCACGAGGGTAAATGTCCCTGCCTCACATTTTCGTTTAGTTTTCGTTTGTTAACGAAAACAGAATTGAGTTTCGTCATAGCTTTCGTCAGTGGAAGAAAATGTTCTGTACTTTTCGTTTTCGTCACTGTAAAAATGCGTTTTCGTTGACGTAATTAACACTGCTTACACCTAAAGCAAACAGCTCTAGAAAGCTGTCACTTCCAGCATTACTGAATAGTAACATATACAAATACAGAAAACACAACCTACCTCCCCAATTTTTATTTCCCAATTTAAAGATAATTAACCTAGAAACTACAAACACATCATGAACAGATGCGAGTGCCAGCATTTCAATTGTAATGTTTTTTTATGATCAGTGAAATGGGACACAAGGGGACTTTTCATTTTGGACAGTAAGGCTGCCAGAGCTTTGGAGTCTTTCCTAATCTACAAAAAATGTTTTTTTTTAATCAAATCTGGCAGTCCATGGATTAGATAAAAACACCTTATACTTACAGGTTGAGGTTTCAGGTTGTGTATATAATATGCAGGAGCTTTTCTTACACTTACAGTATTATTATATTTACATTTATATGATACAAAAAGTTCTGAAATGAAACAACTATTCCTGACCAAATAGGAAAAGAAAATCTTGGTATTCTGCTTGGCTGCCACTGGTGTCACTGTTACATTAGACTTTACATACGATTAAAAAATGTTCTATAAAGAAAACACAGATATTTAGTCAACATAAATGAGTATGTTAAATAAAACATATTACATTGACAAGAACTCACCACAAAGAGTAATACAAAAAACATGAAAAAGTGTAATTTTCTGCTTGTATTACACCTAACTCAGGATTGGACAGATGCTTATGTCAGCAACAAGAGCATCTAAACCCACTTTACAAAAAAAAAAACAAAAAAAAGAAGAAGAAGAAGACATACTCTGGGGCTAATTTACTAATGATGCTGAGAATCTTCACACAATAAATTGTGTGATTATTCACTTCAATTATCCAATCATGCCAAAAGCTAATTCATGTTCCCTTTGAATACCCTATCATGTGCAGATGAAATAAGTAAACTGGAATTAGCTTTTCACTTAATTGGATAACATAAGTAAATATGCATTATGTGAAGAGTCTCAACCTCCTTAGTAAATCAACCTAAATGTGTTACCTATCTTGCAGTAATTGCACTGTGGAGGCTAGCATTGTGGTAATAATTCAGCTATCAAAAGGTTTTCTTATTTATATAGAGAGACAACACATATAGAGTGACAACACTGTCTTGTGGGCGTGCATGCAAGAGCAGTGTTGTTACCCCAAGCTATGCCCTTCTGATGCATGGCATACCGGCCCATTCAGCCTCAGCCTCTATCAATGAAAATCTCCTTCAGCAATGGTCAAAATGTGCAAAGGATCACGGAACACATAATACCAAAGCATCTCTGCACATCACAAAATAGTGGCATGCATTTACTTGTTTCTGGAGCGATCAAAGCAGAACACAAGTTGCTGTAGGATACTCTACTTTCTAATATTTACATACTATAGTATAACCATATAACCAATTTTAAACAAGATTGGACTAATTTAATATGGAGCTCCAGACAAAATGTTTTTGGCTACTTTCACACTGAGGTGCTTTGTAGGTGCTATATCGATAAAAATAGCGCCTGCAAAGCGCCCTGAAAGAGCCGCTCAATTCACTCCATCGTGAAAGCCCGAGGGTTTTCACACTGGAGCGGTGCGCTTGCAGGACGGACAAAAAAGTCCTGCAAGCCGCAACTTTGCAGTGCTATAGGAGCGGTGTATTCACCGCTCCTAAAGTGCCCCTTTTCATTGAAAACAATGGGGCAGCGTGGCAAACCCGCCCGCTAAGCGCCGCTGCAGCGGTGCTTTGTGGGTGGCTTTAGCCCTTTTTCGGCTGCTAGCGGGGGTTAAAACTGCCCTGCTAGAGGCCGAATAGCGCCGCTAAAACTATGGTAAAGCGGCGCTAAATTTAGCGCCGCTTTACCGCCGATGCCCGCCAGCCCCAGTCTGAAAGTAGCCTTTCTGTTTTTTGAAAAGAGTGGGGCAGTGCTCTGTCAAGTTTTGGCAATGTTCCTCATAGGAAATAACAGAATCTTGTGTGGTTAGCACTCCGAGCTCGTAGCACTAGGATCACCAGTTTCCTATTTTCACAGAGCTTGCATGTTCTCCCTGTGCTTGCAAGGGTTTCCTTTGGGTACTTTGGTTTCCTCCCACATTCAAATTGGCCCTGGTATGTGGATGAATGCACATGAAATAGGGGCCTTAGATTGCAAGCTCCTTGAGGGCAGAGACTGATGTGAATGTACAGTATATATAAAGTATCGCTCACATTGTTGGTGCTATAAATACCCTTTATGAATAAATAAACCTATCCATTGGGGACACAAACATTAATTAGAGTACCTTTTTCTAGTAGACTGTGTGATAGTTAGTACCTCTGTCAGTTTTTTATTGCCTTGTCCCCGCTGAAGAAATTCTCCATTATCCCTGTCCACAGTACAATTTTGTGTAGTTGCTCAAACTAAATTACCATGAATAAAAATTTTAGGGTACAAATGATCAAAACCCCTAACTGTTCACAGAAATCAGGAATAGCTGGAAACTGTGCTATATGGGAGCATGCATTATCATGTCAGCACTGTGGATGGTAAATACAGAGGCATTTCTTTTGGCACAGATTAATCTAACCTACTAAAACCAGTAAAACAAGCACAAAATTGTAAATTAAAAAAATGATTAGTAGTTCTTGGCAGCAGCTCCAGTCTTGTTTTCACATATTATTCCCCAATCAGCCCCATTTGAGTCTATTCCAGTGCATGCTCGGGACCTCACCAATCGGTTTATAAGTTTTTCCCAGAAGTATTCATTTCATGTATCATAATATATAGACTGCAAAAAAATATTTTTTAGAGGTCCATTTGTCACAAACAGATTACACTCACCATAGTGCATATCTAACAAAAAATTAATTATATGAATGACAGCACCAGAATTTATTGTGTATAGGCCACTGTGTACAATACACCCAGCAAACATTAAAACTGGCCATAATCAATAGATAACTGCTGTACAGGAATGTACAACTTTACCAGTATCCCCAAAACTGGCCTTCTCTAGCCACATAGACTTTTTTTAGAGGCCATGGAAGAGGGGCAATTAAACCAGGTGTCTAAAAGCCGGTAGTGATTAGGCAAGGTTTTCTAACATGCTCATACAATTTATTTTTCAAGAATGCTCATTTAAGGCTGTTGATTACTGTTCTATAGACACCACAGGTCATTGACTGAAGTGGCCTACTGTAATTTACAGTGATGTCTATATACTACACTTTTAGGACTGTATTTATAAAGACAGAAGAAATGAGTACACCGTTCTCTTTTGTTTTTCCAGCATTCAAAAAGAAGTGTAGTATAGCTGAGAATTTAGAAGTCTTGAGAATTGAAGTAGTGGATTTTGTGCATCATTTTTGCAAAGATTATGGATAATTGATGGGTGATGTATATCACACAATGATGACCATTGCTTTTAACGGTAGCAAGCACTTAATTAGCTACACAAGGACTGTAGCCAGCTAAGGTAGCAGCCTTGACCCTGAATTTTATTGAAATAACCAACAACAAGTAACAGAATTCAAGAAAATGAAAGAAAACATCTAAATAATATTATATTTTGAATTTCAGAATGAGACACAAAGAATTTCTAAAAAATAAGAATAGGAATTCTTTATTACATATTAATATAGAACGTCGAAAATTTGTACAAACAATGCTGCCCAGTGTTCTTAGTATGTAACTTGTGAAAAAATATTAAGGGCTTGTGCTGATGCGAATAGCTTGCATTTGAGACTTGGTTTGAGATGCCATCAGTCTGAGTTTAGAGAAAGCTGCATTTGACTTGACATAGGTTGGACTTGATGGACTTGTGTCCTTTTTCAACCTCACCTACTATGTAACTATGTAACTTGTCTTTGAGTTGACTTCCTTCTGACTTGCAGTTGACATTCTTCTAAATTGCATGAACCTGCTTCAAGCCGCTTTTGCATTGAAATTGACTTGTATGGGAAAATAATCTACACACATCCACTACTTAAAGAGGAACTGCAATCTGCTCACATAATTTGTAATAAAAACATCTTTGCCATTCTGAAGCTTCCCTCCAACCACTTTGCATATTATTTTATATATACTGTGATTCTGTATTTGCCAAATATGCTGCAGAAATCTCCCTCCACTGAGTCTGGCTGCAACCATTTTAACTGTGGACAGCTGAACAGCTGCTGCCTTTTCACCTCCTGGATTTACACAGACACACAGAGGCACACCTCCAGCTCTGCAGCTCTCATTGGCCCTCTTATGACTCATCCCCCCCTCCCTTCCTGGCAAACTCTTACCAGAGTGAGAGAGAGCTGTGCATGATGTCATAAGCCTAGGCTAATGACCAGACAAGAAACAGGAAGTGGGCTGTATAAGGTATTTACTGGCAGAAAAAAAAATGTTTTTTTTTTCAAAGTTAAAACAACAAGGGCAGAAGATTTAATAGATGGAAAGTTGAAAAATGACTGAAGGTCCACTTTTATGGCCATGCAATCTATTTTTCATGAAGTCATTTCTTACTGTGTGTTTCTGCCTCACTGTAACATCCCCAGTGAACTCCCGAACCTGCCCCTCCCTCTGCTTCCATTTGTTTGGAAAGAGCAGTTGTGGTCATGTACACTGCTCTGTGCACACTACAAATCCCATAGTCCACAGTCTATAGTCTATCTTGAGGGTGGCTACCTTCTTATATAGCCAGTGGGAAAATTGCAATAACTAGCCTGTAATATGAAGTCAGTTCATAGCAAAAACAAGAAAAAAAGGAATTTGGAGATTTGGAGGAGTCTAAGAATAATAGAAGGGACTTTTTAAAATGAAGAATACATACTTGAATAAAAATGTTGTTGAAAACCAGGATTTGGTGTTACTGTAATAAGGCACAATGATGATTTGCAAAGTGCAAAAACCTACAAAGTTTTAGTTTACTGAAGTCAGAACAGTGAAAAAAGAAATTTTGTCTTGTTGGTAAAAGCCTGATAGAGCCCACAGATTTTTTTGCAGTCATCACAACCAGTACGGTTTGAGTGAGTTTGTCTTCCCTATTCCCTGGTCTCCACAGCATTTTCATGCAACAGGCCTAAAAGATGTTCGTGACAAGTTAAAAAGGCATGGGTGAATAGAAGTCAAATTGAGGTTTTTCTTTCTCTACGCTTATTAATTCCTATAATTGTACAAGTGGAACTTACGACCTAGGAAGATACAGATTATACCCCATGGAAGTTCCCACATTTCTCACTAAAATGAGCGACGGCCAGAATGACTTTTTCCAATAGTCACACAAGTGTAAACTACAAGGCTTTGTGGACCAGTGGGATAAATGAGCATTTCCTCTCTTTGTAAAGAAAAGAAACCGATTTATGGGAGCACATTAAGACAGCCTTACATGAACAACATTATTCAATGTGAAATATGCAGTGGTGATTTTCAATAAGAGAAAAGAGAAAGAATGATCAAGAAGTCAGCAGCTTGTGAAATATCATTCTCTGTGGCTGGGATGGCATTTCACCTTCCTCAGAGTGCTGATGGTTTATTGTTGAATTCCTTTCCTAATAGAAATCCAACATTATCATTTGGGAACTCAAGGTGATGACACTGAGTGTTCTCATTTGCGTGTCTGCCTGGAATACACTCGCATATTTTGCAATGAAAGTCGTTTTTTTTACTTGTTTTGTTTCATACAGATCTACTTCTCTGTTTTATGTGCCCGCTCAGAGGAATAAGAAATAAATGTGAGCATATGTTATATATAGTATACATGCATAAATACATATTTATGAACATTAAATGAATGTCACAGCTCAAAGTAAGACACTATGGGGTTGATTTACTAAAACTGGAGAATGCAAAATCTGGTGCAGCTGTGCGTGGTAGCCAATCAGCTTCTAACTTCTGCTTGTTCAATTAAGCTTTAGCTTTTGCACTTTCTAGTAACTCAGCCCCTGTATGATGGAGTATTGTGTTTTTTTTAACATTTTAAATTAGATTTTTAGGACACACTTTTGAAAGCTGAGCTCTACTCTTGTCCTAAGATCAAGTAGATGGCCTAATTCCACACCACTGCTCATTAGCTGGATGGTTTTCACTTTCAATACATTTATATTAAAGTATTTCAGAGCATGTATCATAACATGAGGAAACAAGTAGATATGGACAATACACTATAATGCCCCGTACACACGGTCGGACTTTGTTCGGACATTCCGACAACAAAATCCTAGGATTTTTTTCCGACGGATGTTGGCTCAAACTTGTCTTGCATACACACGGTCACACAAAGTTGTCGGAAAATCCGATCGTTCTAAACACGGTGATGTAAAACACGTACGTTGGGACTATAAACGGGGCAGTGGCCACTAGCTTTCATCTCTTTATTTATTCTGAGCATGCGTGGCACTTTGTCAGTCGGATTTGTGTACACACGATCGGAATTTCCGACAACGGAAAATTTTATATCCTGCTCTCAAACTTTGTGTGTCGGAAAATCTGATGGAAAATGTGTGATGGATCCTACACACGGTCGGAATTTCCGACAACAAGGTCCTATCACACATTTTCTGTCGGAAAATCTGACCGTGTGTACGGGGCATTAGTCACTAGGACTATAGCCATTAATAACAGGAATCTGTTAGTAGGCAAAACAAAAAGACCGTAAATATTCAAAGAACCAAGCCGGTGATATAAAGGTGTAACACTGGTAAGGATTTGGGCAGTCAACAAAGCACTGGCCAGGATATGCTGCTAAGTCCAGGTGGATAGTGGAGTCTGACGATGGAAACAAGAAAAGAAGTAAAGGGGTCCCTATAGCTTCACGATTTTGAGGGTATATGTGGTGCATTTATTTATTATTGGTAAAAAATATGGAAAAAATTGCACTAAGATCAAGACTAAAGAATGGTTGTGAAACTGATTTCCAACCACTCAATGGTTCGGGAGCTGCAATTAATGTGTACAATATCAATAAAAGGAAATTAGTGGAAAAAAAATTAAAAAATCGCGCTACCCATATAAACCTAACCAAAAATTAAATTCTGTACAAAATCCTAAATAGGAGTGATCAACAGTATAGGTGATGAATATAAAAATTAAATGAATAAATAAAAGTCACCAATAGCGGATAAAACAAAAATTAAAATTGATAATAAGTCCATGTGAGATGAGTTGATAAAAATAGGCATCAATAATACATAGATAAAAAACCATATGTGCACAAGTTATATTAATCTTAAAAAACATAACAAGAAAAAAAATTAAAAAATGCACCAGTGCATTGTGAAGTAAAGTCCATAAATTGTAAAAATTGTTATCCGTAAAAATATGTGAATAAAAAGAAAGACTGTGTAGAATCCACCACCATTTCAGCAGGAATGGGCCCTTACCAGAACGTCATGATCCCCCATTACAGAGCGTCAGAGAGAGCATGAATTAGACCATAAATAGGCTCCACAGGACAGCAGGCATGATCACAGGTACTGGGACACCCTCTCTTGACCAATCAGATCATCATGTAGGTAATGTGGTACATAGAAAAAATAAGCGCTCCGAATAGTGTAAAAACCCAACAGCAGTTTATTATTGAAACAGTAATGCACGTACAATGTAGTAGAAAAAGAAAGGCATGAAGTCTGGTGCACCGGCCGGATCACAAACAGACAGCCCATTTCTTCTGGGTGTACGAAAGGAGCATGAGGTGACGTCAGCGCGTCGCTGCGCCCTACGCATTTCGTAATAACTTACGTCGTCCAGGGGCACGACGACGTAAGTTTTTACAAAACGCGTAGGTCTGAGCGACGCGCTGACGTACACACTTTGTTCAACAGTATCAAGTTCCAAGGATTCTGGGCCATTTGAACCTCCAATATGTATTGCTTTTTTTGATAAAACAATCTGAAAAAAATTAAACCTGGACATTAAGATGGAAATAATGCTGTGTGAATGTCTCATTTGCACAGCTGTCATGGATAATCCCTGTACTTTGCCTAATTTGTTTATTTCCTATGATTGCCATGCTTAATCTAGTGGCCATAATACAATATGTTCCTTATATACCTCAGTTGGGAAAATACCACATTATGTCCACTATATGGACATTCTAGGAAGTAAACATATTAAGTAAATTATGATGATTTTTGACAGCTGTGTGAATGCTTGAGAAAGTCTCACAGCAAATTTTTAGAAATAAAAATTATGCTTTTGACAGTATCCTCCTTGCTCGCCCTATCCCTAGTAGAGCATATTGACAATCTTCGGCAACCACTCCTATTAGAGCTGCCTAGGAGGAACCATTCCATCTACACTCATCATCCACTTTTATTAGGTACACCTGTTTAATTGTTTGGTAACACAAATTGCTAATTAGCCAATCACATGGCAGCAACTCAATGCATTTAGGCATCTAGACGCGACCAAGACAACTTGCTGAAATTCAAACTGAGCATCAGCATGGGGAAGAAAGGGGATTTAAGTGACTTTGAACCTGGCATGGTTGTTGTTGGTGCCAGACGGGCTAATCTTAGTATTTAAAAAAACTGCTGATCTATGGGGATTTACATGCACAACCATCTCTAGGGTTTGCAGAGAATGGTCCGAATAAAAGAAAATATCCAGTGAGCGGCAGTTGTGTGGATGAAAATGCTTTGTTGATGTCAGAGGAGAATGGGCAGACTGGTTCGAAATGATAGAAAGGCAACAGTACCTCAAATAACCACTCATATAGTTAAATAGTTACATAGTTGGTGAGTTGAAAAAAGACACAAGTCCACCCAGTTCAACCTGTGTGTGTGTGTATGCGTTTACGTCAATAGTACATCGTATATCCCTGTATTTTGTGGTCGTTAAGGTGCCCATCTAATAGTTTTTTGAAATTATCGATGGTCCCTGCTGATACCATTGCTTGTGGTAGAGAATTCCACATCCTTACCTCTCTGACAGTAAAGAACCCTCTATGCAGTCTAAGGTTAAACCACTTCTCTTCTAATTTTAGTGAATGGCCACGAGTCTTTTTAATTTTTTATTCACTGAAAAGTTTTATCCCTATTGTGGGGTCACCAGTGCGATATTTGTACATTGATATCATATTCCTTCTCAAGCGTCTTGTCCAGAGAGAATAAGTTCAATGCTTGTAGTCTTTCCCCATATCTGAGGTCCTCCAGTCCCTTTATTAGCTTTGTTGCGCTTCCCTTCACTCTCTCCAGCTCCAGCACATCCTTCCTGAGGACTGGTGCCCAGAACTGGACAGCATACTCAATATGCGGCCGGATCAGAGTCTTGTAGAGCGGGAGAATTATCGATCCATCTCTGGAGTGAATCCCCTTTTTAATGCATGCCAATATTCTGTTGGCTTTGCTTGCAGCAGCCTGGTATTGCATGTCATTGATGAGCCTGTCATCTACTAGGACCCCCAGGTCCTTTTCCATCCTAGATTCCCCCAGAGGTTCTCCCCCTTTACGAGTAACTTGCATTCATATTATTGGCATCCAAATACATTACCTTAAATTTTTCAACAATAAACCTCATTTGCCATGTATTTGCCCACCCCATTATTTGTTTAGGTCTTCTTGTAAGGTTTCCACATCCTGTAGAAGTTATTGCCCTGCATAATTATGGCAGCTCACTTCTTCATAGAAGGTTAATAGATTGATCTGGCAAGAAGGATTCTTCATAAATCCATGCTGATTACTGCTAATGACACTGTTTTCATTACTGAAATCTTGTGGTTACAACCAAGGTATGCAGAATACCATCTCTGAATGCACAACACATCTAACCTTGAAATAGATGGGCTACAGCAGCAGAAGACCACACCAGGTGGCACTCCTGTCTGCTAAAAACAGGAACCTGAGGCTAAAATTCGCACAGGCTCACCAAAAGTGGACAATAGAAGTTTGGAAAAACGTTGCCAATCTGATGAGTCTCGTTTTCAGCTGTGACATTCAGATGGTAAGGTTAGAATTTGGCATAAACAGCATGAAATAATGAATCCATCCTGCCTTGTATCAATGGCTCAGACTGGTGATGTGGTGAAATTGTGTGAGGGATATTTTCTTGGCATAGTTTGGGCCCCTAAATATTGTTGCTGACCATGTCCTTCCCTTTATGACTACAGTGTACCCATCTTCTGATGGCTACTTCCAGCAAGATAATGTACCATGTCACAAAGCTCAAATCATCTCACACTGGTTTATTAAACATGATAATGAGGTCACTGTACCCCAATGGTTTTCACAGTCACCAGATCTCAATCCAATAGAGCACCTTTGGGATGTGGTGGAACTTGAGAGTCGCATCATGGATGTGCAGCCGACAAATCTGCAGCAACTACATGATGTTACCATGTCAATATGGACCAAAATCTCTGAGGAATGTTTCCAACACCTTGTTGGATCTATGCCACGAAGAATTAAGGCAGTTGTGAAGGCAAAAGGGGGTCCAACCAGGTACTAGTAAAGTGTACCTAATAAAGTGACCTACGAGATCCAGCACCCCACACCTTCCTTTTATTTCCCAAAGATCCCTCTCAAAGATTTGTCCTTCTTGTGACAAAGCCCAACATTCATTCATCTGTTTACACTAGACTGAAAGTTGATATGTTGTCAATTACTGCATACAGGGGTCCTTGTGCATGAAGATGCAGTAACACATACCACATATGAAAAGAATACTTTTATGTCTTAAAACTTTTAGGCAAATCCTGAAATCTATCCATGTTATGTAAATACAATTTTTCAATAGGAGTGAAAGTATAATTTGGCTGGCAACATTTCTTTGTTGCAAGCTAGTGAAAAGCTAGTATTGCATGAGTCTGCCAGTGTCATTTATTATAATTAATATTTTCCTGTTTTTGACAAACAAAGGTAAACAGTGATTTGGTCTTCCATCTACAGAGGTACCAGCCAAGGGCCAGCATGTGGGCCACACTGTTCAGTCTGTATGCGCTCCATATTAATGGGGCAGTTTGCAAAGGCATGATAACGCACCAGCAAATAATCCAGTAGAGGACTTCTGAACCAAACTTGAATTCATTTAGTTTTTTCTTAGGGTACGCATAAACGTACATGTTCAGGCAAAATGATCATGCATGTTCGTGGAAAGACCCTTCATAAGAAAACGTTTTGGTGGACATGTTTTCCAAACCCTTTCTGTCTATGAATAGCCATAATGGATTGCTATTAGTTTAAATAATTAGAAGAGTTCAGTCAGAAGATTTTTTAGAAACTAAAATTATGCTTGTATACTTAGACAATTAAAGGCTGGCACTGGTTATTTTTGTGTTTTTAAGGGTGCAATGAACTTTAAAAATTAACCTCTTCAGCTCCGGAAGGTTTTACCCCCTTCGTTAGCAGGCCATTTTTTGCGATACTGCGTTATTTTAACTGACAATTGCGCGGTCGTGCGATGCTGTACCCAAATAAAATTGATGTCCTTTTTTTCCCACGAATAGCCTTATGGCCTCTCCCTTCCCCCACAATTCATCTGGCATGGTAACCCATCACCTGTTCCTATTTATCACTCTTTCTTAGAATCTTACCTAAGGACTTATTGTCTAAACCATTTTTTCTTAGGGGTTCTACAGTAGGGGTTTTGCCCCCCTCTGCTCTGCCCAGCCTACGGATCATTAGCTGCCCTCAGCTCCCGGTGAAAAACCCCTACACTGGTTGTCTGCAGCTTTTGAGATCTAGATGCCATTTCTATTAATCTCTGGATTTTGAACAATATCCAATTTATTTTTTCGGTGAGTATACCCAGTCAGACAATTTTTGGACTCCTTTCACTGAAATTGAATGTACTGTTTAATCTAATCAACCTGTTTTGTTGTTCTCCATTGACTATTGAACACAATCTCAATTTATTTACAGAGTGACAGGGCTTTTTCCATAGATGCACATACAAACTGACTGTGACTGTCTCTTGATGAAGTGGGCGTTGCCCCAAGAAATGCATAGGGATTACAGTGTTTGCATAAATTAATATTGATCCATTTATCATTATGTTGGCATCCTTAATGTACATTGTTGAAATGGTGACCATATAGGCGTGCACAGGGGGTGCGCCAGGGGTGCCTGAGCACACCCTAATCACTACGTGCAGTGCCGATTCCTCCTACTGCCCAGGCGTGTTTACCCTATAGTGCTGCTGGCTTCCCTCCTTCCCCTCTAGCTAGTGTGGGGGATGTTTCAGAATAGAGAGTGGGGGCAGGAACAAGTAAATATTTCATTTACCAGAGCCTTCCTTTTTTAAATGAACACAGTGAAAACACTCACTCACTCTGTTCAATTATAACTAAAGCATAGTTCACTGTGTTTACTATGCTTCAGTTGATGAATCAATAGGAAGCTGATCAGCACAGAACACTTCCCATTCATTTCCCGTCCTGTGCAAATGAGGCAGCAGAAAAAATCATGTGTGTTTGAGCTTTGGGGTGCACACCCAAATGCAATAGGCCACCGGACCCACTGATTGACTCTCGCTGTGTCCAGTCACAGCAAAAGCGGGTCACCGGCGCCGCGTGTGCGCGCCACAGACCCTGAACTAGAAATCACATACAGGTACGTGATTTTGCCTGGGGGGGGGGGGGCAGTCTGGAAGGTGTTAAACAAAGTCCACTATACCCACCTCCCATACCAGCATTGACATCTTTATCCTGTTGTCTTCAGGGTTTGGCATCTTCAGCCATGCTGATCGGCCGGCCCTGGGAGGATGAAACGCCTGCACATGTGCACCTGAGGTAATTCATATGGCCACCAAGGAATGGTGAGAATGTAAATTGAGTTGTGCAGCTCTGGGTAGATCCTGAGGAAGTTTGTGAACAAAAAGGCAAAAAGCTTATATTGCAGAAGAGACAATAAAAAGCCTTGCTTCTCCCATATTTTTCTTTTTAAGGCAACATTTCACTTTAAAAGGCTGGTGAGGGTTATGGAAGCTCCTTTCAACTATTCTGGATCTGTTTTTGTCCCAAAAAACTTCTCCTCGTTAGCCTCTTTTTTATGATGTGTAAAGAGACAGTACACAAATAGCAATCAAATAAACAAAAAAGAAAAAAAAACACAATACAAGGAACACTAAATGAAATAAACAGAACTACTATAAATACACCCCATAAAAAAAAATACACCCAATAAAAAAAAAAAAAAAAAAGTAAATCTTTTCTTTTTCCTGACAATTTTACCAAACAGAAATTGGGAGTTTTTCCACTTCAGTGAAATTTCATCAGCAGGGAAATCAGTCATTTTCCAAATAATTCACTCCACTCATCCCTACTGGCAATATATTTGCACCTGCAACTTTAATATAAAGTAATGCACCAGGATTTGTTTTCTTCAAGTGTATGTCCAAGCAAAACATTTTTCTTAGTTTTGGATAGAGAGGGATAGAAAACTTGTCAGGTTTTAACTGCTATCCGGGACTCAGTAAGAAATGATTTGCCCTCACTGCCTTTGTTGCTGAGAGTATATTAACAGATAGGAAGTGATGGGAACTCTTCTCTTCAACACAGGCAGAAATAAATATTTGGATTAAAGGAAGTCTACACAAATTAAGAAAACAGGAGAACAATCGTCCGGTTTTCCTCAATATTTCACAGCAAGTCGGAACTGAGTAAAGAAATAATGTCCGAAAATTCTCTTACGACAAAAGCTTTTTTTTGTTTATTGTTTCTGATCATGCGCAGTCTTTCGTATCTGATTTGTCTTGTACGAAAATCGTACAAAAACGGTACACATTACCCACTTAATAACTGGAAGATTTTCCCCCTTAATGACCAGGCCAAGAGCGACAATTTTGAAAAAAAACCCCAATATTTTTTTACTTTTTGCTATAATAAATATCCAAAAAAAAAAAAATGTCATCATCAGTTTAGGCCAATATGTATTCTTCTACATATGTTTGGTAAACAAAATCAATAAGTGTATATTGCTCGGTTTGCGCAAAAGTTATAGCATTTACAAAATAGGGGATATATTTATTTTTATTATACTTCTTTTTTTTTTTCTTTTCTAAAAATGGCGGCCATCTGCGATTTTTAGCGGGACTGCGACATTGCAGCTACACGGATAGGACACTTTTTTGGGACCATTGACATTTATACAGCTATCAGAGCTATAAATAGCCACTGATTACTGTGTAAATGTCACTGGCAGGGAAGGGGTTAACACTAGGGGGGCGATCAAGGGGTTAAATGTGTTCCCTAGGGAGAGGTTTCTAACTATAGGGGCAGTGTAGTGACTGGAGGAGGAGAGAGATCGCTGCTCCTGATTACTAGGAATAGCAGATCTCTCTTTAACTCCCTTGTCAGAACGGGGATCTATTTTTTACATTGACAGATCCCCGTTCTGGAGGAGCCATCGCAGGTGGCATCAGCTCATTGGCGCATCAGCTCCAGGGTCACAGCGTGCACCCCCCCCCCCGTCGTATAACGACGGCGGCTGGTCGGCAGGTAGTTAAATGAAAATTGTTTGTTCTATTAACGTATGAGAAAAGTTTTGGAGTTTGCTCCTTCAAAAATGTATATTTGCAAAGTCTGAATCAGATGTTGAAAGTTGTGTACATACTATACAAAAATTGAACGATCGTGCCTTGTACTGAGTCTAGAAAGTAAGAGATTTCTCTATTTAAGGATTGTTTTAAGTTCAGAAAGTATAAGGGATATTTAAAAAAAAAGTTTTTTGACTAGCTATGGTATTTTGTTTTGCAAAAGACTTTCATTCAAACAACTTGCCTGTCTAACCCTCTGAAGGGATCCGTGTGTATGAGATGAATGTGTTTTTTCCCATACCCAGTATAAATTACTCAGCAAAGCTACAGGCATTTAGGAATGTTATGGAATGCTGGAGAGACCATCTGCTAAAAATGTCTGTGTCACGTCTAGGCTTTCTGTCACATCTCCATCACTTGCAAATCCTTTGAAGAACCTGTGACAATTATTTGGCCTGGAATGCCACATATCACTAAAAGATGGCATTTAAATATTTGTATTATTATGCTATGAGTATTAGAGGACTCTATGAAAGTCAGATTAGCCTTTCCTACAAAACTCTTGGGAAGCCAATAACAACCATATAGATACATGTATTCGGTAAAATATATATTTTTGAAAATCTAGAGGGCAATAGTGTAGGGAAGAAATGCACATTTTGTTTAGAATTATAGTGTATCTACACCCCCCAAAAAAGGTAATTGCAGTTTGCTAGTCTTTTGATGTGGTGGCTGTATTAAAGAAGAAGGAATCTAAAAACCAAAAACCTACATGCATACATACCTACCTGCTGCAGCATTGGTCTGCCACAGCATTGGTCTGCCACCTTGGCCTGCCGCTGCCTCTAAGCCTGAGAACTAAGCGATCACATGACTGCTGATCACTCAGTTCTCGGTCTATGCTGAGCTGAGAGCAGTGACTGTAAAGCTGGGTACACACTAACAGTTTTTGTTTTGTTTCTTTTTTATGAAAAAAACCCCTGAAAGTTCCAGGCGGAGCCGATGTTCTAATTGGCTGAGAGCGCTGATTGGGAGCCTTTCGCTGCTGGTTTTCCTCTGACTGACATACACACAGGCTGAATATTGGCTGATTTTGATTGAACCGGGCGATGTCTCCTGACATTTGGCCGTGTGTACTGGGCATTCGTCAACGGCACTCTGCAATGCCCCTCCAGCACACACTAGAGCGCCAGGCTGTGGAGGGGGCAGGAGTGGCTAGCTCAACATGCTGGGAGGCTGAGTCAGCTGCCTGTAAGGCATCTGGGTGGATCCCAACATTTATGTCGGGATCTCTCCAGAGCCTAAAGCAGGTCTGTAATGTCTTCAGGGTTTTCCATATTGGGTCACAGGAGAACACTTTTTTAATTTTTTCCTTTTCAGCCTAAAAACTTTTTAGAGTTTAGAGAAATGCAGTTTCCTTTTTGCTTCCTTTTAATGGAAAAAACAGCATAATATGAGGTCATGTTTTCCATGACATTATATCTACGGAAAATAAGTGTCAGATAACATGAATCACCAACCTTACAAAACCCAGGAGAAGCAGCATGCTGACAAGCTCATCGCTCTTTCACTCTGCCCTCTCCTTCAATCAGCATGCTACTACTTGCACTGCAGCACATCTGATTGGCTCCTTCTGCTGTGTCTCCCTCCCCCCTCTGAGCTCTGCTGTACAGACTGTACAATAGACTGCAAGAGGCTGATACCAAATTAAATTCAGTCAATTAAAGAGCTGCATTATTTTGTGTTGTTTATATCTGCCTGGGTGCATCTGTGTATATGGAGCTGGGAAAGGACACAAGTACATTTTGTTTATAATAAAATATTAAGGCTCTGATCACATATATGCATCTCTCTGCTAGTGCATTTTCGCACTTGAATGGGGTGCTGTACCTGCAGGAAATGTAGGGAAAAGTGTCCAAACCTTTCTCTAAAATGCACCTGCAGGGCAGCCACATGGAACGTTATGGTGGGGTTTCACACACCCATTTTTGCCTGCAGGTGTCCCTCGGGTGCAGGAACGCGTGCGATTTACACATGTTCTTGGATCCACATATGTATGAAGTTAGGCTTATGCCCTGTACACACGACTGGTTTTGCTGTCCGAATAAACTCCGAAGGTTTCTCCGACGGAACTCCGACAGAACTCCATTCAAGTGGTCTTGCCTACACCTGGTCAACCCAAAGTCCGACTGTCCAGAACGCGGTGATGTACAACACTTACGACGGGACTAGAAAAAGGAAGTTCAATAGCCAGTAGCCAATAGCTTCCGTCTCGTACTTGCTTCAGAGCATGCGTCGTTTTTGGTCTGTCGGAACAGCATACAGACGAGCGGGTTTCACGATAGGAATTGGTTCCGTTGGAAATATTTAGAACATGTTCTATTTCTAGGTCCGTCAGAATTTTCGAAAAAAAAAAGTCCAATGGGGCATACACACGATCGGAATAGACGATGAAAAGCTTCCGTCTGACTTTTTCTGTCGGACATTCCGCTCGTGTGTATGCAGCTTTACTCGATTAAGCTCAACACTCAAGGGAAGAACAGATATGAGCACTTTGCTGGAAGCTGTATAACAATCTTCCTGTTTATGGGGAGATCATAAAAGTGGACAACTGCCCTATTGTATGGGTTTCTTCCGGGCACTCTGGTTTCCTCCCACACTCCAAAGACATGCTGGTAATTTTATTGGCATTCGATTTAAATTGGCCCTAGCATGTGAAATCCGGAATGTGAGTTAGGGACCTTAGATCCTTGTGGGCAGGGACTGAAGTGAATGTATAGTAAATATGTAAAGCACTGTGTAAATTGATGGTGCTATATAACTGCTTGCCAACTGCCCTTTAGCAGATTTACTGCTACAGGGCTGCTGTTCTGTGCAGAATCTTGTATATAAACGTGGTACTGAACTTCCGGTTAGGGGACACAGCTGGAGCTCCTCTTCCTCTGTGATTAGTCACAGCAAAAGCCAATTAATGGTTGCCGGCCAATGGATGTCCGCCAGCACTTGCTGATCATCGAGGAGACACACTGGGCGGAGCTCTGCATATGTAAACAATGCAGAGCTCCGTCCTTTCGATGGGGATGTGCTGGATTTTGTTTCCCTGCTAAGCAGGTAATAAAATCCAGCACACCCCTTAGTAAAAGCACTTGAAAGTAAACACAAAAACACTAGTTAGGCACACAGTTATCCCTTTGATTTCCTCAGACGGTTAACCCATTCCCAACCAGTGTCATTGACAGTGCATATTTTTAGCACTGATCACTGTATTAGGGTCACTGGTTCCCAAAAAGTGTCAGTTAGTGTCAGATTGTTCACCACAATATTGCAGTCCCGCTATAAGTCGCTGATCGCCGCCATTACTAGTATAAAAAAAAAAATTCTAGTATATATTCCATAGTTCGTAGATGCTATACCTTTTGCGCAAACCAATCAATATATGCTTATTGGGATTTTTTTTACCAAAAATATGTAGTAGAATACATTGTGGCCTAAGCTTATGAAGAAAATCGATTTTTTTAACTTTTTGTATTGGATATGTTTTATAGTAGAAAGTTAAAAATATTGTTTTTTTTTTTTTTTTTTTTTCTAAATTGGCGGTCTTTTTTTGTTTATAGCACAAAAAATAAAAACCCAGTGATGATCAAATACCACTAAAACAAAGCTCTATTTGAGGGAAAAAATGACATAAATCTAATTTATGTACAGTGTTGCATTGTCAGTTAAAGAGGAGGGCCCATTAAAAAAAAAAAAAAATCAAAAGTCAGCAGCTACAAATACTGCAGCTGCTGACTTTTAATTGTACACTTAGCTGTCCCTGGGTCCAGCGATGCGGGGGATCGAAAGCCCCGCTCGCCTCCCCCTCCGTTCGGCGGTGCCGGCATTGCAACTGTGGGCGCCGGGCTGTGGCTTCACAGCCGGGCACCCACTGCGCATGCGCGAGCGGCGCCACGCACCATGATTGGCCCCTCAGTCACCTGGGACCTGTAATGGGTCCCAGGTGATTGACAAGAGGGAGGGAGCAGAGCCAAGTCCTTCCTGTGCCGAGGGGAAGTGATGTCACCAGCCCAGGCACTGAAAGAGGCAGACTACGAGGGACCCCCTAGCAACAGGCATTTAGAGGTGAGTTAAAAAAAAAAATTTACAAATGTTTTTTTTAATTTTTTTTTTTAGGAATTTTCATGTATTTTTTATTTTTTGGGTGGAACACCCCTTTAAAGTAGCACAGTGCCGTATAGCATAAAATGGCCTGGTCATGAAGGATGGTTAAATCTTCCACAGGTCAAGTGGATAAGTACCCGTAATAAATTAATAAATGAATGAATATAAAAATACATATTGCAGACAGTCAGGTGGGTTGCAATAGAGATACCCTGGCACGTCTATTGCTGGTAAAGGGAAAATATTCTGATATGCACAGTTTAGAGGATGGACATTTTTGGGGGAGGAAGGATAATAGATCTTATTGTTTGTATCTAATGATCCAGACTCTGCTAGATAAGCTTTACTTCCAGGAGATTATACAGTGACAAAGTTCTTGGGAATAAAACATTGAATACAAGCAGATCCATCATGTAATTGCTTTAAGCCATGTTATGTATAGATATACCATGAGTAGAACCTTTCATTTGATGTTTATCTCATGTTTACTTCCAGCAAGTCATCCTTTACCCCTCTGTTAGTCCTTGAGAATGTTCACACACTCTGTTGAGCTTGAGTGACCTCTATACCACCCTTTATCTTTTTGACCCCACATTGGTCACTGACAGTGGGTTGACTTTTGGCCTTTGGATCCATGCTGTCTCTTTGTCTTCCAGATCATCTCCTTATCAGTTATTCTTTTTGTCATAGTACTGTAGCTTGTTGTTTCATTCTTCCTTAGTGTCATTTGACTTTTTAACATTCTGGCAAATTTAAATGCCATTTGGGTATTCATTTTTTGTAAAAACTTTACTTTTCGTGGCTTTATTGTACATAGTGTTCAGCTATTTATCTTGGATTATTGGATAGATTTTGATGTGGGAACTTGTTCTTCCATCTTCCAGCATGCTCTTTTCTATTCCAATCGTTCAAATGGTTTAGTGTGGTCTTGTTAACTAAATAGTTTATTATACACATTTTACATTGTATCTCTTAATATGCGTGTGTTAATTTATTAAAACACAAAAATCAGAGAAAAACCAGTAAGTGCTGGCTTGAGAAGAATAGGATGGACCCGGAAATGTTGCAATGGTATCATCCCATTGGTGCTGTATAAACACTGATACTGGATTACATTCTTGACTTTGGCTGACTTGACTGAAATAAACATGCTATGGCCTACCTCTATCGAAGTGTGTCTCGTGTCCAGCTGGCTGCCGCATAATGTAGAAATCTTCACCCCACTGCTGCTGGGTCCCATCCCCAAAGCTGATCTTTTGGTTATTGCAATGATCTGCAGGTTAGGATAAACACTATATTGTCAAAAGTATTGGGATGCCCGCCTTTACAAACACATGAACTTTAATGGCATCCCAGTCTTAGTCCGTAGAGTTCAATATTGAGTTGGCCCACCCTTAGCAGCTATAACAGCTTTAACTCTTCTGGGAAGGCCGTCTACAAGGTTTAATGCCCTGTACACACGAGAATGTTGGCTTGCAGTTTCTGCTCTAAATCATCCCAAAGGTGTTTTATCGGGTTAAGGTCAGGACTTGTGCAGGCCAGTCAAATATCTCCACCCCAAACTCGTTCATCCATGTGTTTATGGACCTTCCTTTGTGCACTGGTCCAAATCATATGGTGGAGGGGGGATTATGGTGTGGGTCTGTTTTTCAGGGGTTGGGCTTGGCCCCTTAGTTTAAGGCTTCATTCCCACGAGGCGGATCCGCTACCACGGAGTCCGTCTCTGCCGGCCAGCTCAACGGGATATCTCTCCGTTGATCTCCGCTGACCTGGCGGATGACAGGTCCCTCTCTGCTCACTGAGCGGGGAGGGGCTTCTCGAGCACCGCTGGTTGCTATGGAGAGATCGGACATGCTGTCTGTTTTCATTATCAGATTATTCAGATCTCACCCAAACTGATACGCCAGGGAAGGATGCGAATGTAGGGCCATCCGTCTGGTTTTAGCGGATCGGACCGGGTCGGATGTCAGCGGACATGTCACTGCTGACATCCGTCGCTCCATAGACTAACATGGAGTGCCCCTTCAGGTCCACCGACAAAACTGACAGGCGGACCTGAACGGTCCGATCGTGTGAAAGGGACCTTAGTGAAGCGAACTCTTAATGCGTCAGCATACTAAGACATTTTGGACAATTTCATGCTCTCAATTTTGTGAGAACAGTTTGGGGATGGCCCCTTCCTGTTCCAACACGACTGCACACCAGTGCACAAAGCCCTGACCTCAACCCGATAGAACACCTTTAGGATGAATTATAGCGGAGACTGTGAGCCAAGCCTTTCATCCAACATCAGTGTCTGACCTCACAAATTCACTTCTGGAAGAATAATCAAACATTCCCATAGACACACTCCTAATCCTTGTGGACAGCCTTCCCAGAAGAGTTGAAGCTGTTATAGCTGCAAAGGGTGGGCCAACTCAATATTGAACCCTACTAGCTAAGACTGGGATGCCGTTGCAATACTTTCTGTCACACCGTATTTGCGCAGCGCTCTTACAAGAGCACTTTTTTTGGAAAAAATACACTTTTTTGAATTTAAAAAAAAGACAACAGTAAAGTTAGCCCAATTTTTTTTATATTGTGAAAGATAATGTTACGCCGAGTAAATTGATACCCAACATGTCACGCTTCAAAATTGCGCCCGCTCATGGAATGGGGACAAACTTTTACCCTTAAAAATCTCCATAGACGATGTTTAAAAAATTCTACAGGTTGCATGTTTTGAGTTACAGAGGAGGTCTAGGGCTAGAATTATTGCTCTCACTCTACCGATTGCGGCAATACCTCACATGTGTGGTTTGAACACCATTTTCATATGCGGGCGCTTCTCACATATGCGTTCGCTTCTGCACGCAAGTTCGGCGGGACGGGCGCGTTTAAAAAAAATGTTTTTTCTTATTTATTTTACCTTTTATTTTTTATTTTTACACTGTTTTTTTTTTTTAAATTGTGTCACATTTATTCCTATTACAAGGAATGTAAACATCCCTTGTAATAGTAAAAAAACATGACAGGACCTCTTAAATATGAGATCTGGGGTCAAAAAGACCTCAGATCTCATATTTACACTAAAATGCAATAAAGAAAAAAAAAAGTCATTTAAAAAAAATGGCCCTTAAAGAGCTATGGGCGGAAGTGATGTTTTGACGTCGCTTCCGCCCTGCAGTGTCATGGAGACGGGTGGGGGCCATCTTCCCCTCATCTCCATGCACAGTCAGTGAGAGAACCGTATTGCCTCCACCGCCCCCGACGGCTCCGTCCTTGATAAAAGTGATCTCGTAGTCGGATCCGCCGCAGAGACCACTTTTATTTTGTAGCCGGCCGAACACGGGGATATTGGGGTTATGGCAGCTAGCTGCTGCCATACACAACGATATCTGTCCTCAAAGTGAGGACGTATATCGGCGTTCGGCAAGTGGTTTTAAAGTTCATGTGCGTGTAAAGGCAGGCGCCCCAATACTTTTGACAATATAGTGAATATGTGGAATCATTGTTATTCACTCTGCTTCTACTGTATGTGAACCTTGATATACCTATGCAAAGTGCTATATCTGTCTAACACTTGTTGGAACTGGAATCTGGCTCAATTGCCTTGTTCGCTATGTACTGCTGTATCAGTGTTTGTAGTAAAAAAAACCTTAGATTGAAAAAAAAAAAATAGTATGAGTTCCATGAATAAAGGAAGGGATCGGCAAGCGGAACAATTCTTTTACACCTTCAGCATCTGATGTTAACCCCAGCAGCAGACAATCTGCAACAGTTGGGAGGACCTGGCAGCAGTGGGGAAGATATCTACTCTATGCGGCAGCCAGCTGAACATGGGACACACTTCATTACAGGTAAGACATGCCCCTGGTGCTGCCAATTTAAATAAACAAAAGCTTTACATTTGAATAATCTTTGCTGATCATTTTGATCACAATGAATATAAACAGTGACATGGCCAAAGCAACTGGTTAGAGATATGCTTACATTCTGAATATGCCTGTTCTTTGAAATGCTAATCATGAGCAACCTCTATTTAAAAAATCACCAGTATGAATCTATAATATATATACACTGATCAGCCATAAAAAAAGTTCACTGACAGGTAAAGTGAAAACATTGATTATCTTGTTACAATGGTATCTGAAAGTCGGTAGGATATCGTGTGTAGTAAGTAAACATATTGTCCACGAAATCGATGTGTTGGAAGCAGAAAAAAATGGGAATTTTAGTTTGTTGTGTATGGGGCTGCATAGCCGCAAACCGGTCAGGGTGCCCATATTGACCTATGTCCACAGCCAAAAGCGCCTTTAATGGGCATGGAAGAATAATCAAACATTCCCATAGACACACTCCTAATCCTTGTGGACAGCCTTCCCAGAAGAGTTGAAGCTGTTATAGCTGCAAAGGGTGGGCCAACTCAATATTGAACCCTACTAGCTAAGACTGGGATGCCGTTGCAATACTTTCTGTCACACCGTATTTGCGCAGCGCTCTTACAAGAGCACTTTTTTTGGAAAAAATACACTTTTTTGAATTTAAAAAAAAGACAACAGTAAAGTTAGCCCAATTTTTTTTATATTGTGAAAGATAATGTTACGCCGAGTAAATTGATACCCAACATGTCACGCTTCAAAATTGCGCCCGCTCATGGAATGGGGACAAACTTTTACCCTTAAAAATCTCCATAGACGATGTTTAAAAAATTCTACAGGTTGCATGTTTTGAGTTACAGAGGAGGTCTAGGGCTAGAATTATTGCTCTCACTCTACCGATTGCGGCAATACCTCACATGTGTGGTTTGAACACCATTTTCATATGCGGGCGCTTCTCACATATGCGTTCGCTTCTGCACGCAAGTTCGGCGGGACGGGCGCGTTTAAAAAAAATGTTTTTTCTTATTTATTTTACCTTTTATTTTTTATTTTTACACTGTTTTTTTTTTTTAAATTGTGTCACATTTATTCCTATTACAAGGAATGTAAACATCCCTTGTAATAGTAAAAAAACATGACAGGACCTCTTAAATATGAGATCTGGGGTCAAAAAGACCTCAGATCTCATATTTACACTAAAATGCAATAAAGAAAAAAAAAAGTCATTTAAAAAAAATGGCCCTTAAAGAGCTATGGGCGGAAGTGATGTTTTGACGTCGCTTCCGCCCTGCAGTGTCATGGAGACGGGTGGGGGCCATCTTCCCCTCATCTCCATGCACAGTCAGTGAGAGAACCGTATTGCCTCCACCGCCCCCGACGGCTCCGTCCTTGATAAAAGTGATCTCGTAGTCGGATCCGCCGCAGAGACCACTTTTATTTTGTAGCCGGCCGAACACGGGGATATTGGGGTTATGGCAGCTAGCTGCTGCCATACACAACGATATCTGTCCTCAAAGTGAGGACGTATATCGGCGTTCGGCAAGTGGTTTTAAAGTTCATGTGCGTGTAAAGGCAGGCGCCCCAATACTTTTGACAATATAGTGAATATGTGGAATCATTGTTATTCACTCTGCTTCTACTGTATGTGAACCTTGATATACCTATGCAAAGTGCTATATCTGTCTAACACTTGTTGGAACTGGAATCTGGCTCAATTGCCTTGTTCGCTATGTACTGCTGTATCAGTGTTTGTAGTAAAAAAAACCTTAGATTGAAAAAAAAAAAATAGTATGAGTTCCATGAATAAAGGAAGGGATCGGCAAGCGGAACAATTCTTTTACACCTTCAGCATCTGATGTTAACCCCAGCAGCAGACAATCTGCAACAGTTGGGAGGACCTGGCAGCAGTGGGGAAGATATCTACTCTATGCGGCAGCCAGCTGAACATGGGACACACTTCATTACAGGTAAGACATGCCCCTGGTGCTGCCAATTTAAATAAACAAAAGCTTTACATTTGAATAATCTTTGCTGATCATTTTGATCACAATGAATATAAACAGTGACATGGCCAAAGCAACTGGTTAGAGATATGCTTACATTCTGAATATGCCTGTTCTTTGAAATGCTAATCATGAGCAACCTCTATTTAAAAAATCACCAGTATGAATCTATAATATATATACACTGATCAGCCATAAAAAAAGTTCACTGACAGGTAAAGTGAAAACATTGATTATCTTGTTACAATGGTATCTGAAAGTCGGTAGGATATCGTGTGTAGTAAGTAAACATATTGTCCACGAAATCGATGTGTTGGAAGCAGAAAAAAATGGGAATTTTAGTTTGTTGTGTATGGGGCTGCATAGCCGCAAACCGGTCAGGGTGCCCATATTGACCTATGTCCACAGCCAAAAGCGCCTTTAATGGGCATGAACATCAGAACTGGACCACCGAAAATGGCCTGATGAATGACATTTTCTTCTACAACATGTGGATGGCTGGTTGTGTGTGTGGGGAACACCTGGGGAAGAGATGGCACCAGGATGCAGTATTGGAGGAAGGCAAGCTGGCAGAGGTGGTGTGATGCTTTGGACAATGTTCAGCTGCAAAACCTTGGATCCTGCCATTCATGTGGATGTTCATTAGGACCATGTGATATTTCAGTTTTTCTTTTTTAATAAATCTGCAAAAATGTCAACAATTCAGTGTTTTTCTGCCAATATGGGGTGATGTGTGTACATTAATGAGGAAAAAAATGAACTTAAATGATTTTAGCAAATGGCTGCAATATAACAAAGAGTGAAAAATTTAAGGGGGTCTGAATACTTTCCGTCCCCAGTGTATATAGTGCCTTGAAAAAGTATTCATACTCCTTGAAATTTTCCACATTTTGTCATGTTATAACCAAGAACGTAAATGCCCCCTTTACTCTGATACCCCGAACTAAAATCTGGAACCAATTGCCTCCAGAAGTCAGCGAATTAGTAGATAGAGTCCACCTGTGTGTAATTTAATCTCAGTGTAAATACAGCTGTTCTGTGAAACCCTCATAGATTTGTTGGAGAACCTTAATGAACAAACAGCATCATTAAGGCCAAAGACGGGTCAGCGATAAAGTTGTGGAGAAGTTTAAACAGGGTTAGGTTACAAAAAAATATCCCAAGCTTTGAACATCTCACGGAGCACTGTTCAATCCATCATCCGAAAATAAGTATGTCAGAACCTTCAAACCTACCAAGACATGGCCATCCACCTAAACTGACAGGCTGGGCAAGGAGAGCATTAATCAGAGAAGCAGCCAAGAGGTCCATGGTAACTCTGGAGGAACTGCAGAGATCCACAGCTCAGGTGGGAGAATCTGTCCACGGGACAACTATTAGTTGCGCACTCCACAAATCTGGCCTTTATAGAAGAGGGGCAAGAAGAAAGCCATTGTTGAAAGAAAGCCATAAGAAGTCCCCTTTGCAGTTTGCGAGAAGCCATTTGGGGGACACAGCAAACATGTGGAAGAAGGTGCTCTGTTCAGATGAGACCAAAATTGAACTTTTTGGCCTAAAAGCAAAACGCTATGTGTGGTGGAAAACTAACACTGCACATCACCCTGAACACACCATCCCACCTGTGAATTGTGGGGATGCTTTTCTTCAGCAGGGACAGGGAAGCTGGTCAGGGTTGATGGGAAGATGGATGGAGCCAAATACAAGACAATCTTAAAAGAAAACCTGTTAGAGTCTGTAAAAGACTGGAGACTGTTGCAGAGGTTCACCTTCCAGCAGGACAATGACCCTAAACATACAGCCAGAGCTACAATGGAATGATTTAGATCAAAGCATATTCATGAGTAAGAATGGCCCAGTCAAAGTCCAGACCTAAATTTAATTGCGGATCTATGGCATGACTTAAAAATTGCTGTTCACAGACGTTCTCCATCCAATCCGACAGAACTTGACCTATTTTGCAAAGTAGAATGGGCACAAATTTCACTTTCTAGATGTGCAAATCTGGTAGAGACATCCCTAAAAAGACTTACAGCTGTAATTGAAGCAAAAGGTGGTTCTACAAAGTATTCAGGGGGGCTGAATACAAATGAACGCCACAGTTTTCACATATTTATTTGTAAAAAAAATTGAAAACCATTTATCATTTTCCTTCCACTTCACAATTATGTGCCACTTTGTTTTGATCCATCACAGGGATATACAATTAGCGGACCTCCAGCTTGTTGCAGAACTACAAGTCCCATGAGGCATAGCAAGACTCTGACAGCCACAAGCATGACACCCAGAGAGAGAGGCATGATGGGACTTGTAGTTTTGCAACAGCTGGAGGTCCGCTAATTGCATATCCCTGGTCTATCACATAAAATCCTAATAAAATACATTTAAAATACATTTATGTTTTTGGTCATTATATGACAAAATGGGGAAAATTTCAAGGGGCATGAATACTTTTTCAAGTATATATATACACCATAGAAGCCCAGTAAATAAGAGTATGGAAAGAAATGATGAAACGCTAGCAAAGTAATATTTTTACATTTTGACCATCCTGCTGGAGATTTTAACACATTTTTTATCACTAAAAATATTAATGCTTAAAATGTATTTTTTTTAAATTGTGGATGGAGTAGGAGGGGGTTGAAACCATTGCCAGTTTATTTTTTGCTGTGTCTGCCTAACAGATGCTACAAAAAGCGAGAGGAACTTTCCATAAAGTAAAGAGAGCTCCTTCTTAGGGCTTGTCCACATAGCCAGCCAGGGAGTGGTAAAAGCAGTGGAGTTGCAGTTTTACCACCCCCTGACCAACCACCTAAAGAAGAGCATGCAGCCGCTCAGGGCTGTACACATACCCCCATCAAAGGAGACTAAAGTCCCATGTATGTGACTACTCTGTGATGAGTGTTGTGGCAAGGTGGTACAGCCTTCTAGGGTTAAAACGGGTGGTGAGGTGGCCACAAATCACCTTCTTACCGCCTGTTAAATACCCTTTCAAAAGAAATCCACTGCAAATTACTTTTCAGAGGGGCGGCAAGGACTGATGCATGCCAGAAGGAGTCTTTAAACATTTGTCACCAGAACAGATGTCTTAATTGGAAGCTTACCCCATACCTCTTGTTTTCTAAGTTTTAGATTTGCCATCACTTTCTATCTTGGAGACAATGGCCAACGTTACAACTAGAGCGTAAATCTGCCTAGCGGGTAGCAAAAAAAATTCTGACAGGGGTTTAACCCCTCTCTGCTCCAAACTACAACATTTTTGGGCTGTACATGGGCTTTAATTCAACCCAGGCAACACAAGACGATGCTCAGCTAGCAGTCTAGCCTGGCTATTGCTGATGTATGTGTACAGGATACTATGGGTTAAGAATCATTAGTGCTGGTGTTTTTAGCCAGAGTTAGGCTCTCCTCCCCCACCAAAGTCCCAGCTCCCCCTGTACAAGTTCACTCCAATAAACAGCCACTGTTTCACGCTTAATTGGGAAAGAAACTAATGAGATATTTATGACCCTTGGGTAGCCTTTCCCAAGTACCTAATACACAAAACCCTACTTTAAAAATAAGCACGTAGTGGGCCCCCTTTAAAAACATTGCTTCTAACTTGACCATGCTCTTCAGACTAAGGAAACAGGGAACACCACTTTTCTGGATCTTATCTCTTGTTATAAACAGTGCATTAGTATGTGAACGTCTCACACACTACTTTGAAATAGAAAACAGCTGTTGTGCTCTAGGCAACATAATTATTAGCATAAGGGTGGACAGTCATTTTAATTTTAATCTAAGTAAAATGTGTCTAGCCACTGAATGTCTACATATTTTATATATTTAAATATGTTTATGTACGTGCAAGAAACTATATCTTCATATTCATCTTAAAGAAATCAATGTTTGATTTATTTCCTACCATCGAAAATGGATCTAGTGTATGACTGTGCTAGGGACAATAGTATTGAAGCTCCTTGTGGGCAGGGATTATTGTGAACAGCTTAAAGCTGAATTCCAGGCAGGTATAAAAGAAGCACATTAAAGGGGTTGTAAATCTTCATTTTTTTTTAAAAGAAAAATAACAAACATGCCTTTACTTACCTGCTTTGTAAAATCTTTTTGCACAGAGCAGCCCCAAATCTCTTCTTCTGGGATGCCCCACCACCGCTCCAGGCCCCTCCTTTCCATCAGGTGCCCCCAGGGAAAGCAGCTTTCTCTGGGGACACCCATGCAGGCTCGCTTGTGTGTCCCGGTGCTATGTCTATTGGCACAGATGACGGGACTCGGCCGCACCCCCCGCTCCCGTGTCACAGAATTTGATTGACAGCAGCGGGAGCTAATGGCCCCTGCTGCTATCAACCTGTCCAATATGGAGAGAGAGAGCGATGGAGCTGCTGCGCTAGTGCACATCGCTGGTTCGGATCAGGCTCAGGTAAGAAAAAGGGTGGGTCTGGGGGAGCTGTAGCACAGAAAAACCTTGAGGCTTTAAAACCATTTTAATGGAACTCTCTATTCATGAAGAAATCATTCAAGAGTATTGTTTAAAAGAAACAAATGTAGGAACTTAAATTTGACTTGATAGCCTTTTTAATCATCTGTACAGCAGTACCCAGACTGGGAAAGGGAGGTGCATCAATGGGAGTCATTTGAGTGTGCTGCATGCAGAGGGCAGAGTAATGTTCAGCAGGAACCAGTCAATATTCAAACCATGTATGGGTAGGCTAAATATACCGATCAATGATCGATCAACTTGGGTACAGGAAACCTGCTGCATATTGCATGCGATCATTGCTAGTGGCTGATATAGCTGCAAGCAATAATCACTGTCGCTGAGAGAATACAATGGCCCGGCGGGAGGGATTCCCCTGCCAACACTGTCTGTGTTCATGCGGGAATTAAATTTCTTTGTTCCGTGTATGGGCTGCTTAAGCAGAAGGATGACTACATCCGTCTGCTTATGCTCCTTTACTGTCTAATCATAGGCTGATAGTGGATTGATGACATTAATGCATTTCTTACCTGTATCAGAGAAAGTGATATCCATCTGGCTGTGCATTCTTGCAGGGCTGTGTATATCTCAGAATTAAAATGATGGGAATTCAAATTTTTTGGCAGTTAACACAGCTCCCATAAATGCATTTCACTTGTATATTGAGATGTTTGCTCTGGAGTCCAATTTACATTTTTTTCTAAAGGCTTATAATATGCCTACACTATCTATTTGTATATATATATATATATATATATATATATATATATATACACACAGATGTGCAAGCATGTTCACGTGTGTATGTCTCGGGGTAGTACATCCCATTCATTTCAATGGGTTACCCTGCCCACAAGAAACATGGGGAAAGAAGTCCCTGACCCATTTTTTTAAATTGTGCTGCATCAAACTGCACAGTGCTGTGGCACCATGTGATTTGGAATGTGTGAAAACATACTGCGGGTGCCACTGTATGGGGGTGCTATTAACAATTAATGGTACTCATAAGCGTCTACAAAAGTCCAGTGCATTTCTCTGCAGGTCGGGAAGGTGTGCAATTCTGCACGCTTTCCCCAGGTACAGAGATGCACACCTAGACTAAGAAAAAACAGCCCGATAGTGTGAGTATGTCTGAGTAACAAAAGGCTTTGGACCCCAGGGAGGCTCCAAAATACATAATTTGACCATTTTGCTCACTAACAGGCTAAGATCCGGAAAGATAACAACCAGGCAACACCTAAATAGATAGTTGAATAATATATCTGTGAGCAGTCCTATCTGCCAAAAGATTTTGTAATTCTACTCAAGAGGTCATTAAGGCACCCTTTCCTGACAACAAAGATAATTCCTTGACCTCCAGGGCAGTTAAACGGCACAACTTTGTCAAAGACCTCACCCAGCTTGCTGACTGGACAGTGACTGAGCAGCAGCAAACTAATGAGGCCACACTTGAATTCCTGTAACCATCTTCAATGTTAGTGTCGCTGCACTGTACAAAGAGGCCTTATCGGCTAAGAGTGTTGTCTCTCTTTCTTGAGTCCTATTGTAAATGGGATTAAATGAATCTAAAGAGCAAACTCAGCTTAAAGTATACCTGACACTTTGCCCATTCAGCTTTTGTTGATCACTCCTACCAATCCCCCACCCCTTGCACTGATCCTTACCTTTGATGTGTTCCCTTGTTACACTAGTCACAAATTGGAATCCCTTAAAAATGTCCAGTGCACTGGGTATGGTGGAGATTGTGCTTCCACTGTGCAATGCTCTCTACAGTAGTGGACAATGACCAAGACCAAACACTGCAACATAGGGCAGCAATAAGGTCGTTACCCTGGTGTACGCTCCAACACAGATAAACACATGCATACATAGAGGTTTCTACTCAGGTCTTCGGCAGGTGAACAGGGAGCAAAGGGAAGGGGCAAACTGACATCAGAAGTCATTTCAATTGTGTTTCTATCTGAAGTACAGATTTAACATGTGATGTAGTCACACGACAGCACACAAGCATAAGCATAACACATGAGGTACGATACTGTCAATGAGCCACCATAGACCGGGAAAAGTGAACACTTTGCATAGTTTCCTGACATACTAAAAGAAGGCACCTCTGTTGCAACTGTGTGCCCCATGACGACGTCAAACCTGTGACAAAATGCGTTGGGAGGAGTGTCATACTGACGTCACCACGCGCTACATCCCGTTGTTTGTTAGCACGGGCTAACCGGTGCCCCATGACGATGTCAAACCTGTGATGAAACGCGTCAGAAGGAGCGACTTACTGATATCACCACGCGCTACATCCCGTTGTTTGTTAGCACGGGCGTGTATATTGCAGCCGGCCTGCTGCATATTTTTACTGTTTGGTGTTTTTTATGTCCAGTTTGGCATTTTGTGCCTTTTAAATATTTTATAATAAACCAAGTGGGTTTTACCTACGGCTATTTTTATCATTTTTTTTCTGAGCCACGCCTGCACCACCATGCATTGAGCCCATACACGTTTTCAGTGGAGGATTCGTCCTGGTAACGTTCAGACCAAGGAAACCATCCCACAGACGCTGTGATTGTGCCGATATTGGGATACCACTGAGGAAAAGGCCCTGGCTGGGTGTTAGCCACAGGCATTGTCTGTGCAGCTGGTAAGCGCACGCTTCTTACGGTGGTGGGTCTGTCAAGCAATGTCACATTGATTTTCGGAATTGATCACAATTTGATATACTCACGTTTCACCGATTGGTCGATTGGAACTTGACTGTCATTTGGAATTTCACATTACCATTGATCATTTATAGTACCACATTTATTTGAGAGACTACTTTTAGGTTATAAGCAACTGACTCACTTATTCACGATGTTTAATGTATAGAGCGCAACCATTTTTGTTTTAACTGTGTTGCAGTGCACCACAACGCGTAGTAGGACAATACTGTGTATTGTGGTGCACTGCACCAGAAAAAACAGTGCAGGTGCATTTTTCTGGTCCATTGATGTTTGTTCATTGCTAATTCAAATGATTGCAAATCATATTAATGGGCAATCGGACCTTCAGTCATTTTTTCATCTTTCCCTGAGGAAGAGCTATGCTTTGGCCCGAAGCTGTTGATATATGGAAATACTTCTGTAGATTACGGCCTTTTGTTAAATGAAGTCTTTTAAGTCCTGCAACCTTTACGTTTTTTTTTGCTGTATATACTGTAATGGCTATGTGGACAGTTTAGTTGCATGGCATTTTCTATATTTGACCAAGGTACAGTTCATCTCACAGCTGAACTGCTGGGGGCCTCATGTACACTTGAGCTCAGAAACGCCTTTTAGCCTTGACCATTTTTTTTTATTTCAACGTGCAGAATAAATGAATAAGAATGCCCAAGTGATTGACACACTTAATCGTGTTTGCAAAAATGCAGCTAATGCCCGTACACACGATCAGGAAATCGTACAATAAATACCGCTTTCAAAGTGATCGTACGATATTCTGATTGTTAGTATACACCTTTTGTCTGAAGGGGCAAACACAAAAACTTTTCTTGTACAATACCAGATCGTACGATTTTCTTTTAACCACTTAAGGACTGCCCCACCTACATGTATTGTGGCAGAGCACCCCTTAAGCGCATAATCATGTACCTGTACATCATCTCCTTTGTCGGCTCTGAGGCTCGCAATCGTCCAGAGGAGAGACAGGACGGCGGTCTGCCTATGTAAACAAGGCAGACCGCTGTTCTGTGAGCACTCCCTAGGAGCACAATTAACCCTTTGATCACCTCTGATGTTAACCCCTTCCCTGCCAGTGTCATTTATACAATGACAGTGTATTTTTTTAGCACTGATCACTGTATTGGTGTCACTGGTCCCCAAAAAGTGTCACTTAGTGTCAGATTTGTCCGTCGCAATGTCGCAGTCCTGCTAAAAATCGCTGATCACCGCCATTACTAGTAAAAACAATGAAAAAAAAAAAGTCCATAAAAGTATCCCATAGTTTGTAGACGCTAAAACTTTTGCGCAAACCAATCAATATACGCTTGTCGGGATTTTTTTTTGACCAAAAATATGTAGCAGAATACATATTGGCCTAAATTGATGAAAAAATTTGATTTTTAAACATTTTTTTATTGGATATGTTTTATAGCAGAAAGTAAAAAAATCATGTTTTTTTCTTCTAAATTGTCGGTCTTTTTTTGTTTATAGCTCAAAAAATAAAAAACCACAGAGGTGATCAAATACCACCAAAAGAAAGCGCAATTGTCAGTTAAAGCAACGCAGTGCCGTATCGCAAAAAATGGCCTGGTCAGGAAGGGGGGTAAAACCTTCTGGAGCTGAAGTGGTTAATCAGTACAGTTTTCGTCTGAAAATACAATACAAATACAATATAACACATTACATCACTTCCAAATTTTTTTTCTGTCGCACGAGAATTTTCGTACTTTACTAACCTCTTTGTTTTCGATATGGAGACTAGCATGCAAAAAAACAATAATTTGTCTGATAATTTCATCGTGTGTATTAGGCTTTCGGCTAATTTAAAAAAAAAAAAATTATTCTTTTTATTTAAATTTTCATAATAAAGTTACAAACATTAAAACAGAGTCAACAGTCAGCACTACAATACACCAGCACCAGTGAACAATGCAGCTCCAGACCATACCAGTGACCAGTTTCTTGGAAAGAGGTAAATAAGGAAAATAAAGCACACATTTACAGTCAAATCACATCACCCCAGAGATATCAACAGGTATTGGGCCAGGTGCGCACCAAGGCCTGCTTATAGTTACCATTTTGTCCACAGTATAAAGCATAAGGGAGATTGTTGCTTCTTGACCGTATAGAACGTCCCACCTTAAAGTGCCCACATTTGTTATTGTTGCAAGTGTTATTATCTACCTACAAAGAAGTTCTGCCACAAAAGTATTACTACCTTTAACTTCCACCATTGGGTTATAAATCTCTTTTGCTTGAGAGTGGGCTCCTTTTTTAGTAAACGAAGGGCTCCAACGCTGGTGGGACTGAGTTCATGTTCCACTGGCCAGTGGCTGGGTATGACCTGATAGGATTAAGTAGACCATTCCTTTATTGATTCATCTGTGTACAGAGCTAGCATGTACCCTGTCTAAAGAGTTGCTTGTTTCATTTAATGCACATTTTTACTTTGTCTAATTAACCCTTTCTTTCTCAGGGCTTTTGCCGTAATAAAACCTTTTTATCTAAACAGTTCCAGATGTGTTGGGCCCATGAACAGGACGGGTCATTTCTAGAGCAGGGCAGGAGAACTGAATTCAGCGACTCCTCTGGGGGTAGCACCATATATTTGATTTGTTACTTGAAGACGGGAGAGTGCAGTGCTCTAAGGATCTTAGAGCGCTTACTAGTTAATGCTTTTTAAAATAGATAGCCACGGGACAGCTGACATTCAGACATTTAAATCAGCTGAGAAGGAACCATGTAAATCAATCATCTTGGACTTTTACTCTTTCAAATATGAGGCAGTAAAAGTGTCACATGGAACAGAGCACCATTCAGAATTTTACCTTGGATATACATAAGGGGAAACTATGTATAAAATAGGTTACGTTTAATGCGTCCATAGAGAATATAAGGTTGTATTTTAGAATCTTCAACCCCCAAAAGCATACAGTCCTGGGGACCTATTTAGAAAAGCAGCAGGATTGTATCATTTAGACACACTTTGTTTGCCCTGTTATGCCCTGTACACACGGTCGGATTTTCCGACGGAAAATGTGTGATAGAACCTTGTTGTCGGAAATTCCGACCGTGTGTAGGCTCCATCACACATTTTCCATCAGATTTTCCGACACACAAAGTTTGAGAACAGGCTATAAAATTTTCCGACAACAAAATCCGTTGTCGGAAATTCCGATCGTGTGTACACAAATCCGACGCACAAAGTGCCACGCATGCTCAGAATAAATAAAGAGATGAAAGCTATTGGCTACTCCCCCGTTTATAGTCCCGACGTACGTGTTTTACGTCACGTTCAGAATGATTGGATTTTCCGACAACTTTGTGTGAACGTGTGTATGCAAGACAAGTTTGAGCCAACATCCATCGGAAAAAATCCTAGGATGTTGTTGTCGGAATGTCGGATCAATGTCCGACCGTGTGTACGGGGCATAACACTATAAAGGTTTGCCTTTTGTTTTAATAAAATATACAATAACATGGTGGCAAGAGATAATGTGAAATGCAGTGTCAAATTTACTGTTATTACCAAAATACAGCAAAATCTGGTGGTGAAAATGGCAGTGAAAAATATAATATATAATTTAGCTAAATGTTGAAAACATAAATTGGAAGACTTGAGTTTGTAAGATTATGCATTCAGTACTAGCAAGTCATCAAATCAAAGAGTAGTAGCAGTAGGGCAGAGTGCTGGATAGGTGATAAATCATCTGTCATTAAAGGTGGTAAGAAGGTGAGCAAGGAACAGGGGACAGAGAACCAACTAATCACAATAGGCACTAATGGAGAGGATTCTGGCACCGCAAAATGCAATAACAGTTTGCTATGACTGCTTCAGCGCTCAGTGAAATTTAGGTTAAAAGACAAAGTTTACTTTTAGTAAACTTGCCTGTTAATAACTCTCCTCAACTCCCTAAATGCAGAAAACCATGTTAAATACTTATTCTTCCTCCCCATTTCAACAATCTTTACCTTGTCTGGTGTTACCAAACTTTCTCTTGAAAACTCCCCTTCTGCCTTTTTATCTTAGGGCACAGGTGTGCCACTGCCTCATTCTTTCTGTAGGGTCTTCAGCCATCTTAATTGGCTAGCATGGAAATGACATACCTCCCTGCAAACAAGAAGGTACATGTGTTTTATTGCAGGAGAGCATCATATTGTTTCTTTTTTGCAATAAAGAACTTGCCTACTCACAATTTTTGTTTTTTTCACTTTATTTTGGCTTTATGATATTTTTGCCTCTAATGATGTGTTGTCAGAAAAACAAGCAGAGACCAGAATCTCTTAAATGAGGGCAAACACAGTATTACAGAAGTTTTATAGAAGAATGAGAAGGATGAGAACATCTGTGAGGTTTTTATATTTGACCATATGCCTATTAGGTAAAATTACTCACTCCCTGTTTGGTCACCAGGACAGGAATGAGGGCATACAGATATCAAAATGGACCTGAAAGGAATTACATCTGATCTCCACTTTGATCAAAACCCAAAACTATGTTTTGGCTGGAGTTAAGCTGAGTGATCTTTTTTAAATTTTAAATCCTACTGCTTCTTTATAATTATAGAAATGTTTCAAATTTCTTGGTTATTATTTTTTGTCCAGCATTTAAACATTAGCTTTTTCAGTCTTAAAAGAGGCTCAGGGAAAGGACACACACTTTTAAAAAGTGCAGTTTTAACTCTAAGCTACGCCTTTTACCTGCAGGGTGTCAGTTATATGCTTCAAATCCAAGAGTGTAAATGGAAACACTTTTGCTCTAGCCCTGCAAAAAGTGGCTAAACACAGGATAGCAATACTTTGCTAAGGTTAGTTTTGGCATCGGAAACTCAACCTTGTCTGTAGACCCAGTTTACAATGGTCACCGCAGATACAAAATTCCCCAAACCCAAGGCTCAACCTAGAGGGGACAAATGGCTTCTCACTATCTCTTCCTGGAGGCCTCCAAACTATGTTTCTTTTTGCCTGAGCATATGTCACCAGCAGTCCTCAACCTGACAGCCCAAAAGCTACTTGATTCACTCCTCTCTCTCTGCCTCCCTGTGGACAAAGTGGCCTCAGAGAGTCCAGGCATGCACACAAGGCATATGCTAAGACGAAACCTTGAAGCCCTTCAGAGTCCTCTAGCAAAAATTGGGGGAAGTAAACTCCTGAGGAACCTGCCATGTCTTCCATTGGGCAAAAAAACCTAAGGAACTTCAAAATGATATGTATGCAGTACTGGGGCATGCACTCATTGCATACACAAATGCACATACTCCTACATGTGCACACCTTTCCCTAATTAACACAGAGCAGAATGAAAAAGAGTATATTTTATAACAGGAAATCACCACAAGTAAAAAAGGTCAGTTTACAGTATGTTTCATTATAAAGCAATCTAAGGACTTTTTTGGCAAGCACTTATGTGTTTCCTCTAATGTAGTCATAAGGAGGAAGGAACCTCAAAAGAAATGATCTTGACTTACATCAAAAGCCTTTAATGCAAACATATATATAAACGTACCTTTTGTTTAGTAATTAGATAATTAACACTGATTTAATTTAATGTTTCCTACTTAGGGAATACTCTTAATTGACTTCACACTCTTCTTTGTCAAATAAAATGTTGTGTGAAATAAAAACACTTGTAGGCAAATGTGCACTGATTGATTTTCTTTTTCTTTATGTGTAAGTTATTGTATGCACCATCAATACACATAGCCATTCAAAGGCTAGACTCCGAGTGGGGCACTAATCTGACAACAAACTTTGACAGGAAACTGAGGTTAAACCCAGGACCTGCATGCCAAAATTTGTGTGACATTCAGTGTAGGAAAAGTAAATTCAGGCAAAAGCTGAAAGCACAAACTGTAATGTATAAATTGAATAGATGATGAAGCTGTCGCTATCTGTCTTATCTACTGCTTTGTACCTAGCATGGGCAAAACAAAGGGAATCTGATAAGAAGGAAAATATCTGTCTCTGAATACCCATAGGCCTGCCCATACATGGATGGAAATTTGGCCGGTCCCTGCTGAACCAACTGAATTTTGACCCATTTATGGTCAAAAGGAGGTAGTCATTCTTTGACTCCTGTGCTGCATGCTAGAGACAAGGTTTACTGTGAGCGATGTCACTACTTTAAAACAGGTATGTGGTTCAGGAGTTGGAGAACAGCTGCTTCTATCAGAGGTTTCTGACAAGGTTTCTAAGGAATTTTTTGTTTCATAATGGACTCCCTTTAAAATGACCATATGGGGTAAGATCAAGGCATTCAACCCGAATCAGGATTGATTTATGAAAAAATATGTGTAGCGCTCAGACATATAACCATATAAATGGAAACATGAAATCAGATGACCAAAAATAAATCAATACAAATAATGCTGGTGCTCGTACAGTGGTGATAAAACAATCAATGCACAAAATTGCAATGATGTAAAATAAAACAATAAAAAGCAATGGTGGTGCTGGTGAAAACACAATCAACTATAGAACATAGTCCATATGATGAGAGCATGGGAACTGGAAAAAGTTCTAATGGCTCCACTCCCAAATGGGATAGCTGATGTGTGGTCCAAATAGGCCAGTTGACATGTATATGGACCCCTCAAGGGATAAGGTGAAATCGATAAGGTACTCTTACCGGCTGTAGTGGACACACATACCGTATGGTAGTGGGTCAAACAAGCTTAAAATCCTCCTGAAGATATCACACTGGGTGTGGTAATAGGCAACTCCAAATCGCAGGACCAGAAAGGACCAACAACCGACAGCCGAAAGTATCCAAGGTACATCCACGTGAAGATATTGGAAGGGCAGTCAGCAATGGCAAGATGTAGAATGAAAAATGAAGAAAAAAAGGGATGCTCCATATGGTGCAGATCAACCAGACATGGTTTATTGGGCATAAAAAATCCAACGGCGATTGGCACAGTGAACAATATAAAAGTGATCACAGGTACAATTAGAATGGATAAAAAAACAATGTGCAAGGCATAAATGTGCAAGTCCGATGGGTTTCGACACAAGGGGTCTTCAACTGGAGCTTCATCACAAATGACCTTTGATCACTTTTATATTGTTCACTGTGCCAATCGCTGTTGGATTTTTTCCATACTATTTTTTCATAGGTTATCTTGAACTTTGAGTGTTAGCTGCTCTTTATTCATTCATTTTTTCATTTGTTATTTCACATCTTGGGTTTAGCGCAGTTTTTTAACCCTTTGTAACAAATCAGGATTGAACCTGGCTAGATATGAAACACATTCAATAAATGTCAGATACTTTGTGGATTAACTACATATTTGTTTTAAAGTGGAAAAAACAGAGACAACTTTACCAGGATACTGGGGCAAATGATAGGTAATTTACTGATCACCACAAAGAACAGATATGGCAACATAAATCCTCACTTTCCTGGGGCACTGAGGTGACAGTTAAAAGGCCCAAAGTCTTTCAGATGGTTTCAGGAAGCAGAAACACCTTTTTTTGAACATCTTACCTCTGAAATGCTTGCCTAATGCTACACATTCCTATTGACTATCATAATTAGGGGTTGATTGAAATGTGTGGAAAGCAGGAGTGAGCGGGAAAGCTCCGACACCAACTAGAAGTACTGCACCTTTTTCTACAAAGAACAGCTTGGCATTTTGGGTGTAGAGGGGGCAATAAAAGCTGCTGCAGGTATGTGCACCTCTAGGTTATTGTAACTTTATACCTACCAGCAGCCATTTTTGATTAAGTGATAGAGTCATGTTGATAACAACACAGATTTATAGAGCTATACTAGACTCATTAAAAAGCAGTAGTAGTCTTAATAATAATTTTATTGTTATTCACAACGTTATTATTACCTGCAAGACAAGTACCTAACTTGAGGCTTAGCTTGTCCAGTGAACCTGCTTAAAAATTTAAAGATAAACTTGTTTGATTAAAATAACAAAACTGACTTTAAAGACAAAGACTGCCTACAAAAATTTCAGGGTATGGCACCATGCAGTTTATAAAAAAAAAAAAATGAAAGTAGGGGGAACACAATAGTGCCCCCTACCTATGGGAATGAGTAACAAATCAAATAGGCAGTTTAAAGGTACAGTTATTTAGTTGGTTACTTAGCTAATATTTTAATTTCTGGAAGATTCTACAGCTTGTCATGTGACTCATCAAACCTATAGAAAGAAAGAAGAGGTTATAAAAGACATCAGACCAACGGTTATACATCAGAGCAACGGCTACAGCAGAAGAAAAGGCATCCCTTCCCTTGTCTCGGTCCTTCCTTATGTGTTTTTTATCCCTTCTACTCGAGGGAATAGTGGTTTTATTGTTATAACATGGTTGGTTTGAGCTTTTATAGCTGAATCATTGGTATGATATCTTATGTAAGGTTATTAAAAATGTTTTATCGTTATAATAAATTGGTTATTAGTGGTAATATATCATCATGCCAATAATAAAGGGCCGTGGCCATTTATACCACATTTTATGTCTAATAGTTTTTATTATATTCAATAGTATATATAGATTTAAAAATAAAAATTGAGTTTGGTCTCCAGTCCCATATACACTCAAACATAATAAGTTTGGTATTTCTGGGTCTGTGGATTTTTAAGAATTGATAACGGTAGATATTTTTATCAAGCTAACAACAGAATCAAAGTTTTAGTGCGAGAAAAAAAGAAACAGCAACAATTTAATTCTTGGCTGGGCTGTTGCACCCCTTGTGCCATGCCCTCAAATGAAAATCTCCTAATTGCCGGGTCATGGCTTTTATAATACATGCCAGAGATGAGCCAGTTGAGAATACAGGGACCAGCTGAGGGTGTCTGCAGTAACTGCTCTTTTGTCTGCTTTTGAAAAAGAGGTCACTGGCTGAGCTCTGCTACCCAGGGAATTTATTGCCATCAGATAAGACCAAAGTCAATACAATAAAGACTGCTGGCAAAGACAACAGATGGAATTCTAGCTTACCCTGCCAGCTTTTAAAAAAATAGACATGTATTTAAAGATACGTGCTTGAAAAATAAAGAATTTCTGTTCTGCTACTGATTTACATCCCCAGTTTAATATTGATACGTGCATGATATTTTTTTATTAAAATATATTTATAAGCCTTTATAGGGTTCAAACTTAATAGTGATCAAAAAGCTAGAGATGTTTTAATGTCTTACCGTTAATGACAGTTTATGCAGCATCTGCTTGGCTTTAACAGACCTGTCAAGATTCAATGAAGGGATAGACATTGTGCATGCATAGTAAATGTTTTGTTCATTTTTTCAACAAAAAAGGACTAAACCCAAACAAATAAGAATACATGAGGGATTATGTTGCCACGAAATTACTAAAACCATTATGTAAATTTTTAAACAATATTTTTCTATTCAGTTTAAAAGCTTGATATAAGCAACTCAGAAAAAGCACATATAAACAGATATTGTGTACCACCCATACATCGCCATATGCCCTGAATTTTTAATACTGTTTAATAAAATTTACACATTTCCAAGTTCCCAAACATGAATTCCTCAAAAAATGTTGACATTCAGTCGTATAACATAGTGGAACATTGTCCATTATGTTTTAATTTGCTGTAAACATGATGGAAATGTATGTATGGGGGGCTATATGAAATAATTATAAAGTTAGCACAAATGTGGCAAAGGCAATTTATTTAAAATGTAGGGCTAAAAAGTGTCCCTCTTTCCCATCTCTGGAATTACAGAGATTGGAAAGAAGATCACTTTTAGCACCACATTTTTAAGAGAAAGACCACCTTTCCCTGGAGTTATAGGGAAGATTGGGGTGCTATGTGTAGGAATGAGAATGCTCTAGCAACAGGTTAAAAAACATTATCGGGGATGGGGATCACAGAGGATGGTTGTCTCTTTCCTTCCAGAGATCTGGACAAGTTTTTTTTTTTCATTCAGTCCTAGTTGTTTGCATAGATTGCTGTTTTGGTGAATGGTATAATTGGGACATGAGTGGCTTTCTATTCTGTGTTTTGTGGTGCTTGATATGGCACAGATCTGTTAAGGCACTAGCAAAGCAACGTTTTCCACACTCATGAGGACTATGTTTTGTAGTCTGGATTTCCTCTTTATGTATCCCTGTGATCTCCCCCTGAGAAAATTTTTGAACATTTGATACAGCACTCTCTCCCCATATATCTTCTCCCCATATCTCCTGAAAAAGCAGATCTGACACGTGTAAAGAAAGTGACCCTGTCCTAATATATGATACAGCTGACCATCAGAACGTTTTGAGGAAATTATGTTTGAGAGCTTTGAAATGTGTAACCAAAAGTAATTGGACAATTTAATAAAAAAGCTGTTTCGTGGCTAGGTGTGGACTACTCCTTTGTTATTTCTTCATCAATGAAGCAAGTAAAAGATCTGGAGTTGATTCTAGGTGTGGTATTTGCATTTGGAATCTATTGCTGTGAATCTACATAATGCTTTTAAAGGAGCTGTCCATGCAAGTGAAACAGGCCATTGTAAGGTTCAAAAACCAAACGAATCCATCAGTGAGATAGCAGCAACATTAGGATTGGCCAGATCAACAGTTTGGTACATTCTGAGGAAAGAAGAATACACTGGTGAGCTCAGCAACATAAAAAGGCCTGGGCATCCAGGGAAGACAACAGTAGTGGATGATCGCAGGATCCTCTCTACATTAAAGAAAAACCTATTCACAACATCCAGACAAGTGAATGACACTCTTCAGGAGAGGGGCGTATCATTGTCAAAGTCTACAATCAAGATAAGGCTTCACGAGAGCATATACAGAGGGTTCACCACAAGGTGCAAACCATTCATAAGCCTGAAGAATAGAAATGCCAGATTAGACTTTGCCAAAAAACATCTAAAAAAGCCAGACCAGTTCTGAAAAAGCATTCTTTGGACAGATGAAATTAAGATTAATCTGTACCAGAATGACAGGAAGAAAAAAGTGTGGAGAAGGCTTGGAACAGCTCATGATCCAAAGCACACAACGTCATCTGTAAAACATGGTGAAGACAGTGTGATGGCATGGGTATGCATGGCTTTCAGTGGCACTGGGTCATTGGTGCTTATTGATGATGTGACAGAAGATGGAAGCAGCCGGATGAATTCTGCAGTGTTTAGAGGTATACTGTCAGCCCAGATTCAGCCAAATGAAGCAAAGTTGATTGGAGGGCACTTCACGGTACAGATGGAGAATGATCCAAAACACACTACAAAAGCAACCCAGGAGTTTTTGAAGGGAAATAAGTAAAATATTTTGCAATGGCCGAGTCAATCACCTGATCTCAACCCAATTGAGCATGCATTTCATTTGCTGAAGGCAAAACTAAAGGCAGAAAGACTCACAAACAAAGAACAACTGAAGACAGCTGCAAAGCATCAGAAAGGAGGAAACCCAGTCTTTGGTCTTTGTCCATGGGTTCCAGACTTGAGGCCATCATTGCCAGTAAAGGATTGAGAAAAAGGCAAGATGGAGGAATCCAAACGAAAAAACACCACATCCCAAACAAGAGATTCAAAATTTAGAAAGGAGGGCACAAAGGTAACAAACCTCTGGACTTTTAAGGTGTTAAAGTCAAAGGATCAAGAATTATCGGGTTGCATAAAATTTAAATAATTTTATTTTGATAGAAAGATAAAAAACATGGGAAAGAAAATTACATCCATATCACAAGAAAACTGAATTGAATTTGTGAAGCTTATAACAAGCAAAGCACTACCACTCTCTACATGTTTCTCGATAGAGTTTCTTCAGGAGATTGATGGTATGACTTTTGTAATATACTGAGAATAATAAAAGGATAAATGAGTTTCTCAAGAACGCATTCAAAAGTACATAAACAAATCGCAGATATATAAATTTAGCATAGAATGGTCTACGCCTAGGTTACTTGAAATAATAAAGCAAAGGGACATCAAAAAAGCATCAAAAACACATGCTCACAAAAACAAACCAAGCTTACCAGGACTGCTTCTGATCAATTAGTGATGTGGATGTAGCGATAAAATCAATACATGTATCATCCCTACTATCCCGCTTGGGCACCTTAAACATTTGCAGAGAAGCGCTAACAGGGTGATATTTCTGGGAAGAAATATATGAAACAGAGACTTAATAAAAAGGGGATAAAAGTTGGCCAGTGCGTAGGGTACCAGGAGGCACCCTACCAAAAGCCAAAAAATGAAAATTGAATTACCTTGATGTGGTTAGAAAAATAGAATAAATAGAGGTTAATCTAGTCTTGATAGTAGTTTAAGACTGAAGGTAATCCCCTTGGTGGCGGACATCACAGAAACCGGGTAGGTTTAGGGAAAGACCGGACATCTAAGGATAAAATAGACCTAATTGGGTAATATAGTATATAATAAATAGGATAACCAAGATGGAGATGTCAAAATAATAAAGTCATAAAGGGGAAGGGCGTCTTACCGGACGTATTAAGCAAAGGTTTAGGCAGATCCAGGAGGGATAAACGCTGGTCCCTAAAACTGAAATCTCTGGCAGACAGTGGAGGCAAGTTACTGCCATTAGGTAGCGGTTCTCCGACTCGGTGGCATCTGACATCACCATCGAGTCGTGGGCGTGTGTGATGGTGCCGCTGCGCATGTGCCAGAGATGATTGGCGCCAGCGTCATGAGGATTACTCAGCCATTTTGGGAGATCCTTTGCCCTCATCCTGCTGAAGTAAGGACAGGGGCAAAACCTGCGCATAATAGGGGGCAGATGCTAATGCCCAATGGCACAGGGAGGAAATCAACAAACCGGACTGTGCAAAAATTGTACAACCTAAAAGAGGGGCAAACGGACTGGTCACATGATTGCCCTGGGCGCCCATACAAACAGTAGCTACGGTGGCCAGCAGGGAATGCACAACATAGAGGGATAGTTTTGATTTATAAATGCTAAGTTGGGTAATAAATATAGAATTATACAACATTACTAAATAAGATTCGGCAGTCACTGGTCTCGTCTGGCTAGTTGGAGTAGTCAGGTGTTTGTACATAAAGTAATACATTAATGTATCTGAATCACATAATACCTAACGTTAGAAACAGCTGAAAAAGAAAGGAGAATTAAGGGAACAGGAAATGGGGGAAAGGGGGAAAAAAGATAGAGGAGAATAAAAGGGAGGGAGGGGGGGGAGGAAAAGAAAAAAGAAAGGAGAACTGGGGAACAGGAAAAAAATGGAGGAATAAAAGGGAGGAAGGGGGGAGGAAAAGGGAAGGGGGGAGGGGAAATGGGAGGGGGAAAGGGAAAGAAGGGGGGATGGGAAAGAAAAAAGGTAAAAGGATCTTTCTCATTTTTTTTATCTTTCTATCAAAATAAAATTATTTCAATTTTATGCAACCCGATAATTCTTGATCCTTTGACTTTAACACCTTAAAAGTCCTGAGGTTTGTTATCTCTTTGCCCCCTTTTCTAAATTTTGAAGCCAGTAAAGGATTCCCAACAAAATATTAAAAATGAACATTTTATTTATGATTATATTCATTTGTCCAATTACATTTGAGCCCCTGAAAATGGGGGGAATGTGTATGAAAAAGGTCGCAGTTCCTAAAATTTGTACTTGATATTTATGTTCAACCCCTTGAAATAAAGCTGAAAGTCTGCACTTCAAATTAATTTGGATTGTTTCATTTTAATTTTATTCTGGTGGCATACAGATCCAAAAGTATGACAATTGTGCCTGTGTCCAAATATATGGACCTAAATTTTATTGATAAAATATTGTTTTCAGTCTTTATATACTGGTTTCTGCAATGTCATTGCAATTTAAAATGCACTGATGAAAAATTTTCCATTATTTATCATTTTAGAAATGTTTTTGTGTAAAGTATCAGTGACATAAGTATTCATTACTGCACTTCTTCTTAGTCTGATTGTCGGACAGTGCAGACAGCAGCCATGTTAGACTACTACCGAAAGGGAACCAATCACAAGACAACTAATGCATAGACAGTAATAATTTCATTGGGAATCTACTGATAAAACCCTGACTTGCACTGTAACTAAACTCCCATCATGTTTACAGAAAATTAAAACATCTGTTTGGCAGGTGGTTGTGGGAAACATTACTACTATCCCTTTATATTGGTGCCCAACACTGTAATGCACAGATTGGACTCTAAAGATAACAGCATAACCATACCTGACAATTATATAGTATATGTATTTGTTAAATCTTTACATTAGACCTAAAAAGAGGGGTAGATATGAAGGGAAGAGCCACCGAAGGATTTGGGTCTAAAAGAAAGACTGTCCCTTGAAGGAGAGCCAGTAAAGAATTACGTATTAAGGGGGGCGGATATACCATCTGTGTAAACAGTGCAGTTGCACAAGGGTCCTCCGGGACTTAAGGGCCCATTTATACTAGATGTGGGTCGTATGAGTGCGCGGACCAATCCCACTGTCTTGTAGATTTGGACACTGCTCCCTTCTATCTATCTGTCCTAGAAACATAGAAAAGTTAAGGAAAAAAAAGACTGAGTAGTCCATCGAGTCTGCTAGTTTTGTTTTTGCTAGCTTTTTTGTCTGAATATAGATCTATGTTTGTTTGTCCCAAGCATGTTTAAAGCCATTTACTGTTGACTGTCTCACTACCTCTGCTAGTAGTTTATTCCGTGCATCAACGACCCTTTCAGGAAAAAAATACTTCCTAAGATTAGTTTTGAACTTTCCTCCAGTTAATTTGAGGTCATGTCCCCGTGTTCGTGATTTTGGTTTCATATTGAAAAAACTGCCCTCCTTAACTCTATTCACACCCTTGATTTATTTAAAGGTTTCAATCATGTCTCCCCTTTCTCTTCTTTCCTCCAGACAGTACATATTAAGTTCCTGAAGCTGCTCTTGATATGTTTTATCCCCCAAACCTTAACCATTTTTGTTACCCGTCTTTGAACTCTATTAATCATTATGTTTCTGTAAGTGAGGTCTCCAGAACTGCACACAATATTCTAAATGATGTCTCACTAAATATATACATAGGGGAATCAGAACCTCCTTCCCAATTCCCCTATATAGATCTTTAGTGAGACCCCATTTAAGCCCCGTACACACGGGCAGAATGTCGGGAGACATTTGCCCGTACAAAAAATAGCGGCTGACATTCTGCCCGTGTGTATGTCGTTCTGTCTGACAGAAGCTCAGCCAATGGCAGAGAGGGCTCTGGTGGGGGGAGCCATCCAACTATCAGAACATAACAGCTCAGTTGGAAAGATCGCTGGACTAACCTGCATGGTTAGTCCAGCAGCTCCCGACCGGAGCCGAAATTTTTTTTTTGTGCAAAAAAAAACCTGTAGTGTGTACTAAGCTTTAGAAAACTATTTCCAGTTCTGGAGACCTCAATTACAGAAAGATAATGATAAAGTTATGGCAGAAAAAGACTGAGTAGTCCATCGAGTCTGTTAGTTTTTTTTTTTTTGCTAACTTTTTTGTCTGAATAAAGATCTATGTTTGTTTGTCCGTTCCCTATAAGATAGAACGAATCCAGAGACGGGTCAATTGATATATGTCGGCTAATTGTTTTTATCTGCCCCAATATTTTTCTTGAACCCAGGTATTTATATGACGCTGCCTGTCATCGGTGTTTTGTGATAATTGGAAATCAGCGTAAGATGTAATAAACAACTGGCCCTTGGCTATTTATATCAAATTAAATCTAATGTATTCTAAAGCAATAAAATATGCTGTTAAGATTACATTATTTTAGGGCAAGCAAAAAATTATACTACACTGTTTTCCAAACTATGTACAAATCGGTTTTATGATAGTGTTTTCCAAACAGCATGGCAACAAAACTCAGTATTTTTCTGGATTTCATAGAGGTGCAACGTAGTCATTGATGATTTTTTTTTATTACAGGCACAATTTACATATATACTGTATTTTGCATTCACATCAGTCCTTGCTCTCAAGCTTACAATCTAAGGCCCTTAACTCACATTCATACATACACATACTAGGGCCAATATAGACAGGAGCAAATTATCCTACCAGCTTGTCTTTGAAGTGTGGGAGGAAACCTAAGTACCCAGAGGAAACCTATGCAGAAACAGGGAAAATATGCAAACTCCAGGCAGGTAGTGTTGTAGTTAGGATTCTAACCAACGATGCTAGTACTGCCAGGTGGAAGTGCTAACCACTTAGCCACTGTGCGGGTTTTGCAGCTGGTGGTCCATGATGAGTATGATAGCCTCCCCAGGAAAATGTGTGTCAGCACTGACACTTTCCTGTGTGCTGAATGCCCTCATTTGTTTCTTACAGTGTCTAAGGTTCATTCAGCACTCAGAAACATCTCATGTAGGATTGCTGCGGATGTTCAAAATAGTTGTATGAGTTACTAAGGCTATAAGCATGTGTTTGGCTAAAGGCCATTTACATTTTGTTGACACTATATTACTGGCTAGCATACAAACTGCACAGCTATTAGTTAATTTATACAAAAATCAATCAATGAATTGTGGGCATATATGACTGAATAAGCCCTGGGGAAGTTTCAAACACAATGTACTTCTCATTGTATTTCAGCTTTTATACCTAAAATCTGACTGGATAACACCAATCAATAACACAGATCATATATATACAGTACATATACATTGTCTCCACAAACTACTATGGTACAAACTACTATGGTATATTCATTCTATGGTTGTCTCAAACTGCTGTGGATACACAGATTCTCATGACATCCACATTTCTTAGATAGGTCAAATGCTGCATACTCATGGCTGTCTCCTAAAAATGTCCTGTGAGGACATGTCTTATGTGTGACCTGTGTGGTCTCATTCTTTGTCTGGCATGAGTGACTGGTGAAATTCCATTCCATTCTTTATCACTGCCCTCCTTGTAGTGTATTGAACTAGACAAGTGGCCTATTTCAAGTGACAACTTGATAGATAAGAAAGTAAGGAGTCTAGAGTGATTGACAGCTGCTGAGATTTCTCACATGGAACCCCAGTGGCCTAAATATCTTATTTTGTTTGTTAATGTGCATGCTTCCTGATGCCTGTGTAAATGTGTTTGTATTTTTATCTCAGGATCTGCTTTGGTAAGGAAATGGCTCCTGGCATTCTTATTGAAACTGGTGAGCAGGCAAGCATGAGGTAAAAAGAGCATGGTAAGTTTGAAAATGTCATTCTTCAAAGAACAAAAAGAAAAAAGTGCATTTGTTGCCCAGTGATTGATCTGTCAGATGTTTGCTGGCCTGTGCATTTGTTGTTAACGAATTTAAAGCAATGTATGGTAATCTTCACAGAGAGTTGTTATTAGCATTGGAGACATGAACAGGAGTTTGAGGTCTGTCATTATTTTATTTCTAATATTTTGTGAATTTCTTATTTTTCAGAAACATATGCAGGTCAATGAGTTTTCTTCACAAAAAAAATTGGCTCTAGGGTTTGACCTTGGAATGGAGTAAAAGTGCATGTATGTATCGTAGGGAACACCTCAGCTTTGGTATAAATCTGTACCGCCATGATTATGTAGCCAGGTCCCGGGTCCCCAGAGGCCTAATGGTGACCGCCAAAGTTAGGGACAGCTGACATCCTTCTGTGTAGAGTGGGTTACAAGGCATGGTCGGTGTAATGCAAGCTAGATTCATGGGCGCTAGACAGTTCTTGAATGCAAAGAGATTTATTGTCTCTTAAACTGAACTGTGGGAGAGAGGGTCTAGGGCCAGGACACCCTTAAATGGTTGCAATGTTAATTGACAGACTCCAAGACTTCTATAGGTAGACAGCCATGCAGGGAAAGGCACCAAGCCGGACACCACATCTGCATGTGTAGGATCGCTGTCTTCTATGACACAAGTTTCTAACACAAGTTGTAATGAACTTCTTAACTTCCTCTACAATCTCCTCTTGTAGACTGAGCTCCCAGTCTTTCACTAGACTTGCTGATCAATGCCACTGGATCCCCTGAGCTCTTCCAACCTTCTCACTCAGAATCTTCCTCAAGCGTTACCCTGCGTCCCTGCTGGGTCCCTAGCTTGGCATTTACAGATACTCCTCAAGCGTCACCCCAATGGTCTGCTCGGTCCCTGGCTTTGCACACAAAACTGCTCTGCAAGCGTCAAGGGGAATGGTCCCTTAGTGGCGACAGCTTCCCCTCTACCTCCGACCACGACAGGTTCTCCAGCCGGCAGAACCGTCACTTCTGGTTGGACTGCAATCCCAACCCTACGCTGCTCTCTTGCTTCTGGATAGGCCCTCAGACAGGCTAGCAGTCAGATGTCACCGGGATAGGTCTCAGGCTCTGGCCCAGCAGCCCAGGGCAGCACAACACATGTCCACCCAGACAGCCGTCCACGTGGCACAGAACCTCGATCACCTGACCTCACCCAAATAAATATGGTCTCCCAGCAGGCCAATGGGACCTAAGAGAATCCCTGCCCATTGGCTGAGACACCCCATTTATTCCTAATCTGTCCTTGCAATGCCCTTGTCTTATCTAATGCCACCAAATACCCGGCCATCTAGTGACAGAAGAGAGAAGTGCAGTAATTCCAGAATTAGGGTGAAATCAACTGGCCTCCTAACAAAGGCAAGGCAACTATCACTTGGCAGGTAAATTTGCTAGCAACCCTGCCTTAACATCGGGGTGCTACAATTATATTACCATATTAAACCATTATCAGTTTCTTTGTTGCATGGGTTGTCACAGAATATAACTTCTATCAGTATATCATTAACACCGAGAAACATTTTGTGTTTCTAGCTTTAACCACTTCAGCCCCGGAAGATTTTACCCCCTTCCTGACCAGAGAACTTTTTACAATTTGGCACTGTGTCGCTTTAACTGACAATTGCGTGGTCATGCAATGCTGTACCCAAACGAAATTTGCGTCCTTTTTTTCCCACAAATAGAGATTTCTTTTGGTAGTATTTTATCACCTCTGTGGTTTTTATTTTATGCGCTATAAACAAAAAAAGAGCAACAATTTTGAAAAAAAAAACAATATTTTTTACTTTTTGCTATAATAAATACCCCCAAGAATGATGTTTTTAAAAAACAAATTTCTTCATCGGTTTAGGCCAATTTATATTCTTCTAAATATTTTTGGTAAAAAAAAAATCACAATAAGCATATATTGATAGTTATATATATTGAAAAGTTATAGTGCCTACAAAGTATAAGAAAGATTTATGGCATTTGTATGGCATTTTTATTATTTATTTATTTTTTTACTAATAATAGCGGTTATCTGCGATTTTTAGCAGTCTTGCAACATTGCAGCTGACAGATCAGACACTTTTGACTCATTTTTGGAACCATTGACATTTATACAGCGATCAGTGCTATAAAAATACACTGATTACTGTGTAAATGTCACTGGTAGGGAAGGGGTTAACACTAGGGGGCGATCAAGGGGAATGGACTGACTGGGGGAGGAGACATATAGTTGTTCCTACTTAGTAGGAACAAACCATATGTCTCCCCTCCCCTGACAGAACAGGGATTTGTGTGTTTACACACACAAATCCCTGTGCTGTCTCTCATGCCCATGATCGCAGGCGGCCGGCCACGCGCATCAGGTTCCCCCGCAGTGTGGCGTGGCTCTTATTCCAACTTCATTGAATTACCACCCAGTGCTCCCCTTCCAGTTCAAACACACTGGGGGGGTTATTTACTAACGACAAATCCACTTTGCACTACAAGTGCACTGCAAGTGCACTTGGAAGTGCAGTCGCTGTAGATCTGAGGGGGACATACAAGGAAAATAAAAAAATGCGTTTTTGCTTGTACATGATTGGATGATAAAATCAGCAGAGCTTCCCCTAATTTCAGATCTTCCCCTCAGATCTAAAGCGACTGCACTTATTACTCTGCAAATGTGCATTACAAATAGAGCTAATGGTTTCCAGCAATTGTAAGTATGTCTCTTTGCGTTAGGGATTTTGTTTTTCCCAACTGAAGGAAAGTAATTGTTCTTTATTTTTAGGTTTTAATAGTATCAGTCAAGTATGTGTTGGGCAGCTCTGTGTCGAAATTTGGCTGAGAAACTACAAAAATACTATTTTTTTGCTTCAGCCTAATGCTATGTATAGACGATCGGACATTTCGTCAACAAAACAGTGGATTTTTTTCCGACGGATGTTGGCTCAATCTTGTCTTGCATACACACGGTCACACAAATGTTGTTGGAAATTCCGATCGGCAAGAACGCGCTGACGTACAACACGTATGACGGCACTATAAAAAGGAAGTTCAGTAGCCAGCGCGCCACCCTTTGGGCTACATCTGCTAATCTCGTGTTAGTAGAAGTTTGGTGAGAGACGATTCGTGCTTTTTCAGCCTCATGCTTTTCAGTTCGTATCTGTTCTTCAGTTTGTGCTTGTGGGTTCGTTCCTGTCTTTCAGTGCATGTTGTCAGTTCGTATCTGTTTTTCAGTGCATTCTTGTCCGCTTGTTTCTGATTTTCAGATCGTTCTTCTGAGGTTCTTTCTGATTTTCAGTGCGTTCTGTTAGTTTGTTCTGACCAGCCGACTGTTTTGAAGCCATGTTACGGGTACATACTCATCGTAGAGTTCGTGGTGTGCAGGGGCTTGGTGTTGGGGTTCTTACTTTGACCCAAGCCCAGTCCATGAACAGGGCAAGGAGGAGTTCATGGACGAAGAATTGGTTGCTCCAGCGTGACCAATTCTCGCACATGCTTTTGTTGCAGGAGATCCAGGAGAATAATCCTGATGATTTCAGGAAAAATCTCCGGATGATGGACCCCGTTTTTCACCATCTGTTGGCTTTGCTGTCCCCTTATATTACTAAGCAGGACACCTGCATGGGGCAAGCCATCACTCCTGAGCAGAGGGTCATCACCACCTTGCGGTACTTGATGACAGGGAGAAGTCTGCAGGACATCAAGTTCTTGACAGGCATCACCCCCCAGGCTCTGGGAATCATTATTCCAGAGACCTGTTCTGCCATCATTCAGGTCCTGCAGAAGGACTATATTAAGGTAAGTTTTCTCCTTTAACATCACATTCTATGTATTTAATGTTTGCTAATGTATTATATTTATTTCATCATTCCCTAATTACCCTGATTGTAATATGCTGTGAATGTGCTCTTTATGCTCATGCATGCTGGAAGATTTTAATGCTCCTTTTTTGTCCTTCATGCATATTTGCCTTCACTAACCTCCCCAGCATGCTATCCTGGGCCTATACACACCTAGCCTAGTCACTTAACAATGTATTTTGTCAGCTCCATTGTAGTGCTTACCCTAAACACCCTCTAAAAAGTGTCCAAATGTTATTTTTTCCTTAAATTCAGACGGAGTGCAAGAGGCTTTTTTTTTGTTTGGGGCCAAAACTCATTTGGAACCCCCCCCAACCGCTAAGTCAGATGATACCAATACTCTATCTGCTGACTTAGCCAAACCATACACACAATACCTACCTCTTTTGTGGTCATATTTATGGATGAATTCACCAAAGCATGTAGTGCAAGGGCCTGCCTGAATACTTTCAAATGGTACTGTTTAAAGTTTTGTTCTCCTATTATCTTGATAGGTAATTGCAGAACGTAAAAATGTGCTTCAATTTGTACAGTGTGTATTCCTATTTTTGGATTATGACACTTCTTACCTGTCCAGTGGGCTGCCAATAGTGTAAGTAAGGAGGGGCTGGCCAAAGTAAAACACATTATTTATGCATTCAGCTCTCAATGAAGTGGACGGGGTTACCTGTCCAAAACATTCTCCCCTCCCCCTAAAATGTTTACAATGGGCCATCAAAGGGGGTGAGGAATCTGATAAGTGGACCTTATACCTTTGTCTTTAAATACTAATTTCAATAAATGTTATACTTATGTTGGCCAAGAATGTTTGTGTCTAATCTCCTTGCAATGTTATGTGCAAAAGTAGTAATTTTTTTTCTTGTTTGACTCCACAGTTTCTTTCAAACCCACAGGAATGGTAGACTGTGGCATCCCAGTTTGCTCAGCAGTGGGACTTACCTAACTGCGGAGGGGCAATCGATGGGAAGCATGTCCACATCGTCCCACCCCCAACTCGGGGTCATACCATTATAATTATAAGGAGTCTAATAGTATTGTGCTGTTGGCGGTGGTTTCAGAGACATACGAGTTTTTGTATGTGGACATGGGGAAGAATGGCAGGATGTCAGATGGTGGAGTCATCGCCCAGACGGAGTTCTACAGACGGCTCCAGAATGGCAGCTTGGGCTTGCCACCTGCGGCCACCTGCGGCTGGTCTTCCTTTTGTGTTTGTCGCTGATGAATCGTTTGGGCTGGGAGACCATTTGATGCGGCCATTCCCCATGAGGACACTCAACCCGGACCAAAGGGTTTTTAACTACCGTCTGGCCAGAGCCAGAAGAGTTGTGGAGAATGCGTTCGGAATAATGGCCAGCCGGTTCCGCCTATTTCTGACAGCAATCCACATGGCGGAATATAAACTGAACCATATTGTACTTGCCTGCTGCATTCTCCACAATTACCTCTGAAAAAATGCAATGAACCATGTGACCTCAGTTGGGGCTGAGGCCGGATTTCAAAATACAACACTTGAACCTGGCCGTCCTGGCTTGCCCCCCCAAAGTGCCCGCAAAGTTAGACAGAAGTATGTCGAGTAGTTTGCGGGTAGGGGGGCCATTGATATGCCAGCCAATGTGTGAAACATTTTTTAAATAAATATTTTTTGATAAACTGAACTAATATTTCATTTGATTTACTGCTTGTGTTTCTTTTAGCTGTCTCCTAGGTTCTCCAATGTAATTTCTTTGGCCATTTTCTTCAATAGTGCAAATGTAATTTCTTTGATACATGAGGTGATAATCTCTTTTTAAGCTAACTATTATTATGTTGTGGTTCTGCTACACACACACATTGTTTTTGTTGTTAATGTATGTAGTGCATTAATGCTAAAAAAAATCATCATTTTCAGCTCCATGAATTAATTGCTTTGAGCCCCTAAAGTGGCGTGATTGTGGCAAATTTTAGAGCACTGTGGGGGTTATTTACTAAAGGCAAATCCACTACAAATGCACTGGTAGTGCAAAGTGAATTTTCCTTTAGTAAATAGACCCCATTGTCACTGTAAACTACACGAACTTACTACAAAAACTGGTATTGAGCATTGAAATAAGAAGCCACACATTGTGGAGTATAAAACATTTTACTCAAAGCACATTCACATGTGCGTTAGAAAAGCATTTTTTAACAAACCAACATCTTTGGTGTGTAACATTTTTATGTTTGACAGTAGAAATATCCTTTTTTGGGTTAAACAGGCATGTTTAAAACCATAACATACACAACTTAGGAACTTACAAAGTTCAACTTGGATAAATTGAAGTCAATATGTGACATTAGTATGTCATAACTGTGTTGATTTTGCCTTCATCAGATGGGGTGATGTCACCCCTGTAAAAGCCAAATTTTGAAGATGCACACAAATTGGGAGTGAAAATGTGGATTTCCCTCCTGATCCCACACCTAATGTCAACATGTGCTAGCTCCCATCACGGGGGATCAATGGACGTGTTTCGGGGGTGCAACCCCTTCCTCTCATCTACTTGAGTTGCGAGGAAGGGGTTGCACCCACAAAACACGTACATTGATATCCCGTGATGGCAGATAGCACATGTTGACACACTGTGTGCATCTTCAAAATTTGGCTTTAAAAATTACTTTAAAACTTTTTGAAAATAAAAAAATATAATGACAAAATGTAAAACTTTTTGGGTGTTTTATATTCTGCCTAAAACATCAATGATGTTATTGAGTCTTTTTTCAATATCATTGATGTTTTCCTTTATCTTCTCTAATTCCCGACTGCACACCATGATCTCCCCGATGAGGATGTGTGCACTTGCACTGGCGAAATGAGTTTCTTCTTCCACAACATCCACTTCATCACCTAAAAATAAAAAAAACACACCATGTATTATAAATATGCATGCATACATCTATTACCTGAAGCTGTGGTCTCAGACACTGACCTGTTGTGGTCACTATTTCACCCAATTCCTGAACCTCTCCTCCCTCCACATCTTCTTCAGGGTGTGTGGGGATTTCCCCTTCTTTAGGAGGTGTGGTGTTCTTGGTGTCCTCAGATGTCCCGAGTCTTTTCTCCCCTATGTGAAGCAAAAATAATGTATACTTAGCACACAGATATTTTAGGCAAGAAATAGGAATATGAAACATTGCTTGGAAGTGTCGTACAATTGTCGGTTTTGGCAGAGTTCCAAGCTGAAAAAATGTTTTTTTCCCTTTCTAAACCTGAAATACTTACCTTTTTTGTTATTAAAGTTTCACAGATGGAGAGACCCCTAGTATCCACTGGAGAACCTGCGTGGGACACCCTAAAAAGGGTGTTCTGGTGTCCCACACTAGTGCTCCTGCGTCCAGATGTGTAAACAGCTGCTGAGTGTCCTCTCCTTACACTGAAACAAGTTTGCATTTCATTCTAGTTACAAACACATCTAGACAACAATGTATTAAACTTCTTTTCATACAAATACGCCTGAACAAATGTAGTTAACCTGCATCTGCAAAAAACATCGTATTAAGGGTCGAATTATATTTAGTGTGAACGAACGATGTTTTCTGTGAACGAACAATATTTACTGTGAACGGCGATTACTGTCCCCACGCCATTTTAAAATGTACAACAGTAAAGAAAAGCACATGTAGCAGCATGCAAGTAATAATAATTGGAACACATGACAAAATACTTACTTTTTTGCAGCACTCTCTTGATCCTTCTGTACTGATCCTGCTCCCTCAATTTGAGGTCTGACCAGCATTTCCTCCATTGCTCCTTGGATGTCGTACCCCAAAATTCTTCTGCAGACTTCTGACAACTTTAGTCATGATCTTGGCCTTTCTCACATTTAAGTTGCTGCACGGTCCATATTTCCCGTCATAGTCAGCCCTCTTCAAGATGTCCACCATCTCCACCATCTCTACAAAGGACATATTTGACGCCTTAAATCTCCTCCTGGATCAGGACGTTTGTGGCTCCGGGCTTTCCTTGTCTTTCTCATTGCTGATAATATCATGCACCTGTTGTCTCTCCGCCATGTGTTCTCCCACTGCGCGGAAAGAGAAGGGGTGGGGAATATACTAGAAAGAAGGTCAGGGGCGGAGTTTCACGTATGCGCAGTGTAGATAAAGCGTAACACGCGTGCGTCATACGTATGATCTGTGAGCGGAGGACGGAGTAGCATAAGCGCCGATCATGCAAACGAAGGTACCATTTTAACTTGGGGCATCAGTGGTTAGTGACCTATACTGCTTATAGATTGAGGCCTATATTGGGGCAAGATTAGGAGAGTTTAGCCTGACATTAGTGTTTGTCTTGTGTTGTGTCTTGCAGAGAAAATGGATACATTTAATAACCATGACTTCCTCCCCAACTTTATTGATAAGTACAGAGAGCTTCCCTGTCTGTGGCAAGTGAAACACCCATTTTATAATAACAAAATAAAGAGGAAAGCAGCGCTGGATCAACTGTTCCCACGGCAGATATCAAGTATTTGAAGTGCAAAATTGGTGGCCTGAGGAGCACATATAATAGGGAGTGCAAGAAGGTCCAGGATTCCATGAGATCAGGAACAGCATCAGATTACATTTATGTCCCCAGGCTCTGGTACTTTGACAGACTGCAGTTTTTGTCAGACCAGAGTGAACCCAGGCCATCACTCTCAACTCTTCCTTCCACTCTTCCTTCCACCTCAGATGAGGCTTCCGACGTACAACCTGGACCTTCCACCCAGGAAGATGTGGAGGAGCCCAGCTTGAGCCAGGTATAGCATTGTTCAACATATTTCTAGTCAAAAATTTAATTATGTTAACTAGATGCTATTATTGATCACTAATTTCTGATTTAAGTAGTAGCCAAAAATGATTGGGACAAGAATATAAAAAGCTGGGGTCAGAATGATAGTCTTTTCTATTTGTTAACATTCAATTTCCAACAGTCATGAGCTCAAAATTGTGTGTGATTGATGACCAAATAACTAAAACTATGTCCCATTTTCATACACAGGAAAGTCTCAGCCAGGAGGAGGCCGTGGAAAGTGGCAGCAGGGAGGTGGCCGTGGAAAGTGGCAGCCAGGAGGTAGCCATGCCCAGTAACCTGACCGAATCCCAGATTCCTCCCCTCCACCCTCCAACAAAAAGGCCAAGGAAGTGGAGGAACGTGGAGGAGTCAGCGCTTGGTTGGATTCGGCAGGCTACTGCGGTCCTCACAAACACCCCTAATGTCCAGGAGCCAGTAAGATGCAAGAAATGGATATGGGCCAACGCCTCATCTGTGAGGAGGTCATCTTTCAGGCCCTAAATAAGGGGGTGAGGGGCCAACTCACAAAAAAAAAGTCATCTATGTGAGTTGGACCATACTCATCCTCCACCTCCTGCCACAACTCCAACACCACAACCACAGCCTGGAAGGAAGCATGCAAGGAAGTCTTGAGAGTGATGGCTTGGGTTCAGTCTGGTCTGGCAAAAGACACAGGCTCTCTGGAGACATATATGTCATCGGCTGCTGCTCCCGATCTCTCGGAGTCCTGGATCGGATTGTGCTCCCTATTAAATGGACTCCTCAGGTTAACAACCACCTTTAAATAATTGATGTCTGCCCTGGGGTACAAAGGCTTTGCCAACTCCAACAGTTTATCCAGCGTTGCCTTCCTCTTTATTTTATTAGGACCCCTAATAAATTAGTATTTTTTTTTAACAAATACTTGGCTATGTGTTTTAGTTCAAAAGGACAGTTTGTTTGTGAGTAGGCAGGTACATTTCAAAAATACAATTAACAAGGGACACCAACACCAACCAACCTCTTTGAGGTTAAAAAAAACAAGATAATAATGGCGTTGTGGTAACTTGACACACAAAATGACAAAAAATATTATGGAGATCACTATAAAAAAAAATAAAAAAAAAATTAGGGAGATCTTGATTAAAAAAAAAAAAAGTAGATCACTCTAAAAAAAAAAAAAAGATTATTCTGGAGATCTGGCGATAAAAAAAAAGATTATTCAGGAGATCACGAGAAATAATAAAGAAATCAGTTTGTCAGAACTGTGTGAGAACATCAGCAGCAAAGCAAGAGAATGCGCTGCATTGAAATATTTAAAAATTTGCAGCGTGACGAATGTGCTATCTCCATTACGAATGCTAGTTTTACCAAACTGAGTGCCTCCGTCTTGTACTTGATTCTGAGCATGCGTGGAATTTTCTGCCTCGGACTTGTGTACATACGCCGGGCGCGCTTTGCGCATGCGCGAGTCGCGCTGCGCTCTTTTAGTGGCCAGGTAATCTTCTGAGACCTGTGACATGTCCCAGAAGATTGCAGAGAGGAAGGGGGAGAGGAGGAGTCGCCTAGGTGGCCAGCCAACTGAAGCAGGAAGTGGGACAGGAAGTATCTGTCAAAACTAGATACCCATTCCCCTCCCAAAAAATTACGTAAGAGGGCGAGGAGTGCTTAAAGCGGAAGTTCCACTTTCGCTTTAAATACATATATCAAGCAGGAAACTATCCCTGAATCTCTTGACTCTGTCGCTGTCAATTCCATTTTTTCTTTTTTGGTTCCTTACTCTGACCCTTGGTAAACAACAGATCCTATAACTGACCCTGCTTAACACCTGCAGTGTTTGTGTATGATATAAATCAATATTCCCTAAGCCGTTTAAATTTGTAAGGAAAGCTAGTGAAAGCTAAGACTGCCATCTAATTGGAAAATTACTATATGGCGAAAAGGGTCAAAACCGACAGAAGCAGTGACTTTCTGCAGTAAGCCACTGGCAGACACTACTTATGCATTAAGGAGGATAACGAGTAAGGATTAGAACAAATGCATGACTAGCTTTGGTGAATGGCCTGGGAATACACTGCAAGATACACTGCTAATGTACTACGAGTGATAATAAAATAAATAGTATTAAAAAAAGCACCATAATTACTAGTAGTAAAGGCCTTGGGCAGCACTGCTGATGTAGAGAGATCTTAAGAATCTAGACCTAGAAAGCAATATAACAACTGGTGAAGTCTTGGAGCAGTACTGAGACACATGTAGCTCCAAGTACACCAAGAAATTGGTGAAATGCAAAATTTTTATATGAAGGGGGCTGTATTTGAAGACACAATCCTTCATGCTTGGCTCATTTGGAGGGCAGAAAGGCACAGGGAAAACTAGGGTGACTGTAAAACAGAATGAGCAACTAGTTTAGCTTTATCTTAATGTCACAATGGGATAGAACTTATGATGTAAAAAGAAAAAAGTGTAAATTTACACTTGGTGTGAATCAGCATAGGCTGGTTAGAATTAAGTAAAGGTTCTGTCGGACAGATCGACACACACACGTGCAGAATGTCGGCCGGTATTTTTTGTACCTGCAAACGTCTCCCGACATTCTGCCCATCTGTATGGGCCTTTAAAACTACATTGGAAATTGTTCTTAATATCCATTTACAACATAGACAGTTGTTAGTACTTGTCCCCTCTAACCCATATGTTCTTTCCATCTCAGTAAAAATAATTTTTCTGTCAGTGAATGATATGCTCCTAATAAGCAACCATAAAGTCTGTAAAATATATATATATAAAGGGCGCAAAGGAATCCGTACAAAAATCAAATGTCAAATTAATAATCTACACTGTGTATCTGTTTAATAAAGTGCACAATAAAATAAACCATCAGAAATGTCCATAATAATCATAATCATGTGAACAAATCTTCTTGTGTATGCTCCAACACTGTGAAAAATAAAGTGCACACGTGCTTCAATAAACTTGCTTAAAGTGCTTCACCCGAATTGATAACAAAATGCGCTCACCAGAGCGCCTTGGCCACACAGTGGCCTCAAAGAGCATGGCTAATGGGAAGGACTCCTTCATTCAATGCAGTAGCTCCTTTATGCATCCCATTCCAATCAAACAATCATATATGGAGGAAGCTGGATCCCAATCCACTTTGCAGGTATACATATGTAGGTGTCTTCACCTTATAACATCTCCCCACTACATATATCAACTTGTATCCACTGCATATATCAACTTACATAAAGTAGGTCTGTGAAATAGCTCCCCAACAACACCTCTTTATGTTTTATTGCTTAACCACTTGCTGCCCGCCCACCATCATATGACGGCGGGACGGTGCAGCTGTTATCCTGGGCCGCCGTCATATGACGGCGCTGCCTTCCAGGATCCCTAGGGGGTGTGCGCGCGCGCCCGCTGCATCACTCGGGTCCCAGTGCGCGTGCCCGGTGGCCGCGATGTCCGCCAGGCACCCGCCATTGCCTGGTAACCGAGCAGGACCGTGGATCTGTGTATGTAAACACACAGATCCACGTCCTGTCAGATGGGAGGAGACCGATGGTGTGTTCCTTGTACAGAGGAACACCGTTCGTTCTCCTCCCCTTGTGAGTCCCCTCCCCCCACAGTTAGAATCACTCCTTAGGAACACATTTAACCCTACAGCGCCCCCTCCTGGTTAACCCCTTCATTGCCAGTCACATTTATACAGTAATCAATGCATTTTTATAGCACAGATCGCTGTATAAATGTGAATGGTCCCAAAAAAGTGTCAAAATTGTCCGATGTGTCCGCTGCAATATCGCAGTCATGATAAAAATCGCACATCGCCGCCATTACTAGTAAAAAAAAAAAAATAATAAAAATGCTATAAATCTATCCCCTTATTTTGTAGATGCTATAACTTTTGCGCAAATCAATAAATATACGCTTATTGCAATATTTTTTACCAAAAATATGTAGAAGAATATGTATCGGCCTAAACTGAGGAAAAAATTTGTTTAAAAAAAAAATTTGGATATTTATTATAGCAAAAAGTAAAAAATATTGTATTTTTTTCAAACTTGTCACTCTTGTTTTGTTTATAGCGCAAGTAATAAAAACCGCAGGGGTGATCAAATACCACCAAAAGAAAGCTCTATTAGTGGGGAAAAAATGATAAAAATTTCATTTGGGTACAGTGTTGTATGACCGCGCAATTGTTATTCAAAATGTGACAGCGCTGAAAGCTGAAAATTGGCTTGGCCAGGAAGGGGGTGAAAATGCCCTGTATGGAAGTGGTTAAAAAGAGCACTTACCTAGTCCAGCATAAAATCACAAACAATCCACTCAGGAGGAAGCAGAAACCGGTCCGACGCCAGTATAAAACTCGCAATGTGCGTGGTGCATCTCAGCTGCGCAAGCAATAGTGTAGGGCTCCTATGGTTGTAAGTCTCAGGCCTCACCTCTATGCATTTCACGCTAGAACGTGCATCATCAGGAAGTTACGCGCGCTCTATAGTGATAGTTAGTACAGCAACAGATAGTACAGCGGCTCCTCCTGAGCTCTTCCGTTTTTTTTGTTCAGCCCGCAGGGGTGTTTACTAGGCTTTACTCTTTCTCTTCAAAAGCTTTTTATTTTTTTTAAGGTTCAATTCTTATTCAATTTTTTACAAGTGTACACTTGATACATTCATTGTTACTTTATAATTTTCTTTGCTCGGTGTTCCACGGTTGAGTTGAGTGCACATTCAAAAAGACTTCATGCTGTGCGTGGAGCAGCTGAAGGTTAATAGTAAACACAACTGCTGTCTGTCTCAGACATATATAGATAGTGGTACAGATATGTTTAGTAAAAATGTACTTCAGATACCCTGTTGCTAAATAATGTTTTATCCAGAAAAGAAAAATGTTTAAAAACATGAGACCCTGAAAACATTGACTGCACTACTGCTTAAATGACTATCCATTGATAAAATAATTTATTATCTTGGTGTGGGAAATATTTTTTCACAATTCCAGAAAGATTATCCAAGACATCATAGTTCTCATTGCCATTTTACTGTACAGATTGAAGATAAAAAGCATTGAGGGGATTTGATAAAAAGTGTCTGTGACAAACTTTGTCAAAACATGGTCTCAACTGGAGACCACCCTTGTCACTGTCCTAGTGCCATTTTTCTTTGTTTTGTCTGGTGTAATATCTTCAAAAGGCAAATCATTAACTGGGAGTAGCAAGTTGTGATGAATGACCCTTACTGGTTTGTTGCCTTTAACTTTGTAGATATGCTCTTGCCCTATCTGTTCAATTACCCTGTACGCTTCCTTTTCCCAGTATGTTCTCAGTTTTCTTGGGCCTTCCCTTTCTGACAAATTTCTTACAAGAATACGGTCTCCAGCCTGTAGTGCCACTCCTTTTGGGCATTGGTCATAATACCTTAGTTACAAAGCCATCCACAACTCTGCCCCCAGCTACATCACTAACCTAGTCTCAAAATACCAACCTAATCGCCCTCTCCGTTCCTCCCAAGATCTCCTGCTCTCTAGCTCCCTCATCACCTCCTCCCATATCCGCCTCCAGGACTTCTCCAGAGCCTCGCCCATCCTCTGGAATTCCCTACCCCAATCCGTCAGACTGTCTGCGTAAACTGTCGGCGCTATATAAATCCTGTATAATAATAATAATAATAATAATACCTAAAGCAATTTTGTAAGCGTCTTTCATTTTGGTAGCCCATTTTTCAGTATACCACTTAGGTGGTCTTTCCTCATTCTCATCATCCATAGCAAAAAATAGGTCCTCCGGTAAACAGGGTGTTCTGCCATACAACAGAAAGAAATGAGCATAGCCGGTTGCTTCATGCCTAGTACAATTATATACATGGACTATTTGTTGTAAATACTCTTTCCACTGAGCTTGATTCTCCTCTTTCTATGTACGAAGCAATTGCAATAATGTTCTATTCAAACTTTCAACAGAGTTGCTTTGAGGATGATATGGCGTTATTCTATTTATTTCAGACAATTTTCTCAATCTTTTGAAAAGTTGTTTTTTAAATTTCTCTGCCCTGATCAATGTGTAATTGTTCAGGATATCCAAATCTGGAAATGGAGTAATTGAAAATCTTCTCTGCTGCAGTTTTTCCTAATTTGTTGCATGTAGGGTAGGCCTGTGCAAAGCGAGTGAAGTGATTAATGATAACCAATATGTATTCGGAACCACCTTTGCTCTTGTCTAGGTGAAGAAAATCTACTGAAAGAAGTTCAAAAGGAGCATTAGACCTAATGCACCCCAAAAGTGCCCGCTCTGGCACTGTTGGGTGTTTCTGTTTCAGGCAACTGCATCTTATTGTGACATAATCGGTTATCTGCTTTTGCATGAATGGCTAGTAAAATCTTTGTCTTGCAAGCAGGATTACCTTGTGGTAATGTCCCAGGTTATTATAGCCTCTTCACACAATGGCCTCTTCCACAATGGCCTCTTCCACAATGGCCCATGTCATTGGCCTCTTCCACAATGACTCATGTCATTATGTAGGTGTTTCAGCACATGGCCTCTTCCACAATGGCCAATGTCATTATGTAGGTGTTTCGGCAGTTAACTATTCTGGAATAACAGTTTTGTTGTGTCGTAACGCCATCTTGTATGGTCAGTTTATTCCAGTCATGCATGAGTTGTTTTCCTTTTCTATCTAGGCACCTCTTGTCGACTTTGATAGGTTCAGTATTTTTATTTTTAAGGTTGATGATCGCATGTATGGCCTTGGTAATTTCCTCAATTTCAACATTCTGAAAACTATGTGCATCTGCAAATTCTGATTGTAGAGCTAGTGACAGTGCCCAGAGACGTTCCTCGTCTACCACTGCCCTGCCACTTTTCCATACAGCAGAGACAGTCTGTGGCATGATCAGATTTGTAAACTCTTCTTCATCCTGAAGACTGCATAGTGAATTTCTAGACAAGGTATCAGCATTTGCTTTTTTTTTTTACCTGGCCGATATTTGGTGTAAAAGCAGAAATCATCTCATTCCCATACCCAGCCGTGTCTAACACTGTTTAGTCTTGCTGAACTGAGAACACATGTTAATGGGTTATTGTTTGTATAATGACAATAAATGAGGGGGTATGGTACAGGTAGTCTCTAAACTTAGTACAAATGGTGGACTTTAAGGCTAGGAACTCCAATTTTCCTGAATGCAGAAGATAATTCTTCTCACTTGGTGTCAGTCAGTGTTCATGAACCATAGCCTAAAACCTATCATTTGCTCTCTTAACATTGATAAAGGACTGAGTCAAGCCCATCTTGTGATGCACCAGTGTGCAACACAAATGGTTAGTCAGGATAGCCAAGGATTAGGGGTTTGGTCAACATCAGTATTTGCTTGTCAACAACCTTCTAGTTTTTTGGCATCCACTGAATGGGTGTCCCAGAGGGCAGCTGTTGAGCTGTTTCCATTTTTACAGGTGTCTTCCCATTTACTATAGCTCCCTTTCTTGTCTCATTATATCCTCTTGATTTGTAGTAAGTCATAAAGGGGTTTTGATATACTTGAAAAGTTTTGTATGAAACACACTTCACCCACTGTCTTTGGTGTTCTTTCATTGCTTCTGTATCTTTTGGATCCTTTTGAATACCATTGCCTTAAACAAGTCTACCAAGAAATCTTACTTCTCTTTTAAAAAGTTCACACTTGTTTGCTCTCAGCTTGATCCCATGTGCACACAGTTTATGGAAAACCTTTCCCAGTACTTAAAGGTGTTCTGAGAAGGTATGGGAATAACAGAGTACATTATTAAGATAAGCTGAACAACATCCATCTCTTAGTTCTTCCAGTGCCTCTTCCATGCATCTTTGAAATGCTGTTGGGGCATTCATCAAGCCAAAAGGAATCCTCACCTATTCATGTAGACCCCACGGTGTACTAAATGCTGTCATATGCCTTGACTTTAGAAATAAAATCTTGGTGGTAAGCATTTCCCAGTCTAGAATAGAGAACCATAAGTAGCCACTTAAATTGTCTAGCAGGTCTTGAATTTGTGGCAGGGGGTATCTGTCAGGCATAGTCTTCTTATTTAATTCTCTGAAGTCCACACATAGTCTCAAGCTCCCATCTTTTTTTTTTCTTACACAAATTACAGGGAAGGAGGAAGGAGATTTGGACTTTAGTATCCATCCCCTTTGGTATGGAGTTATAAGACTTTTTCACCGGTGTCTTTTCCATCAAGTTTGTGTATAGATTTAAATTAGGAATACATCCAATTTGCCCCTCCTCTTTTGCAAACATTTTGGATTCTTCATATAACATTGTCCTAGCAGGTGTCTGTTGTTCTTCTGTGAGATGCTGTAAATCCACTGGTGGATTCCACTTTTGACCTTGTGTGACTTGGGAGTTTGTATGCATTGACAGTGATACACCTTTTCTTTCCTTTTGTTCTGCCTGATATGTAGTTTTTTGTTTCATCCAATGAGATTTCTTCTAAAACTGGACAGATGGTCCTTGGTAAAATGTACACGGTATGTTTGGTGGTGTTCTGAACAGGAATCTTGATCCACTTTCTATGCCCAATTTGTAAATTCACAAGTGCTGGGAATGTTTCTAGACCCTCAGACGGCTGACTGGGTAGTAATTGCTCAAACAGCACTTTTCCCTCCCCAGGCCAGGAACGTATGTTACACAGTATGGTCAGGGCAGCCATCAGAAATTTTGGGGCCCCTTACACAGCTTTAGGCCTGGGCCGGCTTGGGCCTGACCACCAACATTCCCCATGGCCCTCCCACTGGCCATCCCATCAAATCCACACATTGGCCATCCCACCGAGTCTCTCAGTGCACCCAATTTTATTTTAACACTCTTACAACGTAATATTTAAAGATGAAAAGTGTATCCTGTTTTACCCCTGGTTCATACATATGTGGTACAGGAAACGCTGCGATCCCTGTGCGTTTCTATCACCGCAGTGCAATCACACTGTGTTTTTGATCTGCTGCAGGTGTAAATTCAAAGTTAACAACTCCCCAAAAGAAGGTCGCAAACACAATGTTTGTCTGAACCAGATTGCATGGTTGGTTTTCAAAAAAAGGAGCCTACACTTCTTAGATGCAATGTGGTGCGATTCAGGCCATTTAAAATGGGCTCAAATCACACCACACAAAATCGCATGTGAATTGCACAGGAATGCGGTGCAGTTCCTGTGCGATTTACATGAGAACTATAGTGTGAAACCAGGCATTTTGAATGGGCTCAAAACGCACCAAAGTCATGCATGCACCAATTTTGGAACCGCACTGCAACCGGTTTGCATTGTTGTTTTGTGAATGCGATCCAGTGCAGGCAAAAAAAACTGTGTTTTGCAACCTTTGTTTGTGGTGTCGTTAGGATAGCACTGACACCCACTGCAGATTGCACGGGGGGTGCGATTTGAATAAAACGTGCATAAAACGTGTGTGGATTGAGGGTTTCCTGCATTGTAGTGTACCTCTGCGTATCTCCTAAGCAGTAATGTGTTTTTCCTCTGCCAGCGCAGGAAGGTGTGCAATTACACAACTTCTCGCACCCGCTTAGATAAACCTATCCTAAAGAAAAGTCAGTGTATTCAAGGCTGGTAATTTTTCAGTTGATTTTTTTTTTAATTCTGTGATTAATTGAAAATTAAGCTAATGTGAACACAGTGAGTGCGCTGCCTTCCATGAGATGGTGCCCTTTGTACCTGCCCAGTAAGATTGGCTATTACAGTGCATCACCCTGTGGTAGGCAGTGCATTCCCCCCTTTTTTTTTATCTGTAAAAGTTAAAAAAGTCAGTGAGTGCTCTGTCTGACACAACATGGTGCACTTTGCACCATAATAGCCAACCTTGTGGAAGAAGGTGTTCTGGTCAGATGAAACCAAAATTTAACTTTTTAGCCTAAAAGCAAAACGATATGTGTCTTAGAAGAAAACCTGTTAGAGTCTGCAAAAGACTTGAGACTGAGCCAGAGGTTCACCTTCCAGCAGGACAACCACCATAAACATACAGCCAGAGCTACAATGTAATGGTTTAGATAAAAGCATATTCATGTGTTAGAGTGGCCCAGTCAAAGTTCAGACCTAAATCCAATTGAGAATCTGTGGCAAGACTTTAAAATTGCTGTTCACAGATGCTCTTCATCCAATCTGACAGAGCTTGAGCTATTTTACAAAGAAGAATGGGCAAAAATGTCACTCTCTCTAGATGTGCAAAGCTGGTAGAGACATCCCCAAAAAGAATTTTAGCTGTAGTTGTAGTGAAAGGTGATTCTACAAAGTATTGACTCAGGGGGGCTGAATACAAATGCAGCCCATACTGTTCACATATTTATTTGTATCAAATGTTGAAAACCATTTATCATTTTCTTTCCATTTCACAATTATGTGCCACTTTGTGTTGGTCTATCACATAAAATCCCAATAAAATACATTTATGTTTTTGATTGTAAGATGACAAAATGTGGAAAATTTCAAGGGATATGAATACTTTTTAAAGGCACTGTATTGGACTAAAATGATAAAGAAATTAGATTTTTTTTTTAAATTTTATTGGATATGTTTTATAGCAGAAAGTAAAAAATATTGTTTTTTTTTTTTGTTTTTTTTTAAATGATCGTTTGTTTTTTTGTTTATAGAGGAAAAAATAAAAAACACAGAGGTGATCAAATACCACCAAAAGAAAGCTCTATTTGTGGGAAAAAAGGACATCAATTTTATTTGGGTACAGGCACAGCATCGCACAACCACGCAAGCCTACCTTCTTTTTGTTGCAATGGTCTGTCCTCTCTGAGAAATGGTCCACAATCTCTCGCCTCACTTATATTAGGATTTTCATACAGTAGCTGCTTTCATTTATCAAAGACAACATTTGTTCTTTTATCTATCGAAGGTATGCCATACCTCTGTCGTCTGCATTGCATATTTCTTCTCCTTGCAGGTGTTCCATGATGTACTCACAAATCTCCATCTCACTTGAACCTGTGGCATGAGGAACTACTTTACTCTCAGACAATGGGTGCAATAGCTGCTGATTGTGCCACTGCAGCTTCTTTACCAATGTTGGATCAGCCATTTTGTGTTCTGTGCAGCCTCCCTGAAGTCTGTCACTTTACTGTAATAGCTGCTTCCCTCCTCTGTGACCTGTGGCACTATGATTGCACCCATCCCAGATGGAGCCCCCAAATGTTACAGGATTATTAGTGATCTGAGTGCAAGGTATGACAAGGATGCAGCCTGCAGTATCTGTATCAAAGAGGAGACACAAAACTGAACAAAAATAGCATATACAAAGTGACTAACCTTTATCAAAGAGGAGACACAAAACACTGTTACTCACTTGCTTTTCAAGTTTAAAGAGGAACTGCCGTCAGCTCACATTATTATTATACAGAATTTATATAGCGCTAACAGTTTGCGCAGTGCTTTACAACATGAGGGCAGACAGTACAGTTACAATACAAATCAATACAGGAGGAATCAGAGGGCCCTGCTCGTTAGAGCTTACAATCTAGGAGGGAGGGTCAAGTGATACAAAAGGTAAGTAGAGGATGATCTGATGAAGAAAGTAAAAGTACAGTTGTTAGGTGGGGGCCAGATAGGCTTCTCTGTAGAAAATGTTTTTTGTTTAAAAGCAAGCAGAGTAGGAGATAATCAGACAGATTGGGGTAGGGAGTTCCAGAGGATGGGAGAGGCTCAGGAAAAGCCCTGGAGGCGAGCATGGGAGGAGGTGATGAGGGAACTAGAGAGCAGGAGGTCTTGTGAGGAAATGAAGGGAACAAGTAGGTCGGTGTTTTGAAACTAGGTTAATGATGTAGCTGGGGGCCTAGTTTTGGATGGCTTTGTAAGTTGTTATTAGAATTTTGAATTTAATTTGTTGGAAGAGTGGAAGCCAGTGGAGGGATTAACAGAGAGGGATAGCAGACACTGAACGGTTGGTAAGGTGGATGAGCCTGGCAGCAGCATTCATGATGGACTGAAGGGGGGATAGCTTGTGTAAAGGTAATCCCGTGAGGAGGGAGTTTCAGTAGTCAAGGCGGGAGATGACCAGGGAGTGAACTAGGAATTTTGTGGTGTCACTGGTTAGGAAGGGGCGGATTTTGGAGATGTTGCGGAGGTTGAGATGGCAAGATTTGAAAATATGTATAAAGGGGTTGAGGGGCGGGACTTTGAGTGAAGCACACGGATGCATTAGAGAAATGAATTTAGAAAATGGTTTATTGATTGAGTCATTTCATAGAACATAGGTTGGGGGTATACAGTTCAGTACATAAATTGTATATCAATACCTCAAATTACATATCACATATAAATGCATTGTCCAACCAAGGTTTAAAACAGTATTTTACAAGTACACGGGTCACATAATAACATGATTAATTGCATTGCAGGGAATACTCATAAAAGTAGCTTGCGCAAATAAAGCGCCATTAGAAATAATAGTAAAGATAAGATAAGTAGGAAAAATAATCTACAAACATACATAATGACTCTGTTAGAAGATATATGTCAGTATTTTACAGTTGCACGGGTCACTTCAGAGCGTGATTAATTGCAGTGTAAATGATACTGGAAAACAAAAATGGATGCATTAAAGCATCACTTGGGAAAAAAGGAGAAAATATACTTGGTGAAGAGAAACGGCCGTGGTAGGTTCATGAATGCACTGTTGTAACGGTAGTTGTTAGCTCTACGCGTTTCGGGACCTTAAAGTCACTCGTCAGGAGCAAAACCGTATTGGTTATCTAAAAAGATGAAAAATAGGGACATGGGTGGTTATCTGAAAAAATGCATGGGCAAATGCAGAAAATGTGAAAACCCCCACATTTCACATTTTCTGCATTTGCCCATGCATTTTTTCAGATAACCACCCATGTCCCTATTTTTCATCTTTTTAGATAACCAATACGGTTTTGCTCCTGACGAGCGACTTTAAGGTCCCAAAATGCGTAGAGCTAACAACTACCGTTACAACAGTGCATTCATGAACCTACCACGGCTTTTCCGACGGGATTCCGCTCAAGCTTGCCTTGCATACACACGGTCACACAAAAGTTCCCTGAACTTTCGACCGTCAAGAATGTGGTGACGTACAACACAGGAATTTTGCGGGTCGGAATTGCTACAGATGATCGCATTTTCGGATAGGAACTTTTTCCGACCGAAAAATTGAGAACATGCTCTCAATACCCTGCAATACCCTGCAATTCTCTGCTATACCCTGCAATACCCTGCAATACCGTGCCATACTCTGCAATACTCTGCAATACCCTGCCATACTCTGCAATACCGTGCCATACTCTGAAATACTCTGCAATACCCTGCCATACTCTGCAATACCCTGCCATACTCTGCCATACCCTGTAATACCCTGCAATACCCTGCCATACTCTGCAATTTAGGCTTGAATGGAGGAGAAGATTTGGATGCCGCACACTGGATGTAGTCAAAAAACTTCACTTTATTGAAAAAATGGGATCATCAAAACAACAAGACTGTCATGCAGAAAGTACAGGTAAGCTGACGCGTTTCGCACTCAGGACTTACTCATACTCTGCAATTTCCAGCCATTCTCTGCCATACCCAGCCACACTCTGCAGAACCCAGCCATACCCTACAATACCCTGCCATACTCTGCAATACCGTGCCATACTCTGCAATACCCAGCCATACTCTGCAATACCGTGCCATACTCTGCAATACTCTGCAATACCCAGCCATACTCTGCCATACTCTGCAATACCCAGCCATACTCTGCAATACCCAGCCATACTCTGCAATACTCGGTGATACCCAGCCATACTCTGCAATACTCTGCCATACTCTGCAATACTCGGTAAAACCCAGCCATACTCTGCAATACTCAGCCATACTCTGCAATACTCGGTGATACCCAGCCATACTCTGCAATACTCTGCCATCCTCTGCAATACTCGGTGATACCCAGCCATACTCTGCCATACCCAGCCATACCCTGCAATACCCAGCCATACTCTGCCATGCTCAGCCATACTCAGCTGTACTCGGCCTCTGTATGTGGCCAGGCTGTGGAAGTCTTACACATGTGGTATTGCCGTACTCAGGAGGAGTAGGAGAATCTATTTTGGGGTGTCATTTTTGGTATGTACATGCTATGTATTAGAAATAATTTATAAATGGACAACTTTGTGTTAAAAAAAATGCGTTTTAACCACTTCCCGCCTGCCGGCCGTCATACGATGTCCTTGAATTTGTGCAGCGATATCTGAATGATGCCTGCAGCTACAGGCATCATTCAGATATCAGCTTTTTCAGCCAGAAATTCCCTACATCATAAGAATGATCATAGTGGCTGTTCCACTGCTTGATCGTTCTTATGGAAGGGGAGAGGGGACGTCCCCCCCCTCCCGCTGCCCTCCGGTGCTTCTACCGACTCACCGCTACGATCGAAGCCAGGATCGTTTTTTTTTTTTTTTATTATTTCAGGCCTCCCAGCCTAGAGGTGAAATGTGAGGTCTTATTGGCCCCATATCTCACTGTAAAGAGGACCTGTCACATACCTCCCAACTTTTGAACTTCAGAATGAGGGACACTTTAGGGAGGAAGCGACCGACAGCGCACAATGTGCACTGTGGCAAAAGTGGGTGTGGTCAAACTCTTAACAGTGGGAGGGGTTTAATGGGTGTGGCTAAACAAAACCCAGGTTTCCTTGTACCTCTAAAATATGCTTTGATTGCTGTGCCACAAGATAGAGTCTCACTGACACATGCAAACCCCAGTACTATTATTTAAATAGCAGACAGATGGCAGGAGAGTGCAGGGATGGTGTCAGCAATGGAGGCGCCCAGCTGTAGTACTTACCTTCCACTTTGATCTGAATGGACGATGACAGGTTCTCTTTACTGCCAGACACCCCTAGGTGCCTGATCCTCCTCTCAGATCTCCTGTAGGGGGCCCCCGGAGCCCACACACTGGACAGATTCAATCTGCAGAGAGAGATCTCACCAATACATACAGAGAGCTGAGGGGGAGGCCAGCCTGACACATCATTTCCCCCCCACCAGCACAGTGAGTAGATGGAACCTCACACAGCATGTAATACCCAGGAAGTGATATCCTTAGCACTGCACATAGTGATAGCACAATCACAAACATCAAGGCTGCAGACACACAAACCTCCTCAGAAAGCAGGTGACATGCTGGGACCTGTATTCCCTCCTGTGAATGGCTCAGATATCCCACCAACTAATCACAGTTTAGCCTCCTCTCACCTCACATTCACCTCCAGTGTTCTCCCTGTGCATAGTACTAACAGAAGCTGCTCATGCTGGAAAGGACCTAGGGGGAGGGGCGGGGCTGAGATAAAATGTGCTAGAGGGGAGGGGCCGCTGTGTTCTGTCTAAGCGATGAATGGGTAAGTGTAGTGTGCGGATGTGATAAGGAGGGGGAGGAGCACTCCATGTTATGATGTACAATAGGAGCCGCTCTTTCATTACACTGGTTATTTGAGAGAGGGGGCGGGTCTGAGTTGCAGTCCCGCCCATACCCGACATCACATCTTGGATCTGACAGGTGAAGTCTGTCATCGGAACTGCACACTGCACATCCAGCTGGTTTCCCGATCCCTGGCTGTTTACACTGCTGCAGGTCCTATCTAGCCACAAGTTGATATACAACATAAGCAACATAATTATGTGATTATGCGGGACAAACAACCCTTACAGCGGGATAGCGGGACAAACATCTGCATGCGGGAAAGTCCCGCCCAATCCGGGACGGTTGGGAGGTATGCCTGTCATGCCATATTCCTATTACAAGGGATGTTTACATTCCTTGTAATAGGAATAAAAGTGATCTAAAAATAATTTTTTTGGAAAAAAGCATCAAACTAAAATAAATAAAGTAAAATGAACAAAATGAATGTGCTCGCATACAGAAGTGAACGCATACGTAAGTCCCGCCCACATATGAAAACGGTGTTCAAACTACACATGTGAGGTATTGCTGCGATCGGTAGAGCGAGCGCAATAATTTTGGCCCTAGACCTCCTATGTAACTCAAAACATGTAACCAGTAACAAATTTTAAAGCGTCGCCTATGGGTAGTTTTAGGTAGCAAAGTTTGGCGCCATTCCCCGAGCATGTGCAATTTTGAAGGGTGACATGTTAGGTATCTATTTACTCAGCATAACTTCTTCTACTGTTATGTTTTTTTTTAAAGCACAAAATAGTTTTTTTTCCAAAAAATACGCGTTCGAAAAATTGCTACGCAAATACCGTGCGAGATAAAAAGTTGCAACAACTGCTGTTGTATTCTCTAGGGTCTTTGCTAAAAAAACATATATAATGTTTTGGGGTTCTATGTAATTTTCTAGCAAATAAATGATGATTTTTACATGTAGGAGAGAAATGTCAGAAATGGTCTGGGTGCTCCACAACGCCTGAAGGTGCTCCCTGCATGTTGGGTCTCTGTATGTGACCACACTGTGTAAAAGTCTCACACATGTGGTATTGCCATACTCGGGAGTAATAGCAGAATGTGTTTTGTGGTGTAATTTGTGGTATGCATATGCTGTGTGTGAGAAATAACCTGCTAATATGACAATTTTGTGAAAAAAAAAAAAAAAGAAAAAAAAAATCTTGATTTTGCAAAGAATTGTGGGAAAAAATGACAACTTCAAAAAACTCATCAAGCATCTTTCTAAATACCTTGGAATGTTTTCTTTCCAAAAATGGGTCATTTGGGGGGTATTTGTACTTTTCTGGCATGTTAGGTGTGATCAATTTTCAGATATTGGCACCATAGCTTTTGGACTCTATAACTTTCACAAAGACCAAATAATATACACTGATTTGGGTTATTTTTACCAAAGATATGTAGCGGTATAAATTTTGGCCAAAATATATGAAGAAAAATTACTAATTTGCAAAATTTTATAACAGAAACGAAGAAAAATGCATTTTTTTTACAGAATTTTCGGTCTTTATTCTTTTATAGCGCAAAAAATAAAGAACCCAGCAGTGATTAAATACCACCAAAAGAAAGCTCTATTTGTGTGAAAAAAAGGACAAAAATTTCATATAGGTACAGTGTTGCATGACCGAGTAATTGTCATTCAAAATGTGAGAGCACTGAAAGCTGAAAATTGGTCTGGTTATTAAGGGGGTTTAAGTGCCCAGTGGTCAAGTGGTTAATAAAGGAGAGCTCTCTGGCAGGGCAAAATTTCCACTTGAGAATCTGAATTGCAAGGGGCATAGTTGTAGAGATAAGAAAAGGCTATAATTTAGGTGAGACAAGGGAGAAAAAAACAAACATCATAGTGGGGAGAGGGCTGCAGATGGTTAAGCAGAAAAAGCTTAGACTAATACATAAAAAAACAAGCACTTTTCAGTTTTCAATTCTGGGTGGATGGCAGTCAGCTGCAACATACCATAGCAATTTAAAACAGGGAAAACAATCACTTTTCAGTTTTCAAAATAAATACATAAATAAATAAAACATCTTTGCCATTCTGAAGCTTCCTTCCAACCACATATTATTTTATACAATTTTTTGTTCAGTGAATAAAAGAGCCACTAAAGAGGAACTGCAGTCTGCTCACATAATTTGTAATAAAAACATCTTTGCCATTCTGAGGCTTCCCCCCCAACCACTTTGCACATTATTTTATATATACTGTGATTCTGTACTTGCCAAATATGCTGCAGAAATCTCCCTCCACTGAGTCTGGCTGCATCCATTTTAACTGTGGGCAGCTGAAGCTGCTGCCTGTTCACTTCCTGGATTTACACAGACACACACCTCCAGCACTGCAGCCCTGCAGCTCTCATTGGCCCACTTATGACTCATCCCCTCCCTTCCTGCCAAACTCTTACAAGAGTGAGTTAGAGAGCTATGCATGATGTCATAAGCCTAGGCTTTTTACCAGACAAGAAACAGGAAGTGGGTTGTATAAGGTATTTACTGGCAGAAAAAAAATGTTATACTATCCAAAGTTAAAACAACAAGGGCAGAAGATTTAATAGATAGAAAGTTAAAAAAATGACTGAAGGTCCGCTTTAATGTGAACTTGTTGGTTTCAGTTTCCTGAAGTCATTAGAGCTCCCTCTAGCTGCAGCCTAGTAATAGGATTACTGGGAGGTTTATTTATTTACTTGCTACAAGTACATTCTAGCAGCTTTACAATTATATTTTCTAAGCTGTATGGAAATAATTACAAATAAAAATGGATTGCTTGCTATGGGCAACAGTTCCAGTTGAGACAGAACGTATGCATTATATAAATGAATATATAAATTAAAAAAATATTATGCCTTAACTTAAAAAGGCTACTAAAGTCACTTTCCCTTTGTGAAATGGCATATTGGTACAAAGTACAACATTGCTCATAGCCCATAATTACTTCTTAACTTACTTTATTATATGAATTAAAATATATAAATGAAATATTTTATGAAAACATCAGTTTACTGTTAAAATAATAAATCAATGATATATTCAATTGATGCAAAGAATGACTTCAGTGTAGGAATCTGTTGGCATATGTGTACTTGAGCCTTTTTTTTATAGTAGGGAAGGTTAAAAATCCCTGTCAGTTTATTTTGTTATGTCTGTTTTCTATTGAGGATGTTCTTTTTTCATACACAGCATTAGGTTATCCAATACAAGGTAAACAGAGCAACAATGCATGGATGACCTGCAACCTTAGATTCAAATGAAGACACTAGAGGGTAATGTGTTGAGCGTAAAATTGACTTAAAGTAGAATTCCAGCTACGGAATCTCACAAAAGTGAGTACACCCCTCACATTTTTGTAAATATTTTATTATATCTTTTCATGTGACAACACTGAAGAAATTACACTTCGCTACAATGTAAAGTAGTGAGTGTACAGCTTGTATAACAGTGTAAATTTGATGCCCCTTCAAAATAACTCAACACACAGCCATTAATATCTAAACCGCTGGCAACAAAAGTGAGTACACCCCTAAGTGAAAATGTCCAAACTGGGCCAAAGTGTCAATATTTTGTGTAGCCACCATTATTTTCCACCACTGCCTTAACCCTCTTGGGCATGGAGTTTACCAGAGCTTCACAGGTTGCCAGTGGAGTCCTCTTCCACTCCTCCATGAGGACATCACTAAGCTGATGGATGTTAGAGACCTTGCGCTCCTCCACCTTCTGTTTGAGGAAGCTCCACAGATGCTCAATAGGGTTTAGGTCTGGAGACATGCTTGGCCAGTCCATCACCTTTACCCTCAGCTTCTTTAGCAAGGCAGTGATCGTCTTGGAGGTGTGTTTGGGGTCGTTATCATGTTGGAATCCTGCCCTGCGGCCCAGTCTGCTTCAGTATGTCACAGTACATTTCGGCATTGATGGTTCCCTGGATTGCTGTAGCTCCCCAGTGCCGTCAGCACTCATGCAGCCCCAGACCAGGACACTCCCATCACCACGCTTGATTGTAGGAAAGACACACTTGTCTTTGTAATCCTCCCCTGGTTGCCGCCACACACGCTTGACACCCCTAGAACCAAATAGGTTTATCTTAGCAAACTGTTTGCAGGCTTTCTTGTGCATCATTTTTAGAACTGGCTGGGACGACAGCCATGCAGACCAATTTAATGCAGTGTGCGGCATATGGTCTGAGCACTGACAAGTTGACCCCCCTACCCCTTCAACCTCTGCAGCAATGCTGGCAGCACTCATACGTCTATTTCGCAAAGACAACCTCTGGATATGATGCTGAGCATGTGCACTCAACTTATTTGGTCGACCATAGTGAGGCCTGTTCTGAGTGGAACCTGTCCTGTTAAACCGCTGTATGGTCTTGACCACCATGCTGCAGCTCAGTTTCAGGGTCTTGGCAATATTCTTATAGCCTAGGCCATCTTTATGTAGAGCAACAATTGTTTTTTTCAGATCCTCAGAGAGTTCTTTGCCATAAGGTGCCATGTTAAACTTCCAGTGACCAGTATGAGAGAGTGAGAGCGATAACACCAAATTTAAAACACCTGCTCCTCATTCACACCTGAGACCTTGTAACACTAACGAGTCACATGACACCGGGGAGGGAAAATGGCTAATTGAGCCCAATTTGGACATTTTCACTTAGGGGTGTACTCACTTTTGTTGCCAGTGGTTTAGACATTAATGGCTCTGTGTTGAGTTATTTTGAGGGGGGCAGCAATTTTACATTGTTATACAAGCTGTACACTCCCTACTTTACATTGTAGCAAAGTGTCATTTCGTCAGTGTTGTCACGTGAAAATATATAAAAAAATATTTACAAATATGTGAGGGGTGTACTCACTTTTGTGAGATACTGTATATATCTAAGTAGCCTTAAAACGGCCCCCATCACCTATGCTAATTAACATGTGTTAGAAAGATAAATATATTTACTGTACCTATTTTCAGCTCCAGTCCTGTTCTGTGATGCCAGCCAGTAGTGGCTGCAGGGGAAAACAATCCGACAACAGCTAGTAAAACCAGGAACAGTGTTGTCACTGGATGGCCCATCCATTGTCAATGCTCCCATCTCTCCCCTGAAGCTGCACAGGCTGACACAGGGGAGCTGGATCATATAACTAAACCAAAGCATGCAGGACATAGTGTGCTTTCAGAAAACACACCAAAACTGCCTGATCCAATGTAATTTTATAGTAAAGGCAAGATAACCCGCAAGAAAATCATGGTTACACTGCACTGTACCCTTGCTGGGGGAAAACTGCAGTGGATCAGTGTGAAAGAGACCCAAGTATTTACATCTTTTTTACACAGGTTAGTTAGCATAGGTGTTGAGAAAAGGAGGGTACAGGTTTGAGGCTAGTTAGGTGTATAGCCAGAATTCCACTTTAAAATTTAAATTACAATGTTTTTTATAAAGCTTTTCCTTTAAAAAGTCTGTTAGTTCTGTTAGTTAAAAGAGGCCTATTATGAGAGAAATATGTAGACTGCCACTGCCAACCTTTCCAATTGAGAATGCTAATTGTCTAGCTGTCGTGCTATTTATTTGGTTTAAGTCTATTCTGGGTCACTCACCACAAGTATATAGGTGGTTCTCTGCCTAGAATGCCTTGAAACCAGACAACTAGTCAAACAGTATTTTTAGTCTGCAATGGCAACTACCACATTTCTTTCATAGCATGTACATTTTAAAGTTGAGTGTTGGCGATTGGCTGAAACCCAACAAAATGTATGGCCATTGTCTGTGCAGCTAAGAATACTAGATTTGCCAACTAGTTTCTCATTTGCTATTCATATTCTTCTAACTTTCTGAGCATGAATGTCTTATATAGACAATGATAATGCTTACATGATACTGTTATTAGATTCTGCTTCCAACTCGTGATAAAATTAAGGCAAAACGTGCAACACGCAATTGGGTGCCATTCATTCCTAATGGCACCCCAAACGTGGTGCAATTTTGCCATGATTTTCACGCATCAAAAATGTTGCCCTTTTTGTGACATGTGGAAACATATGTAAATGGCGCTAAAGAAAAAAACAGTGGGAACGTGCGTTCCTGCTGTGCAAGATGTGAATGGGGCCTACATCAGCTTAAAAAGTGTGTGAGGGCAAAATAAAAAAAAACATTTTTAGTACATCTCAGCAATACATACATATTTCTCATTTATTATTCCTGTAACACCCTCCGGCTGGCAGCCAAGCCAGTGTGTTTTGAATCTTTATCAGGATGAGTGACTCAGGGAGGCTGGATGACTTATTTGCAGCATCTCTGGTACCTCCCCCTACTTACTGAAACTTCAGAGAAACTTATAGAGGAATGGGAGGGAGATTGGGTGGAGCTGCCTGGAGTATTGATGAGGGCCCCAACCAAACCCTGGCCACATGGGCTGGCAGGGGGGGGGCTGAGGAGGCTGTCGGAGGCCCTTGAGGGTAGCCCCCTTGTCTGGGGGGGAGTGACCTTGGGTCTGGGGCTCGGGGGTGCTGGAGGGATTCTCTCACAACACTCAGAGCAGTCCTGTCCAGTGGCACGGGAGCAAGTGTGAGGACAGCAGGAGCCAGTGAGCACATCCAGGAGATCTCCAGGGAGAAAAACAGTCGGGTGGCTGGTGAGTGAGACAGTTGGGGAGGACTGAGAGGCAGCCTAAGAGGACTGAGGAGTGGCAGTCAGGGATGGCTGTAGAGTCAGTCTGGGAGGACTGGGGAAGATTAGCCAGGAGGGCTAGTTAAAGGGGCAGCTGCAGACAGGTGGCCTGGCTGTGCCTGAAGAGTACAGTCAAACTGTCACAGCACTAAAAACTGAAAAATAGCCTGGTAATGAAAGGGTATATAGAGGCTGAGTATATACAAGTGGTTAAAGATACTGCAGGTAAAGAAAATACCTGTTGATCTGCCAGAATTGGACTCAGCTCCTAAGTCCTTTTGGAGGCTGACAACACACAGCTTTTTTGTGGACTGAGTTGTGTCAGCCCTGCCCAGTTTTCTTACTCCAACCCACCTATTGTCCCATCTCCACATCATAATGGCTAAACAATCTGTAGTCCCAAGGTATGAACTGGGAGGGCTAAGTACTCTTAGGTTCACTTAAGAATTGGGCACTGGGTCAGCTCTGAATTTCTGACGTGAGGTAGCAATCAAGAGAAATACATTATTAGAGTTTAGTTTACATACTCTTTAGAAGCCGTCAATGATTGCAAGGTGGTGTTTTTTGGGTTGAATGTGGCCTTGTTAATCCTCCCTTGTAGCCCATAGCCAGTTTATTATTTTAAATTGAATTAGGCCTCAAAGTGTTCCCTAGGCCAACCAAGCTATACTTTCTTACATAATTTTTATTTAAAAAAGAGGTAAAGAAAATCTCTTGCACCATTACCAGAGCTAAATTTTGCCAATTGCAATAATTGAATACAGAAAATGAATACCTAAATGTTTTTCAAATATATTTAATAATTAGTGTGTTTTATTCTATTAGCATTTAGAAATGTGCTCACTTCAGAATCATAAATGTGGCCGTTGGCTGAATTATCATATGTAATTAGCCATTTGAGTTCAGATATATGTAAACCCTAACTGAAGGGCACTTCGTTTGCAAATGCCATGTGTAATTGTCATGTTTTCAGTGTAAATACTTTAAATTTAAAAAGCAATAGTTGGAAAGTTCAGTGGCTAAAAAGGATCACAAAGAGCCAGATGGCAATGGGGCAACAATTAAGGCCTGGTCACATGGCACAGGCAGGCAGGACAGCAGTCTGGGACCTTTCATTTTACATAACAATATGTCTATAATGTTTGGGTGACTCCCCCGGTGGTCCTGCCACTTTAGGTCATGACTTAATTGTGCGATGGTCTCAATCCATTTAGCCAGTCCTGAGGTATTTTAGTTTAACCTATAGTATCTTAAAAAAAGAAAAGGAAAACATGATTTAGAGACCATCTGTCTTATTGGTTTAGAAGGGCTAAGAAATGAAGTGGAGCACTCCTGCACTCATCTGTTTTCCAGATGTCTTTGGTTGTATCTGATGATGTCATGAGTCCTAAAATCTGGAGAAAGGGGCACTCAATGACATGGTTCCACTATCTGCAGCATTTCTCCTAAATGTTGGGGGTAGCGGGCAGAGCCTTAATGTTCTGGGCTCACTGGAAGTGGGTTGAATAATACTGGGTGCCATTTAACTAACAAAGAGAAGAGGCAGCTGGGAGCCTGAGGAACAGCCCCAGAGATGGTGTGAATATAGTAGGCGGGGATTAAACATTAATATATATATATATATATATATATATATATATATATATATATATATATACACAAGAGGGAGATGGGCTTTACTTTATGGAAAGGATAAAGTAGTTGGATCAACATGATTTTTTTCCCCAAATATTTGACCTGATGATTAAAGCCCAGAACAATAGCTCCCAGTTTATCCAATAAATCACAAAAAAAAAAGCATTTAGAATGTGCTAACCACCAAAATGAGCTCTTAACTGATTATTGTAAACTGAATCTGTTAAGTTGCTATAGGTTGCTGCTGTTTGCACATCCGTATTGGTGCTGGTACTGTCTAATTTGATATTCAGGTAATAGACATGTTTTTCCTCTGCTTGGCTAGAGCAGTATTTTTTAATCATATGGTAATGCTTAAACAGATTAAATTACTGTATACCTATTTAGGTTAGTGTTTACCAAGCATCAGCTTTTCTCATATACCTATTGATATATGTTATTGTTATATGCAGTGCTTGAACATGGTCCCCCAGCTGCTCAGTATCAGTGAGTCAGAGTCTTTTAAAGCTAAAAAAATATTTAAAGGAGAAGTATGGCCAAAGCTTTTTTAGCCATACTTTTCCTATGGCCCACAGAAGTGCAGTTCGTTCTGCACGCCTGTGGCCCATTTTTCAGCCAGTCCTGGCTAGGAAAGATTTCGACTTTACAGTCGGAATCCACCAGGATTTCTGTACCGGCGGCTAGATCAGCCTCTCAGCTACCCCACTGAGAGCCTAAGCCAGCTGTCCCTTCCCCTCCCCAGCCCAGTGCTCCAGTGAGTCCTGAAGAACAGAGCAGAGAGCCACTGACTGACGTTCACTGCTCTCTGCTCAGAGCGGATGGGGAGAACTGAGCAATTAGCGGTGTTTGATTGCTCAGTTCTCACATCTGTTTATTAAAAGTCAACAGCTACACTTTTTGTAGCTGCTGACTTTTAAATGGGTGGAACTCCACTTTAAGATAAAAAACCATCTGCCTTTACAACTTCTTAAGTTCTCCTCTTCTTTGGTTTCTTGCTGTCTAGTTCAATGCAGATTAAACCTAATCTGATGTATTAAAGCAGCCTTTTTAACCAGGTACCCAGGCACCCTTTGGTGCCTTAAGGTTTTTTTCAGGGGTGCCTTGGCAAAATGTCAAAAAATTGCCCCAAAATTGTAGACAAGCCAGCGAGTGAATCAAGTCCTTGTTTTAGTCAAAAAAGCCAGTTTTCATTGAGCACCATTACAACCTTCTAGCTACCAGTGTCCTAACAACCAATGAAGGCATTGGTTGATAAGTTGTAATGTCGGGCACCTGCACAGAATCCTTGTTTGCCCCTCCCCTGTTCCTCTCTGTCAGCACTGAGGTCACTTTAGCTAAGTGAGGTAGAAAAACTGAGGGAGAAGAGAAACATTGGAATACTAGTCAGTAGTGTTGGGCGAATGGTTTGGCCAGAGCATGAGTTCTGGCCGAACATTGGCTGTTCACCGAACATCTTAATTGTCAAAGCGTTTGACCGTTTGGCTCGCCGAAGGACCACAATGCACTGCACCACGGCACAGTAGAATGGAAGCCCTCATTTGCTGAAACAATGAGAGTTTTTCCCAATCAGGGCACATAGCACTGTCCAAGCCATGATTGGACATTATTATGATGACTCTATCCAATCATGACTCATTGCTCTTTGTCCCACCCACACTATAAAAATATTATTTCCATAGCAGCAGGGGCATACCTAGAGCATTTGGCACCCAGGGCGGATTCTATATCTGGCACCCCACCCCAGGTGGGCGGGCAGCGCACCACACGTTGACGTCAAGTGACGTTAGGGTAGTATACTGGCAGGTTAGGTGATATAGTGTCAGGTTAGGGTGGTATATAGTGCCAGGTTAGGGTGGTATATAGTGCCAGGTTAGGGTGGTGAATATAGTGCCAGGTTAGGGTGATATATAGAGCCAGGTTAGGTGGGTATATAGTCCCAGGTTAGGGTGGTATATAGTGCCAGGTCAGGTTGGTATATAATGCCAGGTCAGGGTGGTATAAAGTGCTAGGTTAGGGTGGTATATAGAGCCAGGTTAGGTGGGTATTTAGTGCCAGGTCAGGGTTGTATATAGTGCCAGGTTAGGGTGTTATATAGTGCCAGGTTAGGGTGGTATATAGACCCAGGTTAGGTGGGTATTTAGTGCCAGGTCAGGGTTGTATATAGTGCCAGGTTAGGGTGTTATATAGTGCCAGGTTAGGATGGTATATAGTGCCAGGTTAGGGTGATATTTAGAGCCAGGTTAGGTGGGTATATAGTGCCAGGTTAGGGTGGTATATAGTGCCAGGTCAGGATGGTATATAGTGCCAGGTTTGGGTGGTACATAGTGCCAGGTCAGGGTGATATATAGAGCCAGGTTAGGTGGGTATATAGCGTCAGGTCAGGGTGGCATATAGTGTCAGGTTAGGGTGTTATATACTGCCAGGTTAGGGTGGTATATAGTGCCAGATTAGGGTGATATATAGAGCCAGGTTAGGTGGGTATATAGTGCCAGGTTAGGGTGGTATATAGTGCCAGGTCGGGGTGGTTTATAGTGCCAGGTTAGGGTGATATATAGAGCCAGGTTAGGTGGGTATATAGTGCCAGGTTATGGTGGTATTTAGTGCCAGGTCAGGGTGGTATATAATGTCAGGTTAGGGTGTTATATAGTACCAGGTTAGGGTGGTATATAGCAGGGACGTGCGGTGCGGTCAGTGGCTGGTGAGGCACTGGCTAGTATTAGAGCCAGATACACACTGGTTACATACACCGCGAACGTTAGAGCGAGAATAATAATTCTAGCATTAGATCTCCTCTGTAACTCTAAACATGTAAAAATGTTTAAAGCATCGCCTATGGAGATTTTTATGTACTGAAGTTTGGCGCCATTCCACAAGTGTGCGCAATTTTAAAGCGTGACGTGTTGGGTATCTATTTACTCGGCGTAACATCATCTTTCACAGTATTCTTGTCACAGTGTTTTTTATTTTCATGAAACAGTTTCTTTCCAGAAAAAATGCGTTTGAAAAATTGCTGCGCAAATACAGTGTAACATAAAAAGTTGCAATGACCAACATTTTATTCCCTAGGGTGTCTGCTAAAACAATATATATAATGTTTGGGGGTTCTGAGTAATTTTTCTAGCAAAAAAAATATGATTTTTACATGTAGGAGAGAAGTGTCAGAATTGGCCTGGGTGGCAAGGGGTTAATTACCATAAGTAAGTAATATACAAAGAATTATTATATATTATTTTTAAGGTAATTTACTATATTTTCAAAAACTGTACTCAAGCAGGTGGCTTAATGGACAAATTACTGAAGTTTGAAGTTAGAACTTCCAACCAGTAATTTCACAGTCAATAGATAAATAATAAATTATTATCTTATAACACATAGCATAATAATATATGATTTAGCTTGTACCTTTTAAGCAGCAGTAGATTCTCATTCTTCCTCTAACTGTGTGAGAAAAACATGGGATTATGGGTAAATCTTATACACATAAACACATTTTTCCTTCTGGTTAAGAGGGCTGGGCTGGAAGGGAGTATTTGTCTTTTAGACACATGCCCCTTTCTATGACACTGTAGTGAGAGGTGTGCCTCCACTGCAGCATTTTTATTGGACAGCTTGTGCCAATGGTGCTCTACCACTGGTCCAAGGTTCAAAGCTGTCCATTGAGCTCAGTGCCTCTGACAAGAAGTGAGAGGCACTGTGCGCTCATCCTCTCAGTCTGCTGCAAACAGAATGTGCCAACTTGCATTAAAACTAGCTGCTCTGTATGTAGCTTCTGACAGGCTGCACAAGGAGCCCTGTATCTCCGGAACCATAGATGATAGGAGCCCCAAATGGTGGGGTGGGGTAGGACTTCAGCTACTTCATCCCCCAAATTTGGGGTCTCTGCCCTCTAAGTCGATCTTTTTTTTATGCTCATGATTCTGCCTCACCTGCCTCCCCTGACTGCACATCCCTGGTACTAGGTTAGGGTGATAGATAGAGCCAGGTTAAGTGGGTATGTAGTGCCAGGTTAGGGTGTTATATAGTGCCAGGTTAGGGTGGTATATAGTGCCAGGTCAGGGTGGTATATAGTGCCAGGTCAGGGTAGTATATAGTGCCAGGTTAGGATGGTATATAGAGACAGGCTAGGTCTGCATGTAGTGACAGTGTGCATTGCTCAGTCACTTACAGCATGTCAGGTGATGAAGATTCCCGGGCTGCTGTGGTCTGTCCTCCTCTTTCTTCTTTAGCTGCGGAAGGGGGTCAGCCTGAGGGGAGGAGTCTGTGGGAGAAGTGGAGGAGGCAGTCACATCCTGACCCCGCCCACCTCCTCTGGGTGCCTCGGGAGATAGTGAACATCCCCGAGGGACAGCCTAACTTGATGAGATGACAGGGGGGAGTTACAGACAGCCTCCCCCACACTGCTAGGCTCTCTGCAGATCCGATCAACTATTTACAAAGCTGCAATGACAGGAAAAGTGCAGGGGCCCCACATGCACCTGGGTCCCTGCGGGCCCCCCAATGTGTGTCACTAGGGGCGGACCACCCCCTGCCCCCCCTTGGTACGCCACTGCATAGCGGTCATTTGCAGTGTGATATTGGCATGGAGAGAGATAGAAACGGCTCTGTTCAGTGCTACTAGAGAGTTATGCCTCGTTTCCACTGAGCGGATCGGTTCGGTACGGTAAGCTATTTTGAGTGTTTCCATTATGAAAGTGGCCCATACAACCAAACCGAACCGCACCATTCTGGGTCCTGCTTCAGATGTGGGGCCATAGAAAATGGTACGGTTCGGTTAGGGCGGAGCTACGATACATTCCACTGATTGGCGGATGTGTGACGCCATGCTAGGCATTTTTTCTAAACCCACGTATGGCCCCTGGTGGTCCGACTTGCAGTGGAAATGCTCACCTGAATAGGCCGGACCATTCTAGGCCTTCCAATCTGTACCGACCCGAACCGATCCGCTCATTGGAAACGAGGCATTAGTGTGCTATAGTGGGCCATTCTATTGTGAGTGTAAAGCATCAGTTTAATGTAAATCTAGTGATAGTGCAGTGTAAGTGTAGTGCGACCATTCTTTTTTTTTACCATTCATTTTTACTTTAGTGTAACTTTAATGGGAATGTAGTGATAGTGCAGCATGAGTGTAGTGCGACAGTTCATTTTTACTTTAGTGTCATTTTAGTTTGTCAGGTTTCCTGCAGTATATTTCAGTACATTACTGCACGTTTAACGCAGTATATTGCAGTGTGTTATTGCACGTTTAATGCTGTATTAGTAAACATTTAACACAGTGTATTTCAGTGCGTTGGTGCACATTTAATGCTGTATATTGCTGTGTTTTAGTGCATGTTTAATGCGGTGTATTTCAGTGCAGTATATTTCTGTGTGTTATTGCACGTTTAATGCTGTATATTTCAATGCGTTGGTGCACATTTACCGCTGTATTTTTCAGTGCATTGGTGCACGTTTACCGCATTATATTGCAGTGCATTAGTAAACATTTAACGCAGTGTATTTCAGTGCGTTGGTGCGCGTTTAATGCTGTATATTGCAATGTGTAAGTGCATGTCTAATGCGGTATATTTCAGTGCAGTATATTTCTATGCGTTTGTGCACATTTAATGCAGTATATTTCAGTTCATTGGGGCACGTTTACCACAATATATTGCAGAGCGTTAGTGCATGTTTAACGCAGTGTATTTCTGTGTGTTAGTGCACTTTTAACGCAGTATATTTCAATGTGTTTGTGCGCATTTAACCCAGTATATTTCAGTGTGTTAGTGCACGTTTAACGCAGTATATTTCAGTGCAGTATATTTCAGTGTGTTAGTGCATGTTTAATGCAGTATATTTCAGTGCAGTATATTTCAGTGCATTAGTGCACGTTTATGGTAGAATAGTGCATTGCGCTGGTGCACGTTTACCCCATTATATTGCAGTGCATTAGTAAACATTTAACGCAGTGTATTTCAGTGCATTGGTGCACGTTTAATGCTGTATATTGCAGTGTGTTAGTGCACGTTTCATGCGGTATATTTCAGTGCAGTATATTTCTATGTGTAATTGCATGTTTAACGCAGTATATTGCAGTGCGTCAGTGCAGTTTTACTGCAGTATATTGTAGCGTGCCAGTGGAGTGTGTTTGTGTAATTAGTGCTCAAGTTAAAGTGCACCAAACATCACTTTCGATAGGTAGAACATGGCTCTATTCAGTGCTTCTAGCGAGTTTGTGTGCTATAGTGTGCTATTGTGATATTATTGTCAGTGTAAAGTATCAGTTTAGTGTGAATCTACTGATAGTGCAGCGTGAGTGTAGTGCGTACATTCATTTTTACTGTAGTGTCAGTTTAGTGGAAATCTGCTGATAGTGCAGCGTGAGTGTAGTGCGAGACTTCATTTTTACTTTAGTGTCATTTTATTTTGTCAGGGCAGGTTTCCTGCAGTATATTTTAGTGCGTTACTGCACATTTAATGCAGTATATTTCAGTGTGTTGGCATTGCAGTGCATTGGTGCACTTACTTTTTTATGAACTTTATTGCTTTCACAAAGGATAACCAATGGACCGACCGATCCTTCCTGCAATTGACCAACTGATCCTTCCTTTGACCAGTCTTCCATCAATTGATCGACTGATCCTTCCTTACTTTGATCCTTCCTGCGATCAGCCGACTGATCCTTCCTGCTATGGACTCATCGATTCTTCCTGTGATCGATCGACTGATCCATTCTGCGATCGATCCTACCTTCAATTGATCCTTCTTTCGATCGACCAGTGCTTCTTGCTATCAAGAGACAAATCCTTCCTGCAATTGATTGACCAATCCCTCCAGCAATTGTTTGACCGATCATAGCTGCGATTGATCGACCTATCCTTCCTTACTTTGATCTTCCTGTGATCGACCAATCCTTCCTGCAATTGGTCAACCGCTCCTTACTTACTTTGATCTTTCCTGTGACAGACTGGCTGATCCTTCCTGCGATCAACTGACCAAGCCTTCCTGTGTTCGATTGATACTTCCTGTGATTGATTGACTGGTCTTTCCTGTGATCAATCCTTCTTTCGAACAACTCTTTGATCTGGCGATCGTTCGAATTATGCTTCCCCTGATTGATGAACAAAAACTCAAGGCTGTTAGGCCTAGAGAAGGAGGGGGAGGGGAAGAATCTTCCCCAGGGACTTTTAAGGTGCTATTTAATAGACAGTATATTCAAAAAATTCTGTACGACCATACATAATAAAATTAATATTTATTGAATCACATTAAAATGTTCATGTCATACTTCAAGAGTAAGGCATGTAGATAAAAATATTATAACATAAACATTGTCACCCAAAGGAAGTTTCTTGATTATATCACAATTTGGATCATATAACAAAAAGCAACTACTCAAAAGATGCCAAAACAATCTGCCGTTCTCTAGAGAACGGCAGATTGTTTTGGCATCTTTTGAGTAGTTGCTTTTTGTTATATGATCCAAATTGTGATATAATCAAGAAACTTCCTTTGGGTGACAATGTTTATGTTATAATATTTTTATCTACATGCCTTACTCTTGAAGTATGACATGAACATTTTAATGTGATTCAATAAATATTAATTTTATTATGTATGGTCGTACAGAATTTTTTGAATATACTGTCTATTAAATAGCACCTTAAAAGTCCCTGGGGAAGATTCTTCCCCTCCCCCTCCTTCTCTAGGCCTAACAGCCTTGAGTTTTTGTTCATTATTCAATTATGGGATGTGGTGCTTACAGTTGACTATCTCTGTCCTCCTCATGCTTCCCCTGATTGATCAACTGATACTTCCTGCGATTGGTTGATTCTTCCTTCAATCAACTGATCCTTTGATTCTTTTTTTGATCGACCAATGCTTTTTGTGATCAGTCAACTGATCCTTCCTGCGATTGACCAGCCAATTCTTCCTGCGATTGACTGTTACTTCCTGCAACTGATTGACCGCTCCTTCCTTACTTTGATCCTTCCTGCGATCACCAGACCAATCCTTCCTGCGATCGGCCAACTGATCCTTCCTGTGATTGACCGACCGATCCTTCCTTTGACCAATTCTTCCTTGGCTTTGATTGATCCTTCCTTGTTTCAGTCAACCCTTCCTTCCTATCTTTGCTCCTTCCTTTCCTCATTAATTTTGTGCTAGTAATTTTTTTGCACTGTTATTTATTCTCTTTCATATAGTATAATACCTGGTTGATCCTGCCTGTTCCTGTGTCCCTGTCAGTAAACTGACTTTCCATCATCCTGCTGTCTCTGCAGCGTCTGTATCTCCCTCTCTCCCCCTCCCTTCCTGTCATTTCCATGGCCTGTGTGAAGCTGATCCTCTCCCCGCCCCTCCCCTCCCCTCCCCTGAAACTAACAGCAGAGGAATGGGAGCCCCTCCCACTGGAGTCTCTCTGCTTAGGAGAAAGTCCTGAGAAAACAACTGTGACTGCACAGAAAAACTGCTGGGAGTAAGTATTTAGAGATTATATTGCTGAAAAACAAACACTGCCATTACTATTCCCCATAAGAGAACCTATTATGGAAGTTTATTGTGGAGACTTTACAACCACTTTATATTTTTTTGAATACTTTCCTTAAAGCGGTTGTATGCCCCCCCCCCCAAAAAAAAACCTGTTAGGCAAAAGCATAATGAGCTAGTATGCACTGCATACTAGCTCATTATGAAATACTTACTTTAGAACGAAGCTCCCACAGGGCCGCCCAGTCACCACTGAGGGGGCTGACATGTTCTCTCTGCGTTTTTTCTGGGTTTGTGGCTCCGGCACTGTGAGTGGCTGGAGCCGCGATGATGTCACTTCCGTGCATGCGTGCGGGAGCCCTCCATTCTGGCAAGTTCCATCATGATACGCCAACTTCACCCGACCTTCACTGCGCATGCAATATCTGCATTTTGCCGATGCAAAGTACTGTTTATGATGTTATTAGAAGTTTTACAACCTCCCCGTATGGCATCTAACTTTCTCTACTTTCTATCTAACTTGAGGCTATTTTCTGTCAATTCTGTCTTCTTTTGTCAAATGTATTCCCACGAATGCCCAACACATACATGAGATTTAAATCTTTGTTTGTCTCTGACTTGTGAAATTGAAGAAATGGAAGTGGCACTGTGTTCAGTATGACTTCCCCATTTTCCCCACTAAGTTTAAAGGGGTTGTAAAGTCTAAAAATTTTTAATGCATTCCTTGCATTAAGGTAAAAAATGTTTAGGGGTCAGCATCGCCCCCTTAGCCCCCCTTTACTTACCTGAGACCTCTTTCGACCTAGCGCAATGCACGTGGGCAGATCATTTCTCCCCTCACTTCTGGGTCTCACTGGCTTTGCTGGGGCACCGGGTGCCGTTGGCTCCCTGTGCTGTCAATCAAAGGCAGTGATGATGGAGTGGGGGGCGGGGCCGAGTCCCTCTGTCTGTGTCAATGGATGCAGCACTGGACAGAGAGGAGGGGCCAGGAGCGCGGGGGGACTCGAAAAGGGGAGGTTCCTGGCCACTCTGTGCAATTCCATTGCACAGAGTAGGTAAGTATAGACATGTTTGTTATTTAAAAAAAAAAAATACCTTTACAAATCCTTTAAGCTTCATCAGACCAAAGACTGAATTGACATATACATGTTGTTGAATAGTGAAGGAAAGGTAGCAACAGGCATGATTCTTCTGATCAGAAGTGGTAGGAAGAGGTGGTGGATATGATGCTGCTGAATAAAAAAGAGAAGAGGACACAGATTTCATGCTGATTATATGTTATTGTTACATGTTTACAATTATGACAAGAGATGCACCGAAATGATGCTGAAACATGAAAGTGGTGTTATCTGCATTTTGCCGATAAGGGAAAAAGGTGCAGAGAATGGCGCCGAAAACACCATATGACATTTTTTCAATGCATTTCACTAGGTAGGTGCGTTTTTGGTGCGTTTTTTCTTTTTAACTGACCAGATATGAAGCAAGCAAGATTTTTAACACCACAAGGGAAGCACAACGGACTGGTGTAAAGACATACATAGAATTTAAAGGGATACATTTTTTTTGAGCTTTTCTTGCGCTAAAGGTACCAATAATGGCTGACAATAAATTCATATTCATTTAAATTCATGATATTAATTAAAAAGTCGAATATAATACAATTATATTTTATATATATATATATATATATATATATATATATATATATATATATATATATATATATATATATATATTGTATATATTTATATATATAAAAACTGTCATTTGTGGTTTCGGTTTTTGGCCAAGTGCATCCTGCATTTTCGGTTTCCATTTCAGCACCAAAATATCCATTTGGTGCACCTCTAGTTATGACCAATACATCCTAATTGTGTATAACATTTTCCCAAACAAACCCTTACATTGCAATATCATTTTAAATGTTTAATTGGATTTCTTTCAAATGTTACCTGTTTGATAAATCTTTAGCAGTTTGTAGTTTAAGAACCTGTCAAGACTACCCCTAGGGCAGTGATGGCAAACCTTGGCACCCCATATGTTTTGGAACTAAACTACATTTCCCATTATGCTCAACCACACTGCAGAGTCTATGAGCATTGTGGAAAATGTAGTTCCAAAACATCTGGGGTGCCAAGGTTTGCCATCACTGCCCTAGGGGCACACATACCACTGGCTGAGAACCTGTGAGCTAAAGGATTATAGATTACCAAAAACCTATCATAGCACTGGCAGTGGCCCATGGACCAGTTTACTTGGCAGGTATTACAACCAGCATTCAAATGTTTGTTGCATCAGCTGATATAGCCATGATCATTTTAGAACAATGGCAATGGGATGGGAGCCTTTGATGTCTGTAACATCATGTCAAGTGCACAACAATTCATATGTTTGTATATTTTTAATAATAAACTAATTGAAGAGCCCTACACAATTCTGTGCTTTTAGATTTATGTATCTTTAATAAAGCAATATTTTGGTCAGCCCTTGATGTATAAGTATAAGCTATCTGAAAAAGTATGAATTCTTGTCTTTATTGTGGAATTTTTTGAAGATATTATATGAGGTGTTGCAACACATTATAAAGGAAAAGCTTAAAATGATCAATCTTCATGCAATCCATCCTTAAAAATGCTCATGTTCTTTCCAGTACATGTGGCGTCAGAATCTTCTGCCAAGCTGAAATTTCAGAATTGTGTTTCAATCTGGTTATGAGTGTATTCTCATTAGTCAGACAAACATATTTTCTCATATGTTTGTTATATAGTTTATCATGCAGTGTAATGGAAGCAATTGCACATTGCTAGGGCTTTATTTCAGCGATCAATACGGGTTAAAACCATAGATGTGAGTTTCACTCATTAGTGCCTGTTTTTTTTACGGGACCCTTATTATCCTTGTTGCAGGCAAAGCATTGCAGCCTATGGGAAGAAATGAGTCACACAGAGGGCAGCAGTGATCTACTCTAAGATAAAAGGGTTCCATTATATGTATTATTCACTCTTTGCATTATACTTGTACTATGAGGCTGATTTACTAAAGGAGTTGAATATCATTACTCAATAAACTGAAGAATCACTTTAATTATCTATTCATTTGAAAAGTTTTAAGGGAGGGACAGTAGTATTACTTTATATATATATATATTTTTTAATATTTCCCTGTACACTTTTGCTGGCCATGTGCATATGATAATTTTCAATCAATTTTCAGCTTTTATCTCCCTCCAAAAAAATGAAAATGACAACGCAGCCTACCTCTAACACTTTAGATTAGTATATTTTGTAAAAAGAAAACAATTTATCTTTTTGCTTATTTTTGTTATTGAATATTTGTTGAAAGTGGGTGAAGTTGCATCAAAATTGCAATCTGCCAGATTTTGCGTGAGACTGACCATTTTGATTAACTTAAGTCTATAATATCTTTTAAGTTCAGGTGCTTTTTCTAAGCCAGCCATGGACATAAACTGGAGGATGAGTAAACACTGGTATCATCTGAACATACATATTATTGCATAAAATTGCAGAAATTGTGCAAAACTATTGTAATAAAAAATGTGCCTTGGCCAATCAATTGTTACTCTTAAAATGGCTGTCCACAACTGTGACTAAACACCAATAAACAAGAAGAACACCCAAAAGGCCACACTTTGGGACTTCTGGAAATTCTTAATGGCAGGCAAAATCTGAAAACAGTTCACATTGGTTTTTTTGGTTGTGTGATACATGATCTTCAAAATTCTACTATATTCTGAAGCTTTTACTACAACTTAGCGTGTTATTGAAAACAAACAATAAAGATATATAGCTTTTGACATGGATTAGCCTAAGCCAGGGCAATGAACAGGAAGCCTGCAGGCCAGATGTGGCTCTCAAAGAAAAAAACAATGGTTCCCCCCAAAAAACTATGGAACTTCTGCACATGACATCATGTTTTTATCTGGTTCTGTCTACAAGAGCTAATAAAAATAAAGTTTTTTTTTTAGATGCTATTTATTCTAACCAAACTATCAAATACTCCTGTACACATCTCCAGATTGCAGAGTTCAAAATTCCAATAGATAAAAAAATCTTAATAAATACAATGCTATACCCTTAATTCACAAAGCAACTTTTTATTTTTTTTGATCAATATCGCATTGAAGATGTTAAATTAGTAAACAAATAAATAAAAATTACATATGTATGACATCATTATTTTTGTTCAATAAATGAACATTAACTGTTGAAAGTCTTATTATGAAGTGTTAGTTATCCCACAAAAGTGTTAATTTATCACAACCTCAAATGGTTGCTTTCCTGCTGATCTTCAGTAGATGCCTCATTGAAACTTAGGCAGGCCATAGATGGTGCGAGTGGTTGCAGGAAAGAAATTTACACGATTACCCCATCAACGCAAACAGTGCTGACAGGGGAATCCCTCCTGCTGAGACATTGGCAGGGGGCAGGGGAAGCTGTCCCCACCAGCAGAAGACAGTGATTATTGCTAGCAGCTAGAGAAGCCGCTAGTGATAATCACAAGTAAATCAGGCAGGTTGGTTGTATCCCAAGATTCGAACCATCTATGGCCAGCCTTACAGTCAGTCACAGTTTAACTTGCAACTTTTTTTGCATTGGGTTCATCAAGGACCCTATGCAAGGATAAGGGTCTGGTATGAATTTTAGGTGGGATGGAACACAGTTTATTATTTTGCATTTGGTCTCCCCTTAAAATCTGTAGGAGACCCTCGTCAAGGATAAACGTCTGGTATAGATGTTGAAGAGATCAGCATGTAAATGTTATTTAGTGGCAAATTCTAAATGTCAGTTTTATGATTGTGCTGGTTTATGGTTTCCCCCAAACATGTTATTTAACCCCTTGGCGCCAGTGTTTCATGGCCCTTTAAGAGGTTTCAGATGCTGGAAGGCAGGATTTATGATCATGTAACCATCAAGATCGGCTGTCACAGTGGTCGCATGATTGGAAAGCTCCCGATCACGGGAGCTTTCTATTAGTTGCCGGTAACTGAGTTCACAATCTAGTACTCAAATATGCGGTCGCTTGGCTTCAAGGCCCACCCGCAGACAGCAGAGCAGACAGTATCTCTAACAGCTTTGAATAGTAACCAGGCAGCTTGCTACTTTATCTTGTTCAGTTAAGCTTTGAAAATGAAATCCAGAAGCTGATTGGTCATCATGCACTAGTCACCCTCATACATAAAAAGCTTTCCTTGGACCCCACAAATCTTAATAACCTACGCCTCATCCCCTTGCTCCCCTTTTCCTCCAAACTCCTTGAACACCTGGTCTACAACTGACTGAGTGAACACCTCACTGAGAATAGCCTTCGTGATCGCCTTCAGTCTGGATTTTGCCCTCAGCACTCCACAGAAACTGCTCTTTTAAAACTCAGAAACAATTTTTTAACAGCTAAAACCAATGGACACTATTCTGTATTCCTACTGCCTTTGATATGGTTGAGCACCCCCTCCTCCTCAAAAAACTTTACTCCTTTTGTCTCCATGAATGTACTCTTCCTTGTTTCTCATTCTACCTATCCCACTGCACCTTCAGTGTGACTTACAATTCTACTTGCTCCTCTCCTCTTCCTTTTTCTGTCGGGGTCCCCCAAAGATCTTTTCTTGAACCTCTCCTATTCTCGATCTACACCTCTTCCCTGGGTCAGCTGATAGCCTCACATGGCTTTCAATATAATTTCGACGCTGATGACAGCCAAATCTATGAATCTTGTGTTCATGCTCTTTGGGTGATGCAGTTGGGCTAACAGTAATTCTACAGGAAGTGGCTTTACTATTTTTCTTGGCCTTGGTGTAAAGAGGGGGAAAATTATGTAATTAAATAAATGTGGTCATAAAAGTGGTTTCTTAGCATTAAAAGTGGAATTTTTTCCTGATTAGCTAACTGGGATTCAAACGGTATTTTTATAGTCCAAAGTCAATAAATCACTTTTAGTTTTTTTTTCCTGCTGAGACCAGCAGATAAGGTGACCACTATTTATTACTTATCTTCATTCTTGGATATATGCAATTTCACACCTTAATTGCAGTGATTTGCCATATTGCTGGTATCAATTAGCAGGGAGAATTAGAGATATTTAAATTGTTTCTCCCCTTATTTATTACTGACGAAAATCTAAATACTTACTGTAGATGTTATTTAGAAATGAACATTTATATACAGTATGGAGGTTATAGGGTGTAATTTGAGAGAACCAAGCAGTATCAAGGGTGAATATTTTTGTAGACACACTATTAGGGACATATTTTGAGTACTGAATCTTGCAAACATACATATCTATTTTTTCTCTTATTTGCATTTACTAATCGTACATTAACAAAGGCTATTTAGGGGCCATGGTGACCTAGAAAGTAAGAGATAAAAGTGAAACTGTGCCTTGTCTTGTGACTCTTCTTGGCATCTGCTGTGCCTCCCACCCCTTTACTTTTAGTACTGGATTTGACTACAAGTGCTCATAGATGACAAAAAAGAAAAACGTGCTGAAATGCTGGGCCTTGATATTGCCATCTCTCCAGTGCTCGACTCTGGTGACCCATAGTAAACAGACCTCTGATTTTACCCATATGATACTATACATATAATACTCATAAAGGGGTGTATAAGATGAGAAAAATATTTATGTATATTGAGGGATTAAATAAAACTTCACTGGTATTAAGGGGTCTAAAGTGTGCCCAGAAAACATTACACCAGTAGCACCATTACACTAGTAGCACAAGCCTTAACACTAGATAGAAAAACATGGATTCCTGTTGAGTTCAACACAGTCTGACTTCTCATACAACATTTTCCCAGGTATCAGTTATACAGTTTTGGTTACGCTTTGCCCACTGACACCTAGCTTTCCTGTTCAAAAAGGAGTTGAAGCTATTGTGGATTTCTTGGACCTTTCCCATTATCAAGATTTATTTGCCCTTAAAATGGTGACTTATTGGTCGTAGTTTTTTACCATTCTGATTGGATTGTACTGACTGTACTGTGTGAAAATCCCAGGAGATCAGCAGTTTTTGCAATGCTGCAACTACCACATCTTACACTGACAACCCGTCATATGGTAAGTTGCAGAAATCATGCAGCTTCCATATTCTAAAGTTTGGTTGAACAACTAAATCTCCTTAGTATGTCTGTATGATTTAAGTATTCACCTGCAATCACATGTTTACAATAATAAGAAGGTGTACATACTAAGGCCTCACATGCACACTGGGAGTTTCTTATCTTGGTGCTTGAGATCACCGCATTTTGGTGTGGGTGGAAGGCACAAGCACACCGCCAAGCCCCTCTACCAGCAGCCTGTACAACTGTATAAGAGGCTGAAAGCTTCTGCAGCTGGATGGGGCTGGAGAGCGCACCAAGTGGTACTAACCTTTAGGGCAGCATGCGCCCAGGGATGAAACCCAGTGTGAGGTCTAAAGTGGCCACTGGGTGTATACTGCAGATACTATTGTTACATCTTACTTTACATAGGTTGGACTTGATGGACTTGTGCCTTTTTTTGACCTCACCCACTATGTAACTATGTATATATCTTTAGATCATGACTTTCCAATTGCATTTTCATATCAGATAAAGATTGAAGAATTTAAGTTATTTCCCCACAACCACAAATCAGATTCAAACTGTCATTTTCAAACCATCAAACTTTGCAGGGTAGATTTAAATGTATTGCCACTCTGATATATACATTCCAAATGGTATGATTCAGAAAAAAAAGCTGCTGAATGACTCATTCACACAGCAATTGAAATCAGATGAAATCTTCCTGCCAACAGTGATCGCTTCCTCCTCCGTGTTTCCCTGATGCTTACTTTTTGGGACAACAGTTTTCATGCTATAATGTGATAACATAATAAAAATTGACCTGGGTATCAAGGGCAAAAAAAAGTAAACTAACACAAAAATACATTCACTTTTAGAGTGTGGTATATTCAAGACATGTGACAAAGGGTGGGGAGTGTATTCAATGCAGCTCACCCAAGCAGCATTAGAACCATAGGAAAGGAAATGACTGATTGGAGCAACAATTACTTCTTTCAATTAGAGAAGAAACATAATGCAGATTGTTTCTTTCTATTAAAGTGGACCTTCAGTCATTTTTTTTTAACTTTCCATCTATTAAATCCTCTGCCCTTGTTGTTTTAACTTTGGATAGTAAAACATTTTTTTTTTCTGCCAGTAAATACTTTATACAGCCCACTTCCTTTTTCTTGTCTGGTAAGAGGGTCAATGAAAGCTGCAGAGCTGGAGGTGTGCCTCTGTAAATCCAGGAAGTGAACAGGCAGCAGCTTCAGCTGCCCACAGTTAAAGTGATTGCACCCAGACTCAATGGAGGGAGATTTCTGCAGCATATTTGGCAAGTACAGAATCACAGTATATATAAAATAATGTGCAAAGTGGTTGGGGGGGAAGCCTCAGAATGGCAAAGATGTTTTTAGTACAAATTATGTGAGCAGACTGCAGTTCCTCTTTAGTGGCTCTTTTATTCACTGAACATATACAGTAGTCTATATAGTTTTGCATACATGGCATATAACGATTTCACATTAATAACGTATGATGTTAGAAATCCAAGGACTGCCATTGATATCTTTATTCCTTGAAGAAAAAAAAAATCTGAAACTGCTTTGATTCATGCTTCTCAAAGGGAAATTTACAGAAGACCAATTTTACTTTGTATTTGTATCGCACAATGCAAAACTGTTGGCATCTACAGAGCATGTGAGCGCATATTAACAAGGTTTTACTTTTACTTTAAATTTTATTGCGCTATATTTTGTGCTTCCCATGTTTTATTTTCATGTTCATAAGCTGTCTGCAATCCTTGTTAAAGACAAAAGGGAGGACTGCATAAGAGCTAGATGGAAAAAAGGAAGATATTGCAACAGAGCTGTGGAACACCCGAGCACTAGAGTGGGAATTTTCGAAGCAGCTGGAGATGCAGTACAAACTAACATGAAACACAGCATTCTGGTAGTAATTAGAGAAGTGCACCTTTTTAGAAAAAATAAATAAATGCACATATTTTTTCAGAAAATTAATTTATTATTTGTTATTATTTTCTCCTGATGAAGCATAGAAAAAAAATTGCACTTGTGATCAGTTAATAAGGGGTGCGATGTCAGGCTTCTGCAGACAAGCCCTGCAGCTTTTAGCCTGTGCCTTAGGCTGTCAGTTTGAAAGCTGAAGGGTTTGTGAATGAGATACAAGGGAGCTCATCAACCTCCTGGCAGTTCATTCAGAACTACAACCTGTTTGCTGTGGTGACTGACAGTACATGTAGTTCATTAGTTTACAAGAATGGGAATAAATGACATGGCTGAGTGGGCAGAGCCCAGCACAGCTGTGCTGTTTTTGAACTGTGACAGCAGGTGCAAGGAGAAGAACCCTTACCTGCTGTCACACTGAGGGGGGGATCGGGGGTAGAGGCAGCAGAAGCTGGAACATGTTACATACTCCATCCTAAATATAGGTGGAACATGTAACATATTCCAAAATGTAACATGTTTCTTTAAAGAGCAGGAAACAGGGAAACCTATATCCCCTGGGCATGTTCAGGTATCCAGGGACTTTTGAGAACCCATGGGATTGTGAGGAGTGGAGTTAAAGGAGCTGAGCATGAAAAGTAGAGTGCAATGCTGCTACACAGTCTTAACAAGCTGCATGGCTTTTTTTCACAGGACATATGTCCTATTTTTTGCTGGCTGCAGTTGATTTTTTTACAGCCTGTTCTTGACCACATGCATATATGAACTATATATATTGAACTATATATTTGAACCTAAGTAATGTTTAATTCATGGTGTTCATTTTACATTGGAATTTCTTGTCAGATGTAATTGAATATTTTGCACCAGTTAATATTACTTTACACAGATACAATATGTAGATGTAAAATCAGTGTCATCAACGTACCTATGCAATGGTATGCATGGCCCTATAATCATAAAATCTGCAGTTTTACTACTTTCTGCCAGCAGCTTAACAGCTAATGTGAAAACGAAATTCAAAGGAGGGACATAGACTTGGTCTGGCCTGTAAAGGTCACTAGGTTCAATGTTTTTGACTGGTTGTAACATACCCTCCCTTGATATTTATTTCACCAGCATCTGTTATTGGCATTAAACCTTCTAAATTAAAAGCAGAGATCTTTGCAGCAACAAAGCTAAAATCAAACTTTTACTGCCCTTAAAAAAGACAGTGTGATTGCAAATAGTCTAATAAAAAATGTAGCTTTTTAACTATATAACAGCTGAATAATTAAATGCTAGACACAAATGTTATGGTATATTAAGCAATTGTTTATTTTATTACTATTATATATGAGTTGGTTTTTGTGAAAAATTCTGTTTACATGCATTTCTCACATTATACAGCAAATCAATATTCGGCAGTACAAGTGATCTTTAACAAGATGCTGTTGGTGTGATACATGTATCTTAACAACATTGTCTCTATACACTTGTAATATATATATATATATATATATATATATATATATATATATATATATATATATATATATATATATATATATATATATGTATATATATATATATATATATGTATATATATATATATATATATGTATATATATATATATATATGTATATATATATATAAATATATATATACAGTGGGGACGGAAAGTATTCAGACCCCCTTAAATTTTTCACTCTTTGTTATATTGCAGCCATTTGCTAAAATCATTTAAGTTAATTTTTTTCCTCATTAATGTACACACAGCACCCCATATTGACATAAAAACACAGAATTGTTGACATTTTTGCAGATTTATTAAAAACGAAAAACTGAAATATCACATGGTCCTAAGTATTCAGACCCTTTGCTCAGTATTTAGTAGAAGCACCCTTTTGATCTAATACAGCCATGAGTCTTGTTGGGAAAGATGCAACAAGTTTCTCACACCTGGATTTGGGGATCCTCTGCCATTCCTCCTTGCAGATCCTCTCCAGTTCTGTCAGGTTGGATGGTAAACGTTGGTGGACAGCCATTTTTAGGTCTCTCCAAAGATGCTCAACTGGGTTTAAGTCAGGGCTCTGGCTGGGCCATTTAAGAACAGTCATGGAGTTGTTGTGCAGCCACTCCTTCGTTATTTTAGCTGTGTGCTTAGGGTCATTGTCTTGGAAGGTAAACCTTCGGCCCAGTCTGAGGTCCTGAGCACTCTGGAGAAGGTTTGCGTCCAGGATATCCATGTACTTGGCCGCATTCATCTTTTCCTCAATTGCAACCAGTCGTCCTGTCCCTGCAGCTGAAAAACACCCCCACAGCATGATGCTGCCACCATCATGCTTCACTGTTGGGACTGTATTGGACAGGTGATGAGCAGTGCCTGGTTTTCTCCACACATATTAGAATTAAGGCCAAAATTAAGGCCAAAAAGTTCTATCTTGGTCTCATCAGACCAGAGAATCTTATTTCTCACCATCTTGGAGTCCTTCAGGTGTTTTTAAGCAAACTCCATGCGGGCTTTCATGTGTCTTGCACTGAGGAGAGGCTTCCGTAAAGCCACTCTGCCATAAAGCCCCAACTGGTGGAAGGCTGCAGTGATGGTTGACTTTCTACAACTTTCTCCCATCTCCCGACTGCATCTCTGGAGCTCAGCCACAGTGATCTTTGGGTTCTTCTTTACCTTTCTTACCAAGGCTCTTCTCTCCCGATAGCTCAGTTTGGCTGGACGGCCAAAGGGTTCTAGTCATCCCAAACATCTTCCATTTAAGGATTATGGAGGCCACTGTGCTCTTAGGAACCTTAAGTGCAGCAGAAATTTTTTTGTAACCTTGGCCAGATCTGTGCCTTGCCACAATTCTATTTCTGAGCTGTTCGGGCAGTTCCTTTGACTTCATGATTCTCATTTGCTTTGACATGCACTGTGAGCTGTAAGGTCTTATAAAGACAGGTGTGTGGCTTTCCTAATCAAGTCCAATCAGTATAATAAAACACAGCTGGACTCAAATGAAGGTGTAGAACCATCTCAAGGATGATCAGAAGAAATGGACTGCACCTGAGTTAAATATATGAGTGTCACAGCAAAGGGTCTGAATATTTAGGACCATGTGATATTTCAGTTTTTTTTTAATAAATCTGCAAAAATGTCAATAATTCTGTGTTTTTCTGTTAATATGGGGTGCTGTGTGTACATTAATGAGGAAAAAAATGAACTTTGGAAGGCTTTGGAAGGCTTTGGCTGAAATGCGTTAGCATTATGTGAATTGTACACTGCTATTGTGCCAAATAAAATCTTTATAAGAAGAAGCTTTGGGTTGCTGGCGATTTCTTCTCTTATATCTAATTTTGGATTGATCTTTTAATTGGATGTGTGCACCTTACCACGATAAATGTTTGCCGCCTCGTGTTGACTCCCATACCTACCCCCAGGGGGAGATAGCTTATGCTTCTGACCATGTTGCACCTAACCATGTTTGATGGTGGACTTTTTTGGCTTGCTCCCCTTGCCTCCTGAAAAAGCGGGGTGTTCCAGAGAAATGCATTGAGACTAAGCAAGATTGCCTACCCATAGAGGGCACTTTACTTGTTACTCTGTTTTCAGTTGTGAATTATTTATGATTCTGGTATATTTGATGTCTGCAATTTTATGGGCGGTATCCGAGGGAGGTTAATTTTATGACATTTGGCTGTTTTTTATTTGAATGATTTTAAAAATGCTGAAAAATAAAATGTAATGATTTTACATTTATGTGTTCTTGTTGGCACCTTAAAAGATCTTGTTTCTCTCAATATTTGATCTACTTGGTTAGATTCTCCTCTGACTGTACCAGACAGGGAATGGAGGCTCTAAATCTGTGTGAAGTGACAATATTTTCGTTGCTTTCAGTTTCATACAGTGCAGAGGAAATCAAGGAACGGATGTTCCTTGGTCTCCTTCCAGTCAGCATCCTGAAGTTGCTGGATGTAATCCCAAACTCCCATTAAAAGAGGGAGAGCCCTGGAACCACGCAGGGGGTACACAGTGAAAGTGATTGGCAGCTATAGTGCTGCAAGAGCTCTTTCACTTTCAAGCCAAGAACCAGCTGAAAAGACACGCACAAGCTGTTTGTTCGCTATTGAAGCCATCAGATTGGGCTTAACCCTCAGCTCTTTGCACATACTACATATGTTCAAAGAACTAATTTAGTTAAAAAAATAATGCCTGGGGGTTACCCTTAACCAGCTTGTGAAGGTTACAACCTGCTATAGCAAAACTGACATACAGGTAGCAAAGCTGTTGGGGATTCCCTTCATGTATATCATACCCTTATCCTAGATTAGGGTCTTATATAGATGTTATAGCTGAACTTAAGGCACAGAAAGTTTAAAGTGGAACTTTACCCATGACAACTTGATAAAAATGATGTTATTTAGCAAGGAACATACATTCCACAACAGTAATTATGCAACCAAAATTAGTGTGTACTATACATTGCCTCCAGCATTGCTCCTGTTTCTTCTTGCTGGAGGCTGCCATTTTGCTAAAGTCCAGAACCCCTGAACAGCAGTAAATCTTTAGTCTGTCAGCAGAGTGGCTCTGGTTTTTAGCACAATGCCAAAAATGGATAGCAACTGATTATGTGCAGAGCAGGGTGAGTCAAAGGGGCTAGCCCTTTTGAAATCTAGCAAGTTTTAATTCTCTGATTAAAGTTCCACTTTGATTGAAATATATTTCTTAATAGCCACAAAGGATATAAATCTACTGTGTGCATGAAAATTTGAAATGCCTTTGCAAACCCATATGTTAGCTTATATTATTAGCTAAAAGTAGCAGTGACATCATCACTGTGCTGCAAATAGTTTGTGCAAAGAGCAGAGCTGTGGGAGGGACCAGCAGCTCCATCCACTACTGGTAGGACCAGCCAGCCCACAGAAGGAGAGAGAGCAGCAGTGACAGGTCTTTATTACAAGAAGTAAGAATAAACATATATAGATAGCCTCCTCTCCCAGTCGATGCCTGTTTAGGAGAAACGTACGTTGGGTGGAGCCAGAGGACTTGACGTCACCATACTCTCAGCTGATCGGCTTCGGCGTTGGCTGTGCTTTTTAATTGCTACGGTGTTTTACCCTGCCAATGCTTTGATGTCAGTTGTCCATTCATGGATTAAAGCATTTTAAACTACTGCACAATGAAGCACCTCTTTTTCTTTTAAAATATACTATTTTCTGCTACGAGTGGTCTTGCTGGAGCAGCTAATGGAGGAGAGCGTTCCTGGTTGCCGCCTCTGAAATTTCAACTACCAGGCGTGGAGGGAAGTCTGTCTCTACTTAAAGACCAGCTGTTCATGACCCCGAGAGGAGTTTGTTCAGTCTCGCATGATCTCTGTGGTGGGGATCCATCAAATCTGGTAAGCAGCCCCCTTTTCCTATTTCTGCACTGTCTTAGAAGATCTATAGAAGATTTACTGAAGATTTAAAGAGGAATCACACCTCCAGTTTATGATACCATCATTTTCCATATGAACTATAATTTTTTTATTTCTTTATATACACATTATTATTTGAATAGCGCACTGAAGTTTTTTCTTTATATAAACATGCCTATTGCGTTTAGAAAATATTTACTTATCCTAAAATTTCGCTTTAATTAGGAACCCTACACAAAAAATGCTTCCATATTCATGATGTTCGGCTCTCGCAGAATGAGTTAACAGTCCGGCGTTCAAATTAATGTCTGAGCCAGCAATCTTTCGTCTGAACTGAAAGCTCATCCCTAATTCTGACACACACCTCTATGGCTCAAAGAACTGAGAGTGCCCAGGTACTGTTACATGTAGGGAAGTGCTCTGATGCTTCTAATCAAGAATTTTATGCAAAGGTTTGTGAGTCCTGATTGGTTTGTCACATTAAATTGTGCTATTGAATCCTCGTTAGACAACTAGTATTTAGATTTTAAATATGGGTCTGCTTTATGAGTACAGAAAAGATCAAGAGATCAACTGAATTTACTGCACCAGCTACTAATGCCGTGTACACACGACCGGACTTTTCAACAGCAAAGGTCCGACAGAACAAATCCGCCGGACAATTCGATCGTGTGTGGGCTTCATCGGACCTTTGCTGTCGAAAAATCAGATGGACTTTAGAAATAGAACATATTTTAAATCTTTCCGACGGACTCGAGTCCAGTTGAAAAATCTGTTCATCTGTATGCTAGTCTGACGGACGAACAACGACGCAAGGGCAGCTCTTGGCTACTGGCTATGAACTTCCTCATTCTAGTCCGGTCGTACGTCATCACTTTTGAATCAGTCGGACTTTGGTGTGAACGTGTGCAGGCAAATCCGTTGCGTCGGAACTCTGTCCAAAATCCGTCAAAATGTCCTTCGGAGTTTAGTCAGTCGAAAGTCCGCTCGTGTGTACACGGCATTACAGATACATACCAAGTTAAAGAGAACAGCAAAACTCCTTCTATAGCTGAGTATGGACAATCCCCATTTCACTTAAGTAATATTTCAAAGGCGTCCACCTCCTTCCTGCTATATGCCTTGCAGGAAATAGGTGGCCGGTTGATATATTCCCCCACCACCAGCACCGCACAAAAATCTCCAACCAGCAAAATATATACATCCCCCACTACCTGCATGGTATATTTAACTCTCTCCCACCGCAAAATTTACACTTCCCACCCCCCACCACCAGCACAGTACATGCACCCTCCTCTCACAGGAATGTATACAACATATATAGCCCTCTTTCACAGTAATATATACACACACCTCTCCAACCACTTTTCCCAATGTTCCTGCACCTTCTCTTTTCCAGGGCATAGCTTGTACATAATCCTCTAGTGCCAAAACTGTGTTAATTTGTCCTCCCTTCTGGTCGATTGATTCCCAATTTAGGGTATGTGCTTTGCATTTAAAGGGGGTGAAGCAGAGAGAGTGCTGTGCTGTTACTGCAACAATACATGCTATCTGTATTTCTGTTCCATTGCTGCTGTGAATCATATTCTGTTAAAATGTTACTAAACCCAGAACCCTGCATTCACTATATCTGATCTCCCACAGTACACAGAACATGGAAATTAAATTATTTTAGTAAATATAAACTGTTAAATACCTTTTCTAATCAGCAGTATATAGCAGTCTTGTGACTTCTATCAGTGTCCAGCCGAGCACTGGTTAAAGCTTGTAGGGGGAGTTTTCATTCTCCTCTGACTTTCCCATGAGGCTGCAGGACCCCTGACCCTCTTTCTGGACAGTGATAATTGGCCCTGTGTTGATCACATGCACCCGCCCCCCCCAAAAAAACTCTCTAGCAATACACACCAAACTGAGCATATGCAGCATGCCCCCATAGCTCTGTTATATCAGAAGATGAATTGGGGACTGTGGAAGAAGGGGAGGAACAGAGTAGACAGGATCAAAAATCCTTTTTACATAATGCACATGATTAACCCCTTATATTCCACAGTGAGTACAACAAGCATGCTTTACCGCATATACAGACTGGTTTTACTGTTGTGGGTTTAGAAACACTTTAACTTATATCATTTTTCAGATACTGATAGCAAGCCTCCCTGGACTGGTGGGCTCAGGGCAGCTGCCCATTTTTTCTTGATCTTGGATAAACCAGCCTTGATGCTAGGTATAATGTACACCTTGCTCTACCCCTAATTTCAGATCCTTGGTTTTGATACACTGACATTTGAGGTCCAGACATAAACAGTTGTGCACCTTTATTACTTGCAGAGAAACCTTGTTTAAAATAGAGTCATCTATGTTTCTGTATAATATAAGAAACAGGCAGACTAATAAAACTGATGCTCACTGCCAGAGTAATAAAAGCTTTTTGCAATGTGCATTTGATATGCATACAACTTTCTGTTTAAAGCTAAACTCCAAGATCCTAGCTCCCTTTCTCCGTATACTTTTGAAGATGTTTTACATTTTTAATCTGTGTGCCATCACAACTTGTTATGGGGCATACACATGGTCGGACTTTTCGTCTACAAAAGTCCGACAGCCTGTCCGACAGACTTCCGGCGGTCTTTCGGCGGACTTTCGGCGGACTTGTGGCAGACTTTCTAACGAACGGACTTGCCTACACACGACCACACAAAAGTCCGACGGATTCGTACGTGATGACGTACACCAGACTAAAATAAGGAAGTTCATAGCCAGTAGCCAATAGCTGCCCTAGCGTGGGTTTTTGTCCGTCGGACTAGCACACAGACGAGCGGATTTCGGGGTCCATCGTAGTTACGACGTAAAGATTTGAAGCATGTTTCAAATCTAAAGTCCGTCGGATTTGAGGCTGAAAAAGTCAGCTGAAAGTCCGGGGAAGCCCACACACGATCGGATTACCAGCCAGCTTTAGTCCGTCGGCGTCCGTTGGACTTTTGTAGACGAAAAGTCTGACCGTGTGTATGCCCCATCAGAAATCTACAACTTTTGGGTGCCAGTAGGAGGATCTGTGCAGATGTTCCATGATAGGTGTGCCCTGATGTGGTGGCCATGTAGGGTGGAGCTTAGTGCTGTTCCGTGCAGATTGGTAATTTCCTGCATAGCCAGCTGCACATTGCAATCAATGGATGTGGGTGGGTTATAACTGGGTGTTGTGCAACTGTACCCGCCCACAGTAACATGTCTCTGTAAAAGTGGAACTGCAATTGGGAGCCATTTTCATTATAGAGAGCACACAACCTGGTCGCACAACCCAGAAGATGCTAGAAATAGGGGGCCTAAGGAACCTGTCGTGGGGGAGAAGAAACAGTGTCAAAAAGCGCTGTAAATAGAGCAGTTTGGCACAAGCTAAGCAAGTACCTTACTAAGCAGATTTTATTCCTCCTCTCTGGAGTTCAGCTTTAACCTCTTGAATCTCTAAATGTTTCTCCTGAGAATAGGATTTCCTCAATAAATTTTTTTTGCAATAAGCCTCTAAGGAAAATGACAGCCTTCTTTGATGTCATGCCAATAGATGACCTGACTTTCACATTAGTCAACTTTGTTCCAGCAGAAAATGAAAATCTTTAGCAGGAAACGTTTAACAGCGATAATCTTTCTTGTAAGAATTTGTTATAACCCCTTCCCTTTTAAGAATTTGTTATAAGGAAACAAGCTTGTGACCCAGGAATTTTGATTTACGTATTGATCTGCTAAGGGGGTTTATCTGTTTGAAAACTCTCTACTGTCTTTATTTTGTACATTCATTGTACCAATGTTGTGCTGACAGTATGTGATTGAAAGTCATAACTTGATGTTATAAAGACTAAATTCATAAAATCTGGAGAAACAAAAGTAAAGGCATCAAACCCAAAAATCAATCAAAATTAACTATGCATTAAGCACGGTAACTCAATATACACCACAATATGCCTAAACATTAATTTTTTTTTAACCTAATTCCTCCACATTCCTCCTGGAATGCCTCAATATCTCAATTATGGGAACAGCAAGCTTGTTGTCTTATCCATTTTCCAATGTAGAGCTTGCTATTTGAGCAACTAATCCCTAGACCCAAGTACTGTCAGGGGGTATTTGCTTAAACATATATTCAGATATACCAATTTGTATGCTCTTTTGTGTGGAGTTTCCCAAATCTAAAATCATATAGGCAGGTTAATTGACTTTCTGCCTAAAAATACACAGTCATAATATGCATATGAGCATGTTAGGAAAATTAGATTATGAGCTCATTTGAGGGACAAGAAATCAGGTGAATAGCTCTATGTACTCTGTAAAGCAATATACAATATTTTGATGCTCCAGAAATATGGGAAATAAATTACATGTTTCCCATCCATGAGCATCTTTAAAGGCTAAGTTCACCTTTTTTTTAATTCCAGTACCAATATACCATTATTGTACCTCTGTTACAGAAAAATAAAAGCTTTCGTTATTAACGTAATTATGTGTTTCTCATCCCTGAGCATCTTTAAGGGCTAAGTTTACCTTTTTGGTTTTTCTAAGTTCCAGCTCCCCTATGTACCAATATACCATTAATGTACCTCTGTTGAAGAAAAATAAAAGCTTTCTTAGCAGCTGTGGCTGCCTACATTGACAACCTAGGCAAATACACGCCTGGAGGGATGTCGTGCAGACATAGTTGATGGGTGCAGGGTGTGTACTAATGAGGTCAACTGGTGAACTATTTCCAGTGTCTTACTGGTTTTCACATACCAAATCTACATGCTAGGAAGTCATGAACGTATGGAATACACCCAGGGCTAAGGTAAGGCCTTGTTCTAAAAATCAAAGAAAGCTTTTATTTTTTTGCAACAGAGGTACATTAATAGTATATTGGTACATGGGGGAGCTGGAATCTATTTTGTTTCAATATTTTTATTGAAGATTTTCATAGAGAGGTGGTGGTGAAGGACATTCTGCGCTCTGGCACATGCCACCAGAAGACATTTTAGTCCAGGATCATTTTTTTAGTATCTGATCCACGGGCGCCAGACCTTTTCAAACACCTTCATCTTGTCATATAGGATTGTCGATAACTGTTCATTTATCATTTGCCAGGGAAGCTTGTGTTTGAGCTGGTCAAATGGTATGGTAGCTAACTTCCAGTTTCTGGCTATGGAGATTTTAGCAGATATAAATATAAAAGCGAGGAGTAGGCTCTGATTTTTAGACGCTTCCTTCACCTTGCATCCCAGCAGAGCGTGATTAGGAGAACTTTGCCTTTAACTTATTGATTGACATGGTGTTATTAATGGGACACAAAAAATAAGCCATTACTGTAAAGTCTTTCATGGACTTCACAAGATGACACTTTCTGAATATCTGAATGAAAATCTAGCTGTCTACAGAACATTTGAAAGACCTCTGATCAAGAATTAAACCAGAACTAAAGTTTTTTTCTTCTTAATGCAAATACCCTGAAATTGCAAGTTAAAAATAGTGCATGCATGCACACTTGCAAAACTTTGTGTCTTTTTGTAAGGTTTCTCAGCTGCTCTACAGGCAAAGCATAGTTCTGCTAGCTGCATAGCTCAAAAGTCATAGGCGTTCTGCACCTTCCTCTTAGTATGTCATATCGCTCCTATTTGTGCATAAGGGAAACACATCATTACAATGAATGATGCAGCCCCTTCTGATGATTTCACATTTACATTTAATAGACAAATATTTGTCTATTAAATGTATTTATTAAAGCAGTGTTCCACCCAGGAATGGAAATTCCGCTTATCGGGTCCCTCCCTCCGGTGTCACATTTGGCACCTTTCACTGGTAACTGGGGAGCAGATACCTGTCTAATACAGGTATTTACCCCCCACTTCCGGTGAAAGATCGCCGCAATATCCACGGCAATCTACGCCATGTCCGGCCCCTCCTCTGCCCCCCCGCTGTCTTCTGGGAGACACACAGGTCCCAGAAGACAGCAGGGATCCGTCAGAATGCACAGCGCGACTCGAGCATGCGCAGTAGAGAAACAGGCTTCACTTCCTGATTCTCTTACTTAAGATGCTGGTGCCTCCCCCCGGAGCCGAGGGACGGGTCGGCTTCGGGTTGGGACATCGCGGGTGCCCTGGACAGGTAAATGTCCTTATTTTAAAAGTCAGCAGCTGCAGTATTTGTAGCTGCTGACTTTTAATTTTTTTTTTGGCAGGTGCAACTCCGCTTTAAGACAAATAACATAATAAATAAAAGAGCAGAAGAGGGGGAGGATTAAGGTAGGAAGAGAACCACCCTATTAGACTGATGGTTCCTGGCAAATAAATAAAATACAGACTCTCCTCACTTAACGACTAGGTTCTGTTCCAATGACCAGGTCATTAAGCGAATTGTCTTTAAACGAGGAGCCACAAGTAATCAATATTTTAAGCATTCTTAACTACTGTACTCTACCGTATTGTGAAAAAAAGGTCTAAACACAAAACTCCAGCTCAATAACGTTGTTTTGATTTGCATAAGTACAGAACACAAACAAAAATTTTGTGCTGTACTGTAGAATACAATAATGTATAGCAGGTCATGGGGAGAGTGGGGGAGAGCTGGTCGTAAGTCCGAGTGGTCGTTAAATAGGTGTCGTTAAACGAGGAGTATCTGTAGTTGTTTCAGAAACACTTGCTGTGAGGCAAAGATTACATTGCATCCATTAGGGCAGCACTTCATTCAATACCATTATAGTTGAGGAACAGACTTGGCAAAATAGGATATGGATAATGTGAAATATGTATAACAAAAAGGTTACACAGTTTTGCAAACATGTATGCATGCTCAATTTTTAACTTCTAATGTCAGAATGTTTGAAAAAAAGATACTTTAGTTCTGTTCTAAGCCAACTTACTGTGCCAGCTGAGACCAGGGTCAGAAGACCTTGTCAGGGGCGACCAGACTCTGCTCATACAATTTATGTTATTATAACTCTGCTGCAAGAACTGGCTAATAAGAATTTGGAATGAACTGTACTAGTGACTGATGAATTCTTAAATCTCAATGAGTTCAGAGTTTAAATCCTTTAAACTTCTAAAGACTAATCTGACTACAAAAATTAGGACTTTTTTTCCAGTCAACAAAAATTTCTTGGGAGAAAACATTCCCATGTAACCAAGGAAAAGGTGATTTCATTTTTTCAGTTCCTCCTAACATTGCCAAATAACTGTAGCCAACAGTTTTACCTAATTTGCTATTTTACCCCATATGGTGTCAAACTAAAGAAAATCAAATATCTATTATGACATGCTTCATGTGGTTTGGTACATTCACAGCTATGATCTGTTGATTAAATAAGGGGTTGCAGGTTCAGCACATAAAATTAACATGTATTATTCACTAGGTTTGCAAAATGAGTTTGCCAGATGACTTGAAAATTGGCACACTAAGCTAAATCTGTTGCCAGAAGCCAAGCTTGCCCATTGAGCTACATGCCAATAGTTAAGTATGTAGAATAAAATAAAATAGTGTTTCAAAAGAATATTTGCAGTGTAAAATGTTGGTGAACTTCAAAAGACAAAAAGTATTAGCATGTAAGGTGTTGTTTACACAATTCACAAATGTTACTGCAAAAATTGTACCTTTTTATATCCTATTTTTTGGTCCAGTGATTTGTATACTGTACTATTCCATTGAATAGAATATATTCATCTTATTTAATTCAGTGATAAAGGTCAGTCCACCGGAAGTGATATATAAGGTCTCATGCACAAAGGCTTATGGAAATAGATAGCATTTTTTTCTGGCAGAATTTGGCAGGAAAAACACCTCTCATGTTACAATATGTATGTGTGTGTAGTGCTGGAATATTTGCCATGTAATGCTATATAATAAGACCATCCATGCTATTAGATTGGTATTTGGCTCCCTCTAGTGCAGTGGTTCTCAGCTCCGATCCTCAGGACCCACTAACAGGCCAGAATTTAAGTATTACCTTGGGGAGATGCAGACTAGAATACTGCAATCACTGAGCAGCAAATGATATTACCTGTGATGTATTTCAGTTATCTTGCAAACCTGGCCTGTTAGTGGGTCCAGAGGACAGGAGCTGAGAACTACTGCTCTAGTGGTATGCAATGTGAATGAGACTTGTTTATATTCTTTTTCACATAAGAGCATGAACAGGAAGTGACTTAATTGTGTTGACAGAAGGACTCACTTACCCACAGTGCTCACTCACCTATTCATGAACACTAAGTGACTGAACTGCATGCTGGGTAGGTAATAAAAGGTCCAACGCGGCCATCCTTCTTTTCGGCCTGCCTGCAGGGATCTGTGGGTGTGTGCCTGGAGGAGCGCGGAACGGAACTGAAACTACTGGAGAGACTCTCACTACAGTGTGCTGGAGCAGAGGTGTGATCGAACCGGAGGATCCAGGATATTTGACGGAGCCACCCGAGGGTTCCCAGTCATCGTGTGGAATGGCACGGTGTGACGGCGTGTCCAGCACGAGACTGAGATCACTGGAGCGGAGAAATCCAACTGTCCAGGCCTGGTGTGGTGAGAGGGCTGTTGCCCAGAATTTATATAAAGCACCTAACACACGATAAACTAGTTTCACAGTACTCCTGAGATCTGTAGTCCCACGGAACAGTTTCTTCCAATTAGACTGTGCTCATAAAGGCCTCAAAGCCTATACATCACTAGAAACTGACTGACGGTCGGGGTGCATTCTCACTTAAGGAAGCTTTGAGTGCGTCTCATAACTGAAGTTGTTGTTATTCACTATTTTACGTTACAATTATCATCTGCAAACCCTATGGAATACAAATACTGCAGTATAATGGCTAGCAGAAGAAAGAAGACAAGAGACTATACCACTCACTGTAAGGCCTTGTGTTTCTGCTACGCGCAAAGGACTGCATTGCACCGCAGGGGGAGCTATTGAGTCATTATACTGTGTTGTATTGTTCTAATAGCATTGCATAGTGTGCTGTGGGTTTACTGTGTCTGCACGGCCGTGCTGGAAGTGGGAAGGTGTCCAGTGTGGAGGCATTACCACCCTGAGCATTAGTCCCACTTGGTGACGTATCTGCATGCACCATTTATTCAGTGTGTGTCAAAGTGACCATTTGGTAGTACCTTTATTTGCAACTGTTTTGATTTTGTATAAGTACATTTGAGAGGTGTCTCTCCATTTAACTAAGTCTCTTTTCATTAAACTGATCATATTATTCAACCACAATTGTGTGTGTGACCATTTACTAAAGCAACAGATACCCAGGTAATACAAGAGGTACATTATATGTATATTGCTATTATCGGGTTGTTCCTTGTCATTGAGTTTCACACCAACACTGTTACACAGCTGTGTCAAGTGGGTTGAGCCAATTCATTGGGGGTAGAAAAGTACAGGTCCCATCAATTACCAGCAGCTCCTTCGGGGGTAAGTGCTACACGTGTTTATGCACATTTTTCCATGTGTTCATGAGCATATGGCGTTTTAGCGTAGGTGCATTCTACTGGGCAGAATATTGTTTTATTCTGGGCATTTAAATACATTTAAACACATATGTGCACGTTTGGACGCATTTACATCGGTCCGTGTGTTTTTTCCGCTCAAAAGCTCCTCTCAGAGCGGTGTAGTATTTTTCTGTTTGTAAATGTCCCTGTTCAAATACGTCTGTAAATGCCTATGTGTGCGTGGCTACATAGGCTAACATAGAGATGCTTTTAAAGAAATAAAAAAAACCTAAACGCATGTAGGCTGCATGTTTTTTAAACTCTGTGTGAATGAGACCTGTAAGTTATAACCGCAGTCTGATATACTAAATTAGCACTTGGATTCATATTTGCCTTAGTTACTCCAACAGTGAGATCCTCCTGCTACAATCCACTACTCTGTTCCTGTCAAGCTGGAAGTTTTAAGTGTTTCCATGCTTTTCCTGTCACATTCTCCATAATATAAAATAAATAAAAAAAATCCAATAGGGAAAGTGTAAACCCCTAATGATTGTCACAGAAGGTGTGCTGTCTAAGGAACAAAAGTGCAGGTATCTAACAAATTGAGTTCCTAAAAAAAATTATAAGGGGATTTAAAGCGTTTGTTAACCTAAAAAAAAAAAAAAAAAAAGAATCCTGTTCCTTTATAGCATGTTATGCAGCACAGTGCTTGTGTTGTGTAATTTGGCCCCCTGTATCACCTGAAATACCTGGTTGATCCTGCTGGGTTCTGCCTCCCCCTGCAAACTAACCATGGTTTATCAAGGCTGCTAAGCCCTAACACCAAGGTCAGTTTAGATGCCTCCATCGTTCGCAGCTCTCCTCTGTCCTTCTCTGTCCTTCTCTGTCCTCCCCCCCCCCCCTGCCTGTCAGCTAGTGACAGTGCCCCTTCCCTTCTGCTGCTGAAATTACTTTTTCATATAATCCTGTTTTTCCTAATGCTGTGTGCCCGTGTGTCTCTGTTTTATAAAAAAAATGCCGTTCTCTACCTGATTTCCGAGCGCTGCTTGGCCCTCATGCTTGGCCCTCATGTGCCAGTCTGCCTCTCTCCTCCTCTCCTCTTCCCCTCCCGACTGACGTCATTGGGCATTTTATGCCCCTCCCGCTGTAGCTGTCAGATCGAGAGAAGGGAGAGGCGACCGGTCACGTGGGCGCTGAGCGTCTCTCTGAAATCAGGTATAGAACTATTGTGTGTTTAGAAAAAATGTAAGATCAGATTTAGATTGACTGACCCTTTAAAGTTTTTACAAGGCAGATGAATGCAGAAATTGGAATTGCAGCAAGGATTTCTGCTTTGTAAGCTGATTAGCATGAGGGGAAGGTCTCAGGCAGGTCAAATACTGAGATTGGGCATCACCAGTGTGGTGATGTTAAATGGTAGTCCAAGAAGTAGGACATTGACACAGAATCCTCAGAAGTGCAAGCGTTAGCTATCAATGACAGTCTCTTTCATGTATCAGATAGGATGGGGTAGATAATCATAGTATGCGTAAAACAAATCTTATGTATGAGTTTAAACTATGTATTTAGCTGATTTTGCCCTTCTATAATGTTGATTTATTATATATTACCACTATGTGCATAATGAAGCTGAGAACACATTTAGCTAAAAGGTGTCAATGTTGTACCAGTCTTATGTAATTAACCAGCAGATTGACCTTGCTTATACTCATAAAATAAAGCATTGTAAACCTATTCCAAGAACATACCATCTGATAGTTGTCCAGCTCTTACTGTTCTAAGTATCACTACTATAGCTGCTTATTATTTGAGCCTGGAAAAGATCCACTAGGATTTTGTTTTATGAGTTTTAATGAAAAGGTGTTGTATTTCATGGGATGAAATCATAACACAGCGGGTTTGGAAGAATTTGGAAGATTATTTTTTTAAAGTGTTGGCACATGGCACACCCCAGGGATTTATATGTGTATTAAAGAAATATATAGATCTTCTTTCATTGGATTGAAATAAGAGGTAAGGCATAATCCTTCCTTGATGGTCTGGACTGCAATATGGTTGTAGTCATTTATAAAGTATGCACCACTCAGGTAATTGTTATGGCCTCATTATCCTGTTCTCTGTGGAAGTACTTTCATTTTGTGCATAGATGTGTAGCATTAAACAAGGCAACAGCATGAGAGCAAAGGTCCATTAATTCTACACACATTGTTATGTATACCATCTAACTGAGTAATTATAGTTGGATTTTTCTATAGTTTGGGTGTTTGTATGTTTTGCATGTGTTGTCTTATCTAAAGGGATTGTAAACCTTCCTTTTTTTTTTTTTTTTTTTTTTAATAACAAACATGTTATACTTACCTCCACTGTGCAACTCATTTTGCACAGAGTGGCCCCAAACATCCTCTTCTGCGGTCTTGGCAGCAATAATAGCGCCTCCCCGCATTAGATAACCCCTAGGAGAAGCGATCTCCTGGGGGGCTACTGTGTGGGTGCCCTCCCGAGTCCAACATTTGCGTCAATAGACACGAATGCCGGACTCCGCCCTGCCCCCTGATTGGATTTGATTGACAGCAGCGGGAGCCAATGGCTGCGCTGCCATCAATCTGTCCAATCAAGAGCCAGGACCCCGTGCAGAGAGGAAGAGTGCGTCTCGGCCAAGGGAATTACGGGGCTCAGGTAGGTAAAACGGGGGAGGGGGCTGCGGAGAGGGGGCGGGCACTGTCAGAAGTTTTTTCACCTTAATGCATAGGTTGCATTAAGGTGAAAAAACATGAGGGTTTACAACCCCTTTAATCGGTAGATTGCAGAAAATGTTAATTGAAATCTATCTACAGCCAAAACATCTTTTTTTCATTTTACATAGACCAAGGTACAGTTAAAACCTCTGTTAGATTTTATGTGCCATGCTTGGGAAGATTTCCCTTCACTTTCTGTCCTGTAGACACAACAGCAAATAGATAGAAATTTCTCCAGGGAGGGAACATTCTCCGAACAGTTGTTCTATTCTATTATTCTTCTGGTGACAACCCAAAATTTTTGATATACCTTCACCTTCAGTCCTGGTCACAGTGGTCATCAGGACAAATATAGAAGGTTAATCTCCTAAGTGGAGACATGATAACAAAATGTATCTAATCATAAAAGTTATTGCAATAAAAATGCAAATGTCATTCTTCACTTACATGGAGTCCTGAGCACCTGGATTCACATACAGCATATATTGAAAGAAATTCTTCTATCTGGACCACCAGTGAGCCTCCAAATCGGTTGACCAGAGAGGGGTCTCATCTCAGATCTCAGACTGGGCAGTAATGGTTATCAGTGTGGGTCGTATTTAACGAACAAACGGCCTTCAGTAACCTTCCTAATCCATCTTGTGGCAACACATTATGCATTTCAGGGCCATGCTCCTTGTTCCTCATGAAGGAGTATGCCCCTGAGTCATGACATAAAAGAATTAAAGCTCATAAGACTAGATAGTACAAGCAGAACAGATACAACATGTATACATTTCTATGGATATACAATGTTGGAATTGGATTTGCAGATAAAACCAATAAATGCCAATCTGTGTATGGACAAAAAAAAAGAAGATCTTTGTATGTTTTGGAAATAACTTTTATAATCTATGTGGTAGTTTTATGTATCTTATGACTTCATGTCTACAGGCATTAAAGTAACCTTTATAAATCTTACTCTTGTATTACATACTATATATAGCTTTTTTTTAACAAGAACCTCCTGCATACATTCAAGCTTAAACTGGTTGTTTTTTTAAAATAACAAACATGTTATACTTACCTGCTCTGTGCAACGGTATTGCACACATCGGCCCCAAACCTCCTCTTCTGGGGTCCCCTGCTGGTGCTGTCAGCTCCTCCTCTTCATTGTGTGCCATCAAAGGAAAGCGCTTTTAATGGAAGCACACAGAGCAGCTTGGCCCCTACCCCCAGCTCCAATCCCACAGGATTTGATTGACAGCAGCACGAGCCACTACAGACAAGCACAGCACTGGACTGAGTGAGGACTCGGGTAAGTATTTAGAGGGAGTGGGGTGATACTGCCACTGGGACATTTATTTTGCCCTATTGCAGGGAATGCATTAAGGTAAATAATTTATAGCCTTTACAACCATTTTATTGAAGCTGTCTACATATGGTGACTATCAAATTTTTTATTTCACAGGCACCAGCTGAGCAAAGCCTGAAAATAGGTAAATATTACATGCTAACACTTGAGATAACCTCACTTTTATATAGAATACTGGCTCTAAAAATAAGCATTTAGCAGTCAATGTGCACACATGTGTACAGATATTTATTCGTAGAATCCTGTGTATTCTTAGAAAGCTGTATTGCAAACTCTCTGGGTCATCCAATGCTTGCTCTGCACAAGAAGATAAAAAATGAATTTATTCCTATGGCTAGGCTGTCTATTACTGGGATACATTATAGATATCCTCTCCAATGCAATGAATGGAATTTCCCTGAGCACGTGCAGAAAAAGCAAGGGACCAGCCAGACAGTTTGTATAGGCAGCCGTGTGGCTCTTTGTGGGCCATGAATCCCACAGGAGTGGGGGCGCGTGAGTAAGATATTGGGGAGGTAGGACTAAAAATAAATAGATAGATAAAAGAACAGCTATACTTTAAGCTGTATACTAAAGTTCTGCTTTAAAGTGTAAGTAAACCCAGGAACCAAAGTTGTATAACCTGAAGCTTACTAGTTACTAGATGTGGTGTCTGCATTAGTGTTCTTTTTCAGGCTATTTACTTTTCATTTTACCTGTTTATTCTGCCAGTAACACACTTCCAGTCCAAGGATGAAAAGGCTCACTCACTGTACTGTATCTATGAAAGAGAAGAGTTATCATCCTAAGACAGGACTACAGAGCATGTCCCGCTCTCCATTTATGCATAACATAGAAGGGATGGGTTCCGGGGTAAACAGTGTTAATAGTCAGTAGAGAGCGTGGGAAGTTATTAGCTCATTAAATTTCTGATATTATCAACAGGTGCACTTATCAAGCAAAAATAACAAAATGCCTTCAATTGTATATTTAAAATATATGTGAACCCTTACCTTGTAAAACAACCCATCCAGTTTAAAATAGAAATAAAAGGCAAACCATTTGTGTATATATATATACATATATATATATATATATGTATATATATATATATATATATATATATATATATATATATATATATATATATATATATATAAATTATAAATACTTTTTTTTATATAAGTTATCACACAACCTCTGTTAATAGCTGCATAAAAGGCTAAGAGAGCTAGGGGTGGAGAAGCAGCAGAACACTGACCTTCTCAGTGAATGGCTACGTGTGTGTGTGTGTGTGTGTGTGTGTCGGTTTGAAATAGGAAACCAGGGGAACTGTCAAGATCACCAGGTATTTCACACAAAGGAGGCAATACAAAGAGAACAGGACACTTTTTATCACAAGCACATGGTACAACAGGAACATATCAGGAATTTAAAATGTTTTGGTAACATTCTTTAACAGACCAAAAGTATGGTATGGTAAGTATTGTTAGGGTTTACATTTATTTTAAGTTAGTAATAGGGATATACAGGATAAATGCTTTTTTTTTAATATACTGTTTTTACACTGATTAATATTTGCACATTTAGATTGTGATGGAACATTAAACAAAATGAATTATTTGATGTTCTTGATGTCTTGTTCTTTTGTTCAAAAGTCATTGATCATCGAGAATTGGCCAATGAATAAACATCAGTACCAACTTTCATGGAGTGCTATAATATATTCTCTGATAAATAGCAGACATAACAGATAAATAACTTCATGGAAATCTTCCCTCTGGAATATGGTTTGTCAAATAAATAACTTCATGGAAATCTTCCCTTTGGAATATAGTATGTAAAACATACCCAAAGAAAACATTAATATCATAGTTTGGATTGCACACCTTTTGTTGGCCATAGTTGCAGCTTTATAGCAAACCATTTAGTTATATCAAATACAGAACAAGATATGGTGCTAGCAAAGATTGCTCTAACTTTTTAAATTGTTTTAGGAATGCTAGATAAAGTAATTATTCTGTATACTAAAAGGTATTTTTACAAGACACTGTACTGTTGGAAGACAGCCAACTGAGCTAAAAAAGTAAATGTTTAAACATGGGTATATTGTAGGTGTTCGAGCCCCAAAGAGGGGCTGTCTTAAAAGAGAGTTGAGATAACTGCCTGGTGTTAAAAAGCCTTCTTTTATCACTGGGAAATATGATGTGCAGTAATGGCATTCGTGCCAAAGAAGGATTACATTTATAGAGAATTTTATGACAGAAATACAGACAGAAATACACTTAGCAGATGATGAATTGTTTTAGTGCAGCTCTTAGAGGTACAAGAGAGGGTCAGCATTGATGAAATTTTCATTGCTCACCAAGATAATCATCAGTTGTCCTTTTGAACGTTCTGTACCTTAAAGAGTATCCTTAATATATTGTCAGGCAGGCAGACCTGGATTGGAGGATAGGTCACATTGTCCCTTGCCCAAGCTGATGCATGTGGGGGATATACCTTTAATAAAAGAATTATACACATTAGGAATAACAAAAACTTAAGTGTCATGGTCTGGTGGGATCAGGCTCAGTCCTGTAGATGAAAAAGCAGACAAGTGCGTTGTTGTAAGCAGGCTGGGATCAGTACACAAGTAGCAGTAGCAGCAGAACCACAGTTAGAGATCATGCCAAAGTCAAAAGAGTCAGGTTTGATTAGAAAATGATGAAGATTGGCCAGTGAATTTACATCCAACCATCAATACATGAGTAGCAGTAAATAAGAACACAGTGAAGCAGAAACCACAAAAGCAAAATACTGGCAAAAGCACAGTAATCTGGCATACAGAAAGGGCAGAGACATGTTCTAAAGAGGGAGTCTAGGAGAGGTATATATGTATATAAGTATACGGTAAGTATATATAAAGACTGACCAAGAGATAAGGCAAGTGAGCTATTTAACATTTCAAGTGGCTTAGTATAGTAAAGCCATAGCCAGTGCCCGAATTACCAAATAGGCAGAGTAGACACCAACCTATGGGCCCCATGGCATTTAAGGACCCAGAGTCAACAGATTAAAATAATATTGATTTGATCTTGAAAGAAAATTGCAATTGAGCTTTCCTAAATTGTTTACAAAATATAGAAAAAATGAATCAACTCAAAGGTATGAAAACTTTACATTAAATTATATGCACCTTGCACAACAACCCATTCAGTTTAAAATAAAAAATATGTGTAAAATTATAAATACTTTTTCTTTTTTTTCTTTTTTTTTATAAGTGATTGCATAATCTCTGTTCTCAGCTGCATAAGAGGCTTAAGCCTAGTTCACACGGGCTGAATTTTGTCCGGCATCGGCCAGTTCAGTAGAAACCGGCCGACATTCAACCCTTGTGTGCTGCAGCCGGTCGGACAGTCACAACCATTTGGCCAGCTTCTGTCGATGGGGCATGACCGAAAAGGATCTGCTGGTCGGCTCCTGATCAGTGCTCTCAACCAATGGCTGAGAGCACTGACTGAAGTGTTCTGGCGGGGGACTGTCCCCCTGTCAGAACACAATAGCACAGCAGAGGTAGATCGCATGGTTAGTACAAGACATGTACAAAGTTAGTACAAAGGTAGATTGCATGGTTAGTACAGCGGCTCCTCCTCCTTTTTTTTCATTCAGCTCTGCTGAACTAATAGTGTGTACTAGGCCTTAGAGAGTTGGGGTGGGGAAACAGCACTACACAGATCTTCCCAGTGAATGGCCATTGGAGTACAGGCATACTGTGCTCCCAGCACAGCCAGAAAACTTACCACATTGGGAAACTCATCATCTTTCAGTGCTGATGTGCACACTACTTAGTTCAATGTTATCCCACTAGAGTGCGCACAAGAAAAACCTGCCATGGAGGCCCCAAGGTTTTAACTGATTAGGGGCCTCCACAAAGTTTAATCCAGTACTGGCCACAGCCAGGCACAGAAGCTTCAGAACAAGAACCAGAAATAGTTCCATATAGTACCAAAAAGCCACAAACCACATGATATTTTGGTTCTCAGTGATTTTAACTACAATGGAACAGGCTGGACTTGTTTTTAGCAAGATGTACCACAAGGTATGCATGTAAGTGAACTCAACAACATCAACAATTTTTGATTCATTTATTCAATACTTGCATATGGATGATTTTTAAAGGGTGTTAAAAGGAGCTTCTGTTTTCTGACCAATGTTTATTTGATATCTGTTACTGGTATAGGACATAGGTCTTAAGATTATAACTTATTTCTCATTTGAAGTATAGTTAGTCACCCTTGAGTGAACTGTTTGACCTTATGAGATTGTCTATGAAGACAGGAAACCTATGTCATTTGGGTTATTAATAAACAATGTTGTCTGTTTTTAAAAGTGTTATGGGAAAATGTACCCTATCTTTTTCTAGTGTTTTATATTTAATTATTTTTCCATAATTGCATAGGGGGATATTGTCTGTGGTGTCCTTGTGCACTATTTCTGGTTCTTGGAGTTGATGTCTGCCCAAAATTTGGGAATGTCTCTCTTAAATTATTTAGCACACCCATGTATTCTCTTTTATTTACAGGAACAGAAGAATGGGTTCAGATCCTAAAACTTGGGGGTTAATTTACTAAAGATAAACAGGCTATTAACTTTACAAGGGAATGGTCTCTTAGATTAGTAAATACTCCAAATATTCACTTTGCAAAGAATACCCAATCACATGCAAGAAAGATGCATGCAAAAAAACAAAACAAAACAAAACAACTGTATTTTTGCTTGCACATAACTGTAGGGTTGCCACCTTTTCTTCAAACCAAACCCGAACACTTTGGATGCCCCAAGGAGAGTAGTAATGAGGTGCACGTAGCGTGGTGCAGCAAAATGTGAGTGTGGCCAAATTTAATTTGCTGGCATCATCACCCAGCCCTCCAGTGATGCCGAACCTGCTCCCAGACAGCTGCTTGTAGCTCCTGGATAGCAACAGATTTGTGTGTGACTATCTCGGTTACTTGGGGAGCCACAGCCCGGTCTTATTAAAAGTGTCCGGGTTTCAGTCTGCCTGAAACCCGGACATATGATTCAAAACCTGGACTGTCCAGGTGAATCCTGGACAGGTGGCAACCCTACATAACTGAATGATGGAAGTCAGCAGAGCTTTACCCAAGGTAAGGGAAAATTCACTGAACAGCCTCATTTATTTTAGTAAATCAACCACTTGGCAGCTCTACAGATAAACCCATCAGGGATTCTTTCCAATTAACTTCCCCAAAGGCTAAAAAACACTCATTTAGGAAAAGGTTTCAATACCCAGCTGCTTTAACCCTGCTTTTGAGAACAGTATTGCTTGTAGGACCAACATGCATGAGATAACAAGCTTGTATTATAGTGTTTGTTATTGTTTGCAGGAAAAAATCTTAACACCTTTTAAAAAGGGAACAGTTGTTCCACTGAAAGTGTTTTGTAACACTTGAGTGTATATGTAAGGGTCAGGGATATTTAGATCAGATTACCACTGGTGCACTTCTAGTTCAGCAGAAAACTTTCCAGGATGCTTAAAGGGGTTGTAAACCCTTGTTTTTTTTTTTTTTTTTTAAATAACAAACATGTCATACTTACCTCCACTTTGCAGTTCGTTTTGCACCGAACCTCCTCTTCTGGGGTCCCTCAGCGGTGCTGGTGGCTCCTCCCCACATCAAGGTCCACATTTGAGAAGTGCTCTCCTTATTGGACACATGTGCGGGCGCGCTCCCGAGTCCCGCATCTGTGTCCATTCACACAATATGCAGGACTCGGCCCAGCCCCCCGGTGCCACGTCATTGGATTTGATTGACAGCAGCGGGAGCCAATGGCTGCGCTGCTATCAATCTATCCAGTCAGGACAAGAGACACTAGCTACAGATAGTGTGCTTGTTCCTGGCCAGAGAAAGATCCGTGTCAGGTAAGTAAAATGGGGGAGATGGGGGGGCTGCAGCACTACAGAAGGTTTTTCACCTTAATGCATAGAATGCATTAAGGTGAAAAACCATGAGGGTTTACAACCCCTTTAATATGCATGCACTGACACTGGTGTCTTCAGGAACTTGAGCACTGTATTATCTAGTCTTAATAAAGAGGCATAATCCCAAAGAGCTTGGGCTAGGGAATATGGAGTAGTTAGACCAGCTAATGTTATATCCAACCAGTAAGTTGCAAAGGGACATGCAGAAGCCTTAAAGTGTTACTAAACCCAGAACCTGCATTCACTATATATGGTCTCCCCCAGTACATAGAAATGCCATTATTTTAGTAAATATAAACTGATAAATACCTTTTCTCATGAGCAGTATATACAGTATCTCACAAAAGTGAGTACACCCCTCACATTTTTGAAATATTTTATTATATCTTTTCATGTGACAACACTGAAGAAATGACACTTTGTTACAATGTAAAATAGTGAGTGTACAGCTTGTATAACAGTGTAAATTTGCTGTCCCCTCAAAAAACCTCAACACACAGCCATTAATGTCTAAACCACTGGCAACAAAAAAGAGTACACCCATAAGTGAAAATGTCCAAATTGGGCCCAATTAGCCATTTTCCCTCCCTGGTGTCATGTGACTCGTTAGTGTTACAAGGTCTCAGGTGTAAATGGGGAACAGGTGTGTTAAATTTGGTGTTATTGCTCTCACTCTCTCATACTGGTCACTGGAAGTTCAACATGGCGCCTCATGGGAAAGAACTCTCTGAGGATCTGAAAAAAAGAATGGTTGCTCTACATAAAAATAGCCTAGGCTATAAGAAGATTGCCAAGACCCTAAAACTGAGCTCCAGTACGGTGCCCAAGACTATACAGCGGTTTAACAGGACAGGTTCCACTCAGAACAAGCCTCACCATGGTCGACCAAAGAAGTTGAGTGCACATGCTCAGCGTCATGTCCTGAGGTTGTCTTTGAGAAACAGACGTATGAGTGCTGCCATCATTTCTGCAGAGGTTGAAGGGGTGGGAGGTCAGCCTGTCAGTGCTCAGCCCATACGCCGCACACTGCATCAAATTGGTCTGCATGGCTGTCATCCCAGAAGAAAGCCTCTTCTAAAGATGATACACAAGAAAGCCCACAAAAGTTTGCTGAAGACAAGCAAACTAATGATATGGATTACTGAAACCATGTCCTGTGGTCTGATGAGACCAAGATAAACTTATTTGGTTCAGATGGTGTCAATCATGTGTGGGCAGCAAACAGGTGAGGAGTACAAAGACAAGTGTGTCTTGCCTACAGTCAAGCATGGTGGTGGGAGTGTCATGGTCTGGGGCTGCAAGAGTGCTGCCGACACTGGGGAGCTACAGTTCATTGAGGGAACCATGAATGCCAACATGTACTGTGACAAGAGTGCATGATACCCTCCCTTCGAAAACTGGGCCGCAGGGCAGTATTCCAACATGATAATGACCCCAAACACACCTCTAAGACGATCACTGCCTTGCTAAAGAAGCTGAGGGTAAAAGTGATGGACTGGCCAAGCATATCTCCAGATCTAAACCCTATTGAGCATATGTGGGGCATGCTAAAACTGAAGGTGGAGGAGCACAAGGTCTCTAACATCCACCAGCTCTGTGATGTCATCATGGAGGAGTGAAAGAGGACTCCAGTGGCGACCTGTGATGCTCTGGTGAACTCCATGCCCAAGAGGGTTAAGGCAGTGCTGGAAAATAATGGTGGCCACACAAAATATTGACACTTTGGGCCCAATTTGTGAATTTTCACATAATAAAATATTTACAAAAATGTGAGGGGTGTACTCCCTTTTGTGAGATACTGTAGCAGTCTTATGACTTCTATCAGTTCCTAGTAAAACCTGTAGGAGGAGTTTTCATTCTCCCCTAATCCTCTGTCTGGACATATCTGGACAGTGCTGATTGGCCCTTGCTGATCACATGCACCGTCCCAAGAAAAAAACAAACATTCGAGCAATACACACCAAACTGAGGTTATTTTTTGGAGACAGTGGAGGAAGAGGAGGATCCGAGAGACAGGATCAAACAGCCTTTATACACAATGTAAAGCATTAACTCCTTAGGTTCGACAGTGAGTATAACAAGCATGCTTTACTGCATATACAGACTGATTTTACTGTTGTGGGTTTAGTAACACTTTAGAACAGCCATAGACAGATTGACATTCGTCCAGTTCAGCAGGAACTGGCCGAATTTCAATCCATCTATGGGCAGGCTGGTTGTTCTGAAGTTGACCTATGCATCAACTTCCGAAAAACCAGTCTGTTATTTTAGCCACCAGCAGTGATCGTTGTATTCTGACAGCGGGGAAACCTCCCGCTGTCAGAATACAACAGCACACCTGGAGGAATTCTCCATCAGCACTCACTGATGGCTGAAGGAAAGAAAATTGCATAATGTATGACCAGGCTTAGTCAAGAATAGTTCCAGATATTAAAGAGAATCTTTAACTGTTCACTGCACTTTGTCATTCCTATTGTCACATGTCTCTATTCCAAATCTCTAACAATTTACATTTTTTTTGTGTACTGTATATAGCTTATTTTTGATCCTCTGCCCTTCCAGTTTTTCATTTCTGGCAGTGGCATATGCTCTGCTGGTTCCTTGGAGATATATGTCACACATGGCAGAAGACTTTGAGTCTGTATGTGGCAAAGTATCGAGCGATTTCCTCAGGGCCGTTTTTAAGGCAGGGCAGAAGGGGCAGCTGCCCTGGGCCCTGTCATTGTTGTGGGACCCAAAGCAGCTGCCTCATACTTGCCAACTACCCTGGTTTAAATTCCCTCGTCCCTTGAGGTTTTAGTCCTGTGCTGCGTCCCAATATCTCAGTGTGAAGTGCTGCTACTAATGCTACCCAGCTCTGCCCTATTGTGTACAGATGACTCACCTGCAGACCCTGTGTTTACATGTAAATTACCGGAATTCATATGTAAGTAGTGGTGCCATTTATATGTAAATAGCAGCAGCCAGCGGTATTGATATGCATATCATGCCCCCCTGAGGTCATATCCACAGTAATCTCTAGCAACCAATCAACAAGCAGAAATCATGTGCTGTAACCTCGCAACTAATCAGTGAGCCGTAATGTGTGCTGTAACCTTTAGCAACCAGTCAGTGAGCGGTAATGATACACTGTAACCTCTGGCAACCAATCACAATAGCAGTCTGATCTGATTCAGTAAACTGATTTTGAGTCTAGCTGCTATTTATTGTATGTCTCAGAGCAGGTGGAGAGCGAAACTGCATGAGGGGGCCCCAAGAAAAGTTTTGCCCAGGGTCCAATCAATATTAAAGACGGCCCTGGATTTCCTGCCTACATAGATGATGTCATAATAAAGAGAGGTAATTGCAGAGTAAAATTTGTCTCCATTTCTAAAGTAAAACTTGTTTTAAACTTCTCACTGGTCAAATTGCTTAAAAAAAGAAGCTTAGTATTTACCTTTGCCTACAGAGAGTAAAATATTACTTGAGGCTGGGTTCACACTGCAGCACGCTCCGGCTCACAGCAGGAGTCCGGTGCGTCCCCATTCACCGTTTCAGGTCTGATTTGAGCCCGAATATTTGGCTGCATTCGGACCTGAAACAGACCAAAAGATGCACAGGGCTCCTGTGCTATTCGCACCAGGGCTGCTGCGGAGATACGTGAACCGGCTTCATAGAGAGCTGGTCACAATCTCCTGCTATGCGAATTGGATGCGGGGAAAGCCACATCCAATTCACAATAGTGTGAACCCAGTCTGAAAGACAATATCAGCAAACAGACACCACTTTTGTCCCTCCTAAAAAAATATATGTCTCTCTTATCTGTCATAAGTAATAACAGCGTTATTGCTGAATTAATGGCCCATAACTGAAATGCAGTAATAGCTCTGGCTTTAATGACTGGTTAATGAGTAGGCCGAACCACAGACTTCCGTTGTGAGAAGAAGCAGTAAAGTGCAATCATTGTATAGTACTGAAAAACATAAAACAGAACCTACATATGTGTCAAGCAAATATGGCTGCCACCACCATATTCAAGAAAAGTCTTTTAAAACATGAACACATATTAATTTAGATTGCTGTAATCAAACTAATGTATTTTATTCACTAATGTAAAAAAAAAAACATTGATTAAACTAGACATTTCCCTTACACATCACTTCCCAGCTTTGGCTTTATTTTCAGTGGCTGGTATTTGAAGACAAATTATCACATCAATGTTTATATAATATGTTTAAGAGGAAACATGTGACTAAAACATTTTATTCCTGCGTTTTGCTTGGATAAAGACAGTCTTATCCACAACACAGATTAAATAAATGAATGTAATTTGCTTGATAGAGGCAGTTTCCTCTGAGTGTAATATATGGTGTCTGGAGATGACAGTGGAACATTAAGTGGAGATCTGTAAAATACTGCCCACTTAGCACCACAGAATGCTTGTTCGGTGGTTGTTATAGCATTAGCAAAATGCAATTGTTGCATGTTGCGTGTTGTTGCTTTGTTTTTGTGATCATTAAGAAACTGGCAGAGACATATACTTTTCTGTAGTTATGAAAGTTAGTGCAGTGTATGTTGGTGAAACCCGTACTTTATGTAGCAATGCTGGAGAAAATATGATTTGTATATATTGTGATGGTTTGGGTGACTATGGATCATGCCAGGATTGGAGACAATTGAGGCAAATTTTTGGGCTTAATTTCTGGAGTTCGTGACTTAAATTCAGGCCGCTAAGTATAGGATAACCAGTTTGTATTCTTTGAACATCCCGTTTAGACAGGACAGTCACCAAGTGATCAATGTCTGTGGATCTATCCCTAAAGGTCCATAGGCATCTCTACTAACTAATGGCCAGGAATCAAGTACTGAATTTGTGTATTCACAAGGCTTACTTTGATTGCCATTCGCCAGATCATGACAAGGCTAGGTTGATTAGCAATGAGATATTTATAGGCAGTGCAGCCAAAAAGGTTGTTGCTACTGTAGACCACCCATTCTCAACCAGGGTTCTGTGGAACCCTAGGGTTCCTCCAGAGGTTGCTAGGTGTTCCTTGAGTTGTGGCTAACTGACCACCCATGTGATGATGTCTGCTTAGTAAGGATGGGCAAACGGTTCGGCCCAAGCATGAGTTCGGGCTGAATATTGGCTGTTCGGAAGTTCTCAGAACAACTGAATTATAGGGTCTTTTGAACCGTTTGTTCGGCCCACCAAAAGAACACAATGCACTGCGCCGCCGCACAGTGAATTGAAAGTCCTGATCTGAAGCAATGAAAGCTTCGTCCAATCAGGGCACAGAGCACTGTCAGAGCCATGATTGGATGCTGTCATGATGACTGTATCCAATCATGGCTCAATGCTCTTAATCCCGCCCCACACTATAAAAGTATTCTTTCCATAGTGACCATAGTGTGATAGTGGCGTGGAGAGAGATAGAACAGGGCTCTGTTCAGTGGTATTAGACAGTTAGTGTGCTATAGTGTTTTATTCTGATTCTATTGTCAGTGTAGAATATCAGTTTAGTGTACATCTAGGGATAGTTCATTGTAAGTGCAATGCGACCATTCATCTTTACATTAGTGTGAATGTAGGGATAGTTCAGTCAGTGTGAGTGTAGTGACCGTTTAACAAAGTATATTTTATTGCGTTACTACAAGTTTAACGCCATATAGTTCTGTGCGTCACTGCAAGTTTAATGTCGTAATTTTCATTACGTCAGTCCAAGTTTAACGCCATATAGTTCTGTGCATTACTGCAAGTTTAACGCCATATAGCTGTGTGCGTTACTGCAAGTTTAACACCATATATTTCATTGCGTTACTGCAAGTTTAACGCCATATAGTTCTGTGCGCTACTGCAAGTTTAACACCATATATTTCATTGCGTTACTGCAAGTTTAACGCCATATAGTTCTGTGCGCTACTGCAAGTTTAACGCCGTATATTTCATTGTGTTACTGCAAGTTTAACGCCATATAGTTCTGTGTGTTACTGCAAGTTTAACGCCGTATATTTCATTGTGTTACTGCAAGTTTAACGCCATATATTTCAATCCGTTACTGCAAGTTTAACGCCATATAATTCATTAGGTTACTGCAAGTTTAACTCCATATAGTTCTGTGCTTTACTGCAAGTTTAACACCGTATAGTTCTGTGCATTACTGCTAGTTTAACTCCATATAGTTCTGTATGTTGCTGCAAGTTTAACGCTGTATAGTTCACTGCGTTACTGCAAGTTTAACTACGTATAGTTCTGTGCATTACTGCAAGTTTTTTTTTTACAGTAAAGTTTTTTTATTTTATTAAACATTTAAGACAGTACAACCAATGTCAGCATTTGTTGAGGATCTGACATGAATCAACAGACTACAAACTTATAGCAGTACATGAGTAAAACATAAACTCCTCCATTCCATCTGCTAATATAATAAGCATAAGTTTGATCAAAGAAGCAACCGGGGGGACCAAGCCTGTACAGGATGGGAGATGTGTTATCGTCATATAACTTTTCCTTGATGGGATAATTTGAGAAATCTTTACATACACCATTAGTGTGCTATTGATCACTCATCCTCACCACCTCCCGGACTAGGGAGGAGGGGGGGGAGGGGAAAAGAAACATAGGCGCCCGTGGTCCCCCCCAACCCCTGGGGTCAACCACCCGCACCCATCCAGCTCGACCACACCTTGTCGAATTTCTGAGGACAGTTCCTGCTCTCATAGGTTAAGCAGTATAGCGGCAGTGCATTGTTTACCGCCGCTTCCCATGCCCCTTTAGTAGGGGCCTCTTTGTTCTTCCAGTTAAGGAGAATTTCTCTCTTGGCGTAGAATATGGAGTATGTTAGGCATTGTTTAATATATCGGTCACCCTCTATGTCCTCCAAATGACTGAGTAATAGGACCGATGGGTCCTCTGGTACCTCGGCTCCACACACCACCCCCAGCTTGTCTGCCACCGCGCTCCAATATGGGCGGAGCTTGGGACAGGACCAGACCATGTGAAAGAACGTTCCCACTTCTAGTTCACATCTAGTACAGGTGGGGGGCTTTTCAGGATATATTTGTGCTAGTCGCTGAGGCGTAAATAGGCTCTATGGATAAATTTTAGTTGAATAAATCTATCTTTGGCTGCAATCATGGACGGGATAAACGTGGATAGACATTCCTCCCATTCCTCCTCCCCCAGTGAGGGAATATCTGTCTGCCATTTGATTCTGGTTCTGTCGGTTTTAACATCGTGGGCCACTGTTAAATACAAGTAAAGAGAAGACAGGGGTTTCTCCAGCATCCCGGAGATCAAGAGACGTTCGATTGAATCTGGCTCCAGCGTCACCTGATCAGGAAACTGGGCCCTGAGGGCGTGCTGCAACTGTATATATCTGAAAAGGAGGGAGCCTGGTAGATTATGGGCCTGTTGCATCTCTCTAAATGACAGAACTCTCCCCCGTGACATCACCTGTTTTAATTTGGTGATGCCTCGCCTTGCCCATATTACCGGGTCTGGGACAGTGAAGAGGTGCGGGAGCATAGGATTAGCCCACAGTGGGGTATGTGGGGACACAGTGGCAGGTTGTAATAGAGCTGCCCTAGCGGACCTCCATACCTGAATGGTGGTCTTCATGGGGCCTGTAACTACAGGAGTGGCCTTCATTCCTCTGTACGGGAGGTTGGAGAGAGCCGCATAAGAGCCCATAACCGCCGCCTCCAATGTGACAGCCGGATTTTGGCGGGGCTGCGAGAACCACCACCTCACCGTTACCAGGACAGCCGCCCAGTAATAAATTAGAAAATTTGGCAGAGCCAATCCACCCCCCGAAAGAGGAAGATACAATATAGCCTTAGCAACCCTTGGCGCTTTCCCAGCCCAGATGAAAGCAGTCACAGCACTCTCTAGCTTGCGGAAAAAGGATTTAGGTATTAAAACTGGGGTTTGCCTAAAGTAATATAGAAATTTTGGTAAATAGATCATTTTCAGTAGGTTCCCCCTACCCACCGGGGACAGAGGGAGAGATCTCCAAGTGGAGCATTTTTGTTGCAGTTGAGGCAGTAATGGGTAGACATTTCTGTCCAGGTACTCCTATAACTCACCCCCCACACGTACTCCCAGGTATGTGAATTCACTCACCCACTTCAGTGGAGTATTTGTGTCTATAGGTGGTAGGGAACTGCTAAGGGGAAAAAGCACCGATTTGTTCCAATTAATGCGGATGCCCGAAAACCGACCGAATGTGTCAAAGAGGGCCAGAGCTGCCCTCAGGGAGTTCGAGGCATCCGCTAGATACAGGAGGGAGTCATCCGCATACAGCGAGATTTTCTCGGTGATAGCTCCCACCTGTATCCCCTTGACCATTTCATCTGCTCTAAGTAGGATGGCTAGCGGCTCGAGTGCCATAGCAAAGAGGGCCGGGGAGAGCGGGCACCCCTGCCTCGTGCCCCTCTCCAGGGAGAATCCCTCCGAGAGGGTGCCATTTGTGCGGATACGGGCCATGGGCCTGGCGTACAGCAGCCGGAGCCACGTCAGGAATTTAGGCCCAAAGCCAAACCTAGCCCCACTCGACGGAGTCAAACGCTTTCTCCGCATCGAGTGAGGCCACCACTCCCGAACCCCTCGACCCAGCCAGAGCTATATGCGTGTGCAGTCTACGAATGTTTATGTCTGTTCCCCTGCCCGGCATAAAGCCTGTTTGGTCTGGGTGAATTAGGGCCGTAATCACCATATTTAGTCTGTTGGCAAGGACCTTCGAAAGGATCTTAGTATCTACATTAAGTAGAGAGATGGGGCGGTAGGATGAGCATAAGGTCGGGTCCTTACCTGCCTTGGGAATGACGACAATCACCGCCTCATACATAGAGTCAGGAATAGATTCTGCGGCCATGGATTTGGACAGTAGGGATTGGATTTTGGGGGCCAGCTGTTCTGCATACATTTTATAAAGTTCAACTGGAATGCCGTCCGGGCCAGGGGTTTTGCCCGTCTGCATCATTTTTAATGCTTTTAGAATTTCCTCGACACTAATGGGAGCGTCTAGATTATTAGCATAGGTAGAGGTAAGAGTTGGTATATCAATATTATCCAAGTAAGCGGTCAGCTCCGCAGGTTGGTAATCCACCCTGGAGCGGTATAAGTTCTTATAGTAGGAGGCAAATTCCTTGTTAATGTCATCTGGGGAGGTGAGCATAGATCCCCCATCATCACATATTTGTCCTATTGACATCCCCCCCGAGTGTTCTCAAGAGAGCCACGCCAGGAGGCGACCCGTCCTCTCCCCCTGCTCAAATATCCTCTGTTTTTGGTGCAAAAGTCTCTTTTGGGTTAGCGACGTTCGCACCATGAGGGTCTCTCTCAGAAGCTCCTGCAATCTCCCGTATGTCTGGGGGTCAGGGGAGCTAACGTAGAGAGCCTCCTGCCTTCCTGCCTTCTCTTCCAGGCGTGTAAGTTCCTTTCTCCTGTCTCTGCGAACCCCTGAAATGATGGTCTGGAACTGTCCCCTGGTGAACGCTTTAAAAGCATCCCAAACCGAGGCCGCCGAGGCAGACCCCTCGTTCTCCACCCAGTATGTCTCCAACTGCTGTCTATACATCGGCTCCACCTCCACATCTGAGATCCAATACCTCGACAGGCGCCAGAGTCTGTCAGACGAGGCCACCGAGGCATCCAGATCCAGGAGAAGCGGGGCGTGGTCCGAGATTCCCCGGGGAAGAATTTTAATTTCACGAACTCTAGGTAGGACAGAACCCCCCGCGTAAACTAAGTCAATTCTCGAGAAGGTTCTGTGCGACGCAGAGTGACAGGTATACGCCTTTTCATGTGGGTGCTTCCATCTCCATAAGTCAAACAGACCATAGGTGGCCGCCCACTCTGCGAGCCCCTGCGAGGTCGCACCAGTGGGGGTCAGTCTGTCCAGACCTGCATCCGGGACCAGATTAAAGTCACTCAAGATCACTACATTTTCTGTGGCAAATTCCGCTATTTTCGCAGTTATTTGGTTCAGTATTTGAAGGGAGGCCGGGGGCGGGAGATATAGGCCCACAATAACCCATGGAACATTGTAAAGCAGGGCATGCAACACCACGTATCTGCCCCCCGGGTCCAGAGCCAGGCCAAGGAGCTTGAAAGGGAGTGTTTTGAGAATTAATATGCTTACACCTCTTGAAAAGGAGGAGTATGTCGCATGATAATGATACCCCACCCACGGTTTTTTGAGACTAAAGGTCCTTTTCCCCACCAAATGTGTCTCCTGGAACACACACACATGGGGTTGGTAGGTCTTAACAAACTGGAAGACCAATGAGCGCTTCACCGGAGAGTTCAGGCCCCGTGTGTTCCAGGAGAGCAGTCTAAGGGAGGTCATCTATGTTGTAGAGAAGTGTATTAGGATCAATGGGAGGTATCAGCTCCTTGGCCAAAGGTCCGGATCCAGGCGGGCTAGACCAGGACTTTAAGCAGCATGGAATGATTTGTAGGTAATCTGCCTGTAGCACTGTCAAAAGCAAAGAACTTATAAAAACAAAAAAAACAAAACAACACAAGTGGGTCTGCAACTGCAGGCCATTTAAACCAAACATCCCCCCCCCACCCCGCCCCTCCCCCCAACATGGCAAGAGGGGCCTCATTCCCATCCAACAAAAAAGGAGAAGGCTTAGAGCCATCGTGAGGGCAGTGTGCAAACGGCGCTCAGCCTGTCACCGGCAAATCAGCTTCTTGTTATCCGGCACGGATAGTTTAGTGTGAATCACCCGGGTCCCCGGGGGCGCTTCCTTAAACTTTCAAACGTTGCGTATCATGTGCTTGCCCCAGTCAGTATCGAATTACAGTTTGGGTCCACACCATGCCCCCCCCCCATTCTCAACAGGAGGTGCCATGCATAGGAAGTCTCGGGCCAGCAAGTCCAAAGACAGGGTCCGCAACCCCTCCGCCCCCACCCCTCCTAAGGCATCAATGAAGGAGAGTCCCCTCCGTGGGAGAGAAAAGACAAGAGAGGGGAGGGGGGCATGCCCCGGGAGCCATCCCCGGCAAGGGAGATCACATGGGCAGCCCAAGACCGGGTCAGTTAACAAGTTCCAGGATCTCCATTACATGGCCTCTCCTGAATGGTACAATGAGACAAGGTGAGCCCTGGGAGGCCAAGTTAACCTCCCTGGGGAGTTACTGTATTAAGTTTGAACCTCTCAGACTTTATATGGTGCACGTGTACCTGTATGAAAAGGTCTCAAAAAGGGATCAGTCACGCATTCCATCAGGCACATGTGTGGAGGGGGGGCCCAACCCAGGATTAAATCCGAGGGGGAGCACATGAACAGGGTAGAGTAAGCAGGATTTAGGGGCGAAGAGTCTCAGCCCACGCTGCAGCATCCCTGGGCGATGTGAAAAACTGTACCCTCTCTCCATCCTGTACTCGTAACTTCACGCCCTTTTGTCTCAGCATGACTCTGACTTGGTCAAAGGATTTGCGGCGGCGTTGGGTCTCCACTGAGTAGTCCGGGAATATAAGCAGGGTTGCATAACCCACCTTTAGGTCCCCTTGCACCCTGGCTGCGCGGAGGATCGTGTCCCGATCTCTGTAATGCAGGAGCTTAAATATAAAGGTGCGCGGTGGGGCTCCCGGAGGTCCTCTAGTCGCTGGCATCCTATGGGCTCTCTCTATAGAGAAGTGGGGAGAAAAGGCAGCCCTGGGGAGCAGCTTAGGTAGGAGGTCCTCCATGAATGCGACCGGATCAGCCCCTTCAGCCTCCTCAGGAAGGCCAAGGATCCTCAGGTTGCTCCTCCGATTGCGGTTCTCCGCGTCTTCAGCTTTATTTTCGAGATATTTGACTTTCAGTTTCAGGGCCTGAATGTCCGCATGATGCTCCCTCTGAGTATCTTCCACATCTGATACCCGTCTTTCCGCCTCGGTCACCCGGTCCCTGAATTTATCCATGTCCCTGCGGATGAGGGCAGTCTCCGTCTGTACATGGTCAATTTTGGTGGGTAAGGTTGCCTGGCAAGTAGTTATGGCCAACATTAGGGCATCAAAAGCCGCAGAGCCCGCCTGTATAGCTCGGTCAGGAGAGGAGGCCGACGGCGACGCCATCTTGGACGCCTCGTGTGCGGCGGATCTCGGGGCAGAGCGGGTCTTCACCGGGGTGTTAGTGTACCTGTGCTGGCTCGATTTCCTCCCCGCGGGCATCGCCCAGTCCACACACCAAAGCCTCCTGGAGCGATAAGGTCCAATTCTGCGATTCTTCACACTAGGATAGCTGTAGGATTGATGGCCGGAGACGGGAGCTCAGCTAACACACGTCTGCTCCCAGCGCCATCTTGGACACGCCCCCATTACTGCAAGTTTAACGCCGTATAGTTCATTGGGTTACTGCAAGTTTAACGCTGTATATTTCATTGCATCACTGCAAGTTTAACGCCATATATTTCAATGTGGTACTGCAAGTTTGACGCCATATAGTTCTGTGCGTTACTCCACGTTTGACACAGTATATTGCAGTATATTATAGTGTATCCATGGAGTGTGTCTGTGTCGTGAATACTCAAATTAAAGTGCACCAAACACCTTTTTTCATTGATTAAAGTGCATCCATGTACTCATTTACACATCTTTATTACATTTTGTTAATAAGCACCCCCACTCCCCCCATCATGTCTGGGAGGACAGCAAAGAGAAGCAGACTTTCTCATGGCACTGTAAGGGAGCCAGCAGTCTATGTGTCCACAGGCAAAGGTGGATGTGGTCAGTCTTCAGCAGGGCATAATTTCCTCTGTTTAGTGATGTTGCCCGTGCTATCCAGCCACAGCATGCAGAGGAGGTGGTGGACTGGCTTACTAAACCGTCCTCATCCTCTTCATCCTCCATCACCCAAGCAGAGACTAGTGCGCAGTCCCCTGCAGCTGCCAGAGTGGCAAAACCTGCCTCCTTTTCCACAGTTATTCCTGCCATAGCCCCAGCATCAGACATGGAGGAGTTATTTGTACACAGCAAAAGCCACTTGCTCCTTGATAATGCACAGCCATTACTCAATTCAGATGTTGGTTCTGACTCTGAGGTTGAGGAAGGCAGGAACATGGGCCTACAGTGGTAATGAGGATGGAGGAGATGATGATGATGATGAGGTCACTGACTCGAGTTGGGTGCCGGATAGAGCAGAGGAGGAAAGTGAGGCTGAGGCACAATCCCAATGAGGCAGCCTTCATGGAAGAGTAGGGAGCAGCCACCCTATTCCATCACATTGTAGAGCTGTTATCTCCCGACCCACTTCCTACAGCTCAGCTGACTGGGCCTTTTTCAGTACATGTGCAGCCAATCGCACTGTTGTTATTTGCAAACTTTGTCTCAAGCACATCAAGCATGGCAAAAACACCAACCATTTGGGTACCACATGCTTGACAAGCAATTTAACCTCTCACCACTCAGCCCATTGGCAAGAGCACCTAAAAGCCACACAAAAGGGGCACAGATCTGTCCCTCCTCCTTACTCACCTCACTCTGTCCCTGCCCTACCTCATGACCTCTCAGCAACCTCCACTGACAGGGATCATGGTATAGTGCAGGGTATCCCAGGTCCTTGCAGCACATCTGCCAGCAGCACACCACCAGCTGTAGACTATAGCCGGCAAATTTCTCTGGCCCATCTGCTGCAGTGAAAAAAAAATACAGTTCCTGTCAAACAGGTGTGGAAAAATTTTTCTTTGGGTGTTAATTGTGCCCATGAAACCTACACCAAAAACATTCTTCCAGATGAAATCAACACTCACAACACTAGGCAGCCTAGAAGTCCTGCAGAGATTCCACATGCCAAAAACACTTAATCTGCGACATCGGCATCAGGGGCTTCATAGCTGCTGGTAATCCAGGACTGATTCATTTTGATAAAAGTCAGACGGTCCAGGGAGTCTGTGAACAGACACGTTCTATGATCAGTAACAAAACCTCCAGCAGCACTGAATGCCCGTTCAGAAAGCACGCTGGATGTAGGGCAGCCCAGCAGCTCAATAGCATACTGGGCAAGTTTTGGCCACTGGTCTTTTCTCATGACCCAGTAAGCCAGTGGATCGTCGACGGGAAAGCTCTCCATCTCTGATTTTGCCCCTAGATAATCGTACACCATGTGATGCAGATGCTGCCGATGGGATGTGGAAGCTGACAGCCCTGTGGGGGCGAGGACTAAATAAATTCAGAAATGCATCACTTAGGTGGCCGCCTTCTCCACCGCTCCTCTCTTGACCAACAGAAGCCTCAAAACTATGTTTTCCACTACACTGTAAGCTACCAGAGTCCGGAAAAGCGTTAGATAAACTGCTCTTTAAGGTGTCCTCAAGAGATTTCATATATACCCAGTGTGCTGTGAACTAAATACATTGTCCCTGCCCATGCTTGCTGGGCCACGCAGCAATGTGGAATTTGCGGCTGACTGCCTTGCCCAACGATGCCACAACATTGCCTTCCACGTGATGGTAATGAGCTGGAATGGCCTTAGGTGAAAAGAAATAGCGACTGGGAATCTGCCATTGTGGTACAGCACATTCTGCAAATTCACAGAAGGGGCAGAATCCACCAGGTGGAAAGGCAGAAGTTGTAGAGCCAGCGGCTTTGACAAGCTTGCATTTAGACGCTGGGCAAGTACTGTCAAACAATCTTTCTACACCTGTTTGACAGTTGCATATCTTTGCAATTTTCTGACAGCAAGGCCAATTCTTGCTTTCATCAAGAGTACCTCTATAGGGTTACTGTGTGAAGGTGCCGCTGACACCCAAAGAACAATCTTTCTGCACCTTTTTGTCAGGTGCATATCATTGTAATTTTTAAAAACAAGGCCAATTCTAGAAGGCCAAATAGACTAATCTTAGCAGGCATTCCCTGAAACCTGAGTATTATTGCAAGGGTTTCTTTGGGGTAAAAACGTTGGAAAAGGCTGCTGTTGACATTTTAGTGATAATTTTGACTACTGCTTTTTGCATGTCATCATTGCTTTTTGGGCTGTCTTTCTGAAAAAAGTCTGTTGGTGTTAGTACACAATTTAGTGTTCTTTTTTGCTCTCTATAAGATTACATTGTCTGCAGGGTTTCAGTAACATAAATCTGCCTGTATATGCATTTCAGCAGACAAACTCAAAATAATATATTTTTTGAACTGAAGGTATTGACAAATGTAATCATGAATCATACTACATTATCCGCCTGTTCAGAGCTGGAGCTTCTATCAAGAATCTTGTCACATAAGGCATACATCACGTACAAAGATATTTTATACATTGACTCTTTTTTATCTATGTAATAAATGTTCATGATAGTGCCGAAATGTGGGATTTCAGGTTTTATAACTTTGTTCTGTAGTTGCTTAGAATGTCTTCCGTTTGTTTTTTTTTTTACCTTGCTGTCTTTTCTTTTCTATTTGTGGCTGGGATTCCTTCCAAAATAAAGGACATCTGTGAAGGAAAGATATTCCTAGGCTCATAGCCAAAGTGGTTTTGTTTTATAACCAAAAATGAGGTCCATGATCATGATCTCCATCAACATGTAAAGAAAGGTCTATTGGTACAAGAAATTATGTTCTCCAGAGATAAATTGAGCACTCCCTAACATGGCCAGAGTAAGATCTATATCTGAAAACCCTATTAGTTATGTACTCATTCTTGCTAAACTTCTAGCTTTTTTGTTTAAACAATAAAACTATGTGTACTAGACACTGAAAGTAAAAAGACAAAACCTGATGGCACGCCTTTCTGAGAAAAATGACATTATCCTGGACTCGGTGAGTCAGCAATTACAAAAGAAAATGTAGACATTCCTTTAGCTTCTGGTTCTAGAAACTGTGTACTCTCCCATGGCCCTCTAAATATTGTTACTGGCATCTTTAAATAGGTCAGTTTGCCAGGGGTACCAGGACCACATAGTGCGTGCAATCTTCATTTCAGAATAATAAAATCTTTTTTTATTACTCTTGATAGCACTGATTCTTTGTTGTTGATGCTGCTTGCAAATCAAATTCATTGTTTAATAAACACGACATCTGCGGCAAACAAATGATGAGCGCCAAAAACAAGAACTGAATGTAAATATTTTGTTGAGCATCTGAGTTGTGTTAGCAATGGAAAGAATACTTACAATAAAAATGTGGTGTTAGCTGAGGCAGTGAGACTTGTTACCATTTGTAGTTGTTTTTAAAAGTGTTAACACTATTTCTATTTGTATGAGAAATAATGCATGTCATTCAGATGTATGCAGTTCTGTGTAAGCAAAGTAGTGTATTACAAATACTACCTATGGTTTAACAATGTATACAAGTTGTACAGGCGTCTAATCTGCTGAGATCCATTAGTGCAAACAGTCAACTCAGTATTGTCTCCAAACTCTAGATCAGGGGTGGGCAACCTTAAAGAGGTGGAGATCTACCTGAACAACATGGGAGAAGTCAAAGATCACTGAGCACAGTGTCACCCAGTGTTACCTCCTCACACCTTATATAAACCTCTAATTTCTGTACTATCCATGTCCCAATTGTGTGCATTGCACAGCAATTATGGGTTTAAATCAGGTGGTGAGGAGGCAACATATCGCCTCCTCTCCACCTGTCAAACACACTAGGATCGCTTTTCAGAGGAGCAGCAGTGCCTGCTCCCGTGAATGAGCCCTTAGCTGCATTCCGCAGCGGCACCCTCAGGGCTCCTTCACATGTACAGTTGGGGGTGGTAAAACCCCTGTGGTTGAGTCATGGTTTTACCACCTCCAATCCCCACCCCCTTTAACTGTTGAGGCAGCAGCCAAAGGTGTACACATGCCGCAGCAGGAATTAACCCCCCTGTTGCTTTTGGTGGGTGCTACCACCTGCCAGTTATGACCCATTCAAGTAAATGGGGCCACTCTGCAAGCTCCCCATACCTGCATGCTTCTGCGGGGTCCAAGGAGTTAAAGCAGGTCGTGAGAAAGCAACACAACGCTGCCTGATTTAACGCCTTGTTTGCTGTACTGCACAAGGTTGCAATTGCAGACCTGCCTCATTCACTTGAATGAGTCATGGTTGGCAAGTGCTACACCCACCAACCATGACAGGGCAGGGGTGATTAAAACACATCTTAACTATGGGGTTTTACCACCCCCCCAAATTGCAAATGTAAATTAACCTTTACTGTTTTGAGCCCCCTATAAGGCTGCTTTCACACTGATGTGCTGTGGTTTACCTGTAACGTGGGTGCAGCAGAGTGCATCTGTGACTTTCCTGGGTTAGCTGCGCTTTGCCATAGACTTCTGTTATATCCTGCAGCTGTGGTGTGCTTTCAGAAAGTGCACCAAATCTGCAGGTTATAATAGAAGTCTATGGCTAAGCACAGCAAACCCACAGAAAAGCTGCAGGTACACTGCACTGCACCCGTGATGTGGGTAAACCGCAGCACATCAGTGTAAAAGCAGCCCTATATTATTATGCCCAGTGTATTGCTTCCCACTGACCTGATCTCTTCTTTCCTGATGTTGGCACAATTCTGGAGACTACTAGCCGGGATAAGAGGTGGAGTGCAGTTGGTTGCATCAGTTGCATGGTACAGGAGCCAACACTACAGAGGATGAATTGGCTTATGTGGATTACGTACGTTACTACAGCTCCAACTTTACAAGTAGTCCCTCTGTGTTGCATTCTGTTTAATGCTCTGGGATGGCGGGTCAGCAGGCCCAGGCCATGATCTACTTGTCACCTGTCTGCAATCTACTGGTAGATCGCACACTACTGGTTGCTGACCCCTGCTCTAGTATCAAAATTTCCCCTATGGTAATACAATTAATGCTCATCATCCTGGAAAAGTTTCCATCCCCTCCACATGACTGCCTCCACCCCCTTCATTCCATTCACCAATTATTGGGCTAGATTTCTAGAGGTTTTGACTTAAATTCAGTTTGCCAAGTATAGGATAACTAGTCTGTTTGTATACTCTGAACATTCCCCATTTAGAGAGGACAGTCACCAAATGATCGTCTCTGTAGATCTATCCCTAAAGATCTCTAGGCATTTCCACAACTCTAAACCCTTTTTACTTTTCAGTTTTGGATGAATTACAAGAGTGGGGATGAATTACAAAGTTTTATATGGTGTCCACTTCTCCATTAAGGAGATTTTTTTTCTCTGTCAGGTTTGAAATACTGTCTGTGTCCCCAAAGAGGATATTCTTCTCTTTATGTTTTCTTTGAATGTTGTTACCTGGTCAGGAAGTGAGGGAAAATCTCCCTGATGAGGAAGCAATACGATCCTAACAGAGGTTCCATTTCTTCTTCACTAAAATATGTGTTTTATTGTTTTTTTTTTTGTGACAAGTCAGGGGATTTCCTCTGACACCCATAAAAAAGATGGGGAGTGGGGAAAATCATGAGGGTCAACAAATAGGTTAAAGTAAAATTCCAGGCAAAACCTAACTAGTCTTAAACATGCCTCTTCCCCCAAAGACCTGTTCTTACTAACCTGTGTAAGAAAGGTTTGTATACTTATTTTCAGCCCACTCTTGTCCAGTCATATGATCCAGCTCCCCTGTGTCATCCAGTGGTGGCTGCAGGGGAGAGAGGAGGGAGCGCCGACAACAGCTGGGCCATAGGAGCTTAGGAGTGATGTCATCACTTCCAGGCATTACCAGCCGTTGTCTGGTGTTCTATCCTCCCCTGCACCTGGTACTGGATGACACAGGGGAAATCACTTGATCAGACCAGAGGGGCCTGAAAATAGGTAAGTCTACAGATATTTTTTACACAAGTTAGTCAGAAAAGGTGATAGGAGGGGGGCGGGAGCATTTTTAAGAGAAGTTAGGCTTGCCTGGAATTCTACTTTAAGCAATAAAAAGAAGACTAAGATTGTGGTTTGATTTGAGCTTTTTTTCTTTACTTCATTTCTGTATATTTTGATCCAGTATTTAATATGTATAAATTTGGATGTTACTATTTTGATGCTGCACCTATTTGACAGCTGTTTTTATACCTTTGTGATGTTATACCCCTTCACTACATCTGACACTATTCTTTTTTCGTAATATACACAACATTGTAGATGTTAGCTGGTATTTCTACATGTCAAACCTGGAACTTGGTTTGTCCAATTTTTTTACTAATACCCCCGGTTATTTGCGCTTGCTTTTAAAACAATGTGGGAATATTGGTGCTTGCATTGCAATTTGTTTAACTACCACATGTAACACAGGAGGGTTCTTTTTTTAATTATTTTTAGAGTTTCTTATTTATATTTGGCAGAACCCTGTTGCAGTTATTGGGAACCCCCAGAATCATTTTGTGCACCTAATATAAGCTTGCTTTATTCCCAGACCCATGGCTTACGTTACATTTGTATGCGTTGTCAGGAGAAGCATGGCTTATGTATACTTTAACTATTAGTTGCGATAATTAGCTGGTTATTTTTGTTAGTCATTTGTAAATAGAGTTCAACTAAAGAAAGCACCAAAGACCATTTCTGCATGTCTAACAAAATATCCGGCTATTTGGTGTTTAAACCTGACTGCTTCTCCCACTCCTTTTTCTTATTTCATGGTTGGTTGGACGTCATCTGTAATGGCTCATTTACATCATAGATTTGAAAAACCAAACTAAAAAGCCAGTGTATCTCATGATTGCACAGAAATACACCAATTGCTGATTAAAGTCTAAATATTCACTGCTCTCCTGTTGATATAACTTTGACAGATTTGGGCACATTTCAACTGAAAATGTAAAAAAAAAAAAAAAATTCAAAGCTTGCAGCTGGATGTTAATCTGAATAAAATCATTTAAACAAGGTTTCTTAAAAGTAAGAAGTGTGTTTAATATTTATTTAAGGTCTCTATAATATTCAACTTCAGAGTTTTATATAAAACACCCTAAAAGAAAGAAACAAGCCATTATGGGAAATGTGCTAAAAGCTGTTTAGTAACCGAACTAATTAGTCCCACAGTTCAAGACCTTAGAGAAGAATAAAGCCTGGCACTGTGTGAGCATTACTCAGTTTTTCTTTTTTTTACATTTAGATAAACTACTTGCATTAGCCAAACGCAGGCAAACATTAATTGAACGCAGGCCTTGTTTTATAAACCCTAGTCAGTGAGCTACTGCTGTCCACTGTCACCTTTCTTGTTATAGTTAGTCTTTGTGCTGGAAGTCAATGTGTGAAATAAAAGGCTTTTTCCATATTTTCAACAACATGCGAACACCTATAGGTTTGACACCTGCCTGGTTTATTAAAATAAAACACTCTCTGACGGGGTTAGAACATTGCTCATGTTCCCATTAGCACACCTTATACTGTATATCATCAGGGCAGGTTGGTTTTGCTTTGTATTGCAAGTGGCATACTGCTCATTAAAGAGAAATCACATAATTTGTAATAAAAACATATTTGCCTTTTGCCTTTCTGAAGCTTCCCTCAAACCACTTTGCATATTATGTTATATATACTTGCCAAATATACTGCAGATATCTCCCTCCACTGAGTCTGGCTGCAGCCATTTTAACTGTGGGCAGCTGAAGCTGCTGCCTGTTCACTTCCTGGATATACACAGACACACAGGGTCACACCTCCAGCTCTGCAGCCCTGCAGCTCTCATTGGCCCTCTTATGACTCACCCCCCTTCCCTTCCTGGCAAACTCTCGTGAGAGCTGTGCATGATGTCATAAGCCTAGGCTAATGACCAGACAAGAAACAGGAAGTGGGCTGTATAACTTATTTACTGGCAGAAAAAAAATGTTTTACTATCCAAAGTTAAAACAACAAAGGGCAGAAGATTTAATAGATGCAAGGTTGAAAAAATGACTAAGCCCTGGTTCACATTGATGCTACTTAGAAATCGCGCTACTTCACTGGAAGTAGCGCGATTTCAAAGTAACAAGGTCAGCGCTATTTCATGTGCTACTTGATAGACATCTGTGTGGCTTCATGCACAGATGTCTATTGAAGTCGTACCTGAAATCGGCAAAAGTAGTGCAGGAACTACTTTTGCAAACTGGTGCGGTGCTGCAAAATCAGTTTTGCACCGATTGGAACAGTGCCATTGCCTCCAATAGGCTGGGACTTGTCATGCGATTTGACCTCTCAAATCGCATGACAAATCGCTCTAATGTGAACCTAGGCTAAAGGTCCGCTTTAACTCTAACTGAAAGACACTTTGTTTTTTTAAAGCAGTGTATAGTAAACAGTTGCCATTTAGGTGACATTGGGGGAGATGTACCAAAACTGGTGCACACAGAATCTGGTGCAGCTGTGAATAGTAATCAATTAGCTTCTAACTTCAGCTTGTTCAACAAAGCTATGACAATAAAACCTAGAAGCTGATTAGTTACAATGCACAGCTGCACCAAGTTCTGAGTGAACCAGTATTAGTAAATCTCCCCCACTGTCACCACAGAGTCACTTGTGAGCAAATATAAATAACTTTCAGGTAGACCGTGTCTTTAAAGCATAACTGTTCTTACCTTCATTCCAATGTTGCAGTGTACTGGAACTGCTGCAGTGTCCTGGAACTTTCAGACTAGGTTCACACTATTGCGAACTGGATGCAGGTTTCCCCACATCCAATTCGCATGTCAGGAGACTGTGACTGGCTCTCAATGGAGTCGGTTCACACAGCTCCAGGACAGCTGCGGCGTGGTTTGCAGAAGAGTCCTGTGCATCTTCTGGTCCATTTCAGGTCTGAATTTAGCCAAAAATTTGTGCCTGATTTGTCCCTGAAACAAAGAACAGGGACGCAACAACTTTTAACAAGACCCTGCAGCCTGCCTCCTTCACCTCAGCTCCCTTCCCAAAGGTAAATACCACCGTTCTTTAGTGATCCATCTTGGGCTTGCATCCCAATTCAGTGGAAGTCACGCACCATGGTAGGTCATTGGTCTGTGAATGAGATAACGAGGATGGAGGAGCCCACATTATCCCTTTGGACTCAAGAAGCCTATTTTAAGAAGACAGTTTTATTGGACCTAAATCTCCTTTTCTGACAGATGCACAGATCTATTGGTCTCCAGCCTAGAGTAGGCAGTGAGATTACAGTACAGGGACCTCCCCAATCCCATTCCCCCCCACCCCATTTATTTCTCTTCTTATCCTCCTTTTTTTATCCTTCTGTCTCCATCTCCCCTCTGACCCCCTTTCTCCTCTTTTTTTTCTTTTCTTCTTCTTACCTGCTGCATAATGCAAAATTGATGGAAATCCTTGGAACTTTCCCATTTGTGATATATGTCTCTTCTTCAGAAGGTCACGTGCCAGATTTCTTTTACTTTTTACCATTCAGCGCTGGCCATATCCCATATGTCTTGGTCATAAGGCCTTCCAGGATACCCCACGGTTCTTGCTTTACATTCTATCCCGATTACTGATATTAAAACCCATGATACTGCTAGTTTGCTGGCTGTTGTTTTTGTCTGCTGTATGCAATGGTGCTTTAAAAAAAAAAGAAACTGCCTGTTCACAATTTTTGTTACCGGTAATTACAGTTCCACTTTACATTTTGGCACTTTGCTGCTCCTCAGCTACTGAAGGTATTCAACACTTGCTCATTCCACCACAAACGAAAATGTCCTGTAGTGATGTACGATCTGGCATTAGAAATGAGTATTTACACACCCATTTACACACCCAGAAGCAATGAATAACTGCAGTGACTGGGGAGTTCAACCACCTCAGCTCTCATCTCTGTTGATAGCCCTATTTATAGAGCATTTTTTACATTTCTGCTATGGGCCTTACATGGCAATACATTTCTTATTACTTAAAAAAAAACAAAGTAATGCATTTATTTTTTAGGAAAAACAAAGCTTTCTTTTGGTGATATTCTCTTGCAAAAATGGTTATGCAATCCTTGGTCAAACCCTAACCAAACCAAACCAAACAAAAAAATGCACTTTTTGTCCACTTTTGATCAGTGTTAGTTAAAAAAAAAATATTGTTACTGTAGATAAAAACAAGAAATTTGATACTACAATTTTTCCTGTTTTTATGGGCACTAAATTTATTTCTCTGGTGCAAAGCATAGCAATGTTATGTGCAAAGGAAATAATAATTAGGGATAATTAGGGTAAACTAAGGCTTGATAATAGGATTAAATAGGCAAAAAAAAATTAAAATCCTTTTTTGTAAGACATTTAAGGTAGAATAAAGCTCAGCCCTTTGATCTGCAGATGGATAGAACAGAGTACTTTATATATGGAACAGAGGGTCAACTTTTTGATGGCAGTGGCTGCAACAGCTGCCTTATTTACACAGCAACTGCAAGCGCAGGCGGTGGTGTGCTGTGGTGTGTACACCTACTGTGCTTTACTACAGTGCACTGCAATGCAAAGGCTATGTACATTGCCATTTTTTTGCTTGTTCAATGTACTTTATTGCTTTATTTAGGTTACAATGACTATAATACACATGGGTCACAAATTTAGCAACCAATAATTTGGGCCAGTTTAACACCATATACCATAATAAGTGAGGTTGCAATAGATTGAAAGGCAATAGTTCAAAAGTGGTGTGGTCAGATACTGTTAATAACATAAACAGGATTTTAAAGGGAGTTGCCAAAGTTTTCAGAGGCGTAACCAAAAGCACAGAGAATAAACAGGCAATCACTCTTGGCTTAATGAGAGTATAGAACGACAAAAAAAATCGCATCCAATGCACCTGCGCTACAGTGCATTGCAACACTTGATGTGGGTTGTGGCGCATTGTGAAAAAAATAGCAACTTTTACTGTGTTCTTTATAAATGAAAGGACTGCTTAAAGCAGCATGCCTCGTGAATAATAGAGCACCTTACAGCACATGTATTACAGAAGTGTGGGATATTGATGACAGGTCCTCATGGAATAACAGTGGACCATGCCTGCATGATTTGTGTTGAAATTGACATTCACCCTGGGAAGGAGTCATCACAGTGTCCTACACAGTGCAATGATGCAGAAGAGGGCACTGGTCAGAGAGCCTCTCTGCAGCATTGAGACACACAGGAGAAGAGGCAAAGGGGTAAAGGACTCTGCAAGCCATGTAACCATCCTAAAGACAACTGAAAAATTAGCAACAAAATTTGACCTCTTGGGCGGAGGGGGGATGCGGCCTGTATTTATATAAGTTTAACCTCTAATGTTTTGTACTAGTGAGAGACATTTAGGTTGTAGTATATCTGGATTGTTTAAGTACGCCGGGGTGTTATCATTTATATATTTAGACAGCTACAGTAGTCTAATGCAGCCTTTCTCAACCTTGTCAACACAGAGGAACCCTTGAAATAACTTTCCAGACTCAGGAAACCCCAGCTAATAATTACTATATCTACAATTCATGACATGGTAATGTGATGGTCAGTGAGAAGAATGCTTCTTACACTTGTGGACATTGGGTAGAAATACCTCCTTACAAATAGCTATACAGATCAATTGTGTCAGTGGGAACTTATCTGAGAGGCAAAAATTGCTCATTGTTCAAGGAACCCCTAGAACCTGTTCTAATGTGACTGTGTTTAAACTGGTGTTTTCTCAGTTTTGTGTGTAAATTAGAGCTTGAGCTACTGAGCTCTGTAAAAAAACTTTTTTTTTATTCATCGAAACAGATAAGGACAGTCTAGATAATAAAAGAAAAATAGACCTCCGTCTGCTTGCTTGAAAGGAAAGTTTAAAATATTCATACAAGACCACAACATTCCAAGACCACAACATTCCCATGAAAGCAGAAAACTTCCAAGCAGTATTGGCATTTAGTATTCACCTAATAACACCCCAAAACATTTTCAGAAACAGATCTACCAAAACCTGAGCAAACACTCTTCAAGAGGAATACATGGCTGTAGTAGTCATACACAAAATAAGGACCAACATATGACAACTCCTTAGCTTTAGAATGGCATAGGTACTCAAAAAAAAGCTCAACCACCGTAAACTAGTACTTACTACTACTTACTATTTCTATACCAATAGTATTAATGGAAGTTAAGCATGCAACCTGTGAAGTGTAAGGGCACCATATTATATGGTTATATTGTTGCTAGGGAGGTCTTTTGCTGCTGGTGGGGGATTTTTTTTTTTTATATTAAATATTCTTTATTAAATCATTCACAATACAAAAAAGACTAGAAAACATTATATTTTTCACAACAGCTTATGGATATTATCCAATTCAATCTAATTATATCCAAACAGTTTTCACTCCAAACCACCCATAAGCCATCCCCCCCCCCTACCCCCACCCGCCCACCCACCCCTTTCCCTAGACTATATAAAAAAGGTTACGTGAAGGTCCTCATATGCCATCATCACATCACCATACTTCCTTGGCTCACCCTTGTCTCTACCCTCTGCTGACGGGCATGCCAATTCCTTGGGAAAGTTTAAGATTGGATCCAGTCAGGGGGCTATACCAGACCATTGTAACCAAGAGCTCCAAATTTTTATAAATTTATCCTGACTGCATCTCCTGATGTAGCATGTTTTTTCTGTCCATACTAGCTTATCCACTGTTCTAAGCCAATCATCTAAAGTTGGAGGCATGCTAGATAGCCAGTGCTGCGCTATTAGTTTCCTAGCTTGGAACAGGCACCTTCCTATAGCTATTTTCTTGTTATTGGATTCCACACTATCCCCTAGCAGGCCAAGGATACATACCCTGGCCTCCTGTTTTAACTTGGTTTCAAACCTAACTCCTATGATCCTAATTATCTCTGACCAATACCTAGTCAATTTTGGACACCTCCATACCATGTGTATTAAATCGCCAGTGTCCAAGCATCTAGGACATTTGTCATCAGGTCTACGGCCAAATCTAAACAGTCTCTTAGGGGTATAATAAACCCTGTGTATCAGAAATAATTGTGACACCTGTTGCGATGGGGAGAGCGATACCAATGGACTATCCTTCAAAATTCCCTTCCACTGACTATCGGATATCTCCCCCACCTCCCTTGCCCACCCTTCCCTAACACCCAGGGTCGTTTGCAGACCTAGCAATTTAGCGGAGATTTGCCCATTAACCATTGCTATCAGGGCACCATATTATATGGTTATATTGTTGCTAGGGAGGTCTTTTGCTGCTGGTGGGGGATTTTTTTTTTTTAATCCGCAGTGGTGCAAAATTCTGAAGCGAAAAAAAACGTTAATCGAACAAAAAACGTGCATGTGAAACACACACTAGAAAGTGCACTTAAGGGTGTGCTTTAGACCACCCCCCAAAGGGGTAGGACCTAATCTGATCCCCTGGGGCACAAGGCTCCTGGCAGGGACATAGGGTGCCAATGGTCTGCCTAGCCAGAAGGCCTGGCAGACCCTGTTCTTCAAGGCAGCTGAAGCCGACCATCAAATACTGGGTGGAGGGTCTCTCCCGAAGAGAGACCCCCCCAAGGGCAGGGTAGGACAGAACCAGAAGGCCACACATCCTCCCCCTAGACATCAGGGCAAGGGATCTATTGTTGCTGGGAGGGATCTACTGTTGCGAGAGGAGTGCTGGCTGCTGGAGGTTCTATAGATGCTGGTTTCAAATTACTTAGCACCACAAAATGATACTTGGGTCTGTATTCTCTAAAAGGGGCAGTACTGGGAGGTGGGCAGGATGTGGAACCAAGGGACGTGGCTGGGGTGGATAGGGGGCAGAGACAAGGGGTGTCTTGCAATAAGTACCCCCACCTGTTTTCTGAGAAAAAAAGCCCTGGTGTGATTACAATGAAAGAAAAAAAAAAACATGAATAAATATACTCACAATAGTTATAATCTAATTTTCAAAACAATGATCCTTGATCTATTAAATCCTTGCTACTAGTTGGATGAGAAATCTGGTCAAACACCTTTATAACACATTTGCGTTATACACAAAACCATATGGAAATGTAGCGTGTGTAGAAAAGATTTGCCATTGTTTCAATTGCCAGTATCAAAGTGTTCTGAAGTCTGTCAGGAACAGATGCAGAAACTTAACAATTGCTAATACATGCATATCATCCCATACATTAGGCAATCACTGTATCTTGGAATACAACATGCAGTGGTAGACAGTAAGCAGATTCATCCCTTGTCTGCTTATGGTGCACATTACTGAATACCTCAGCAATTATTAAATGTCAATGACTCAATAAAAATCTACATGTTATTAACCAGGCATGTTTTATAGCTGCTCACCCAGTTCTGTTTAGATGAAATGACCGTTTCCTAAATAAGGAAGAATGCAAATGTCAGTAGTTCAGTTCATCCTACGTACAATCGTACCTTCACATAGCTTTCCAATGAGCCCTTTTCCTGTGAGTTTTATCTTTTCCTGGAACTCTTAAAATTCATGATAGATTATTTTAGGAAGTGGGTAAAGAAACAAACATGAAAATGTGTAAGGCAGATGAAAATCTTAACAGCAATATGTTTAAAGCAGCTTTTTGTTCCATAGAATAATAGCCTTTAATATTTCATTTTGTATTTAGTAATTGACCAGTTTTGCAAACTGATCCATTTAAGAGACAATTATCATGATTGCATTATCTATTCTATTATCTATATATAAATAATAATACTAATAGTGATTCTGTACATATTTTCTTTCTTTGTTTAATGTAATCATTGTCAAACTTGTCAGGCAGTGTAGAAATCTTTTTTGGTAGTGGTTACACTACAGCAGAGTACATTCTCATTCCCTATGCCCCCTCTCAAGCACCTCTTACTGCAGCTTCCTGAATAGGTTTCTCAGACTCACCAAATCAAAATTCCTTCTCTCTTTTTTCTGGACAGGACCTCAAAGAGCCATGGACCATTCACTACCACTAATGCCTTTCCAGGACATGCAACACATCTCCTATCTCTACATTTTTCTGGGGGAAAAACTTCAACTTCTAATGTGAAGACTGCACAATCTGTTTCACACTACCCCTGGCTCTCCGAACACAGCTGCTTCTCTTGTGACGCTGACCAACTCTTTGCTCTTGACCTCTCTGTTGCTCTGTGCCCCTCTGAAATACTCACATTATCTTCAGACAGGTGCTTTTTTATAATATGCAAAGAGTGAATGAAGACTACACAACTGTCATACATAGAACAACATACAGTTAACTAATTTGCTAAACATTTATTTTCAATGGCTGTTATACCTATTTAACAATTCGAAAAAAGACAACAGGTATAGTTGCTGAATTTTCTTCGCAGAAATAATAACAGGTGCACTTTCTCCTTATCCTTATGACACGGACTCTCTTTCTTGATCACATTGTGAGTTCTAGTTTCACATATCTCGAGAAAACAGGTCTTCTTCCTCTAGATTGGAGAGTCCCTCCATTTACAGAAAGGACTTCAGTTACACACTACAGTTGGAGGAAAAGGGCAACAATGCTGGATGAACACCCTTGCATTGATATTTTGTAGTCTTCAATTCAGAGAGCAGGTAGAGCACTAGTCTGCTTTTCACATAATGACAACGATCAACTATAAGGTTTGCTGAATGATGTTCTTTGCTTAAAGAACGCCAGTGAGTTATTGAGTTGTGAATCAGCCCCTATCAGATATCTGTGTCCCATGTTTCTATCAAACTAAGGCTGGCTATAGATTATTATTAATTTTCTTTTCAATCAGCTAGCGGGCTGGCTGAAAAGAAAAATGTATTGCCCCATTTATACAAACAACTTGGATGGATGCTAATTGTACCATTGAATTCTGACAACTGATTGGCTGCAGCCTGCTGATCAATAAAAATTACTAACATTCCCTTTAAGGGGGAGCGGACATAGATGGTTCAAAACTCGGCTGGTCCCTTCTAAACTGGTTGCATTTCTTTCCATCTATGACCAGCTTAAGAGAGCGACAAAACTGCTCTGCTTTAGATAACTCATAGTGCTTTGGGCACCCTTTGTTGTGCAATAAATATTTATTTGTAAAAAACAAGAAAAAAAAGATCTAAAACAACAGTTTAAAAAAAAAAGTATAAATTAATAACAAAAAACAAAACTCACCCCAAGCCAATACGGTTTCCTCTTAATTGTATTTAGAAAAGAATACACAGTAAGGAAAAGTAGGAGAGAGTAAAGGAACCACTGTAAAACTGAGTCATGTAATGGTTACTTTCTTGTCCTCCATTCATCATCATTACAGCTTGTCTGTCAAGAGCACACTGTTTCCTGAAACTACATGAGCAGCAAGCTCATGTTTAAATGCAGAGCTCTGTGGATAGGAAAGTGCAGAACAATGTAGCTTATAAAAACAGAAGGTATAAACAGGGGCTTTCAAAATTAATGCCTGGCTGTCATCATCTACATGAACACGAAAACTATTTGGCGTTCCAGTTCAGAGAATGTGAACAGTACTACTTCTTTTCTGTCGTAGTGATTAATCTGGTTGTTGTTTGGCAACATTCAAATTACACACATAATTTCTGCAGGTACAGTTATTTATTAAATTCCACCATGGCTGAGAGGGATAATCCATAGTTCTTTAAATATTCAATGTACTTGAAGTGTTAAGTTATACATGCAAAAGTGTGCTCAATCCAAAAAAGGCAAGGTTGTATGTTACAGACAATAGTGAAGAAGTTCCTTAGGGGTTTGACAGAATGGGTAATAGGCCAAATGATCAGACCGAGAATAACTGTAACTTTCAGTTTACTAATTAGGTGCAAAGTTAGAAACAATAATGCAAGGCAGGTTCAGGAAAGCAGAAAACATACATATATAGCAGTATAATAAAAGCTGCACAAACATATGTCTGTATAAGTCTCTATAACCACTTTTTGACCGCACTATAGCCGAAAGATGACTACAGATTGGTCATACAGTTCTTCTATTGGCGTCCTCTTAAACTCTTCCCCCCCTGCGTGCTTCCGGGGTGAGCATCGGGTGCTCACTGTGGACACAGCTCATCACAGATCGAGGTAAAGGGCCAATCACAGTGGCCCTTTACCATGTGATCAGCTGTGTCCAATCAGCCTCAATTAGTGCAGCCTCAGTGCCCATCAGTGCAGCCTCATCAGTGCTCATTAGTGCAGCCTCAGTGCCCATCAGTGTTGCCTCATTAGTGTCCATCAGTGCAACCTATCATTGCCCATCAGTGTAGCCACATCAGTGAAGAACAAAAATTACTTATTTGCAAAATTTTATAACAGAAACAAAGAAAAAGGTTAGTTTTGTTCAAAATTTTCGGTCTTTTTTTGTTTGTTCAGCAAAAAATAAAAAACCAAGTGCTGATTAAATACCACCAATAGAAATCTCTATCTAGCTCAAAAAATTATAAAAATGTCATATGGGTACAGTATTGCATGACCACGCAATTATCATTCAAAGTGCAACAGTGCAAAAAAGGTGAAAATTGGCCTGGGCAGGAATAGGGTACAGACAGGGAAGCATGGTGACCGTGACATGAATGAGTGGCTGCATAAGCCGGCGATCATATATACAGGGCCTTGAAAAAGTGTTCATACCCTATAAATTTTGCACTTTTTGTCATGTTACAATAAAAAACATAAATGTATTTTTTTGGGATTTGATGTGATAGACCAACACAAAGTGCCACATAATTCTGAAGTAGAAGGAAAATGATAAATGCTATTTTTTCCCCCAGTTTAGGCCGATATGTATTCTTCTATATATTTTTTGTTATGAAAATCACAAAAAGCGTATATTGATTGGTTTGTGCAAAAGTTATAGAGTCTACAAAATAGGGGATAGATTTATGGCATTTTTATTATTTTTTTTTTTTTTTACTAGTAATGGCGGTGATCTGCGATTTTTATTGGGACTGCGACAATATGGCAGACACATTGGACACTTTTGACACATTTTTGAAACCATTGGCATTTATACAGCGATCAGTGCTATAAATATGCACTGATTACAGTGTAAATATCACTGGCAGGGAAGGGATTAACACTAGGGGGCGATCAAGGGGTTAACAGTGTTCCCTAGTGTGTGTTTCAACTGTGGGAGCAGGGGACTGACTATAGGAAATGACAGATCATTGTTCCTAGCTATTAGGAACTCACAATCTGCCTCTCCTCTCCTCACAGAACAGGGATTTGTGTGTTTACACACACACGTCCCTGTTCTGCCTCCCGTGCTGTGATCGCACGCGACCAATGGTCACGAGCATCGGCACCCCTGTTGTGCAATGGGCATGCGCGCGCGCCTGCTATCCCGCTTAAAGGAGCAGATGTACAGCTACGACGGTTCGCAGGATCGTGCCGACCTGCTGCAGTTTAATGATGGCGGCTGGTCAGCAAGTGGTTAAAGAACCAGCTTTCACTGCAATTACAGCTGCAAGTCTTTTTGGGGATGTCTCTACCAACTTTGCACATCTATAGAGTGACATTCTTGCCCATCCTTCTTTGCAAAATAGCTCAAGCTCTGGCAGATTGGATGAAGAGCGTCTGAACAGCCATTTTCAAGTTTTGCCACAGATTCTCAGTGGCTTTAAGGTCTGGACTTTTACTGAGCCATTCTAACACATGAATATGCTTTGATCTAAACCATTCCATTGTAGCTCTGGCTGTATGTTTAGGGTTGTTGTTCTGCTGTAAGGTGAACTTCCGCCCCCAGTCTCAAGTCTTTTGTAGACTCTAAAAGGTTTTCTTCTAAGATTGCCATGTATTTGGCTTCATCCATCTTCCCATTGACTGTCCCTGCTGAAGAAAAGCATCCCCACAACATAACACTACCACCACCATGTTTCACGGTGGGGATGGTGTGTTTAGGGTGATGTGTTAGTTTTCCACCACACATTTTTGTTTTGTTTTTAGGCCAAAAAGTTCAATTTTGGTTTCATCTGTCCAGAGCACCTTCTTCCACATGTTTGCTGTGTCCCCCCATGGCTTCTCGCAAACTGCAAACGAGACTTCTTATGGCTTTCTTTCAACAATTGCTTTCTTCTTGCCACGCTTCTATAAAGGCCAGATTTGTGGAGTGCACGACTAATAGTTGTCCTGTGGACAGATTCTCCCACCTGAGCTGTGGATCTCTGCAGCTCCTCCAGAGTTACCATGGGCCTCTTGGCTGCTTCTCTGATTAAGGCTCTCCTTGCCCAGCCTGTCAGTTTAGGTGGACGGCGATGTCTTGGTATGTTTGCAGTTGTTCCATACTCCTTATATTTTCGGATGATGGATTGAACAGTGCTCCGTGAGATGTTCAATGCTTGGGATATTTTTTTATAACCTAACTGTGCTTTAAACTTCTCCACAACTTTATCCCTGACCTGTCTTCTGTGTTCATTGGCCTTCATGATGCTGTTTGTTCACTAAGGTTCTCTAACAAACCTCTGAGGGCTTCACAAAACAGGTGTATTTATACTGAGATTAAATTGCACACATATGGACTCTATTTACTAATTAGGTGACTTCTGAAGGCAATTAGTTCTATTAGATTTTAGTTAGGGGTATTAGAGTAAAGGGGGCTGAATACAAATGCACTCCACACTTTTCACATATTTATTTTGTAAAAAAAAATGAAAACCATTTATCATTTTCCTTCCACTTCACAATTACATGCCACTTTGTATTGGTCTATCACATAAAATCCCAATAATATACATTTATGTTTTTGGTTGTAACATAACAAAATGTGGGGTATGAATACTTTTTTAAGGTACTGTAGTTTCGGCTGCAGCATGCTTCAGACAGTGGAGGGTGGAGTGATATCATCCGCACTCCTCCTCTCCTTGCATACTGAATGCTCCTTTCGGCAGCAGCCTCTCTTAGATCTGTGTGAAGTGAGAGCGAGCAGGCATGCGACACATGTAGCCTGACTGCAGAGAAGCTGTGCAGCCTTTCTTGGTAAATTATTCATGCAGGATTTGGGCTTTGTTAATGCTGCTTGGATGTGGGTCTATGAGTGTCTCTGAACTGGACTGGGCTGTCTTTGAGCTGGATATGGGACTGTCTCTTTGCTGGATATGGGACTGTCTCTTTGCTGGTTTTGGGGCTGTCTCTTTGCTGGATATGGTGCCGTCTCTTTGCTGGTTATCGGGTTGTCTCTTTGCTGGATATGGGGCTGTCACTTTGCTGGATATGGGGCTGTCACTTTGCTGGATATGGAGCTGTCTCTTTGCTGGTAATGGGGCTGTTTCTTTGCTGGTTATGGACCTATCTCTTTGCTGTATATGAGCCTGTCTCTTTGCTAGTTATGGCGCTTTCTCTTTGCTAGTTATGGGCCTGTCTCTTTGCAGGATATGGGCCTGTCTCTTTGCTGGTTATAGGGCTGTCACTTTGCTGGATATGGGCATTTCTCTTTGCTGGCTATGGGGCTGTCTCTTTGCTGGTTATGGGGCTGTCTCTTTGCTGGATCTGGGGCTGTCTCTTTGCTGGTTATGCGCCTGTCTCTTTGCTGGTTATGGGCCTGTCTCTTTGCTGGTTATGCGCCTGTCTCTTTGCTGGTTATGCGCCTGTCTCTTTGCTGGTTATGGGCCTGTCTCTTTGCTGGTCATGGGCCTGTCTCAGAGAGACAGAGAAACAATGATGGGCCCCACCTCCATCCGAGCTCCAGGCATCCAATTTTGGGAGGGTGTCCATGGACATCCTCCCAAAACTGTGCTTCCCGCATGCACCCTGGGACTTGCCGGTTATCCGCAGCCTTTTCCCCCCGTGCTATGTCTGTGTGAGGAAAGGACTGCCATTAACTGTCAAGAATGTCAGTAAATTTTTTACACTGATAATCAGTGCCCCAATCATCAGTGCCATGTATCAGTGCCCATCAATGCCGCCTATCAGTGCCCATCAATGCCGCCTACAAGTGTTACCTATCAGTGCTCATTAATCCTGCCTATTAGTGCCCATCAAATCTGCCTATCAGCACCACCTATCAGTGCTCATTATTGCAGCGTCCATCCATGCCACCTATCGGTACTCTTCAATACTGCCCATCAGTGCCCATTAAAACTGCCTTAGTTCTGCCTATCAGTGTTCCTCAGTGCCCATCTGTGCAGCCTATGAGTTCTGCCTATCAGTGCTCATCAATGCCCATCAATGCCTCCTATCAGTGCAGCCTATCAGTGCCCCCTTTCAGTGCTCATCAGTGCCTCCTATCAGTGCCCCTATCAGTGTCTTCTTAGTGCCCCCTATCAGTGCCTCCCTTCAGTGCTCATCAGTAAATCCCATTGGTGCCTCCCATCGGTGCCCTCTATCAATGCTCATCAGTAAATCCTATCAGTGCCTCCCATCGGTGCCCCCTATCAGTGCCCCCTAGTGCCTTCTCAGTGCCCCCCATCAGTGCCTCCTATCATTGCCCACCAGTACCTCCCATCAGTGCCCCCTATCAGCCCCCTATCAGTGCCTCCCTTCAGTGCCCATCAGTAAATCCTATCAGCACCTCCCATCGGTGTCCCATATCAGTGCCTCCCATCGGTGTCCCCTATCAGTGCCTCCCATCGGTGTCCCCTATCAGTGCCTCCCATCGGTGTCCCCTATCAGTGCCTCCCCTTCAGTGCTCATCAGTAAATCTTATCAGTGCCCCCTATCAGTGCCCATCAGAGTCCTCTATCAGAGTCCTCTGTCTTCTCAGGATAGCACGGCTCTGAGCAGAGAGCGTGTCTCTCCAGTGGCATCACTAAGGTTGGTGTCACCCGGTGAGGAAAAAATTGGTGTCACCCCCCTCCACCAACTAAAGCCCCCCCTCAGTACAGACCCCCCTCCAATAACTGCAGACCCCCCTCTCAGTATAGACCCCCACTAAGTACAGACCCTTCTCTCGCAGTATAGATCCTCCTCACTAAGTACAGACCCCATCCATCAGTATAGCCCCCCTCATTGCAGACCCCCATCTATCAGTATAGCTCCCCTCTATCAGCATAGACTCCCATCTATCAGTGTAGACCCCCTTAGTGCAGACCCCCATCTATCAGTATAGACCCCCCTCAGTGCAGACCCTCATCTATCAGTATAGACCCCCCTCCATCATTGCAGACCCCCCTCCATCAGTGCAGACCTCCCCTCCCTCATTGCAGACACCCCCCTCCATCAGTTCACATCCCCCCTCAGTACAGACCCCCCTCCATCAGTGCAGAACTCCCCTCCCTCATTGCAGACCCCCCTCCATCAGTTCACACCCCCCTCAGTACAGACCCCCCCTCCATCAGTGCAGGCCCCCCACAATGCAGACCACCCCCCTCATTGCAGACCACCCCCCTCCATCAGCACACCTCCCCCTCAGTGCAGACCCCACTCAGTGCAGACCCCCTCCCTCCATCAATGCAGACCCTCCCTCAGTGCAGACCCCCACCTCATCAATGCAGACCCCCCTCAGTGCAGACCCCCACCTCATCAATGCAGACCCCCCTCAGTGCAGACCCCCACCCCATAGTGTTCCCCCCAGCACATGTCTATTTGAATACAAACATTACAGACCTCAGAACAGCGCGGGATAGGCACACCGGCATGTGTCCCTCGGACTCCTCCTCCTCCCCCTCCGTAACCAGAGAGGAGGGGGAGGCGGCTTCAATCTGCTCCGCTGTACACCTGTGTGTCTCTCATCTAACAGCAGCAGAGACACCGGCATCGTTTGTTTTATTTCCCTGCTCTCCGTGTGTCCTCTCTCTCGCACGGCAGAGGACACACAGCTGATCTCCCTTCTCTGTTCTCTGCAGGCAGTCAAGAGTGAAGCTAAGGAGCTCACATTTCCCGCGGAGCACACAGAAGAGGGGAGGGGGGAGATCAGCTGTGTGTCCTCTGTCATGCCGTGCGAGAGAGAGGACACACGGAGAGCAGGGAAATAAAACAAACGATGCCGGTGTCTCTGCTGCTGTTAGATGAGAGACACGCTCAGCCTCAGAGCACTGTGAAGAGCCTGTCTCTTTGCTGTTTATGGTCCTGTCTCTTTGCTGGATATGGGGCTGTCTCTTTGCTGGATATAGGGCTGTCCCTTTGCTGGTTACGGGGCTGTCTCTTTGCTGGTTATGGGGCTGTCTCTCTGCTGGTTATGGGCCTGTCTCTTTGCTGGTTATGGGCCTGTCTCTTTGCTGGTTATGGGCCTGTCTCTTTGCTGGTTATGGGCCTGTCTCTTTGCTGGTTATGGACTTGTCTCTTTGCTGGATATGGGTCTATTTGCTGGATATGGGCCTGTCTATTTGCTGGATATGGGTCTGTCTTTTTGCTGGATATGGGTCTATCTTTTTGCTGGATATGGGCCTACCTCTTTGCTGGTTATGGGGCTGTTTATTTGCTGGTTAAGGGGCTGTCTCTTGAGTGATATGGGGTGTCTCTTTGCTGGATATGGGCTGGTTGAAATAATCTGGAAGTGCCTTTGAGTTCACTGAGTTTAAGAACTGGCTATTTCTAATGTTTTGTGCATTTTACTACATTGCTTTTTATTAACAAATTTCATACAAATTACTTGTATAGCCCCCCAAATTAAACCTGTTCTATAAAGGGGCGGTGCTAGAGTGTGTGAAGGGGTGGAGACAAGGGGCGGTTCTAGGGGCAGGGGGCGGAGACAGGCATGGTCTAGGGGAGGGGGATGAGTTCCTGCACCTTTTCTCCGAGAAAGAAAGCCCTGGGTAAAAGTGTCCAGTAGGCAAGTGGATAAGGCTCAAACAACAAAAAGTCTAGTTGAGAATCACTTGTTCAGTGAAACAGCTCAGAACAAAAACAACTACTTGTGATTATCCTTGTAAACATACCTCTCAGTGAAGTCTAGGGTAACTCTCTGGTAACACAGGTAAATAGCTAGCGTAATCTAAGGTCCAAGGACAAAGTACCACCCCACTGGAACTGAACTAGTACTTTGGAAGCAATCAGGGAAGGGCTTCCTACAGTGGGTGGGTCTTTTGGAAAAGTTGTGCGCTACTAGGCTTTGGCAGAGGAAGGGTTCTCACCTGGTTGTACAGTTACCTCTGCCTCATCAGGTGTGGCTGCTTTGAGCTGTTGAGGCAAAAAAGCAGAGAAACTTATCTTCCCTGGTCATGTCCAGGAACTAGGGTTGTCAACTCATCCCTTTAAAGCCGAACACATATGAATCACACAGGTCTGATGTTTTATTTCTAAATATTTTGATTAAATATGACCCCTACAGTATTTCACCAGAGTCAGGGGTTGGAAGTAAGCATTATGCTAGTCACTAAATCACCAGGGACTCTTGACTGGTGTGGAAGAGCCATATTGCACTTCACTTGCTTTTCATGACAAGTAAGCATTTTTTTTGCACCTCCCATCCTGATGGAATAAGCCTGCTCTTAACTGGCATAGTTGTGATTGCCGTGTATATATTATCTTGTGTGCATGAAGCTCACACGGTAATAAAATTACACCAAAACAAGTAATATTGGCTTTCCCGGACAGAATTTAGTTTAGATCTACAAACAAAACTATATCATTTTTTTACATTTAAAGCCTTTGCAAAACATTTTGCCACATACACATGGTAGCAATTTAAATTCTGTTTGTCTATTCAAAATAGTTTTATTGCCTCCTAATTCTCCAAATAATCATGCAATTTATGTGCAGTGCAGGGTGCATTTATAAGTGATCTAGTACCTTCCAATTACCAGTGTTTTAAATCTCAAGCAGTCGTCATAAGTAGGCAAATATTTGAGTTTAATGGATACCTTGAGAATTGTATACATTTTTTAACTAAATTCTTACAGAGAATATTATACATTCACGAGACAGTGTAAACTTTTATCAACATCTTAACAGAATTTGTTTAAGGAGTCTATATTTTGTCAGCATAGTATGGGGTAAGTTATTTGTATTTTTTTTATCTTTTAGGTGTAAAGGAGTATAAGTTAAATACTTAGACATTGCAACAGAAAAAGAATTGTCAATTTCATTGCAGGTATTCAATTATATAGCTTAGCTTCAGACTTTATATAGCTTAACTTCAGACTTTTTGAGCAGGTAAAACAGACTATAGATTATTTTTCAATGTTCACATGCGCTTAAGATCCAGCGCATGGTTCCTCCTTAGTAAATCCCCCCCTATGTGTTACCTAAGAAGAAGGCACTGAACCAGTTCATACATTAATTGGTGCGCCAGAAAAGTCATTAATTGAACGTGCGAACTGGCGCACATTGAATCACAAATAATGATAATAAATACCCGCATATGTAAACTGCAACTGTCGCTAGGGTAACTGCGGTTTTCTCATTGATAATAGCGAACGCCCAATACAATTGGTTCATTTCATCTCATTGGATGTGTCTTGTTAGGCAATTAGTAGGTGTTCTCAGTTAATTAACCCTTTTGATGTTATTCTCATTCCTATCACTTCAAATATATATCTTTGAAATTAGTTTTTTTCTTTTTTTACCCAAATTTTTCAATACATTACAAAGAACAGAGAAGAGTTTCTAAACCCAATAAATTAATATTTTCAGATCTTGATCTTTAAAGGTGACCATACACTGCAATGAGTTAGATCTTAAATAAATTAGATTTAGTGCAAGAGCCTGTTTGATTTCCTATAATTTGAATTAATTGTTTAAGTGCGTCTTCCTATTACCTATTTTGCCTAATTATCAAGTTGTACAGAGATTGGCCAATCAGATTGCATAGTGCATGACCATCTTAAGTGCCAAATTTGGAATGTAGATGTGCCATGACCCACTTGTATTTTACAAATGATATTTTTTGGGCATTATACAAGGCACATGAAAAAACACCTTTTTTCAAGACATGCTAGAGTGATCTGGAATCTTCAAACTATGGCTCTCTAGCTGTTGCGGAACTACACATCCCATGAGGCATTATAAAACTCTGACATTCACAGACATGACTAGGCATGATGGGAATTGTAGTTCCTGAACAACTGGAGGGTCGTAGTTTGAAGACCCCTGTGCTAGACCATTATATGCCGCCAGAATTGGGAGTGTGGCATCTACTCAACTTCTCTCTGCTGGTGGACACAAGAACCTACATCTATAGATATATCTATATAGATATATCTATATATACACACACTGAAGCAGGAAGCAATATACACTGGCCTGGAAGTGAATCTGTACACAGGAAGTAAGTGTTTGTTTTGAGGCCAAATCATTTAGACATACACACATGACCCACACAAACACCACCCCATGTAAAAATAAATTTAAAATGATCTTCATTTTCAAATAAGGATAATCTCTTCCTCAGAGAACAGTGAGTTAGAAATGGTGGTGAGAAGAAATTAGCAGCAGTACAAGAAACTTCCTGGCAGGGCGTAATGTCATTCCTGTGTGCTGGCCACCGCTTCCAGGTACCAGATATGCACCACAGGTACATACTTCCGTGCACACATCGGTCGCGCATCTAGATGTATTTGGCACATCTAGCTGCAGGAACCCAATTTTTGTGTAAATTAATAGTAAATCAGATGCAGATTTCCAGGACTGGACTAACAAATGTTTCTAGTGAAAGGCAACTCGTGTTTTCTATTAAACAAGGTTTAAATGGGCCATTGACATGCATCACAGTTGAACTTAGGAATGTGTCTTTGCAAAGTTAAACTAAATGAAATCCTTTCTTATTTTTGCTTGGGGATAGAGGGCAGGGGGATTAGAAGTCTTGTCAGTTTTTGGGGTTGTCTGCATCCCTGATAGCGTGAAGACACCTCCCAAATTTTGCCAGTTTCTCCTTCTTCAAATGTGTTCACTTCCTGTCACATAGCCAAAGAGGAAGTGAGGGTGAAACCCTACCAATGTCTTTCCTTGGGGACACACAGGTCAATCTAAATAGTTTCCCACTCTAGGTAGATTGCACTCTAGCATTTTGCTCTGTACACCCCAAATTATTAGGTATCTTGGACTTTGGGGTTTATTTACTAAAGGCAAATTCACTTTGCACTACAAGTGTACTTGGAAGCGCAGTTGCTGGAGATCCGAGGGGGACATGCAAGGAAAATAAAAAAAAACAGCATCTTTGCTTCTACATGATTGGATGATAAAATCACCAGTGCTTCCCCTCAGATTTGCAGCGAGTACACTTGTATTGCAGAGTGGATTTGCCTTTAATAAACCCCAAAATACCTAATAATTTGGGGTGTACACAACAAAGTGCTAGAGTGCAATTGGCCTAATGGGGACACTAGTTAGATTGGCCTGTGTGTCCCCCAAGGAAAGACATTGGTAGGTTTTTACCCTCACTTCCTGTTTGGCTATGTGACAGGAAGTGAAGCCAATTTTCAGAAAAGGGACACAAATCCCAATGTAAAATAGACAAGCAGGGGTTCTAACAATCACTTGGTTTCCCTCAAATGCCCACAATTAGAAAAGGATTGTCTTGAGCTAGATTTTAGCCCAGTGCTCTAAATTAGTGGTTCCCAACCCTGTCCTCGAGTACCCCAAACAGGTCATGTTTGCAGGTTTTACTTCATCTTGCACAGGTTCTTTAAATCACAATCAATGGCTTGGTATTTTTGACAGCTTTTTTAGCTAAGATAAATTCCCAAAATGTGTCCTGTCGGGGGTAATTGAGGACTGAGGCTGACAACCACTGCGCTAAAATGGAAAATTGAATACTTATCGCTCTGTAATTTTCCTTTCCTGGTGCCTGTCCATAGCAGCATACGCACAATCCATTCATATGCTACCATGAAGGCACCAGGAAAGTAGCTTTTAGACAAATTACATGTTTTTTTGTTTTGCCATGCTAATCAGCCTAGTTATGCTGCAGCAGGGAAATCTATTGCATGAAAATTGTTGGGGGGGGGGGGGGGAGTGTAAAATGCATTACTTGGATTGAGCATGTATCTGCAAAACAAATTATTATTTTTTCTATTATTAAAAATTTGCTATAAATTTTATTGGTCAACAACACAGGCTATCATCTGGACCTGTGTCTCTGACTGATGTATGGATCAAGCTTTATTCAATAAAGGCATTATTTTGGAGTGTGCCGGCCTTTTTCCATTTTTCTGCCATTCAACAAAGCAAGACTTGGAAAAGAGCAAGGAAAGCAAAAAACACATGTATGTTAATTTGAGCCACTAACAGAATATGGTTTGGAGGTCTGACAATTTTTCTGAGGGAATTAACAGGAGATAAAAGGACAACTTGAGGAAGATTTCGCAAAATAAAGCAGCACGGCCAATAAATCAAAGTGAAACTAACAACCTACAAACAACACAGATTGACAACTTCAAAAATATTTCAGTAAAAAATACCCTCCCCCCCCAAAAAAAAGTAAAAAATACTTGCTCTAAAACACATCTGTTTCACAAAGACATAACAAACAAAATACAAAGAGAAAATACATGTGTTACAAACTCTATAAGAACACCCACATTTTTCTCTCTTGCCACAAATACACACACACACACCGTCAAGCAATCTTGCCTTTTTTCAGGGCAAGGTAAAGAATGCTATCTGCAATCTTTATATGACACAGGTTTGTGTGCTAATGAGGCAATTGAAAACACATGCACAGTCTATGAAACACACAAAATGCAAGTTCACCCAATGTAGAGACAGAACTTCAAAGTGGGTACACCTGTTAAAGATGTCCTTAAATTACTAACTCAAAAAACACACTCTCTGAGCATGCCCAGAAAAATCCAAGTGCTGTTCACACACAAAAAGCACAAAAAAAGTCCCTGAGCATGCCCAGACCAACCCAAATGCATTTCACACACCAAAAGCCACAGCAAAAAAACAAAGTCTCTGAGCATGCCCAGAACAACCCAAATACAGCTAGCACAATAAGCCACCCCCTGTCCAAAATTAAGCACATCATCCAGCATGCTACAAAATTACAGATGGGACAAACACCCACAGGTCCAGGGGGGCAAACAAAGAGCCTAACATGGACAAAAGTTATACAACAAATACCAGTGCAGCCCAACATGCCCCAAAGACAGCCAGCTATGTTGAGTGCATGTGGCCTTGTATGGTTCAGGAGGGGGTTGGGCGACCGCTCTTCTCGCCCCTTTCATAGCTGGCCCTGTTGTATACTCTGAAAAAGGATGTGGTTTGGATTGGTGAAGGCAGCTCACAGTCTTTTAAGAATAGAGTTAGCCCATGTCAATCCATAATATTGGCACCTCCATCTTCTGTCAATATTGATTTGGAGTAGCTGTGCGCCATGTCCATAGTGGCGCATAGATTGCATTCTTCCGTGCGCCGAGATCGCTATAGTAAATGGGGGATTCGCGCTCTGTTACCGGCGCACCATTTTGTAAATATGGAAATGTGCGTTGCGCCTCGCTACGCACCTCTACTGATGGTGCGCGGCTTTCGTAAATCATCCCCATAGACTTGTATAAGATTAAATGAGTGCACTAGCATAGCATGTATTTAGAGAGAGTAATAGAGCTGTCAACAGTACTATCATTTCAGTCTTGTTGGCTGTTGTGTGTCCATACACGTAAATAGTTTTAAGTTATGTAGAAAAAATATAGATTTTATTATTTAGACAATACCCTTAAAATGACTCTGTGGCTGGGATATGGACATTCAAATATTTACATGTTCTTAAGGTACAGTAAATGAGCTTTATAACAAGCTCTCACTGACCTTTGCAGCTGCTGGCACTGTGGAATAATTCATCTTAACAAAAGCAGTGGAATCTTCCTAATAGTGATTAAGTACCTACTACAGTATGCTCCCAGTTGCTCGTTTGGTAGCAGTGGTTGAAGCATACGTTGGAATCAGCAAAAATCCCCTTCTCAAGAACCTTGTCTATGATTGTCCAGATTTTGTTATTTTCTACATCCCTTAACATTGATAAAGGGTCCCTTGGGACCCCCAAATGTATTTGCTATTTATAAGAATTAAACAATAAATAAAATGTGGACAGAAACTATCAACCTGGCAATTAGATTGTGATTACAAAATAGTAGGTTGGAGATGCTGGAGGCAATATTGGTTTGGTTCCTCAGAAATCCATACTCTAGGAGCACAGTGACTCTGGTTAAGCTGCCCTCTAAACATGAAGGGGGCCTCAAAAGAAGGGGCTAAGGGGGGGGGGAGTCAGGGGTGTTCAACCCCCCCGAGCATCCTGGCAAAATGCCCAGACAGTATCCCTGCTGTTTAGCCTCAGCTTTAGCTCAGTAGAAGCAATCAGAGTTTCGGAGTGCAGCAGCCAGCCCCCCTTCTATTGTGCCCCATCCCCTCAGTTTAATAAGGGGTCCCCCTGAAAAGCATGAAATTACTGCGAGGTCTCAGATGCCGGTAATTGACAGTGCATGGTTGAGGGAACTCCTAGACACCTCCTCGAGGCATATGACACAGCCGAAGGGAGACTGGGGATGCAGAAGTTTTCCTGCTTCTGTGCGTGCTGAATCTGAGGTCTGGTAAGTGGGGAGGCATCAATTGTCTATTTTGGGAAGGAGGAAGTGAGAATTCCAGCCTGGGGGAGTTTCTTTTGGTGGGGGGTTAAGAAAAGGGGGGTGGGTTTGCTTTTGGAGAAGGGGAGAGTATCTTTTAGAGAAGTTTACAAGGGGTCGTTAATGGCATGGACTTTGATTGGATGAAGGGAGATTTTCTTCATAATCAGGAATCTTTGCTGGGGGAGGGGGTGTTGACTGAGGTAGATATTTTTGCTTTGGGGGGTCGGTTTAGAGACAGGGGGGTTTAATTTTTGGGGGGATATTTGAGGGAGGGAGATATTTTACAGTGGGAATCTTTGCTTGCGGTAGGGAGGGTTCTTAGGAGGGAGAGGGGGATTTTTTTTCATTTAAAAAAGCTTTTTTTTTTAAATTATACTTACCTAGGTGGATGGAGCATCGATCCAATGTTCCAACTGCCCCCAGCTGCTTCTAAGCCCAACTAAGCCCAACAACCGAGTGATCAAAGACTGCTGATTACTTAGTCCTCAGCCTTCAGTGAGCAAAGAGTGGTGGCTGTCAGTCTCTGGCTCTGCCCCCACTCTCCCCCACACTCACTGAAATGCCAGGATGTGGAGGGGGCAGGAGCGGCTGGCTCAGGATCTCAATGGCTACTGGTCCAGGCATCTGGGTGAATCCTGACTTTAAAGCCTGGACCTGCTGAGACATCTGCGATGTCAGATGACAATGGGCTTTAACTGACTGTCGGCTAAAAATGGGTCCCAAAAGTGCAGAACAATCTGCACTCCTCCCCAGGAGAAGTACAACCAAGCGGTATGCCATCCCTTCAGAGCGCATGCACCGGTGACATCACCAGCTGCTTTCCTGTGAATATCTCCTAAACACCACAAGTTTAGGAGATATTGACTGTACCTACAGGTAAGCGTTATTATAGGATTACTTGTAAGTACAAGTTCAAAAGCTGGGTTTAGTACAGTTTAAGACTGGTTAAAAGCCAACCATATTGGCCAGGTGCAAAAGGCACCACCCTGTGGTAGGCAGTGCACAATATATATCTTTTTTTAATCTCTTAAAACATTTCATAAAATTTCTTAGGACACAGTTTTTTAAGGTTTAAATAAATCACTGAATTTACTGCCTACTACAATATGTTGTCCCTTGCACCTGCTCAACTTGCACAGTAAGGTTAGCTAAAATTCAGTCTTGGGCCTCATTCATACATCCTATATGACCATGGTGAAAATACTGCAAATACCTGCACCCAGGATCAGATGTTCCAATCTCTGCTCAGCCTGTACACCTGAGTGATGGGCTGAAAAGAGCCAAGGCTGTCTGCTGCTGTAAACATGTATCCACCTGTATCTGCACATCCAGTGGTTACCTGCAGGTAGGGATACATTTTTGCCCTTGGATAAAATCTCTCTGCATCCAGGGTCAGAAATTTGTCCCTAACAGCAGGTAACCACTGTGACCCACGGTGTGTTAGTGTGTCACTCAGGCTCATTAGATGTAGAGGATACCGCATGTGCTGCAGGAGTGCCGGCGAGGGATGGAGCTCATCCCAGCTCCTGTAGTCAATGAAGGGAAGAGAGGAAAAAAAAATGCCTGGTGCCGCACATCCACGGAGTCCTATGGTAATGTAGTAGTGATGGAAGAGACTACCTCAGCCCGGGTTCCCGCCAGGCCATACCCCAATGTGTTTTGCTTTGTTCCCCGGAGCTTAAACATGGGGACCACTGGATGTGCAGATACATGTTAACAGCATTGGCTCTTTTCAGCCCATCACTCAGGTGAACAGTCTGAGCAGCTGACAAAAATGGGAACATCCTGGCTGTAGGTATTCATGGTATATTTGCCATTCCATGGCCATTTAGAACATATGAATGAGCTCTAAAGCCTGGTTCACATGGTAAGATTTTTTTAGTTCAACCCAGCGGCTGAACAAAAACAAAATAGGGAGCTTTGGAGGAGCTCCCTGTACTAATGAGTACACTACTGCACCACAACTGCGTGCATTGCTTTCTATTCAGTTGAATAGGGATAATTTTTGCTGCGCTGCATTGCAAAGTCTCATGGCCCCACTCTGCTGTCACATGTTTTTATTGTACCTCCCCAACATAAAAATGTAAATGATGCCTTTAAGTTTGAAAGACCCGAGCCCCCCCCGAAAAAAAATTATCTACGGCCCTGCTCAAAAATGCCTCTGGTGAACATTGAAAATTGTTAAGAGAATAAGAGCACCACACCAAAGATATAGGAGTGTATCTATTTCATCACAGAATTTCAAAGTTATTAAAGACTGAAAGCCAATGCATTTTAGGGGATACCTGACTCCCCCATTATCAGAGTTACCTTTGACCTCATTGGAAGAATTTCCCTCACCTTTTGTCCATGTGATGCCCATTAAAAAAATTGGTGATGGTGATCATTATTGAGGCACCAGGGCTCATCCCTTATGTTTTTGTTTTGGTTTGTGTCTCCATTGGAGAGGAGGAATCCTGCCAATAAGGACACAGATGGCAATTTTTTTTTTCAGGTAAGTTTTTAATCCTTCCTTACGCTATCCAAAACAGAATGCAAATGTATGGCAGGGAATTTAGTTACATACATTTTGGTTGGGGAAGTAACTCAAACATCTATGCTGGTTTATAAAGATTCTGTATAATCTTTTTGGAAGGGAAGAAACAGGAATTCAAATGGGAAGGGTTGACTATCAGTTTAGGTTGGAAAAACACTGAAACATTTTTATTTGATAATCATTCTATAAAGTATTCTGCACATTTTCACATAATTTTCTTATGTAGTTCTGTTACTTTATACAGAAAAAATGACTGCATATACTGTACATGCTAGCACTATGACAGTTCCTAATTAAATAAACTGGTTCAAACACAAAAGCTACTTTTTCAGAAAAGACCATAGCTGTTTTTTTAACCAGAGCTATTTTTTGAGCCTACTGAGGTGTCAATCTGTTTTGATAAGAGAAAGTCATGTTGGGAAATATGCCTTAGTCACAGGTTTCTGGTTTTTAGCATCATGCTGGAATTTTCCCACTTCAAAACCAAACGCTTGACCACACAAATTGCTCACTGGCTTTATGAATCGTTTGTTCTGGACTAAAAACAATAATTTATCTCACTAGAATTAATTATTATAAACAATACTGTACGTATTCACAGTTCAGTCTCCACAACACGTACATACATTGAGGGAGAAGTATAGCCAAAGCTATTTTGGCTATACTTCTGCTATAGATCACAGGAGTACAGTTTGTTCTGCACTTCTGTGTAGAGTTGGGCTGAACACCCCCACCCTCTGGTTCAGTTTGTGTCAGAACTCTCGAACATTGCAAAAGCTCGGACCCAAACTTCGAATTCTATTAAAGAATATGAGACCCAAACTTTAAAAATCAAAAGTGCCCATTTTGAAGGCTTATATGCAAGTTATTGGCCATAAAAAGGGTATGGGGGACATGGTACTGCCCTGGGGGACATGTATCAATGAAAATTGTTTGTAAAAAAACAATAGTTTTAACAGGAGCAGTGATTTTAATGATGCTTAAAGTGAAACAATAAAAATGAAAAATTCCTTTAAATATAGTGCCTGGGGGTTCCCCTTGGTCTGCCTGTAAAGTAGTGCATCTGTATCATGTAACGAACCTGCTGTAGCAAAACTGACATTTATAAAGGGAAAAAATTACATTTAATTTGCCGGAAATACAATACAATTTCTGGCAACAGGAAAATAGTAAAAAAACAGAGTGCCCCCCCCCCCCAATCCTTACAAGGCCCTTTGGCCCTTCAACTTGAACTGTTCACCCAACTCTACTCCTGTGATCTGTTTTCAGCCGACAGCAGACTTCAGCTCCAGTGAGTGTGCGGTGAAGGCAGATCAGAGAGCCGGTGACTGACAGTCCCTGGCACTCTGTGCACAGAATGCTGAGAAACAAGCGGTCAGCTGTCTTTGATCACTCAGTTCTCAGTGCAGAGACGGCGGGGGACAGATGCAACATCGAATCGACCTAGGTGAGTATAAATGCTTTTTTTTTTAAAGTCTATAATTCTATTTTAATGCTGAATGATAGAAGAAGAATACTTGACTTTTTGTTATTACCTGGATCTTAGGTGGAAGGATTTTGTGGTAAAGCAAAACAATGTACTGATTCAACATATGAAATGCCCCCCAGCATATGCAGAATATAATGCTTGTTTGTGTTCCTTAATTTACGGTTTAGCAGTCTCCCTCTCCATCAGCTCTGACTGGTACCCCAAAGTTTCCCTTGGCCTTAGACCAATTGTGTCACTTCCCCTTTTCCCAACATCATCATCACGTACAATGCAGAACTAGTGGTTACTGCTGGGCCTAGATTGTACATGACAACATAGAGGACATACCTGCATCCCAGAGCTGGAAAGGAAAGGGATTGAGTACCATCTGTTTCACGACTGTTAGTTAAGGTAAGTAATCCCCCTAGAAAAATTTGCATTATTTTTGCATATTCTTGGGTCACATTGATTTTTTTTGGGCCAACTCATTGCTAGGCTTAACGGTTACAAAATGTATTCTGAAAATCCTACTGTAACCACAACAATATTTGTTAGCCAAAAGCTATACTTTGCTATTTTTTATATTTTCTAAATGTTCTGCCTCTTTTGTGTAATATTTCATTTTTAATTAGATCAAATGAACTGCTTTCCCCTAAAATCTTATCTTAGTGTCAACAGAGCAGATTGTGAGGACAAATCTCCTCAACAGAAATGCACTTGACAGAAAATCTGACTTCCCACCTACTAATAATTGGATTTTGGTTGATGTTGGGCTTTAGCAAAAAATTTGAATCTTGATTAGAAAATTTGGGTCTACAGGAATTAGTGGTTGAAAACCTCTAACATGAAAAATTACCGAAGCATATTCTTCTTTAATGTGCACTAGCCTCACTCCAAGCACCTAGTGTCATTTTTTTCTGCCCATTTTTCCCTTTGCTTTAGTCACTCCCCCTCCCCCAATAGGTGACTGACTGATTCAGCTTTGAATGCTTCATGTCTATTCCAATCCACTCAGGTCTCCGGTTTCACTGAGCTTTGTGCTCTAGCTGTGCTGTGTGTATATGTGTGTGACATAAAATCTCCGCACCCTGCCTTCTACTGTTGAGGAAAAGCCTTTGACCTGTGTGTTTTAGGAGGCTGAGGAGAATTATGTAGGAGGATGCGATTCATCTCTATGTCTCACCTGAGGCTAGTCACTTTATTTAGGTATATGTAATGCCACGTACACACGACCGGACTTTCCATCAGAGTAGACTCTGACGTTCTTTCCGACTGAGTTCTGACGGAGTTCCACTGAAACGGACTTGCCTACACACGATCACACCAAAGTCCGTTAGTTTAGAATGCGATGACGTCCGACGGGACTAGAAAAAGGAAGTTCAATAGCCAGTAGCCAATAGCTGCCCTTGCGTAATTTTTGGTCCATTGGACTAGCATAGAGACGAGCGGTTTTCCCGATAGGAATTGAGTCCGTCGGAAAGATTTGAAACGGAAAGTCCAGTCGTGTGTACTCAGCATAAGGGTTTACAACCACTTTAAGTATTCTCAAACCAAGCTAGCAAACGTGCAATGGTATTTGCCAACTCTTCAATCTTAGCCTAAGTGGTAAACTGGGTTTGTTATACTATGAGATTGATTTACTAAAAGTGAAGCATGCAACATCTAGTGCAGCTGTGCATGGTTGCCAATCAGCCTCTAACTTCAACTTGTTCAAATAAGTTTTGACAAAACTGGAAGCTGAATTTCCACTCTCCAGTCTTAGTAAATCAACCCCTATATGTACTATTAAACACATTAAAGTTTGCTAACAGTAATTTGTGTATATAAAGAGAAATTCTTCTTAAGCCAAGATGGCATCACTTGCAAAAACTCACATGGTCTGTTAGAACTGATTTAATACATCACTATATTTGTATAGAAATTATATATTACACTGAAATGTATGGATTATAAATTGATTCATATCAGTCCCTGTCCCTTAAAGGTCACAACATGATGTCCCTTTTAAACTCATACAAACACATACACTATGGCTTTTTGAGTCACTTTAATAACCTTATAGGCATGTTCCTTTAATCACTTCACCCCCGGAAGGATTTACCACCCTAATGACCAGGCCATTTTTTGTGATACATATGAATATAAATAAAGTGCTCACAAACACAACACATAAGCGAAAAATAAAAATAAAAATAAATAGTAGAACAAAACAAAGTCCAAAGCAAGTGACTAAAGAGGCTCCAATCCAAAGTGAAGGGAAAAAAAGTTCTTCAGAAAACTCAGGTGCGCAACACCCCCTCATGTATCCCCACTAACCAGATCAAAACGACCCCCAGCTTTTAAGTCTGGTGGGTCACTTAAAGCTTGGTATGGATGTCTTGGAATAGTAGGTAAGAAGTCAGGTCATCAGATCCAGGATTCCTTGGTGAGGTTTCTCAGCCAGACAAACAAGTACCCTGTCCAGGGATCCAGTGATGTCCTCACCCAAGCCGATTCTTCAATTAGCGTTGGGTGCAGGTGCCCGAATAGCAAGTAAGGGGAACAGGAAGCTTCCTGTAACTTTTTGCACTACAAACAAACAAAGACTCACATTTTTGAATAAAGAAACAATATTTTCTTCAATGCAGCTTGAAAAAGTCAATTTTTTTGTGCAACAATGTGCATTTTTGGCCCCATAGATTTCAATGGAAATGCATCTAAAACACATAAAAAAAAGCATCTTTCCAGCGTGACAGAAGCACATCCAAAGTAATCCCCTTTAAATCCTATGTGACTTTTCACATCCCTGTTTTGCGTTTGTGCTGTAGTTTGAAATGTCCTGTATGCTGTATCTTTGCTGTGCATTTAAAAATGCACCTTCTATTAAAGTCAATGGGAAACGCACCAAGGGTGCGTTTTTACAGGTGTTTTTGGGGTCACGTGGCAAAAATATGCTGGTTGTTAAAGAAAAAGCACCTGACGGGCTTCCTTAAAAACCAGTGAACAGTGACACGTGGCAGTTTCCTTAACAATCAGTGGATATGTAAAAAATTCACCGGCACCCAGGGTTAAGGTGAGTTCCGGCTCTTTAACAACCACTTGCTCCTTAACAATCAATGAATAGCTGGTTGTTAAGGAGCCTACACCCGATGGCGCTATGCACCAATATGCGCTGCAATGCATTTAATACACACTGTTTTAAAAAATGCATAGTACATTTTAAAATCCCTGCAGTATAAAAGCAGCCTAAATGTAACAATCAAAATCATTACAATAAAGTATTTCATAGTCACAGCTCCACCCCCCAGAGAACAGCCAAAATACATTCACAATTATTCATCAGTGGACAGTACTGCCATCAGATTATTTACCAATTATTGATCAGTAGATCACACCCCAATTATTGATTGGTGCTTCCTGGTATCTCACCTGGCTGACATTCTGCAAGTCTGCTGCAAGTTCTGGTTCAGTTATGTTGTGCCCTAGTCATCCCACCACAGGGGTCACTGTGGCTGAATTTTCATGCTGCAGACTTGCACAGCTCTTGCTGTAGACTCACCACTGAAACTTTGCTCTTGCTAGAGACTTGCCACACAAATTTGCTACAAATTGCAAAAGTGTCAACTAAAACTTGTGTTTCAAGTGCTCTGCAAGTATACAACTTGCCAGTGAAAATGTACAGAAAGTTAACAAGACTTACAATTCAACACTGCACAAATTTGTGGCAAGTTACCCTTGCTATCCGGGTAGATTGTGCTGGGGTGTGGATGGACGATATACTGACAACGGAGATCTGCCACCACTAGTGAGCACTGGAGGGCCCCAGAGGGTTAATGTTTACCTGTCCACACGGGGAGACCGCTGTGTGTGTAGATCCTTCCTGGGACACAGTACTGTACATTGTATCTATTCCAATCGTCGATTAGCACCCACTACTCCTCTGCCTCCACAAAGGGACTGCAGCTGACAAAAAAGTGGCTGGGGATTCGGATTTTAACCCCCCCCCCCCCCATCCTGGCGCCCTTAGGTGCCTGCCTAACCTGCCTTATGCAGACGCTATACACTGATAACCTTCTGTGTTTTCTGCCTGTGCAGGACTGCTATTTGTATTGTTTCCAGCTCTCTGTGAACTATAGAATACCTCTCCTCTATGGTATGGAGATGTGGGAGGAGGAGGTATTCTAGACATGTCCTAAAATAAAGTTAGTGATAGAACCACCAAGTGAATTTAAAGGAAAGGCATGAGAAAAGAAAACAAATGCAGCCACCTCTTCCAAAGACTGTAAGCTACATTTATATATATTTTGTTTTTTTATTTAAATATGCTTTAATTTAAAATGTTTGTTGGTAGTAAAAGGAACTACTTTTAATGGAAAAACCTGGCTTGAGAAATCATGGCACTGTCCACAAGAAACAGTTGTTTGTTGAGCGCCTTTTATTGTATAAACTTATCCTGTATATATAATACACTGGGACTAGTATGCAAAAATGTGAAAAAAGCAGGTTAGCTTTCTTCTTTCAAATGGAGGCTAACTTACTAAACTAGATGGAAATCTTCACATAATACATTGTGTGCTATATATTTACTTTGATTATCCAATCAGATTAAAATGAAAATACTGTTTACTTATGTCATCTGCACATGACTGGGCATTGAAGGTGAACAGGAATTTGCTCTTCATATGATTGGATTACTGATGTGATTATTCACACAATGTAACATGTGAAGATTTTCAACTCCTTCAGTAAATCAGCCCAATGGAATCTGCCTGAAATGAAAAAATAAACACCAGATTACTCCAGTGTGCAAAAATCAGACCTAAAGATGCAAATAAGTATGTGAATTGCTCTTATACTGGTGAATACTGTGACACAATTATTTATTTTGTGGGGTTGAATGAATTATTTCGTTTATTTAAGAGTCATGCAGGAAGTACATATTTTAAAGTGTTCGGTAAATACTAGCTGAAATGTCACAGCTCATTACCAACGGCTTCTTCACATGGTTTTCTCGAAAACATTACAAAGCGTCCCGGCATACTCTTCACAAAATATAGATCAAAAAACAGAATAAAGCCCTCCAAATGTATATAATAAAACATAATGATGCTCTGTGCTAGCAGAAAACGTGAAGAGGTCTCACCTCTTGCTGTTCGGGAAAGTCATTTCATGGATTACTGGATTACATATTTAGAAGAAATTCCAGGCGTAGAAGTCACTGTGCTGGTAATTTAATCTAACAGATGAGCACATTGGTAATCAGTGTACAATCTGCAAACCTATTCCCACACATTTTTGTAGTTTATAACAATATTCTGCTACTTTTATGGAGAATTCTAAAAAAATTCATCTCTACCTCTACATAAAATATAGTGTATATGTTATTCAGAATTAATTTTTGAAGAACATGTGGCATGCTTTTTACAAATTTTAATGTATGTATGTGCAATTATGTATGTGCAATTTCAGCAATTTTTAAGCAAGTAAATAAAAAGTATGGAATCATGTACTGAAGGTAAAGTCAAAACTTTTTTGTGCAGTTTTGGACAGAGTGTTTTCTGTGTGCCTAATGGGGTGATATGCTCTCTGTTCCTCATCGTGACCCCTATCACTGGGATTGAAAGTCATGGAAATCCTAAAAATTTTGAATTGTCAGTGGAGCAGCAAAAAAGAGAAAATCTTCCACTTGTTCTAGTAATAACTATCTAACCAGCGGCGGCCTGGCCCGCCCCCTCTCTCCACACTACCCCCTATATGACTAATGAATCTATCCATGGCCACCACTGCCACCCCCTATTCAGGCCATAGGCTCTAATAGGCTGCTAGAGGTTCCTGCACATTATTCCTGCTCACTCATTGGTTGCTAGAGGTTACTGTGCATCATTACCGCTTATTGGTTCCTAGAGGTTACAGCACATCAATACAGCTCATTGATTGGTTGTTAAAGGTTACAGCACATCATTTCCCCACTGCCTGCACACCATGGACTTGGTAGGTGAGGGGACCCATCAATAGATAGAAAACTCCTAGAACTTGCTATAAGCAATGAGCAGAGCAGAGAACACAACTATGAAGGTTAACTGAGTGCAGGTATGCACAGAGTCCAATGTAAGCAGTATCCCTAAGGACAGGCTCCCAGAAATAAATGACTAGTCATGCTGCCTGCAGTAGAGCAGTGTTGAGGGGTGAACTACGTACAGAGTGCAGGATTGAGAGGTGCGCTTTGTATGGAGTGCAAGGTTGAGTGGTAAGCTTTGTACAGAATGCAGGGCTGAGAGGTGAGCTACATACAGAGTGCAGGGTTGAGGGGTGAGCTATGTACAGAGTGCAGGGTTGAGGGGTGAGCTACGTACAGAGTGCAGGGTTGAGGGTTGAGCTACATACAGAGTGCAGGGTTGAGGGGTGAGCTACATACAGAGTGCAGAGTTGAGGGGTGAGCTACGTACAGAGTGCGGGGTTGAGGGGTGAGCTACATACAGAGTGTAGGATTGAGGGGTGCGTTACATACAGAGTGCAGGATTGAGGGGTGCGTTACATACAGAGTGCAGGGTTGAGGGGTGCATTAAATACAGAGTGCAGGATTAAGGGGTGCGCTACATACTGAGTGCAGGATTGATGGGTGTATTACATACCGAGTGCAGGGTTGAGGTGTGTGTTACATACAGAGTGCACGATTGAGGGGTGCATTACATACAGAGTGCATGGTTGAGGGGTGTGTTACATACAGAGTGCAGGATTGAGGGGTGCGTTACATACAGAGTGCAGGGTAGAGGGGTGCATTACATACAGAGTGCAGGGTTGAGGGTTGTGCTACGTACAGAGTTCAAGATTGAGGGGTGCGCTATGTATGGAGTGCACATTGGAGGGGTGCGCTATATACAGGTTGCAGGGTTTAGGGGTGTAATGTGTACATCCAAGTCCCCCCCTCCAATCACAGAGATTTCCCCCCCTGATTCCAGTTTAAACCCCCCCATTCAATACATAGCATTCCTCAGCACCAATCCCACCCCTCCTTTAATACATAGCAGTCTTCCTGCACCATTCCACCCCCCCTCTTTCAGTACACAGCACCAATACCACCCACTCCCGCCTCCAGACTCACTTACCTAAAAACCATAAGAGCGGGGCTGGGCTGCACAAGAGAAGCTGCAATATGCATGTCCGTGGAGGAGCTTCTTATCCCTGCTCCCTTCTTCTGCTCTCGTATACAGCTCAATGTGTGTAGAGCAGAGGGGGATGTGAAGAGGAGCGCTGTCACTTGTAAATAGGGAAGCAATGCTTCTGTATTAACAAGTGACAGTAGCGAGCAGCTGAGCTAGCAAGTGACAAGCCCTGGAGCAGAACTCACGGGGCAGCGTGGACTCCAGAGGCAGCTCAGCTGCTTTGGGGCTGCCCTACAATGGCTGGGCCCTGGGCAGATGCCCCGTTCGCCCCGCGTTAAAGACGGCCCTGAATATGGGTACCTATACTCTTACATACCCACTCACCTGGAAGGGGAAATCTTGGAGAAAGAAACCCAATGGGTGGATGAAGCTGTGCGCAGTTTCCTCCGGATCCCTCTCCAGACGGACTTTCAGAAACTGTCCCCCAAGGTGGCCAAAAAGAAATCCCTCCATGCTACACGCCTAGGGCTACGGCCATAAGATTAATCTGCACAGCGTAATCCTCTGTAGGCCAGACAAGAAAGATGCTAAATACTATGCTGTCACCGTAAATGCCAAAGGAGAAGATGTAATATTGCCAGATCCCATGTACTACTGGTGAATTTCATAAGGATGCATACCTTCTTTACCCTGTGGATTACAAATATAAGTTGTGTAATGTCAAGGACGCTATGCTGACAGCCACTTCACACTCACATTCAAGTTGTTGCTAGTGGAGAACATTCCAGAGAGCTGTACTGACAGGATTGTGTTGGACTGAATGCTGCCAGCAAATACATGGATTGCCCACCTGAGTCATGTTGGCTAAAGTTGAAATTGTTGGGGTGTTCCACCCTGAAAAGTGAACTGTGATTTTCCACAGGTTGTGGCTCCTTCAATTAAGGAAGGAAAGCCCTCTCAGTCTCGAGGGTTATGTGGACAGACTGAGGATATTGTTGCAAGGGGACCTATGTCCCAAAATGGGGTCCCTTGCATTATGGCCTGGCTGCCTTTTGTCTGAAATGCAGCTGTGCCTCCTTGTCCCCAGAGTTGTCCCTAAAGAAAAAGGGAAACTGCTGGGAAGTATTGTCCACCCGAGTGAAATTGATGGACTGTGACACGTTTTGGACACTGGGTGTGTAATTAGTTAGGTAGGATAGGCTTTGGGAAAGGGGCAAATATTTACCTTTATTTAAATAATGGACTCATCCATGCATCAGGACTGTTTACTTGGTGAAATCCTAATGAAGTTCATGTTTAATTAGGAAAGGAGGTGGCATTCTCGGCTAAGAATGGGGCCTGCTTTCAGTACGTATACAATGCAAATAGTTTGTAGGGTGTATTTACACTGCTATGCTCAAAAGGGGGGGAGAGCAAGGGGGCGGTACTTTGAGTGAAGCATGTGGTAGCAAAAGCATCATATGGTGAAACATAAAAGGGAGTTTATTGGTTGCCATCAGATAAAAGACAAGGTACAATGATAAGTATACATATACAGGGTAGTAATGCATGGATAATATAGTAATATAATACATCTCACTCATGACTTAAATATCACAAGAATTAACAAGCAATATTGTATATCACAGGGAATGGCAAGCAAAAACTTTCCAAAGTGCACCAAATATATCATAAGGGAAAGATGATAAAATATGATAATGCCTGCAGAGACTCGAGCCTCTTGGATCTTTAGGTGGGGTATATGGTTGAGCTGGTAAAGCTATATGTATATAGGGTAGCAAGGCGTAAGGCAGCTCTACGCGTTTCGTGGCTGAAGGGCCACTCGTCAGGAGCCAGCACTTGTTGTTTCTAAAAGTAGAAATATTGGCATTAACTTGAATAATGATTAATAAAGTGAATGCATGGGTACGCGGGGGTGAAACTGAAAAAAAACCCCAACAAACTTCAATGCATTCTAAATTACTCGGATTAAAAAAAGATGGAGGTGTGGTGTCGGGCGGCACGAGCCATCCAGGCGCACTCCCCACCGGGAGCCGCAGCGGGCAGACCAGCAGCGGCGCCCCAAAGGCGTCAACCAGAGTGGGCACGGAACCAGGCAACCTGAGTGTGAGGTGAAAAGTAAGGTGAGCAGAAGTGTTAATGGGGGAAAAAAGAGGGTGAAGAAACAGAGGGGAAGTAGGGGGAGGGGGAAGAAAAGGTTAAGGTAGAAGGTGGAAAATGACACTGCAAGGTGATAGAAGGAATGGGTGAAAGGAAGCAAGAAGTGCCACCGTGGGTGGAAAGGAACAGTGGAGTATGGAAAACAAGTGTAGTGATGGTAAGATGGATACCTGTGATAAGACTGGAGTGGTTAGGAAGAGAAAGAACCTGCATTGTGTGTTTGTCTTGGTGAATGGAAGCCTCGTGTGCCGAGCACTGTCTGGAAGGCGCCAAAGTAAGCGCCGCAACAGGACCGCCCACTGACGTCATGTCGCATAGCGTTGCAGGGGGAGGGGCAGGACGTTCCGGGCATGATGTCCGGCCAGCCCGCACTCACAAACCCCCAGTGTGCTTGCGAGCGTAGCTCCCACGTGTCATGGCGCAACGGCGCTCAGACAGATGCCGCACGTCAGACACGGGATACGTGACGTTGATGCGTGACGTTGACTGCTATGCTGTCTTCAGGAAGGGACAATTGAAAACCATTTAATCACGTATGTATATACTGCACCATATTATTATACGATAGGATGCATTTCCATTGCTGTTTATTCTCTTTCAGGTGTTGCTGTGTCGGTGTGTCTTCCTTGGATAAGGAGAGACAGGGATCTAACCTGACGACAACACTAGCCCTTTTTTATAAATTGTTATTACTGTACATATTAGGTATATAGTTAGGAAGTAAGGTCGTTGCTTATGCTTGCCTTTAAAATTGTACATAAATATTTTTGATATTTCATTGTCATATGCGATTTACCATTTCTCATGTATGCGATATCAATGTTTATTTCATGTGATACGCCACATATACTGTTACATTGTTACAGTTTCCCTACCCATCACAGTTTTTTGCCAGGATATTCGCTCTCAGGCTTGAGAGCTTAAAATATTTGTGTTTGCAAACTCCGAGATGTAGATTTGTTTTCTATTAAACAAGGTCTAAAAGGGCCATTGACATGCATCACAGTTGAACTTAGGAATGTGTCTTTGCAAAGTTAAACTAAATGAAATCCTTTCTTATTTTTGCTTGGGGATAGAGTGCAGAGGGATTAGAAGTCTTGTCAGTTTTTGGGGATGTCTTCACCCCTGATAGGGTGAAGACACCTCCCAAATTTTGCCACTATCTCCTTCAAATTTAGTCAGTTCCTGTCACATAGCCAAACAGAAAGTGAGGGTAAAACCCTACCAATGTCTTTCCTTGGGGACACAGATCAATCTAAATAGTTTGCCCATTAGGTAAATTGCACTCCAGCATTTTGCTTTGTACACCCCAAATTATTAGGTATCTTGGACTTTGGGGTTTCTTTCCTAAAGGCAAATCCACTTTGCACTACAAGTGCACTTGCTGGAGATTCAAGGGGGACATGCAAGGAAAAAAAAAAAAAAACCAGCATCTTTGCTTCTACATGATTGGATGATAAAATCACCAGTGCTTTCCCTCGGATTTACAGCGAGTACACTTGTATTGCTGGATTTGCCTTTACTAAACCCCAAAATAACTAATAATGTGGGGTGTACACAACAAAGTGCTAGAGTGCAATATACCTAATGGGGACACTAGTTAGATTAACTTGTGTGTCCCCAAGGAAAGACATTGGTAGGGTTTTACCCTCACCCTCCTGTTTGGCTATGTGACACGAAGTGAAGCCAATTTTAAGAAAAGGGACACAAATCCCAACCTAAAAAAGACAAGCAGGGGTTCTAACACTCGGTTTCCCTCAAATACCCACAATTAGAATACGATCGTCTGGAGCTCGATTTTAGCTCAGTGCTCTAAATCAGCGGTTCTCAGCCCTGTCCTCAAGTACCCCCAACAGGCCATGATTGCAGTTTTCCCTTCATCTTGCACAGGTGATTTAAATCACAGTCAATGGCTTTGTATTTTGGGCAGCTATTTACGCGTCTTACGCGTTATGTCACACCCTTGTGACTTCCTCAGTCTCCGAGGAAGTCACGAGGGTGTGACATAAAGGGTAAGACGCAAGGTGTAACCGGAAGCCATTCACTGCGAACCGGGAGTTTAGTGTGAACCGGAAGTGGTCACCGCGGACCGGAAGTGACGTATGAGGTGACGAAAAACGCTATTTCTGGTCTTTGTTTGGCTTATTTTTCATTTGTTTGATGTAAGCAGAATTTTATCTTTAATAAATTGGTCTTTTGTGGTAATACACTATTGGAGGCTATTCCTTTACATGTGGATCTGGATACGGGGCTGGAGGAGATATTCACCTATTGCATTAAGAATCCATCCCCTATCCAGATTGAGTGTGGGCTTCAACACCAAGGTGATCGTCCTAGGAATGGTTCAAGGCATTTGATCCATGCCCTCAAGGTAAGAACAATGGGAGCAAAATGAAGGGATATCATTTGAACTACGGTCAACACATTATTTATTTTTCATCTGCTGGTGAAGACTCTTGAAAGTTTTACACATTTGAATTTTTTATTTGAATTTTTTATTGGAACTTTATTTAGGATTTTCACTGGATACATTGGGTGTTTTGCACTATCATTTTGAACTCTTTTTTTATGAACATTCACTGTATACACCCCTTTTTTGATTTTTATAGCATGTATTGTGCATGTATTGTGTTATGTATTGATCATTCTTATTCTGTTACACATGTGAGCACATTTTTTGTAGATGAGTTTATGGGTGGAAAGTTTTAATTTTGGTTGGTGACTTTGCCGCACACATGAAGGATTCTGTGTGTAGGGGGGATAAATATTTTATCCTGTTAATTCTAGGAACTCAGCCATAGAAACCTTTCAGGCTTTGGTAGAGCAGGATCTTATTAAGCTTGCAGACGGAGCTACGACCGAGCCAACCGGCAGTAGAGATAATCTCACTTTATCTGAAAGAACTGCCATTGACAGTCTCAGGTCACAGACCGATTTGGTAATATGGGAGGCTGACAATGGCGGCTCGGTCATGGTACTGAATGCAAGTAAATATAGAACAGAGGCATTACGTCAGCTGCAGGATCAATCCACGTATCGGGTCCTTGGCTCCAATCCCACTCCTGTGTTTAAGCAGCAATTGTCTGATTTGTTAGACACGGGTGTGGAGATAGGAGTCTTAAGTACCAAGGTTGCAGAATTTCTTATGGTTGATTTTCCCAAGGTTCCCATTTTCCATCATATGCCCAAACTACACAAGAATATAACTCCAGTACAAGGGAGACCAATAGTTGCAGGCATTGGCTCCCTTTTTGAAAAATGAAGGCAATGGATAGACCAATACCTGCAACCACTGGTTACAAGGTTACCAGGTCATATTAAAGACACCTCGTCAGTATTAACACATATTCAAGAGGTGAAATGGCAAAGCGGCTATCAGTGGCTTACATTAGATGTTAAATCACTGTATTCCTGTTTTCCCCATTTTTTTCCTCTGGCAATCAAGGCTCTCCGTTACCATTTAACACAGCATACCATGTATGACATAATGTAGCTCTTAGGGAGTTCCTGGTGATGACAGTTGAATTTCTTCTTGCTTGCACCTATTTTAGTTTTGACAGGGGGTCTTCTACTTGCAGTGCAGAGAGGCCTCGATGGGAGTCGTTTTTCATCTTCCCTGGCGAACCTGTACATTGGTTAGTGGGAGGAGAGGTGCCTCTTCTTTGCTGCCAACCCATGTGTGGGTTCTATTGTATGGTCGATTTATAGATGACCTGCTCATGGTTTGGGACAGCTCCTCTCTAGATTGTGCTACCTTTGTGTCCTGGGTTAATGATAATCCCCTTAATCTGGAATTCAGCTTTGACAGCCATAATGACACTATTAACTTTTTGGATATAACATTGATGGGTGATGCTGTTCAGGGTACCGTTACAACCCATACATATCGCAAGGAGTGTGTGGGAAATTCGCTACTTCTGGCTTCCATTTGGCATCCCACACACACCAAGCAATCTATTCCAATAGGGGTGTTTACCAGGGCCAGACGGAACTGCTCTACTGAAGAAGCATTTAACAAAGAATGCAATATTATTACCTCTAGGCTTTGGTCACGGCATTATGACAAATGAAATATTGCTAGAACAGCTTGTCTGGCCACAGAGAAAAATAGTAGATGGAAAATAATACTGCGCTAGCTCAAAATAAAGGAAAAGTGAAAAGCTGCTACATAAACAATGTGACAAAGATAATAAAAAAAACTCGTCAGGATTGGCTCTCTGCTTCCCACATTGCCCCTTTTCTCTTCTATTCTGTGATCACAATTTTTATCTCATTGATGTATGCCAGTTTTTAGAAATAAAAAAAACTACCTTTTTGACCTACACTATATGGAGGCATTTTTTCTTTTCATAACCTTTTGGATGTGAGTTTCTTTGCGGTCCAGTCCGGCCTTCCACGCCTGAATTACAGCCCTGGTGTTTCCTACATCTGAGGTTCCTTGGAGTTCTGCTGACTTGCCGATCTTGGCACCCTTGCCTTAATGACTCGTTGTCGCTGACATTCGAGTCCACCTGTTCCAGTAAGAGTAGATATACTTCCACTTTTTTTGGCTGAAGATGTACCATCACTGATGTTCTCCATGCCGGACTGTGCCAGTGTACTCCATCCCTGATTAGCCACTATTTGGTGGTGGACTTTTTAGGACCTTTACACCCATTGGACTTTTTCACGTTTCCATTTGCTTTTCATTTATGATTGATTCACGTATCATTTATGTACATATAGATATATGTGTTTATTCCCCAGCTCTACATTATTTATCACTCACAGAGAAAAATAGACTTACCCTTTTAGAGAATGCCGGCCGTGAGAGAGACCAAACCAGCAAAGCTGGTGTGGGTACCAGGGAGGAGTGTCTGGTTACATTTGTTACCACCTTCTCTTTGAAATTTAATAAAATTAAAAATATTGTATATTAATACTTACCCATACTCTCCACATATAATGATTTAACACCAATAATCATGACAGGTTGCACATTCTCAAGCCAAAAGAATAGGTAACATTTTATCTCCCAGTCTTTCTGAGTCTAACAGACCTAATAAAACTTGGCTCAATACTGTGGGATCATACATGTGTGGTGCTACCACATGTCGTTTTTGCAGTAGGCACTCTAGGCAACACAGGACAGTTGTTTTATGTGCCACTGGATGGGAGTTTTCCATCTATCTATCTATATTATTTGTGGCACGGACAATGTGGTCTATGCTGTCAAGTGCAATAAATGCAATAAGCAATATGTGGGGTGTAATTCTAGACCTTTAAGAACTAGTGAGTGAGTGAACATTTCCATGGGGCATCTTATAAAAGTGACAAAAACCTAATGTATCAAAACACGTGAGTATGAACACAGTGAAAATATGGCATCTTTTTCCTTTTTAGGTTTGGAAGGGGTCAAATCGTTCTCTCGTGGTGGGGATATTCACCGTGCTGTGCTCCCTGAGGATTGGCTGGTGGCACATGCAGTCCGGGACTCCGCTGGAAGGAGCAGAGCACTTCACCCAGAAAGAGAATGGACCCTGCCCACTGCTGGCCAGCATGAATGTCCTATGGAAGGTTTTGGGTATCTCTCTCACCTCCCTCTCTGACCCCTCTCTTTCTCTGACCTCGTGAGTGAGTTCCTGCACCTTTTTTCTGAGAAAAAAAGCCCTGTATATACTATATATATATATATATATATATATATATATATATATATATATATATATATATATTTATATATATATATATATATATATATATATATTTATATAGTTATACCCTTCTCTTTTATTACATACAGTGCCTTACAAAAGTTTTCACCCCCCTTGGGTTTTTACCTATTTTGTTATGTTACAGCCTTTAGTTCAATGTTTTTTTAATCTGAATTATATGTGATGGATCAGAACACAATAGTCTAAGTTGGTGAAGTAAATTTAGAAAAATATATACATAAAACTATTTTTCAGAAATAAAAAAATGATAATTGGCATGTGCTTATGTATTCACCCCCTTTGTTATGAAGCCCATAAAAAGCTCTGGTGCAACCAATTACCTTCAGAAGTCACATAATTAGTGAAATGATGTCCACCTGTGTGCAATCTAAGTGTCACATGATCTGTCTTACATATACACACCTTTCTGAAAGGCCCCAGAGGCAGCAACACCTAAGTAAGAGGCACCACTAAATAAACACTGCCATGAAGACCAAGGAACCCTCCAAACAAGTAAGGGACAATGTTGTTGAGAAGTACAAGTCAGGGTTAGGTTACGCTCCATAGAGTTGGGCTTTATGGCAGAGTGGCCAGAAGAAAGCTATTCCTTTCTGCAAAAAACATAATGGCATGTTTTGAGTTTGCGAAAAGGCATGTGGGAGACTCCCAAAATGTATGGAGGAAGGTGCTCTGGCCTGATGAGACTAAAATTAAACTTTTTGGTCATCAAAGAAAATGCTATGTCCGGCGCAAACCCAACACATCACATCACCCAAAGAACACCATCCCCACAGTGAAACCTGGTGGTGGCAGCATCATGCTGTGAGGATGTTTTTCAGCAGTCGGGACTGGGAAACTGGTCAGAGTTGAGGGAGTTGAGGGAAAGATGGATGGTGCTAAATACAGGGATATTCTTGAGCAAAACCTGTACCACTCTGTGTGTGATTTGAGGCTAGGACGGAGTTTCACCTTCCAGCAGGGCAATAACCCCAAACACACTGCTAAAGCAAAACTCGAGTGGTTTAAGGGGAAACATGTAAAGGTGTTGGAATGGCCTAGTCAAAGCCCAAACCACAATCCAATATAAAATCTGTTGTCTGAGATTGCTGTTCACAAGCGCAAACCATCCAACCTGAAGGAGCTGAAGCAGTTTTGCAAGGAGGAATGGGCAAAAATCCCAGTGGTAAGATGTGGCAAGTTCAAAGCGACTTGGAGCTGTAATAGCTGCAAAAGCTGGCTCTACAAAGTATTGACTTTAGGGGGGTGAATAGTTATGCACATTGACTTTTTCTGTTATTTTCTCCTATTTGTTGCTTGATTCACAATAAAAAAAAAACATCTTCAAAGTTATGGGCATGTTATGTAAATTAAATGATGCAAATCCTCAAACAATCCATGTTAATTCCAGGTTGTGAGGCAACAAAACATGAAAAATGCCAAGGGGGGTGAATACTTTTGCAAGGGACTGTATGTATTCGGATACAACTATTTTGTTCTACTAGGTGTTATACATAGGTAATACTTCCTATCCTCCTTCTGCCAGCATCAGACCTGCTGATACTTTGTGATTGATTATTGATTGTTTAATTCAATACGTTACTGATTAAAGGAGGGGCAGAACCTATTTTGATACTTTTGCACATATATATATATATATATATATATATATATATATATATATATATATAAATTTTTATCTCACGTGCGTGCTGTGAACAAGGCTTATTGCCGAAATGCATCTGCCACCATCCGTATACTCACTGTATGGCTTAATAAATACTTGAGGATTCTGGAGTTGCCAGCTTTTTCCTATGACTGCATATCCTTTTTCTTACTTGTTTGATAACTTGGGTATATTATACCTTATATTACTAACAATGTGTTACTTGTACTATATAAAAAAAAACAATAAAAAATTTGAACCTCGGCAGTGTGGGCCAAACCATAGACAGACTCAGGAACACTAACAGCTTATAGTCATCTTACAGTCATCTAAAATAATTTTTATTCATGCTTTAATAAGTGTAGTGGTAATGAAACTATAAAATATATATATTATCTCCACTTCCAGCACTGACAGCGGGCTGGAGGACAGGCGAAAAAAAGCCCTGTATATACTGTGTATGTATATATATATATATATATATATATATATATATATATATATAGTTATACCCTTCTCTTTTATTACATACAGTGCCTTACAAAAGTATTCACCCCCCTTGGGTTTTTACCTATTTTGTTATATTACAGCCTTTAGTTCAATGTTTTTTTAACCTGAATTATATTTGATGGATCAGAACACAATAGTCTAAGTTGGTGAAGTAACACAGGCACAATCTTGTTTTTTTTCAGGTATTAACCAAAACATATTCAAGCTATAGTTTTATAATGGATATGGGCTGAAAGTGCACACTCTCAGGTTTAATTTGAGGGTATGTGCATCCAAACCAGATGAATTACAGCTCTTAAGAATAGCCACCACCCCTTTTTCAAGGGACCAAAAGTAATTGGACAATTGAATCAAAAGCTGTTTTATGGCCAGGTGTGGGCTACTCCTTTGATATTTCTTCATCAATTAAGCAGGTAAAAGGTTTGGAGTTGATGCTAAGTATGGTGTTTGCATTTGGAATCTATTGCTGTGAACCTACATAATGCGTTCAAAGGAGTTATCCATACATGTGAAACAGGCCATTGTAAGGCTTCAAAAATGAAACAAATCCATCAGAGAGATAGCAGTAACATTACAGGATCCTCTCTATGGTAAAGAAAAACCCATTCACAACATCCAGACAAGTGACATTCACAACATCCAGACAAGTGACGGACACTCTCCAGGAGGTGGATGTATCATTGTCAAAGTCTACAATCAAGAGAAGACTTCATGAGAGCAAATACAGAGAGTTCACCACAAGGTGCAAACCATTCAATAAGCCTGAAGAATAGAAAAGCCAGATTAGACTTTCCTAAAAAGGCCAGACCAGTTCTGGAAAAGCATTCTTTGGACGGATGAAACTAAGATTAATCTGTACCAGAATAACGGGAAGAAAAAATTGTGGAGAGGGCTTGGAACAGCTCATGATCCAAAGCACACAACGTCATCTGTAAAACATTGTGGAAGCAGTGTGATGGCATGGGTCATTGGTGTTTTTTGATGATGTGACAGAAGATGGAAGCAGCCAGATGAATTCTGCAGTGTTTAGAGATAGATTCCGCCAAATGCAGCAAAGTTGATTAGAAGGCACTTCACAGTACAGATGGACAATGATCCAAAACACACTGCAAAATCAACCTGGGAGCTTTTGAAGGAAAAGAAGTGGAATATTCTGCAATGGCTGAGTTAATCACATGATCTCAACCCAATTGAGCATGCATTTCACATGCTGAAGGCAAAACGAAAGGAAGAAAGGCCCACAAACAATGAACAACTGAAGACAGCTGCAGTTAGAGCCTGGCAAAGCATCAGAAAGGAGGAAACCCAGTCATTGGTAATGTCCATGGGTTGCAGACTTCAGGCTGCAACCCAGTAAAGGATTCTCAAAATATATATAAAAAAATAACATTTTATTTATGATTATATTCATTTGTCCAATTACATTTGAGCCCCTGAAAATGGGGGTCTGTTTATAAAAATGGTTGCAGTTCCTAAAATTTGTACTTGATATTTATGTTCAACCCCTTGAATTAAAGCTGAAAGTCTGCACTTCAAATTAATTTGGATTGTTTCACTTTGCCCACACTTTATCATATTTACTAGGACAGCCCCTATTCATGTAAGTATCTCTGTACAATGGAAGATTATTATTTACCAATTGTTTCCAATATGAGAGCGTAGGGGACAGAGGTTTCTTCCAATGCAGTGCAATAGCTTTTCTTGTGTAAAATAATGTTATATTAGCAAACACTCGCTTGGACACTGTAGGGAGAATAGTCTCTACTAGGCCTAGTAGACAAACAGACATTGAAACCGGTATGGGATCCGACCTTTGAGAGCCTCTAATGGCAGGATAGAAATTAATAGATGAGAATGCAATCTCGAGGTGGGTTTATCCAGACATTCAGGCCTAAGTACTAGTTCTAAAGTGGATTGTCTAATCATTAAACTATCCTGTGGAAACTGTGCATGAAAGGTATGAAGAAGCTGGAAATATCTAAATAAGTGGGAGCTTGCGACATTAAAAGTCGAAGTAAGTATAGAGAAGGTAGATAGTTTCCGATCAGTAATCACTTGAGAAAGTAGTTTAATATTATACTTGGTCCATGCAATAGGCTCTGGCGCTTTACAAAAATTGAGGACGAGTAGGATTAAAGCATAAAGGAGCATTTGGAGAAAAAGCATCCTTAGGATATTGCTCACATCTAAGACCAGCCTCGTAAGTACGAATAGTGATAAGCACTTAAGAACATAACCTAATGTTCTCTTTTAAAAAATTTGTCAGCTTTCTCAACACACATTGTTAATATAGTTGCTAGAAGCCCACCCTTTTATAGGGTGGGCTTTTTTATAGTGAGGACCTAGCTTATCCATTTCAGATTATTGGCTCTTAGGGACCCACATGACCAGGGACAATGGTTTTGCATTATGGGTTCAGGCGCAAACTTTCAGCTATAAATTTAGAGTTTCTCTGAACCATGAAAGTGTGAAATCCACTAAACTTCAAACCCAAGGTGAAACCTGAACCTTATCCCTACCGACAAATTGGCCTTTTCAGGTTTGCTAAAATTTCCCAATTACCCAATTAACCTTACAGTTTTCTGTGATCCTGTTGTAGGTATCAGGTCAATTTTTTCAAATGTATTAAATTATTCTGAAAATGTAAAGTTAATCCACAAAGCTCACATAATTAAAAATACATGTCAACAGCGAAAGTTATAGTCACTCTTTTAGGTACGTTGCGCTAAAGGATGATTGCTTATAAACATAATGTTGCAGACTTTTTTGTCTCTGAAGTTTTTTTTTTTTTTTTTTTAACATTCTGCTTAAAAATTTGTGAATCAGTACTGCTTGAACCTTGAAGAAGGGGACATACCCTGAAAGTTTGTCCGGAAAAATAGTATGTTAGTGCAAATAAAAAAAGTATCACGGACAGTACTCAATTTTCTTTCTCTCTCAAGTCAAAGAGAAAGATGGGGCAATTAAAGGCCTGCAGAAGACATTGCTTTAAATCCGTGCACTTGAGACTTCTGTAACTCTAGAATGTTTTAATGATTTGAACAGAAATATCCATAAATATCAGGGCTTGACCTGGGTTACAAGATCATAGCAGCTGCAGCAGAATCAAAAGCCAAAGTAATTAACAACAATACAACAGACAAAATCTAGAAAATGTAAAAAACAGATGCTTACATGAGAGGAGGCATTTTCACGGTTGATGAGGGTCAAAGGTTACCCATGGAAACTCTCATTATGATAAAAAGATAGACCACACATGGATAACAAGAGCTGGACTAATGATATAAAAATGAATAGGTTAATAGTTTAACCACTTCAACCCCGGAAGATTTTACTCCCTTCCTGACCAGAGCACTTTTTACAATTTGGCACTGCATTGCTTTAACTCACAATTGCACAATCACTCATGCAATGTTGTACCCAAACGAAATTTGAGTCCTTTTTTCCCCACAAATAGAGCTTTCTTTTGGTGGTATTTTATCACCTCTGTGGTTTTTATTTTTTGCGCTATAAACAAAAAAAGAGCGACAATTTTGAAAAAAACAAACAAAATTTTTTACTTTTTGCTATAATAAATATCTCCCCAATTTAAAAAAAAAAAAAAAAAAAACATTTCTTCATCAGTTTAGTAAATAACAGTAATTCCACGCTTAGGAATATAGAAACTAGAAAAGGACTGCTGCCCCCCTATAAATGAAAATCACCGGGGTGAAATCCAAAACGTAAAAAGTTATTATAAGCAGGGGAATTGGCGCTGTCCAACTGTGTGTGCATAGGTGGTGATTCTTACAAATGAAAAAAGTGATTGATGGACACGTATATCACAAATATTTGTATCAAAAAATATTATTGTGCAAATAACAAAGTGTTTAGCAAAAGCTGAAGTGTATCGAGTGTAAATAGTCCACCTATACAGTGTAATACGATAAAGTGCAACGTGCTCCTAAAATGCATGCAAAAATCCTATATTCAATAATTATATGTGTATAGAGAAAAATGCCTATATCTTGAAAAATGGCAGAAAAACAGAATCCAATATATAAACAATTATGGCAATCAAAGCGAACGATTATTTAGGGAGAAAATGTGGAAAATAAAAAGTGAAAAATAAAAATAAAAATAAAAATCCCCAGCATGTGTGCATAAAAAATCACAATTATGACAATCAAAGCAAACAATTAGAAAGAAGATGTGAAAAAATATAAAAAATAAATTCCCAGCATATGTGCATAAAAATCCAAACAGGAAAAATTGTTAATGTGTAAAAAACAAGAATTTATGAAAAGTAAAAGTCCGCAAAAAAGTCCTAAAAAAGTGTCCTTCTGGTGAAGAAACGCGTAGTCACAGCATTCAACTGTTAATATCCCGTCCTTCCCTGCACCCCCACTTGTGTTTGCACTCACCGGACTGCCTAACCCCTGCAGGGGTAAAAGGCATATGCAGACAATCCTGCGATGGCGGAACCGGGAAGTAATCCTCCGTCCAGGGGTGCTTTATCCTGCTCTGGCGTAGTATTGTCCCCAATGAAAGGCATCCATATGAAGTGGAAAAAGAAAACACTTCATAGCGTGAATCCATGAAGATTGAAGTTTTTTATTGAGAATTCATATCAGATATAGTAAAAAAGTTTGTTAAAAGCAATCCATAAAACACTGGAGCTGACAGTGCTCCAACAGTACTCCGATGACCGGCTCACAGCTGTTTGGATTTTTATGCACATATGCTGGGAATTTATTTTTTATATTTTTTCACATCTTCTTTCTAATTAATTGTTTGCTTTGATGTCCATAATTGTGATTTTTTATGCACACATGCTGGGGGTTTTTATTTTTATTTTTCACTTTTTATTTTCCACATTTTCTCCTTAAATAATCGTTCGCTTTGATTGCCATAATTGTTTATATATTGGATTCTGTTTTTCTGCCATTTTTCAAGATATAGGCATTTTTCTCTATACACATATAATTATTGAATATAGGATTTTTGCATGCATTTTAGGAGCACGTTGCACTTTATCGTATTACACTGTATAGGTGGACTATTTAGACTTGATACACTTCAGCTTTTGCTAAACACTTTGTTATATGCACAATAATATTTTTTGATACAAATATTTGTGATATACGTGTCCATCAATTACTTTTTTCATTTGTAAGAATCACCACCTATGCACACACAGTTGGACAGCGCCAATTCCCCTGCTTATATTAACTTCATCAGTTTAGGCCAATATATATTATTTTATATATTGTTGGTAAAAAAAATAGTAATAATCGTATATTGATTGGTTTGCGCAAAAGTTATAGCGTCTACAAACTATGGGAAAGATTTATGGCATTCTTATGGCATTTTTATTATTATTATTTATGGTACTGAAGCATTGCAATGGACAGATCGGACACTTTTGACACATTTTTGGGACCATTGACCTTTATACAGCGATCAGTGCTATAAATATGCACTGATTACGGTGTAAATGTCACTGGTAGGGAAGGGGTTAACACTAGGGGGCGATCAAGAGGTTAAATATGTGTCCCCTAAATGTGTTCTAACTGTATTGGGATAGGACTGACTGGGGGAGGAGACTTATCGTTGTTCCTACTTAGTAGGAACAAACGATATGTCTCCTCTCCCTTCACAGAACAGGGATTGCACCCGCCGGCCACGCGCATCGGGTCCCCTGCCTTGCAGCAGCGCGTGCGCCCTCTGGTGGCTCTTAAAGGGGAAGAAGTACCCATACATGGTTTTGCCCAGCGGTGCCATTCTGCAGAAGTATATCTACGTAAGCCAGTCGGGAACCAGTTAATGTCAAATATTTTGGTACTGTTAGCTAAAATGCTAGCATAGAAAAAAAGTCAATGCTTTAAAACCAAATCAATGTTAGGTTTGTTTTTAATTTTCCCAAGGACAAATCTGAATCAGAGACTGTACAGAGCTTAGTATATATTTATTGTCCCACACAGTATGTTTTGGGGCTGCAAACTCTACCTTGCTAACTGACTGGGAACTGGTTGGTTGGAAATAGCTTAAGTATTAAAGCTACCTAATTAGATCCATATACACATGATTTATGACTGTTGTTAATTCCTTATAATGAATTGCTATCACTTAAAAAATACTTTATTAGCCAAATGTAGCCAAAATAAAATTAAAAACATTCTAGATAACTAGACTGCATAATTATCTTAGCAGGAAGTATCCCTTGTAGTAAAACAAAGTGAATGATCACAATTATATGACTTAGTAATTAATTCATCATACATAAATTAGGGCAAACCATATATAACGATATAAACAGACTTTAATTGGCAGTATCAGTGCCTCCATAGTAGCAATCACTTTAAAAAGCAGAACCCACAGTTTTAAAGGTTTTAAAGGCTGAAATCATGTGAGTAGGAGTTTAGGGATGGTCACGTTTCATGTACTTGGTGTGTTATTAACACCGCAATATATCTATCTATCTATCTATCTATCTATCTATATATATATATATATATATATATATATATATATATATTCATGAAAAGTGCAGAGTCAGCTGCTTTGAGTGTTGATAATCTTGGTGTTAGCAGTTCATTTTACTGGGATCTATCTTTTTGCACAGAAGTAGCTTTCTGGTTGTGGTAGCAAAAGATAGGTGGGGTGGGTAATGTGGGGTTGATTTACTAAAGGCAAATAGACTGAGCAATTTGCAATGTGCAGTTGCACTCTGCAAATTCAGTTGCTCCAGAGCTTAGTAAATTAGGTAAATCTTCAATTTGTGAAGAGTACCCAACCACGTGCAAAGAAAATTTAAAAAACTGCATTTTTACTAGCACATGATTGGATGATGGAAATCAGCAGAACTTCTGCTAATTCACTAAGCTCGGGAACAGCTGCACTTGAAGAGTGCAACTTAACTTTGCAAAGTGCACTGCCTATTTGCCTTTAATAATTTAACCCCTATATGTCCTTGGGAAGCCTGACTGCAAAGGCACAACAGCAGTAGTGGATTAATAGAAATGTGGCTAAGTTATGGACATTCAAACATTTAAATGTTTTTAACAAGCATTAAAAAAACCTTTAAAAGATATCCTCACTGAACCCCTCTTAGGCTTTGTTCACACTGACCCACATTTGGATGCCCTACTTACAAAAATCCGGGTAAAGAATTCCCTTTTTTCTAAAATCATGGAAGTACATGGTGCTGTAGAACCATGCGGTTACACACAATTGATATTGTGCAGAGTATTGCAATTAAGCACTGGAAGCTTCTTGTTGCAGAGAATACAGCTTTACTTTCATGGAGAAATACATCACATACCTTTTATCATAGAACAGGAAGAGAACACAAATGAGTGCATTGAGCATAGATAGACAATACATCCTGTTATATCATAGAATATAAGAACTATACACTATAATACCACAGAGCCACCTGCTGCATAGATAGGTACAATGCATACAGCATTGTCAGTTTATTAACAGCTTTACATTACATGCTGTTGTTCTTTCAACACCATTCTCAACAGCATGTGCTTTGTCAAATTAAATTCAGCTTCATCTGGATAAAACAATTACGTTCCTTCAACAAAGGCTTGGTGAGTGCATCGGCAGTTATCTCCTCTGATGGGCAGTATTGAATGTCAATAACACCTTGTTCTTGATTGTCCCTCAGTAGGTGATACTTGACGTTGATGTGTTTGGTCCTAGAATGGACCCTTTCTGATTGCGTAAGCTTTATACATTCCTAGTTGTCTTCAAAAATGGGAATTGGTTTTGACATGTCTATCCCAATGTCCACAAAAAGTTGACAAATCCATATCGCTTCTTGACAAGCGTATGCTGCTGCAATGTACTCTGCTTCAGTTGAAGATAGAGCGACAGTTGCTTATGGTTCCAACTTATGGTTCCTTCCCCATACTGGAAGATGAATCCACTTGTGGATTTGTGGTCTGTGCAGTCCTCGGCCCAATCAGCATCCACATATCTGACCAGTTTTGGATTGGATGTTGCTGGTAACCGTAACTTCATCTGGATTGTTCCTTTGAGGAATTGCATCACTCTTTTTACTGCGTTCCAGTCACGCTGACAGGGATCTGAAACTTTCCTGCACAGTATGCCCACTGCCGCAGCTATGTCTGGTCTTGTCACAGTGGCAACATACAGTTGTGCTCATAAGTTTACATACCCTGGCATAATTTATGATTTCTTGGCCATTTTTCAGAGAATATGAATGATAACACAAAAAAAAATCTTTGATTCATGGTTAGTGTTTGGCTGAAGCCATTTATTATCAATCAACTGTGTTTACTCTTTTTAAATCATAATGGTAACAGAAACTACCCAAATCACCCTGATCAAAGTTTACATACCCTGGTGATTTTGGCCTGATAACATGCACACAAGTTGGCTATTAAAGGTAACCATCCTCACTTGTGATCTATTTGCTTGTAATTAGCGTGTGTATAAAAGGTCAATGAGTTTCTGGACTCCTGACAGACCCTTGCATCTTTCATCCAGTGCTGCACTGACATTTCTGGATTCTGAGTCATGGGGAAAGCAAAAGAATTTTCAAAGGATCTGCGGATAAAGGTAGTCGTACTGTATAAACCAGGAAAGGAATATAAAAAGATATCTAAGGTATTGAGAATGCCAATCAGCAGTGTTCAAACTCTAATCAAGAAGTGTAAAATGAGGGGTTCTGTTGAAACCAAACCGCGTTAGGTAGACCAACTAAAATTTCATTATTTCATGGTCTTTGATAACGTCCTATGGTTGTCTCCTTGCTCAAACCCTGGGGGTTGCTTCATGTAGAGATCTTCCTTAATGTCTTCACATAGGAAAGCAGTTTTAACGTCTAGGTTTTTGACTTGCATGCCCTTCCCGGGTGCAATGCTAAGAAACGCTCTGATGGTGGAGTGTTTTACGACGGGAGCGAATGTTTCATCGTAATCTTCATCAAATTTCTGGGAGTAACCCTTAGCAACTAGTCCGGCTTTGTATTTGTGGATATTCCCTTCTGATTCAGACTTTACTTTGAAAGTTCACTTGCTTCCTATAGTTTTCCGATTTAGGAAGGAGCTCTGTGAGTGTCCAGGTTTTATTTTCTTGAAGTGACTTTAATTGTTCTTCTGCTGCCTTTCTCCATTTATTGGCTTCACATTTTGGCAGTTTTTCTATGTCTTCCCAGGATGTTGGTTCAAGTATGCTGTGTGTTTTGACAGTGTATGACAGCTTGCGGGGTGGTATCCTCTTTGTAGTCCGAGTGTATCTTCTGACTTCAGGCAGTTCAGCAGGATCTGGTGGGGGACTTGATTTAGGCATTGTGAGTTCCACCTCTTGTTCTGACTCCTGCTTTGGTCGACATTTTCCTCTGGTTTGTTTAGTATATTCACTTCTCAGCTTTCAGGAATTGGTGTTTCTGATGATGGGCTCTCATCAAAATAAACACTATTGCTTATTGTCACTTTGTCAGTCTTTGGGTGTAGGATTCTGTAACCCTTAGTTTGCTCACTGTAGCCTAATAGAATGCCCTCTATGGCTCTGTTCTCCAGCTTGGATCGCTTTTCACCTGGAATATAGGCATATGCTTTACATCCAAACACTCTGATGTGCCCTATGCTAGGCTTTGATCCATGCCACATTTCAAAAGGAGCACTTAATGGCTCTTAAGTGTAGTCTAGTCTGTAGGTAGGTTGCAGTCATGACTGCTTCTCCCCAGTACTTGTGAGGTAGGTTGGCATCCGACAACATGCACCTGGCCATTTCTATAAGAGTGCGATTTTTCCTTTCTGCTATACCATTTGTTCAGGAGTGTATGGTGTGGTTGTCTCATGTACTATTCCTGAGAAGCAGGGAGTTTTGGGACTTTGATTGAGGCAGTAAACATTGTGAAGATTGTGAATGAAGGTACTACTTTATTAATCAGGAATTCATAATACATCTAAAAGACAGAAACCACATACAAGAAGAACATTGTAGTGAATGTAATTCTCTAAATATTGACACGCACATTAATACAGGCATCAAGGGTACAACAGTGCATACCAACCAAGCACCACATAGTGGTCTGAATAAAGAGGTTATGACATAAAATGAATAAATACGTGTACATGAATCATCTGAACAGCATAGCAGAGACAAAAAAGAAACAATATATAAAACCATTAGGACCATGATGAATAAAATTGATGCTAGGAGTTGGAAATTGTGCATATATCTGCATCCCTGTTGACCGACGCGTTTCGTGTATTGGGAACACTCATCAGGGGCAGGTGCTTCATGAATATCTACAGAATATAAGGAAGTGTGATCAATGGGTCTGATTATAATGTAATACATTGGAGGTGGGACAAAAAAGGCCCACCCTGCGTACTTACATGAAAATGCTGCGATGAGATGTGGTGAGTGTGGAACCAAAGCCATAAACTTGCCCATCATGGGAGCTGTATTGAATGCGCGCATATTAATGTGCGTGTCAATATTTAGAGAATTACATTCACTACAATGTTCTTCTTGTATGTGGTTTCTGTCTTTTAGATGTATTATGAATTCATGATTAATAAAGTTGTACCTTCATTCACAACCTTCACAATGTTTACTGCCTAAATCAAAGTCCCAAAACTCCCTGTTTCTCAGTTTCGTATTAGGGATGGAGGCACACTGCATATGTGCCTCATTTTAAAGTCCCAAATTCCCCCCTTTTTTCTTTTCCATGTACTATTCCTTGTCTCTTCAGGTATGAGGCCGCTTCTCTGCTTATGTATTCTCCACCATTGTCACCGCGTATTATTCCTGGTTTCTGTTGGAATTTGTTGCTAGACATGGCAACAAACTCTTAAAGTTTCTCTGATGTTTCATTCTTTTGTTTTATCAGATAAGTAGTTGTGTACCTGGAATAGTCATCAATGAAAGTCAGTAGATATCTGTTCCCGCCTGATGTGGGAGTTTTCATTGGACTGCATACGTCACTGTGCATGAGCTGCAGGGTGTGGGTGGTTTTTCTTTGAGATGCCTGTGGAAGGGGAGCATGAGTGGGTTTTTCTTCAGTAATGCACTTGCATTTCATGAGCACTTTGAAAGACACTATTGTCAAATCTTCTGATAAACCTCTCTTTATGATATCCTGTATAGTTTCTGGATTTCTGTGTCCCAGCTGCCTGTGCCATAAGTGAATACATTTGCTGTGTAGGTCATTAGAGATTATATTGGCTTACTGGTCTGTGGTAATGAGCCTGTATAGGTGATCATCCCGTTTTCCTTTTTGCAAGGACTTGCTTATTATTGTGAATTGTGCATTTATTACCCTGAAACTTAACTGTGAGACCATTGTTTGCAAGACTTTTCACTGATAGAAGGCTACCTTCTAGTTCTGGAACATACAATACTTTCTTTACAAGGATACTATGCTTTTTTTCTTGTGGTGTAATGCAGCTCAGGAAGCCCTGACCTTTACCTTCTGATGTGATGCTTTTCCCGTTTGCTAGGAAAACTTTGTCTTTTGCACTAAAATCAATTTTTGTGAAGAAGGTCTCATCGCTAGTCATGTGACTTGTCTCTCCTGAGTCCTGGGTCTATGGACCAGCTGCATGGCTTGCCGCTCTGTGTCACTTTAAAGGTGCCTCTCCCTGATGTGTCTTCAGTTTCCTTTGCGGCTGCTTTGACTCTTTCTTTTGTGAATAGCACTAGCTTTCACTGCTCGACTTTCCAGACGGAACAGTCCTTTTTATAGTGACTGGCACTTTTACAGTGAAAACAGGCTCTGCTTTCTTTGTTGTGCTTTATGCCTTTGTACATATTAAGAGCTTTGTCATCATGGTGCATATTTTCTTTCCTTCTGTCATATTCATCGATTAATTTTCCTTTGACATATTCCGGTGTCAGTTCCTGCTCGAGTCTGGTATCTAAAGCGTTAATAAAAGCAGTATATGTCTCTGGAAGGCTGCAGAGGAGCAGGGCAACAATATGGTTATCTTTGATGTCCTCTCTGATGGCACACAGCTGCTCTATGATCTCTAGCATAGCATTCCCGTGGTCACACATTTACTTCCTTTCTTCTAGTCTTATCTTGTATAACTTTCGTAGCAAAAACAGTTTACTGTTTAGACTTGAACGCTCATGCAGTTTCTGTAATGAAGTCCACATACCTTTGGCCATTTTCTCTGTTCTTATGTGGATAAGCTAGCCATCTTCCAATAGTAAGCTTATGGTTGCTTTTGCCTGCCTATTTTTCCCGTCCTATTCCTCTGTCTCTCCATCTGTGGGTTTGTCTGTATTCAACACTTGCCACAAGTCATCCTTGCCTAGAACCATTTCTAGTTTAAAATGTCATAGCTGGTAATTGCCATTGTTCAGCTTTGCTATTGCAGACTTCACATCTATACCACTTGCCATCTTTCAGCAGCAGCTTGTATACAGTATTCACTGTGGAATTCTTTCCAGTGCCTGGATGCCTGCTGGGTGCCCTGCTGGGTATGCTGGGTGCATTGGGGTATCCTTTCCAATGCCTGGGTGCCTGAGCCCATAACCTATTGTGCAGAGCATTGCAATTAAGCACTGGAAGCTTCTTATTGCAGATAATACAGCTTTACCTTCATGGAGAAATACATTGCATGCCTTTTATCATAGAACAGGAAAATAACACAAATGAGTGCATTGAGCATAGATAGACATTACATCATGCTATATCATAGAATATAACACATAAAACTGCTGGCTTTTGGCCTACGCCTTAATGGCACTCTCACACATCTGCTAAATAGCAGCACATTTTGCCTGCCTGCGATTTTGTGAGTGTTCTTGACACGGCCCGCACAAATATGAACCTAGCCTTACTGTGCATTTTGCTTACCTAGGGCCCCATTCACGCCTGAGCCATTTTCTGCTTGAAGCTTATACCTCTAAAACGCTCAACAAGACAAATCCTATTTATTACAATGGCCCTGTTCAAATATGAGCGCTCTGTCATCTGAAGCAAAATGCCTGAAGCTCAAAAAAGTACATGAGCTTCTTTTTGGCAGTTTACAAGCGTGTTAAGCCCCATAGTCTTCAGTAGAAATGCCTGACTTGAGTGTTTTACGAGCATTTTTTGCTGAAACAGCAGCTCTCCATCCCTAATTTCCTCTCCCTCTCCTCCCCCTTGTGCTTTCTAATGGCTAAACAAAAACACCTGAAGCTGTAAAACATTTGTAATACACTTCTAAAATGCTTTAAAAAAAGCTTGTAAAAAGCTGCAAAAAAGCTTTTAAACACACCCGAAAAACACCAGTTAATCGACACGCCAAATGAAACCTTAGATATTAGAAGGCTGGCAGGCTGCCGAGTCTAGGCTGGGTGATGAAGTAAAATAAACTGAGCTCCTGAAAAGAAAGTAAAAACACTTTCTGGTGAAAATTTTTTGAAAGACTTTCTACACAGTGCTTGCAGCTACAGAGGTCAGTGAGAGTTTATTTTAATGCTTTTTTACTGCTTGATACTCAAGCAGTACTGCTTGATTCTCAATTCTGCTTTCAGCTTTTTACTCTTGTGATTATGAGCAAATGGTTGCAGAGAGGGCCATCCAGACAAAAAACAAAAATAAAAGGTACAGAATAATGACCTTTTCTTCACAAAAATTAACCCCATGCCCATATCCCCCTCCCAACGCAATCTTACCCATTCAGATGTTCTTTTTTTTTTTTCTTGCCTTGTATATCAATTTATACTCACCTTTACTTGCCATCTGCGTGCATTGCCAGTGCCTTTTCCAAATGTCTGTGATGGTCCCTTTGCATTGATGTCACCACAGAAGAAGGACCCCCATCTCCTGTAAACCAAAGAGAAGAAAAATTTGTGGCCCAGAAAATCATTGGAAAATACGTATTTAGGTGTGTTAAAAGGGGCATAAAGGTAAGTTTTTTTTTATCTATATCAGTTATTAGTTAGAGGGAAAGGGTGAGGCAGAGGGGGAGCCAGGAGATCAGCTTTAACATTAAAATGACCCTGCCAGATGATGACTCCATTAACTGGGACCCCCAATATGTTATTTTCCTGCATAGTCTTATTTATTTCCCTGAAGAAGCCTAGAGAATTGTGTTGCACTTATTTATTTGCACATTTGTTTTTAGTCATCTGTGTACTTTAATAGTGTGCTCCTTTGAAAATACTCATTCTAGCAATATTGGAAGTTTTCCGTTCTTACCCTTGGGTATTTATTACCATTTATTCTCTAGCAGGCTCTATTACTAGTCAGTCTGGAATTGGGTTTATTATGATTCATTTTTTGATGTAACAATGGTTTATTATAACCATTGGTTACACAATGCAATGGAAGATTAATTTTAAGATACAATTATCACTTGGAATTCCCGTTATGAATTTCCTGTTATAGTTGGTTGTTTTATACAATTTATTATACCTTTTCTTGTGTGTGTAACTTTAGTTTTCTACCTTTTGTCTGATTTGAGTAAGCGCCGCATATTTATATTGTTTTACTTGTTCCTGATTGGTGTGAGAACACCCTTATGTTGGCAGCTACATTTATTAACTCTTTTTAGCTTACTTATCGTTTTTGGTGTGCACACAAGTATTCATTATTTTTATTGGAAAATATGTATTTAGGTGCGTTAAAAGGGGCATAAAGGTACGTTTTTTTTTAATCTATATCAGTTATTAGTTAGAGGGGAAGGGTGAGGCAGTGGGGGAGCCAGAAGATCAGCTTTAACATTAAAATGACCCTGCCAGATGATGACTCCATTAATTGGGACCCCCAATATGTTATTTTCCTGCATAGTCTTATTTATTTCCCTGAAGAACCCTAGAGAAATATGTAGAACAATCAGATAGGGTTGTACTATGCATAGGCCTTGAGCTCCTTATTCACAGCATTCGTGATATGCTGTAATGAGCAATTACAGTGCTACGTTGATGTTGGAGGCAACAATAGCAGCATCACTAGATCTTGAAGAATTGTATCCTAGGGTCCTTGCACTCCAAGCAGCCATAGTTATAGATACATTATTTAATTGATTTTTCATATTTAAGCAGTCAAAAATCTATCCATAGTATGTTACATATCTCTTTTATGAAATCTAAGCTGCAGGATCAGTAAAAGCATATTTAAAAAAAAAAAAAAAAAAAGTTTCCCAGCCTACACAACATAGTGTCACATAGAAATCCAAGCATATTGGTCTTTTTCTACAAGTAACCACTTTTCATGTCCATTCTGTACACCAAGTCTAATTTTCAACATGCTTCTTTTACTTACATTAAAAAAAAACCCTTCCAGCTCTCTGCTGTCTGCTTGGGACTCACTAGCAATATTAACTACTTCCCGCCCACCCACAGTATTTGTACTGCGGGTGGGCAGCATCTGCAGACCAGGTCACTTACCTGTATGCCACGACCTTTCTTACTGGTTTGGGGCGTGCATGCACACACCCCCTGCTGACCCATGCTGTGATTGGACAGAGCACAGGTTTGGACTCTGATTTCAGCCAATGATTTTGTGATAATGAGCAAACGGTGTGTGGCCAATCACACACAAAGTTACCAAAACACAGAACTCTGTGAATGGTGATTGCTAAACTTTCTCATAAACCAATTAATATACACTCATTGTGATTTTTTTCCCCAAAGACAAGTACTGTAGCAGAGTACATTTTGTTCTAAATTCATGAAGAAATTAGATTTTTCAATTTTTTTAATGGGATATGTTTTATAATAGAAATGACAAGATAATATATTTTTTTTTAATGTTGTGTCTCTTATCATTTATATTGCAAAAAAAATAAAACCCAGTGGTGTTCAAATACTACCAAAGAAAACTCTATTTGTGTGAAAAAAAAAATATATTAATTGAATTTGTGTACAGTGTTGTATGACCATGCAGTTGCTAGGTAAAATAGTGCAGTGCTGAATAGCAAAAAAAAATGCTCTCTTCATGAAGGGGGTAAAACCTTCTGGAGGTCAAGTGGTTAAAGAAAGTATGTGCAAAAGCCAAAATGGAACACACACCGCTGTAAGGAGACACTAGGACAGATTGAGACTCCGCTCTCCACATGCACTGCTGTATTAGCTTGGTGCCGGCTGAGGGGCACAAAAACATGTGAGTTTGACTATGTTTTTTAAATTTTTTTAATAAATGAGAGTTACATACTACACCATGATGGCTATCCACATGTTTTTGTGAGCACTATATAGAGCAAGAGACACTATTGTACTGCTTGAACAGGCTGCGATTGGACTCATCATAAATGGAGTGGTTATCCTAAATGAACCAAAGGCGCATATTTTTACCGTATCTGGTGAGTGGCCATTGCAACAGGTGGTGGTGATATCACAATAAGTGGTGAATTTGGAGCACTTTATATTGAAGAAAAACGTTATTACTGCACAGGAGTGATCACTCACTGAGGACATCTAGTGTACTGTGGTGCACATGTTGGGGACATTTTTAAAAAAAAATTCTGCAAATTTTCTTGCACTGTGCAGCACATATATACATTGATATGGGAATTCTATGAAGTAATATTGGCATATTGTATGATTTTAGTTTTCAGTTTATTTCTCACTTATATATATACTTATATATTTTGTTAGCACTAGCACTTTACACAGTGGTTGGTAACACTATAAGATATTTTACCTAGATACATTTTGATCAGAAATAATATATGGGAAAGATATGTTTTTTTATATAAAGGCAAAAAAATAATAAATAAATAAATTAATTAATTAATTAAATAAAGAGAAAAATATCAACATACCAATATAGATGGCAGAGAAAAACACTTCGTCATAGGATCAATATAGAAATATTTTTTATTTTGCACAATTGTGGTGGTTATTCTACACAAAAGTTAGCGCAATCCACTTTTTACTATAAAAGCCAACATACCCCCAAAATCGACATCGTTTTTAGCAAATTTAGACTCTAAACAATTGAAGTCAAACTCCAGTTCAAACTTTGTAAGCAGGTACAGCGACATTTTTTTTCCTTTTGAGAAATAGGTTTTATTTAAATAAATAAAAGCTGATCATTGTAAATACCCATGTCAGGGGTAAATGGTCTGTCTCAATCCTCTAACTGCAAGAGAGTTTTTTCTGCTGAAAAACAACAGACTTACTGGCCAGGTGAAAATAAAGGAAAGAAAACCTAAAAAGAAAATGAACACAGCCACCACATCTAAGCATTGGCAAGCTACAATATAATACATGTTTGCTTTTCGGTGCTTTAGGTTAGTGACACTCTTTGAGAACAATAACTTTGCTTTGTTTAAAAAGAGGAAATTTTTTTAAAGACTGGCTTCGGGGGCCTGGTAATTTGTACTGCAGAAGTGCTAAATATTTGTGACACTAAAGCCTATACACACACGATATGAAAATCAGAAGGGAAAATTCGTAAGACGAGCTGTCTGCGGATTTTCGGATCAGTGTTTTTCGACAGCCGATTTGACTTTTTCGTCAGACAAAAGCTGGATGTGCAAGCTATAAAATTTTTGTCGGATGTGAACTCAACATCTGATTTTCGAATGGTCAGTACAGAAATTGTCACACAAAAGTCGAAAGTATAAACACACATGCTCGGAATCAAGGAACAAGTTTGGTCTTGTAAACTACTGTTCGTAATCTAGAATTAACGTTTTGTGACGTGGCAATTGATGAAATGTCGAAATGCAGCGCACATTCTCTTCTTCTTTAATGGGATAATAATGAAGCTGGTGATACTGATGTAGTTATGCCAAACGTATTTTAAAAGGCATTTGTTTTGTACGATCTGAAAAATCGTGAATCAACGCTCACCAAACGTCTACTGACACGAAATTAGCTCAAAGGGTGTCACTTGAGAAATTAACTTCCTCTTAATACTCTCATAGTACGTCACTGTGTTTGTGTTTGTCAAACGAAAATTTGCGGATAGTTAGTATGATAGGCAAAAACCTGCAAACGCGTTTTTGACAAAAATCAGACTCTTGGTCGTACAACAATCAAACTGTGTGTACAAGGCCTTAGGGGGTAAGTTACTAAGACTGGAGCAATCAGAATTTTGAAGCAGTTGTGCACGGTAATCAATCAGCTTCTGTTTTCATTTACAAAAGCTTAAATGAACAAGCTGAAGATAGAAGCTGATTGGTTGCCATACAGAGCTGCTCCATATTCTGATTGCTTCAGTCTTGATAAATTCCCTCCTTACAGTCTCACATTTTTCATTTTAGCTTAAAGCTTAAAAAAAGATGGTGCTGCAAATTATCTCTTTCTCCAGGCCAGTGTCTTGTCCGGAGGAAGCAACTGTGGCTGTCCCCCACAAGTTGGTTGTTGAGTGACTCATTGAAAATACACTTGTGAACTTTCTGAGCTATCCTGCTTTGGAATACCAGGATTAAGATGCCACTAACTTCTGTCTACAAGGAACCAATGCCTCATGGGTATCCAGCAAGCATAGTATGTGATGTGAAGTAGAGCGGCTCATAGAATAAAAGGTTCTCTAACAAAAGCTTAAACAATGTTACCTTTTGTTATACAAATACCCTATGGGGGTAATTTACAAAAAGCAAATCCACTTTGCACCACAGGTGCACTTGGATGTTCAGTTGCTGTAGATCTAAGGGGGACATGAAGGAAAATAAAAAACAGCATTTTAGCTTGCACATAATCAGATGATAAAATTAGCCGAGCTTCCCCTCATTTCAGATCTTCCCCTCAGATCTACAGTGATTGCACTTCCAAGTGCACTTGTAGTGCAAAGTGGATTTGCCTTTCGTAAATAACCCCCTATGTTAACAATGTTGGAATATGTCAACTTGAATTTACCGTAATGCAAATTTAAAGTAAAAAAAAAAAAGAAGAATAAAAGGTTCTCTTTGAATGAATGGCAACACGCTCCCCTGCAGTAAGTAATATAAGGGATAATAATGATATTAACTAACTTTTTTTTTATTAATATAAGTATTTTAGCTAACTTTTTTCCCTCATCATGTGTTTATTTGACAGTTTAGTGTCATTGATTAGGATAAGGTCCTCATTGAATAAATGCACATCTTTATTTCAACCAGAGTGACTGGTGCCCATGCTTTGTTGCACCTAGAGGAAAGAACCACCTCTGAGATTATTGTGTCTGGGACCCTATTACCATGAAAGTGTGCTTGGGATATTTGTAAGCTTTAACTCATCTGAAGGTCAATATATATGGAAGGGTAGTAAGTCTAAACCTATATAAATGTATTTGCTATCAGCCATTACTTTTAACAGACATCATTATTTGGCAAATAGCTAAGTTTCTCAGCCAGGTGGAGCCACCTCTGGCAAATGTTGATGAAATATCACCCAGTAGAAATATTATCAGAGAATAAGAATATTGTATACACAAGGCTGGTAGAAAAAAATACTCTTTGTTTGCTGATGAAGCATTGACAGATATATACAATGTCACCAAAATTAGAGTCAACACAATTAACTTACTTTTAGAAACTGAAGGTGATAAGGAAATAAGGCCACATGATTGGCGTAACGCATAAGGGGCAGAGTCGGTGACGTCATGACGCTAAGGATAGAAGTATGCTTGTTTGTCCAGAGTTTGAACTGCATGGACATAGATCTTAAGGGGCAAATATATATGATTTTCCTGTTGTGCACCAGGTTAGTGCACAAAACAATGTGAGTGCAAGTTTTAAGTTTATAAGTTTTTAAGTTTTTATAAATAAAGTTGTTTTAAACAGATTAATGTTATGAGGACATATTTATTTTCTTTTTTGAGTTCATACTTATTAAAATGAGAATTGTACAATAACACATACGACCCCAAATTTAAAGATAAAGGTGCAATTTGACAAACTACGACTTATTGGTCAGAAAAGGAGGTGAGCAGTTGGTGTGGAAGGTAAAGGACACAAAGGTGATCACAATTTCCCATGTGAAATAGAGTTCACGAAAAAAGAATGACTGACTGAATGAATGACACTTTGCACAGCTGCATGAATAAATGTACAGTATATCACTATTACATTGTGGGGATATCACATATATGAACGTTAATTAATGCTTATAGTCACTATTTTTTTGTATGTACTGGAATAGATATTTTTCAGCATATGTGATAATCATTGGGTGTTACACTAATGCCCTGTACACACGACCTGACTTTTTGACCGGACTGGTCCAACGGACCGAATCCGTCTGACAATCCGACCGTGTGTGGGCTTCATCGGACTTCCGCCGGACTTTAGATTTGAAACATGTTTCAAATCTTTCCCCGGGAACTCCGCCAGACCCAGTTCCTATCAGGAAGCCCGTTCGTCTGTATGCTGATCCGACGGACCAAATACGACGCAAGGGCAGCTACAGCACCTGCCCGCGAGAATGTTTCCAGCGCGATCCTATCGGGTTGGTTCTCTGGGGCAGGGTATAAACACATTTTCCTATTGCAGCGAGCGTGAGAAGGAGGCGACAATGTTGTCTGGTATGGATTTTAAGGGGAACCCCCTACACCGAAAAAATGGCGTAGGGGTCCCCCCAAAATCCATACCAGACCCTTATCTGAGCACGTAGCCCGGCCGGTCAGGAAAGGGGGTGGGGACGAGCAAGCGCCCCCCTTCCTGAACTGTACCAGGCCGACGCTCTCTCCCACTGTAATGCTGTGTTCGAGGTGCGCAACGACTTATATAGGCATGGGGCGTGGTCACCGGGTTATGTCACCTGGTGACCCTGCCCCTTATGATGTCACAGTCCCAGGGCACCACCCGGTGACCACGCCCCATGCCTATATAAGTGGTTGCGCACCTCGAACACAGTATTACAGAGAGCGTCGTGTCAACATCGGAAGAAGAGAAGAGGGAAGAAGACGGTGGAGAAGACCGGGCCACCACTGCAAGAGAGCGGCAAAAAGGCAGAAGATAGCGGAGAAGCCTGGCAGAAGAACCGGAGAGCGGGAGAAGAACCGGAGAGTGGAGAAGAGGCTGGAGAGCGGGAGAAGAACCGGACAACGGGAGAAGAGGCCGGAGAGAGTGGAGAAGCCGGAAGAAACCCCTCGAAGTTGGAAGAAGACCCCCCGGAGCTGCCTAATAAACTACTTTAAAAATCTGTGTAGTGTGTTTTTTATTGACACTTTTTTCCCCAGGTGAATGGGTAGAGGTATGATGTACCCCATACTCATTCACATAGGGTGGGGGGCCGGGATCTGGGGGCCCCCTTATTAAAGGGGGCTCACGGATTCCGATAAGACCCCTGCCCGCAGACCCCAACAACCAACTGCCAGGGTTGTCGGGAAGAGGCGCTTGTCCTCATCAACATGGGGACAAGGTGCTTTGGGGTGGGATGGGCCGCAGGGTGCCCCCCTTCCCCAAAGCACCCACCCTCCCATGTTGAGGGCATTCGGCCTGGTACGGTTCAGTAGGGGGGGCGCTCGCTCATCCCCACCCCCTTTCCTGACCGGCCGGGCTGCCTGCTCGGATATGGAAAAAAACGGCGTGGGGATTCCCCTTTATATCCATACCAGACCAAAGTGACGAGGTACCAGGAAATATTTACGCCAGCCTTGTTGGAACGAGGTACCAGCGGGATAGCACCTTATAATTTGCCTCCACCAGGGAACTGTTGGGTATACCCTCAACCCCCCACTGCAATGGTTAAAAGCTTGTTAAGTCAGGGTAAATGAGAAGGCTGCACTTACTTTACCCCCACTCCAGCTAGCATTGCAAAAGTCTAAAAAGTTTGATGTTGCACTCAACTGCAGTACCACTGATTCACCACAAGGTGACAGCCATGTACTCAAAGGAAGAAGTAAGCTACAACATACCATTGTAACATACTGTAGTAATTGCTTTCCAGCCATATCAATTGTTTAAAAAATAAATGTAGCACTTGTTTAAACATAGTCAGGTAATTACATTATAAGGGGTGGTGAAGTGACCATGCACCCTGCTTGTAGAAAGTAGGCAGCAGTGATCGGTCCCCTTCACAGGAAATAGGGACCTTCTCAGAGAAAAAATACCACCTGCTTCTGAATTTTGTGGACCACAACAACACATATGAATGAAAACGAACCATATGTTCTGACAGTTCTTCAACAATTTAAATCATTTTGAATTATGTATTGTGTCCAGAGCTCAGTTTAAGGCCGAGTTCACACTTTTGCGAATTGGATGCAAAATTTCTGCATCCAATTCGCAATAGCAGGAGATTGTGACTGTCTCTCTATGGAACCGGTTCACATATCCCAAATGCGGCTCCGGTGCAAATTTGCACAGAAGTCCTGTGCGTCTTTTGGTCCATTTCAGGTCCGAATTCAGCCCAAAATGCGGTCTGAAATCGGACCTGAAACAGTGAACCAGGACGCATAGGACCCCTGCTGTGAGCCGCATCGGCATTAGGTGTGAACCGAGCCTTAAACTCTTTGGAGCTTTAAGATATAAACTGGTAAATGTATGCCCTCTCCTTAAATGGTTATTTAGGATACTCTTTGTAAGGTATTTATCTAAAAGACACAAGTCCATCAAGTCCAACCTATGTGTGTGATTATATGTAAGTATTACATTTTATATCCCTGTATGTTGCATCTGTGGAAGGGAATTCCACATCTTTGCTGCTCTTACAGTAAAAAACCCTCTACATAGTTTAAGGTTAAACCTCTTTTCTTCTCTTCTTCTAATTTTAATGAGTGGCCACGTGTCTTGTTAAACTCATGTCCCCTCTCAAGCGTCTCTTCTCCAGAGAGAATAAGTTCAGTGCTCGCAACCTTTCCTCATAACTAATATCCTCCAGACCCTTTATTAGCTTATCTGCCCTTCTTTGTACTCGCTCCATTTCCAGTACATACTTCCTGAGGACTGGTGCCCAGAACTGGACAGCATACTCCAGGTGCAGGAGCCAGCAGAGGAAGTCTTCTACTACTTGATTCCTCAGCATCAGATGATGTCATCTGTCAGAGCTGCAGAAGAAATCCAGTTTGAAGAAGTAGCTAAAAAATATACCTACTTCACATTTCAATGTCACTGTGAATACATCTCATGGATTGGGTACGGTTGTGAAATGTGGGATTCTGGAAGATTCCCAGGCTCCTGTTTCTCTCTTTGGAAAAGTTATTTATGTAATTCCATATTCGGAAACATTGTAACAGGATCAGGGTTGCAGGTTGGTTGTTCACAGTTCTCCCATTCTTCCCCACCATCACCTATTACTCAAAATGCATAAGGATCAAGTGCCCATAAATATATGGTTGGTGTGTTAAGATTTGTTACAATGGAAATGGGTTTAAAAAGTCTTCACCCTTTTGCTGTGGGGATTCAAACCTCTTTGCCTGGTGAACCAAGCTATTATTGTTCAGGTTATGTACATGCTTTTTTAAATTTCAAGATATCACAAATAATAACATTCTTGCTCAGATCCCAAACTTGGAGCATGAGTTCACTCACCTCTAAGAAAATGTCCGATCGGAGCGTGTTGTCGGAAATTCCAACCGTGTGTGGGCTCCATCGGACATTTTCCATCAGATTTTCCGACACACAAAGTTTGAGAGCAGGATATAAAATTTTCCGACAACAAAATCCGTTGTCGGAAATTCCGATCGTGTGTACACAAATCTGACGGACAAAGTGCCACGCATGCTCAGAATAAATAAAGAGATGAAAGCTATTGGCCACTGCCCCGTTTATAGTCCCGACGTACGTGTTTTACGTCACCGCGTTCAGAATGATTGGATTTTCCGACAACTTTGTGTGACCGTGTGTATGCAAGACAAGTTTGAGCCAACATCCGTCGGAAAAAATCCTAGGATTTTGTTGTCGGGATGTTCGAACAAAGTCCGACCGTGTGTACGGGGCATAATACTTATTCAAAATTGTGGAAGCACATAGTTTGTAACTGTCAAGGAATTTGTTTTGCAAAATCATATTTTCTCTGTATTGTTTGGACTTGATTAACATGTGGTTTCAGTTGAAGGACTAATTCGTAAGACATACAGTATGACGAAAATGAATTCTCTTTAATTGTTCTAGTTTCATTGTCTCTTACATTTTTGTTGGTCAATAGCTATTCGGTACAAAAAAAACATAGTTTAGCCTTTTAATAATTGTACCACAGTCTTTTACTCTTGTGTTAGCCAACATTTAAACTAATTAACTGAGTTGCAGGTGCATCAACACCAGATATTGAGAGAGGTGTTGCTGATTGACAATTTTGAGTGAATGTTAATTTTTCCCATCAAACTATTATTTTTGGCTAGCAGTTTACTGCTTTCTTTAGGACAGACGGACCATTAGGTTCTCATTTCTTGAAGAACTGTTTCCACAATAATAACATTTACAGGATTCTAAAGCAAACAATGGCTGAGAAAAGTATGCCTTGACTGCCTTTGCACTTTTTATATTGCTATTTTGTATAATATGAAATGCAGTGCTAAGCCATTTGTGGAATTAAAAAAGAGTCAACGGTCCAATTTCCAGATTAATCATTGGCAAACATTCAAAACATATCCAGTGATAAAAACATGTCAGAGATTTTGGACTCAAAGCCATATTTGAGGCTCAGTGCTATTAAAACCCCTTTATAAATACAGATTATATATAACAAAAGTATATAGTGTGTATTTGTTTAAGTTTTACCACTGATGTTTTTGAATGTTTTCCCATGTTTCTAATTTCCTGCAATAATATCACACTCATGTACAAGCCAAACATTTGGATTTGGTTCAGGGAAGCTGAAACAGCAGAGAGCCAACAACCTTCCCTTCAACCTGTCATTCAGTTCATTTCTATAAAGGCGTGAAAGACATAGCATGATGGACTAACTTTCTACCTCTATTAATCGTACAGACACACTTACCCACTGCAAGGTGCAAACAACTATGGCAGCTGAAAGCTTACAAGAGAGTTTGGAAGGCCATGATATTGTTATATTGTACAGTAAGTCCCTTACATACGAATGTTCAACTTGCAAACTTTCAAAGATGTGAACATGTGTTTGCATGTCCAATCGCGTAAAGCTGGGTACACATAGTCAGCTTTTTTTTTTTTGTTCAACCCAGCAGGCTGAACGAAAAGAACAAAAACTGACAGATCGTCACAACCAAGACAAGCAACGTTGGTGCGGCGATCTCCCCCGCTGTGCTATTGTGACTCCCCCCACCAGAACATACTGATCAGCACTCACAGCCATAGTCTTTGTTGGATTTATGAACAAGTTGGACTTGCGAATGAAACTTGTTCGTAAGTAGGGGACCAAAATATGGCGTCAACACTGTATCACCAATAAATGTATGTGGATAAGCTTTACAAAAATACCCCTAGAAATTTAATGTTTATGCAATGGTATTATCTCTCGCTAGGTTCAGTTGCAAGGGTGAAATGTATATAGTCTGCAGAAAACTTTTCAGTTTTATCAGGTTTAGTGTACATGGACATTTGTGTTTTGTTCTTGCATGCTTTGTGAAGCATTTTCTTAAGAATCTGGAGTGTATTGCTTTCAATTTAATTTGGATTACATAGAAGAGTAATGTCACACAAGAGACCAAGGGGTCAATGGAGTCTGCCCCATTTAAAAAAAAAAAAATTGTCTGAGTATTGATCTATGGTTGTCCCAAGCATGTTTGAATCCACTTACTTTTGACTGATTGACCACCTTTTCTGGAAGTCTATTCCAAGCATCAACTACTCTTTCAGTAAAAATAATACTTTCTAATATTAGCTTTGAACTTTCCTCCTGCCAGTTTGACGTCATGTCCCTGTGTTCTTAATCTTAGCTTTATATTGAAAATACTTCCCTCCTAAATCTTATTCACCCCTTTAAATGTATTTACTCCCTTGGCACTGGCCGCATGCAAATAAGGGCCGCATATTTGGGTGAATTGCTGCCCAAACAGCTGTGCCGAGAGCGCGCGCACTCCCGACACAGTTACTGGCACCTAACTGAAAGCTCCTGATCGCTGCTTGTGATCAGGAGTTTTTGGATCACGCGACCGCCGTGACAGCCAATCATGGTGGTTACATGCTCTTATTCCCCACTCCTCCTCCTGGCATCATAAACCTCTTAAAGGGCTGGGAGGCATTCATGTGAAAAGGTTAAAGGTTTCAGTCATGCCTTCCTTTCTCTTCTGTCCTCCAGACTGTACATATTAAAACGGAGCTCCACCCAAAATGGAAAGTTCCGCTTTAACCACTTCAATACCAGGCACTTAGGCACCTTCCCGCCCAGCCCAATTTTCACCTTTCTGCGCTGTTGCAATTTGAATGACAATTGCGCGGTCATGCTACACTGTACCCAAACAATTTTTTTATCATTTTGTTCCCACAAATAGAGCTTTCTTTTGGTGGTATTTGATCACCTCTGCGGTTTTTATTTTTTGCGCAACAAATAAAAAAAGACCGAAAATTTCGAAAAAAAACAAGTTTTTCTTTGTTTCTGTAAAATTTTTTTGTAAATAAGTACGCTTTCTCCTTCAATAATGGGCACTGATATAGCTGCACTGATGGGCACTGATACGGCGGCACTGATGGGCACCGATCAGGTGGCACCAATGAGGTGGCACTGATGAGGTGGCACTAACAGGCACTGATGATGGGCACTGATAGGCGGCACTGATGGGCACTGATAGGTGGCACTGATGGGCACTGATAGGTGGCACTGGTATGCGGCACTGATGGGCACTCATAGGTGGCACAGATGGGCACACATAGGCGGCACTGATGGGCACTTGTAGGTGGCATTGATTGGCATATATGGGTGGCACTGATGGGTACTTGTGTGGCACTGATGTGTGGCACTGATGGGCACTGATAGGTGGGCACTGATGGGCACAGATGGGCACAGATGGGCACTGACAGGTGGCACCGATGGGCAATGGCTGGTGGCACAGATGGGCAATGACAGGTGGCACTGATATAGCATTGCTGGGCATTGCTGTGCATTGCTGGGCATATAATTGGCATACTAGTGCCAATCAGTGCCCATTTGTGGGCACCGATTGGCACAGATTGGGCACATGTGGATGGCCATGGGGTACATACCTGGCCATCCACGTTGCCCCTTCCCTGGTGGTCCTAGTGGCATCCCTGGTAGTCCAGTGGGGTGATCTGCGGGGGGGCTGCGCTGATAAACAATCAGCGCAGACCCCCCCTGCCAGGAGAGCCGCCGATCGGCTCTCCTCTACTTGCGTCTGTCAGACGCGAGTGAGGAAGAGCCGATCAACGGCTCTTCCTATTGACAGCGTGATCAGCCGTAATTGGACACGGCTGATCACGTGGTAAAGAGCCTCCGCCGGAGGCTTTTTACCAAGATCAGTGTAGCGGTGTGTCAGACTGACACACCGCTCCACCGATCGCCGCGATGCGCGCCCCCGGGGGCGCGCTGCGGCATGTTATCCTGCTGGACGTCATATGACGCCCAGTCAGGATAACACAACCACTTCCCGGACGTCAATCCGCTATAGGGCGGGCGGGAAGTGGTTAAGGACTCATTCCCCGCTTCTTTTGAAGAACTGGCATTTTGGCATTTTGAGGAACGGGGGGGAGCGGGATACCCGATTTTGACAGGTACACGCTCTCACTTCCGCTCCTACCGCATAGGCGATCGGAAGCGCAAGTTCTCCCCCCCTGCAGTCGTGACAGGTCCCAGAAGACTGCATCCACCATTCACGATGGCCAGTGCTGTTTGCGCATGCGCAGTTGGCACCCAGCTGTGAAGCCACAAGCTGTCACAGCCAGGTGCCCATAGTTGATATGCTGGTGCTGAGGAAAGAAGACAGTGGGTAAAACTTACTGGGGTGAGCACATTACTGGATCGTGGAACAGGTGAGTGACTGTTTTTTTAAAAGTCAGCAGCTACAGTTTTTGTAGCTGCTGACTTATTTTTTTCACAGGAGACTAGAACTCCTCTTTAAAGTGGTTGTAAACAAAGCACATATTTCTGTGGTGTTTACTTGTCTTTCTCCAAAGCTCTAAGTGTTGTTTCTCTCTGGTGCTTCAATCTTCTGGTATCAGCATAAGTCACTTCTGAGAAGATTAGCACACAGCTTATCTATTCAGAATACAGCTCTGCATATTCCTTCTATCCTCTGCCTATGTGGAGGGGGGTGTCCCTTTTATCCAATCAGCTCTCACACAGTGTAACTGCAGCCTCTTCTCTGATTCTGACAGATGCACTTTTGAAAGGGTGTAGAGATGAGAAGACTGCAGTTAAACAAGTAAAACTTATGTAGGAGGATTTGTTTAATCTCTGTGCATCATCTGAGGCTGTTCACTTCATTGGCTATATGTGAGGGTTTATATCCACTTTAAGTTTCTGAAGCCTTTCCTGATATTTGCTATCCCTCAGACCTTTTACTATGTATTGCAAAGTAATGGTCTCTTGTTTATAAAGACATTTTTTTTTTAGTTTTTAGTTTTGGATAGAGTGGCCAAGGGTTTTAGCTACTGTCAGGTTTTTACTCATGCCAAAGAGATTGTTAGGAGATGTGCCCTCTCACTTTATCCTAGTGACCACTGTGGCCAGAACTGCAAGTGAGGGAAAAAAATCCCATTCCTTACTACACTAACCGTGCCTACTCATACCCCTGGAAATTTTCCAAATTTTGTCACGTTACAACCAAAAACGTAAATGTATTTTATTGGGATTTTATGTGATAGACCAGTGTTTCTCGATTCCAAGTCCTCAGGCGCACCAACAGGTCATGTTTTTAGGATTTCCCTCAGATGAAATAGCTGTGGTAATTAATAAGGCAGTGAAACTGATCAAATCACCTGTGCAAAATAATGGAAAGCCTGAAAAAATGACCTGTTGGTGCGCCTAGAGGACTGGAATTGAGAAACACTGTGATAGACCAACACAAAGTGGCACAAAATCGTGAAGTGGAGGGAAAATGATAAATGGTTTTTCAAAAATGTTCACAGATAAATATCTGAAAAATGTGGCGTTCATTTGTATTCAGCCCCCCCCCCCCTCCCCCAGTCAATACTTTGTAGAACCATCTTTTGCTGCAATTACAGCTGCAAGTAATTTTACGGAATTACGCTATGTGCCCTGTTCTTCCTCTCTTTTCTCTTTATGGTTGGGCTTATGGTTGGGCTTATTTGCCCATTCGGTTTACCTGCTTTATCCATTGTTTTGGAGTGTTTGTCTGAAGACCGTATCCACTTAGTGAGCCTGAATTCCCTGGTCATCCTGTAAAGCCTGTTTGACCCATCAGGTGTACACCTGTATGAGTTTATCCTTTCTGGTAAGCGGCTGGCGCTTTTGGTGGTGGATCATCTACGTTACCTCTGTAAAATTTTGGATGTTCACTCAGGAATTCTGTGACTGTCACCCATTTATGTTTTGAACTTCACCCTTTTAGAATACATTTGGGACTTGTCTGTGTCCCCCCCCACCTTTTTTTTTCTATTTACACATTGGGCATTAATTCTCACGAACACGTGTCACTATTTCTATTGCTTTTTTTCATATGTCAATTTTATTTTTGATATTGATCATTATTTGCTTAGCGCTGCACATTTTACGTATATATTTCTTTACACTTTTGTGCTGGCTGCTATTGTGTAGACAGCGCGGTATATTTTGTTATTTATTGCACATCTATAGAGTGAAATTTTTGCCCATTCTTGATAGCAAAACAGCTCAAGCTCTGTCAGATTGGATGAAGAGCGTCTGTGAACAGCAATTTTCAAGTCTTCCCACAGATTCTCACTTGGATTTAGGTCTGGACTTTGACCGGGCCATTCTAACACATGAATATGCTTTGATCTAAACCATTCCATTTCAGCTTTGGCTGTATGTTTAGGGTCGTTGTGCTACTGGAAGGTGAACTTCCATCCCAGTATCAAGTCTTTCGCAGACTCTAACAGGTTTTCTTCTAAAATTGCCCTGTATTCGGCTCCATCCATCCTCCCATCAACTCTGACCAGCTTCCCTATCCCTGCTGAAGAAAAGCATCCCCAACGTGATGCTGTCACCACCATGTTTTACGGTGGGGATGGTGTGCTCAGGGTGATGTGGAGTGTTAGTTTTCCGCCACACATAGCATTTTACTTTTAGGCCAAAAGTTCAATTTTGGTCTTATTTGACCAAAGCACCTTCTTCCACATATTTGCTGTGTCCCTCACATGGTTTCTCGCAAACTGCAAACGGGACTTCATATGGCTTTCTTTCAACAATGGCTTTCTTCTTGCCACTCTTCCATAAAGGCCAGATTTGTGAAGTGCATGACTAATAGTTGTCCTGTGGACAGATTCTCCCACCTGAGCTGTGGATCTCTGCAGCTCCTCCAGAGTTACCATGGGCCTCTTGGCTGCTTCTCTGATTAATGCTCTCCTTGCCCAGCCTGTCAGTTTAAGTGGATGGCCATGTCTTTGTAGGTTTGCAGTTGTGCCATACTCTTTCATCTTTCAGATGATGGATTGAGCAGTGCTCTGTGAGAACATGTTTTTGTTCTTTTATTACGTAAGTGACGTAAGTTGCTTTACCCTTCTGCATAGTGTGCTACAGTGATAGTCCATTTAATCAGCAGTGAACAAAACCCCCAAAAAACTATAAATATAAATGCAACAGAAAGGTTAGTTTCAAGTGTGTATTCAGTACAGACTTTTATGAAAATACCCTTCAAATGTGCCAACCATAGATCACCTCACTATACATATGCAGCAAGGACCGTATGGAGGGAAAGAACAGTCATAGTGTAATCCAGTAAAATTCAGTAGTACTTATTAAAATTATGAGGGTACTCACACAGAGAAGAACAAGAGCATACAAATCCACACTGCTGCAGCAAACGGGTGTGATGATATCAGCCTGCTAAGCAGATTCAGTCTTCCCAGCCTGGTGCAGGTCTCCAATTTTGTTTCTGGTGTCCTTCGACAGCTCTTTGGTCTTCACCATAGAGGAGTTTGGAGTGTGACTGTTTGAGGTTGTGGACAGGTGTCTTTCATACTGATAACAAGTTCAAACAGGTGCCATTAATACAGGTAATGAGTGGAGGATAGAGGAGCCTCTTAAAGAAGAAGATACAGGTCTGTGAGAGCCAGAAATCTTGCTTGTTTGTAGGTGACCAAATCCTTATTTTCCACCATAATTTGCAAATAAATTCTTTCAAAAATCAGACAATGTGATTGTCTGGATTTGTTTCCACATTTTGTCTCTCATAGTTGAGGTATACCTATGATGACAATTACAGGCCTCTCTCATCTTTTTAAGTGGGATAACTTGCACAATTGGTGGCTGACTAAATACTTTTTTGCCCCACTGTATGTCATAAATTACATACAATTACATAAAATGCGACTGAGGTGCATAACGGGTAACATAAGGTAAATACGGTGTACCTCTACGAATGGACAGTACGCCATGCCAGGAGTATTTAGGTCTCCATGAAAGTATGGGTCTGGACATATAAATGAACTAAACAGGAGGAAATAAAAAATACATAACAGACCCACAGGACGGTGTGGGTCCATAAAGAATATTAGCAGAGAACAGACCGCAAAGACAGCAACTTCTCCCCCCCCTTTTTTTTTCTTCCACCTCTCCAATTAATTCCTTAACTCCTTGAATACCTTGAATCCTTGGAGACTAGACATTGTTCCATTTTACCTGAAAGTAGTATTGCTACACCTTCGCATTTCCTTTTTTTTTTTTCCGGGGGGTTTTCTTCTCTCTTTCATATCGCTTTCATATTGTGGAGGTAGTAGGTAACAGAGGGGAAACATGAGGGGGAAATCAGGAAGGGGGGGGGGGCAGTGGCAAAATCACCCCCGCAGAGTTTGAGCCCCGGTTCTATGAGCAAATATGTGATCCAAGGGGGACAAACAAACAACAGAAAAACATCAAAGTACCAAGGGGCGTCAAAATGAAACAAAGGAAAAAAAGAAAAGAAGGGGCAAAATAAAACATTAGAAATAAGTACACTATCTGAACCTAAAATGGAACAGGGCTGTGAATATGAGCTGGTGACAGAGAGAGACAAGGAACAACAGATAAAGGCTCAATTACCAACAAAATCAGACATGGCAACCATGTTCGCGGCTTTAGAGAACTCTCTGAAAACAGAGATGGCAATAATTCATAAGGACTTGGGTTACCTACTCACAAGTGGAAAAAAAAGTGGACTGCCACACAAATACAATAAAAGATCTAAAAGGGGAAATACAAGCTTTAAAGATAGAACAACGAGAGCAGGCATACAGATTGGAAGGTCAAGAAAACAGAAACAAAAGAAAAAAAACTGAGAATAAGGGGTCTCCCCGAAACGACGCAGAAATAGTAAGGAAAATAGTTAACCCAATACTTGGTAAAGAAGAAACAAACCCAATAAAAATCGAAAGAGCCCATAGATTAAGAGGGGAAAATACCCAATTAAGTATGAGGAAAAGATACTGCAAATATTTCCGGACCTTCTCTATAAACATTAAGGAGAAGGAGGATGTTAAAACCTCTACTGAAAGTGCTGCAAGACCACTAAGTTTAATATAACTGGGGTTTCCCTGCATGTCTGATAGGTAGGAAAAACGGACCTACTGTAAAACTCAGGTTTATTGAGGAAACAAAGGATTTCTGCAAAAATCTGGAGAAAGAGAGAAACATGAATAATACAAAATTTTTGACATACAACGTTAGAGGTCTAAATTCCCCAAAAAAAAGACACATGGTATTACGTGAATTGGAAAGAAATGCTGCAGAAATAATATTTTGACAAGAGACACATATTGCCAAGGACTCAAATATTAAGCTACACTCAAGGAATATCCCAGTATGATACTATGGAGACTCTCCAAGTAGAAGGGCAAAAGATGTAGCAATAGTTTTTTGGGGGAAAAGGTCAGTTTTGTAGTAGAGGAGAGAAAAGTAGACCCTGAATGTCGCTTTCTGTTTTTGAGAGGAACCTTACAGGGTAAGAATTACACACTCGCAAATGTATACTGTCCCAACAAATATCCCAAAAAATACTTGATAGGAATTTTAAACGATTTGATGGAATTCAAACAGGGCTACTTAATATTGGCCGGAGATTTTAACTTCTCCATGGACCATAAACTGGACAGTAAGTCTGGTGCACAGGATAAAAAAATAAATAATTAAGAATGATAAAAAAAATATATGAACATCAACTAGTCAATGTTTGGAGAATTCAACATCCAAGCATAAAAAATTATACATATCATTCGGCAGTGCACGACACGTACTTCAGGTTGGATTATATATTAGTAGAGCATAGAGCCCTGGAGGTAGTAATAGATACCTCAATTGGATTAACAACGATATCAGACCACGCCCCTGTAATAATGAAGATGAAACTGAAAGGGGAAGTACTGGGGAAAGGACCAGGAAGATTAAATGATTTAATAGATTTAATAGAAGACATGGAGGTAGAAAAGACTGTAATAAAAGAAATAGAGACGCCAGAATTAACAAAAGCAACTATATGGGAAGCAAAAGAAAAAGGAGAGAGAAAATGATATGGAAAAAATTGTAAAAGAAATATACAAACTGGAACAAAGGCACAAAAATCAAGCAGAAGTCGTAATCCATCAGGCTTTAATTATAAAAAGAGATCAACTAAAAGATCTGATGGAACAGGAAACAAGAAATGAGTTTAACAGAGTGATAAATGAGAGATATAAATGGGGAAATAAACCTGGGAAACACCTTGCAAAATTCCTAAGAAATAAGAAGTCTTTAAATGATTTAGAAAAGATAAAAAACGAGAGAGGAGAAATGGTGTATAAAACAACTGATATTGCAAAGGCCTTTCAAACATACTATAGTGCATTGTATTCGATCAAAAACTAAGAGACACAAAAGGAAAAATAAACAAAAAAAACAAAATTACAAGAATATCTAACAGATGCCAAACTACCAAAAATTCAAGCAGAACGATTGATAGAGCTAGAAGAACCAATCACACAGGATGAAATTAAAAAGGCATTGAAAGCAACACCTATGTGGAAAAGCCCAGGATCTGATGTGTTTACAATTAAATGTTAAAAAAAATGTCAAAACCAATTAATTCCAAAATTGTGCGATTACTTGAACAAAATAGGGGAAAAAGAAGAAAAAAAATGAGAGTCATTACTAGCCCATATTACAATAATACCCAAAGTGGGAAAGGACAAAACTATCTGTTCTAATTACAGACCCATAGCGTTACCGAACGCCGATACAAAGATTTATGCAAAAGTTCTGGCGTTGAGATTAAAAAAATCGATGCCAGAGTGGGTGGACCAAACAGGGTTTGCACCTGGCAGAGAGGGCGGGGACATTAGTATAAAAACAATGTTAATGCTGCAAAAGGGAAAAAACAGGGAATCCCCAGTACTACTCCTGTCAATTGACAGTGAAAAAGCATTTGACAGGGTAGACTGGGGATTAATGACGAACACGCTTCAACACCTAGGACTAGGACCTAAAATAATGCGCTGGATTAAAAATCTATACAGATGCCCTACGGCGATTTTGAAATGTTCAACAGAACAAGTCAGGGGTGCCCATTCTCGCCACTCCTGTATATATTGTTGTTGGAACCATTCCTTGCAACTTTGCGAAATAATAGGAAACAAATAAGAGGGGCGAGGGTGGGAGAGGATGAGCATAAGGTGGGGGCATACTCAGATGATATCTTAATGTATGTAACCAAACCAAGGGTGACACTCAAATTTTAAGATTGATCCCATAAAAACAGAAATACTAAGTATAGGGGTAGAAAAAAAGAAGAACTTGCATTACAAAGGGAATTCCCATTCACGTGGGTGGGAAGAGAACTATCATACCCAGAAATTAAGCTGACATCCACAGTAGAGAAGTTATACTTGGCTAATTATATCCCATTATTGAATGAGATCAAAATGGAATTAAAGAAGGTCTCTTTGAGACCTCTATCCTGGATGAGAAGGATAAATATGTTAAAAATGGCGATCCTTCCAAAAATAATATATAAATTCCAAATGTTACCAATAGCAATACCACAATGTTTTTTTAGAACAATAAAAACAATGATGTTAAAATATATATGGCAAAATAAAAAGCCGAGAGTAAAATTTGCATTAATCACTAGAAAAAAAAAAACCTGAGGTTTAGCAGCACCGGACATAAATAGATACTACAAGGCAGTTATTATTTCACGAATGGTAGAATGGGTAAATGAAAAAAGCGAGAAAAAATGGGTTAGGCTTGAAAACACTTTAAGTAGGACATTTCTGCACAAAAACATATGGGTACCACGGAAGTATAGAATATTAGACTTAGAAGCACCTGACCTAACTAGAAACATATTTAAAATATGGGATTCAATTCATCGACAGAGAAAATGGATATACAATTCACCACTAATTGCATTTACAGGAACAAATTTTTTTATCCCTGGGAAGGAGACACTTTTTGGCGGAATGCACAAATAAAGGATATCATTGAACATGGGAAGATAAGAAAAATACAGGATTTAAATGAAACAGATGGGTGGAAGATCAGTGAGTGGGAATACTTACAATTAAAACATTTGGTAAATACACTACCTCAACCAATTAGAGTTGGAAAGAATCTAAATCTACTAGAAAAACTTTGTCGTACACAAACTTCATTAAAACATGGGATATCACAAGTATACAGAAGTCGAGATTTTCAGCCCTTTTTTTGGGGCTGAAAGTGCCCCCTTCGACTTATACTCGAGTTACCGCCGGCTGACCGCTGACTGCTGGGAAATGGAGTTTTCTGCCTATCATGGAAGAGGAGGAGGCGCGGCTTTTGAACAGTGAATGGCCGCCGAATAGTAATAGCACACGCTGATCGCTGCTGAGCGGCACACGGAGCCATGCCCAGGACACAGGTAAGATGCACACAGACACATGTACACATACACAGGACACATACACAGGTACACATACACAGGACACATACACAGGACACATGCACATATACACAGGACACAGGTACAGGACACATGCACATATATTTGGATTGGATCTACAGACTTGGTTCTCATGCCCCAAATGGGTTGAACATAGAGTGGGACATTAATTGTTTTATTAATAACAGCTGAAATTAATTTTTTAATAAATTATTTTTTCCTCTTATTGATATGTATTTTTAAACACACTTTTTCTGTATTATTTTGTGATAAACCAAGCGTCTACACTAATATATTTTTTATATATTGTAATTTTGCTTTTTTGTGCTCTGGTCAGTGATGCATCATGGCTGATGGGTAATCTAACTTTACCCATATTCACACCATTGTACTTAATATTTTTCATGCACCTTATTATGTGAAAATTTTTTCACTTTTAATTGTGTTTCTCTGGCGTTTGTTCACATTGTAGAACATTTTTTCTTTTTGCCACTAGATGGCAGTGTGTATCATACACCTCTGCCCTGTATGAATGACTCGGTTATTTTCTCCACACCAGATGAGCATTTATGCACCTAATTCACTTTGGAGAACATCTTCCCCTTTTTTGCCACTAGATGGCAGTGTGTATTACACACCTTTGCCCTGTATGAATGTCTCCGTTATTTCCTCTACACTAAATGAGCATTCACGTATCTAATCTATGGGCGTTTTAATTGGGCTGGAGTAATTATGTATAATGGATTAATATCCGCCCCTGTTCCCCTTCAGCCAATGAATCGCTATGGCGCTGTAGCGCTTGTGTATTTATAGCGCATGCGCGAGCGTGGTCACGTACCCCTGATGACGTCAGTTGTGACGAAACGGCCGTAGGGTCACAACGCCGACACGCATCGCGCTTGCGCGAACCGATTTTAAACAGCCAAGGAGTTTTTGCACTGTCACTTTTGCTGTCAGTGCTTTTGTTGTGTTTTAGCTCAATAAATTGACCCCCTTTTTAGTCAATCTGCACTATTTGAGTCCCCTTTGTTTTTCTCTTGGGATCTGTGGCTTATTTATGCCTGGCCCCTCCGGGAAGGAGCATTGAAGGAATCCATGGGAGTACCTTTTCCATATTGGAGTCCCCGTTGCTGAGGACCATTTGTTTGGTGAGGAGAGCGGGAGAACAGTTCAGGGAACACATCATCTTTGGATATTTTCCACTACTAAGCCTGTATTGACCCCCCTGAGTAAGGGCGGTCGCAGGCTTTCTGGTAAGCCTTTAATTTTACCATCTGGTGGCGGGCTGCACTAAAGGTGGATCATGTAATCCTGAACCCTGCAATAGCCTTTTCTGGATTTTTTTTTGATTCATCCTCTCATTTGAGACACTTATGAACTTTATTGTCTATTTTGCACTTTTTTCTTTGTATACACCCTTTAGGGTATGGACTCTCATTTATAAGGATTATCACTCATATGATTTTTATTATATTATTTTATGATGATATAGGTTTTAGGTGAATAATTCACATGTGTCCTCATTATATATGCTCATTGTATCACTTTAAAACAGCGCTACACTGATTACTGTTTAGTATCACTTATTGACTCATGATAATTTTGTGGGTCCTGGTATATTTACATATATCAACATATGTGTCCTTCTTCACTAGTCCAGCGCTACACTGTTCTTCTTTTTGTATATTCCATGTGCCCTTGTATTGGGGTTATTGTGTTTTAGCTGCAGGACTTCCTTCACGGTCCCCCGTTTCAGTTTTTATTATCATTTATATTTAGCACCTAGCACAATTTCTTTTTCTTTTTTGTTCTTGATCTTTTTAAATACTCAGTTATTGCAGCTGGTGTTTTTTCCTGTAAATGGATATTTTTGAATATAGGTCTCAGTTAGTCATTGACACCACTGTGTTTTTGACGGCAGAGAAGACTCTAGGGATGACATAGCAGGATGTTTTCTTAGATTAAAAAACCTTACCATTTCTGAGGTACACCTAAGATGGGATATTGCATATCTAGAGGACTATGTAAAAGAAAATATGGTCCCGAGAAGTCTAAGGTGGGAAGTAAACCCCCAAAAGGAGGATAATGAACTTGCAGAATGGTTCAAATATTTTAATGAGGCAGGTGTGTGGTTTCTGCAATTTTTAATAGTCAAAAAGAAGCGTAGGCTTACTATGTTGGATATGGAGATTAACACCATTGAGACTAACCTCACTCCATTCAAAGAGAATCAGGAATATACCCGTAAATCAGAATACTTGAAGACCCTTCTGATCAAGGAGGAGTCAGAACAAAAACTCAAGAAAAGGAGGAAATATAATAGGGATGGCAAGGACTACAGGGACAACCTGGTATTTAAGTGGCAAGTTCCTGCCTCTATTGACCCCCCCCACTGCTATTACCTCTAGCAACACTTCAAATGCCCAACCTCAGCCTACGCCCCAAGAGACGCAAGGGAGCACTAGGTTTGAGACACTTCAGAGGCATTTTCCCTCCCCCCATTCACGGGGAGGTGGGAGGCCTCGGGGACGTCCTCACCAAATAAGGGGTAGAGGGGGAAGGAGGAATTCCTCCTCCCGATCACGTCCTCGGTCTCCTTCATCCTGGAGACAACTGAATGACCGGGAAGCCCATCAAGACTTTGGTAGTAACCAACAATATCATGATCCTCGTGGACAGAGGTTCCGGGAGGACCATCGTAATAACGATGGGGTATGTGATCACTATGGGGTTAATGTTGGGAACAGATTTTCCCCTTTACGTGATGGCATGAATGATAATGTATCAGGTCTAAGTAGGAATCATAATTCTCTTGACTCCTCCCATAGCCGGCACACTGGAGATAACCATTTTAATCGGGATTTTCAGTTGGCTTGCAGGGGAAGGAAAAAATGAAATGGAGACGCAAGAGAGGGTGCAGAGGGGGGAGGAAACTTCACCCCAATAAGGAGGAGGATATAAGTGGTATCATAAATTTAAGCACCAAGGAAATCTCTAAGGAAGAACTATCTACCCTTAGTAAGGGTTTGAAGTTTGTTCCACCACGGAATCTTAACAAATTCCAAACGTTCATTGATGTGCAGAAATACACGCACAAATTAAATATAAAAAGGTATGTTTTAAGTAACCCTGCTAGACAACTAAGTAGAGAAGCCTCTGTGGTGACACATTCAGGATTGAAAAATGCGTCATCATTTTTTAATCCTCCTAGCACTGCAGCACCGAATGTTACCATCTTTCGTGATTTGGTACTGAATGATCTGGCTAATTTAAACATTAGACCAGTACAAACTCAACATAATATCAGAGTTGGTTTGGAGGCTTTGAGTAATAGAAAGGATATCGTTATACGCCCCGCTGACAAAGGCGGAGCGATAGTTATCCTGGATCAAGTACGTATTCTCCTTTACCATCCGACCCAACTTCTGGTTTCAAGCGGGAACTTAAGGTCCTGATCGATAAAGGTTATGATTTGGGGATCCTTAATAAGAAAGAAAAGGAGTATTTGGTCCCCCTAGCCCTTCGGCTACCGGTGATGTATATATAGTTACATAGTAGGTGAGGTTGAAAAAAGACACAAGTCCATCAAGTCCAACCTATGTGTGTGATTATGTGTCAGTATTACATTACATATCCCTGTATATTGCGGTCATTCAGGTGATTATCTAATAGTTTCTTGAAGCTATCAATGCTCCCCGCTGAAACCACCGCCTGTGGAAGGGAATTCCACATCCTTGCCGCTCTTACAGTAAAGAACCCTCTACGTAGTTTAAGGTTAAACCTCTTTTCTTCTACTTGTAATGAGTGGCCACGAGTCTTATTAAACTCTCTTCTGCGAAAAAGTTTTATCCCTATTGTGGGGTCACCAGTACAGTATTTGTAAATTGAAATCATATCCCCTCTCAAGCGTCTCTTCTCCAGAGAGAATAAGTTCAGTGCTCGCAACCTTTCCTCATAACTAAGATCCTCCAGACCCTTTATTAGCTTTGTTGCCCTTCTTTGTACTTGCTCCATTTCCAGTACGTCCCTCCTGAGGACTGGTGCCCAGAACTGGACAGCATACTCCAGGTGCGGGCGGACCAGAGTCTTGTAGAGCGGGAGAATTATCGTTTTATCTCTGCAGTTGATCCCCCTTTTAATGCATGCCAATATTCTGTTTGCTTTATTAGCAGCAGCTTGGCATTGCATGCCATTGCTGAGCCTATCATCCACTAGGACCCCCAAGTCCTTTTCCATCCTAGATTCCCCCAGAGGTTCTCCCCCCAGTGTATAGATTGCATTCATATTTTTGACACCCAAATGCATTATTTTACATTTTTCTACATTGAACCTCATTTGCCATGTAGTCGCCCACCCCATTAATTTGTTCAGGTCTTTTTGCAAGATTTCCACATCCTGCGGAGAAGTTATTGCCCTGCTTAGCTTAGTATCGTCTGCAAATACAGAGATGGAACTGTTTATCCCATCCTCCAGGTCGTTTATGAACAAATTAAATAGGATTGGTCCCAGCACAGAACCCTGGGGGACCCCACTACCCACCCCTGACCATTCTGAGTACTCCCCATTTATCACCACCCTCTGAACACGCCCTTGTAGCCAGTTTTCAATCCATGTACTCACCCTATGGTCCATGCCAACGCACCTTATTTTGTAGAGTAAACGTTTATGGGGAACTGTGTCAAATGCTTTTGCAAAATCCAGATACACCACGTCTACGGGCCTTCCTTTATCTAGATGGCAACTCACCTCCTCATAGAGGGTTAATAGATTGGTTTGGCAAGAACGATTCTTCATGAATCCATGCTGATTACTGCTAATGATATCATTCTTATTACTAAAATCTTGTATATAGTCCCTTATCATCCCCTCCAAGAGTTTACATACTATTGATGTTAGGCTAACTGGTCTGTAATTCCCAGGGATGTTTTTGGGCCCTTTTAAAAATATTGGTGCTACATTGGCTTTTCTCCAATCAGCTGGTACCATTCCAGTCAATAGACTGTAAAAATTAGGAACAACGGTCTGGCAATCACCTGACTGAGTTCCCTAAGTACCCCCGGATGCAAGCCATCGGGTCCCGGTGATTTATTAATGTTAAGTTTCTCAAGTCTAATTTTAATTCTGTCCTCTGTTAACCATGTAGGTGCTTCCTGTGTTGTGTCATGAGGATAAACACTGCAGTTTTGGTTACTGAAGCCCCCCGATTCACTCGTGAAGACTGAGGAGAAGAATAAATTCAATACCTCTGCCATCTCCCCATCCTTTGTAACCAGATGTCCTTCCTCATTCTTTATGGGGCCAATATGGTCTGTCCTCCCTTTTTTACTGTTTACATACTTAAAGAATTTCTTGGGATTTTTTTTGCTCTCCTGCGCTATGTGTCTTTCATGTTCTATCTTAGCCATCTTAATTGCACCCTTACATTTCTTATTGCATTCTTTATAAATTCTGAATGCTGTGGATGATCCCTCAACCTTGTATTTTTTGAAGGCCTTCTCCTTTGCTTTTATATGCATTTTTACATTGGAGTTAAGCCATCCAGGATGTTTGTTCGCTCTTTTAAATTTATTACCCTATGGGATACATTGGCTAATGCCCTTATTTAATATGCTCTTAAAGCAAACCCATCTCTCCTCTGTATTCTTTGTTCCTAATATTTTATCCCAATTTATGCCTTTTAGCAAGGTTTGTAGTTTAGGGAAGTTGGCTCTTTTGAAATTCAGTGTCTTTGTGTTCCCTTCATGTCTCCTATTTGTGTGATTTATACTGAAACTAATTGACCTGTGATCGCTGTTACCTAAATTGCCCCGTATTTCCACATCTGTTATCAGGTCTGTATTGTTGGAAATCAGTAGATCTAGTAATGTTTTATTTCTAGTTGGTGCGTCTACCATCTGACCCATAAAATTGTCCTGCAAGACATTAAGGAACTGGCGAGCCTTAAATGAATGCGCGGTTCCCTCCGCCCAGTCTATGTCTGGATAATTAAAATCCCCCATTATGATAACACTTCCCATCCTTGCTGCTAATCCAATTTGTGATAGGAGATCCGTCTCCACTTCCTCCCTCAGGTTAGGGGGCCTATAGCATACTCCCAGTATTATTTTCCCCTTAGCTTCATCCCTTTGGAGCTCTACCCATAAAGATTCCACCTCCTCCCTAGCCCCCTCAGTGATGTCATCTCTCACATTCACTTGTACATTATTCTTGATATATAGGCACACCCCTCCCCCTTTTTTACCCTCTCTATCCTTGCGGTATAGGGTATACCCTTGAATGTTTGCCAGCCAATCATGAGAGCTGTTGAACCAGGTCTCTGAAATTCCCACAAAATCCAAATCCTCCTTGTACAACAGTATCTCTAGTTCACCCATCTTGTCCGCCAGGCTCCTGGCATTGGTGAACATGCCACATAGTTTAGACCAGTCGCATATTGTCCTCGTATTGGGTGTTTCAAGATTGCAACTTGGATTTGCTACTATACTCACCTTGCGTTTTTGTGCTTTGGTTAACCTACCACTAATGCCCCCAATACTACCCTCTGGAATATCTTCCGCGCTGGCTATCACTGTCTCTGGACCCTCCCCCCCATCGCCTAGTTTAAAAACCCCTCTAACTTTTTGGCCATCTTCATTCCCAGCAGATCTGCACCCTCCTCATTTAGGTGCAGTCCGTCCCTTCTATAGTACCGGTTACCGACTGAGAAGTTGGCCCAGTCCTCCAGGAACCCAAACCCCTCCTTACTACACCAGCTCTTCAGCCACTTGTTTACTTCCCTAATCTCCCTCTGCCTCTCTGGTGTGGCTCGATGTACCGGTAGTATACCTGAGAACACTACCTTGGAGGTCCTTTTCCTCAATTTAGCTCCTAAGTCCCTAAAATCGTTCTTTAGGACACTCCATCTGCCTCTGACTTTGTCATTGGTGCCAACGTGCACCATGACAGCCGGGTCTTCCCCAGCCCCTCCCAGTAATCTGTCCACAAGATCCGTGATGTGCCGAACCCGAGCGCCCGGTAGACAACATACTGTTCGGCGCTTCAGGTCTTGGTTACAGATTGCCCTCTCTGTCCTTCTAAGAATTGAGTCCCCTACCAGCAGAATCTGTCTTTCCTTTCCCTTTGCTGCACCCCCACTCTCACTGGAGGAGTTCTTCCCCTGGCAGCTAGGAGAGTCCCTCAACTCCAGCAGTGCTGGTCCCTGACTGGTTACACCAATGTCACTCAATGGAGCGTACTTATTGGGATGCTCCAGTCCTGGATCGGCCTCCCTGGCACTTCCCCCTCTACCCCTCCTGACTGTCACCCATCTACTCTTTGCTAGTGCCTGCACCTCTTTGTCTCCACCCGCCTCTGTGCTGGCCCCTGCCGGCACCTGCCGTGTACGTTCCTGGCTTACCTTTAGTATGGAGGGACTTCTCAGTGCTGACAGTTGCTTCCCCAGATTCAGAACCTGGGCTTCCAGGGAAACAATGTGCTTACATTTTGCACAGCAGTATTCGCCCTCGATCGGATGATCAAGGAACGCATACATGCGGCAAGATGTACAAAGAGTCGCCTCTCCACACCCGCCGGGCATCGTACCTATTAAATTTAGTGAGGATTTGGGGATTTTACCCTGTCCAAATTACCTAACAACTAGCTTCCTGGCACTAATACTCAAGACAATACACAGGTACACGACAAGACAATACACAGGTACACAATACACAAGTACTAACGATCCACACACACTACTCAGACAACACTCAGATACTCACACTACACAGGTACTATGACCCCTGTTATAACCTCCTGTTTTAAACTCTTGTTTTTAACTCCCACTTAATCCAGCTCCACTTACACCAAGCTCCACAGCTTCAAACTGAGCACGCTCAAACTGAGTCCTACAACAAGTTAAATAGGCACCTGGGCACCTGTGAGCAATTAACCACACCCCTTAATTGATAGACTGATGAAACAGAAAAAAAAAAAAAAAAGCTATTTAAAAAGTGACAGCAAAAGGCAAATTAAAAACTAAAAGGAAAAGTCCCCAAAATGCAACCCAGCAAACACCAACAGACAGCAGCAATACACACACCAACAGACAGCAGCAATACACACACCAACAGACAGCAGCAATACACACACCAACAGACAGCAAACACCAACAGACAGCAAGACTTGTATACTCTAACACTTGTTTTTAACTCCCACTTAATCCAGCTCCACTTACACCAAGCTCCACAGCTTCAAACTGAGCACGCTCAAACTGAGTCCTACAACAAGTTAAATAGGCACCTGGGCACCTGTGAGCAATTAACCACACCCCTTAATTGATAGACTGATGAAACAGAAAGAAAAAAAAAAGCTATTTCAAAAGTGACAGCAAAAGGCAAATTAAAAACTAAAAGGAAAAGTCCCCAAAATGCAACCCAGCAAACACCAACAGACAGCAGCAATACACACACCAACAGACAGCAGCAATACACACACCAACAGACAGCAAACACCAACAGACAGCAAGACTTGTATACTCTAACACTTGTTTTTAACTCCCACTTAATCCAGCTCCACTTACACCAAGCTCCACATCTTCAAACTATATATTACCGAAAATCCATAAGACCTTGATCAATCCACCAGGGAGGCCCATCATCAGTGGTATTGACTCTGTAACTTCGCGTGTGGGGAAGTATATTGATTTCTTCTTACAACCACTGGTGATGGGCACCCCCTCCTACCTTAAGGACACTAAACATGTTCTTAATATATTGAGTGAAATAGAGTGGAAGGCTACATACATGCTGGTGACAGCTGATGTCGCATCACTCTATACATCAATATCCCACAGTTTAGGACACAAAGCTGTGCGCCATTTTCTCTATCGGGACTCCAGTATCTCCATCACGCAATGTAATTTCGATGGAGCATAACCACTTCTGGTATGGTGGCACACATTATTTACAAAGGGAGTGGCCATGGGAGCAAAATTTGCTCCCAGTATGGCCAACCTCTTCATGGCCAAGTGAGAGGAGGATGTGGTCCTAAGTGACAGTCCACCCCAGTTGGTCATGTGGAGGAGATTTATTGATGATGTCCTATTCATTTGGGATGGTGACATCAATTCTGTGACCACTTTCCTGTCTGTCCTCAATAATAATGATAGAGGTATAACACTCACGCATGAAGCCAGTCCCACCCAAATCAATTTTTTGGATTTGGTTATTACGGTTGTCAATGATGTTATTACCACTTCGACTTATTTCAAATCAACTGACAGGAATAGCTTTATACCACTTGATTCCTGCCATCATCAGTCCTGGCTATCCGCTGTATCTAAGGGCCAGTTTCTGCGTTTAAGACGGAATTGTTCCGATTCTAACGAGTTCCGCAGGGAGGCCCTAACTTTGAAATTGAAGTTTTTGAATAAAGGGTATGACGCTGCCATGCTAGATTCCCTGATTGTGGAGATAGGGAATAGGGAGCGTAAGGAACTACTATGTGATAAATCTCCACAGGTAGTAGACAGGGAGGACTTTGGGTTAGCTTTCCTCATGACCTATTCAAGCCAACATTGGGCCATTAAAAGGATAATTAAAAAACACTGGTCTGTCATTAAAAATGATCGAGTCTTGGGACCCCTATTGTCTGATAAACCACAAATTTTATTTAGGGGAGCCACTAGTTTCAGACATTTGTTGGCACCTAACATCCCAGTTCCACCCACACGCCCTACGTTTTTTGGGGATTTAAAAGGATTTTCCCCCTGTAGGAGATGTAATGTTTGTAGTATCAACTCATTACGAGACAGAAGATTAACACAGTTCACATCTAGTGGTACAGGTGCCACATACTCCATTAAATCACTCATCACATGTACGACTTATTGTGTCGTATACCTACTCAGGTGTCCATGTGGGTTGGAGTATGTTGGCTGCACCATTAGGAAATTGAACGTGAGGTTGGCAGAACATATTACCAACATTAAGCAGGGCTTCAGCGCTACATTGTTCTTCTTTTTGTATATAATTACGCAACAGACATAAATACAATAGAAATGAACTACAAGTTTTTGGTAAGATGGTACATAACACCAGACAAAACCCATAAATACCAACAGGATTAATCCCCACATTGTTGGAGGGAATGTAAACAGATTAGTACAATGACACACATCTGGTGGGATTGCCCAAAAATAAAGAATACTGGCAGGAGATCCAGGACTACATAGGAGAGATAACTGGTGAAAAGATATTAAACAACTTACAGATGTGTTTGTTTCAAGATACAAGAAATTAGGGATGAGCCGAACACCCCCTTGTTCGGTTCGCACCAGAACATGCGAACAGGCAAAAAATTAGTTTGAACACGCAAACACCGTTAAAGTCTATCGGACACGAACATGAATAATCAAAAGTGCTAATTTTAAAGGCTTATATGCAAGTTATTGTCATAAAAAGTGTTTGGGGACCTGGGTCCTGCCCCAGGGGACATGGATCAATGCAAAAAAAAGTTTTAAAAAAGGCCGTTTTTTAGGGAGCAGTGATTTTAATAATGCTTAAAGTGAAACAATAAAAGTGTAATATCCCTTTAAATTTCATACCTGGGGGGTGTTTATAGTATGCCTGAACCAAAATTTAAAAAAAAATGCCTTGGGGGGTCCCCCTAAATTCCATACCAGGCCCTTCAGGTCTGATATGGATAATAAGAGGAACCCTGGCCAAAATTTAAAAAAAAAATGGCGTGGGGTCCCCCTCAAAATCTATACCAGACCATTCAGGTCTGGTGTGGATTTTAAGGGGAACCCCGTGCCAAAATTAAAAAAAAATGGCGTGGGGTCCCCCTAAAAATCCATTCCAGACCCTTATCCGAGCACGCAACCTGGCAGGCCGCAGGAAAATAGGGGAGGACGAGAGAGTGCCCCCCCTGAACTGTACCAGGCCCCATGCCCTCAACATTGGGAGGGTGCTTTGGAGTAGCCCCCCAAAACACCTTGTCCCCATGTTGATGAGGACAAGGGCCTCATCCCCACAACCCTGGCCGGTGGTTGTGGGGGTCTGAGGGCGGGGGGGCTTATCGGAATCTGGAAGCCCCCTTTAACAAGGGGACCCCCAGATCCCGGCCCTCCCCCCTGTGTGAAATGGTAAGGGCCTACCATTTCACTAAAAAACTGTCAAAAATGTTAAAAATGACAAGAGACAGTTTTAGACAATTCCTTTATTTAAATGCTTCTTCTTTCTTCTTTCTTCTATCTTCTATCTTCCTTCGGTTTCTTACCCCATCTTCTTATGGTTCTTCTAGTTTTTCTGGTTCTTCCTCCGGTGTTCTCATCCGGGATCTCCTCCACGGCATTGGCGTCTTTTTCCCTTCTTCTCCTAAGGCCGATCCGCATCCATGATGGCATGGAGGGAGGCTCCCGCTCTTCTCTTCATCTTCTTCTCTTCATCTTCTTCTCTTCATCCTGCCCCCCTCTGACGCACGGTGACTTGACGGGACTTCCCCGTGGCATTCCTCATGACGCCACAGGGAAGTCCCGTCAAGTCACCGTGCGTCAGAGGGGGGCGGGGTCACCGGGTGGCCCCACCCCTCTTTATTTAAGAACCTCCAGAAGAGGAGAAGCGTCACACAGCCGGAGCCTCCCTCCATGCCATCATGGATGCGGAGCGGCCCGAAAAGAAGATGAAGAGAAGAAAATAAAGAGAAGAAGATGAAGACAAGAAGATGAAGAGAAGAAGATGAAGACAAGAAGATGAAGAGAAGAGCGGGAGTCTCCCTCCATGCCATCATGGATGCGGACCGGCCAGAGGAGAAGAAGGGAAGAAGACGCCGATGCCGCGGAGGAGATGAGGACGAGAACATCGGAGGAAGAACCAGAAGAACCAGAAGAAGAAGAAGATGGAGGAAGAAACCGAAGGAAGATAGAAGATTAGAAGACGATAGAAGATAGAAGAAGAAAGAAGAAGCATTTAAATAAAGGAATTGTCCAAAACTGTCTCTTGTAATTTTTAACATTTTTGACAGTTTTTAAGTGAAATGGTAGAGGTACGTTTGTACCCCCTTACCATTTCACACAGGGGGGAGGGCCGGGATCTGGGGGTCCCCTTGTTAAAGGGGGCTTCCAGATTCCGATAAGCCCCCCGCCCGCAGACCCCCACAACCACTGGCCAGGGTTGTGGGGATGAGGCCCTTGTCCTCATCAACATGGGGACAAGGTGTTTTGGGGGGCTACCCCAAAGCACCCTCCCAATGTTGAGGGCATGTGGCCTGGTACGGTTCAGGAGGGGGGGCGCTTTCTCATCCCCCCTCTTTCCCTGCAACCTGCCAGGTTGCGTGCTCGGATAAGGGTCTGGTATGGATTTTTGGGGGGACCCCACACTGTTTTTTTTAATTTTGGCGCGGGGTTCCCCTTAAAATCCATACCAGACCTGAAGGATCTGGTATAGATTTTGAGGGGGACCCAACGCCATTTTTTAAAAAATTTTGGCCGGGGTTCCCCTTAATATCCATACCAGACCTGAAGGGCCTGGTATAAAATTTAGGGGGACACCCCACGTCATTTTTTTTTTTTAATTTTGATTCGGGGTTCCCCTGTGGGGAATTCCCATGCCGTTTTTTTCAATGAACTTTTATGTGTATTGTCGGGACCGGCAATTTATTAATAGCCGCGAGTAGTTTAAATGACTTTTTTTCCTTTGAAATGTCATTTTGCTGTCAGACTGTTCTAAACACGGAAAATATGCGCCCCTTTACAGGCATATTATAGACACCCCCCAGGTACAAAATTTAAAGGGATATTACACTTTTATTGTTTCACTTTAAGCATTATTAAAATCACTGCTCCCGAAAAACGGCCATTTTTAAAACTTTTTTTTGCATTGATCCATGTCCCCTGGGGCAGAACCCAGGTCCCCAAACACTTTTTATGACAATACCATGAATATAAGCCTTTAAAATGAGCACTTTTGATTTCTCCCATAGACTTTTGAAGGGTGTTCCACGGCATTCGAATTTGCCGCGAACACCCCAAACTTGCGAACAGCCGATGTTCGAGTCGAACTCGAAGCTCATCCGTACAAGAGATTAAAAAAAAACACTATAGGAAAACTTTGACTCCAATATCGTTAAGCGCCACAAAAGGGCTGATACCAAAGAAGTGGTTATGTGTAGGAAAACCAGATATAAAGGAGTGGTTTGAAAGAATAGCATACATCAGTAAAATGGAATACTTATGCAGCAGAGATACAGGGCAAGCTGAAAAATACAACAGTATCTGGGGAAGATGGATAGATTTCAAGGCTTCGGAGAAATACTTGGAAAAGATGATGGAGGCCAGCAGGGCTTGAAATAGGAAGGATAAGAGATGGCAAACCATATAGGGAATGGGGAGGGGGGGAGGGAGAAATAGGTAGGGAAAGTATAGTATTTTGTAAATTAGACACAGCTGGCTATGGTGTTTTTTTTTGTTTTTTTTATTAAATGTTGTCTACTTGTAAATGGAAGAAATTAAATACATTTTTGGAGGAGTATCACAATGATGTGAAACTGAGATGGAGATGGTAAATGAACGTAGAGCTGAATAAGTCTCTTGATAGAGTTCACTGAAGTGGTAAAAAAAACAAAAACACTTTGAGTGGAGCTTAGCAGACTGATGTTATCATGCCCACAGCATACAGTGGCATGGATTTTTATGCTCTTGTTCTCTGTTTGTGAGTACCTTTACATATATATTCATATATTCATACACAGTATATACACATCAAAATCCCTAGCCAAAAAATCAGTTCAAAACAGCATATCCACATATACCTTTACATGAAATGATCTGTCTTTTGCAAAACACGCACTAATGAAGGTATATCAAATCACCAATACCAGTAAACGGCAGTTCACAGAAAACCCCAGTACAAGCACAGCTTTCCAAACGTTAGAAAGATTTCTTTCTAATGAGTTAGACCAGACACATGAACATGACCAGACACATTAACATTAAAAGCAGTTTTATTAATCTTATAATTTGCTCCCACAGAATTCCTCTCAGGTGCATGACAAGTTCCCCAGAGCTGCTCTTCTGAGCCCCTCTATTGGTCGCTGACATCATCAAGTACAATGCAGAACCAGCAGTCCTGCACTGTACTTAAAGATTCTGAGGACCCAGGCACAGCTTGGAGCATTAGAGAGAAGATGGGAGCGCTGGCTGCCAGAGGAGTGATGGAAAAGGCAGATACAATGGAACCTTGGATTATAAGTATATTTCCAGGAGAATGCTTGTAATCCAAAGCACTCGTATATCAAAGCGAATGTCCCCTTAGAAGTCATTGGAAACGAAGATAATTAGTTCCACATTGACTTCTATTGCATGCATTACCGCATGTGGCCAGAGGGGGGCACCAGAGAGACTCGGAAATACTCAGAGACCGCTCAGATGCACTCAGAGACCCTCAGAAAGGCTCAGAAACACTCAGGAATGGAGTATTTCTGAGTGTTTCTGATTATTTCCGAGCAGCTCTGAACGGCTCCAAATGTCACCGGAGCCCCCGCACCTCTGGCCAAACGCAGTACTGCACACCGCAGAGGCTTGAATCCTGCTTGTTTTGCGAGACAACACTCGTAAACCAAGTCAGGATTTAAAAAAATATAATAACTCGTATTGCAAAACGCTTGTTAACCCCGTTATTCGCAATCCAAGGTTCCACTGTAGGTACGTTTCCCTTAGACTACCCTCCTTTGCAATACAAAGTATGTATTTCCAGTCTTTGATGTGTAAGAAGACATTGATCAACTATCACCAAACAGAAGGGGGAGCAGGAATACATACTATGGACACAAAAATAAACATGCTGCTGCGGCAGCACAGTGGCCAAACAACACTTTGTCTGAAATGGTTGCTGTTTATGTATTTTTGAATCCCTAGCTAGCACACCCTAGAGATGCGATTCTAAAGTGTTTTGCCCTTGGTAAATACAGTATATCCAAAAGCATCTCAAAGCTCTCTGAAAGGATGTTGAATTTTTTGCTTGAGTCTGATACTCATGTACGGTAAACTACGGGTTGGATATATCAGCCATTCTTGCACAGGGCAGAAGGACCATAATAAAATGTGGGGAACCTACAGGAAATTCATCAGCTGTAATTCATGACATGCCACATATAGACTTAGGCAAATGTTGGGCGCTTCTGGTTAAACAAGTTTTGCTGATTTATATCTGCATCTATCATCTGTTATGTAAATGTGAGTCTAACGTTTGTCACTGCACACTGTCTAATAAAGCCCATTGGTAAAATAATCATATGGCCAATTAGTTATAATTACTCCTTCTGTAGAGATATAGCCTTTGTAGTGTTATTTTTCCTTTGCTAGGTGACCATGACACCAACATTTACTGACAATTACTAGATGGCAACTTCATTTTACTTGGCTAGTTATGGTGCAGTGCTTGATTGCAGACATAATACTGAGATTAATTAATCTTCAGATGATTTGACAATAATGCGTATAGCTGCTATCTCCCAACCTCCTAATAATTTTGGCTTGTTCACAATTGAAGCATTTATCCCAACTTTTTTCCAGACAATAGACATATTGTAACTGTCTTTGGAGATAAGTGTGTCTGTGTATTTTTTTTGTCTAACAAATTGTATCAATTAAGTATATAATAAATATGGAAAGCCGTGTAACAGCATCATCCTTACTGCTGCCAAACCAGATATGGTTTCACTTTGATAAAGAATGCTCTCAAAATGAGAAGCTTCCCTTGTACGAAGGGCATGCCTAAATTATGTGGTTGGGAAATGTTAGATCTGGTGTGCAGATACATACAGTATCTCACAAAAGTGAGTACACCCCTCACATTTTTGTAAATATTTAATTATATCTTTTCATGTGACAACACTGAAGAAATGACACTTTGCTACAATGTAAATAAAATAATAAGTGTACAGCTTGTATAACAGTGTAAATGTGCTGTCCCCTCAAAATAGCAAAATTACAATGTAAAGTAGTGAGTGTACAGCTTGTATAACAGTGTAAATTTCCTGTCCCCTCAAAAAAACTAAACACACAGCCATTAATGTCTAAACCGCTGGCAACAAAAGTGAGTACACCCCTAAGTGAAAATGTACAAATTGCCCAAAGTGTCAATATTTTGTGTGGCCATCATTATTTTAAAGCACTGCCCTAACCCTCTATGGCCTGGCGTTATCCAGAGCTTCACAGATTGCCACTGGAGTCCTCTTCCACTCCTCCATAATGACATCACGGAGCTGGTGGATGTTAGAGACCTTGCCCACCTCCACCTTCCGTTTGAGAATGCCCCACAGATGCTCAATAGGGTTTAGGTCTGGAGACATGCTTGGCCAGTCCATCAGCTTTACCCTCAGCTTCTTTAGCAAGGCAGTGGTCATCTTAGAGGTGTGTTTGGGGTCGTTATTATGTTGGAATACTGCCCTGTGGCCCAGTCTCCAAAGGGAGGGGATCATGCTCTGCTTCAATGTGTCACAGTACATGTTGGCATTCATGGTCCCCTCAATGAACTGTAGCTCCCCAGTCCCAGCAGCACTCATGCAGCCCCAGACCATGACACTCCCACCACCATGCTTGACTGTAGGCAAGACACACTTGTCTTTGTACTCCTCACCTGGTTGCTGCCACACACGCTTGACACTATCTGAACCAAATAAGTTTATCTTGGTCTCATCAGACCACAGGACATGGTTCCAGTAATCCATGTCCTTAGTCTGCTTGTCTTCAGCAAACTGTATGCAGGCTTTCTTGTGCATCATCTTTAGAAGAGGCTTCCTTCTGGGATGACAGCGATGCAGACCAATTTGATGCAGTGTGCAGTGTATGCTCTGAGCACTGACAGGCTGACCCCCCATCCCTTCAACCTCTGCAGCAATGCTGACAGCACTCATACTTCTATTTCCCAAAGACAACCTCTGGATATGACACTGAGCACGTGCACCCACTCTTTTTGGTCGACCATGGAGAGGCCTATTCTGAGTGGAACCTGTCCTGTTAAACCGCTGTATGGTCTTGGCCACCGTGCTGCAACTCAGTTTTACGGTCATAGCAATATTTTTATAGCCTAGGCCATCTTTATGTAAAGCAACAATTCTTTTTTTCTTTTTTTCAGATCCTCAGAGAGTTCTTTGCCATGAGGTGCCATGGTAAACTTCCAGTGACCAGTATGAGAGAGTGAGAGCGATAACACCAAATTTAACACACCTGCTCCCCATTCACACCTGAGACCTTGTAACATTAAAGATTTCCATGACACCGGGGAGGTAAAATGGGTAATTGGGCCCAATTTGGACATTTTCACTTAGGGGTGTACTCACTTTTGTTGCTAGCGGTTTAGACATTAATGGCTGTGTGTTGAGTTATTTTGAGGGGACAGCACATTTACACTGTTATACAAGCTGTACACTCACTACTTTACATTGTAGCAAAGTGTTATTTCTTCAGTGTTGTCACATGAAAAGATATAATAAAATATTTACAAAAATGTGAGGGTGTACTTACTTTTGTGAGATACTGTATGTTGATTAGGGATGAGCTTTGAGTTCGAGTCAAACTCATGTTTGACTATAACATCGGCTGTTTGCCAGTTTGCCGAACAGCGAACAATTTGGGGTGTTCGCGGCAAATTCGAAAGCCGTGGAACACCCTTCAAAAGTCTATGGGAGAAATAATAAGTACTAATTTTAAAGGCTTATATGCATGGTATTGTCATAAAAAGTGTTCGGGGTCCTGCCCCAGGGGACATGTATCAATGCAAAAAAAAGTTTTAAAAACAGCCGTTTTTTCGGGAGCAGTGATTTTAATAATGCTTAAAGTGAAACAATAAAAGTGCAATATTCCTTTAAATTTTGTACCTGGGGGGGTGTCTATATTATGCCTGTAAAGGGGCTCATGTTTCCCGTGTTTAGAACAGTCTGACGGCAAAATGACATTTCAAAGGAAAAAAAGTAATTTAAAACTACTCACAGCTATAACGAATTGTCGGTCCAGCAATACACATTACAGTTCATTGATAAAAACGGCATGGGATTTCCCCACAGGGGAACCCCTAACCAAAATTTAAAAAATGGCGTGGGGGTCCCCCTCAAAATCCATACCAGACCCTTATCTGAGCACGCAACCTGGCAGGCCGCAGGAAAAGAGGGGGGCAAGAGAGCGCCCCCCCTCCTGAACTGTACCAGGCCACATGCCCTCAACATTGGGAGGGTGCTTTGGGGTAGCGGCCCCCCAAAGCACCTTGTCCCCATGTTGATGAGGACAAGGGCCTCATCCCCACAACCCTTGGCCGGTGGTTCTGGGGGTCTGCGGGCGGGGGGCTTATCAGAATCTGGAAGCCCCCTTTAACAAGGGGACCCCCAGATCCCGCCCCCCCTGTGTGAAATGGTAATGGGGTACAAAAGTACCCCTACCATTTTACAAAAAAAGTGTCAAAAATGTTAAAAATGACAAGAGACAGTTTTTGACAATTCCTTTATTTAAAGTCTTCTTCTTTCCATCTTTTTCGGGTCTTCTTCCTTCCTTCCTTCCTTCTTCCTTTGGTTTCTTCCTCCATCTTCTTCTTCCTCTGGTTCTTCCACCGATTCTCTGCTTCTTCCTCCGCGGCGTCTTCTTTTCGTTGTTGGGCCGCTCTGCATCCATGGGAGGCTCCTGCTGTGTGACGCTTCTCTTCTTCTGACACTTCTTAAATAATGGAGGGCGGGGCCACCCGGTGACCTTGCCCCCTCTGACACACAGGGACTTGACCTATGGGTTTACCCGTGGCGTCAGAGGGGGCGGGGTCACTCGGTTATGTAAGAAACCCATAGGGAAGTCCCCGTCAAGTCCCTGTGCGTCAGAGGGGGGCAGGGTCACCGGGTGGCCCCGCCCTCCGTTATTTAAGAAGTGTCAGAAGAAGAGAAGTGTCACACAGCGGGAGCCTGGATGCAGAGCAGCCCAAGAACGAAGCGGGGAAGAAGACGCCGTGGAGGAAGATGCCGGACGAGAACACCGGAGCAAGAAGTAGAGGATCGGAGGAAGAACCAGAGGAAGAAGAAGATGGAGGAAGAAACTGAACCCCATTACCATTTCACACAGGGGGGGAGGGATCTGGGGTCCCCTTGTTAAAGGGGGCTTCCAGATTCTGATAAGCCCCCCGCCCGTAGACCCCCACAACCACCGGCCAAGGGTTGTGGGGATGAGGCTCTTGTCTTTGTCAACATGGGGACAAGGTGCTTTGGGGGGGCGCTACCCCAAAGCACCCTCCCAATGTTGAGGGCATGTGGCCTGGTACGGTTCAGGGGGGGCGCTCTCTCGTCCCCCCTCTTTTCCTGCAGCCTGCCAGGTTGCATGCTCGGATAAGGGTCTGGTCTGGTATGGCCCCACGCCATGTTTTTTTAAATTTTGGCGCGGGGTTTCCTTTAAAATCCATACCAGACCTGAAGGGTCTGGTATGGATTTCGAGGAGGACCCCCACGCCATTTTTTAAAAACATTTTGGCGCGGGGTTCCCCTTAATATCCATACCAGACCTAAAGGGCCTGGTATGGAATTTAGGGGGACCCCCACGCCATTTTTTTAAAATTTTGGTTCGGGGTTCCCCTGTGGGGAAATCCCATGCCGTTTTTATCAATGAACTGGACCGACAATTCATTAATAGCTGCGAGTAGTTTTAAATGACTTTTTTTTCCTTTCAAATGTCATTTTGCTGTTAGACTGTTCTAAACACGGGAAACATGCACCCCTTTACAGACATACTATAGACACCCCCCAGGTGTGAAATTTAAAGGAATATTACACTTTTATTGTTTCACTTTAAGCATTATTAAAATCACTGCTCCCGAAAAAACTGCAGTTTTTAAAACTTTTTTTGCATTGATACATGTCCCCTGGGGCAGGACCCAGGTCCCAAAACACTTTTTATGACAATAACTTGCATATAAGCCTTTAAAATTAGCACTTTTGATTATTCATGTTCGTGTCCCATAGACTTTAACAGGGTTTGAGGTATTTTCAGAGGTAGAGAGAGAGCCTAGGAGCCCAGGAAAAGAAAAGGCTCTGACATGACAGTGCGGAGACAATGAGGAGAGAACGAATAAACAGAAAAGTCAGTGTTACTACCCATACACCACATAGATAGCTTCCCAGGTGCTTCACAGTCGCTGGCTAAGTAGAGTAATGTAGAAAAAATGATCCGCACTCCGGTTGCTGCTCTTAAAATTTCTTCATTTTATTGAATAGCCACAGTGAACAAACACAGATTAAGTCAGTTGACGCTTTTCAGCCTATAAGGCCTTAGTCATAACCACCAGTGAGGAGAGAACAACTGTGCCCAAGATTGTCAGCCAGAGAAAGACAGAGCCTGAGTTGGCAGAAATCCACAGCCATTTGAGGAATCTCCTAAGTCTGCAGCGAGTTATTGGGGCCAGTGTGGCGAGAGAACAAGGTGCCATTGTGGAGAGACTGAGCCACTCCCAGGATTCTGTCTTCGCCATGCTGCCAGCCAGAGTCACCCTAAGCAACTTAAGCGAGTTGACGCCTGATCGGAGGGGCAAATAAATCAGTGTTACCAGGACTGATGAGTGGGCCTTGCAGCCAATACTTGCTACCACTACTAGGGAATAAAATCACTAGGAGCTACTTAACCAGTGACCCCAAAGCTCTAATAAGGCCTGCAGGACTTACTGACGGCCACAACCCGCGCCAACGAGCTCCAACGAAACATAGGACTAAGGACTGCCCCTAGTTGTAACTACCTTGAAGCTCTATCTACTGGCCAGTTTAAAGGGGATACTTTACCTCTGTCAAATCGTTTGAGTGCACTCAAAACCTAGTGTGCATTTATAAGTACCCTTGTTGAATTTAAAGTTTATATGCATTGTTTATTGCTAACCTGCTTGCTGAGTGTTTAGTTTAACTGTTACTTGCGCTATAATAGTCAATCAATAGATTAACCGTATTTATCACTTAACAGGTGTGTGTATTTATTGCCATATCCCACAGCCAGGCTAAAGGTATTTCTCACTTGTGTTGTAAATTGTGCTTGCAGTAATTTTATTCAACCAGGTGTACCAGGGGGGCTGAGGTTTTTCTTGGAGTCGAGGCACAGAATATAGAACCCAAAATTTAACCAGCGGCTCCTTCGAGGGTGGCGCTAGACATACACACACAGAATCTTAATTTGGGAAATGTAAAACTGTAAGTAGATTGCCTTGCAAAAAAATAAGAAATGCATCATGAGTAATGGTGGTATTCAGAGGGAAATAACCCTGTGTGTCCTTTGTAACACAGCAGCAAAGTAACTAATAGCAAGTTAACTGCAGTAGCAGTGCAGATTCTTCAATTATCTTTGTTCCTGAAACTGTAAAAATAAACTTTCTTGTGGGAATCAGTATATTTCCTCATTGACTAGCCCTTTTTCAATCAGGTTCCATCTTTCTTTCCTGTGCTGGAAGTTGTCTATGACAATGATGCTGATACATCCCGATGCAGAGACCATAATTTATTTACTAATTTATTTTAGCTCTAGAGTTAATAATAATTTACTTGATGTAGTTGTTATGATCCCCCAAAATATTCGATTGGATATCATATCGTGTGTACATGGGTGGGTGTAATTATATATTATATATACATGTATATTTTTATACTTACTCTTAACATATATATCAATGTATATTTTTTGTAACTTATATGTATATGAATTCATCATTTAAGGCAAGTAACTATCATATGGTACAAGCTATGGTGCAGCAAAAATATATACACACACTACTATTCCCCCTTTTATCCCCTTGATTTAGATGCTGTAGATGCATTCCTGTTGTATTACTAAGGTCTGCAATATCAGCTCTAACCACTAGGTGGCAGTGCTAAGTAAGCACTTAAATAGGCTGCATACGACCCATTCTGTTTAGCTTGATGAAGGAGCGCGCCCCACAGCGCATGCTCGGAAACGCGTTAAAAAAGAAAAAAGAAGCTTTACGGCAGTACAGCCCATATCGTGACTCTGCACTCCAGCCCTCCATCTGACTACTCGGCTGAGTTGCAAACCTCGTTCTGGTATACATCGAATTACATCGAATCCCGGAAGTCCGCTGACGGAAACCAAGCCGACAGTACAGAGGACAATACCCAGCCGACAGTACAGAGGAATCAGGCTCTCTCTCCCATCCCTGAATGCAGAGACTAACTATGGCTTGTACTGTGACCCCCTGTGCCAGATTTACACATCATTACATGTGAGTGTTTTTAGTGCTTATTGCCATTAAATATTACAGTTTTACTGAGGCGCCTGTTGTTGTTTTCTTCTCTTTTACTACACTTACAGTGGTGCTGCTGTCATCACATCAGCACCAATCCCTGCATCTTACAGGACTGCCCACTGCCAAGAGAAGACCGAAGAGGAAGAGGACTCAGCTTGCTACATGACTCGCAAGGAGACTTAAAAAAAAGTACATAAAAAAAAAGTATAAATACAGCTGGTGGGGCCCCAAGAGGGTAAGGGGGACACTGGGATTGGGGAACATGGAACCCAGTGTCAGACTTTTAAGTTGGATGGAATGATCAAGGATTAGCTCCTCTGTCAGGTTTTAATGCTGTTCCTCTTTTTTGACACATAAGGTGAGACAAATCTCTCAAGGGAAGGTACAGGAGATAATAGGAAATTTCCCCAGTGGGGACACACGAGGTAAGAAGAAATGTTCACACTAGGAATGCAGAAAGCAAGAAAAGCCTGACAGCGCTTCTAACCATTCACAACTTTGCTTTAATACTGTAGGCAGGGCCGTCTTTAAGGCAGGGCAAAAGGGGCAGCTGCCCTGGGCCCTGTCATTGTTGTGGGGCCCAAAGCAGCTGCTTCATACTTGCCAACTATCCCAGTTTAAATTCCCTTGTCCCTTGAAGTTTTAGTCCCTTGCTGTGTCCCAATATCTCAGTGTGAAGTGCTGCTACTAATGCTGCCCAGCTCTGCCCTATTGTTGTGTACAGGTGACTCACCTGCAGAGCCTGTGTTTACATGTAAATAATCGGCATTCATGTGTAAATAGTAGCAGCATTCATATGTAAATAGCTGCATCCAGCGGCATATATATGTAAATAAAGGCAGCATTCATATGTATATCATGCCCCCTGCAATGAGGAGATGATGTGCTGTAAGCTCTAGCAACCAATCAGTGAGCAGTATTACTGTACAGTAATCTCTAGCAACCAAACAACAAGCAGAAGTCACGTGCTGTAACATCTAGCAACTAATCAGTGAACCGTAATGTGTGCTGTAACCTCTAGCAACCAGTCAGTAAGTGGTAATGATACACTGTAACCTCTGGCAACCAATCACTGCCTGATTTTAAGTCTAGCTGCTATTTATTCTATTTCTCAGAGCAGGTGGAGAATGAAATTGTATGTGAACTACAGTGCCTTGAAAAAGTATTCGTACCCCTTGACATGTTTCACATTTTGTCATGTTCAAAAACGTAAATGTATTTTATTGAGATTGTGTGTGATCGATCAACACAAAGTGGGACATAATTGTGAAGTGGAAGGAAAATGATAAATGGTTTTCAAAATGTTTTACAAATAAATTTGTTAAATGTGGGGCGTGCATTTGTATTCAGCCCCCCTGAGTCAATACTTTGTAGAACCACCTTTTGCTGCAATTACAGCTGCAATTCTTTTTGGGTATGTCACTACCAGCTTTGCACATTTCGAGAGTAAAATTTTTGCAGATTCTTCTCTGCAAAATAGATCCAGTTCTGTCAGATTGGATGGAGAGCGTCTGTGAACAGCAATTTTCAAGTCTTGCCACATAAAATCCCAATAAAATACATCTACGTTTTTGGCTGTGACATGACAAAATGTGGAAAACTTCAAGGGGTATGAATACTTTTTCAAGGCACTGTAAATAAGGTTTTAGCTGGAGCTAAAAAAAAATACATAATCATAATTCATTTTATTTTTCCCTAAAGTTGGCTATACCTGTATATCATCTTACTATCAGCAGAGGAAGTATGTGCTTGAGGTTCTGATATGACCACTTCATTTGTCCCCTTCAGAATAAATCACACATGCCAAATTCCTATATTTGCTAGATCTTTACAGTCTCAATGCCCTTGCTTCTTGTGTATCAAAGAAGTAAAGGTAGTATACTTTAAAACAAATTCTTGAGATATATATATCCTTAGATGGCTTGTTTCCTGAGAAACTAAACTAAGGAACGCCTGTGACGACACAGACTACTGATAAGGATTCAAAGGCCGCTCAAAATAGGCTTTCACAGTCATTTAACAGTCCCCTTGCTGTTAAGAAGATATGAATGCTGACTGGACTAAACTATACGGTCACACCTGTAACACGTCTAGACCTTATGCATATTCATAAGTATATATTGTTAAACTTGATGTTTGTAAGTCAAAGACACTTCCTTCTCCTTTCAGCCCAGTAGAGCTAAGGCAGGTGTGTTGTGTCTCTCCACTGCAGTGCATGAATAAAGCACCTAGAATTCTTTTACAAAGATTTGGATCTACTATCTCATCTGAATGTCTTTTTTGGAGACTCCCTAACCTGATTTAACAGAATGGTGCCTGCGACTCAGATACAGTCCGCTGAGCTCCCGGCCAGAGAGACACGAAACTCACGTTGAGCAGACAAGTGTCCACGGTAAGAAACTGTTATTCTTACTTATTCTGCTCTCTGTGGTGAGTAATTAGTCGGTGTCTGGGGTCCATTGGCTGAAGGAGTCTTATGCTGTTGATGAGAAGGTGAGATTAAGGTAAAATTGAATGTAAACTAGAGTAATGTTGATGTTACACAGTTTGACCCAAATAACTCCTTTACTTCCCCTGTTACAGGAATAATAGAGCTGATAATAATTATCAATGTTGATGTTTTGTTTCTATGCTTGGGGTGTCAATACATTTATGAGACTTGTGAGAAGGTCTGACCAGAGGACTGTAGTAGTGAGCCTGTGCGGCGAGTAATGCCTACGTGGCAAGTGTACAGGCCTGTGTGGCCAAGTTTAAAAAAAAGTGCCAGTTGACCTCTACTGTGTGTGGCCCAGGAGAAATTTTGGGTGACGACCCATAAATTTTGTAAGTAGAGACTCGAGAGTGAGGACTCTAGATTGGGAGTATGGCGATCCCATGGACCTTTCAAACCGGGAGAGGTAGAAATGGCACAAAATTAAGTCCTATGACAGGCATGACAGACAGGTATGAACAGTGGTTAAGTGAATGACACCAAGATTATTATAGGCTGGATCAAAACAGACCAGATCCATACCATAATTTTTATGGCAAATTGACAGAGTTGGATGAGAAGGTTAATGTGCACAATATTGGATTTTTGAAAGGATGAAACAAGATGAAACTTTAACTAGTTATGAGCCTGTCAAAGTTTTTCTAATGCATATCACTGATGGGTCTAGAAAAAGAGAACTAGACCAGACAATGCAAGTGTTATCTAAATATTTAAGAAATGTTTGAGAAGCAGAAGGATAATGCTATGTATGGATGATTGTAAAACACAGAGATGAGAAGCCTGCTTGCTTTTTGGCGTTTCCTCACTCCCTCCCCTGATTTGTATTTCTGTGTAAGAAAGGAGTAAGGTGCCCCTCCCCTTCACATTCCTATATAACATTGTATATTTGTAGAAGAAAAAAATCAGAAGGTTATTGATGATTTAAAGAAGTATATAAGAAATATGAAAGTGAATTGAACTAGAAACAAAGTGGACAGAAGGTTGCAAAATTATTAATGAGTGGCCCTCGCAGAACAAATCAGGTGGCTTGATGGATGTGAGACAAGAAAAGGCTGAGGATGTTTTTGATTACTTTAAATGTGTCCAGTCCGTGGATGTGACTGATCGTACTAACTTTACTGCCATAATAAGGAAACAAGGTTTGAATGGGCTTTTCTAAGAGAAGTGTGCAGTAGCATTGAAGCCCAGAGAAAGGAGAGAAAAGAGAAGACAACAGACTTAATGCTTTTATAAGATGAGGTTCAAGAAGATAATGTGTTTTTCAAAGAGAAACCAGGAAATGTTCAAATTATAATAAAATTGGGCATCTTGCCAAGGGGCGCAGATACCAAATGTGCAGTGTACACATTGTGATGGAATACCAGAATTGCAGTTGAGGAATAAAATATTTAGTTTAGGTTTAGTGGGAAAGATGAGGAGCAAACGTTTATGCTCATCTGCTGGCAGAGACCAGCAACATGAAGAAAAAGATGGTGACGAAGGCAAAGATGGGACTGGTGCCAGTAAAGCATTAAGTTCAACTGAGAGGTGTCCAATTTGTCTGAACAGTCTTTCCCTGGAGGTTGGCTTTCCAGAAGATTGTTGTCATGTTTTCTGTATACCCTGTATTCTTAAATGGTGTGGAACCTCCTCATCCATACTGTGACACATCACTGATCGCTGCTTCCGATAAGAGGGAGCAGACGATCAGTGTTGTGTCACTAGGCAGAACAGGGAAATGCCTTGTTTACAAAGGCATCCCCCGTTATGCCGTTCTAAGACCCCACCGGCGGATTGCACGCCCCCGCTAAGGGGCGGGTTCAAAGCAACCTATGTATACGTTGCTTTGCCTGCCTGTGCAATTCTGCCGACCTAAATGTGCATGAGGCAGTCGGCAAGCAGTTAAAGACAGGCTAGCTAAATTAATGCAGGAAAAGGGAAGATGGGTCAGTAAAGAAACAATGGCCAGAACTGTTGCCTGTGGTTCTTTACAATATAAGGATTACCCCTACTTATAAGTCAGAGAACTTGAGCCCTTATGAGATTTTGTTTGGGGGCCCACCTAAGACAGGGTTGTATTTTCCACATTAGACTGCTCTAATGTATAATGATTTTCTTTTTTTATGTCTAATACAAGCAAATAACTGTGATGCACAAGCTTGTTTTTGATTCAATTCCTGATCAAGTAAATGGAACACATGATTTACATCCAGGTGATTGGGTCCTAGTAAAAGAACATGTGAAAGTACCTTTGGGACCAAAGTTTGAAGGACCCAACCAAGTGCTCCTGACAACTGCTACAACTGTAAAGTGACGTGGATACATGCCATCCATTGCAAGAAAGTACAGCTAATTTCAAAAGATGAGTAAACTACTGTTATGCCTTTGCTTGATCTTAGCAGTCAAGGTTATAGAGGAAAATCACCTGTACAAATTACACATGCTAACAGGTATAAGGAGCAATTTGTGTAATTTCTAGATCTGTTGACATAGGCCAGACAGTTCCAAAAAAAGGCACACACCTAGTACTCATTTACTTTCATTTTGATTTTAAGCAATACAAAGCTGCCCAAATACCAGTATGTCTAGAAATACCACAAATGTTCTATTATTGTGAAAATACATTTTATGCTAAATATAACTTAAGGCCTTTGGGAATATCCCCTTGTTTAGTAAGGGAATAGAGGTATACAATGTGACATTAAGATAGGAAATATGACAAACTCAGATTACACTTTGTTTAAAAATGGTACATTTTCATGGATTCAACAGATTTTTTTTGTTCTCATAGGAATCATCATTATAGGATTGCTTGTTTATTTGTTACGGTGCATCCTCATCAGCACGTGGCCGTGGGACACGCTTGGCCTTTTTTTCGGCAGCTGGCCGTGTTGAGCCGCAACATGCGGAAGACTTGGTCGAGTGGATGACCAAGCCGTCCTCATCCTCCTCATCCTCTCTCACCCATGCTCATGGTACTTTGTCTGGCAAAGCAGCTGCCAACGCGGCCTCTTCCCTTGGCTCAATGGAATCAGTGACTCCTTCCCTAGCCCCACCATGTTCTCCTGAGGAGTCCCTCAAACTGTTTGACCAGAGTGTTGGGTACATGCTCCAGGAGGATGCCCAGCGTTTAGAAGGCTCTGATGATGATACTGAGCTAGATGAAGGCAGTAACGTGAGCATGGACAGAGGGGGTGCCCAAGAAGGACAGCAATCTGGCAGTCATGCTCCCCCTGCTGCAGCATACTGCCAGGTTTGCTCCAGTGATGAGGAGGGAGGAGATGATGAGGTCACTGACTCAACGTGGTGCCTGACAGGAGAGAGGAGGAGGAGGAGGCACATCACCAACGAGGCAGGATGCCCTCCAGGGGCCAGCCTAAGGGCAGCACACTGACTGCATCACACCGCAAAGCTCCGCATGTGCAGGGCGCTGCTGTCTCTGCACGTTATTCTAAAAGTTCTTTGGTGTGGGCCTTTTTTGAGATGAGTGCATCAGATTGCACCACTGCAATTTGCAACATATGTCTCAAGCGTATCTCGCGTGGCCAAAACATCTCCCGCTTGGGCACCACATGCTTGACCAGACATATGTTGACCTGCCATGCAGTTCGTTGGCAAGCGTATCTAAAGGACCCACACCAAAGAAAAAAGAGGACCTCTCCTTGCTTCTCATCAGCTGAGATCTCCAACCCCACTATACCTTCAGTCCTCTCTGAGACCTGCACTGAGAGGAATGAAGGTGTAGAATTAGGTGTGTCACAGCCAAGTACTTGTGGGCAATCTGCTTTCCGTACACCGACGTCAGATTGTACCAGGCAAATTTCCCTGCCCCAGCTGCTGCACCGCCGAAAGAAGTTCGCTCCCAGCCATCCACATGCCCAGCGGTTGAATGCTAGCTTGGCAAAATTGCTAGCACTTCAACTGCTGCCTTTTCAGTTGGTAGACTCTGCCCCCTTCCGTGAGTTTGTGGAATGTGTGGTTCCTCAGTGGAAGGTACCCAAATGCCACTTTTTCTCACGGAAGGCAATTCCGGCTCTCTACCGGCATGTGGAAGGCAATGTCTTGGCCTCGCTGGACAGGGTGGTCAGCGGTAAGGTGCTTATTACCGCTGACTCATGGTCCAGCAGGCATGGACAGGGACGTTACCTAAATTGCACGGTGCATTGGGTCACTCTGCTGGCAGCTGGGCAGGATGCAGGACAAGGTGCAGTAGTGTTGGAGGTTGTTCTGCCACCACGCCTCCAAAATGCCACTACTAATGATTGTGACACACCTCTCTCCTCCACCCCCTCCTCTTCTTCTTCCTGCATGGCCTCTTCCTGTGCTTTGTCCTCGGAACCAGCGGTGCTCCGTAGACGTTCAAGGGGCTACGCAAGTACGCAGGCCAAAAGATGCCATGCGGTGCTTGAGCTGGTGTGCTTGGGGGACAGGAGCCACACTGGTGCAGAGGTTCTGTCAGCTCTGCAGGGGCAGGTTCAGAGGTGGTTGACGCTACGCCAACTTAAGGCAGAAATGGTTGTTTGCGACAATGGCACCAACCTCCTCTCCGCCCTCCGACAGGGACAACTGACCCATGTGCCCTGTTTGGCTTTACGTCCTTAACTTGGTGGTGCAGCGGTTCTTGGGCAGGTACCCGGGCTTACAGGATGTCCTGAGGCAGGCCAGGAAAGTCTGTGTGCATTTCCGCCGGTCATATAATGCCAGTGCTCGGCTGGCAGACCTCCAAAAGAAGTTTAACCTGCCCAAGAACCGCCTAATCTGTGACATGCCCACCAGGTGGAACTTAACGTTGGCCATGCTGCAGCGGCTGCACATGCAGCAGAGGGCCATCAGTAAATACCTGTGCGACTATGGCACCAGGACAGGGTCAGGGGAGCTTGTTTTTTTTTCCCCACACCAGTAGGCCATGATCAGGGATGCATGCACTGTCCTGTCACCATTTGAGGAGGCCACGAGGATGGTGAGCAGTGACAGTGCATGCATCAGTGACACTGTCCCCCTTGTCCACCTGTTGGAGCACACGCTGCGTGGAATAATGAACAGGGCACTTGAGGCAGGAGAGAGGCAGGAAGAGGAGGACTTCCTTAGCTCTCAAGGCCCCCTTTATCCAGACAGTGTTCCTGCATGCCTGCCGATCACACAGGAAGAGGATAAGGAGGAGGAGGATTGTGTCAGTATGGAGGTGGAGCCTGGCACTCAGAATCAGCAGCATTCTTTAAGGGATCAGTCCCAAGAAACACAAGGACTTGTATGTGGCTGGGAGGAGGTGGCTGCGGACCATGTCGTCCTTAGTGACCCAGAGGACTCCGGACCGAATGCCTCAGCAAACCTACGCTGCATGGCCTCCCTGATCCTGCAAAGCCTGCGTAAGGATCCTCGTTTTCGTGGTATCAAGGAGAAGGACCAATACTGGCTGGCAACCCTCCTTGATCCACGTTACAAGGGTAAGGTTGCGGACCTTATCTTGCCATCGCAGAGGGAGCAGAGGATGAAACATCTTCGGGAGGCATTGCAGAAAGGTCTGTGCAATGCGTTCCCAGAGACTGGGAGGTTACAAACTCCTGTTTCTGGACAACGTGTTGCTGAGGCTTCGGTCAGTCAAAGAAGGAGCGGTGGAGAAGGTGGCCGTCTGACCGATGTGTTCAGACAATTTTTTAGTCCGCAGCCCCAAGGTATGATCGGTTCCAGCAACCATCGCCAGCGTCTGTTTTACATGGTGCAGGAATACCTAGGGGCAAGATCTCACTTTTCCCACCGAAAATCCTCTGGGTTACTGGATCTTGAGGATGGATCACTGGCCAGAGCTTGCACAGTATGCAATTGAGCTACTGGCCTGTCCTGCATCCAGCGTTCTTTCAGAACGCACATTCAGTGCTGCTGGAGGCTTTGTAACTGATCACAGGGTGCGTCTGTCCACCGATTCGGTCGATCGACTGACCTTCATAAAAATGAATCAGTCTTGGATCACCACCAGCTACCAAGCACCTGATGCTGATGTAACCGAATAATTTTTTTTGAATGTCAGATGCCTTCAAAGACTGCCTATGCTGATGCTGAGTGACTATCCTGTTATGCTGAGTAATTATCCTCTTCCTCCTCAATGATCATGCTGATAGCTTGTAAGAGCATTTTTGGTTCTGGGCGCCGCCACCAGTGCCTAAGGCCCAATTTTTAAGCCCCTGTTTAACAGGGGCATGTAATTACAATTTTTGATGCAATTCTTTGCAGTAGGGCTAGTTCCTGCGCTCCAACTAGAGTATCTGTGAGGGGTTGCAGTGTTGTGGCACCAGCACCAGTGCCTAAGGCCCAATTTTTCAGCCCCTGTTTAACAGGGGCGTGTAATTACAATTTTTGATGCAATACTTTGCAGCAGGGCTTGTTCCTGCGTTCCAACTAGAGTATTTGTGAGGGGTTGCAGTGTTGTGGCAACAGCACCAGTGCCTAAGGCCCAATTTTTCAGCCCCTGTTTAACAGGGGCATGTAATTACAATTTTTGATGCAATTCTTTTGCAGCATGGCTAGTTCCTGCGCTCCAACTAGAGTATCTGTGAGGGGTTGTGGCACCAGCACCAGTGCTTAAGGCCCAATTTTTCAGCCCCTGATTAACAGGGGCATGTAACAGCAGGGCTAGTTCCTGCACTCCAACTGGAGTATCTGTGAGGGGTTGCAGTGTTGTGGCACCAGCACCAGTGCCTAAGGCCCAATTTTTCAGCCCCTGTTTAACAGTGGCGTGTTATTACAATTTTTGATGCAATACTTTGCAGCAGGGCTCGTTCCTGCGTTCCAACTATAGTATCTGTGAGGGGTTGCAGTATTGTGGCCCCAGCACCAGTGCCTAAGGCCCAATTTTTCAGCCCCTGTTCAACAGGGACATGTAATTAGAATTCTTGATCTAATATTTCACAGCAGGGCCCGTTTCTGCGCCCACCAAGATTAACCGTGAGGATGTACAGTGTTGTGGCACCAGCACCACCACCACCACCAAAGGCCCAATTTTTCAGCCCCTGTTTAACAGGGGCGTGTAATTACAATTTTTGATGAAATTCTTTTGCAGCAGGGCTTGTCCTGCATTCCAACTAGAGTATCTTTGAGGGGCTGCAGTATTGTGGCAACAGCACCAGTGCCTAAGGCCCAATTTTTCAGCCCCTGATTAACAGGGGCATGTAATTACAATTTTTGATGCAATTCTTTTGCAGCAGGGCTAGTTCCTGCACTCCAACTAGAGTATCTGTGAGGGGTTGCAGTGTTGTGGCACCGGCACCAGTGTCTAAGGCCCAATTTTTCAGTCCCTGTTCAACAGGGGCATGGAATTACAATTCTTGATTGAATATTTCACAGCAGGGCCCGTTTCTGCGCCCACCAAGATTAACTGTAAGGACTTACAACTACTTAACTACTTAACTACTTAACTACAACTACTTAATCTGGGTTTTTAGTCCCAAGAGCTATTTTTACGCTGGCATCCGCTTTTTTATTTCCTCTTCATTTGGTCCATTCAGTAACCTACTCGTTCTCTGGATCACTGGTTATTTCAATTTAGTCTCTACCCTCTGTTAGTTCAGAGATACAGCCCATTCTTTATCTCTTCTTTTTGTTTTTTCCATTGCCTGTTTGGCACGCCCCACCCACAGGGTGGGTGGTCCGTTCTGATTGATCTCTCTTCCCCCGAGGTTGTGATGCGCCCAGCTCCTTCTCTCCCCCCACCCATCTCTTTAGCGATGGGGGCGGGGCTGGATCTTGGTGCATCGGCGTCATGCCCAGCATGCCGCAGGTGCGGTGTCCTCCCGACGCCGACCTGCGTTTATGCTCCCTCCATCCCACTTAGGCTTGATGGGCGGGGATGAACTGCTGCTGAGATCTCTGTGCCTCAGTTGGTTGTCTGCCCCGTCTATTTCTTTGGCCAAACGTGATTGCATGACGTTGGCTGGGACACGCCCTTAGGCTGAGGATACAAAGGATGAGCCGGCAGTTCATTCCACACTTTTTCTCAGGAGGAGAGGATATATGGGTCTTCATCCACACCTCAGGTAATCAGGCTGTTTCTCTTCCCCTCTTCACTATCACACACCTAGTCACATCATGCTTGATTTCTCTTTATACAGGTGTGCATTATTCATTTTTATGCCTCTCATTTAAATACCAACACATTGGCAACATGCTAGTATACATTATTTATATATATATCTTTTGTTTGTTGGTTCTCACCACCCAGTTATTTTTGGGGCAGGTGTCAGACATACACTCTAGTGCCAGTTTGGTTTTATATTTTACTTTCCTTCATTCACAACATTGTTCTATTTCCTTTTTTTTTTTTTTGACACACTCATCCCCATCTCTTTGTTACACATCTCCTCCTCATTATTCTTTTTTCTTCCATTTATTGCAGAACTTCATCTGTGGCCCATACATGTATGCCTCCTACTTTGGAAGTGTGTTTTGGCTGTCTGGCTCTCTCCCTGGCTGCTGTTCCTCTCTACCCCCTCTCCGATTCTCCAGCCCCCATGGAGACTTTCGGTTTGGGGGTTAGCCTTGTGTGTCCTTGGCCTCAACCCCCGGGGGAGACAGCTCTCTCAGGGCCACCTTCATTATTCCACAATTGGACTGTTGAGTTATGTACTGGGTTGTTGCCAAAAGGTAATGTGCATTTATATATTCTAAAATACCTGCTTTACCTTGTGTAAGCATGATTTTAATCGAGACTCCAATGATCCACTTATTGATTTGTTTTATTTATTTTTCTAGTCATCTCTTGATGCATCCCACTCCTGATGATTGGCTTTAAACGCCATGAAACGCGTAGAGTCTACACTCAGGGTTGCCATTTCAAGTTTGGTTCATCTATGAATTCTATTGTATACCATTTATACTTACTAACATTGTTATTCGGAATACCTTGTTCACCTTTTTTGTATACCCATTTTAGAACTGTGATTGCTTGTATCAATTATTTTCAAACAGCGTTTATAAACAACGTTTCTATCAACATGACTACTATTTTTATTATGCCTCAATGTGCATGATTTATGTATTGTATATTATGATGCATTATATTATTATCATTATTATTATATTACTCATGAACTGATGTCTATGCATTTCTTTGATTAGCAATTCTCTATGGCTATACAGCTTATAAGCCCCTCAAGGGGTGGTGACAGTTAACTTAATATAAGGTATCCTAGACTTTTTCAAAGACCTACCCATGCCTCATTTAAAGTCCCACTACCCCTCTCTTTTGCTTTTTAATGTTTATACAGGGATGGAGACATGGTTATGGTAACTGTGGGGTCCAATCAGGTCAACTGCTTTACAAAATGTTTATTTGGGTGGAAGACACCCGTTTCCCTCTTTGACCTGTCATGCCCCACTTCACTAACGCAACTACTTAATCTGGGTTTTTAGTCCCAAGAGCTATTTTTACGCTGGCATCCGCTTTTTTATTTCCTCTTCATTTGGTCCATTCAGTAACCTATTCGTTCTCTGGATCACTGGTTATTTCAATTTAGTCTCTACCCTCTGTTAGTTCAGAGATACAGCCCATTCTTTATCTCTTCCTTTTGTTTTTTCCATTGCCTGTTTGGCACGCCCCACCCACAGGGTGGGTGGTCCGTTCTGATTGATCTCTCTTCCCCCGGGGTTGCGATGCGCCCAGCTCCTTCTCTCCCCCCACCCATCTCTTTAGCGATGGGGGCGGGGCTGGATCTTGGCGCATCGGCGTCATGCCCAGCATGCCGCAGGTGCGGTGTCCTCCCGACGCCGACCTGCGTTTATGCTCCCTCCATCCCACTTAGGCTTGATGGGCGGGGATGAACTGCTGTTGAGATCTCTGTGCCTCAGTTGGTTGTCTGCCCCGTCTATTTCTTTGGCCAAACGTGATTGCATGACGTTGGCTGGGACACGCCCTTAGGCTGAGGATACAAAGGTCGGGATGAGCCGGCAGTTCATTCCACACTTTTTCTCAGGAGGAGAGGATATATGGGTCTTCATCCACACCTCAGGTAATCAGGCTGTTTCTCTTCCCCTCTTCACTATCACACACCTATTCACATCATGCTTGATTTCTCTTTATACAGGTGTGCATTATTCATTTTTATGCCTCTCATTTAAATACCAACACATTGGCAACATGCTAGTATACATTATTTATATATATATCTTTTGTTTGTTGGTTCTCACCACCCAGTTATTTTTGGGGCAGGTGTCAGACATACACTCTAGTGCCAGTTTGGTTTTATATTTTACTTTCCTTCATTCACAACATTGTTCTATTTCCTTTTTTTTTTTTTGACACACTCATCCCCATCTCTTTGTTACACATCTCCTCCTCATTATTCTTTTTTCTTCCATTTATTGCAGAACTTCATCTGTGGCCCATACAGTACATGTATGCCTCCTACTTTGGAAGTGTGTTTTGGCTGTCTGGCTCTCTCCCTGGTTGCTGTTCCTCTCTACCCCCTCTCCGATTCTCCAGCCCCCATGGAGACTTTCGGTTTGGGGGTTAGCCTTGTGTGTCCTTGGCCTCAACCCCGAGGGAGACAGCTCTCTCAGGGCCACCTTCATTATTCCACAATTGGACTGTTGGGTTATGTACTGGGTTGTTGCCAAAAGGTAATGTGCATTTATATATTCTAAAATACCTGCTTTACCTTGTGTAAGCATGATTTTAATCGAGACTCCAATGATCCACTTATTGATTTGTTTTATTTATTTTTCTAGTCATCTCTTGATGCATCCCACTCCTGATGATTGGCTTTAAACGCCATGAAACGCGTAGAGTCTACACTCAGGGTTGCCATTTCAAGTTTGGTTCATCTATGAATTCTATTGTATACCATTTATACTTACTAACATTGTTATTCGGAATACCTTGTTCACCTTTTTTGTATACCCATTTTAGAACTGTGATTGCTTGTATCAATTATTTTCAAACAGCGTTTATAAACAACGTTTCTATCAACATGACTACTATTTTTATTATGCCTCAATGTGCATGATTTATGTATTGTATATTATGATGCATTATATTATTATCATTATTATTATATTACTCATGAACTGATGTCTATGCATTTCTTTGATTAGCAATTCTCTATGGCTATACAGCTTATAAGCCCCTCAAGGGGTGGTGACAGTTAATTTAATATAAGGTATCCTAGACTTTTTCAAAGACCTACCCATGCCTCATTTAAAGTCCCACTACCCCTCTCTTTTGCTTTTTAATGTAAGGACTTACAGTGTTGTGGCACCAGCACCACCACCACCATCACCAAAGGCCCAATTTTTCTGGGCCTGTTCAACAGGGGCATGTAATTACAATTCTTGATCTAATATTTCATAGCAGGGCCCTGTGAGGGCTTACAGTGTTGAGGCCACAACAACACCTAAGGCCCAAATTTCTGCTGAGTATATAGGGCAGGCCCCTACTTTCAAACATCCAACTTACAAACGACTCCTACTTGCAAACGGAAGGAGACAACAGGAAGTGAGATGAAATCTACCCCATAGGAAGGGAAATTCTCTCCTGTAAGACTTAATATGGGAAAAACTTTTCTCCTTTCCACTGATGCTTTATCACCAATCCTTGTTTCACTAAAAACCCCAAATTTTCAAAAAACATTTGTCATTGGGACAAAAAGTGAGGTGAAATCTTCTGAAGAGGAGCACAGACAGCAAAACAAATGTCACAGGGGTGATAACCATAGTATAGTATAGTATAGCAAACCCTTCCCTATGTTTTCCAAAAAGCTTAAAAACAGATTTTTTTGGCTGGAGCTACACTTTAAAAAAGTACCAGTTCAAAATTACAAACAGATTCTACTTAACAACAAACCTACAGTCCCTGTCTTGTTTGCACTGCCTGTATACTGCTGTTAAGAGTATATAGGGCCTTTATATATCTTTATATATCTGGTCACCACCATCATCTTATTGTGACACAGACTCTGGTCAGCAGGGGGAGCTCCCTTCTCTCCCAAGTGCTGACCATGGTTAGTTCACTCAGCGTGCCTCCCTATCTGTCGGGCTCTGTCATCACGCCTTGATGACGCGCTTGCGGATCGGGCGCATGCGCAGTGAACGTTTTCGGCCGGTCCGGATGATGTCACATCGGCTGCGCCGACTGGTGATGACGGACGGGACGTGCATTCATAAGGAGACAGAGCTGGGGCATTATCACTACAGGGGATAACATTGACAGTCGATGGTTACTTCCAGCTTGCTTTGTATACTGCTTCCAGGTATGCTCTATCTATTCCTATGGGTTTTCCCCATCCACTATCCACTCTTGTCTGAAAAACAATTCGTATCTAATTGGTTTTACGTTTGTTTACCTTATAGGACACTCATTCAATCCCTCTACATCTCTCCATACTCCTCATCCTTATTTTCTTTGGATTACCTTCTGGAAGGTCTCATATATATATATATATGTTTGTGTGAAATACCTCGCTGCATTCCTACACAATGGATTTTTGCTATCCAATAGTACTTCATTCAAGACTTCATTGCCCTTAATAACTTTAGTCTTCCAGTTTAATTCTCATAATTTCACCCTTCAATTGGTGAGTTGTGTCTTATATTATTCTATTAACTATTCAAACTATTATGGTTCCTTCCTGTTACATTATTATCTCAATACCCCTATTCCTCTGTAGGTAAGCAATATACTTTTGCCAAATCTGGATACCATGTATCTTTGCACTATAATCGCAGGTGGTTTCGGTCCCAATAATATATTTTATATAATATTGGTATCCCAAGCTACATTACATAGTAAGTATTATTTATTTTGCATGAGTATTATACCTAAAGTCACCATCATTATAAATTATACTGATCTCAACCTCTATATGCACTGTTACCCTTATGGGATAACAACATATTTTGGCTATCTACCTCCTTCTACTGCTTCATATATTTTTTGATAATGTTTTGTACGCCCCCGTGATGACCGTTTGTTCTGCCCCTCTCTGCCTTACCCTTTGCTGATACAGTTTGGTTTCTATTGGTTTCGTAGCTATGTTTACTGCTGATATACCTCTTCTATTTTTGTTTATTGATTATATATTTTTATTTATTCCTGCCTAGCCACAATTAATCTCTGCTCCTGAAGAAACGTGAAGGCATGCGTAACATGTTGAGCACAGTCTCTAGTTGAAATATTTATCGTATGTACACTGTCCAGCCACATCCTCGGACCTATATTTATCCTGAATTGACGTCCAGTTTGTCGGGTTCTGTATATAATTGTATGGCTCTGTACAGAGGAAACTTTATTGAATATTTATGCATCTAGATTGTTTTGTGGTTGTTTAATAAATTGTATTTTATATGTTTTTTCAATCAATAATAATAAAAACCTTTTTGTAAATTACTTTGTATTATCGTGCCTAAAAAGTCCAAAGTCCCTTCCCATTTTCTCTATATACTATTATTAGGACGTGGCACCTGTCTACTGGTTATGTATCCACAGTACCACTCTGTGTTGCGATACATCCTCATGTTTAAGTAAAACAAATTTTGTGGCTGTACACTGTTCATTGATAATAAATGGAAACTACATAGCAAATCTTCCCCAGAGTGCCAGCTTTCTTCTTAGGTTATATACACTATATTGTCAAAAGTATTAGGACGCCTGCCTTTACACGTACATGAACTTTAATGGAATCCCAGTCCGTAGGGTTCAGTATTGAGTTGGTCCACCCTTTGTAGCTATAACAGCTTCAACTCTTCTGTAGGCTTAAGGCTGTCCACAAGGTTCAGGAGTGTGTCTATGGGAATGTTTTACTATTCTTCCAGAAGCGCATTTGTGAGGTCAGGCACTGATGTTAGATGAGAAGGCCTTTCTCATAGTCTCCGCTCTAATTCATCCCAAAAGTGTTCTATCGGGTTGAGGTCAGCAAGGTCCATGATGACATAGATGAGGGAGTTTGGGATAGAGGAACTTGACTGGTCTGCACAGAGTCCTGACCTTAACCTTTTGGGATGATTTAGAATGGAGACTGCAAGGCAGGCCTTCTCGTTCAACATCAGTGTCTGACCTCACAAATGCGTTTCTGGAAGAATGGTCAAACATTCCTATAGACACACTCCTAAACATTGTGGATAACCTTCCCAGAAGAGTTGAAGCTGTTATAGCTGCAAAGAGTGGGAAAACTCAATATTGAACCCTTCGAACTAAGACTGGGATGCCATTAAAATTCATGTGTGTGTAAAGGCAGGTATCTCCATACTTTTGACATCATAGTGTATGTGCAGTGGCTTGCACAGGCCAAGAACTCAGTCAGGTGATAGCCAGTCTATTGTTCCTAATTTTTATGGACAGTTTACAGAATGGTACCAGCTGATTGAAGAAAAGCCAACGTGGTACCAATATTTAAAAAAGTGCCGTGATATATACCTATTTTAAAACATTATTGGGATTTTTTTTGCTCTCCTTTGCAATGTGCATTTCATGGCCTATTTTAGCCACCCTGATTGGGCTCTTAGACTTCTTATTGCATTCCTTGTAGTGTTGGAATGTTGACAATGACCCATCAGCCTTATATTTTTTAAAGACCTTTTTTTCTCTTTTATATGCATTTTTACATTATAGTTTAGCCACTCAGGTTTAACCTTAGCTCTTTTATATTTATTGGCCATTGGAATGCACTATGTAATACCTTTATTTAATATGTTCTTAAAGCACTCCCATTTTCCTCAGTGTTCCTTGTTACAAGGATTTTATCTCATTTAATATCATATAGCATCTAGCACAGTTTAAGTTACGCAAGTTATGAAAATTCTCGTACGACAGAATACAACTTCGGAAGTGATGCAATGTATTGTATTGTTATGTATTCTTTTGTTTTCAAGCATGCGCAGTCTTGAACACCCAATTTTGTTTGGATGCATACTAAACGAAAATCGTCCATTCTAGTATTGTACAAGAAAATTTTTCGCTATTGTCCCTTCGGATAATTTCGCATGAACTGTCATGATCGGTTCTCAAAAGCTGTGTACTAACGATCAGATTATCGTACGATCGCTATGAACGTGGTGTTTTTTGTCTGATTTTTTTATTGTGTGCACTAGGCATTATGGTTACCTTTTTAATGTGTGACTGCTGGAAAAAAAATTGCTGTGGTAAAAACCCATGAAAAGATTTATTAGATAAGTATCACAATGCTTCTAGTCACAGAAACCTCTAGTTATATAAAGTATGTACAGCCCTTTACTTTGTTCCTTTGCTGGAGAAAAAAGCAGCTGTGTTTCCCACCACACTAAACATGGAGGAAGTATGGCTCTCTCTTCTCAGTTATTCTTATGCTGTAATGTATTTTTCTTTCCCCATTAACCTCTCAAAATGATGACTGTTTATTATGTAGTATGTCCACACCGAATGTATAATTTATCTGCGTGTGGTTATTATTACATTTTGCATGTGCGGTAATTTTATTTTTTTAAGTCTACACTAACTGACCTTTTCAGTATGTCTGCTGGGCAGAAACAGCGAGTTGGCTGTGACAGGACTGTTCAGCTCCAACAGCCTTGAGGAAACAGCTTGCTTTTCTTTCATGACATTTTCTTAAGAAAGAAGGAGATATAAGGACTGGCACAAGTACCGTGAGTCTTGTCTGAGGTTTTCCCATGTGGCTTGGGAAAGCAAATCTGTTGGAATTCAAGTAGTTTCAGGATAATGTATCAATTTGACACCTCATCAAGAACATTTATTAACTGCATTATATTATCAGCAAAATAGGTGTTGCCAGAGCCCCCAAATTTAAGTGTAAAAAAAGTACTTTTTAGCACAACAATACAAAATATTTTGGCAACTGTTATAAATACTGTTAGGAATCAAAGCAAAAGTGCTAATTACCATTACATCAAGGGAAAAGTATGACTTTGGATGGCAAATTCAATAGTTTTCCAGTAAGCATTTTCTGCTTCAGTCTATTTTCAATTAAACATTGCAAAATTGCTCCAAATCATGTTTTTAGACATAATCCTTGCTAAATGCTTTTCTGTCTTACCCGCGAGCAAAGGCTAAGCCATTAACAAATGTATTGCTTAATATATACAGTGCCTTGAAAAAGTATTCATACTCCTTGAAATTTTCCACATTTTGTCATGTTACAGCCAAAAATGTAAATGTTTTTTTTTGGGGATTTTATGTGATAGACCAAAACAAAGTGGCACATAATTGTGAAGTGAAAGGAAAATGATAAATGGTTTTCAATTTTTTTTTATAAATAAATATGTGAAAAGTGTGGCGTGCATTTGTATTCAGCCCCTCTGAGTCAATACTTTGTAGAACCACCTTTTGCTGTATATTTAGGGTCGGTGTCCTGCTGGAAGGTGAACCTCTGCTTCAGTCTCAAGTCTTTTTGCAGACTCTAACAGGTTTTCTTCTAAGATTGCCCTGTATTTGGCTCCATCCATCTTCCCATCAACTTTGAACAGCTTCCCTGTCCCTGCTGAAGAAAAGCATCCCCACAACATGATGCTGCCACCACCACATTTCATGGTAGTGTGTTCAGTGTGATGTGCAGTGTTAGCTTTCTGCCACATATAGCGTTTTACTTTTAGGCCTCGTGTACACTGCTTGTCAGGAAAGGTTCTATCCGCTGGTAAATTCTATAATTTGACGTGCAGTACTGAGGTCCACCAGCAGGTGTCTCCTGGCAGTTTTGAACTGTCAGGAGAGCTTTCCCATGCTGGTGTTATGTCATCTTTGGGCAGCAGTACTGGCGTCCACCAGCGGATGGATCCTGGCAGTGTGGAGCAGACAGCACCTCCTGCGATCAGGTGTCACCTGAGGCTAATTGCAGGTGTGCATATAAATACCCGACAGGCATTTACATGCTTGCCCTGGTATCTTCCTTGTGCCCTGATCCGTACCTGCAACCTGTATCCTGAACCCTGAACCCAGTAACCTGAATCTGAACCTGAGCCTGTACCTGAGCCTGTACCCGATCCCATCCTGATCCTGTCCCTCCTGTGTTCCTGTTCCCTTGTAGCCTGATCCCATCCCCTATCTCCCTCTCCTGTCCTGCCCTTGTTCATCTCCTGATCCTCTGTGTATGACTCTGGCCTGGCTAACGTTTGTGATTCCGGAACTGCCCTTGTTATCTACTGATCTTCTGTGTATGACCCTGGTCTGGCTAACGTGTTTGATTTTGGTAATTCCCTTTGGCTGTATATAATTATCTGTTGTCTGTAGGTTTCTGTTGGTTGGTTGAGCACTATTTGTATTTGGGGTGTTTACTTATTTATATCACTTATCTTAAATAGACATTATTATTATTCACTTTACATGCATTTTGGTTTCCTCTTTGCAGTCCACACAGTTTGGTCACACCTGTTCATGACAGTATACCAGGGCCATCTCTGACCAGAAGTGGCTGCACAGGGGAACCATCTCAATTCTGTTTTACGTTGCTTGGATGAATTCAGATATAATTGTTTCTTATGCTCTGCTGGCAACAGAGAGTTCTGAATATTTCTGCCAGACATTGAAAGGCTGGTCCAGTGATCAGCTGCTGGAGATTCTGTTTATCTCACTCTGTGGTCAATCAGGGCAGTATACTGTTTGAGGATGTTCAGTCTTTAATTAAAATGTGTACAGAGCTGGTTCTGCCCTGTATCCCAAAGGCCGTGATGACTTCTCTCCCCCTTCAGCATTAACCAGCTTAGTATGGCTGTTGGAGGATAACTCCGCATGCTTCTTGAAGCACTATTCGGCTTGTTCCAAACAGTTGTTAAAGGATTGTATAGATGCAGTGCAGTCCCTGGTCAGACAGAGGGTATGTGAGCCCATTTTCGTTCTACCTGTACTGCAGGCATGGTCAGACCTGTTATGCCCAGCTTCTGTCAGCTCTCCACAACCCAGACCTGCTACTAAACACCTGCCTGCTCAGACATCTTTTCTCCCATCACACCTGGCAACCTGAGCTACAGTCCAATATACCCTGTATCCCACCAAGTATCAATATCCCGTTTCTACCCTCTGCACATATTCTGCCTTTAATCCACCTGCCTCTTCTCTACTGCCTGTACCAACCCCACAGAAGCCTCCTCCAGCCATTGTTCCCTTTTGTTTACCACATTCCAGCCCTTCTTTTCAACCAGCTCCATCCCTTTCTTATAACCCTGCAGTCACCTATAAAACTTCAGTGGCTAAATCAAAGAAAAAACTGAAGTTTTTTCCAACTCATTCGATCCTGCCACTATCCCAATCTGCCTCCACTCCAGCCAACTTGCTTCAGCCTGTTCCTGTACCAGCTGAGTCGCTCCAATCTGATTCCTTGACCAACCAATCTACTCCAGTCTGCCTTCATGCCAGCTGATCCCGAACCTGATGACCCGCTTGATCCTGCCAAATCTCTGCCTGCTGTCCAGCTTGAAGTTCCTGTGCCTCAGTCTGATGTTCCTGTATCCATGTTCCAGTCTGATGTTCTGGTGCCTGCCTTCCAGTCGGATGTCTCAGTGCCTGCCTTCCAGTCTGATGTCCCGGTGCCTGCCTTCCAGTCTGATGTCCCGGTGCCTGCCTTCCAGTCTGATGTCCCGGTGCCTGCCTTCCAGTCTGATGTCCTGGTGCCTGCCTTCCAGTCTGATGTCCTGGTGCCTGCCTTCCAGTCTGATGTCCTGGTGCCTGCCTTTCAGTCTGATGTCTCGGTGCCTGCCTTCCAGTCTGATGTCTCGGTGCCTGCCTTCCAGTCTGATGTCTTGGTGCCTGCCTTCCATTCGGATGTCTTGGTGCCTGCCTTCCAGTCTGATGTTTCTGTGTCCATGTTCCTGCCTGAAGTTCCATGCCTGTGTCCCCGCTTGAAGTTCCAGTGCCTGTGTCCCCACTTGAAGTTCTGGTGACTATGTCCCTGCTTGAAGTTCCGGTGCCTGTGTCCCCGCTTGAAGTTCCGTTGTCCCCACTTGAAGTTCCGTTGTGTCCCAGTCTGAAATTCCAGTGTCCCAGTCTGAAGTTCCAGTGTCCCAGTCTGAAGTTCCGGTGTCCCAGTCTGGGGTCCCGATGTCCCAGTCTGGGGTCCCGATGTCCCAGTCTGGGGTCCTGGTGTCCCACTCTGAAGTCCTGGTGTCCCAGTCTGAAGATCTGGTGTTCCAGCCTGAAGATGCGTTGTCCCAGCCTCATCCTGAAGTTTTGGTGCCCGTGTCTCAGCCTGTCATACGTCTTTCTGGGCTAGTACCCGAAGTCCGGCTCGCTGACCCAGGGCCCTTACCCAGCCCACTGGGCTGGGGCCCGTTTCTCAGCTTTCTGAGCCGGTGCCTGTTACCCAGCCTGCCGTTACGGTGCTCGGCCTGATGTCCCCGTGTCTGCTGCCCAGCTCAAAGACCTGGTGCCTGCCGCCCAGCCTGATGACCCGGAGCCTGCCGCCCAGCCTGATGACCGGGAGCCTGCTGCCCAGCTTGCTGACCTGGAGTCTGCTGCCCAGCTTGCTGACCCGGAGTCTGCTGCCCAGCTTGATGACCCGGAGCCTGCTGCCCAGATCGATGACCCAGTGCCCATGATCTGCCCTGATGTGCCCGCTATCTGCCCTGATGTTCCCACTGTCTGCCCTGATGTGCCCGCTGTCTGCCCTGATGTGTCCGCTGCCCGGTTCGATGTACCCGCTGCCCAGCTTGATGTGCCTGATGCCCAGCCTGAAGTGCTTGATGCCATGCCTGATGCCCAGCCTGAAGTGCCTGTTGCCCAGCCTGACGTACCTCCATCCGTTGTTCTGCTTGATGCCATAGACCAAGGACAATTACAACTAGTTGGAGCGCCCGGAGGTCGCTCCTTTGGGGGGTACTGTCAGGAAAGGTTCCATCCACTGGTAAATTCTATCATTTGGCGTGCAGTACTGAGGTCCACCAGCAGGTGTCTCCTGGCAGTTTTGAACTGTCAGGAAAGCTTTCCCCTGCTGGTTTTTAATGACATCTTTGGGCCGCAGTACTGGTGTCCACCAGCGGATGGATCCTGGCAGTGTGGAGCAGACAGCACCTCCTGCGATCAGGTGTCACCTGAGGCTAATTTCAGGTGTGCATATAAATACCCGGCAGGCATTCACATGCTTGCCCTGGTATCTTCCTTGTGCCCTGATCCATACCTACGACCTGTATCCTGTATCCTGTATCCTGAACCCTGTAACCTGAATCTGAACCTGAGCCTGTACCAGATCCCATCCTGATGCTGTCCCTCCTGTGTTCCTGTTCCCTTGTAGCCTGATCCCATCCACTATCTCCCTCTCCTGTCCTGCCCCTGTTCATCTACTGATCCTCTGTGTATGACCCTAGCCTGGCTAACGTTTGTGATTCTGGAACTGCCCTTGTTATCTGCTGATCTTCTGTTTATGACCCTGGCCTAGCTAATGTGTTTGATTTCGGTACTTCCCTTTGGCTGTATATAATTATCTGTTGTCTGTGGGTTTCTGTTGGTTGGTTGAGCACTATTTGTATTTGGGGTGTTTACTTATTTATATCACTTATCTTAAATAAACATTATTATTATTCACTTTACATGCATTTTGGTTTCCTCTTTGCAGTCCACACAGTCTGGTCACACCTGTTCATGACACTGCTGCTGCTAAACGGACTGCTCCTGAACTTTCCTCTATGTTATCTTATCTGTCCATCTAAACAGGGTCGTTTACAGTAGTTTCTAGGCAGTTGAGTTCAGAGGCATTTTTTGGAACGCAAACAAATGCGTTCAGAAGCTGAGTTTACAAGCATTTCAAGCGCAAAATGTGGCTAAACATGGCTAAGCACATCTAAATGCAGTAACTCATGTTTAGCCATGTTTCATTTACACACCTGATAGTTCACAAGCTAACGCCCTACACCCTGTGATACCTCCACTGCGCTTCTGAATAAGTGAAAAAAGTATAATTGAAATAAATTATAGCTGCCACTTAATATGTAACAAATATGTGACTGAATTTAAACCTCTAGAAATAAGTGGAATAAATAGTAGCACTCAAATAAATAAAAAATGAAAAAATAAAAATGAAAAATAAAAATAAAAATGTGTTAATAAAAACAATGATCAATCTAAATGAACCATAAAAGTATATATGTGTGAATATTGACAATAATACCCTCATTGAAAATCAGTCACAATATGAATGGGATCTGACAAAAAAAGTTTTGTGGTGAACACTGTGAGCAAACACATCCTATCACATAATGTTCAAAACAACACACCCTGTGGCAGATGTGAAAATGATAAATGAAGTCTTAATATAAAGTTCTTATCATGTGAATATATTCTAACTAAAAAAAGTTATTGGTGAACACTGTGAGCAAACACATCATATCACATAATAATCAAAACAACACACCCTGTGACAGATGTGAAAATAATGAATAAAGTGTTGACATAAAGTTAATCAATTATGAATATTCCGATGAATGGTCTGAAAAAAATCTATAAATCAAAACTCTTATGCTGCCTACACACGAGCAGACTTTTCGACGGACTAGGTCCGACAGTCTTTCCGACGGACTTTGCAGCATAGGTTCGCCGGACTTTCAAACGAACGGACTGGGACACACATGATCACACCAAAGTCCAACAGATTCGTACGTGATGACGTACAACCGGACTAAAATAAGGAAGTTGATAGCTAGTAGCCAATAGCTGCCCTAGCGTCGGTTTTAGTCAGTCGGACTAGCATACAGACAAGTGGATTTTTCAACCGGACTCGAGTCCGTCGAAAAGATTTGAAACATGTTTTATTTCTAGGTCCATCTACAACTTGTAACTCCATACACAGGTCACTGAATTCTCTGAGTCTTTGGTAACCTCTGCTAGGTATTTTTGGGAAGTCTTCTATGCTTTTAGGCTGGATTCACACCTATGCATTTTTAGTGCTTTTTGAATTTTGCTCTACAGTCCATTGAACATGATTTCCTATGGAACACATTCTATAGTGCAAATCTGTGAAATGCAAAAAGCACTAAAAATGCATAGATGTGAATCCAGCCTTAAACAGTGTACTCTCTATAGCCTCTGGTGAACCATAACATCTATCCAGACTGTTCCAGATGTTTGTAAGGCCTATCTCAGGGTGGTTTATATTAATGTCTCTGATTCTTTTGGCATGTTCAGCAGAATCATTGCCAAGCCACTTTACGAGGAAGTTCTATCTGTTCCCTGCAGGATAGATCTAGACCTTGAATGACACTCTGGAAAGCGGATCGCCACGCCCTGTTGTGTTGAGGGCGATCACTAAATTTGACAAGTCCTTGGGTAACTAACTCTCTTTTGGCCAGGAACTTGGCAACGTCTACAGTAGCCTGATTGGCATTAGGGTAGGCTGATGGTGTATTGTGGTGTGGTGTAAAGGCATACCTGGTAAAAGTCTCTTCTTTAGGCGCGCTGGGTTCAAACTTGCTTAAGGTTGGCAGTTCATACCTGCTTGTTGCATACACCTTTGGAGTGAAGACTGGTGTTTGATGCTTGTATGAAGGCTGGGTACCTTGTGGAGAAGAAGGTTTGGTTGGAATAGGAAATTCTGGAACTCTGTCAGATTTTTCTTGCTTGTAGCACTGATGTCCCAGATCGTCTTGTTGCTGCTTTATTTGATGTGACTCATTGACGTCATATTTAATTTCTTGTTGTGGGATGCTGCTTGGGTTCCAGTGCTGGTAGACATAATCTGACTTGAGTTGTGAAGAATCTTGTTGGTCCTCTTCTAGACACGGTATGCTGCTGCCTAGTCTTGGTTCATCGTAGACGGCTGCTTCTAAAGCTTCTGCTTTTGCAATGGTGGTGGCAGCGTCTCTTTCTACTGCCAGCTTCTCCATGTTAGCTTCTAGCTTGCTGCAATTTCAGAGATGCTTCCTGCTGGGCTAGCTCTTCCTCCAGGCGTATTCTTTCCCTCTCTCTTTCTTGCTCCAAGTGTACTCTTTCTTTCTCTCTCTCTTGCTCCAAGCGCACTCTTTCTGCATCAAGGTGGGCCTTTTCTTTTTTTATCTGCAACTCTTGGTCTGCAAAAGCGGCCCTGGCTCTTGCTGCTTCAGCTTTTGCTGCATTTGCGATGACCTAGATGAGCTTGCTCGTAAATGTGTTTTGTAAGAAGATGTCCCACTGTGAGACATGGCTGCGGGGAAGAAGCTGTCTTGCTGTATAGAGACCATTCTAGTGTCGATGCTGCTTGACAGAGTGCGTCTCTGTGTAGCGTGGCTGCTTGCTTCGCCTGCCGCAGGCCTGTTTCTTTAAAGCTTCTGACTGTATGGATACTGCGTAGCCCCGGGCTGTACAGACTTCTGAAGTCAGCTTATCTTCCTTCAGAGGTCAGCTTAAAAATTTCACTGTTCTGTCTCAAGGAGCAGATAGCTAAACCTTCTTATCCCAATAACTGTAGGTACAATATTTTTTTGATCTCAGTTTTATTGGAACAAGCCAATTGAAACTACAAAATAACAGAAATAGACTTCAATAAGTACAATATTGCGTACAATACAACATACATTGCATAAACAACGATATACAGTACAAGAAGGGATAATAAAAACTTACTTTTTAAGTTCTCTAAGGGGTGATGACGATAGATTGCGAAATACATGTGTTGCTCCCTGCAATGTGTTGAAAAGAATGGTGACTGGTTCACTTCCTGCCAATATTCTACCCATAATTCCCTGCTTGCTGACAACCTACTATTTACACATACATCAAAATAAATAAACAGAACTGCTGCAATACCAAAAAGGAACGCTAGATGGAGCCTGCACACCACATATGATTGTCTTAAGTAAATTACACATTTTGCATGTAAATTTAACAATACAGGTACAAATAACCAGTATAAAACATCTGGTGGACAGAACAGGTGTGCCCCCCAAATATCTTGTTTGGTCTATCACATAAAACCTCAATAAAATACATTTACGTTTTTGGTTGTAACATGAGAAAATGTGGAAAATGTCAAGGGGTATGAATACTTTTTCAAGGCACTGTGTATATATATATATATATATATATATATATATATATATATATATATATATATATATATATATATATATGTGTGTAGCACTAACTCTCGGTGGAGCTGCTAGTTTAAAGCGGGCTGTTACCTTTACTCTTGATACCTCTGTTTCACCGGCACTGGGTCTAGGGTTCTGTTGAGTTTTCTGGACGATATAAGCACCAAACACTTGCGTAGGTTTTCCAATGCTTTAATGAACAAATAAAGGAAGTAGCAGGAACGAGGCAGATGGAAAGCTGCAGGGAAGCTCAAATACCTTTCCTTAGTATTCTTTAGAACATTCTCTTAAATTGAACACTTGCGGCTGAATGGTTGAATGCGCTCCCCCTTGTGGGATTCAATCTTTGCCCGCCTAGATAGGCCTCTCTCACTTGCCTAGCAGCCAGTACGCAGCATGAACAAAAGTCTCTGCCACAGACTTGTTTGGAATAAAACCTGTACGATATTCTGCCACAGGATGTATTGGTTTGCAATGTACAGTACTTGAACCTTTAAGCCAACCCGGCAGTACTATGCAGTAAGATTACTTCAGGATACGTCCTCCAACCGAGTCACCAGGCCCCTCTCCAGACCAGCACTCTGCATGATCCTTCCATGACGGGTCCTCCCCTGGGATCTCCTCGGTTGTCCAGCTTCTTCTCTCAGGATAGACAGCTCAGGACCGTTCCTCTGCTGCTGTGGTAGGCCCCAGACAGGCTTCTGGGCCCACTCACACGCAGCTGTGACGTGGGCCCCCTGGAATGGAGGACCACGAGGTGGTACTCCTAACGCATACCTGTCGGCCAGGAGGGCCAGCAGGTGTCTGAAAAAGAACCCCTAAACATGGCGTCTGTCCCATAAATACCCTCTCCCAGAATGCAATTTGGAGGACCACCTCCACCGAGTTGTCTCCGGGACAGAGGAGCACTCATACGCTTCAACACGTTGCTTTTCCAACACCAGCCGATGGTGACAACGACACCCACCGGCACAGTGTGGAACTACACGCAACTCAGCCAAGCTGGAACAGAGGCAAATCTAACTTCCTCTAACAAGTAACCCAGATTAACCTATCAGCGTTAGATTAAAAAATCTACCAGCTACCAGATATATATTATCTATCTATCTATCTATCTATCTATCTATCTATCTATCTATCTATCTATCTATCTATCTATCTATCTATCTATGTATCTATCTATCTATCTATCCTTGAGAGGTGATATGATAGGGATATACAAATACCTCAATGGCAATTCTGGCAAAGGGAATAAACTATTTAGTCTCAGGGAGTGTAATAAGACATGGGGCCACTCAATGAAATTGGAGGAGAAGCGGTTTAACCTTAAACTGTGTAGGGGTTTTTCACTGTCAGGGCAGTAAGGATGTGGAATTCACTTCCACATTCGGTGGTGTCAGTGGAAAGTTTAGCTAGTTTTAAAAACTCTTGTACAGGTATCTTAGCAAAAACAGTATACAGTGATACGGGCCAAGATTATGAACATGAACACACACACACCTACACAGGTTTAACTGAAGGACTGGTGTCTTTATTCAACCTCACCAACTATGTAACTATATTGTATATGTGTGTTCCAGGTCAAGTAGTGATGATAGAGACAGACATTTTAAAAGGGTTTCATTAATGTCAACCTACATACTTCTGTCAGTACAGGTTCCCTTTCCTCAGCATCATTAAACTCACTTCCTGTGAACCCCGGGTGTTAAGTCTGCATCCCCAGTCTTGAACTCACAGATGTAATGCTGCATAGATGGCATTATGTCATTACATGATATTATAGTTCTGCTCTCTGCAAAATTTTGGGGGACCTATGCTGTCACTGGACTAGACCTGAAACCCCTAAAAAGGGGAAATATTTGAATATATATATATATATATATATATATATATATATATATACACAGTATAATGTTTTAAGGTGCCAGGGGTGCTCCAAGGGGCAGGAGCGTTAAGTGGTCAGTTTTAATCCTTTAAAATCCACACTTAAAAATGGAAATATCCTTTGTGCTTAAAGACTGTCATTCTGAACCTAAAAAAGTTAAAATTCTAAAATGTACTTGCTTGAGCCACAGAACCATCTAAACTAAGCTTCACTGGCAATTGTTGATCACAGTCAAAAGCATAAAAAGTCAGTGTGTAATAAATAATTGATGAACAATTGTTGGCTACTTATTGATATTAGGCCAAATTCCCTTAACCACAGTACACAATATGTATTATCTACTATAGTGATAGTAATTTTCAGCCAAATTACTATTATGTTTAGTTCTCATTAGGTCACGTTGCTGGAAAGAGGGAAATATTCATCATCAAAACTTAGTAGAGAATTGAGACTTTAGGTGAGTAAAAGGAAAACTTAGGTAGTATTTTTTTTTATTTTCTTATGGCAGCAATTAGTAAGAGGGGGTGTGCAGTCCAGAGAGTAGCTTTAATATAATAATATTAGGAAACACTGCTCTCACCCACTCCCCTACATCCACCTGCGAAAACAAAGCTTGATCTTCCAAACTCTTGCTCTGATTATATGATCTGTCAGCCAGAACTGTTCTCATGCAAGGTAAAAATGCGAAGTTTTTGACACATTCATCAAGTTGTATTTAATTCTGTAAACTTTTGTTGCTGTGTTGTACTCTGTATAGTCTCTGAAAAATATTTAAAAAATGTAAATAGCAGCTTTTGTGTTATTGTCTAATATATTTTAGGGTTTAACTACATCTTAAATGGAATATGTTCTGGTTTGCATTATAATATTTAGCTAATCTATTTGTGTGGGTGTCTGTTTACCCTCAGGAACACTAAGTAACAGCAAAGACAACATCTGTTTTATTCGTATTTTTGCAACTCTTTTAGCACATTGCTGTTTTTTTGGTGTTGCTGCAGGTAAATTAGAAATTAAGTTACGTAAACTTACACCATAAGGAAGTGCACAGCTTTTGTCTGCCTGGTTTCCCTACTTATAGACAGAACCTATAATTCTGATGTTTTAATGTATGGAAATTGTAAGGGGACAGACTCAACAGATATTGGTAGAATGTTCAATGTAAGGATTTTTTGAAATTTTTTTGGTTTTATGTGTAGATACATCCATATTAAAAATACTATACTATGAGGATCATTTCTGGCTCCTGGTGAGCTTTATTTACCATAGTAATACCCTGATAAGAAGTGTCGCTGGACAGACTTACTGGGTTCACTCTTCACTGGATGACAGACACATATCTAAGGTGTACATGCTGCTGTAATGGCAGCCATTGTTTCTGGTGAGTGTTCATTTCACTGGGGGCATGGCGGCTGATCTTCCAGCACTTTGCTGGATTACCTATGTTCACTGCAGGAGGTATTAGTGATGGTTCCTTTGTATTTCTGCATTTGATCTTTCTATAAATTCTTCATCCTTTTACTGGACTTTGCACACAAGTTTTTTTGTTTCCATCATGGAGTATTGTATTAATTAACTGAGGACTTTTTTCTTTTACTTTATATTGATTGTTTACTTATTCATACATTTTTTGGCGATACACATTTGTTTACACATTGTTTATATAAGTTGGGTATACTGCTTATTTGTGCAGCCACCTCACCACATCGCTAAGACACACGTTTTTGTTTTTTAGATATTGGCAGTAGTAAACCATTTATGAGACAGGAACACCCAGGAACAGTCTGAACAAGTTTTTTCTTGCATCCTAAATCAAAGAGGTACCTCCTAGTGTTCTGATGCTGCTGTCAGCTTTTCACAACAAAAAAGAGCTCTAAGACCCAGAATAAGGTTCTAAGAAAAGAAAAAGTTATTTTTTCCATATTAGACACAAAGCTTAGAGCCCCTCACCATGCGTAGGTGAAGAACCTAGGTGACACATAAACACAATGTTACCAGCCAGTATCTCACATACCTTCCCCCTCTACTTGGAGCTATAGGAAGGAACATATTTTGCCAACAAAATGTACCAAAGCTGAAAAATTAACAAAAAAATTCTATATGATGGGGAGCAACAATTTTAGTAATGCTTAAAATGAAACATCAAAAATGGAAATTGCCAGCAAAATTACAGTTCCTGGTTGCTTAGTTCTGTTTATAAACAATGTGGCTGGGGATCTCAGTCCTCCATGAGTCCCCAGGGAGGGACATCTACCATATAAAAGTTCAAACTGTAAAAACCCTGCAGTGGACCGTGGCACTTCCCTTCCTGAAAAGATTAATGCCCTGTACACACGGTCGGATTTTCCGATGGAAAATGTGTGATAGGACCTTGTTGTCGGAAATTCCGACCGTGTGTGGGCTCCATCACACATTTTCCATCGGAATTTCCGACACACAAAGTTTGAGAGCTTGCTATAAAATTTTCCAACAACAAAATCCGTTGTTGGAAATTCCAATCGTGTATACACAAATCCGACACACAAAGTGCCACGCATGCTCAGAATAAAATAAGAGATGAAAGCTAATGGCTACTGGCCCGTTTATAGTCCCGACGTACGTGTTTTATGTCACCGTGTTCAGAACGATTGAATTTTCCGACAACTGTGTGTGACCATGAGTATGCAAGACAAGTTTGAACCAACATCCATCGGAAAAAATCCATGGATTTTGTTGTCGGAATGTCCGATTAATGTCCGACTGTGTGTACAGGGCATAAGTGTGGTAATAGGAAATCCCAGTGTTTTTCATCATTATAAATCACTTTTTTTAACATACCTTTCAGAGTTCTATTGAAGTATTCTATCAGCCCATCAACTTAGGGGTGGTACACTGAAGCGTGTAGATGAGTAATTTTCAACAACTGACACAGCTTTTGGTTATCTTTGACATGAAAGGGGTTCCTTGATCTGTCAAAATCTCCTTAGGAATACTTGCACGGGAACATCTGTTTCAGAATAACCTTAGACAATGTGTTTCTGGGAGAGGTGGCATGTGGATACCAGGTTGCATAGTCAAGGACTACCATGATATATTGGTTTCAATTGGCGGAATATATCAGTGGTTTGATTAGATCAGTAGGAAAAAGTACCTATATGCAAGGGTACCACCGGACTTTGAAAATGTGGTTGTGGTATATTAATTTAACACTCAGGCAAAATTTAGATTACTCCTTAACTGGTTTGTAAATACTAGTCCACAAAAAAATTCTGCTTAATTTGCACTTTTGTTTTTCCTACCCGAAAATGTCCACTAAACACAAGAGAATAAATGTAATTTATCACCTGTACATTTTTCCATGCATTTGATGCATGTTCCATGTATTTGTCAAATTATGATCTCCCAAACAACAAAAAAACACACAGTTTCTATGCAGTAGGCTTTGTACAGCAAGTCTATAGCATAAAACACAGAAAACATCTGCTTGTCTGAGCCACTAAACTTATGTCAGTTCCTATTAACAGGGTACACCATTATGGTTTCTCCAAATCAAACAATCATCAATCAGCTCTTTTAGAGTTCTAGTTATGTCAGCAGTCTGTCTTTTTACCCAACAACAGGCTCTCACAACACAGAGATTGAGAGAGTGAGAGACTTAAGCATCAGTCGACCCGCAGACAGAACGACTTGTTGACAGTTGAGTCTAATTAATGAGGTCTGGCTACCAGGTTTTCAAACAGGTAAGTCCTGTTGACCTTGATGTAGTACTTGCTCTTCCTCCTTTCACCACACCAATTTCAACTTCAAGATTACCAACTTAGGTGTGACCGGATGTGAGGGCAGGCGTGACCGGATGAGGCTTTGAGTGGACGTGCTGCGAGAAAGCTCCTGCCATCCTGACACACTGACATCCTGACATGCTCCTGAGATGTCCGCTCTGGTGACCGTGTCATAGCCGGGAATAGCTGGAGATAGCTGGGGACGACGTCTCTGATGACCGTGTCATAGCCGGAGATAGCCAGAGATAGCCGAGGACGAGGCCCCAGTTGTTGTTTCAGCTGTCAGTTGTCTCAGTCGATTCAGCTGGGGCAGACTAGAGGACGGACCAAGAATCGATAAGTGTTTGGAGTTTGCCTCAGCGTGGCTTATCCTGGAGAGTGGAGAGTGCAGAGGGGCTGTCATTCTGTCATCCTGTTTTACCTCGGCTCCCGCTCCCAGTGCCGCTTGACCCCTCGATCTTGGGCCGGCTTCTTCCTAGTTAGCGACAGCGGCAGCATTAACGTGTTCTAATCTCCACTCATTTGTATTAACGTGCAGTAGCCTGCTGTACTCCCTATTGTTGGTTCCCAGCTTATAGCTCTCAGCTCCTGGCTCCTGGCTTCTGAGGCTCCTGAGATTTCTGAGACCAGGTGGTGGCTGGTATCTGTATTATTCTGTCCGTATTATCCTGAGCCTGTTCTTTGGATCGGTCCATCAGTTGCTGGTAACCATTTATGGTTTTATATGCACATTAAATATGCACATTAAAAGGATATAAGGATATATACAGTCAGGTCCATAACTATTGGGACATTAACACAATTCTAATCTTTTTGGCTCTATACACCACCACAATGGATTTGAAATGAAGCAAACAAGATGTGCTTTAACTGAAGACTTTCCGCTTTAATTTGAGGGTATTTACATCCAAATCAGGTGAACGGTGTAGGAATTACAACAGTTTGTATATGTGTCTCCCACTTTTTAAGGGACCAAACGTAATGGGACAGATTAACAATCATCCATCAAACATTCACTTTTTAATACTTGGTTGCAAATCCTTTGCAGTCAATTACAGCCTGAAGTCTGGAACGCATAGACATCACCAGATGCTGGGTTTCATCCCTGGTGATGCTCTGCCAGGCCTTTACTGCAACTGTCTTCAGTTCTTGCTTGTTCTTGGGGAATTTTCCCTTCAGGTTTGTCTTCAGCAAGTGAAATGCATGCTCAATCAAATTCAGGTCAGGTGATTGACTTGGCCATTGCATAACATTCCACTTCTTTCCCTTAAAAAACTCTTTGGTTGCTTTCGCAGTATGCTTCAGGTCAATGTCCATCTGCACTGTGAAGCGCCGTCCAATGAGTTCTGAAGCATTTTGCTGAATATGAGCAGATAATATTGCCCGAAACACTTCAGAATTCATCCTGCTGCTTTTGTCAGCAGTCACATCATCAATAAATACAAGAGAACTAGTTCCATTGGAAGCCATACATGCCCACGCCATGACACTACCACCACCATGCTTCACTGATGAGGTGGTATGCTTTGGATCATGAGCAGTTCCTTTCCTTCTCCATACTCTTCTCTTCCCATCACTCTAGTACAAGTTGATCTTGGTCTCATCTATCCATAGGTTGTTGTTACAGAACTGTGAAGGCTTTTTTAGATGTTGTTTGGCAAACTCTAATCTGGCCTTCCTGTTTTTGAGGCTCACCAATAGTTTACATCTTGTGGTGAACCCTCTGTATTCACTCTGGTGAAGTCTTCTCTTGATTGTTGACTTTGACACACATACACCTACCTCCTGGAGAGTGTTCTTGATCTGGCCAACTGTTGTGAAGGGTATTTTCTTCACCAGGGAAAGAATTCTTCGGTTATTCACCACAGTTGTTTTCCGTGGTCTTCCGGGTCTTTTAGTGTTGCTGAGCTCACCGGTGCGTTCTTTCTTTTTAAGGATGTTCCAAACAGTTGATTTGGCCACACCTAATGTTTTTGCTATTTCTCTGATGGGTTTGTTTGGTTTTTTCGGCCTAATGATGGCTTGCTTCACTGATAGTGACAGCTCTTTGGATCTCATATTAGGAGTTGACAGCAACAGATTCCAAATGCAAATACCACACTTGAAATGAACTCTGGACCTTTTATCTGCTCCTTGTAAATGGGATAATGAGGTAATAGCACACACCTAGCCATGGAACAGCTGAGCAGCCAATTGTCCCATTACTTTTGGTCCCTTAAAAAGTGGGAGGCACATATACAAATTGTTGTAATTCCTACACCAGTCACCTGATTTGGATGTAAATACCCTCAAATTAAAGCTGAAAGTCTGCAGTTAAAGCACATCTTGTTCATTTCATTTCAAATCCATTGTGGTGGTGTATAGAGCTAAAAAGATTAGAATTGTGTCGATGTCCCAATATTTATGGACCTGACTATACATAAAAGAAGTTGGAAGAGAGACTGACTGACCATACATCCTTCTGTGGGTGGACAGATGGATGGACGGACGGCTGAGCCTCAGCTCCAGACCCAGTGGAGTGAGCAGAGGTCATCTTGCTACACCCCCCTGAGGTACTTTTATGGAATTGTTATTTTTTTTGACTGAGCCTGTTGCAGTATACCTAAACAAAATATATCAGAGTACTGGAGTACTGTAACTGTAACTGTAGCTGCAACCTACAGTAGCTTGTCAGATTGAGACTTTTCTGTTGCATACATAAGTGCATATTGAGTTATGTGTTAAGACTTTTCTTTGGTTATCGATGTGATGCATTGTTAAACCAGATTCAGATTCTTTTCCCCCCTTTTTTTTGGCTGGGCATAGATGTCTCAGCCCCAGACTCGCTCAGTGACATCAAGTAAACCATCAAATGAACCAGTATCAAATAAACTAGTATCGGCTTCAATTGCTGCTACAGTTATTTTCCCTACAAGGAAAGGAAAAATAGTAAAAACAGGGATGACTGCTACTGCTACCCTAAAGCCATCTAATGATGCACAACTACCTCGGTAGAAGATTCCTCTTCGGCTGCAGCCATCATGGCAGCTATTATGGAGTGCAAAGAGACTCTTAAGGGGTAAATGGATCTTATAGCTTCAGATGTCTCTCAAATCCGTCATAATCTAGATTTGGATTTAAAGCCAGGGTCTCTAAGGTGGAAAGTAGGGTCTCCACGCTGGAAGATTCAACTCAATAATAATAAATAATAATATTTGTATCCTGAGTCTACCTGAAAGACCTGAGGGGACCAAACCAATAGAATTAGCAGAGCAATTACTTATTACTGTTTTGGGCCTGGATAATAGGACACCCACCTTTGCGGTGGAGTGGGCACATAGGGTCCCATCAAAACCACCTAAACCGGGGGCTCCTTCTAGACCCTTTTTTTTATGACTGCTGAATTGTCAAGATAGAGATAGGGTCCTGGTGGCTGCTACAGCTAAACAAGGCATACCTTTTGAAAACATTAAGTTATTATTTTTTCTCATGAAGTTCAGCAAAGCTCCAAGTCTTACACGAAGATCCGCAAGAGACTACGAGAAAAGAATATACAGTTTAGCCTCCTTTTTCCCAGCAGACTGCGTATTATAGAGGGCAGCCATGCTATGATACTCCAGAATTAGCCTCCAATTGGCTGGACGCACACTAACAAAATTATTATCCTTATTTAGGAGCTCTAATAAGCACTTCCTTGGACCTTATTGAGATACCCGTAGTACCCATAGTACCAGCTACAGCATTTTCTCCCTGCCCCAGCACATGGGTCTGGGGTGGTGGGAGGGAAGCTGTTCTGTGGGCATTGCCCCTCCTCTCCTCCTTTCCCTTCCATTTCCCTTTCCCTTTCCTCAATTCCCTTTTCTTTTTTTTTTTTCTTCTGTTTTTCTAGTTTTGTTTGTGTTTATTAAGGAAATAAATAAAAAGAATAAAAAAAAAAAAAGATTGCCGACATACCATAGTAAGAGCAAAGGGACAAGCTGCACAAATTCATCTCCACCATCAGGAGTTTTAGCGAAGACTAGACACTCTCAGGTGCTGTCCCTCACAATGAATCTTACAATTCAGATTGAATTAAGTTCTATTGGCTCTATTGATTTTCTAAAAGAAAAGCGGCAACAGCTGAGAGAGAAAGCTGATATGAGGAAATAGCTGCCCAAACCAGAAGGCTCTGTCACCTTAGAGCCACTCTTACCTATGGAAAGTTCAAAGAGACGAAGACCCCTGAATTCTGCAGGAGTGGGAGTACAAGAAGAGTCTTTGACAGGCTCTTTGCAGTAATAAACTCTTTGCAGTAATAAACCTTGGCATTGACACAGCAATGAACCAAGAAAATGGCAAGTGGCAAGCAGCGACTGAACTTGTTCTTGAGACATGTAAATATGTCCAGACTAAAATAACATCAACTTGTGGTTCCATCAAGGGTGGGAGAAATGGTTGAAAAAAAAAGAGGAAGGTCAAATCAGTTGACTGAAATTCAGTGGCAGGGAGAAACCCACAGTCTGCAGAGTATCATCACCTTATGGGATGTAAATTTTGGTACAAGTAACAGTCAAGTCGCAAGCAGGTAGGTCATAAGGTTGAGAATAAGCAAGGCTGTAAGTGTTGTGGATATCGATAAAGTCTAACAGCAGGGGGTGGCAAACTCTCAAAGCAGATGCAAGCTTTAAAAGAATCAGCAGGAAAGTAGTTCGAGAAGATGGTTGACTAAAGCAGCCCATACATGACTCAGTTATTTTTGTTCAACCAGTAGGTTGACCGAAAAAAACTCACTGGATTCCCCCATCCACACACTCAATGTGGATGGGGGAATCCTCCCACTGGGCTATTGTATTCTGATAGTGGGGGAACTTCCCTGCCATCAGAATATACTGATCAGCACTGCCAGCTATAGCCCACGGCACTGACTGAGCAAGAAAATTCCGACAAGGTGGTTGTACAGAAGTTGAGTGGTAGATCGACTTCTGCACAACCACAGTGCCCATACATGGATCAAAAGTCCTCTTGTCCCTGCTTAACCTGATAAACTTTGATCTGTGAATGGCCAGCTTAAGTCTAAAGCTTCCATAGAAGAAATTTTGAGTGAAGGAAAAAAATCTGTAGGAAAAAAATTGCCCCCCCCCCCTCAATTCTGTTGTTAGCGGGAGGAAATACACTGACATTTTTGATACAAAGACTGTTTCATCATAAATGCATAAAAAGCAAAGAAAGGTGTAGTTCTGCTATACATACAAATAATAACTCATAAATCCACATGCGACTATCCTGGCAGCCATCAATACACAACTGGAATTGCACTATGCATATGGCCACTTCAAGCCATTCTTTGCACTGATGTCAGAGGCCTAAACAGGCTTCAATTTGGCCTATCTACCAACTGTTATAGTTTTAGTAAATATAAAGTGCTAAATACCTTTTCTCATCAGCGGTATATAGCAGTCTTGTGACTTGTATCACTGTCTGCTTAGCTTGTAGGAGTTTTCATTCTCCCCTAATCCTCTGTCTGGACAGTGCTGATTGGCCCTGTGCTGATCACATGCACCCAACCAAGAAAATAAAAATTCTCTAGTAATACACACCAAACTGAGCATGTGCAGCCTGACTCCTACTGCCCTGTTCTATCAGGAGATGAGTTGGAGTCAGTTAAAGAAAAGGAGGATCAGAGACACAGGATCCCACAGCCTTTATACACAATGTGGAGGATTAACCCCTTAGGCTCCACAGTGAGTATAACAAGCATGCTTTACTGCATATACACTGATTTAACTGTTGTGGGTTTAGTTACATAGTAGTTACATAGTAGGTGAGGTTGAAAAAAGACACAAGTCCATCAAGTCCAACCTATGTGTGTGATTATATGTCAGTATTACATTGTATATCCCTGTATGTTGTGGTCATTCAGGTGCTTATCTAATAGTTTCTTGAAACTATCAATGCCCTCCGCTGAGACCACAGCCTGTGGAAGGGAATTCCACATCCTTGCCGCTCTTACAGTAAAGAACCCTCTACGTATTTTAAGGTTAAACCTCTTTTCTTCTAATTTTAATGAGTGGCCACGAGTCTTATTAAACTCTCTTCGTGTGAAAAGTTTTATTCCTATTGTGGGGTCACCAGTACAGTATTTGTATATAGAAATCATATCCCCTCTCAAGCGTCTCTTCTCCAGAGAGAATAAGTTCAGCGCATGCAACCTTTCCTCATAACTAATATCCTCCAGACCCTTTATTAGCTTTGTTGCCCTTCTTTGTACTCGCTCCATTTCCAGTACATCCTTCCTGAGGACTGGTGCCCAGAACTAGACGGCATACTCTAGGTGCGGCTGGACCAGAGTCTTGTAGAGAGGGAGAATTATCGTTTTATCTCTGGAGTTGATCCCCTTTTTAATGCATGCCAATATTCTGTTTGCTTTGTTAGCAGCAGCTTGGCATTGCATGCCATTGCTTAGACTATCATCTACTAGGACCCACAGGTCCTTTTCCATCCTAGATTCCCCCAGAGGTTCTCCCCCAGTGTATAGCTTGCATTCATATTTTTGCCAACCAAATGCATTATTTTACATTTTTCTACATTGAACCTCATTTGCCATATAGTTACCCACACCATTAATTTGTTCAGATCTTTTTGCAAAGTTTCCACATCCTGCGTAGAAGTTATTGCCCTGCTTAGCTTAGTATCGTCTGCCAATACAGAGATTGGACTGTTTACCCCATCCTCCAGGTTGTTTATGAACAAATTAAACAGGATTGGTACCAGCACAGAACCCTGGGGGACCTCACTACCCACCCCTGACCATCCTGTGTACTCCCCATTTATCACCACCCTCTGAACTCGCCCTTGTAGCCAGTTTTCAATCCATGTACTCACCCTAACACTTTAGTAACACTTTAAATACAAAGAACTGGTTTGGTTCTTTTACAGTTTGTTCTCATATATTAAACATAATAGGAAATATTGTGGACTTATTTTTAATAAAAAAGGAACTAAACTCGGGAGAATGTGCCCATAAAGGCTGAGGGCAAAGGACTAGTCACTAGTATTGCCTGTGGTCTCCCTGCAGCTGATCTTTCCTAAAAATGTATTTCTATTTTTGGCACTATGTTTCTGTATAGAGGTGGCCATCTTGGTAGAGGCAGGGTGTCACTACCTTATGACAAAGCCTCTTTAAAAGTAGAACAGTGAGCAGCACAGTAGTGATACCACCAGCTCTCATTTCAAATCTCCCGAGACTAGCGGTCAAAGGCAGCAGCGTCTTAGATCACACTATGCAAATATACAGCTATGAAGTTTTAGGTTCAGGAGTGTCTAGGCACAATCACATGTCAGGAAGTGTACAGCTATTTTTCAGGAGGAATTAAAGCAATTATTTTTTTACAGAGCACTGCAGAGATTTTCCCTAAACAAAAATGAGTAAAATTTTACTTCTTTTTGAGTTCAATTCCACTTGTGAAATAAAGCAAGCTTATTAAATATAATGAACAATCTGTTTAGCTATATATATATATATATATATATATATATATATATATATATATATATTAGGGCTGGGGGAATTAAAGATTAATTGCTCGATTAATCTTTATTTTTTTGATCGATCAAAATTCTTTTGATCGGTACTCATCTCTCCGCCGGCTTCCAGGTCTTCAGGGAGTTCCGTCGGAGATCCGGTGATGTCACGGACACCAACATCACCGGACTCCACCCCCCTTCCCTAAGTGCCTCCATCTGCTAACAAAGGGAAGGGGGGAGGAGTCCGGTGACATCACCGGACAGTCTGGACAGTGATGGACAGTGATGGTAAATATGGATGTGGTTAACTGGGATCATTCAGTGAGCTAAGTGTAGGCAAATTTTATAACCTCCGTTTTTAACATTGTTGTTCTTAGAGGCTGATAAGCTGTGATATTTTTGCCGTGTGGATCGGCTTCTGCTGTTGCCATGATGGCGGCGCTTGCTTTTGATTGACATGTAACGTCCTAGCCCTGCCCCGCTATGTCCAACTTATGTCAGTGCTACAGTTTGAATTTAAAACGTATTTGTGTGAACTGTGAAGTTAAGTCATGGATTGTGGAAACCAACTAGTGTCGGGTGATTGTATATAGTGTATATCACATTCACCACTGGCTAATGCAGAGTTGCAATTCAAGGAGATCAGCTAAAAGTAGTTGGATCTGTATGTGCGTTATAATTAATCAAAATTAGTCGATTAAAAAAAAATTGATTAATCGACAGGAATATATATATATATATATATATATATATATATATATATATATATATATATATATATATATATATATATATATATATATAATTGTGCTACTTCTCATGATTCTAGCAGCAAAAAGCTGTTAGGTGCAGCTGTAACAACAGAGGCCGGCATGTTGGAGAGCTGGGGTGGCATTCCAGGTCCGTATGGCACGAATTCAACATTCTTCTTCTGTACATATGGTCCGAATTATTTTAGGATTATATTTTTATTGTTAAAATAGCTTTTTGGGGACTCATTGAGTTGATTTAAAGACAGCTGCCTGCTTTATGTCTCATGTGACCTGGTCTACATATGCTGCTCGGTCTCCAGAAGTAAAGTAGACGCTTGTTAAAATGCATATATCACACACAGTACATCTCCCTTGCTGGAGATAGAAGAAAGTGCCAACGACACTACCATTACATACCTATTAATGAAGGTTTTGAAAATCATATTGCCAGATGATTATTCTGGCACCCATTCAAACATGATGCCCTCATAAAATACTGGCCTGAGGGCGATTTGTGGACTAAACATTTGTGCTGCATAAAAAGTTTTAAAATAAATAATTAACCCTTAAGTTCAAGAACTGTTCCTAGTGCACATACAGTCAGGTCCATAAATATTGGGACATCGACACAATTCTAATCTTTTTAGCTCTATACACCACCACAATGGATTTGAAATGAAACGAACAAGATGTACTTTAACTGCTGACTTTCAGCTTTAATTTGAGGGTATTTACATCCAAATCAGGTAACTGGTGTAGGAATTACAACAGTTTGTATATGTACCTCCCACTTTTTAAGTGGATAAATGGTCGCAAAATGGCTAAAACCGTGCAAATTAGCACTAAAATGAATTCACTATAGTGCTCAAGAAAAAATAGTCACCAAAAATGATTTCACTATAGGTCACAGACCACAGAGACCGTCTAAATCAGTAGTCGTGATCGAAACACGGGAATTGCACATGGAAATAATGTTTAGAGCATGATATGATATCCTAAATGTGTGGTATATTGTTTAAAAATAATCTGCTTTTAAACTGCTGAAAAAATTGATATATCAATTGAAATATCATTGAAAGTCTGAGAAGAGATAAATTCCCCCTCTTTCTACAACTATGTACCAGCACAAGTGCACATGCTCAGACATGCATAATAGTCACAATTTAACTCCCATTCATTTCTTACAGAGACACCACAGAGATGCAGCCTCTATCCATACGGCAGCACAGTGGCTAACAGGTTAGCAGCACTGGGGTTGTTGGTTCAAATCCCAAACACGCCACTTCATGTAGAGAAGTTGTCTGAGAAGACTCATGCCCTTACACAAATTATGCATAAATGTAGTATTTATGTGTAGGAGGGTCCCACCTCCTTTGCAAATTGTGCTATATGTTTACCATGGGCAAGGACAATAATCAGCCTTAAGAATTCCCCACCAGCACTAATTGTAGCCTCTTACCAAGCAAAAAGCAACATAATTAGAGATGGTTGTCTAGCAGCATGCTGACAGTAATCAGCCATACCCAACCTTCAAAACAGATGGCATATCACAGAAACAGGTTGTTCAATGGCTCTCTGGCATTCCACAGTACATCTGCATTGACTAACTTATGTCACCCTCTGGGACTTAGGACTGTTGACACCACAGAGATGCAGACTCCATCCATCTGGCAGCACAGTGGCTAACTGGTTAACACTTCTGCCTAGCAGCACTGAGGTTGTTAGTTTGAACCCCATTATGCCACTACCTGGCTAGAGGTTTGTATGTTCTTCCTCCGTTGTGGTGTTAAAGTTTTTTTTCAAAAGTGATTACATTTTTGATGGGTTTCACATAATGGAAACCCAAGAAATGACATTATAATTCAAGCAAGCGTGGGTTTGCACCAAATCTATAACTGTATGTTTTGAGCCAGATATGGATGTATAAGTCTGGTGTGATCCTGCACACATATTTTAATGTTGTATGATGATGAATGACGAATGCGCTTTCTCAACAATTTGTGTGAAGCAGCCCTCAGAAAGTTGTAATTTCCTGTTTTGTACCCTCCACATGCCCAACAATGTACAAGTTTATTTTTTAGATTTTTGCTATCACTGATCATGGCCAGAGCCTTGGACATTTTATTATTTTTAGGTTTACCCTGCACAGATATATAGGCTGATGCATTCTTTCATTTGTAAAGAGTGTGTGTTCCTAATGAACAGGTGTGAGCACTTGAGGCATAGAGAGAGAGACAGAATCAATTACACTGGTGAATGCATCCTTTACTGGGTGGGTGTAGGTGTGCTAGCAATCCTGTCTAGGTTATATAAAGGCCTGCATTTGTGGCGGGTGTTTGGCCTGAGAAGAGGCCAGAATCTTTGATTTACAAATAGATACGTATGTTTTTGTTTTTTTTGGGGGGGGGTGCATAATGCCTGACCCACACCCCACTAAGGCTATGGTTTGATGATTGCTTTATGTATTTGCTGGTATAGTTTTGCATTAAGGCCCTCAAAAAAAAAGTGTGTTTTTGTGGGCATGGTTTCCAAATTGTGGCTTTGTCCAGTCTAACCATGTATTCATTGCTTGTGAGCCTCAGCAGACCTTTAGCTTATTCTAGTTACTGTACTTCTAATGCCGCATACACACGAGCGGACTTTACGGCAGACTTTTCGACGGACTTTACAACGGACTTTCTGAATGAACGGACTTGCCTACACACAATCAACCAAAGTCCGACGGATTTGTACGTGATGACGTATGACCGGACTAAGACAAGGAAGTTCATAGCCAGTAGCCAATAGCTGCCCCAGCGTAGGTTTTTGTCCGTCGGATTAGCATACAGACGAGCGGACTTTTCGAGCGGACTCGAGTCCGTCGGAAAGATTTGAAACATGTTTCATTTCTAGGCCTGTCGAACTTTTGAGGAAAAAAAGTCCGCTGGAGCCCACACACGATCGAATTGTCCGACGGACTCCGGTCCGCCGGACCAAGTATGCCGTAAAGTCGTGTCGGTCGCGTGTACGCGGCATTAATCTTACATGTTAGACTTACAACTGCTAATGTTAATCTAGTTGGTGTAATTGTTTAGATGAAAAGTAAGCTTCCTGCTAATTCCAAACATAAGTGTGTGTGTGTCGATTTTGTTTGTGCGCTGCCTTTTTGGTTTTTGTATTCATTTTGTCTGTTTTTGCTTTTGATAATACTTTAATTTGAAGTGATTGTAAAGGTTTTAAAAAAAAAAATAACAAACATGTTATACTTACCTCCTCTGTGCAAGGGTTTTGCACAGAGTGGCCCCTATCCTCTTCTTCTGGGGTCCTTCAGTGGCACTCCTGGCTCCTCCTCTTCTCGAGTGCCCACATAGGGAAGTGCTTTCCCTGGAGGCACTCGTGTGGGCGCGCTCCCAAGTCCTGCTGCTGCGTCCATTGGCACAGACAGCAGGACTGGACCCCGCCCCCTGGTTCCCGCGTCAATGGATTTGATTGACAGCAGCGGTAGCTCCTGCTGCTATTAATCTATCCAATGAAGACCCGAGACAGTTGCTGGAGCTGCTCTGCTTGCTGGATCGATCGGGTACAGGTAAGTAAAAGGGGGGCTCTGGGAGGCAGCTGCAGTACAGTAGGTTTTTCACCTTAATGCATTATGGTGAAAAACCTCAAGACTTTACAACCCCTTCTACTTTTTAAGGTTTTTGGAAGAGGAGTTCTGATCACCAAAAAGGTTTGTCATGGTTGTTATTAGCTTGATTTGTATCCCTGCTTTTCTAATGTGATTTTTAATGTGTCTAATTTTTATTGTCCTACCCTTGTAGATTAATATAAACCGAATTCACCAAAGGAAAATTATAGATGAAATAGTGGCACTTATCCCCAGGTAGGGAGATGCCAGACACTCTTATCCAGCCAGTGAGCTGAATACAGACGTGACTAGAGAAAAAGTGAAAAAACATATATTGCTAAATATCCCAAAAAGCAAAAATTATTAAATAAAATAAATTATTCAATAAATTCAATATGAGCTAATATAAATTATAACACCCAGTGAAAGTGATATACAAATATATAAATCCAAAAAAAAATATATATATAATGAGAATTGAACACAGTAAATGTCTATAAAGTCCAGAAACCAATCAATCATGAAAAATAATCGTGAAAATATTTGAGGAAAGTCCAAAAAAAGAGTGAGAGCCTCTAACCCACTTACATGGGGGTTAACATGCGTAGCATACACCTCCACTGCTCCATAGGAACACAGCTTTTCTCAGGTTGGTAGTATGATATAAAAATAAAAGAAGCTCCAATAGTGTAATCTCGTTTAAAAGATTTAATCACATATAAAACAACTTGTAATGAACTCACATTTAAAATAAAATAACAGCCAAGTCACTTCACAGCAAATGGAAAACTCCCACAGCACAGCAAGCAATAGCAACTAAAAAAACAACAGGCAGGCCACGGCGGACGCAGGAGGTGTGTGTGCTCACGTTCGTTTCACCCATCCGCAGCACTCGTCCATTCACTGGAGCTCCGCTCTGTCCCCCTTCACTCCCTCCTCTAGCACTCGTGTGAGATCGCCGTGTAGCTACAACCTGAGAAAAGCAGTGTTCCTATGGAGCAGTGGCAGTGGCGTCTCCAGCTTTCATATTTAGGGGGGGCACATGGGGGGACAGGGACAGAAGTAGGGGGGCAACTATAAAATGCATATATATCTATATCTATATATAGATATATAGATATGGACATAGGCGTGCGCACAGGGTGTGCCGGGTGTGCCTGGGCACACCCTAATCGACCCATGTGCATTAGCATTATCCAGAAGCAGGGATCGGGTGGGTGGTTGGGGGTGCCAGTAGCCAGTGCAAATGCCCCCATTATATTAAAGTCTAGGTTCAACTTTAGGAACACGTTACACCAGTATTTAGGGTGTACCAAAATATGCTCCCAATCGACTGCCTCCCACCACCAGAGCCCCCTTCCTGTGACAGAAGGTGGCAATTATGTGTGTTGGAAGTTTGGGGTGCACACCCTAATGCAATAGGCTGCGCACACCTATGGATATGGAGTTTTACAGATATAGATATATAAATATATACTGGAGCCCTTTACTATAACCCCACAATGGCCCTTTCACATGCTCTGCAGTGAGCTCCCTTCCTACTGTATTGGGGTCCCCCAGGGTGGCAGAAAACAAGATATATATGTCACCAGCATACCAATAAAATATAAGGATCCAAAGCAGTGGGAGAACTATCAGGGTTGCAAAGGTTGTCTTGCCTCCAGGCCCTGGTGTTCTGCCACCGTGGGGTTTCCCAGCCTCCTCTTGCTGTCCTGCCCCTGCTATTTACTGCTCTGGTCTGGCATCTCTTGGAATTTACAGGCTGGTTCTCTTGTCCTAAGGATGGGAGAAATCAGTCTGTTTTTTCAGTAACTGAGAGTCCTGGTGGAGTCCTTCCTGCAACTCGCTCTTCTCCCTGCCAATGAGGATGCAGGGGAAGGAGCAGATCGGGTGGCCGTGGTTGTGTGAGCGCTCGCATTATGCAGTGTCAGCAAGCAGGGGGAGGGGGGAGGAATCACCCGCAGGAGCTGACTGGTGACTCTCTCCCTCTTAGACATTGATTTTATGTAAAAAAAAATAAAAAAATTTTTTTTGGGGGGGCACATGGTGGGGCACAGCATAATGTAGGGGGGGGGGGGTCAGGGCCCCCTCTGCCCCCCTAGGGACGCCATTGAGCAGTGGAGGTGTATGCTCGCATGTTAGCCCCCATGTAAGTGGGTTAGAGGCTCTGTCAGGCCAAACACGAGAGTGAGAGGCCTTAACAGCTGGTGAGTTTGAATTTCAGCAGGGAGTGGATTCACGTCACAGAGGTTGTGGTGGATGTTTGAAAACACAGCTGAGCAGTTTTGGAGTCACCCTCACTCTTTTTTTTGGACTTTCCTCAAATATTTTCACGATTATTTTTCACGATTGATTGGTTTCTGGACTTTATAGACATTTACTATGTTCAATTCTCATTATATATATATTTTTTCTTGTATTTATATATTTGTATATCACTTTCACTGAGTGTTATAATTTATATTAGCTCATATTGAATTTATTAAATAATTTATTTTATTTAATAATTTTTACTTTTTGGGATATTTAGCAATATATGTTTTTTCACTTTTTCTCTAGTCACGTCTGTATTCAGCTCACTGGCTGGATAAGAGTGTCTGGCATCTCTCCACCTGGGGATAAGCGCCACTATTTCATCTATAATTTTCCTTTGGTGAATTCGGTTTATATACATTTTATTGTTAAGTGGCAGCTTTGGTAGGGCTTTGACATTTATTAACATAGCGCGGAGGTGGTAATACAGGTCAAGGTGGGCGTAATTTGCACCTGGTTATCTCCGGTTTACCCTTGTAGATTGTAAGCTCTTTTGAGCAGCGCCCTTCTAACTATATTGTCAAATGCTGGAGCATCATTTCCATGCCTTTTATTTTTTTTCCTAAGTACATTAATGTACCAAATGTTTATACTAATGTTGAAATACAAAGTCGATTCTTTTTTGCTTTATGTTTGACTTTTGCAGACTATAAATACATATTTTATAAGTGCAAACTATTCAAACCCCTTCAAATCTGTTTTAAATCTAGTTGTATACAAAAGTATTTGGTTGTGCACACATACAAGTCCTTTAGTAGAAAGTGTAATGGGGGGAGGGGGAAGAATCCCTGCTCCAATGCTGAATTTTAGGGCTCTATTAATTCTTTTGTGGACTAGGTAAACCATGAAATAAGTCAACTAAATGTGAATTCTCTCTAAGCACCAAATAAAAAATAAAAAAACCCAACTTTCTTTTCTTTAAAAAATGGCTTGGGGTCCCCCCAAAATCCATACACGGCCCTTTGGGTCTGGCACAGATTTTAAGTGGAACTCCATGCCAAAATGTAAAAAAAAATGGCGTGGGGCCCCCCCACAAATCCATACCAGACTGAGCAAGCGCCCCCCCACCTGAACCATACCAGGCCACATGCCCTCAACATGGGGGAGTGGGTGCTTTGGGGCAGGGGGGCTCTGCACCCCCCCACCCCAAAGCACCTTGTCCCCATGTTGATGGGGACAAGGGCCTCTTCTGCAGGCGGGGGGCTTATCGGAATCTAGAAGCCCCCGTTAACAAGGGGGCCCCCAGATTCCGCCCCTCCTATGTGAACGGGTATCTGGTACAGCATACCCCTACCCATTCACCAAAAAAGTGTCAAAAATGTAAAAACCACAAAAGACAGTTTTTTACAATTCTTTTATTAAAAAAAAAAGTGTTCCGCGATGTACATCCATCGTCCATCACGCCGCCCGACGGACACGAAGAATAGAAAAAACTAACAAAACTCTGCCTTGATGGGAGCTCTCCCATGACTGCTGTCTCTTCGCTTTGACAGCTGTTATATAGGCGAGGGCGGGGCCACCAAATGACGTAACCGGGTGTCATGACTCTGCAGTAGTGTTCATGTCTGCTCACCTTTCTGTTGTGTTCAGCTTAGAGGCCAGTCGCTGTTCACCTGTATGCTTGAGTGATCTTCCCTCAAGCATGGTTTCACCCCAGCCTCTAACTAGGAACAGCATTAACCTGTGCACTGCAAGCCAAGCCTTGCTGATCAATATTGTGTGTTTGGCTATCTGTGTGCTTCTTGGCATGTGCTCTATGTCTGTTTCTGTTCACTGATCTTGGCTTGTTCTTTGACTATCCCTGCCTGCTTGTTACCCTGACCTTTGGCGTGTTTTTTGTCTAATCCTTGTCTGCTAGTTGCCCTGACCTTTGGCTTATCTCCTGACTATCCCTTGTTGTCCTGGACTGCTGCTTCCTCTCTATCCTCCAGTATCCTATTGTGAGCGTGAGCTGGGAGACCCTGGGGGCTGAGACCTGGAGCCAGTTGCAGCGCAGTCCATCCTCACCGCTGTTCTAGTGAACACCTGCTGGCTCTTAGACTCTGGGCCCTGGGGAATCTTATGCTCTAGCTCCCAGTGGGATCTGTGTTAGTGCTCCAGTGGACCTGCATTCCTGAACCACCCAGAGCTCCATCTGCAGCAGTCAGTCGTAGGGTCCACTACCTTAGCAATGCACTCCTGGCTCCAATGGTTTGCATCTATCACCTGGCCTCAGGTGACCTGACACCAGGTGACCCCAACCTCTTCTGATGTCATGGTGACGTCAGAAGGGGGTGGGGTCATCCGGTTATGTCACCCTTACCTATATAATCAACTGTCAAAGCAAAGAAACAGCAGGTGGCGGGAGGCCTCCCATTGAGGCAGAGCTTTGTTTGTTTTTTCTATTTTTCAGGACCTTTGGGCAGCGTAATGGATGGTGTATTTACATCGTGGGACACTTTTTTTTTTCTTTTTAAATAAAAGAATTGTCATAAACTGTCTCTTGTCATTTTAACATTTTGACACTTTTTTGGTGAATAAGTAGGGGCACGATGTACCTGATACCCATTCACATGGGGGGAGGGTCCTCCAGATTCCAATAAGACCTCTGCTCGCAGACCCCAACAACCACAGCCCAGGGTTTCGGGAAGAGGCCCTTATCCCCATCAACATGGGAACAGGGTGCTTTGGGGTGGGGGGGCGCAGAGCCCCCCTGCCCTAAATCACTCACCCCCCCATGTTGAGGGCATGTGGCCTGGTACGGTTCAGGGGGGGGGGCTCGCTTGTCGCCATCCCCATTCTGATCGGCCAGGCTGCATGCTCGGATAACGGTCTGGTATGTTTTTCAACATATTGGCAATGAGTTCCCCCTAAAATACATACCAGGCCCTTCGGTATGGATTGGGGGGGAACCATACAACGTTTTTTTTCTCTTTTTTTTTTTTTTAGCTATATTGCCGGGAGGTGGCCTTAATGATGCTGTTTGTTCAATAAGGTTCTCTAACAAACTCTGAGGGCTTCACAGAACAGCTGTATTTATACTGAGATTAAATTACACACAGGTTGACTCTATTTACTAATTAGGTGACTTCTGAAGGCAATTGCTTATACTAGATTTTAGTTAGGGGTATCAGAGAAAAGGGGGCTGAATACAAATGCATGCCACACTTTTGAGATATCTATTTGTAAAAAATTGTGAAAACCATTTATCATTTTCCTTCCACTTCACAATTATGTGCCACTTTGTGTTGGTTTATCACATAAAATACCAATAAAATACATTTAAATGTTTGGTTGTAACATGACAAAATGAGAACAATTTCAAAGGGTATGAATACTTTTTCAAGGCATTGTAGGTTTGAATTTTATATTAAGCCATTTTCCTTGAGTTCAATGATATTTGTAAAACTCATTCAATACTTTTTCATTGGCTGAACCAAGTGTCATGCCTACTTGCTAAATTGTTATGTGGAGATAAATTAAAGACCACCCTTTCCCACACTATCCAAAAATGAAAAAAAGAAAAGTTTGGCCGTAATTATGATGTCTTATATTGAAGCCTCTTAATGCAAATGAATCTTTTGATTCCCAATATTTTGGCTGTTGAGTTACTGGTGCAGATCCTGAGGCACAGCGCTTTTTTTCTGCTGGAACCGTTTGGGCACCTCTTGCCAGGGAGCAGAACTTTTTTTTTACAGCATGTTTTATGCAGCTGCTCTCCCATGGAGTCAACTGGCGGCTGCATAAGCTGACACAGCTCCTATAGTGCTGGCTGCAGCCTTAAGAGAGTAGAGGGCAGAGTGATATCAGCTGCACTCCGCCTCTCCCTGTACAAGGCTGGATATTCCTGTGAGGAAGGGCTGCCGTGTGGTGTCATGTCCTTAAACTCCTGACAGCACACTGCCTGAGGAAGACTAAGTACATTCATTTTGGTCATTATTTACTGTCAGTGTTGCTGCTGAATGAATATAGGGCCTGCCTGACTGTCTATTAACGCTGCTGCCAGTATATTGTGGCTGTCTCTTACTTTATATGGGGCTATCACTTACTGGATATGGGGGATGTTTCTTGCTGGATATGGGGGATGGCTCTTGTTGGATATGGGGGATGTTTCTTGCTGGACATTGGTGACTGTCTTTTGCTGGATATTGGTGCTGTCTCTTACTGTACAGTATATGGAGCTGTCTATTGCTGGATATGGGGCTATCGCTTATTGGATATGGAGGTGTTTCTTGCTGGATATTGGTGACTGTCTCTTGCTGGGTATTGGGTCTGTCTCTTATTGGATATTGGGGACTGTCTCTTATTGTATATGGGGGCTGACTCTTGCTGGATATGGGGGCTGTCTCTTGCTGGGTATTGGGGCTGTCTCTTACTGGATATCGGGGACTGTCTCTTATTGTATATGGGGGCTGTCTCTTGCTGGATATGGGGGCTGTCTCTTGCTGGATACGGGGCTGTCTCTTGCTAAATATTGGGGACTGTCTCTTGCTGGATATTAGAATATCTGGAAGTACATCTGAGCTTACTTTGGTAAGCACTGGATAGTTTCAATGTTTTTTACATTTTACTGCATTGCTTTTTATTAACAAATTCCATACACATGCCCTTGTATATCCCCCAAATTATACTTGGTTCCCTGTTTTCATAAGGGGTGGTGCTAGGAGGTGTGTAGGGGGTGGAGACAAGGGCGGTCCTAGGGGCAGTTCTAGGGGTGGGTAGGGGGTGGAGACAGGCTTGACCTAGGTGGAGGGGGAGTGAGTTCTTGCACATCTTCTCTTAGAAAGAAAGCCCTGCTGAGGCCTAATTAATGTTGACACACAAAATGTCAAATTTAAGGTATTTTTGATGTGGTTGTAGCATTTTTTTCATTGTGACAGCTTTATGCTTTAAATAGAAGTTCAGCGAAAAACTAACTAACAGTAAATCTATTGGCAGCCACATTCTAAGACTAACCCTGTAAAGCAAAAATTGCTATACATACCTTTTCTGCAACCGATCTGGTTCAGTCTCCAGCGAAAGGTGCTGTGTGAAAGAGACAGCCGACAACAGCTGGGAAGTGCCAGGGAAGTGACGTCACCCATAGAGTTACTATAAGGCTTTCGGGTTTGGCTGCTTCTCCTGCACACACCCACACATAGAAGTCGCTGCTGACAGTTCAGTGTGGGGCCGGACCGGACCGGACTGGCTGCAGAAAAGGTATGTATAACGAATTTGGCTGCCAATAGATTTAGAGTTAGTTTTTGGCTGAACTTCTGCTTTAAGGTTGCATGCGTTAAAGTGTGGGTCATCCCAGCATTTCATATTCCTGATATGTAGCGATCACTACTCTTTTCCTGCACTTATGGTAGGTTAGTATTACTCTTACTAAAACTTATGAACACCAAACATGTACAGTATCTCAAAAAAGTGAATACACCCCTCACATTTTTGTAAATATTTTATTCTATCTTTTCATGTGACAACACTGAAGAAATTACACTTTACTACAAGTGAAAGGTAGTAAGTATACAGCTTGTATAACAGTGTAAATTTGCTGTCCCCTCAAAATAACTCAACATACAGCCATTAATGTCTAAACTGCTGGCAACAAAAGTGAGTACACCCCTAAGTAAAAATGTCCAAATTGGGCCCGATTAGCCATTTTCCTTCCCCGGTGTCATGTGACTCGTTAGTGTTACAAGGTCTCATATGTGAATGGTGAGCAGGTGTGTTAAATTTGGTGTTATCGCTCTCACTCTCTCATACTGGTCACTGGAAGTTCAACATGGCACCTCATGGCAAAGAACTCTCTGAGGATCCGAAAAAAAGAAATGTTGCTCTACATAAAGATGGCCTAGGCTATAAGAAGATTGCCAAGACCCTGAAACTGAGCTGAAGCACGGTGGCCAAGACCATACAGTCATTTAACAGGACAGGTTCCACTCAGAACAGGCCTCGCCATGGTTGACCAAAAAAGTTGAGTGCACATGCTCAGCGTCATATTCAGAGGTTGTCTTTGGGAAATAGATGTATGAGTGCTGCCAGCTTTGCTGCAGAGGTTGAAGGGGTGGGAGGTCAGCCTGTCAGTGCTCAGACCATACGCCCCACACTGCATCAAATTGGTCTGCATGGCTGTGGCCCCACAAGGAAACCTCTTCTAAAGATGATGCACAAGAAAGCCCGCAAACAGTTTGCTGAAGATAAGCAGACTATGGACATGGATTACTGGAACCATGTCCTATGGTCTGATGAGACCAAGATAAACTTATTTGGTTCAGATTGTGTCAAACATGTGTGACGGCAACCAGTATGAGGAGTACAAAGACAAGTGTGTCTTGCCTACAGTCAAGCATGGTGGCGGGACTGTCATGGTCTGGGGCTGCATGAGTGCTGCCGGCACTGGGGAGCTACAGTTCATTGAGGGAACCATGAATGCCAACATGTACTGTCACATACAGAAGCAGAGCATGAACCCCTCCCTTCGGAGACTGGGCCACAGGGCAGTATTCCAACATGATAACGATCCCAAACACACCTCAAAGATGACCACTGCCTTGCTATAGAAGCTGAGGGTAAAGGTGATGGACTGGCCAAGCATGTCTCCAGATCTAAACCCTATTGAGCATCTGTGGGACATCCTCAAATGGAAGGTGGAGGAGTGCAAGGTCTCTAACATCCACCAGCTCCGTGATGTCATCATGGAGGAGTGGAAGAGGACTCCAGTGGCAACCTGTGAAGCTCTGGTGAACTCCATGCCCAAGAGGGTTAAGGCAGTGCTGGAAAATAATGGTGGCCACACAAAATATTGACACTTTGGGCATAATTTGCACATTTTCACCTAGGGGTGTACTCACTTTTGTTGCCAGCAGTTTAGACATTAATGGCTGTGTTGAGTTATTTAGAGGGGAGAGCAAATTTACACTGTTATACAAGCTGTACACTCACTAATTTACATTATAGCAAATAGTCATTTCTTCAGTGTTGTCACATGAAAAGATAGCTTAAAATATTTACAAAAATGTGAGGGGTGTACTCATTTTTCTGAGATACTGTATCCCTTACTTGGGATACTAATGTGCATAAAGGTAACAGAAAAAATGGGGTGCAGCGCTTCCTATAGAATTATATATGCAAACAAATTGTCCTATAAGGTCATAGACAAATTATATACACAGACAAATTGTACTATAAAGTGATATGTGTTCATAAAGATCTTATCAAAAAAGTGTTTTTAACACAATTAATAAAACCTTCCCACTTCACAAAATTAAATCATATCAATATTGTGCAGTCATACTGAAACAAGTCCACAATCCTGTGGTCACTCTTAGATCTATAGGCTCATTAAAAGTTGTCCAATTAAAACCGTGAATCCTCCTTTGAATAAACATGTCACAAACTACAGTGCACTTTCAACACTGTGCCACTGTGAATTTTCCTTTGTGCAAAGCACTCACCAGCTTTTGCTGACCCCTTAAGTTAATAAGCTGGTCTGCAATTGCTTTTTGAACTGTATTAATCTCCATCTGATAACCGCTCTTCTTCCAATCCTACTCCACTGGTCACACGGTTCTCTGCCTACCTTATGCTCAGGTTTCCTCCAGCTGCACCATTCAGAAATGACACCAAAGAAACCAGAAATAGTGCCAAGATGTTTAGTTAAATAAAATAAATAAAATATGCAAAGTGTGCACTTACATAAAAGGTGCTTAAATCTGGAACTGAGAAAGTAGGGGGCATCCAGCAAAATAAAACACATTGGGTGGGGATTTGTGAAATCCCTCCAATGAATGGAATGCATGTTCATGGATAGCAAGGAAGTAGAGAGGAGTGTGCTGGATGTATAGTAAGACTGTACTATACATCCAGAACACTCTTCTTCACCCTACTTCCTTGCTATCCATGAGCATGCATTCCATTCAGCGAAGGTGATGTCACAAACATGAAGCCCCGCCCAATGCATTTTGTCTTGCTGGATGTCCCCTGCTTTCCTATTTCAAATTGACCACACTAGGCATAGAAACACATCCTGTGATCACTGTTCTGGCTGTGCTGGGAGCACTGCCTGCCTGTCTTCCAATGGTCAGAGTTGTGCTGACCCCCCCCCCCCTACTCCCACACAGCCATTCACTGGAAAGATCAGTGTATTGCTCTTCCTCTGCCTCTTGCTGCTGCAGTCTCCACCCCCGCTTATCTAAGACCCTTATGCAGCTGACCCGCCCCCCCCTACTCCCACACAGCCATTCACTGGAAAGATCAGTGTATTGCTTTTCCTCTGCCTCTTGCTGCTGCAGTCTCCACCCCCGCTTCTCTAAGACCCTTATGCAACTGAGAACAGAGGTCATGGTCACTGATGAAAAAAGTAAAAAAAAAGATATTTAAATGTGTATATGTGTGTATATATATATATATATATATATATATATATATATATATATAGTGATGGTTGGGGGTTATTTAACTTAAGTGTAGAGCTCACCAGTGAGAAAAGCCATGCCAGTTCTGCCATTTATGGTGTTGTTGGCCCACTTTTATTAACCAAGAACAAACAGTCCATCCAGGATTCCCACGCAGGGGTTTCAGCTTTACACAGCAACAATGTAAACGAAAAACACCAGGATTGGAGATCTCCTCCCACCCAGATCGCTGCGAATTCCCTAGGCTCCAGGTCACCAACTGGTTTTTACAAACCACAGAGCTTGAGGTGATTGTAGCCGTATTAGCGCACTTGCGACAAAAACAATTGAGTACTGTCTGTGATACTTTTTTTATTTGCACTAACATCCAAATTTTCAGGACAAGCTTTCGGGGTATGTCCCCTTCTTCAAGGTCCCAGCAGTACTGATTCACAAAAGTTTTAGCAAAATGTTTAAAAAAAAAAAAAAGAGACCATCTCTAAGGGAAACGAAAAAAAACAAAAAAACAAACACACACACAAATGCACACGACAAATGTACAAACCACAGAGGAAACTAACAAAACAGATTCCTCCACATTAAATAACCATCCTGGAGCCTCTCAACCTGTCTGATTGAAAATCCTGGGCGACATACCCCATAACAGCTGACTGTACTGATACTATATATATATATATATATATATATATATATATATATATATATATATATATATGCCTTTACATGCACATGAACTTTAATGGCATCCAGTCAGCTTCAGCTCTTCTGGGAAGACTGTCCACAAGGTCTAGCTGTGTGTCAATTGGAATTTTTGACCATTGAAGAATGCGCTGACGGGAGAGATGGACACAATCACCGTATGGTGGAGTGTCATGCGAGCTTTGGGGATCAAACAATCCCAGGGGTACTGTGCTGGAAGACGCTGCTGGTAGGTTCCATCCAGGACAACCGTAATTGTAGAAAAATGTATGTATCCACAGCAGATGGGGGGTGATTTTCAGAAGAAGCAGGCTACTGGAGAAGACGACTTCCGCCCCATGTGGGTTCAATTCGTGAGAGGGAAAGAAAGGGCATGAATCCGATATAAAAAGTTATTTTATTTAAAAAAATGCCAGAAAATACTTTAACAAGCACTGGATAAAAAGTGATCACAGAGTGGTAATAAAATCGCGTGGTAGCAAGACATCAAAAGCTTCAGCAACCCAACATGTTTCGGACGATGGTCCTTCAACTGCGGCATGTAGCTTGATGTCTGGCACCATGCTGTCGTATATGCACAAAGAAACTTGTGAGATGACAATCAGCTGTGTGTAACGCTGCTGGGCGGACACAACAGCCAATTGGTGATAAGCACTGTGTCTGCAGCCTACATTGCTGACAAATCACTGCTAGGCAGACACAACGGCCAATCAGTGATAAGCACTGTGTCTGCAGCCTACATTGCTGACACAGGAAACGATTTCCTCCAATTGCAACCCTGAGAACAGTGTCATGTGACCGTGCTATTGCACGTGACGTCAACGCGCACCGGCGGCTGCGCTCCAAGCCTCTTATTCATTCAAGGAAGCGGCTGCTAGATGTACAGAACCAGGGGGTGAGATATCCACACCCACTGGCCGTAGAGGAATGTTATTGTGCGCCGGTGTAGAGCGCTCCAATGCACACAGCTTCCGGTGTCTACGGAAGAGTGAAAAAAGGGCACTGTGAGGTGGCAAACGGAGGAGAAAGAGAGGAATAAAGGAAAAAACGTTTCCGTATGTGCACTAGAGAGGAGATGTCCCACACATTAGTTGACTCGCGCTAAAACAAAAAAAAGGCTAACGTGTATGAAGCTGAAAAATCCCAGCCTGTTTGTGATATCTTAGACATTGAAGAAATGTAACAAAAGTATATATCAAGTTGGGAGATGAATACCACTTCCCCTTAACAGGTATGTGTAACCAATAGCGACTCAAATTGGTACCTAAACCAAAACAAACCATTTAAATTGGCAAAGTGAATAAACTGCTTGAAAAAGAAAATGGTGTAAAAAAGAAAGTGGTGCCCCTGGAAGACACAATCTCTTGCGAAACGCAGCGTAGGGCTGAGCAGTGTCATCGCGTCACCTCCCTCTGTCGTTGTTACTCCAGTAGGACGGGCGGCCTGTGTACATCCGGCCGGTGTCACAGACTGCCTTTCATCTGAGGAAAAGTGCTATTTTTAAATGTGAGTGTTTACTACATTTTTTTATAAATTTTTAAGTGATTTTACACTATGGGAGCCTCCTTTTGTTTTCCCCACATGACGTTGGTATTCCATTGGGGGCTGAGCTTTGCCTTTTTTTTCCCCCTTTTTTTTTCCTCCTTTTTTTTCCTGGAGATCCACCTGTACCCAACCTTTACAGCATTACAAACTCCAGAGATTCCAATCCAGTCTCCTTTCGGGTCCCCAGGCTGTCGGATGCAGCGGGACTTCAATGCCCATTTAGACCCTCTGTAACGGGGGGTCATGGGGTTCCGGTAAGCGGCCAGGCACTTCATTCATGGTGGTGGACCCGCACATTTGGGACTGTATACAATTGGACACCTTTTGTTTTTATCACAGCACGTTATGGTGTTTTTTGTACATGGACTTTCTTTTTTACACCATTTTCTTTTTCAAGCAGTTTATTCACTTTGCCAATTTAAATGGTTTGTTTTGGTTTAGGTACCAATTTGAGTCACTATTGGTTACACATACCTGTTAAGGGGAAGTGGTATTCATCTCCCAACTTGATATATACTTTTGTTACATTTCTTTAATGTGTAAGATATCACAAACAGGCTGGGATTTTTCAGCTTCATACACGTTAGCCTTTTTTTTGTTTTAGCGCGAGTCAACTTTTTTTCTCATTCGTTTTCTGTGTCATACATAGGACTCTGCAGCATAGATGGTTCACAATTTATTTTTATTTTTTTGTTGCGCAGTTAATTTGACATTTTTCTTGTCCCACACATTAGTACATCCAATAGGCACAAGGAGGGGAGATGTCCCTCGTACCTGCACTCAAAACACAGGCACACATAAGGACACCCTCATAAGCGTACACATTATTTTGAACCCATATACAGCAAAATACAGAGAACCTATCAACAAAATACTAAACTGAATATAAATATATTTGTATACATATGTCTAAACTGTCACTCTTGTGTGGGCAAATGAGATAAGTCGATGTACCATATAAGGTAATAAAGATGTGACCATGTACCATAGACCAAGTACCATAGAGCTGCAACTAGCAGCTGCATGGTACTTATAAAATACTGTCACCTTAAAAACTGCGCAAGTAAATGACAAAGACTTCAAATGGTGCAGGAAAATGAACATACCGGGGACCATTCCAAGCTAGTTAAAATTTGTTTATAAATGCGTTTATATCCCATTCCACGTTTACCCCATAGGGGGAGTAGCTTTTTAACTGGTAGATCCAGAATGTTTAAAGTTTAGATACCCCCCTAGTGCGTGGACCTCCTCTCCATGATGGGACAAATTTGTCTATAACTTGGAATTTGGAGCCCCTCGGGTTCTTATTGTGGAACTGTAAAAAGTGTCGAGGGACACTGTGATCGGTGCGGCCTTTCTTAATAGAGGTGATATGTTCATTTACTCGGGTACTAAATGTTCTTATAGTGCGACCCACGTACTGCATATTGCAGGGGCATGTGATAAGGTACACTATATAGCGAGTGGTGCATGTAGCGAATTGTCTCATTTGGTAGATGGTGGAAGTAATGGCAGACTGGAAGAATTCTGTTTTTTTATTGCCACAAAGGTTATGTTTGCATACCCTGCATTTTCTACAGGGATAATAGCCTTTGGTCTCTGGGAAAAAGGATGGCTTTGTAGGCGCTTCAATGACATTGTGGGAAATGCGATTCCGTAAGGAAGGAGCCCCTCTAAACGTGACACCTGCTCTGGTGGGAAGCACTGGGCCTAGAATAGGGTCATTTTTCAGAATGTTCCAATGGCGGTTCAGGATTTGTTTAACTTGTCTGTGTTGAACAGAGAATTGGGTAAACAAGGACCACTTGAATTTGTCATTGGGAGTTGGCTTAGGTCGCACAGTCGTGAGTGTCTTACGGTCTATGAGAGAGACCCTTGTTATCTCTTGGTCTATCTGGGATGGTTGGTAGCCTTTTTCCACAAAGCGTTCCTTCAGGAACTGTGCTTGTTTTACAAAATCAGAAGAGTTTGTACAGTTTCTGAGAATTTGCAGCAGTTGGCTGCGAGGGACAGAATCCAGCCAGGGGCCATAGTGGCAGCTATCCCTGGAGATATAACCATTTCTGTCCGTCGGCTTGAAGAAAGTGGTGGTCACAATGCGGCGGTCAGAAATGGAAATCTCCAGGTCCAAGAAATGGACCGAGACTGTACTTAACTCATATGTAAGAACAATGCTCCTGTCATTTTGGTTAAGAGTGGCCATAAAGTCATCAAGGGTTTCCTCGTCACCCTTCCATAGGAGGAGGATGTCGTCTATATATCTAGCCCATAGGCACAGGTCAGGTCGCTGTGCAGGATAGACAACATCCTCCTCCCACAGAGCAATAAAAAGATTGGCGAGGCTGGGGGCAAACTTTGCCCCCCTTGCCACGCCCTTCTTCTGTAAGAAGAATTGGTTGTTGTACCAGAAATAGTTTGTTTGTGTAACAAACCGAAGAAGTTCCATAATATAGTATTGCTGTGGTGACGGAATATTCTCACTGGTGTTTAAATAGTGTTCTAAGTCAACTAAGTGTTTTTTAAAGATCCTAGTGGGGTCTCTGGGAAGGGGCATATAAGTTTTCTCATCACTGAGGATACAACACATCTCCATATGGTAATCCCTTTTGTCCAAAATGACCAAGCCCCCCCCCCCCTTTCTCAGCGGGGCGGATCACGATGTCTTTATGTTCACATAGGGATTTTAAGCCAGTCTTAATATTGGGATGGTAGGGCTACTTCACTACAGGCTACATTAAGCGTATCTTGTGTACTTTCCGAGCTATTAGAGTTGGCCAAAAAGTGTCTCTGTACGTTGAGTTTTCTTTTGAACTTCTGGACATCTATGAAGGTCTCGAATCTATTCAATTTCTTGGAAGGGGAAAACTTGAGACCCTTATCCAGTACGTAAAGTTCAGCACTGGAAAAACTTTTCTGGCTCAAGTTAAAAATGCTGCTAGTTTTTAGTGTTGTCTTCTTTTTCCTGGCCCGCCGTCCCCCTCTGGAGCCTCGTTGCGTCTGCTCTTCTTTTTGGCCCGAATGGTCCCCAGGAAAAATCCTCATTGCGTGGGGGGTCTGGATATGCATGATTGTATGTATAAGGTGATCTATCGAGTTGGTTAAATTCTCTAGTATAAGGTTCTTCCCTGAGAGGTGAAAATCTATTATGGGTACGGATGGGAGTACGGTATGTATAGTGTTGTTCTGAATAATCCCTTGTGTGATAATTGCGTTGGGGGGATCTGGTGTAATTGTGTGGATCTGAATGCCCATATCCTCTACCCATCCCCTGGGAATGACCCCTCCCTCTCTGGGTACCTCCTCTACCTCTATTAGAGTGTTGGTAACCGTATCCGTGGGGATTATTGGAAGTGTAGTTCCTATCACGTGGTCCGTTACGGTTTCTAGGAGTGGTAGGATGTTGAACATTTTTCCATGCAGTTGCATGGATATCATGTGTCACAGGGGCTGTAGAGACCGTTCCGTTGCCTGAATCTAAAGACGGGGAGGTGTCCATCTCCACCAAGCTTGAGGTCTCGGCAGGGGGCCCCCCTTCTTTTTTTCTGCCGGTTGAACACAAGATTGTTCCTGTAGTCATTGCGTGTGTATTTTTTCTGTTTTTTAGTACGTTGGTCCTTCTCCTCTTTTTCTAAGTGGCTCTTAGGGTTGGCCGAGAGGGAAAGGTACTCGGGTGTGGACTTATGGGGAAGGAGTTTTTCTTTTATTTCCTTGATTTCCCTGTCAATCAGCAGTAATCTGTTTCTCTTCCTATCGACGAGGAAACCAAGGAGACTAATGCCCGCTTCATTAAAGTAATGGAACCAAGTTTCCACTTCAACCTCATTTTGCTGGGGATGAATGGACTCTAGGGACCATGCGTTCTTTAGAATATTTCTCCAGGATGGAGCATGGGGCAGAAGTCGTCTTCTCCAGTAGCCTGCTTCTTCTGAAAATCACCCCCCCATCTGCTGTGGATACATACATTATTCTACAATTATGGTTGTCCTGGATGGAACCTACCCGCAGCGTCTTCCAGCACAGTACCCCTGGGATCGTTTGATCCCCAAAGCTCGCATGACACTCCACCGTACAGTGATTGTGTCCATCTCCTCTGGTAAGAGTATCCACTTCTGCCACTCATATGTTGATCCGAATGCATGAGGATTTCTTCCTGAATTGAAACCACCATCTGCACTCGTTATCTTGTTTATATTTTTTAAGAATACTACACTGCACATGCCAACAAATTTCTAAATTACTATGGACACTTTTTAGTTATCTGTGATTGCTTGCCTATTTTTGTTCATTTTTAGTTTAAGAACATCACCTGCAATAACCGCTATGTAATTGTATATAGGATATGAGGATGTCATCCTGTCACTTATTATACCTAGCGCTGCATCTATCTACCATTTATATATCTTTTTGCACGGTGCACCACACTGTTTGATGCTGGCAACTATTTTCACTATTTGTAATAACGCAATTATTTATGAGTTTTATTTGTTAGCACTGTTTTGGTTTATAGTTGCTGCCATTACATCTCTCCATATCACAATATGGATGTTTTTGAATATCGTACCACTCGCTCTATTATAACCGAAGGAGTATTTGTTGCTTTAAATACCAACACAGAAAATGGTGGTTTATTCATGCGACTTAAGAACCTTATGGTCTCAGAGATCCATCTTCTATGGGACATTGCGTTCCTGGAGCAATACTCTAAAGAACGCATGGTCCCTAGAGGCCTGAGGTGGGACATTCATCCCCAGCAAGATGAGGTTAAAGTGGAAACTTGGTTCCATTACTTTAATGAAGCGGGCATTAGTCTCCTTGGTTTCCTCGTCGATAGGAAGAGAAACAGATTACTGCTGATTGACAGGGAAATCAAGGAAATAAAAGAAAAACTCCTTCCCCATAAGTCCACACCCGAGTACCTTTCCCTCTCGGCCAACCTTAAGAGCCACATAGAAAAAGAGGAAAAGGACCAACGTACTAAAAAACAGAAAAAATATACACGCAACGCTAATGACTACAGGAACAATCTTGTGTTCAACTGGCAGAAAAAAGAAGGGGGGCCCCCTGCCGAGACCTCAAGCTCGGCGGAGATGGACACCTCCCCCTCTTTAGATTCAGGCAACGGAACGGTCTCTACAGCCCCTGTGACACATGATATCCATGCAACTGCACGGAAAAATGTTCAACATCCTACCACTCCTAGAAACCATAACGGACCACGTGATAGGAACTACACTTCCAATAATCCCCCCGGATACGGTTACCAACACTCTAATAGAGGTAGAGGAGGTACCCAGAGAGGGAGGGGTCATTCCCAGGGCATGGGTAGAGGATATGGGCATTCAGATCCACACAATTACACCAGATCCCCCCAACGCAATTATCACACAAGGGATTATTCAGAACAACACTATACATACCGTACTCCCATCCGTACCCATAATAGATTTTCACCTCTCAGGGAAGAACCTTATACTAGAGAATGTAACCAACTCGATAGATCACTTTATACATACAACCATGCATATCCAGACCCCCCATGCAATGAGGATTTTCCCCGGGGACCATTCGGGCCCAAAAAAAGAGCAGACGCCAACGAGGCTCCAGAGGGGGACGGCGGGCCAGGAAAAAGAAGACGACACTAAAAACTAGCGGCATTTTAACTTGAGCCAGAAAAGTTTTTCCAGTGCTGAACTTTACGTACTGGATAAGGGTCTCAAGTTTGCCCCTTCCAAGAAATTGAATAGATTCGAGACCTTCATAGATGTCCAGAAGTTTAAAAGAAAACTCAACGTACAGAGACACTTTTTGGCCAAGTCTAATAGCTCGGAAAGTACACAAGATACGCTTAATGTAGCCTGTAGTGAAGTAGCCCTTCATACTGGGCTAGCAAATCCTTCCCTGTTGAACCCCCCCAATGCCACAGCGCCCTCTATCAAAGTGTTCTGTGACTTAGTTTTAAGAGACCTGGAAAGGTTACCTGACAAACGTATTTTTGACCATCCCAATATTAAGACTGGCTTAAAATCCCTATGTGAACATAAAGACATCGTGATCCGCCCTGCTGACAAAGGGGGGGGGCTTGGTCATTTTGGACAAAAGGGATTACCATATGGAGATGTGTCGTATCCTCAGTGATGAGAAAACTTATATGCCCCTTCCCAGAGACCCCACTAGGATCTTTAAAAAACACTTAGTTGACTTAGTCGCATGCGGTTTTCAACAGGGGATTTTGACCAAAAAGGAGAAGGACTACTTGGTCCCGGTAGGACCGCGCATCTCGGTGATGTACTATCTTCCAAAGGTACACAAAAACAGTACAAAACCCCCCCGGCAGACCTATTATAAGCGGTATCGATTTAGTAACCTCCAGAGTCGGCCGCTATATTGATTTTTTCCTCCAACCCCCTCGTGTGTAAGGTTCCATCATACCTTAGGGATACAGGTGACACCATCCGCCACCTAGAGTGCGTTGAATATCAAGACAACCTCATCCTTGTTACCGCGGATTTTACAGCATTGTACACCTGCATCCTACACGAATTAGGTTTGACAGCTGTAGAACACTATTTAAACACCAGTGAGAATATTCTGTCATCACAGCAATACTATATTATGGAACTTCTTCAGTTTGTTACACAAACAAACTATTTCTGGTACAACAACCAATTCTTCTTACAGAAGAAGGGCGTGGCAATGGGGGCAAAGTTTGCCCCCAGCCTCGCCAATCTTTTTATGGCTCTGTGGGAGGAGGATGTCGTCTATCCTGCACAGCGACCTGAGCTGTGCCTATGGACTAGATATATAGACGACATCCTCCTCCTATGGAAGGGTGACGAGGAAAACCTTCATGACTTTATGGCCACACTTAACCAAAATGACAGGGGCATTGTTCTTACATATGAGTTAAGTACAGTGTCGATCCATTTCTTGGACCTGGAGATTTCCATTCCTGACCGCCGCATTGTGACCACCACTTTCTTCAAGCCGACGGACAGAAATGGTTATATCTCCACGGATAGCTGCCACTATGGCCCCTGGCTGGATTCTGTCCCTCGCAGCCAACTGCTGCGAATTCTCAGAAACTGTACAAACTCTTCTGAGTTTGTAAAACAAGCACAGTTCCTGAAGGAACGCTTTGTGGAAAAAGGCTACCAACCATCCCAGATAGACCAAGAGATAACAACGGTCTCTCTCATAGACCGTAAGACACTCACGACTGTGTGACCTAAGCCAACTCCCAATGACAAATTCAAGTGGTCCTTGTTTACCCAATCCTCTGTTCAACACAGACAAGTTAAACAAATCCTGAACCGCCATTGGAACATTCTGAAAAATGATCCTATTCTAGGCCCAGTGCTTCCCACCAGAGCAGGTGTCACCTTTAGAGGGGCTCCTTCCTTACGGAATCGCATTTCCCACAATGTCATTGAAGCGCCTACAAAGCCATCCTTTTTCCCAGAGACCAAAGGCTATTATCCCTGCAGAAAATGCAGGGTATGCACACATAACCTTTGTGGCAATAAAAAATCTGAATTCTTCCAGTCTGCCGTTACTTCCACCATCTACCAAATGAGACAATTCGCTACATGCACTACTCGCTATATAGTGTACCTTATCACATGCCCCTGCAATATGCAGTACGTGGGTCGCACTATAAGAACATTTAGTACCCGAGTAAATTAACATATCACCTCTATTAAGAAAGGCCGCACTGATCACAGTGTCCCTCTACACTTTTTACAGTTCCACAATAAGAACCCGAGGGGCTCCAAATTCCAAGTTATAGACAAATTTGTCCCATCATGGAGAGGAGGTCCACCCACTAGGGGGGTATCTAAGCTCGAAACATTCTGGATCTACCAGTTAAACAGCTACTCCCCCTATGGGTTAAACATGGCATGGGACATAAACGCATTTATAAACAAATCCTAACTAGCTTGGAATGGTCCCCGGTATGTGCATTTTCCTGCACCATTTGAAGTCTTTGTCATTTACTTGCGCAGTTTTTAAGGTGACAGTATTTTATAAGTATTATGCGGCTGCTAGTTGCAGCTCTATGGTACTTGGTTTGCACATGGTCACATCTTTATTACCTTATATGGTACATCGACTTAACATCTCATTTGCCCACACAAGAGTGACAGTTTAGACATATGTATACAAGTATATTTATATTCAGTTTAGTATTTTGTTGATAGGTTCTCTGTATTTTGCTGTATATGGGTTCAAAATAATGTGTACGCTTATGAGGGTGTCCTTATGTGTGCCTGTGTTTTGAGTGCAGGTACGAGGGACATCTCCCCTCCTTGCACCTATTGGATGTACTAATGTGTGGGACATCTCCTCTCTAGTGCACATACAGAAAAGTTTTTTCCTTTATTCCTCTCATTCTCCTCCTTTTGCCACCTCACAGTGCCCTTTTTTCACTCTTCCGTAGACACCGGAAGCTGTGTGCATCGGATCGCTCTACACCGGCGCACAATGACATTCCTCTACAGCTAGTGGGTGTGGTTATCTCACCCCCTGGTTCTGTACATCTAGAAGCCACTTCCTTGAATGAATAAAAGGCTTAGAGCATAGCGGGCGGTGCGCGATGACGTCACGCGCAATAGCACGGTCACATGACACTGTTCTCAGGGTTGCAATTGGAGGAAATCGTTTCCTGTGTCAGCAATGTAGGCTGCAGACACAGTGCTTATCACCGATGGGCTGCTGTGTCCACCCAGCAGCGATGTGTCAGCAATGTAGGCTGCAGACACAGTGCTTATCACCGATTGGCAGTTGTGTCCGCCCAGCAGTGTTACACACAGCTGATTGTTATCTCACAAGTTTCTTTGTGCATATATGACAGCGTGGTGCCAGACATCAAGCTACATGCCCCAGTTGAAGGACCATCGTCCGAAACATGTCGGGTTGCTGAAGCTTTTGATGTCTACCACGCGATTTTATTACCACTCTGTGATCACTTTTTATCCAGTGCTTGTTAAAGTATTTTCTGGCATTTTTTAAAATAAAATAACTTTTTATATCGGATTCATGCCCTATGTGGAGATTTTCTTTCCCTCTCACGAATTGAACCCACATGGGGCGGAAGTCGTCTTCTCCAGTAGCCTGCTTCTTCTGAAAATCACCCCCCCATCTGCTGTGGATACATACATTATTCTACAATTACGGTTGTCCTGGATGGAACCTAACAGCAGCGTCTTCCAGTACAGTACCCCTGGGATCGTTTGATCCCCAAAGCTCGCATGACACTCCACCGTACGGTGATTGTGTCCATCTCCTCCGGTAAGAGTATCCACTTCTGCCACTCATATGTTGATCCGAATGCATGAGGATTTCTTCCTGAATTGAAACCACCATCTGCACTCGTTATCTTGTTTATATTTTTTAAGAACACTACACTGCACATGCCAACGAATTTCTAAATTACTATGGACACTTTTTAGTTATCTGTGATTGCTTGCCTATTTTTGTTCATTTTTAGTTTAAGAACATCACCTGCAATAACCACTATGTAATTGTATATAGGATGTGAGCACGTCATCCTGTCACTTATTTTACCTAGCGCTGCATCTATCTACCATTTATATATCTTTTTGCACGGTGCACCACACTGTTTGATGCTGGCAGCTATTTTCACTCTTTGTAATAGCGCAATTATTTATGAGTTTTATTTGTAAGAATGTGCTGACGCCTTAAGACTTCCCTTTACTGAAACTAAGGGACCAAGTCCAACCCCTGCAAAACAACCCCACACCATAATTCCCCCTTCCACCAAATGATTTTAAAAAGTGCACAAAGCAAGGTCCATAAAGACATGGATGAGCGAGCTTGGGGTGGAGGAACTTGACTGGCCTCCACAGAGTCCTGACTTCAACCTGATAGAACATCCTTTGGAATGAATTGGAGTGGAAACTACGAGCCTGGCCTGCTCATCCAACATCAGTGCCTGACCTCACAAATGCGCTACTGGAAGAATGGTCAAACATTCCCTTAGGCACACTCCTAAACCTTGTGGACAGCCTTCCCAGAAGAGTTGAAGCTGTTATAGCTGCAAAGGGTGGGCCAACTCAATATTGAACCCTACGGACTAAGATTAGGATGCCATTAAAGTTCATGTGTATGTAAGGGCAGGTGTCTCAATACTTTTGGTAATATAGTGTATATACTGTATATATATATATATATATATATATATATATATATATATATATATATATACACACAAATGTTTTGCCTTTTATTTCTATTTTAAAGTGAATGGGTTGTTTTACAAGATAAGGGTTCACATATACCACATATACTTTAGGTTAAATAGAGGGGAGTGTTTAAATAAGATTTATGTGCACCTTCATGTGACATGTCACGTCCACCACAGCATAAAAACGAACAGTACTGGTAATGTGCCATCACCTGTTGGTGCCCACAAGAATGTGCATTTGCTTGTGGAGGACCCTGTATACTAGGCTTAGGCTATATACAGGGCCTTAAAAAGATCCTGTAGCTTAGAAAAATACAAGTAAAAGAACAGAAAATTCAAATATTTAAAATGCTTACTTGCAATTTTTTTTCTTCCTATTAATTATTTTTATTTACTTAGCACAACCCCCTCCCTTCTTTCAGGTCATAGCTCTCTCCTTTTCTGGGAGTCTCTAAATACTCACTGTGCTGTCCATGCTCCTCCACCCCTCCATTCTACTCCCCATATAACCTTTTAAGTAGCTGCTGTTAGAGAAGTGAAAGGTACAAACTACGGAATGTCACTTGAGTGACAGGTCTGTGTCTACCGGGGCTGCTGACATCATATCCAAGATGATTGAGTCTGGCAACAGGGTCTCTTTATCCTTTCTACAAGTTGAGATTAAGCCTTACTCCCTATCATTAGACTGTCAAATGCCAGTAACTCTGGGGCCAGTCAATATAGTTGACAGATGAATGACAGGAGCAGTGCATAGTGCTGGAATGGGTGCAGCTAAATCTTAATTAAGGGATAAACTGTATGTGGATTCCCAGGCACAAAGAACTGATCTGAAAACCAGCACAGGTACTTTATACTTAGCAGTCTTAGTTTATACATTTGGTTGGAAAGAAATGTTTTTGTTTTGAGGGTAAGGGTTATGTTTTATGGTTTTGTTAAGGTTACATTTACATAAAGGGGTTAGTTATACTATAATTAACATTTTTAATGAGACACTTTTTTTTGAGTCTGCTCATTTACACTCATTTACAATTTCAGTGCTAAAACTACTGGGTCCTGAACATTAGCAGCAAAAGAGTCACCATCCAAATTAATTTACTATTATTGTTCTTATTAGCGTTTCACTAATTAAATAAGTCATGAAACTCAAAAACTTCAGTGCTATAATTGCTTTCAGTGTCAGATCATCAAAAAATGAAACCATGAAATGAAAACATATACAAACAATGCATTCTGCAAATCAGACTATTTTCTAACATAACTTCTTTGAAATGCAAATTATCCAGATTGTGAGTCCCAGATGTGACAGAATTACATCTGACAGTAACAGAAACCTAAAATAATCCAGCTGACATATGAGAACCATATCAGGGCAACCTCTGCACCATTACTCACTTTGTATATAGATGTCAACCAGATAAAACTTACATAAATTAGATTACATACCTGGATTTCATGAAAAAAAGCCCCCTTTCGTCTCCAAATTCTCTCCAAATCCTCATTCTTATAAGAGAAAGATAGTTTATTGTGAAAAAACAAATCTATTACACCCCAAAAAACAAATCTAAAAACAAAGTAGGTTGCTGAACCTCATTTCCAACCTAACCTCTAAACTAAATCCTAAAATTCAGTCTAATGCCTCGTACACACGGTCGGATTTTCCAACGGAAAATGTTCGATGGGAGCCTGTTGTCAGAAATTCCGACCGTGTGTAGGCCCCATCGGACATTTTCCATCAGAATTTCCGTCACACAAAATTTGAGAACTGGATCTCAAATTTTCCGACAACAAAATCCGTTGTCGTAAATTCCGATCATGTGTACACAATTCCGCCACACAAAGTTCCACGCATGCTCAGAATCAAGAAGAAGAGCCACACTGGCTATTCAACTTCGTGTTGTACGTCACCGCGTTCTTGACGGTTGGAATTTCCGACAAGCTTTGTGTGACCGTGTTTATGCAAGACAAGTTTGAGCCAACATCCGTCGGAAAAAATCCATGGATTTTGTTGTCGGAATGTCCGATCGTGTGTACGCAGCATTATTTCTAAACCTAGCCATGATCATCAACCCAGCCCCAGTAGAAATTCTCAATTCTATTCATTGAACTGCTTAGGCAAAATGTGTTCAACTAAAAAACGCAGAGGGTGTATATTATGGGGGGGGGGGGGGGTGAAATACAGGTTGTTTTGTTTATTTTTGGTTTTATTTCTGGTTTATTTTTTCCTTTTTAATTACTTATTTATTTGTGTACTGTCACTTGAAATGTTTTATTTTTATTTTTAAACTGTCAGTTTCTTTTTTATGTGAAAACAAATTTAGAGCAATAAAGGATAGTTTTTCTGTCACAAGAAAAAGACTGGTATACTTGATTGACAAAAATTAGGACTTTGTTTTGTACCATCCCCTGACTATAAAAGAACATAATGACACAGCCAAAGCTTGCTTTTGTTTTCAGCGCGTCACTTACTTATGCGAAACATCCCATACTTATGCAGTAAAATTTTGTGCACCAAATTACCACATTTTTATTTGTGCACCATTTTGTGCACCAAAGCACTGCGTCCTTATTACCCTTTTGCTATATCTGGCAATAATGTAGGTAAGCCTCAATGTGCAAAATGTCATGCAAGCCTAAAGGGAGATAAATAGTTTCTGTATGTGTAGGTAGTAGGGGCCGAACAAGTTCTAGAGAAGAAAGCAGTGGCTGTGCGGCACCATTGAAAGGCAGGACACATCTGCCTTTTCCTTCTGAGAATGTCACTGATCCCAAGGTACAAGACACGAGTTGGCACCACCATCTCCAGTGCATCCTTCCCATCCACCAGCAAATTTACCCAGTGGGTGATGAAGGATATGTAGCGTCCCTGCCCATGCATGCTGGACCATGTCCGTGTGGTCATGTGGACCGTGCCACTGACAGAGTGGTCCAACAACACAGACAAATTACCTTCCAGGTGCTGGTGAAGGGCAGGCAGGCAGATCCGTCATAACATGTATGAACACATTTACTAAACAAATCTCGGGCCTTATAAAAAAAGATGTTAACAATATATGACAATTACTTCAATAATGACATCAATCTACACTATATGGATACTGCTATGGGAAGTAAAATGGCACCCCAGTGTGCAAACCTTTTTTATGGCTGACTGGCTGACCTGGAGGACAAAAAACAGCATACAACAAATGCCATCACAATATTGATGATATTTTCATCATATGGACAGAAGGTGAAGAAAATGTAAAACAATTAAATGATTGATCAACACATATCACCTATACATTGAATTAAAATGGAATATTCAAGCACACATGTCAGTTTCCTAAACACCACAGTGTACATCAGGAATGACAAACTACACACCTCAATATACAGGAAACCCATTGATTCAACTGTCTCCACAGTTCCAACTTCAACCCCCAACACACCAAAAGGGCCATCATACACAGCCAGGCCATCAGATACCACTGAAAATGCTATGATCCAAAAGGCAGAAATAAACATCTCAGCGTACTAGCAGACTCATTCCATAAGAAAGGTTACAAGGGCAAAACCATCAATACAAGCATAAACACTGCCCTGAAAGCATGAAGAGAAATGCTCCTCCAATACAAAGAGAAAAAAAAACAAATAACCATGTAACCACATGTAATACAGCACTAGATATGGATAAGAAAGATAATAAAAGATTTGAAACCCATCATAACAGAGGATGAAACGCTGAAAGAAATATTTCATCAACCCTCAATGCTGGCTTTCAGACAACTTCCCAAATTCAGACATAAATGAATTTGCAGGAAACTTCATTCTGATTATGAAGTCACAAATAGAGAAACCAAGCCCTGCAAATAAAAAAAAAAAAAGGTTGCAAATCTAACCATCAAAAAATGTCACACACAGAAAAGAGACCTTCAATATTACAGGCACATGTAGCGGTAGCTCAAGTAATGTGTACCTCATCCAATGAAAAAAATGCAACAAAGGATCTTACTTTGATAAAACAGGACAGAAATTTGGAAAAAAAATGAATTTACACAAAGAACTTTTGAACTAAGAATAATAATTCTATTTGACAAAAAAGGTTAAAGGTCACTATCCAACATTTTTACGACTTCTCTCACTCCTGTGACTCCCCCCCCCCCCCCCCCATTCAATAGCTCTTTCCCTGTCTCATCTCATTAACTATCAAAGTTTAATTACTATTGCTATGTATGTTTGTTTGTGTGTGTTTTTTTTCCTCTCAGAGATTGTCTTATGAACATTCTGCTAAAACTTGTGTGTTAGTACTGCTTGGACCTTGACAAAAGGGAGGGACACCTTATCCTGAAATTTGGATGTTAGTGCAAATTAAAAAAGTATTGTGGACAGTAATTGTTTTTTTGAGCAGTTAATAAAACAATATTGATATTTTGAATGTAAACACATGTTATCATTGGGTCACGGTATATGCAGATGGTGTTGCTGTCTCTTTAAACACATCAGACCTAATATCACTGGAAACATATGCGATAGATATAGGACTGATTAACTGGAGTTACTCAAAACATGGGGCAGATCTGCTACATGATGCGGTCATGATTTATCTGTTGTAAGGTCTGAAGGTTCTGCCACAGATGTTTGCCAGCCAAAGGGATCTGCTGTTGGATGATAGGTACTCAGCATATGTTTATATAAAAATAATATTTTTATTATGGATTACTATGTACACGTAGCACTTTATTGTTCACTTTAGCACTTTTAATATTTGGAGCTCAACACCATATATTGATTTTTTTTCACTCAGCATATGGTAACATTCATTTTCACTTTACTAAGAAACCTATCACTGTACAAGTGTAGACAGTGTTTGCTGGTGGAATCCTTTGGAAAAGGGAAACTAGAACCAATTGCAATGCAAACAATTGTACTCATATAAGCTTAAATGTCCAGATTTTCCAAATTGAAGTGGTTGTAAAGTTAGTTTTTTTTCTTTATTAAAATAAAAAAGAGGGTATACCTACCTGCTCTGTTCAATTGTATTTCACAGAGAAGTCTCTAATCCTTCCATTTTTGAGTCTCCCAGTGGTGTTCTCTGCTTCTCCTCTTCTCTGAGTTCCCCCCCAGCAAGCTGGTCCGTGTGTGTTCGTAGATACACACAGCATGGTTAGACAATGCCCCCGATCCTTCTTCACATGATTTGACTGACAGCAGCAAGAGCCAATGGCTCTCAGTGCAGCCTGTAAGAGCAGAGAGAAGGAAAAGAAGAACTGCAGCCAGGCAGAGCACTGGATAAAGAGAGGGCACAGGTAAGTGTTTAGGGGTTGGGGGTCAGCTAGTGTAAGGTTTTTTTTATCTTAATGCACAGAATGCATTAAGGTAAAAAAAAAATTTGACTTTAGAATTATTTTCAGATTAAAAACTGTTTTTTTAAGTAATAAATTGTCACTCAGGTAAGAAAAACCTCATGGAAAAAAAAAACAAAAAAAAAATGGAGCCAGCTGCTCAAAGCGAGTAGGCAAGGCTGCAATCCAAATGAACAGCTTGTAGGATAGGGTGCATGCCCTGTCAATGCTGTATAAATGTGTGAGTAAAAACGAAGGATGGCCGCACTCCCATGAACTGTGCAATTACAATTTTTTCTGGAGACAAATAAAATCAACAGCACTTAACGGTGTACAAGCAGGGGGAAACAGGTGATGCATTTCACACGACTAGCATGCTTTGTCAGAACCTTACAAAATGCAACCAGATTCTGCGTAGCCTCAAAAATTGGCCCTACTGGTATCCCACAAGTAGCGTGATTTGGATGTCCAGAATCTGTGCGAAGAAGAGTATTGCCCGATAAAGGCTTTCTATAAAGACTGAACACAATGCGACTCTCTTTACTGGAAAAAACAACATCAAGAAAAGGAACCGACCTGCTGTCCAAATGTTCCGTAAACCATAGATTCAAATCATTATTATTCAGATACTGTAAAAAATTATCCAAACTCCCCACAGAGTGAGAGCAAATGAACACGATCATGTCTATGATATTGAGAAGGAATGTGGTTCTAGTGTGACTAGACATTTTAATGGGTCTAATGGGGGTGATAACTCCTTACTGCTAGGGGTGAGCTCGATGTTCGGGGTGAACATAATGGGGCGTTTGTGGAAAATTTGAACCCCCTTGGAATGCCCCATAATGCACTGCGAGATCGCAGTGCATTGCTATATGATTATTGGCCAAAGCATGCACCTGACCTGCATGCTTTTGCCAATCACAGCACGCTCTGCTAAAAGGGCCATAATTGACCAAATGCAGGGTGCCTTCGGCTAATCATGGCTCAGGGGGACTAAGTCCACACCCCACATGATATAAGGCTGCTTATATGGCAGTCGTGTGTAGTGTTGTTGGCGTGGACAGAGAGATAGCTTGAGTTAGGTTAAGCAGTGTAATATATATATATATATATATATATATATATATACAGTCAGTCTAATATATATATATACATATATATACAGTCAGTCTAATATATATATATATATGTACTCTGCATTTAGCATAGACTACATATTCAGTGTTTACTCGATATTTAGTCAGTGCAGGTAGTGTATTATTATATACATACAGTCTCGTATATATATATATATATATATATATATATATATATATATATACTCTGCATCCAGTGTAGCCTATATCTACAGTGCATTCCGTGGTGTACTGTTTCTAATACACTTCAAGCGGTGTATTAATATATATATATATATATATATATATATATATATATATATATATATATATATATATATATATATATATACAGTCTCGTGTGTATATATATATATATATATATATATATATATATATATATATATATATACTACTACTACTACTACTATACTACTACAGTGCATTCTGTGGTGTACTGTTTCTAATACACTTCAGGCTTTGTACACAGTATCTAATACAGTGTGTACAGCATAGGTGTGCACAGCCTATTGCATTAGGGTGTGCATATACTGTATACTGATGGTGTCAGTAGAGCAGTGGACAGTGTCAGTAGAGCAAGGCATGGTGTCAGTAATTTTTATTTTTTTATTATATTTTATAGTATGTCTGTAAAGGGGCGCATGTTTCCCGTGTTTAGAACAGTCTGACAGCAAAATGACATTTAAAAGGAAAAAAATTCATTCAAAACTACTCGCGGCTATAAATGAATTGCCGGTCCGACAATACACATAAAAATTAATTGATAAAAATGGCATGGGAATTCCCCACAGGGGAACCCAGAACCAAAATTAAAAAAAAAATGCTGTGGGGGGTCCCCCTAAATTGCATACCAGGCCCTTCAGGTCTGATATGGATATTAAGGGGAACCCCGGACAAATTTTTTTTTTTAAATGGCATGGGGTCCCCCTCAGAATCTATACCAGACCCTTCAGGTCTGGTCTCACCAACAGGCACAAAGATCTGGCATGGATGGCAATCCAAAGGGGGTTGCGACTCAGGACATTCATGCATGCCAGAAACCTGTGCAGATACAGGCACTGCCCCTTTTGCATCATCCAGGAGGAAACTGCTCTGCATGTTTTCTGGGAGTGCCCCTTTGCACAGGACCTGTTGAGGGCCTTGGAACCTGAACTCAAAGACTTTGTACCACAGACTGCTATCACACACCTGGTGTGTTGAACGGACTCTTCTGTGGAACTCATTCACAGGAGGACATTGACGGTGCCTGGCGGGTGCTGTGTTGCTTTAAGGATGCTTTGTGGTGCGCCAGAAAGCGCCTCATCCACCAGTGGGAGAGGATGTCCATCGAGGACTTCGCAGACTGGTCCACAGTCTGCTCAGAGACTACCACTTGATGGACTTCAAGGAGGAAGAGGAGGTCTGAAGATTTCCCCTCCCCCCCTCTCCCCTGTGTATCCTTTGGCAGTTCAAATAAAGCTTCGGGCCTGTGAACTCTTTTCTCCCTCCCCTACCCCACCTTCTCCACCCCCCCAACACACCCGTTGCCCATTTGAATGTTATTAGACTGTATGACCTGACTTTTGTGACATGTTTTTGAAGTAATGCTGTCAGGGTAATGCGGCGTCATGCATGATGTGATGTTTCGGGGTATTATTACTCTGCACAACACATTAGGCATCATACCGCAGGATGAATGTAATTCATTTATATGCTTGGCAATGTATTGTTATGTAGTGTATTTATACGCTGCGTTGCAGTACAGATTGTAATGTACCCTGTTTAAGTACTTGTTTTTTTGTATATTTTCTTGCAAAATAAAGTACACATTTTCAATAAAAAAAAAACCCAGACCCTTCAGGTCTGGTATGGATTTTAAGGGAACCCTGCGCCAAAATTTTTTAAAAAAATGGCGTGGGGTCCCCCCAAAAATCCATACCAGACCCTTATCCGAGCACGCAACCTGGCAGGCCGTAGGAAAAGAGGGGGGGACGAGAGGGTCACCCGTTACGTAACCCCGCCCCCTTCTGACATCACGGGGAATGCCACAGGGAAGTCCCCGTCAAGTCCCCGTGCGTCAGAGGGGAGCGGGGTCACCGGGTGGCCTCGCCCCCCCATTATTTAAGAGGCGTCAGAAGAGGAGAAGCATCACACAGCGGGAGCCTCCCATCATGCCATCATGTATGCGGAGCGGCCCAAGGAGAAGAAGGGAAGGAGATGCCGTGGAGGAAGATGCCGGACGAGAACACCAGAGGTAGAACCAGAAGAACCAGAAGAACCAGAAGAAGAAGAAGATGGAGGAAGAAACCGAAGGAAGATAGAGGATAGAAGAAAGAAGATAGAAGATAGAAGAAAGAAGAAGCATTTAAATAAAGGAATTGTCAAAAACTGTCTCTTGTCATTTTTAACATTTTTGATAGTTTTTTTGTGAAAAAAAACGCAGACCCCCACAACCACCGGGCAAGGGTTGTGGGGATGAGGCCCTTGTCCCCATCAACATGGGGACAAGGTGCTTTGGGGGGCCGCTACCCCAAAGCACCCTCCCAATGTTGAGAGCATGTGGCCTGGTACGGTTCAGGAGGGGGGGGGGCGCTTTCTCATCCCCCCCTCTTTTCCTGTGGCCTGCCAGGATGCGTGCTCAGATAAGAGTCTGGTATGGATTTTTGGGGGGACCCCATGCCATTTTTTTTTTACATTTTGGTGCGGGGTTCCCCTTAAAATCCATACCAGACCTGAAGGGTCTGGTATAGATTTTGAAGGGGACCCCATGCCATTTTTTTAAAAAATTTTGGCTGGGGTTCCCCTTGATATCCATACCAGACCTGAAAGGCCTGGTATGGAATTTAGGGGGTCCCCCACATCATTTTTTTTTAAATTTTGGTTCGGGGTTCGCCTGTGGGGAATTCCCATGCCGTTTTTATTAATGAACTTTTATGTGTATTGTCGGACTGGCAATTCATTAATAGCTGCGAGTAGTTTTAAATGACTTTTTTTCCTTTGAAATGTCATTTTGCTGTCAGACTGTTCTAAACACGAGAAACATGCGCCCCTCTACAGGCATACTATAGACACCCTCGAGGTACGAAATTTAAAAGAATATTATACTTTTATTGTTTCACTTTAAGCATTATTAAAATCGCTGCTCCCGAAAAAACGGCTGTTTTTAAAACTTTTCTTTGCATTGATCCATGTCCCCTGGGGCAGGACTCAGGTCCCCAAACACTTTTTATGACAATATAATGCATATAAGCCTTTAAAATTAGCACTTTTGATTTCTCCCATAGACTTTTAAAGGGTGTTCCACGGAATTTCGAATTTGCCGCGAACACCCCAAATTGTTTGTTGTTCGTTGAACTGGCGAACAGCCGATGTTCGAGTCGAATATGAGTTAGACTCGAACTCGAAGCTCATCCCTAGTGTACACAGTACACAATACAGTGCAGCTGTAGTACAGTTTATAATACAATGCAGGCGGTGTACACAGTATCTAATACAGTGTGTACAGTTTCTACTACACTTCTGGTGGTGTACACAGTATACAATACAGTGCAGCTGTAGTACAGTTTCTAATACTTTTCTAGTGGTGTACACAGTATCTAATACAGTGTGTACAGTTTCTAATACACTTCTGGTGGTGTACAGAGTACACAATACAGTGCAGCTGTAGGACAGTTTCTAATACAGTGCAGGCGGTGTACACAGTATCTAATACAGTGTGTACAGTTTCTACTACACTTCTGGTGGTGTATACAGTACACAATAGAGTGCAGCCATAGTGCAGTTTCCAATACAGTGCAGGCGGTGTACACAGTATCTAATACAGTGTGTACAGTTTCTACTACACTTCTGGTGGCGTACACAGTATACAATACAGTGCAGCCATTGTACAGTTGCTAATACAGTGCAGGCAGTGTACACAGTATCTAATACAATGTGTACAGTTTGTACTACACTTCTGGTGGTGTACACAGTACAGAACAAAGTGCAACTGTAACACAGTTTCTACTACTTTTCTGGTGGTGTACACAGTATCTAATACAGTGTGTACAGTTTCTACTGCACTTCTGGTGGTGTACACAGTACACAATACAGTGCAGCTGTAGTACAGTTTCTACTAAACTTCTGGTGGTGTACACAGTACACAATACAGTGCAGCTGTAGTACAGTTTCTAATACAGTGCAGGCGGTGTACACAGTATCTAATACAGTGTGTAAAGTTTCTACTACACTTCTGGTGGTGTACACAGTACACAATAGAGTGCAGCCGTAGGACAGTTTCCAATACAGTGCAGGCGGTGTACACAGTATCTAATACAGTGTGTACAGTTTCTACTACACTTCTGGTGGTGTATACAGTACACAATAGAGTGCAGCCATAGTGCAGTTTCCAATACAGTGCAGGCGGTGTACACAGTATCTAATACAGTGTGTACAGTTTCTACTACACTTCTGGTGGCGTACACAGTATACAATACAGTGCAGCCATTGTACAGTTGCTAATACAGTGCAGGCAGTGTACACAGTATCTAATACAATGTGTACAGTTTGTACTACACTTCTGGTGGTGTACACAGTACAGAACAAAGTGCAACTGTAACACAGTTTCTACTACTTTTCTGGTGGTGTACACAGTATCTAATACAGTGTGTACAGTTTCTACTGCACTTCTGGTGGTGTACACAGTACACAATACAGTGCAGCTGTAGTACAGTTTCTACTAAACTTCTGGTGGTGTACACAGTACACAATACAGTGCAGCTGTAGTACAGTTTCTAATACAGTGCAGGCGGTGTACACAGTATCTAATACAGTGTGTAAAGTTTCTACTACACTTCTGGTGGTGTACACAGTACACAATAGAGTGCAGCCGTAGGACAGTTTCCAATACAGTGCAGGCGGTGTACACAGTATCTAATACAGTGTGTACAGTTTCTACTACACTTCTGGTGGCGTACACAGTATACAATACAGTGCAGCCGCTGTACAGTTACTAATACAGTGCAGGCATGTACACAGTATCTAATACAGTGTGTACAGTTTCTACTACACTTCTGCTAATGTACACAGTACACAATATATTGCAGCCATAGTACAGTTTCTACTACTTTTCTGGTGGTGTACACAGTATCTAATACAGTGTGTACAGTTTCTACTACACAGTACACAATACAGTGCAGCCGTAGGACAGTTTCTAATACAGTGCAGGCGGTGTTCACAATATCTAATACAGTGTGTACAGTTTCTACTACACTTCTGGTCGTGTACACAGTACACAATACAGTGCAGCCGTAGTACAGTTTTTACTACTTTTCTGGTGATGTACACAGTATCTAATACAGTGTGTACAGTTTCCACTACACTTCTGGTGGTGTACACAGTACACAATACAGTGTACACATACAGTGCAGCCATTGTACATTTGCTAATACAGTGCAGGAGGTGTACACAGTATCTAATACAGTGTAGTGTGACGTTGCAAAACAAAAAATACATCATGTCTGGAAGGCCCCCAAGGAGAGGCAGATGCTCACAGGCCACTAAAAGAGGGCAAGCAGCCTCTGTGTCTACAATCAGCAGTGGTGGTCATGGACATGGTGCATCCTCTGCAGGTGGCCATGGGGCACGCTTGTTCTTTTTTCTGCTGCTGGCCGTGTTATTGAGCCAGAACATGCAGAAGAGTTGGTGGAGTGGATAACAAAGCCTTCCTCATCCTCCTGATCCTCTGTCACCCAGGCTTAGAGTAGTTTGCCTTCCAACGCAGCTGCCAAAGGGGCCTATTCCACTGGCTTCTTGTCCACAGTCACTCCCTCCGTAGCCCCACCATCATGCATGGAGGAGTCCCCAGAATTATTCGACCACAGTGTCGGGTACATGCTGCTGGAGGATGTACAGCGATTTGAAGGCTCCGATGTTGGCTCCCAGGTTGAGGAAGAGAGTAACGTGAGCCTAGAGTGAGGGGGTGCCCAAGAAGGACAAGAAACTGGCAGTCATATTCCCCCAGCTACAGCATACTGCCAAGTTTGCTCCAGTGACGAGATGGGAGGGGATGATGAGGTCACTGACTGTGCTTGGGTGCCCTGAGAGAAGAGAGGAGGAGGAGGAGGCTCTGCAGGGGCAGGGCACTGCTGACTTTTAAAAGTTCCTTGGTGTGGGTCTTTTTCGACACGTGTGCAGCAGATCGCACCGTTTCTGTTTGCAACCTATGCCGAAGTGGATCAAGCGTGGCCAGAACAGCATCCGCTTGGGCACCACATGCTTGACCAGACATATGATGACCTGGCATGCAGTCTGTTGGCAACAGCACTTGAAAGACCCATATCAAAGAAAAAGACAGACTTCTCCTCATCTGGGATCACCAACCCTATTATACCTCCAGTTCTCTCAAAAACCTGCATTGAGAAGAATGAAGATCCCAAGTACTTGCAGCCAATCTGCTAGCAATACACCACCATCTGATTTTAGCAGGCAAATTTCCCTACCCCCGTTGCTGAATCGTAAAAAGAAATTCGGTCCCAGCCATCCACATGCTCAGCATCTAAATGCTAGGTTGGCCAAATTGCTAGCACTGCAACTGCTGCCTTTTCAGCTCTGCCCCCTTTTGTGAATTTGTGGAATGTGCTTTACCTCAGTGGCAGCTTCCAAAACGCCATTTCTTTTCACATATGGCCATTCCGGCTGTTTACCAGCATGTGGAAGACAATGTTTTGGTCTTGTTGGACAGGGCGGTCAGCAGTAAGGATGCACAGTGATTTGAAGGCTCCGATGTTGGTTCCCAGGTTGAGGAAGGGAGTAACATGAGCCTAGAGAGAGGGGGTGCCCAAGAAGGACAAGAAACTGGCAGTCATATTCCCCCAGCTACAGCATACTGCCAAGTTTGCTCCAGTCAAGGAAGCTGCCATCTTTGCCTCTGTTTAATCTACAACTGCCATGATGCTGCACATGTGATCAGTTATGACACCAGCCATTGGATGGCTTGACAGTTTGGTTGAGAGCACAACCAATGGGAGTGTTACATTTCCGGCACGTGCCAGAAATGAAAGAGTTTTATGGATGGGTTTACTTCTGCTTTAAGGGCAACCACTCTATTGCATCACACCGCAGAGCTCCGCAGAGGCAGGGCGCTGCTTACTTTTAAAAGTTCCTTGGTGTGAGTCTTTTTCGACACTTATGCAGCAGATCGCACCGTTTGCATCAGACCCCAGAGCTCGGCAGGGGCAGGGCGCTGCTGACTCCCCGCTTACTTTTAAAAGTTCCTTGGTGTGGGTCTTTTTCGACACGTGTGCAGCAGATTGCACCATTTCTGTTTGCAACCGTAAAACCGTAAAAGCCATAAAAAGAAATTCGATCCCAGCCATCCACATGCTCAGTGTCTAAATGCTAGGTTGGCCAAATTGCTAGCACTGCAACTGCTGCCTTTTCAGCTCTGCCCCCTTTTGTGAATTTGTGGAATGTGCTTTACCTCATTGGCAGGTTCCAAAACGTCATTTCTCTTCACAGAAGGCCATTCTGGCTCTTTACAGGCATGAAGACAATGTTTTCGTCTTGTTGGACAAGGCGGTCAACAGAAAGGTTCATATTACCACTGACTCACGGTCCAGCAGGCATGGGCAGGGACGTTACCTTTCCTTCATGGTGCACTGGGTAACTCTGTTGGCAGCTGGGAAGGATGCAGGACAGGGTTCAGTGTTGCTGGAGCTTGTTCGGCCACCACGCCTACAAAATGCTAGTGCTGATTCTGCCACAGCTCTCTCCACAGCTCTCTCCTCCACCCCTCCTCTTCTTTTTCCTCTATGGCCTCTTCTGCAAATTTGTCCTCTGAACCAGCAGTGCGCTATAAGCATTCAAGGGGCTACGCAAGCAGTCAGGCTAAGAGATGCCATGCAGTGCTTGAGTTGGTCTGCCTAGGGGACAGGAGCCACACTGGGGCAGAGATTCTGTCAGACAATGGCACCAACCTTCTCTCCACCCTGCGACAGGGACATTTGACCCCTGTTTCATGTTTGGCACACATCCTGAATTTGGTGGTGCAGCGGTTCTTTGAGCAGGTACCCAGGCTTACAGGATCTCCTGAGGCAGAACAGAAAGTCTGTGGTCATTTCTGTCGGTCATACAATGCTAGTGCTCAACTGGCTGACATTCAAAGGGAATGCAACCTGCCCACCAACCGCCTCATTTGTGACATGCCCACCAGGTGGAACTCAACGTTGGCAAAGCTGCAGTGGCTGCACACACGCAAAGGGCCATCAACGAGTACCTGTGCAAGTATGGCACCAGGACAGGGTCAGGGAAGCTTGTCTTCTTTACCCCCACACCAGTGGCTACTGATCAAGGATGCATACACTGTCCTGTGACAATTTGAGGAGGCCACAAGGATGGTGAGCAGCGACAATGCATGCATCAGAGACACTGTCCCTCTAGTCTTCCTGTTGGAGCACACGCTTTGTGGAATCATGGACAGGGCACTCGAGGCAAAACAGTGGGAGGAAGAGGAGGACTTCACTTCCTTTTCAGAGCCCCCTTTATCCAGATAGCATTCCTGCGTGTCCGTCAAACACACAGGAAGAAGAGGAGGAGGAGGATTGTCAGCATGGATGTAGAGCATAACACTCAGCAGCAGTCTTCAAGGGATGGTTTTCAGTCCCCAGAAACCCAAGGAGTTGTACGTGGCTGGGAGGAGATAGTTACAGATCATGTAATCCTTAGTGACCCAGAGGACTCAGAATCAAATGCCTCTGCAAACTTATGCTACATGGCCTCCCTGATTCTGCAAAGCCTGCGAAAGGATTTGTGGTATCAAGGAGAGGGATCATTGCTGGCTGGCAACCCTTCTTAAACCACGTTACAAGGGTAAGGTTGCAGAACTCATCCTGCCTTTGCAGAGGAAGCAGAGGATGAAACATCTTCAGAAAGCTTTGAAGAATGGTTTGTGCAACGCATTTCCAGACCCTGGGAAGTTACAATTTCCTGGTGCTGGACAACGTGTTGCTGAGGCTACGTTCAGTCAGAGGAAGAGCGGTGGAGAAGGTGGCCGGCTGACCGATTAAACAATTTTTCAGTCCTCAGTACCAAGGTCTGATCAGTTCAAGCAACAATCGCCAGCATCTGCATTACATGATGCAGGAATATCTAAGGGCAAGAGCAGACTTGGAGACCTTTCCAACAGAGCATCCACTGGGTTACTGGATCTTGAGGATGAACCAATTTCATGCCCCTGTTTAACAGGGGCATGTAATAACAATTCTTGATATAATATTTCACAGCAGGGCCCATTCCTGCACCCAAAAAGAGTAACTGTGAGGGCTTACAGTGTTCTGGTACCACCAACACCTAAGGCCCAATTTTCTGGAGAGTATATAGGGCAGACTGTATAGTATATACAGTGAGGGAAAAAAACATTTGATCCCCTGCTGATTTTGTACGTTTGCCCACTGACAAAGAAATGATCAGTCTATCATTTTAATGGTAGGTTTATTTTAACAGTGAGAGACAAAACAACAACAAAAATATCCAGATAAACACATTTCATAAATGTTATAAATTGATTTGCATTTTAATGAGTGAAATAAGTATTTCACCCCTTCGCAAACATGACTTAGTGCTTGGTGGCAAAACCCTTGTTGGCAGTTGGAAGTTTTTGGCCACCAGGTTTGCACACATCTCAGGAGGGATTTTGTTCCACTCCTCTTTGCAGATCCTCTCCAAGTCATTAGGATTTTGAGGCTGACGTTTGGTAACTCGAACCTTCAGGTCTCTCCACATATTGTCTATGGGATTAAGGTCTGGAGACTGGCTAGGCTACTCCAGGACCTTAATGTGCTTCTTCTTTTTGAGCCACTCATTTGTTGTCTTGGCTGTGTGATTTGGGTCATTGTCATGCTGCAATACCCATCCACAACCCATTTTCAATGCTCTGGCTGAGGGAAGGAGGTTCTCACCCAAGATTTGATGGTACATGGCCCCGTCCATCGTCCCTTTGATGCAGTAAAGTTGTCCTGTCCCCTTAGCAGAAAAACACCCCCAAAGCATAATGTTTCCACCTCCATGCTTGACAATGGGGATAGTGTTCTTGGGGTCATAGGCACCATTCCTCCTCCTCCAAACATGGCAAGTTGAGTTGATGCCAAAGAGCTTGATTTTAGTCTTATCTGACCACAACACTTTCACCCAGTTCTCCTCTGAATCATTCAGATGTTCACCAACAAACTTCAGACCGGCCTGTACATGTGCTTTCTTGACCAGGGGGACCTTGCAGGCGCTGCAGGATTTCAGTCCTTCACGGCGTAGTATGTAACCAATTGTTTATTTGGTGACTATGATGTGAGCTGCCTTGAGATTATTGACACGATTCTCTCTATAGTTCTGGGTTGATTCCTCACCGTTTTCATGATCATTGCAACTCCATGAGATGAGATCTTGCATGGACCCTGTGACGGATCCTATCCCACACTCCGCTGAGTGCTTCCATCAGTAATACTGCTTCCTCCAGTCTGACCATCAGAAAGATATATTATTATAGCTGCATTGAATACAAGTCTAGCCGAAAATAGCTTGTAGAATCTTGAATGGTTTATTGGGCAGACTACAGCCTTTTTATACACTTTTTAACACAATGGGTTAGAGGTAGGGCTGGCTCATGGACACTTCCCCCTCCCCTCTAGCAACAACTTAGCATACAACTATATAATTAACATGTTAATTAACACAGCACTTAAGGCAGCCTAGGTGACTAGACAGTCTGTCTCCGGAGGTCAATGTGATCAGCTCTTTCAATGATCATGTATTGTTCAGAATTAACAACCAAGAATAGTCTTTGGGTAAATCCAAGAAAACAGCCTCTCAAAAATGTAACAAAAAAAAGATTAATAGAGCAATATCAAATAACAGGGTGAACGTGGACAGAAAAGGTCCCTGCAGCCAGTGTCCGCGACAGACCCCCATACCAAGGGAGATTGACAGGTATTTTGTGGTTCTTCCATTTGCGAATAATCACACCAACTCTTGTCACCCTTAACCAAGCTGCTTGGCGATGGATCCATTAGAATATATTTAGATATTTACCATCATTACCTTTTGATCAAGCGTTTCCAATAACACTGTGTATGGCCACCTTATTACCCATGTACAGTACATCCAATGTACAAACAAATATAATCAGCACAAGGCACTATAGTAGTCCTGGTGGAATTGTGCACATATGTTATTATGTATTATTATACAGGATTTATATAGCGCCAACAGTTTATGCAGCACTTTACAACTTGAGGGTAGACAGTACAAATACAATACACTTTAATACAGAAGAAATCAGAGGGCCCTGCTCCTTAGAGCTTACAATCTAAGAGGGAAGGTCAAAAGATACAAGAGGTAATAACTGGGGGGGATGTGCTGATGGAGAAAATAAATGTACAGTTGTTAGGTGGGAGCCAGATAGGCTTCTCTGAAGAGATGAGTTTTCAGGGATCGTCTGAAAGTGGCAAAGTAGGAGAAAGTTGGACAGATTGGGGTAGAGCATTCCAGAGGATGGGAAAAGGGTTTGGAGAAGTCCTAAAGGCAAGCATGGGATGAGGTGACAAGGGAGTTAGAGAGCAGGAGGTCATGGGAGGAGCGAAGAGAACGATTAGGTTTGTATTTTGAGACTAAATTAGTGATGAAGCTGGGGGGCAGGTTGTGGATGGCTTTGTAAGTTATTGTTCGTATCTTGAATTTAATGTGTTGGTTTAGTGGCAGCCAATGGAGGGATTGGCAAAGGGGTACAGCAGACGCTGAGCGGTTTGTGAGGTGGAAGAGCCTGGCAGCAACATTCACAATGGACTAAAGTGAGGATAGCCTATTTAGAGGTAAGCCAATGAGGAGGGAGTTGCAGTAGTCGAGGCGAGAGATGACCAGGGAGTGGATTAGAAGCTTTGTGGTGACATTGGTTAGGAAGGGGTGTATCTTGGAGATGTTGTGGAGGTTAAGACAAATTTTGGATAACAATAGGATGTGGGGCCGAAAGGTTTGTTCGGAGTCCAGGATTACACCTAGAACGTTGGGGGGACAGGTTGATAGTTGAGCCGTTGATATTGACAGATAAATCAGGGGAAGTGGCACCTGGGGGAGGAAATATCATGAGCTCGGTTTTGGATAGGTTGAGTTTGAGGAAGTTATGTGACATCCAGGATGATATGTCTGCTAGTAAGTTGGTGATGTGTGAAGAGACAGATGGAGAGAGCTGGGGGTGGAGAGATAGATTTGGGTGTCATCAGCGTAGAGATGATATTGAAAGCCACGGGAGGCAATAAACTGACCCAGGGAGGTGGTGTAGATTGAGAAAAGGAGAGGTCCAAGAACAGAATCTTGGGGGACTCTGACTGAGAAAGGAAGAGGAGAGGAGGAAGTAAAGTTGTAAGTGACACTGTAGGAGCGGTGGGATAGGTAGGATGAGAACCAGCGAAGAGTACAGTCACAAAGAGCAAAGGAGTGGAGTTTTTTTTGAGGAGGGGGTGGTCCACTGTGTCAAAAGGAGGAGAGAGGTCCAGGAGAAGTAGAACAGAATAGTGTCCCTTGGTTTTAGCCGTTAGTAGGTCATTTGTGAGTTTAAGGAGAGCAGTTTCCATGAAGTGTTGAGGTTGAAATCGGGAATGAAGGGGATCAAGAAGTTTGTTCATGTTCAGATGGTCGCTCAGTCAGTTATAGACCAGTCTTTCAAGACGTTTGGAGGAGAAGGCGAGTAAGGAGATGGGGCGTAGGTTGTTAAGATTGGTGGGGTCCAGTGAGGGCTTTCTAAGTATGGGGGTGACTAGCGCATGTTTTAGAGAGTTTGGGAAGATGCCACAAGAGAGGAAGAGGTTGAAAATGTGAGTTAGAGAGTGTAGAATCGAGTCAGAGGGTGAGCGTAGTATTTACGTTTGAGCAGGATCCAGGGGGCAGGTGGTTGGATGAGTGTTAGATAAAAGTTTAGCAACCTCTTTAATGCTAGCAGATTTGAATGAGGGAAGTAATGATTGTATCTCTGGACATGGGGTGTTGAGTGGGGGAGGTTTCTGCGCATTGGAGATCTCCTCATTAATTGTATCAATCTTATTTTTGAAGTGATTGGCGATCTCCTGGGCAGTGAGTGAATTAGAGGGTGGAGGCAGTGGAGGACAGAGTAGAGTGTTAAAGGTAGAGAAGAATTGACGTGGATTGGATGAGAAGGTGTTAATGAGTGTGATAAAATAGGTCTGCTTGTTTAGGGAGGAAGACAGTGAGCTGTTGTAGACAAAAGTCGCTAGGTTGGGGCAGGATAGAGGTGAGATTTTGTCATAGAGGTGATCAGTAGCAGAGTAGAGAATAGAAGGGAAATGTGGCAAAGGTTTCTACGGGTAACTGTTAGGCGTTTGGAAGGAGAGGAGGTGGAAGACAGAGAGAGCAAAACTAATAAGGTGGTGATCAGAGAGTGGGAGAGGATTGTTGGAGAGGTTGCACCGAGTGCACAGATAGGAGAAGACAAGGTCAAGGGTGTTGCCATGAGTAGGACCCTGTATCCATTGCTTCAGGTCAAGAGATGAGGTTAGACTGAGAAGTTTGAAAGTAATAGTACTGTTAATGTTAACAGGGATGTTGAAGTCACGAGAATGTTTGTGGGGATTGCAGAGGAGAGAAAGTAGGGTAGCCAGGCAGAGAAGTCATCAAGGGAGATTGATACTGGTCCAGGGGGCCGGTAGATACTGTATAGTTATTAATAGAGATACTTACAGATGAATGTTGCAGCAAAGTCCAGCTGCAGGGGCCCCTGAGGATGTTGTGGCATTTGTCTTTGTGTTGGAGACCTGAATACAAGATCAGCAGTGACGAGGAGATCCTCCAACTGTTGTCCAGCTTGCCTGGAACAGAGCTTCTCACCAAGAGGAGTGGTTTGGCACTAAAGCCCAGAGTCAACCTATCTACTCTTCTCTTTAGTCCCTCTCTAATAGTTTCTAATCTGACATGCAACCAGACCTCCAACTACCAGAAGTGTCCGTTAGATGCTTAACCTGGATCTAGCCTATGCCAGTTATTGAACCCTTAGCTAAAACTAGCTATAGAATGGCAGACCAGAAGGGACAAGGTTAAGTAGTATAACAGGGGCTGTGTATAAACTTTATCATGTCTATCACGATGGACGCTGGCTGTTGACCCGCATAAAAAAACCCCACCATCCCACCGTACGATGAACATGTTTTTTCCCGTGCCCTGAAGGGCATTGTATGGATTGGGGGATTTAAAAAAAAATAAACCACCATTTTTTTTGTTTACATTATGCTGACAGCAGACAAGTTGTGGTTGTTAAGGATGCAGAGGCTGCCTGTTCCTTAACAACCTTCTTCTTAATGCATACGAATTTCGTTATTTTTCTTCTGGATTTGTTCAGATTCATTAATATGTCCATTCAGAAATTTGGATACATTCAAATCTTTGAAACCTAAATTTTTATCTCAAAAACTAATCTGAACAAATCAAATTGCACACCTATTTCAGAAAGCACACTGGCTACGGGGTAAGGTCTAGGGCAGTGGTTCTCAACTCCAGTCCTCAGTACCCACCAACAGGTCAGATTTTAAGTATTACCTTGGGGAGTTGCAGACTAGAATACTGCAATCACTGAGCAGCAAGTGATATCACCTGTGATGTATTTCAGCTATCTTGCAAACCTGACCTGTTGGTGGGTCCCGAGGACTGGAGTTGAGAACCACTGGTCTAGGGCATAATGTGTAAGATCCGGGTATTATTATAAACTTGACACCCAATAGCCAATGAGGTGCTGGGAGTGCTTACATCAGCGCTGTGTTCAATGTGACTCAGGTGCTGCCTGTGGATGCTGCCTACAGCCAGACCTGACAGCTGTAATTAAAAAAAACATTTTTTTGGAAAAGCTGAGGCAGCCACAACCACTGCTGCTCCTCCTTTCAGGGATTAGAGAATTGGAGACACAACCCACACAATTTACCTTCTCCTCAGCTTCCTGCTGCCTCTGTTTCACAGGAATGGAGGCAGAGCCTGAGAGAGAAGAAAGATCTCCTATTCTTCTGCTGCTGTACCTCCAGTGCTCGGTCAGGCCATACAATGAGTGTTCCAGGAGGAACAAGAGAGGGATTGTATATTAATCTCTGTCCCATTATGGATCACCAATTTGGTTGCCAAAATGGCCAAAATTCTGCACACATCCTTAACATAGAAAAATAGAAGAGTGACAGCAGAAAAAAAAGAAAAGACCAAGTGGTCAATCTAGTCTGCCACTATTTATATTTATATGTATTTTTTTTAAAAATCTTTTTTTTTTTTTTTTAAACCATAGATTTTTATTGTAAATTTTCAGTTTATACATAAAGTACAAAGTTTTGTTTACAATGTATGACATAAACAGGGTGAGTATTGACTGACAGTCATAATTCCACAAAGATATAAACCTACTTGAGCCACCATAACCGCGTAGCTAACGACCTCAAAAGGAGGTAGGCCCTGTCACCCCGACTGGGTACTGACTGTGAGCAGGAGCCTATAGCAGTCTTAAACCAGGCAGCCCTCTAATGACCTTAATGAGGGTCAATAGTGAGGAAATACAATATATATTCATTCAGAACTTTGTAGACAGCTATCTTATGAACTTCAAACGTAGATATATTCTTAATACCTTATTAACAGAAAACACATACCTTTTAGAGCAGTCACTAAATAATACAGTGTAGGTTGGTTCTTCTGGTTTGACTACTTCTAGTAATGTCTATTGTTTATTGATATTCTGATTACTTTATCTAATTATTTAAATACTTTTACCACTATAAGCCTAGTCGTTTAGCCTAAATATCATGAAACATAACACTCATTTTCACAAGTGAGAGGGAGCATACTGAGAGGATTTCCAGACTTCCCAGTGTTTGTGGAAGGCCGGGACTCTTCTTTCCTTATACGCTATCATTTTTTCCATTGTGTAGTGGGCATTCACTCTGGAGATTACTTCTTCAATTTTTGGTGGTGATTGGGAGCGCCATTCTCTTGCTAAGGATATGCGTGCTGCAAATAAAATATTTATAACAACCTTTCTCGTCAAATGAGGAAAGTTGTCTATGCCCAAGCTTAGGAGGGAAAGTTCAGGGTTTATTGGACTTGCGGTGTTTGTAATTGTGTGAATGATGGAAGCTACTTTCTGCCAGAAAGGTTTTATTACCTTACAGCTCCACAATATGTGTAGAAGGTTGCCAGTATTGTCACATTTTCGCCAGCATATTGGGGAGGAACTCGGGTTCATTTTGTGAATACGTAGGGGAGTGAGATACCACCTATGTAGTATCTTCAGTGCATTATCCCAGTGGTCTATGCACGGTGAAGATTTACTATTACTCTTCACCGCTAGATGCCATTGGTGTAATGGGAATTCCTTTTTGAGGTCCTGTTCCCACTTTCTCATGTTGGGCAATTTAGCTTGTAAGTATAGAGGGGTAGCGAATTTGTAGAATAATGATATTCCCTTGTGTTTCCCCGGGCTTTTGTTTAATAGATAGTGCCAGAGTATTTGGGGTAATCTAAGTGGTCTAGAATTATTATGTTTGCGGTAGTGCTTTATTTGAAACAGTTGGTAATTTTCCATTGTTTCCTGTCCTTGTAGGTCAGGTGTGAGGAAATGTTCCCCTCTATTTTTCAAAGTTTGGGTCGATATGTTTGGAATCAAATGTTCATATGTTGCTAATGGGATTTGTATTTCCTGCATAGTAGTATCCTTAAATGGTTGTCTGAACAAGGAGGACCAGGCTGTTATAGAAGCTTGTACCGTAGGGTATAGTGGAGTGATTGGTCTATGGTGTATACCAGCAGCTATCACCAGGGCTGGTAGATTATGGCCGGGGGTGATTTCTTGTTCTAATTCAGACCATTTATTGTCAGTTTGGCATGCGAACCAATATCGGGTTCGTTCCAATATGGCAGCTTGGTAATAAGTGTGTGCATTTGGGAGACCTGCTCCACCTAAGTGTTTGGGTTTGTACAAATGAGTCAATGCGATTCTAGGTTTCTTTCCTGCCCAAATAAATTTATTTAAATTTTTCGCTAGTTGTGAGAAAAATATTTGAGGGAGAGGTATGGGCAGAGTTCTGAAGTGGTATAGAAGTTTAGGTAATATTTGCATTTGATATGCAGCTATTCTCCCCATCCATGATAAATGCAGTTTACCAATTTGGACCATTTCTTCTTCCACATTTGCAAGTAGCGGCGTGTAATTGCTGGAATATAGTTTATCGGAGGAGGAGGTGAGTTGCACACCAAGATACGTAATTGAGGGGGGGTCCCAATTACAGGGAAATAAATGTTTAATCGTGCTTTGTTCATCTAGGGGAATATTGAGTGTTAAAGCGAAACACTTGTTTGTATTGATTTTATAAAAGGAGATTTTACTAAAATTATGCAATAGTTTTTTAAGTTCTTGTATAGAGGTTGTTGGCTCGGATAAGGTTAACATTATATCGTCGGCAAAGAGTCCTATTTTATGACTGTCTTTACCTATATTTATGCCTTTGATGGAAGTATTGGACCTAATGCTTTGTGCCAGAGGTTCTATAATGAGTGAAAAGATTATTGGTGATAAGGGGCAACCTTGTCGTGTACCATTAGATAGTAGGAAAGGATCAGATAGGAGACTAGAGGTATAGACTTGGGCGGATGGATTAGAGTATAGGGACATAATTGCAGAATGTATCATTCCTGAAATTCCAAATTTTTGTAAAGTTTTCGATAGGTAACCCCAATGCACCCTATCGAACGCCTTTTCGGCGTCTAATGCAAGAAACATACTTGGTAATTGATTAATTTCTGCGAATCGTAGTAGATCTAACATTCTTCTAGTTCCATCCGGTGCTTGTCTGCCCTTTACAAACCCCACCTGATCCAGTCCTATTAGGGAAGGAGTAATTTCTAATAACCTGTTGGCCAATACTTTCGCATAGATCTTTAGGTCACAATTGAGTAAGGATATTGGCCTATAATTTTGGGGGTGGGAGTTGTCTTTGCCGGGTTTGGGTAGTGTTACTATTATTGCTTGGAGCATTTCTTTCGGGAAGGATCCCCCTGTGGCTGCTTTATTGAAAACCTCTACTAGTTTTGGTGTGAGCAGGGAGCTGAATGCCTTGTAGTACTCAGCAGAAAAACCATCCGCTCCTGGGGATTTATGCATGGGGAGAGATTTAATAACTGTCTCAATTTCTGCTTCAGTGATTGGGGAGTTTAAGGTTTGGAGAATTGTAGAGTCTACTGAGGGGAGTTGGATTCCTTGAAGGAACTCATCTATCTCTTTATCTGTAGGTTGGTAGGTGGATGGATCTTTATTGAGATTGTAAAGGGTTTTGTAATAGTCCCCAAAAGCATTAGCTATGTCCTTAGGGTTGTGGAGTGTGGTATTGGAGCTATGATGTTGAATATGAGTGATGTTGGATTTTGCATATCTTTTTTTAATTTGTGAGGCCAGAAGTTTACTTGCCCTATTGTTTTGGGAGTAAAAGGATAGTTTCAGCCTTTTGAAATATAGATCGTAGTCTGCCCTAAGTTCCTGTCGCAGTTCTTCGCGACAAGAGTTAAGGCGTTTTAAGATGCTGGGGGATGCGGTGTTGGGGTCCTTGTGTTGAGCCTCTAAATCCGCAATATCTTTATGGAGTTTTGCTAAGTAATGTGATTTTTTTTTTCTTTTCTCTTGAAGCGATCTGAATAAGAATACCCCTAGCGTATGCTTTGTGAGCACACCAGATCATTGTTGGAGAGCATTCCCCATTGGAATTGATACTAAAGTATTCTTTAAGTTTCTTCTCTATTTCCTCTTTAATGTGAGGACAAGATAGGAGGTAGGTATTGTTGCGCCATAGTGGTTTGTGGGATGTTTTATTGCTAGATTCAACCTCAATGGCCACAGGCGCATGGTCAGACCACGTAATGTTGAGGATATCAGCCTTAATCACTTTCTGCAGGGTATACATATCTGTTAGAAAAAAGTCAATTCTAGAGTAGCTATTATGCACCATGGAGTAATAAGAGTAGTCCCTCTCGGTGGATCTAAGGCAGCGCCAGGGATCAAAAAGCCTTTCTTCATGACACCAATTACCTAAAGAGGGCCTCTTTCTCAGAGCCACCGAGGAGGAGTCAAATTCCTCATTCATGACCATATTAAAATCCCCACATACTATTAGATTGCCCTTTTGCATGGATTTGGCATGTTTAACAACCTTTCGGATAAACTTCATTGGCTTAACATTAGGGGCATATAAGTTTACCAGTGTGTAGAGGACCCGATCTATTTCTGCGATCAAAATAATAAAGCGTCCATGGGGATCATTATGAATCTGCAATAAAGAAAAGGTTAATGTGTCCTTAATAGCGATCAATACCCCATTTTTTTTCGAAGTGTCATTGGCGGTGAATACTTTGGAAAATTTATTGTGTGTGCATTTTGGAGGGTTGCTGCTGGCGAAGTGTGTTTCTTGTGCACACAAGATGTCACATTTCAGGTCCAGAGCTGACTTCCACATGGCCCTGGGCTTGTATGGGCTGTTTAATCCTCTCACATTGTGTGATACTATTTTAAGGTTCATTCCATTCAATGAGTACAAGCTGCTGCCATGTAGTGGTAGAGATCAATAAACAATATGCTCTTGGGTTGATGTTGGGTACGTGTAAGGATTGAAATAAAGATTCTGAAAAAAATGTCAGAAAAGCAACAAGAAAAAGAAAAAAGTGAACAAAAAACCAAGCTGACTTATGCAGCATTATATACCAATCAAACATTAAAGTTTGAGTAGAACAGGTTAAAGGTGTCATCCTGTAAATGAAGAAGGGGGATAACCAAAAAAAAAAAAATATATATATTAGCCGAACAACGGCTGCTTCTGGAACCTACACCTGGGTTCATGGAAGATCTGGAAGGCATCAGGGGATGTTGTTCCTGAGAGAAGTGCCACACGTGTGTAAGAGCCATCTACTGAGGCAAACGTGTAGTCGAGTAGCATTTACTTTCCTCTTCTGTTTTGACGGTAGTTGTTTCGTCTGTCAGGCAGTGGATCAGGGTCTGCAGCTTTTCCATCCAGCGGTAGAAGTCGCCATTTTCTGAGGAGATCCATCCCTTTTTCCAGTGAGGTAATTGCGTGCGATTCGCCGTGCATTTCCAGCAACAGTTTGGCAGGGAATCCCCATTTATACAGAATCTTGTGGTTGCGTAAGATTTTTGTAATAGGGACTAAGTTGTGCCTCGCCGTTAGTGTAGCTTGCGATAAATCTGCATACAATGCGATTCCGGTAAATGGATCAGGGAGCGTGGGGTGCTGTCTGGCAAATCGCATCAGCTGATCTTTTATGTGGTAAAAGTGGATCCTAGCTATGACATCCCTGGGGATTTGGTCCGGCAGGAATGAGGGTTTTGGCAGTCTGTGGGCTCTGTCTATGATTACATCGTTAGGCCCCAAAGATGGCAGAACCGTGGTCATGAGCTTCTGGAGGTATGCAGTGAGTTCTGCTGGTTTGATCGATTCAGAGATCCCTCTGAACTTTATGTTATTCCTGCGTGCCCTGTCTTCGATGTCCGCCATTTTTAGGCGCATAGATTTTATCTCATCTTCTACATCAAAGTGCGCATCCACCAGCTCATTATGAGCTAGTGTAAATTCTTCCATTTTTTTTTCCACATACTTGACTCTGCTACCAAACGCTGACAGTTCTTTTTTTGTAGTGTGCATAAATGCTGACATGTCCTGTTGTAGGGCCCCCCTGAGGGTTAATAACATTTCCTTCATTGTGGTATCCAGGATGGGCTGCCCTGATGTGGGAAAAGCGTCTAACTGCTGGCTGTGAGAGGATGAATCCTCCATTATGTCTTCCTCTGCCCCTGCCTCATCCTGATTCTCCTCCTCCACCCCAATCCTTCTTTTCTGCTTAACTGGGCTGTCAGAGGGTGAGGATGTCGGTGGATGCTGTGTGAGATTAGACTCACCCGAGGATGGCGATGGATGGCTGCAGGAGTGTGCAGGGGATGCTGCATTTCCATTCTCGTAGCGGGCGCCATCTTGGAAATCTCGGCCGGCCGTGAGGGGGTAGAAATCGGTCAATTTTTTCGGTGCTTCTCTCGTTTTTCGTTTATACATCTTGACCGCTGTGTTCCACTGTGTCTCCCCTCTCTGTGGATGTATTTTAGGGTGTGTAGTGTCGCTGTGAGCCGCTCTATAGAAGCCGTTGTGTCAGAGCTCTCTCCTCACACTACCATCTGCTCTGGCTGCCGGCTCCGCCCCCCTTTAAAAACTCTTTTGAGTATAGATCTATATTTGTCCCAAGCATATATGAATCCACTTACTGTTGACTGACTCACTACCTCTGCTGGAAGTCTGTTGTAAGCATTAACTACCTTTTCAGCAAAATAATAATTTATAGATTAGTTTTCTAAGATTAGTTTTTTAGTTTTCTAAGTTAAAACTTCCCTCCTGCCAGTTTGAAGCAGGCCTGGACTGGCCATAGGGCACATCGGGCTTCTGCTTGGTGATCCGGGGCTGCCGGGTTGCATGTCCTAAGGGTGGATGATCAGACAGATGCCCCACCCTGTCTCTTCTCCCTTCCCTGCCCCGCACACCATCACACACACGGCACGGATGGACATAGAGCAGTGTGCCCGCGCCATAGGTATGTCATAAATACACACATGAAGCATCAATCCGGGATCTCCCATGGTTCACTGCTGCCTTGGGCTGCAGCCTCTGTCTATGCAGTGACCTCAATAAAGTTGCTCAGAAAGACAACTCATTGCCATAGGTGGAATGTTGCTGGAGGAGGTCTGAAGCAGAGAAAGAGGCTGCAGATATTCTTCATGTTGGTTGTGGGAAAAGGGAAAAAAAGGGAGGAGAGCTTCTGGGTGAGAAGTCATGACTGGTCTGAGTGCACTGTAACAGTGTCCATGCTCTGGTAGGAGGAGTGTTGGGAGGGTATTGGAGGTGTCAGAGGCAGGCTGTTGGGGCGTGAAGGGCTCCATTTAAAGGGGTACTCCAGGGAAGTGTAAACACACATGTATCCATGTCCAGGCCTGGTTTGAGGTCATGTCCCCGTGTTCTTGATCTTGGCTTCATATTAAAAATACTGCCCTGCGGAACCCTATTCACCCCCTTAATGTATTTAATCATGTCTCCCCTTTCCCTTTTTTTTTCCCTTCAGGACCTCCTTCCTTTTGCTGATGACCCATCTAGTGATACATCCTAGAAATGTATTTGCTTTTCCCACTGCATGGCCACTCATTTTGCAATAATCTAAAATAAGTACCCCCAAATATTTACAGAGCCTTGTGGTACCAATCTAGTGACTGGGCCTCTGTTCTGAATGCACCCCATAGCCAACTACATATCCACCGAACCACCTAAGGGTTATGTTATAGTTTGTACTATCTTTTCATTAGATGATTACATGAAACTATATCAAATGCTTTGATGAAATCAGGATAGGCTATGTCCACAACACAAACCTGGCCCAAAACATTTGTGATATAGTCAAAAAACTAAATTACATTAGTCTGACATGATCTGCTCTCAGTAAAGTCATGCTGCTTTGGGGCCAGCAAATTGTGTTTTTCACTGATCAATGATCCTTCTTTTCAGGAGTGATTTTATTATATTGACTACAACACATGTTAAACTCACTCACCTATAATTGTCATCTTCTACCTTGCTACCCTTGTATTTGTACAATTTTAGCTGTCCGCCAGTCATGAGGAACATCTCCTGTCAGAAGAGATTGATTAAAAAGATCTATTAATGGTCCAACAATTATTCCTCAAAGTTCTCTTAGAACTCTGGAATGAATACCATCAGGGGCCATTGCTTTATTAAGCTTTAACTGAGCCAGTTCCTCTGCTGCCTCTGTCTCAAGAAACCCTGAAAATGAACCGTCATTACTAAAACCAATATGATCTCCCAACTCATTATGGTGAAATGGTGAAAAGTCTAAGGGATAAAACATATCAGAAAAAAACTTTAGAAATATTAAAATGTGGGCGTGGCCTGGACCGGCATGGCATGAGGAGTGCAAGTCAGGAGCTCCGCTAGCTGTTTATCCGACTTTACATATCCTGGACCCGAAATACTTGCCTGCCGTTTACTCCTAGGTCTCTTACTCTCTCCTGCACACGGGGATCATGTCACCAACAAAACAGAAGACAGATCCCGCCGCTAAGTTGGCAAAATATCGGAACACAGACAAGGAGCTTGGGGGAGAAAATGGCGCCGGCTCATCCTCTACTACAGACACAGCTACAGAGGACACCGCACATGAACTGGAGGCAATCTCAGATTGCAAGAGCGCGCTGACGAGCAAAATTGAGGAGGTCAAGATAGATGTCTCACTGATTCGGCAAGACCTGCAGAAATTGAGAGACCGTGTTACAGAAACAGAAACCCGCATCAGCAATGTCGAGGATGAGCTACCACCATTACAAGTCCACACCGAGCGACTACAGCATCAACTTAACATGGTGCTCGCCAAGCAAGATGACATGGATAACCGCTTGCGGAGGTGCAATCTGCGTTTTGTTGGCCTGCCCGAAGGCTCTGAAGGCTCTGACCCCCCCTCCTTTCTGGAAAACCTACTCATTACCACTTTCGGGAGAGGCGAGTTTTCCACCTCATTCGTGGTGGAGCGGGCACACAGGCTGGCGGCGAAACCTCCTCCTCAGGGCGCACCGCCGAGAACTTTTATTGCTAAAATGCTCAATTTCAGAGATCGTGATGCGGTTCTCAGACTCACCAGGCTGAAGGGCAATATCCCCTTTCAAAACGTCGAAATCAAGGTTTTCCCGGATTTCTCGGCGGATGTCCAAAAGAAGAGGGCCCTCTTCACTGAAGCGAAGCGCCAACTGCGGATCCGCCATTACACCTATGCGATGCTTTTCCCTGCGAGGTTGCGGGTGGCTGGTGCAGACCAAGCTCATTTCTTTGACACACCAGAGGCAGTATTTGCCTGGCTGGAAGACAAGGCAGCACCGGGCCGTGAACCGGCTTGATTGCAACAGATCCCTGTTACACCATATCCAAAGCGTAACGGAATTGAATGGCACTTTTTGCGCACAGGTACTGTATAGTTTACACTGATTGATGTCCCCCCCCCTTTTTTTGCGCCAACCACATATGAATACATTCCTCGCATGTGAACTACCTACCTCTTAACCAGTACCGCATTTCTAGTGGCCTTACCCCCCCCGAGATCCATGACACCTCGTGTTCACGTGTCCCCACACAGACTACCTGCACTCCCCATGGGAGGCCATGGATGAACACCTAGCGAAGTAAACATGTGCCTTACTCTGAACTCTCTTTATCCTACTGGCAAGTGGTCTCCTGTTATGACAATTGAAAAAGGGACTTTGGACGTTATGTCCCCCGATTCAGCTGTCACACTCTTTTTGCTACTGCTTGTTTTACAGCGAAATGTCGCTCCCCTAGTTGCGGGCATCCCTATAGATCCCGCTGTTTTTCAATTAGACTGCAACGATTATTATTGTTTTTATTATTATTTTTTATTTCAAGTATGGTTTCCCTGGCATGACTGGCTCCAGCAAACTGCATTTGTTATTTATAAGATGCATTGCTTACCCAGGTATGCTAGCGTGTTGACACAGTTCCAGTCAAGCTGTTCTGACTGGTGTCATGTTTGGTATATATACTACTGGCTGAAGAGTAACATACTATGGTGTATAATTGAACTTATGGAAGATTTGCACTGGGCTGGGCTGCAGCCTACACTGAACATGCGATATGCTACCGGGAAATGTCTGCCCTACCCTACCGGACTCACCTTTGGGGTTTGGTGGGGGGTGATACGGGCCCTCCTGATTTTGGGATGGGCTGTGTTACCCTGGGCAACATTTGCCCGGCCCCATGCTATTTTAGATGACTGGCATGGTGGAGATTAAATGTCTTACATGGAATGTAAGGGGTATCAGAGCAAGGCCCAAACGTTTGGCAGTCCTCTCATATCTTAAAGCACAATGTGCAGACCTCATGGTGATAGTAGAGACCCATCTTACGGGCCAACTCCAAATGTCACTTAAAAAGCCTTGGGTGGGTTGGCTATACCAAGCGCCATACACTGCCAACTCCAGGGGTATTGCTATACTGGTGGCAAAAGCAGTACAGTTTGTGTTGTTAACTCTTAGATCTGACCCCCAGGGCAAGTTCCTATTTTTGCATGCTAGGGTGAATGGTCTGGAGATGCTAATTATGGCTTTCTATATACCCCCTCCTTTCCAATTTAATGTTTTACATGAAGGGCTGGCATTTATGGCTCAGACCCCCACTGTGCCTGCTTTGTGGCTGGGTGATTTTAACAATATTATGAATGCTGAACTGGATCGTGTTTCAGGGACGTCCCGGGGTGATCCATCCCAGTCATTTACTAGATTTGGGAGAACCATTAATGACCTGGCACTTATAGATACCTGGAGATATCGCAACCCGTTGAGCAGAACATACTCATGTTTTTCTGCATCGCACAACACCATGTCACGCATTGACCTTATCCTGATATCACGCACTCTTTCCCCTCTGCTAGGCGAGGTGGGTTTCAGTCTGCGCATTTTATCGGATCATGCCCCTTACTGGATCAAATTAAAGGTTGACTCACCCCCCACGACCTACAATTGGAGGCTCAACCCATTCTGGCTAAAAGTCATCCCTGATTTGGACTTTAATATTCCTAACACTATGCACTTCCGGTACCTTCAACTTCGGCATGCCCTTAGAGTACAGTTTGGTGAAACCCCCCCAAATGTAGAACAATTGGATATTTTATTTTTTATGTTGGACTCAGATCACCGTAAGCTGATCTCTGGGTTCTACAACTCTTTGCAACGTCCCTTAGCGGTTAGTATCGCATACAAACTAAAAATCCCTTGGGCCGAAGACGTGGGAGGGTTGGAAGACGATGAATGGGAAGATGCCTTAGACGCTTGCAAAAAGGTTTCCACTAAACTTTCAGATCGCCTAACACAACTATATATTGTGCACAGATCATATTTGACCCCTCTCCGATTAGCCAAATTCAAACCTGATCAGAATTCGCAATGCCCTAGATGTGACAACCCCTCCTGCACGTTCTTTCATCTCCTTTGCTCATGCCCGGTAATACAGGAGTATTGGTCTCAAATAGTAAAATTCATCCATGATGAAATGGGATCCCCTTTGACATTGTGCCCTAAGCAGTGTCTACTGGGGATCTTCCCAGACCCTGATTCAGATAAATTTCACAAAATATTCCTCCAGGAGTCACTTTTCATGGCTAGATTGCTGATAGCCAGGAAATGGCTGCAGCCCTTACCTCCGACACTCTAGGAATGGATTTGTGTTATTAATAAGGTATTGCCTTACAAGAAAGAAATATATGCACATAGGGGTTGCCCTGCCAAATATGGCAAAATAGCAAGGTCCATAAAGACATGGATGAGAGAGTTTGAGGTGATACAGGAGTATTGGTCTCAAATAGTAAAATTCATCCATGATGAAATGGGATCCCCTTTGACATTGTGCCCTAAGCAGTGTCTACTGGGGATCTTCCCAGACCCTGATTCAGATAAATTTCACAAAATATTCCTCCAGGAGTCACTTTTCATGGCTAGATTGCTGATAGCCAGGAAATGGCTGCAGCCCTTACCTCCGACACTCCAGGAATGGATTTGTGTTATTAATAAGGTATTGCCTTACAAGAAAGAAATATATGCACATAGGGGTTGCCCTGCCAAATATGGCAAAATAGCAAGGTCCATAAAGACATGGATGAGAGAGTTTGAGGTGGAGGAACTTGACCTGCACAGAGTCCTGACCTCAACCCAATAAAACACCGTTGGGATGAATTAGAGCGGAGACTGCGAGTCAGGCCTTCTCATCCAACATCAGTGCTTGACCTCACAAATGCTCTTTTGGAAGAATTGTCAAACATTTCCATAGACACACTCCTAAACTGTGTGGACAGCCTTTCCAGAAGAGTTGAAGCTGCTATAGCTGCAAAGGGTGGGCCAACTCAATATTGAACCCTACGGACAAAGACTGGTATGCCATTAAAGTTCACGTGCATGTAAAGGCGGGTGTCCCAATACATTTGGTATAGTGTGTACATATATATATATATATATATATATATATATATATATATATATATTTATTTATTTATTTACACAGGTATATATACAGTTAGGTCCATATATATATATTTGGACACAGGCACGATTTTCATACTTTTGGCTCTGTATGCCACCAGAATAAAATTAAAATGAAACAATCCATATTAATTTAAAATGCAGACTTTCAGCTTTAATTCAAGGGGTTGAACATGAATATCAATTAGCCCACACCTGGCCATAAAACAGCTTTTGATTCAATTGTCCAATTACTTTTGGTCTCTTGAAAAACTGGGGGTGGCTATTCTTAACAGCTGTAATTCCTAAACCCTTCCTCCGATTTGGATGTACATACCCTTGAATTAAACTTGAGAGTGTGCACTTTCAGCCCATTTCCATTAGAGAAATATAGTTTGAATATGTTTTGGTAAATACCTGAAAAAAACTATAATTGTGCCTGTGTCCAAATACATATGGACCTAACTGTATATATCTTCTACCTGCATTCAACTTGCGGTATATTTTATTTGGGAAATGCCCCTAAATGTAGAGTCTAATCACATGTATTAAGTTGCTGTGTTAAATTTAAAGATGCATGGTATAAGAGATCTAAACATGTACAGTGCATATTACATCACATACTTAACAGCCTTCAGATGGCATTAAATACTTTCACTGCAGTTACACAAAATTTATTGCAGTTTTGAATGCACTACTGAGTATATGGTTTGGATATCACCATATTAACCTCAAGCCACAACTTCAAACACTATCTCATGTTAATAGGTGCAGATGACTGTTACTTAATCCTGCAAACATTCTGTGTAAATCCATGAATCCACAGGAGACTTGCACTTCCCGGATTTCTTCCCAATAGCAAATCTCTTGTGGCGCATATAGTCATAAATATGTCAACTCAATGGTTTACCACCATTTACGTGGGTAATTCCTTCATAATTAGTGAAACTCACAGGGCGAGATACTGGATTACTCACATAATTTATATGTAATGGACTTTCATTCTCATAAAAATTCCATGTGCATATATATTACTGTATATTAGTGGGCATTTCAATTGAATTCTTACAACAAATGAATCTACAGGGCACATATAAAAGAACAGTACATGTTGCTTGCCCTAAATAAAAATGTCCTGCTCCTAGACTACCTCATATAACCTGAAACCTAAGCATGATCCCCTCCCTTCGGAGACTGGGCCTCAGGGCAGGATTCCAACATGATAAAGACCCCAAACACACCTCCAAGATGACTACTGCCTAGCTAAAGAAGCTGAGGTAAAGGTGATGGACTGGCCAAGCATGTCTCCAGACCTAAACCCTATTGAGCATCTGTGGGGCATCCTAAAATGGAAGGTGGAGGAGCGCAAGGTCTCTAACATCCACCAGCTCTGTGATGTCATCATGGAGAAGTGGAAGAGAACTCCAGTGGCAACCTGTGAAGCTCTGGTGAACTCCAAGAGGGTTAAGGTAGTGCTGGAAAATAATGGTGGCCACACAAAATAATGACACTTTGGTCCCAATTTGGACATTTTCACTTAGGGGTGTACTCAATTTTGTTGCCAGTGGTTTAGACATTAATGACTGTGTGTTGAGTTATTTTGAGGGGACAGAAAATTTACACTGTTATACAAGCTGTACACTCAATACTTTACATTGTAGCAAAGGGTGTAGGTGCCTGCTGGCAGTGGAAGCAGGCTGAAGCATGATGACACCCGCACTCTTGTTGTGGTGACGTGGAAGCTGGTCACAAGACTTGTTCAGCGGGAGCCGGACAGGTAGGTGCAGATTCAGGATCAGTTGCGAAGTCAGGAACAGGCAGAGGTGGGGAGGTCGCTGGCAGCGAGGTATCCAATCAGAAGGCAGAGCTGTAGTTACAAGTCCAAGCCGGCGTCAGCAGTGTAGGCAACAGGCAGATAAACAGGCAGGGATGATCCAAGAGAATAGTCAGGGAAGCCAGGTTTTCATGGAACAAGGTCAGCAGATAAGGAATAGTAATCAGGAACTAGCTAGGCAGCCTCTCCGTTTAAATAGAGCGATGTGTGCCAGGATTCGTGCATGCGCACGCGCTCGTATGGGTGCGCCATTGCGTATGCCTGTTCTAATCCTTGCCCATCTCAGTCTGTGGCTCTGCACGTGCGCACAAGCATTAGAGGAACGGGAATTAGCAGCTGCTGCATAGGAACGAGCATTTGCTGTACAAGTTCTCTGACACATTTCTTCAGCGTTGTCACATGAAAAGATATAGCAAAATATTTACAAAAATATAAGGGATGTACTCACTTTTATGAGACACTGTATATACAATAAGTACATACATAAACATGTAATAACAATCAACATGGAGTAACTACGGATAATATGAGTCATTATTAGTCTGGCTACTGGCTAGTACGTGACCAAGGGACAGCAGAGGATGGGATACTTATATGTTTATGTATGTACTTATTGTATATATCCTTACTTTACTTAGAATACTTACCTCAAACTCCTGAAGAAGTGCGCTAGTGCGAAACATATAGGGCTTGGAGCTTCCCTATTCCATAGATCAACCTACAGCAGGCCCATCTAGATATTAATGATTGCAATTCAATGGCGTCCGCACAAGACTATATTTGGGCCTTTTGGTGGTTATGGTGATGTCTGTGTGCTGTTTGATTTGCGATTTATTGCTAGTATTTTAATTTGCACATTGTTATTTTAAGGTTATTGTAATAAAAATTTATTTTTAGATATTTGTGTGTGTTTTGGTGCCTAAAAAGTCCATCAGAATCTATCCTTCCATTTTGTGTAGCAGTTAGTGTCAAGGCTTGTGTTTCTGCAGTCATGGATTTTATTTTTTTTACCTGGGGCAGTGTGCTTGGATGTTTTGTCCATGGTACCTGGGGCAGTGTGCTTGGATGTTTTGTCCATGGTTTATGCTGGGTTCCTTTTGATTTTTAAAAACTTAGTGATATATATATATATATATGAATCTCAATTCAGTATTGGTTGAAGAATTTGACTGCATCAAACTAGATAGTGAAAGTGTAGAGATAATAGGGATACCATTGTCTTTATTTTATTTATTGGATTTTATTTTTAAAATGATATATATATATTTTATATATATAATCATTTAAAAAATAAAATACAATAAATAAAGTAAAGACAATGGTATCCCTATTATCTCTACACTTTAACTATCTAGTTTGATGCAGTCAAATTCTTAAACCAATACTGAATTGAGATTCACACTGTAATATATACATTTATTGTATACATTACAGTATGAATTCAAAAATTGTGCATGCTAATATCTATTTTACATGTTTTCCCTTTTGCCATTTTTATCATACTAACATATCTAACTTTTTGGTAAATCTAATAAAGCAGGTCTTTTAGTAACTTTTCAAAATTGAATAAATAAGATACTGACACAAAATACGGCAACAGCTTAAAATTTTATCAATAAAGTTCAAAACTTTGCACATTGTAGTGGCTGGTGGTCAGTGATATTTACAGTGATCTCATTGAATGAATGGTGCAAAGTTGTTGTGAAATCTTACTTTCTGTACATTGTGGCACTTGATATTTTAGTTTTCCACTTTAGTCTACTATACTAATATAACTAATATTATCTGAAACAGATCTGATATGTGCTGCTACTGCTGTTTAATCCCACAGTTTTTATCCCCCTACCTAGAATGTACCGTACTTATCTTTATGTTTTTCCCATGAGTTAATTCAAATTAAGCTGTTTTTATGAAGCAGTATTCTTTTCTTTTTGCTGAAATCTCTTTGTATTTATTGTACATGAAGTTTCTTGGCTGTCATGAATTTATTTTTTAGTTACCGTATATACTCGAGTATAAGTCGAATTTTTCAGCACATTTTTTTGTGCTGAAAGTGCCCCCCTCGACTTATACTTGAGTCAAGCACTTTTCTGCAGCAAAAAATTTCATTTTCCGAACCGACTTTGGGGCCCCGTATCTCAGGGCCACTTGGTGCTAGGAACCCCAGATTTGGTGTGCAAACCCAGTGGAACTGGTACCACAACATATCCAAAGATGAAGTTTCTAGCACTAAGTGTCCCCGAGATACGGGGCCCCAAAATCGGTTCAGAAAATGTCATTCTCTGCTGAAGAAAAGTGCTTGACATTTTCTGAACCGACTTTGGGGCCCCATATCTCAGGGCCACTTGGTGCTAGGAACCCGAAATTTGGTGTGCAAACCCAGTGGAACTGGTACCATAACATATCCAAAGCTGGGGTTCCTAGCTCTAGGTGGCCCTGAGATACGGGGCCCCAAAACCGGTTCGGAAAATGTCATTCTCTGCTGCAGAAAAGTGCTTGACATTTTCTGAACTGATTTTTGGGGCTCTGTATCTCGGGGCCACTTGGTGCTAGAAACCCCAGCTTTGGAAATATTATGGTGCTAGTTCCACTGGGTTTGCACACCAAATTTGGGGTTCCTAGCAGTAAGTGGCCCCGAGATACGGGGCCCCAAATTCGGTCAAATGTGTCCATCTGCAGCAATGTCATTTCAGGACCCTTTGGGTTCAGAGACCCCAAATTTTGGCTGCAGCTAGGGGGCATCTAGGAACTCTTAACTACCAAGTTTGAAGTTCAGGGGACCTTTGGCTGCAAATGGGCACAGTGAGGCATGCAAATGTGCACAGTGATGCTGCAAATGGGCATTGTTGACCCTCTTTTCCACTTACAGTAGCTGTGCATTTCTCACCCTCGTCTTATACTCGGGTCAATAAGTTTTTCCCATTTTTTTGTAGTAAATTAGGGCCTCGACTTATACTCGGAACGACTTATACTCGAGTATATACGGTAATTTCTTTTATTTTTTCGTTATTTTTTGTTATTTCTTTAGGTAGTTTAATCCTTATATAAGATGTTTATCTCCTTATTGAATTTCTTAAAGCATAATTTATTTGCATTTTTGCTGGTTTGAATACTCTTGCTTTCTTGGGTAACCCACATATATTGTCTGCTTTAGTTCATGTCATTATTTTTTTGTTGTTTTTGCAGTATAATGTTTATGAAATCAAAAAACTGCAAAACTCTGCTCTAAAATGTACTACACAAAAACACAAAAAAACAGAAAATAATAAAGGGATTCATTCAATTTAGGAACTAAATTCATAAATGCAAAAAACAATTCTTTTCAGAGAGTAAGTTGAGGATAAAAGGGAAACTGGCATGCTATTCCACAGGTATATGAACAGTTGTTGGGCACACTCTCAAAACTAGCAGATACCAAACATTAAAAAGAACATTGCACATTTTTTTATAGTCATGGTATTTTGATTACCACTAGTTATTTCTTTGTCATTGTCTGATATTATGTTTGCATTCCAGTTTAATTTATACTGTGATAGCCAGTAGTTTTTTTTGAATGCACATGGGGTGTAGGAAAGGGTAACTTTATTGTACTATTGTTTATCACCCCATCAGCACCATGGACAGGGTTTAATTTGCAGATTTGTAAGTGTTCCTTGAATTTGTTCTTCATTATTTTATTACAATGTTTTCTCTATTGAATTAGGTGCTTTGTCATTACTGCTTGGTAAAATGTTGTAATAACTAGCATTGTTCAACCAGACCTCAACAAAAAAACTGCACTTTCTCACAATTGTACAGAATACAGCTTTCATTATGAATCAACAGTAACTATAATATGCATGATCATGTTTATGTATAGTTACTAATATGCCAAAAAAAATACCTGCTATATAAAAGCTAATAAAAATAGAAAGATATTCTTTCTTTAATACCTAAAATACTGATAAAATATTTAATTATTACAAGTTCTGCCTGGATGTGTGGTTATATTTTTCCATTGTTGTGCTGTAACTATAACTTTCAATATACTGTATACTGTTGATATATTGAGGCTGATTTATTTAAAAAGTTTGGAATCTTCACACAATAATTATGTGCATAATGTTTATAATCAACCAATCATAAGAAAATCAAATTCTTGTTTACATATTTAATCTGCCTATGATTGCGTATTTAAAGTGAACAGAATCTGCTTTTCACATGACTGAAAAATTGTGTATATTCGCACAATTTACTGAACTCAACTTCTTTAGTAAATCAGCCTTCTTGTCTCTTCACTGTTTGACTTCTTGTTTTGTCTTTGTTTCTATGTTTTTCTCCAGTGAGAATGAAATGTATTAAAAAAAAAAAAATAGAACAACAGCACAGTTTATATTTTTCATCACTAAAATATAACACCTCTGTGGGTTGTAAAGCCACATGTTCTCTATTCCATGGCCCCAGGTCTCCTTTGCAGTAATTGTTGTCATAATGCTGGGTCCAGAACTGATCGTTAAATGATATAATGCTACATGTCCTGCAACATTACAATTCAAGTGCCCAGTGGTGCTCAGGGTCTTTGTGGACTCTAGCAATACCCCTGCTTTATGAGCTGCTGACCTGAAGCAATTTAGTAAAGTTTCTCCAACCAACCAGCATACATAAACATCTACATACAAGCCTGTATAAATACTGTGATTCCTAACAATATCTTAAAATAACCTGTATGAAAATAAGACAAGACCGACTTTACCCAATATATATTGTATGCATTTGGAAAAAGGGTTTTCTGTTATATTAAAAATAAAAGCTTGAATTTTACATTTAAATGTCCTGTGTGGGGCAAACACAGCACATCGCTTGTCTACATTCGTCCCTAAGGTAAAGCAGAGGGGAACAGTATTGTAATCTGGAGATAGTTTGCTGCAATGGGAACAGGAAATGTTGTGTGGACTGAAGGAAAGATGGATAGCAAAAAGTTCCGGCTAGAAAATCCACTGCAGCCTGCCAAACAGCTAAGAGTGGGGACATAATCCATCTTTCTCTGGGATAATAATCCTAGTCACAAAGCAGAAGCAACAAGTTAGCTCAGTAAGAAGAAACTTATTAATGTCTTGGAGTGGATCAGACCTGACTTCAATTCAAAATCTATGCTACAGTTGAACAGTACATTCCATGGACAATCCTCGGCCAACTTGTGAAACTGCCTGAAGCTGCCAAAAGGAATGAGCAAAAATTGTACCATTTATTAAGTATAGCTGACTGTTGCATATCCTAAAAGACCCGGGCTTGTTATTACCCAGTAACAGATGTCCAGTGAGAAAAAACTATGCAGTCATCTGACTGTTTCTCTTATTTGTGTAATTATTCTTTTTAAGTTTGACCCTAGAGTATGGAGTTTGGCCATTAAATCCAACTGTTACTAACTTGACAGAATGTATGGCATTGACATAAAGGAATCGTGGCATGTTTTTGGGGAGCATTACATATTCAATGGGAAACTAATATGAAGTTATATTGTTATTATTATTATTCTGTAAGACCACCCAAAAATGATAGATTATAGGTGCAATCTGTTGGGCTCAGTGAGAGCCTACTGCCTTCATTCCTAATCACAAGGCTGTTTTTGATCATTTTGCTCACCTTTGTGTGTACAAGTTCTTATTTGAATGCATTCTGCTTTATACAAAGTAAACGTAAAATCCAAAATTGAGAAAATAATTCCCTCATAATTGCCACAACAGGTTGCAAACAACCTGCACGGAGTTCTCATCAACAGAATTTCTGAAAACTTAAAAAAACTGTTGGTCTTTTACAATCTAGCATCTAGCAAAAGCTGAACTATCACTGTTTGGGGAACCTTCCCTTAAGGTAGAAGCATAACAAAAATACAGCAAAGAGTATTATTCAAATAGTAATACATACAGTATGTAAACCATGTATTATTTTTATATAATGTGATAATTCTAGTGTGGCATTTTCTAATTGAGTGGGCACTAGAAAATATCAGGAAATGGTAAGTGTATGCTGGATATTGTAGAATACCTCATATGTCATTAATTCTGCATATGGTGGAGTCTCCTTTACAGTGTAAATCTTATTTCCAAGGTTTTATCCAAAACTGTGCTGTATGTTATGGGGTATTCACATAAACAATAATTAAAACTTTTTAAAGCAGGGCCTATTAATTATATGTTGTATTTTTTAATAGACATGGGCAGAGGCTGCAGTGCTAAAAAGGTGGGGAGGTAAGGCCATCAAAGAGGTAAGCATATGTCCTCATCTTTTGCAGGGAACTTACATTTAGGTTTGTTTAGAGACCTGACATGGTCTTTTTAAATAGGCTTACGCTGCTTGCACCTTATAACACTGATAAAGTCTGTTTGGCTGAAAAAAAATTTGTTAAACAATGCTTTATATCTACAAATCACCAAGTAGCATAAAAACTAGTACAGTATTTTAGTACTACTGCAAAATGCTCTAATTTAAAGCTGAAGTTGATACTGCTTATACTTTGCCTTCCCTGGTTCCTCCCTCTCCCTTTTATTAATGTGATAATTACATTTTTCTATAAAAATGTTCTGTTTTAATTGCATACCTTATTTTGGACACAGTGATTTCACCATTGTGTCTCTGTGCTTCTTTATGCAATACAGTCAAATAATGCTGGTAGGAGGGGCCTGCAGAATGCTTCACATAGCTTCCTAAAAACATCACAGGGCCTTGCCCAAGAACTCCCCTGGAGAGACCACAGCCCTAATGCAAGCAGTAGACTGGTTCTTGCAAGGAGTGATATAAATATTAAAATGCCTTGATCGTGGAGTCTGGGCATTCCTAAGCAGCTACACTTGCACTGAACCTTTCTTAAGTAGCACCCACATGTGATGCTAAGCCTCCATGGTTAAAAAAATAAATCAAAGGAATTAAAATGGAGGTCCTGGCACAGTTAGACTGGGGAGGTAAATGCTAGATGATGTTGAGCTCCTAGACAGAAAAATAAAATGGCTCTATCTGTCACCTGACTCTGCCCAAATAACTAGGCTCTCCAAGCAGGCCAAGGGACTAAAGAGATCCCTGCCATTTGGCTGAGACAACCCATTCACTCATAGTCTGACTTTGCTAGGCTCTTGTCAATCCAATGTCACCAGCAACAGTGACAGAAAAGAAAAGTGCGGCAAATCCAGATTTAGTGAGAAAAACCAGTGGATCCTCTAACAATTAGCCAATTAGCCAGGACACTTACTACCTGGCAGACTAATTTTTTTAGCGACCCTGCCTAAACACCAGGGTGCTACATAGAGTATAAAGTAAACTATTCAATACTGACAAAGCTGAAACAATTTTTTGTCATTTTGCACTGTAAAACACATGCAATATGCTTTCCCCATCTAAAAGATAAAGACTGAAAGGTGTTTACCAATTGCCATCACGTTAGCTTGAGTGGATTTATAAGTAGTAATATAAGCCTGACTTGCACTAATAAGATTGAATATTAGGGATGAGAAGCTGCAAAGGCACAATGCACATTAATGTGAATAAGCATGGCTCATGACTGGATTTAGTCTGCAGTAACTTGACGTATGGTTGGTTGGAATGTCCTAAAGGTGGGACTAACTTGATGTATGGTTAGTTGGAATGTCTTAAAGGCGGGCCTTGCTATAATATAAAACAAGGTGCATTTCAAAGTATAAAAAAAACAAATACATAGTACCAAGCATTCCAGACATAGGATATAGTATATATTTGAAAAATGTTTTGAATACATTTTGAACTGCATTTAAGACTATAATTTTTTTTTTTTTGCCAGCACACATATTTTGTAAAACTCCCACTTAATTTGCAGGAAATGTCATCCAAATAATTTCTGTTCTATAATTCTCTATTTTGTAAGAACAATTCTAAGAACATCTGCTAAGTGTAGAATTTAAAATGGATATGAACAATGAGCTGAAAGAGATGAAGAGAGCATCTCGGTGACAGATAACAAATATGCTAGAACTTGAACTGGTTCTGTTATAATGCTTGAGTTTTCACAAAATACTGTCTGGCTTCCTGATACAAAAGAAATATATGAGGAATAATGTAAGTGTTTATTAGCTGCTGGTTCTAAAGCATATCCCATGCTGCTGCTAAATGTTTTTAAAAGAATGTCTGCCAAGAAATATTACACATCCTTCTTTTATCAAGCAATACATATTTTCTTCATACCATACTAAATCAGAATGTATGACAGCACAGTATGTGACTTTCAGCTATTTTGTAAACTTCACAGCATGACACTTTCACTTATTATTAAAGCTTGGATTTCTTTGCTGGTAATGTGATGGAATTTTATTAAGGATATACAATAAATGCTAGATGGATCATATAAGGTTTCGTTCAGCTGATTTACTTTGAAGTCTATCAATTGTCTGTGTGGAATTTTGTAGATATAAGATGATTGCAGCATGCTCAGATATAAGGGAGTAACCGTTTTGCTTGAAGGCAAGCCTTTAAGCAGGAAAAGCAATTAAGAGGTGTAACCATTTTTGTCAAGCCTTGGCCAGACCATTAAAATATTCCTACTTGAAATGTCTTCTTCAGATAAAATGTTACCGTATCATTTTATTGATATAATCCTATCAAGTTATTGACTTTGTGCCTGCAAGTTACCATGGTCTTCTGGGCACATCACTCAACATCTAAAAAGATCTATACTTTGCTATCTACTGTATACTATAGCTTCATGTGGGTCTGTATGTTCACCTGAACCCCTTCTGCTCTCCTGCCTCAATTCCTATACATTGATATACAGACTGTTAGGTTCCCTTTCCAATACCAGAAGCTTTATAGTTCACCTCTAGCAGAATCACCATAAGCAGCATTAACATGCACCTACTATACATTCACATTTTAATAACAAGCAGTAAAACATCTTTAAAATAAGCCTTCACTGACCTATGTAGCTGCATGTACTCTGGGGGAATCCATCTTCAAATGTCAAAACACAGCCACTGAAATCACAACTTCTATCCCCTCATTTTCTATAGAAGCAGGAACTTGACAGTCTGCCATCCTTCCAATCAAGTAAAACCCAACTTTAGAATTTCAATGCAATCTTTGAAGATGAATTGCTCCACAGCACCTGCAGCATAAAAGTCTTTAAAGGTTTGTTCAACAAAGCATGTTTATTATTATTATATTATTATACAGGATTTATATAGCGCCAACAGTTTACACAGCGCTTTACAATATAAAAGGGAGACACTACAGTTATAAATACAATAAAATACAAAAGGATTAAGAGGGCCCTGCTCAGAAGATCTTACAATCTAATAGGGTGGGGCAGGTGGTAGAAAAGGTTGTAACTGTGGGGAATGAGCTGATGGAAGTGGTAAAAGATTAGTTGGAGACGTGATAGGCTTTCCTGAAGAGATGAGTTTTAAGGGATTGCTTGAAGGTAGCAAGAGTAAAGGATAGCCGGACAGGTTGAGGTAGCGAGTTCCAGAGGATGGGAGAGGCTCTGGAGAAATCCTGGAGATGAGCATGGGAGGTGGAGACGAGAGAGCTTGAGAGTAGGAGGTCTTAAGAAGAGCGGAGAGGACGATTTGGGTGATATTTGGAGACAAGATTGGTGATGTAGCTCGGGGCAGAGTTGTGAATGGCTTTGTATGTTGTAATTAGTATTTTGAATGTAATTTTCTGGGTGATTGGGAGCCAGTGTAGGGATTGGAGGAGAGGGTTGGAAGACACTGAGCAGTTGATAAGGTGGATAAGTCTGGCAGCAGCATTCATTATAGACTAAAGATGGGATAGCCTAAGGAGAGGCAGACCAATGAGAAGGGAGTTGCAATAGTCAAGGCGAGAGATAGCGAGGGAGTGAATGAGGAGCTTGTTGGTTTTATTTGTTAAAAAGGGGCGAATTTGAGAGATGTTACGGAGGTGAATTCTACAAACTTTTGACAACGATTGGACTTGAAGCTGAAATGACAAGTCAGAGTCTAGGATTACACCTAGTACCCTGGCGTGAGGGGAGGGACTGATAGTTGCATTGTTGATTTTGATGGAAAAGTCATGGAGGGGGGCACAGGTGGGGGGAATATTAATAGCTCAGTTTTAGAGAGATTTACTTTAAGGAAGTGGTGCGACATCAATGCTGATATGTCAGTTAGTAAGTTAGTAATGCGAGAGGAGACTGAAGGAGTGAGGTGAGGAGTAGACAGATAGATTTGGAGTGTCATCAGCGTATAAGTGGTATTGGAAGCCGTGGGCAGTTATCAAGTAACCAAGGGAGAAGGTGTAGATAGAGAAGAGAAGGGGTCCAAAAAGAGAGCCTTGGGGGACCCCCACAGAAAGGGGCAATGGAGAGGAGGAGACAGAGTTGTAGGTAACACTGAAGGAGCGCTGTGTAATGCTTGTTAAGAATATATAAATATTTTAATGCTCATAGTCTGTACCTGAAATATCAATTATCAATGGTTGAACAGTGATAATAACCAAAATTAACGAGAATTATTATAATCAAGCAATTAACATTAAGCATGTTTTACTGAATATGTATAATATTAGTTCCAAAAGTACCGTATTTATCGGCATATAACACGCACTTTTTTCCCCTGAAAATCAGGGGAAAATCGTGGGTGCGTGTTATAGGCCGATCCCCGCCGATTTCTGTGTCATCGGAGCGATCGTGGCAATTGCCGCGGTCGCCGCCGACATACACAGCCGTGGGTACATTCAAAAATGGCGCCGAGACTGCAGGGAGCCGAGATACACATACTCGAGTGTTCTCGGCTTTTTCCGGCGCCGCCGTCACGCCCAGTCCCGCCCCTGGACCTGTGTTATGTCCATCATAGGGCGGGACTGGGCGTGACTGTCAGCGGCGCCGAAAAAAGCCGAGAACACTCGGGTATGTGTATCTCTGGTCTTGTCGGATCCGAGATACACATACCCGAGTGTTCTCGGCTTTTTTCGGCGCCGCTGACAGTCACGCCCAGTCCCGCCCTATGATGGACATAACACAGGTCCAGGGGCGGGACTGGGCGTGACGGCGGCGCCGGAAAAAGCCGAGAACACTCGTGTATCTGTATCTCGGCTCCCTGCAGTCTCGGCGCCATTTTTTGAATCTACACTGAGTGCACAAAGCTGCACTGACATGGCTGGACTGGGGCAGACCTGCACGAACGAAGCTGCACTGGGGCAAGGCTGCACTGGGGCAAAGCTGCACTGAGGCAAGGCTGCACTGGGGCAAAGCTGCACTGACAAGGCTGCACTGACAAAGCTGCACTGATGAGACTGCACTGGGGCAAGGCTGCACTGACACTGAAAAAGCTGCAGATAGACAGATAAGGCTGCATTGATGGGCATTGTAATGTAAGTTTTTTTTCCTTAAACTTCCCTCCTAAAAATGTTTTTTCCTAAAAATTCTCTCCTAAACTTGGGGCGCGTGTTATACGCCGATAAATACGGTATTTTAGTGTTTTGCAAAATGGTAACATCATAATACTTGTGATTCCTTGAGCCTGCTTTCCATCCATACTTAAATTTATGTCACAGATAGGAATGAGTGGAGTACATTCTGGGGCTGTGAAAGTATAGATTTCACCATTGCCAAAAGTATTACTGAAATGGAAATGATCAATTTTCTTAGGGGCAAAATTTTCTTGAAAGACAGGTTCTTTTTTTTTTTCTTTACTTACAGGATGTTTTTTTACATTTTTCTGTGTGTATTGGGGTAGTATAGTTTAGTTAAAGTGATACTAAACACACAGTTTAATTTACATTGGCCCTCATATTTCTGTATATGGATGATGGTACTGTAATTATTTTATTAAAAATAATTTTAAGTGCCTTTTTCCTAACCTATATATAGCCGTCACATGACCCAGATCTTTCCCAGCCTGTCTGCAGGAAAACATAAGCAGGGGGAGCCTCTGCCAGAGTAAAAAGAAATAAATAATATCAATAAACTGTTTTAAATTGTCATACAAATGTATATTTGAAATCAAATCTTTATTATTTTGTGTAAATAACATAGTGTGGGTGGATTTCTGCCAGATACAGGCCATGTCACGCCCCTCCATCCTGTGTCTTAAAAGGGAGTTGAAGCCACCATTAATCTACATATAGTATTCCACCCCCATTCTGTCTAGCTGGTTAATTTGCATGGAGGAGGAGGAAAACCTCAACATAGAAACTCACTGAAACTGAGCATGTGCAGTTGTCACCACAGCTGCAAAATCCATAGCTGAATTGGGGACATGGACAGAAGGTGGAGATAGAGAACAGCAGGGTCAACCAGGTTTTTTGCAGAATACAGAAAACAAATCTCATAGTGACTGAGTGAGTATGAACAGCATGTAATACAGCATTTATTGATAGTTGCTTATGATGTGGGTTTAGTGACACTTTAATGCCCTGTACACACGGTCGGATTTTCCGACAGAAAATGTGTGATAGGACCTTGTTGTCGAAAATTCCGACTGTGTGTGGGCTCCATCACACATTTTCCATCGGAATTTCCGACACACAAAGTTTGAGAGCTTGCTATAAAATTTTCCGACAACAAAATCTGTTGTCGGAAATTCTGATCGTGTGTACACAAATCCGGTGCACAAAGTGCCACGCATGCTCAGAATAAATTAAGAGACGAAAGCTATTGGCTACTGCCCCATTTATAGTCCCGATGTACGTGTTTTACGTCACCGCGTTCAGAACGATCGGATTTTCCGACAACTTTGTGTGACCGTGTGTATGCAAGACAAGTTTGAGCCAACATCCGTCGGAAAAAATTCATGGATTTTGTTGCCGGAATGTCCGATCAATGTCCGATCGTGTGTACGGGGCATAAGTGTCACTAAGTTAGTGCTTTTTGAATTAGTGTATTTCCCTCTTTTGTGCATTCTATGTCATTTGTGTGCTTTGCTTTATACTTTGTATTTTACTTTTTTCACTTTCTGTGCTTTCTTTTTGTGGACAAAAATAATAATAACACAGTGTAGCTAATAAGGAGCCACTTGTCTGGAGCAAGAGCAGGTTCAGCAGAATTGAAATTAAAATCTATAATCCTAATGCCGCGTACACACGAGCGGACTTTACAGCAGACTTTGCCCGGCGGACTGGATTTCGTAGGACAATTCAATCACGTGTGGGCTCCAGCAGACTTTGTTTTCTCAAAAGTTGGACGGACTTAGATTTGAAACATGTTTTAAATGAATCCGTTGAAATCGAGTCCGGTCGAAAAGTCCGCCGTCTGTATGCTAGTTCGACGGACAAAAAGCCACGCTAGGGCAGCTATTGGCTACTGGCTATGAACTTCCTTGTTTTGGTCCGATCGTACGTCATCACGTACGAATTCGACGGACTTTGGTGGATTGTGTGTAGGCAAGTCCGTTCATTCAGAAAGTCCGTCGTAAAGTACGTCGAAAAGTCCGCCGGGCAAAGTCTGCCGTAAAGTCCGACCGTGTGTACGTGGCATAAGGCTGCCATAGATGGAGCGAATTTCATTCTTGAGAAACACAGACAGTGTTGACAGGGGAAACTCTCCCGCCAAGCCAGTGTGTTTTCCCTCGATAGGGCCAGGGGAAGCCTTTCTCATTGGGAGAACACAGTGATTATTGCTAGTGGCTATAACAGCCACTAGCAATAATCACATGTAAAATCCGGCAGGCTGGTTGTACCCAAGTTGATCGATCTATCAAATTGGGTACATTTAGCCTGCCCATACATGGTTCGAACACTCTATGGCTGGCTTGAAGAGACATTTAAAGCCCATTGCACCCTTAGAAACAACAACAAACTTAATTTCACCTTCCTCATTCACTTCAATGCACTTAATTTTGCTCATCCCTTGTCTCAGAGTATGTTCTTCTATACACTCTTCTATAAACAACAGAGTACATCTGATATAACTCTTTGCAGAATATGAATTGGAATCATGATGGCTCCTGGTTAAAGCCATAGTCCACCTTTGTGGCCATATTTTATGTTACACCCATATTTAGGGGTAACTTGAAACATAGTCAAACTCCTTAACATTCCACTCTTAAATATTCCACCTCTCTTTGTTAAATCATGGAGTGCTTCTCCCTTAAGCGCCCTGTTTCTTGATTTTAGCATTACTGTGTTTTGCTCTCTCTGCATAGCCGGGTCATCTATTCACAGATCTGTATGAACACCGATCTGTCTCTCCTCCTAGACAGTCCCACCCTCCCTACAGTTAGAACACACCTAGAAAACACAGTTAACCCCTTGATCGCCCCCTAGTGTTAACCCCTTCCCTGCCAGTGACATTTATACAGTAATCAGTGCATTTTTATAGCACTGATCACTGTATAATTGTCAGTGGTCCCCAAAATGTTTCAAAAGTGTCCGATTTGTCCGCCGCAATATCACAGTCCCGATAAAAATTGGAGATCGCCGCCATTACTAGTAAAAAAAAAATAATAATAAAAATGCCATAAATCTATCCCCTATTTTGCAGACGCTATAACTTTTGCACAAACTGATCAATATACGCTTATTGCAATTTTTATTACCAAGAATATGTAGAAGAATACATATTGGTCTAAACTGAGAAAAAAAATAGCTTTTTTAAAAAAAATTGGGGATATTTATTATAGCAAAAAGTACAAAATATTGTGTTCTTTTCAAAATTGGTGCTCTTTATTTGTTTATAGTGCAAAGAATAAAAACCATAGAGATGATCAAATACCACCAAAAGAAAGCTCTATTTGTGGGAAAAAAAGGACATCAAATTTGTTTGGGTACAACGTCGCACGACCACGCAATTGTCAGTTAAAGTGACGCAGTGCCATATCGTAAAAAATGGCCTGGTCATTGAGCAGCCAAATCTTCCAGGGCTGAAGTGGTTAATCCTGGGCCTCACTCAATTAAATTATTTAAAGATATTATGATGGTTTAACATGAGTTGAGCTCATACAAAATGAATAAATATGAAAACAACCCTTTTCAACAAAGTGTACATGTTTTCTAACAAGGTACCCTATAATACATATAAGCTACAGTGATAATTATTATACTTTTTTATGGTTTTTAGCCATTTATATTACAGCCACTTCAATGCTATTATCTTATTTTATTATTTTTTTATTATTTGTATTTATTTATGACTCCCATACCTCAAATTAGAATGGAACCCAAAAGAATTGTAAATATATTAAATATTTTGTTCCACCTTTTACCAGCATGCCTGTTATTTTCTCAGAAAATCTGCCCAAAACATAATATGATCTGTTCTGCATCCTAAAATAAATGAAGATACTGCACCACCCTAACATCTGTCTACCAATACCTCTTGCCTCTTTTTAATAGTCACTATTTGTACTTACAAATACACCTTTGTGTTCAGCATAAGTATCACAAGCCACGTCTGAGACTGCTGGAAACTTTATTAGCTTCATAAACTTTTAGGTGTGGTCTGTTTGAAGGAGCCAAAGTCAACGAAGTTTGAATGAAGGATTTTTACCCACTTTGTTATTAAAACCTGGGTTGTGGCTGTTACTTTTATTTTACCTTTATGAGAAGTCATTTATAAAATTCATTTGTCTATTTATGTCTTTAAACCCAATTATTTAAAAAATATTTGTGCCAAACATCATTAATGTGTCTGTTTTTCAAAACAGGGCCACAACTAAGTTATCCATAAGGGGTTACTTTTAGCTCTTTTAAACTTTTAAAGCTAAAAGACACCTGCTAATGTATAAATGGAGCACAATATGGGTCCACTTGTTTGAGATTGTGGCCACCCCATCCCATTATTTCATTTATTTTAATTTGGGATTACAGCATTCAGACCAGCAGGTGATTTGGGTGCTATCCCCTTTAAGTTTTTTCAGAACCAGGATAGTGGACCAATGGTAAGCCAGGAAATCTTCTGGAAAACTTGGGAAAGGTTATTTAAGGACTGGGATAGGATAGGGAGAGGGATAGGGTTCTCCCTCTTTCCCGGTGGCAAGACAGGAAGAAGAAAGCTGCAGCATGAAAACTCTCGTCAGACAGCTGCTGGAGAGAGCAAGCGGTGAGGGAGGAGAGTCATGGCTGCGCCGCTGTCTGTCTGATACTGCAGGGGAAGAGGAGAGGCATAGAGCTGTGCGGGGGGGGGGGTTGTTTCAGCATTTAGACCACATTTTAAAAGCTTGCAAGAATTTTGGTGGATTGGGCTGGTACTATTACGATGAGTCGTTTAGACAAAAGCTGTCCATACATGGATCACTTAAATGAAGGATGTCGGGTTGTGGCTCAATTTGACTTTACCGCAAAAACAAGCCATGCCTAGACCAGCCCCGGACAATCCTTTAAATCCGACTTTTAGGAAAGGCTGTTGTTTTGCTTTTAATGAAAGCCAATGTCGTTAGAATACCGCGTGCAGACACAGGCACGAATGTTCCTATTGTGCGGGGACGCACCCAGTAGTAAAGTGTTTCAGGAAAAATGAAAATGTGGGAACTAGTCAGGGGACAAAAGATATTTTTCAAAAAAGCCTGCACACCAGTGAGGCTGGAAAAAATGCACCCATGGCTGGTCAGGTAACCAAACAGGGAGAAAGCATGTTTTCTCATTGATGGTTTTGCGAATGGTTTTCCTTTCCCTTCTTTTTCAGGGGAAGGTTGTTCAGTAGCGGGGAATTTGAAATCAGTGGAGGTATATCCACAGGTGGTTCCAGAGAAAAATTTCAAAGAAATTGAATTGGGCAGAATTGAGGGTCCATTTGAATGTCTGCCATTTAAAAACTTTTGCATTTCCCCATTTGGTGTGGTACCTAAGCGGGAGCTGGGATCCTTTTGCATCATTCACCATTTATCTTTTCCTAAAGGTGGTTAATTAAATGATGATATAAATGGGGAGTTATGCTCGGTATCATATGCGACTTTTGAAGAGGCAATTAGCAAAATTAGGGCGCTTGGTGCTGGAACTTTATTGGCTAAAGCTGATATCAAATCGACATTTCGCCTCTTGCCAGTTTGCCCTGTGGCGTTTGAATCATTGGGTTTCTGCCTGGATGGGTGTTATTTTTTTGACAAATGCCTACCTATGGGATGCTCATCGTCTTGTTCATATTTTGAGGCGTTTCTTTTTTTTTTTTTTTTACTTTTTTGCACTGGGTGCTTGTTTGCCAGTTGTGGCAGGATAGAGTGGTTCACTACTTAGATGATTTTTTATTAATGGGACCAGCAGGAGATACTTTTTGTTATAGTGCATTGCAAATTTTCAGGAGATGGCGCATGATTTTGTATTCCATTGGCGGAAGAGAAGACGTGGCTGCCCAGCACGTCTTTAGAATGTTTCGGCATACAGATTGATACCTGCAGTATGGAATTTAGCCTTCCATTGGTGAAGTTGCAGAAATGAAAGGCATTACTGGCCCTGGCGTTGGGTAAGAAAAAAATGCGCTTGAAGGACATGCAAACGCTATTGGGTGTCCTGGCATTTGTTTGAAGGATTATGCCAGTAGGGCAAGTTTTTTCAAGAAGAGTTTACCTTTCTATATCAGGCCTAAAGTCACCTTTTGAACACATTAGAATGACCAGTTCTCTCAAGGATGATTTACGGGTTTGGGCCAATTTCCTGGAAAATTATAATGGAAGATCCCTTTTTCAGATGGATTTGTGTTGTGCAGCTTGGCCAGAATCGTAAATCAGCAGTCAGGCCACAAAGAATGTAGTTCTTTTAGAGTTTTTTCCTATTTTAGTGGCTTTAGAATTGTGGGGGAGTGAGTTTGTGAACAGGCACATTGTGGTAGTTACTGATAATAAAGGGGTTATGTTTATGGTGAATTGCCTATCATCAGGTTCATTGCCAGTAATTAAGGTACTGAGGCAGGTGGGTTTTTTTTGTGTTTAAAGTTTAACATCTGGCTTAAAGCCAAGTATATTCCAAGTAATCTGAACAATATAGCTGATGCATTATCTCGGTTGCAGATGGATCACTTTCATCTGCTGCTCCCAGAGGTGGACGAGGACGGTTTAGCATGTCCAGAGCATCTGTGGAGAGTGATATGTCCGTGATTATGGAAGCCATTAATGGCTCGGTTGCCCCCAAGACCTGGTCGTGTTATGCAGCTGCTTGGAAGATGTGGATGTCTTTTCCGAAGGATGTTGGCTTCAATTTTGTCTCTCCATCAGAAAGTGCGATTCATGTCATTGCTCGTGCAACGGCAGCTGTCAAGCAGTTACGTTACAAGGACGTTAGCTGGCATTTCTTTTTTCTTTCATCTGATGGGACTTACGCCGTGTTCATTGTATTTTGCTGTGAAACAAGTGCTTAAGGGTTATAGGCAAAGGACTTTGGTAGCAGGTTACAGAAAGCCAATCTCAATTGACATACTGATCTGCCTTTTCAGGGTTACAAGAGTGGTTTGTTTTTCGCCTTATAAAGAGCTACTTTTCAGAACAGATTTTTTGCTGGCATTTTTTGGGGCCTTTTGAATTTCGGAAATGGTGCCTAGCAATAAGCTAGGTATTTCAGGAATCCTAATTAGTGAAGTGGTATTGACCAAACAGGGGTGCATATTTTGTTACAAAAATCCAAAACGGACCAAGACGAGAGAGGGAAATGGGTCTCTCTGCAGGCTCAACAAAATGTTTTGGTTTGTCCAGTAGAGACGGTATGGCTGTTTATGGGGGTTAGACCCACATGGGAAGGGCACTTCCTCATTCACGCTAATTTACCTCCTCTTACCAAGTACCAGTTCAATGGGATTTTGAAGAAATGCCTAGGGCAACTGGATTTAGGTAATTTAAAATTTTCCTTTCACTCCTTTAGAATTGGTGCAGCTTCAGAGGTGGCCAGGAAAGGTATTATGGAAATGGGGAGGTGGAAATCTAAGTGTTTTAAATTGTATGTCAGGCCTAATCTTTTTGTTTAATTTCCTCAGGTTTTTAGCACACAGTATGGATTCTGGGCCATTCGTTTATTTATTGGGCGTGTAAGAGAGCAGCCCAGAGAAGCTACACTACGAAATTGTCACTGCAGCCAGAATCCTTTAATTTATATTGGAAAGGTGTAAGAGGCCTTCAGTGGTATCAATTTTATTTTCATTTGTCTAGATTATATCAGATTTGGCCCCCACCTTCTATCTTGGTGGTTCATTTAGGGGGGAATGACTTGGGTAGGGTCAGAACGCTCGATTTATTGTTTATGACAAAAAGGATCTTCATCATTTTTAGGTCACTCCCTTGGCTCGTATGGCTTTCCTCTGCTCAGAGGAGGGCCATGGAGAAGATGTGGAAAAGAATTAACAGGGCTTTGGAAAAGTTCATACCCACGATTGGGGTATTATCCTATAGGCACGTGGATCTGGAAGGTGGCTTGTACAGGAGAGACGGGGTCCACCTTTCAGACATAGGCGTGGATATTTTCAACCTGGGATTACAATATGGTATTGAGATGGCCATGGTGGCGGGGTGGGGCCGAACTGGCATTGCAAGTCCGGCTTGTGGGAACTGTTTATTTTCTATGTAAAAATATGTGGTACTGCTGCTCGAGTTCCAAAAACTGAGCAGCAAGAATTGATGTTTATTTGAATTCATGATGTCATTTGGTTGATAATAAAAAAGTATTGAAGGATATTTTATGTGAAAAAAACAATAAATAAATAAAACATTTTCTTTGCCAAAAAAATTGGTATCTTGAGTCATTATTTTTAATATATTGTATCTGGGGAAAAAAGCATTTTGGGAGGGGTGTGGCATGCAATCTCATGTATAAAGGGGGCACAATTTGGGCCCACTTGCTTGAGATTGTGCCAACCCCATCCCATTATTTTATTTATTTTAATTTGGGACAGCATTCAGACCAGCAGGTCATTTGGGTGCTGTCCCCTTTAGGTTTTTTCAGAACCAGGATAGCGGACCAATGGGAAGCCAGGGAATCTTCTGGAAAACTTGGGAAAGGTTATTGAAGGACTGGTGGCATAGGGTTCTCCCCTTTTCCCGGCGGCAAGACAGGAAGAAGAAAGCTCCCTCCTTCCCACCCCAGTTGTGAGCACTTTTATGTGGTTGAGTCACCCTGGCATTCGGGAGGGGGACTGTTTATTTTCTATGTAAAAATATGTGGTACTACTGCTGGAGTTCCAAAAACTGAGCAGCAGGAATTGATGTTTATTTGAATTCATGATGTCATTTGGTTGATAATAAAAAGGTAATGAAGAATATTTTATGTGGAAAAAAAACAATAAAGTGGCGTGGCCATTTTCTTTGCCAAAAAATGTGGTATCTTGAGTCATTATTTTAAATATATTGTATCTGGGGAAAAAAGCATTTTGGGAGGGGTGTGGCATGCAATCTCATATCCCAAATTACCATACAAATGTCTTCTGTGTACTTTCTGATCCAGATTTATCTTTGTAATTAGTAGGGCAACTTTCTGGTTTTTGGGGTATGCCCAACCTACCCTCTATTCCCCTGTCGAATGAGATTCTTATTGGGCAATAAGATGTCAGGGGGTAGAACTAATTCAGGATCATAGGGGTGCAAAAGGAAAAAGGTATTAGCAGGCACCTGGTGGTGCAGTAAGAAGGATTTTTATTTTGACCAGATCAAAATGTCTGACAGGTTTGCTTCAAAGGGAAGTTAACCAACATGGTTGCCTTGCACATCAGCTGCAAGCATATATTTGTTTTGCTGCTAACTGGTTATGGCTTAAAAATGAGGTGGGTCAGTTGTTGCACTCACCATATGTGCTTAGACTAACATTTATTTTGTTAACTAGGGGAGGTGGAGTCAGCTGCAATCACTGTCGGGAGTGTAAGGAGAAATAGTAATTTCTGGAACTTTGTTGTGAGCTCTCAAATCTGTAGGCTACCAGTGCTTATACCCACAGAAATGTCAACCTAAGCACTTGGGGTGAGTGCAAGAGCCAATGGGCTGAAGCTATAAAATTGGGGTAGCTATGATACAATTTTGGCTTGAATGCACAATTATAATTTGCAAGCCCTAATGGATCTACTGGCTGCTGTGGGCTAACATTAATACATTTTCCCCATTTCCATAATTTTAAATTATGTTTGCTAAAAAAAAAAAAAATAGACCATAATTTTCTTTTTTACAGACCCCAGTGGAGTACAATAAAATGTGCATTAAGCAACCACATTTTGTCTATGTTTTCATTCTCACATTTGTCTACAGTATCTTCACAAATTATATTTTAGGAGCATTGAATCTTGGTTACTACTGAGGAGGAGGGAAAGCTTTCCGTGACTTCATTTTGCAGATGTTGTACTACTCTGGAGCTGGGAAGAATGAGCTAAGGCTTTCTGTTAGCCAGTCAATTACATTCCTCGCTAGGGATGAGCCGAACACCCCCCTGTTCGGTTTGCACCAGAACATGCAAACAGACAAAAAATTAGTTCTAACACGCGAACACCATTAAAGTCTATGGGACACGAACATGAATAATCAAAAGTGCTAATTTTAAAGGCTTATATGCAAGTTATTGTCATAAAAAGTGTTTGTGGACCTGGGTCCTGCCCCAGGGGACATGGATCAATGCAAATAAAAATGTTTTAAAAACGGCCGTTTTTTCAGGAGCAGTGATTTTAATAATGCTTAAAGTGAAACAATAAAAGTGTAATATTCCTTTAAATATCGTACCTGGGGGGTGTCTATAGCATGACTGTAAAGGGGCGCATGTTTCCAGTGTTTAGAACAGTCTGACAGCAAAATGACATTTCAAAGGAAAAAAAGTCATTTAAAACTACTCGCGGCTAATAATGAATTGCCGGTCCGACAATACACATAAAGGTTCATTGATAAAAAAGGCATGGGAATTCCCCACAGGGGAACCCCGAACCAAAAAAAAAATGACGTGGGGGGTCCCCCTAAATTCCATACCAGGCCCTATAGGTCTGGTGTGGATTTTAAGGGGAACCCCGTGCCAAAATTAAAAAAAAAATGGCGTGGGGTCCCCCCAAAAATCCATACCAGACCCCTATGCGAGCATGCAACCTGGCAGGCCACAGGAAAAGAGGGGGGGACGAGAGAGAGCACCCCCCTGAACTGTACCTGTTCACATGCCCTCAACATTGGGAGGGTGCTTTGGGGTAGCCCCCCAAAACACCTTGTCCCCATGTTGATGGGGACAAGGGCCTCATCCCCACAACCCTTGCCCGGTGGTTGTGGGGGTCTGTGGGCGGGGGCTTATCGGAATCTGGAAGCCCCCTTTAACAAGGGGACCCCCAGATCCCAGCCCTCCCCCCTGTGTGAAATGGTAAGGGGGTACAAAAGTACCCCTACCATTTCACAAAAAAGTGTCAAAAATGTTTAAAATGACAACAGACAGTTTTTGACAATTCCTTTATTTAAATGCTTCTTCTATCTTCTATCCTCTTTCTTCTATCTTCTATCTTCCTTCGGTTTCTTCCTCCATCTTCTTCTTCTTCCGGTTCTTCTGGTATTTCCTCCGGTGTTCTTGTCTCGGCCACCCGGTGACCCCCCTCTGACGCACGGTGACTTCCCTGTCCGCCCCTCTCTGACATCACGGGGAATGCCACAGGGAAGTCACAGGGTGACCCCGCCCTCTGTTATTTAAGAACAGTCAGAAGAGGAGAAGCGTCACACAGTGGGAGCCTCCCATCATGCTGGAAGCGGAGCGGCCCAGAAGACGAAGGGAAGAAGACGCCGGACGAGAACACTGAACCAGAACCAGAAGAACCAGAAGAACCAGAAGAAGAAGTAGATGGAGGAAGAAACCGAAGGAAGATAGAAGATAGGTGAAAGAACATAGAAGAAGCATTTAAATAAAGGAATTGCCAAAAACTGTCTCTTGTCATTTTTAACATTTTTGACACTTTTTTTGTGAAATGGTAGGGGTACAAACCCTTACCATTTCACACAGGGGGGGGCCGGGATCTTGGGGTCCCCTTGTTAAAGCCCCCCGCCCGCAGACCCCCACAACCACCGGGCAAGGGTTGTGGGGATGAGGCTACCCCAAAGCACCCTCCCAATGTTGAGGGCATGTGGCCTGGTATGGTTCAGGAGGGGGGGCGCTCTCTCATCCCCCCCTTTTCCTGCGGCCTGCAAGGTTACGTGCTCAGATAAGGGTCTGTTATAGATTTTTTTTTTAAATTTTGGCCGGGGTTCCCCTTTATATCCATACCAGACCTGAAGGGCCTGGTATGGAATTTAGGGGGACCCCCCACGTCATTTTTTTTAAAAATTTTGGTTTGGGGTTCCCCTGTGGGGAATTCCCATGCCGTGTGTATTTTCGGACCGGCAATTCATTATTAGTCACGAGTAGTTTTAAAAGACTTTTTTTCCTTTGAAATGTCATTTTGCTGTCAGACTGTTCTAAACACCGGAAACATGCGCCCCTTTACAGGCATACTATAGACACCCCCCAGGTACGAAATTTAAAGGAATATTACACTTTTAGTGTTTCACTTTAAGCATTATTAAAATCACTACTCCTCAAAAAACGGACGTTTTCAAAACTTTTTTTTGCATTGATCCATGTCCCCTGGGGCAGGACCCAGGTCCCCAAACACTTTTTATGACAATACCATGCATATAAGCCTTTAAAATTAGCACTTTTGATTTCTCCCATAGACTTTTAAAGGGTGTTCCGCGGCTTTCGAATTTGCCGCGAACACCCCAAATTGTTCGCTGTTTGGAGAACTGGTGAACAGCCGATGTTCGAGTCAAACATGAGTTCGACTCGAACTCGAAGCTCATCCCTATTCCTCGCCTATAACTATTAAGGCCAGAAAATAACCCATTGGCTTAAAAAATGCCTTTGAATCTCAAAATAGTTGTTTGAGGCTGCACAGTGAGCTCACAACAGGTGACTATTTCAGAAATATGAATACATGATTTTGATGACATACAAAGCCTATACTTTTTATATGATTACAGGAACAGCCGTATTTCAGGATACAGGAAATATAGGAGCCAATAGGTTCCAAACCCATGCAAATCAATTAGCAAAAAACAAATAAACTACAATTAAGAGCTGAGTGTTGTAAAGTGTAAAAAAAACACCTAAAACGTGAAAAGAAACAAAGAAACTGCGCTCTTTTATCATTAATTACATATCATAAATCACCATAGTAAAAAAACAAATAAATCTTCATTTGAATTAGAAACAATACATTAAAATTGTGAAGTTGATGTATAAATCCACATGTGAATAATGTCCTCAGTGAGTATAGGAAAGGTTCCTCTCCACCTGCAGGCAGACACACAATGCACTCACCAGACTAAATTGACCCCATTACAGGGGTCGTGTTTGAGATATGTTATTTCCTGTCCGTTAAAACGCAGGTGGAGCACTAACCGGCGATTCCTATACAATATATGCTGATTCTTGTGTTCTTTGATGTAAGTGCAATACAACCATATTTTTAAATAAATTATTTGAATTACTGCACCATGAAAGCATTCTTTCCTTTGCCTCTCTATATGGCAAAACTGGAGCTTTGTATACGCTATCTATAGAAATATTGAATGGATGACAGCAGAGGTTTGTATTTTAGGATAGTCTAGATGTGGTACTAGATGGCAGCAGCCCAGCCTTTAATAGCTTTGCGCTGTTTTAGGTGGAGAGCTTTTGATTTCCTTTAGTCACTTCTCACCATAACCTTTATGGTTATGCTATCTCATTGGGTTCCAAGACCTAATTCATAGAAGTCATGATTTCCATACACTGCACTGATGCTGGCCATAAAGCCTAAAACAGCTGTATGAAGCTTTGAAAAATGTCTCTAGAACATTTGAGGTTACACCAGTAGTTTGATGTTCATCTAGATGATGGGACATAAAAGAACAATTCACATAGCTCTGCTTATTGTCCTGAAATCAGGGATAATCTTCTTTATTTGGAATATGTGGTGGAATTGGACGTACCTTCTATTCTAAGAATGCTTTACTTATTGTACAAATGTCCAAAGTAACATCCCTCACCATAGCATAAATCCCAATATAGTTCCCTATTACAAAGTATGCAGTACTCATGCAGAGTTGTCCATGGTGAGGATCTAAAACATATCGGGTGGTAATATTTATCTAAGAAGTTCCAAAGATGGCTTATTTTAATTGAGAGTCAGTGGAATAAGTTTCATGGGGAAAAAGAGAAATCATGAAGTTTGCAGTAGTGGAGCAGTGTATAGAATCTTCACAGAAATTTAAATTCATCTCCACTCTATCAAAAACTAAAAATAATGTCTGAAGTTGTGCTGTATTGAGTGACTATAACATTGATATAAACACTATATATATAAACACAATAAAAGCATTACAATTAACATTAAAACATTTAAATTAAGTCTTATATTAAAAATCAGGATTTTTCTGAAGTGTTTATTGTTTGTGAGTTTGGTGAGAAATTTGAATCCATGAACTTGCCAGCATATACCCAGTTAATGATTGGTAACAACACCTAAATATCCAGGTTTAACTAACATAGAAAAGTACTGTAAACCAGGCAATTCTTTTAATGTAAGCTAACTAAGCTTAACTAAGCTGACTAAAATTGTTAAAGTTAAAGGTACATCTCAGCTTTAGAGTCCATGTAAATTCAGACAAAGAACATCTCCTGAAAGAGTTTAATTGTTCCAAAAATGTTAAAAACTTCCTGTTAATCCTGCCAGAAATCCAATGTGCTTGCAAGTTCCTTTGTACTCTTTACCTTCCCCCTGTGTTATGGAGAAGAGAAGAGAAGGAAAAGAGGGATATATTCAGTAGTCCTAACCCATTTCCTGTCCTAGGGTAGGGTGACAACACTACTCCATCTCATACCGTGCAATGAGTAAGCACTATCATCCTAGGACAGAAAGTGTGTTGCTGCCTAGATCGCCAGATTGATATATTAAAAAAAGCCTGCTATATATTAATATTTTGTTCTTGAGTTGAACTAAACTTTAAGAATCCATTTTTGAGTGAGCTAGAATTTATCATGTATCAACTTGTTTTGGTCTTTTAGATCAGATTATATGAGTTCAGTATCTGCTTTTTCACAGATATAATATAGGCATATTTTGCTTTGTGTTTTTTCTAGCTATTCAACTGGAGTATTGGCCTGTCTTTGTAATGTAGAAGCCGTTACTGTGTGAAAGTGATGCATATTTCTTCATTAATTGTGAAAAATATTTTCTATGAACTTTAGTCCTATTTTCTATACCTATAGGTCTCTTACAATATTGGTTTGGATATATGCAATGCTCAGTCTTTTTGATACACTTTAGTCTTATGTTCTACATCTATAAGTCTCTACTATATTTATTTGAGATTCATACTCTTTTCCATCTTCTCTATAAACATTATTACTTTGAAATAACAATGCTCCTAAAACATTTCAGCATTATTACTCAGCAATAATAAAGTAAATTGATGACACAAATGTCAGCAGCTGTTGCCTCAATTCTAAGATCAAAGTTCACATCTAACACATATCTGACCTATTTAAAATTTAGCACATAGTTTCAAGAAAAGTGTGCACACGTGCTAAACACTGGAACAAAAAGTTAGCATCTATGTGATTGATTTATAACAGAACTGTTTTTCATTTGATGCATATGTATTCTGCATATTTGAATGTCACTTTTTTCTACTTTTGGCAATCCAGTATTTTCTTCCCAGTTGCTTGAGGCGCTCTCCAACTCATTTTGGACTTCGCATTTCTACTGGGATTTTCTGGAATGTTTTTGTCAGTCAAGTTTTCATGTGAGGCATTTCACATACACAGCAACTTCATGATAAGATGCATAATTATTAAGTATTTTAACTTTTTATGGTGTCTTGAGAATCCAGGCTTTTTAAAACAATGGCAATTGTGCAATGTACAAAAACAATTTGGAATGCATAAAGTGTTAACATTGCACCATCGCATCTTACAACACATCTAGTTTAATTATATTACCAGACAATTTAAAACTCCATAATTGACCCACACTGTCATCAGTCATACATCTGCATTTATTGTTTTAAAATGATACCTAGGTTTACTGTAAAATCTTTGTATTAGGGATACTCTTACATTAGAAGTAATAGCTTTAAAATCACAATGACTCAATTTCACAGCCAACCAATACAAATCAGGTAATAAATGGACATTGTAAATGATAACTAAATATTAAAAGCCATGTGCTCCAAAGGTTATACATGCATAAATTGTTTTCTTCTCACCTGTGCCATATATCGTGTTAGCCATCATTTAGGCAGCAGGTTGTACAGGATAGCCTTGGCTGATACCAAATTCAAGCTCCTTTTAGAAGATTCCAAGTTTTATCCTTGCCAGACAGGAAATGTTGCCTCTCCAGCATATTCTGGGTATATTTTGGGGTTTTTGTCCATCTTGGATAAGCTCCATCTTAGATATTGGCTCGCTGTTTTAATTTTAAAGGAGCAGGTGGTCTGCTGTGAAGATTGACAATTGTTACAGTAAAAAGGCTCAGTGTTTCTGTGAAATTACAGTCAGGTTAGGAATATCTTTTGGAGAGGGCAAATCAGAAAAGATACCAATTGCAAAGGAGCAACAAATAGTCAGTACACAGTTGTCAGACCTTTAGGTGTGACTGTCTAAGTATCCGTTACAAAACACCACTACATTACAAAAGCATCATTTAGCTTTTCTTTGATTCATTTTTAGTATGCTATTAAATTGTGTTCATTGTAGGAAAAGGGTATTTTTTCCAAATCAATGCACAAAAAAGACAAATGTTCATTTTTGTGATTATAGATTGTAACTGAGGGCAATAAATCTTCTGACTATTCATCACATCAATTCTTGTGATGAGCTGAAAGTCTGTTAAATAGAATTATGTGTTTTATTTTGCTTGACATAAAAACAGATTAAAGTTGGAGGTAAATGAAGGCCGTTCTATAGTAAGAGAAAAAATTAAGAGAAAAGTACATTGAAATAAAATGTTATGGGCTTCTCCTTTAATATACATTTCGCTTGTATGGTAATACGATTCGTACAGGAATTATTTTGTAAATAATGCTGCCACATCTCCTCATTTGATATTAGGTAAGCTTAAACCACATACAAGATGCTAATGAATTTTGTACAGGAAAACAGTTTTTAAACATGTTGGTGAATGCTGGTCATCATTTTGTCTAAGTATGTAGGGCTTGAGTCTTTCAGCACGCTTCAGTGAAATTACTTTCATTCTAAGACACACTACAGATATACATTGGTAATGCTGCCAAATATAAAAAGAAAATGGGCAGCATGCTAAAGTATTCTTTAAAGTCAAAAGCAGTAATTTCTGCCAGTATTACTGTGCCTTTCATATAAACATAAGCCTTATTTTTTGATCCCATAATGTGTGTGTTTCTTTGTTTCTTCCTTTAGAAGAAAGAGTAACATTTAGTTAAAGAACAGGGTTTTTCAGCCATAGTATATGTGGTATAAACACAGTGTTTCAAATTAAAGTTTAAAATTATTCACATTTGGCAATAAATGCTCATTGCCAAATATTCAAAACTGAACTCCAGGCAGTTCAAATTGAGGCAGCTCTATATTCAGTTATATATTACACACTGTATTTTTTCTAAATGCAAACAGTGTAAGTACCTGAATTTAAATGAGTATCAACCTCTTACAGTGGAAGAGGCAAAAGTAGCAACAGAAGCCAACCAATTATGTTTCATTGCTCATGTGTGAACTGGGAACTTGCTGATAGATGGAGAGAGCAGCAGGTTTTTAATAAATTCTGTATTCAAAAGAAAAAGACAGTTCAAATTGTATACATGAACAAATCAATACAAGCATGCAAAACACTTTGAGAAATATCATTACAGATGATACAACTATAACTGTTCTTTCACTTATGTAGCACCTTTCCACCTCTTAAATTCAAAACAGGATTTAGAAAGAAAAAACAAAGATAAGGTAGGAGAGAAAAGTAGGAGCTCTAAAATGGGGGAGGAAAAAAAAAGGGTGGGGGGAAAGACCATTACGATGGTACAGTCAGGAAATGAACAATTTGAGGGAAAGGAAAGGAGGCAGGGAGGAAGGGGCAATCCATATAACCCCCTCCCTTCTCCATGTCTATAAAAAAGCTCCACTTATTTAATTGGTTGCAAGGGCTCAAGGTGTATTATTCAGTGTGGAAGATAGAGGGGTTTGGTCCATTTGGAAAAAGCAAGGCCTCCAGATTTGCCAATATTTCTCATCTTGTCCCATCAGATCCATAGTGATAGCCATAGTTCAACTGTTTGTTGAATCTCCATATTTCTAGCAAGCCACTGTGAGGTGACGAGAGGTGAACTTACTTCCACATTGCTGAAATGCAGGCTTTGGCAGCATTGAGTAAATGCTTAAGCAGTGAGCCCTTGTATTTCTTGATAGATCACGGAGTATCATGCAGTAAATAAGCTGCCAGGTCCTTATTCAGAGAAACACCCATAGGCTGTTATACAGAATTCCCATAGTTCTACAGAGTTCCTGTAATTCAGGATATTCCCAAAAATATGTAGAAGGGTTCCCCCATGCATCTCCAACAATGGTTGGATATGTGGGAATATGCAATGAAGGGATGTGGGAGTTCTGTACCATCTGGTTAAAAGTTTATAGTCACTTTCTTGATATTTATAAGCTATGGAGGCTTTATGTGTAAAGATAACTATGTTGTCCTTTCTTGATCCCCCAGGAGGCAATCAGATATTCCCTGGATCAATTTTACCTATAAATATTAATATCCAGTTATATTGTGTACATTTAGGAAAGAATCCAGTCCTTTAATCTCCATATGTGGCGATTACATCTCTTTTCCACCAGAGGTAATAAGTACCCCCTTATCCTCTGTCATGACCTTAAAGTGCATAACTCTACACCACTATATGGACCACTTATGTATTTATACATGTTGATCATATTTCTCCTTATACTTCTCTTCTCACAAGAGAATACATTTTGTTCAGCTAATCTTTCATCATAGCTGAGCTCCTCCATGCCTCTTATCAGTTTGTTTGCCCTTCTCTGCCCTTTCTCCAGTTCCCCAATATCCTTTTTGTGAATTGGTTCCCAAAACTGAACTGCATATTCCAGATGAAGTTTTACTAATGATTTGTACAGGGGCAACATAAACTCTCTCTCTGCCGTGCATACCTCTTTTAATGAAAGATAGGGTTTTGTTCACCTTTTAAACCGCAGCTTGGCATTGCATGCTATTATTAAGCTAATGATCTACTAGAAAACCCAGATCCTTCTCCGCCATTAATATCCCCAGTTGTACTCCCCCTAGTATGTATGATGCATTCATATTTTTAGCCCCCAATCCTAATTTAGGTCTGATGGATTAGAAAGCCACAGAAGTCTTGTTAGTGGAGGTTTGAGCAGGTACTGTTCCAGTTTGACCCAAGGATTGACCTAGTTAAGTGCAATGCTTCATGATATTTGACTGGGTCAGGGAAATCCATTTCATATACTCCTTCTACTTATGTCGCTCTGATTAGACTGCTTTATCTTGCTAGAAAACTGATTGCAAGGTTTTGGCTCCCCCCCCCCCCGAGCCCCCACATCTACTGAATGGATACAACAAGTAAATTCAATGCTAGTTAGGAAAAAGATTGCATATCAGCACAGAAATGTTTTGGGTAAATTTACCAAAATCTGCCAGGAGTGGCTGGAGAACCCCGAGGTTGCCCCCCCCCAGCTAGTACTCAATAGACTGTTACAGACCTAGGGGAAGAAACGGGGGTACACTAGTCTCTGTTCCAGACACACATGGGACTAGAGTTTCGAGATTGGATTGTTCTAGATGTCGTTCTGGGGATTATTTGACGTTATTTTATTCTAGTTGCTTGGGACACTGTTTTTGTTCTTTTTCTCTTTTACCTTACTGGATGGTACACACTTCAGGGGATGTATGTTCTCAATTTTTTGTGTTAAATTTAATTTAATTTAGAGTGTTACTATACTTGATATTATACTTATTGTGCTTTACTACCTCAACATACAACCTACACGTGGTACATGGTATTTCAGTATACTCTGCTTTTTTACAACTGTTTGTACCTTTACTAATTTTATGCACAATAAAATATTTTTATGATTAAAAAAAAAGATAGTGTGTTTAATACGCATGGGTATGCCTGCCCACACAAATGTAATAAATATTGTTCTCAAACCTTTTCGAAAGCCAGTTGGAAGTGGAATTGGTAGGGCCTGCAACAAGTATAATACATCAGGAAGCACAACCATTTTAATAATGCTGTTGTGGCCAAACCAGGTGAACACTTCTCTGCCCCAGCTTTGTAAATTTTGTTTAATGGATTTGTCGAAGGGACTAAAATTCAGTTCAAAGACTCACTGCAGAATAATAGGGAAGTTAGTTCCGAGATAACAAATGTGGGAGGTGGACCACTTAAATGGGAAGTGTTCACTAGTGTGACTTTTGGTGCGTCTACCATCTGAACCATGAAATGCAAGACATTTAGGAACTGGCTAGCCTTAAACGAATGCGTGGTTTCCTCTGCCCAATCTATGTCTGGATAATTAAAATCCCCCATTATAACACTTACCATCCTTGCTGCTAATCCAGCTTGTAATAGGAGATCCGTCTCCCCCTCCTCCCTCAGGTTAGGGGGCCTATAGCATACTCCCAGTAATATTTTCCCCTTAGCTTCATCCCTTTGGAGCTCTAACCCATAAGGATTCCACCTCCTCCCTAGCTCCCTTAGTAATGTCATCTCTCACATTCACTTGTACATTATTCTTGAAATATAGGCATACCCCTTCCCCTTTTGTACCCTCTCTATCCCTGCGATAATGGGTATACCCTTAAATGGTTGCCAGCCAATCATGAGAGCTGTTGAACCAGGTCTCTGAAATTCCCACAAAATCCAAATACTCCTTGTACAACAGTATCTCTAGTTCACCCATCTTGTCCGCCAGGCTCCTGGCATTGGTGAACATGCCACGTAGTTTAGACCGGTCGCATACTATCCTCTTATTGGATGTTCTGAGATTGCAACTAGGACTTGTTACTATACTTACCTTGGGTTTATGTGCTTTAGTCAACTAATGCCCCCAATATTACCCTCTGGAATATGTTCCACCCTTACTATCTCTACCTCTGGGTCCCCCCCATCGCCTAGTTTAAAAACCTCTCTAACTTTTGGCCATCTTTACTCCCAGCTGATCTGCACCCTCCTCATTTAGGTGCAGTCCATCCCTTCTATAGTACTGGCGATCGACTGAGAAGTCAGCCCAGTCCTCCAGGAACCCAAACCCCTCCTTACTACACCAGCTCTTCAGCCACTTGTTTACTTCCCCCTTTCCGGTAGTATTCCTGAGAATACTACCTTGGGTGTCCTTTTCCTCAATTTAGCTCCCAAGTCCCTAAAATCGTTCTTTAGGACACTCCATCTGCCTCTGACTTTATCATTGGTGCCAACGTGCACCATGACAGCCGGGTCTTCCCCAGCCCCTCCCAGTAATCGGTCCACCAGATCCGCGATGTGCCGAACTTGAGCGCCTGGTAGACAACATACAGTTCAGCGCTTCCTTCTAAGAATTGTCCTTCTAAGAATTGAGTCCCCTACCACCAGAATCTGTCCTTCCTTTCCCTTCACTTCCCCCCACTCTCCCTTCACTTCCCCCCACTCTTCTTCCACCGGCAGCTAGGAGAGTCCCTCAGCTCCAGCAGTGCTGGTCCCTGACTGTTTTCACCAATGTCACACAATGGAGCGTACTTATTGGGATGCTCCAGCCCTGGATCAGCCTCCCTGGCACTTCCACCTCTACCCTTCCTGACTGTCACTCATCTACTCTTTCCTAGTGCCTGCACCCCTTTGTCTCCACCCGCCTCTGTGCTGGCCCCTGCCGGCACCTGCCGTGTACGTTCCTGGCTCTCCTTTAGTATGGAGGGACTTCTCAGTGCTGCTAGTAGCTTCCCCAGATTCAGAACCTGGGCTTCCAGGTAAACAATGTGCTTACATTTTGCACAGCAGTATTTGCCACAAGATGTACACCGAGTCGCATCTCCACACCCACCGGGCATCGTACCTACTAATTTAATGAGGATTGGGGATTATACCCTGTCCAAATTACCTAACAACTAGCTTCCTGACATTAATACCCAACAAGACAATACACAGGTACTCAACAAGACAATACACATGCACTCACTGACCAAAGTGCACTCGCTGACCAATGTGCACTCGTTGACCAACGTGCACTCTGAGACCCACGTGCATTCGCTGACCCATGTACACTTGCTGACCCATGTGCACTCGCAGACCCACGTGCACTCGCAGACCCACGTGCACACACACAATACACAAATACTAACGATACACACACTAAATACTAACGATACACACACTATAGGTTAAGGGCTGGTGTAGTATATATATACAGGCTAGTGTAGTATATAGACAGGCTAGGGTAGTATATAGACATGCTGGGGTAAATATAGACAGGCTAGTGTAGTATATAGACAGGCTAGGGTATTATATAGACAGGCTAGGGTATATAAAGACAGGCTAGTGTAGTATGCAGACAGGCTAGGGTATATACAGACAGGCTAGGTATATACAGACAGGCTAGGGTAGTATATATACAGGCTATGGTATATACAGACAGGCTAGTGTAGTATATACACAGGCTAGGGTATAAACAGACAGGCTAGGGTGTAATCAGACAGGCTAGTGTAGTATACAGACAGGCTAGGGTATATACAGATAGACTAGGGTATATACAGACAGTCTAGTGTAGTATACAGACAGGCTAGTGTAGTATATAGACATGCTAGGGTATTATATAGACAGGCTAGGGTATATACAGACAGGCTAGGGTATATACAGACAGGCTAGTGTAATATATAGACAGGCTAGGGTATATGCAGACAGGCTAGTGTAGTATGCAGACAGGCTAGGGTATATACAGACAGGCTAGTGTAGTATACAGACAGGCTAGGGTATTTACAGACAGGCTAGGGTATTTACAGACAGGCTAGGGTATTTACAGACAGGCAAGGGTATATACAGACAGGCTAGTGTAGTATGCCAACAGGCTAGAGTATATACAGACAGGCTAGGGTATATACAGACAGGCTATTGTAGTATATAGACATGCTAGGGTATTTACAGACAGGCTAGGGTATATACAGACAGGCTAATGTAGTATTCAGACAGGCTAGGGTATATACAGACAGGCTAGGGCATATACAGATAGGCTAGTGTAGTATATAGACATGCTAGGGTATATACAGACAGGCTAGGATATAGAGACATGCTAGGGTATATACAGACAGTCTAGGGTAGTGTATACAGACAGGTTAGGGTATACAGACATGCTAGGGTATATGCAGACAGGGTAGGGTATACAGACAGGCTAGGGTATATACAGACAGGCTTGGGTAGTGTATACAGACAGGCTAGGGTAGTGTATACAGACAGGCTCGAGTATATAGACAGGCTAGGGTATACAGACAGGCTAGTGTATGCAGACAGGCTAGGGTATATACAGACAGGCTAGGGTATGTACAGACAGGCTAGGGTATATACAGACAGGCTAGGGTATACAGACAGGCTAGGGTATATACAAACAGGCTAGGGTAGTGTATTCAGACAGGCTAGGGTAGTGTATACACACATGCTAAGGTTCACGGACAGGCTAGGGTATATACAGACAGGCTAGGGTATACAGACAGGCTGGGGTTTATACAGACAGGCTAGGGTATATACCGACAGGCTAGAGTAGTATATACAGACAGACCCCAAACCCTGCCCCGCCTCCCTATTCCTTTTCAGGTGCTATTTTTATACCACAGTGCCTCCCCGCCAATCAGGAGGCAGGTCAGTGAGACCATCCATTCTATTGGATGCCTGGCGCATTGGCGGAAGAGACACACAGGGGAGGAAGCTGGAGGATCAGACTCCTCTGCTGCCGCTGCTGCTGCCCACACTGAGACACAGGTGGAGAGGACCCAACAGCCCGGTAAGTGCCGGACCTCTTCCCGCGAGGGAGTAGTAATACCGATGTGTGTGCCCCGCGCCGCCTGGGGGTAGTGCTGTGTGTGTGCATGCCCCGTGCCGCACAGGGGGGTAGTACTGCCTGTGTGTGTGCCCCGCACCACAAGGGACCCTAAATTGGGACCTACATTATTTTTTCGGTGCGACACACAGTGCATTGTGGTAAGCTGTGATATAGGTATGTTGGTTCAGTGCATTGGCATGCTGTTCACAATAAACAGCACTGCATTGCACTTTATGCACTGCCGTGCATTATGCTAGAGCTCATTAAAACCTGTGGTACTGCAAAGCATATGTCTAAATGGGTCCTGAAACCAGAACACCTAATTGGCATACTTCCATGTTAGTTACCCAAAAAATATTAAGTTACTGAATTAAATGAAATAATTTGTTTTATTTACATTTAAAGGAAACCTGTACTGAGATAAATAAGTAAGCTTCTATTGCAGACCTCTGCTTCTGTAAATACTAGTTGCTTGGCTGTCATGTCAATTCAGTGGCTTCAGCAGTTGCTAAATTACTGACCTGGAACTTGCAGCATGCTTGTCCCGGGTCAAGGAAAATATTGAAGAAATGACCAACCAGGCAAATGATTTTTTTTAGGAGGACTCTGCAATAACTGCCTACGTATTTCACTCAGCAAAAAGCAGTGGCGTTCTTTGAACATGCGATCTAGTCTTTGTGTCAAAAGATCACAACACTTTGCCAGTCTACAAAACATGAAGTGACAGTTTACTGACATGTTCTACACATTCTGTTCAGCTATTAACACTTTTGGCGCCTGCTGATGTGACTCAGTTGTGGATCTCAGTTGTCTGCCTAAGGCTCTAAGAGGCTTCACAAAAGGGTGGACTCGGGGCGCAGAGAGTGCACCCTGATCCCACCCTGTTGTGTGACCATAGCGAATTAATTTTCATTATTGTTACACCACGGTGCCTCCACGCCAATCAGGAGGCAGGTCAGTGAGAGCTATGTGCCGATTGGATGCCCGGTGCTTTGGCGGAAAAGACACACGGGGGGAAGCTGGAGGATCGACTCCTCCGCCGCCACTGCTGCCCACACTGAGACACAGGAGGAGAGGACCCAACAGCCCGGTAAGTGCTGGACCTCCTCCCGCAAAGGGGGGTAGTGGTGTCGGTGTGCGCGCCCGGGGGGTATGGTACTGTCGGTCTGCGAGCGGCAAAGAAATGGAAATGGACATTAAATGTTTTGTGGCCAAAGTCTCCATGCTGTATAATGTTTGCTGCCTGTCTCCTGCTTGTAGTAGTAGTAGCTTGTAGTAGTATTTTTACCTGCTCTAGTGACTTTTGTGACTATAGCTTAGCCCAGAGGTTTGGAGATCTGCATAGGGCTCAGAAGGACTTAGCACTATTGTCAGGGCTGGGCTCAGCCCTTCCTTCTCTGAGCTGGCTGCTCAGCTGTCGGCTAATTGTCAGCTACCATCTCTCTCCACAGTTACCCAGCTGTTGCTGATTCTGCTTGTCAGTCCTGCCTACTTAAAGTTGTCCAGCTCACTTGATCTCTGCCTTCACCTTTTCAACATCACAGAGACTTTCTCCTGCGTTCCTGTTGAAGACTTGCTCGGCTGATGTTCCTTCTGGCTCCTGATCCTGCTTGCTGTACTACTACGTTTATCTCTGGCTCTCTGACATTTGCTTGGCTGACTACCCGATCTGGTTACTGAACTCTGGCTTGTTTTGACTACGCTTACTCTGTTTACATTATTATTATTATTAAACAAGTATGATTTAACTTTACTTCTGTCTCGGTCTGATTTATGGTTCCTGACAACTATGCATTGCTGTCAGTCCTTTCTGGGATGCTGCTCTATATACCCTGATATGTGATACTGATCTATATACTCTGTCCTGTGAGACTGATCTATATACTCTGTCCTGTGAGACTGATCTATATACTCTGCCCTGTGAGGCGGATCTATATACTCTGTCCTGTGAGGCTGATCTATATACTCTAACCTGTGAGGCTGATCTATATACTCTGTCCTGTGAGGCTGATCTATATAGTATGTCCTGTGAGGCTGATCTATATACTCTGTCTGTGAGGCTGATCTATATACTCTGTCCTGTGAGGCTGATCTATATACTCTGTCCTGTGAGGCTGATCTATATACTATGTCCTGTGAGGCTGATCTATATACTCTGTCCTGTGAGACGGATCTATATATTCTGTCCTGTGAGGTGGATCTATATACACTGTCCTGTGAGACTGATCTATATACTCTGTCCCGTGAGGCTGATCGATATACTCTGTCCTGTGAGGCTGATCTATATACTCTGTCCTGCAATGCTGATCTATATATCCTGATCTGTGATGCTGATCTATATACCCTGATCTGTGATGATGATCAATATACCCTGCTCTATGATGTTGATTATATACCATATCGGTAATGCTGATCTATATACCATATCGAGGCTGAGCTATATACCCTGTCCTGTAATGCTGAGCTGTATACTCTGTCCTGTGATTCTGGGGCTGTATACTCTGTACTGTGATGCTGAGCTGTATACGCTTGACACTATGGATGGAAGCAATTGGAATACAGGGGACAGAGTGATTGGATGCTATAAGGGATGGGGCTTATGAGAAGTGGGAAGGGTCAACAAGGAAGGGACTCACCTGGCGCCACCCCTGCTCAGCAGCTCATGTGAGAAATGTAATCCTGGCTCTATCATATGGGCGGAGCAAGGAGGAGACTCATTCCCACACTGCTCTCCGGGCTCTGGCTGTCACTGGAGTGCAGATTCAGTGAGAGTGTTGCGGCTGTGCAGGACAGCACTGTGTTATGCAACCTGCAACACTCTCATCATATCGTATAGGTAGCAGCAGCCCTGCTCTGCTGCCCCTCTCAACTTGCTGCCTGAGTCCATTGGACCTACTGGGACCCATGGTAGGGCCGGCCCTGCAAGGGGGTCTGAACGACAATATGGGGGTTATTTACTAAAGGAAAATCCACATGCAAGGAAAAGAAAAAACAGAATTTTATCTTGCACATGATTGGATGATAAAATCAGCAGAGCTTCCACTTATTTCAGATCTACCCCTTAGATTTAGAGCGACTGCACTTGCAAGTGCACTTTCAGTGCATTTGCAAGTGCACTTGCAGTGCAAAGTGGATTTGCCTTTCGTAAATAAGCACCAATGAGTTGTATGGTGTCATTCGAAAATGTCCCTTAGTTTCCTGTGCTGATTGATGGATGCATTTATTAAGCTACATGTGTTACATTACTGTTTAATGTTCATAGAGTAATTCTAGGATGAACTTCTGCTCTAAAGTAGTTTTAAACCTCTGAAATGAAAAAATGAACGAAGAATATCCTTCTTTAGTGTGTACTAGTCTTAATCCATAGCACCAAGTGTCATTTCTCTCTGTTGTTTCTTCCCTTTGCTCTCTGCATGAGTCACTGATAATAGTCCAAGCCGACCCCACAGCATCCCATGTAACAGCTCATCCCCCACTCCAGCACACAGCAGCTGGCTGACGTAATTGCTTATGGTTCTTTGTAGAGGGGGGTGTTTCCATTTCCTCCACTCAGGTTTCAAGTTTCACAGAGCTCTGTGCTCTAGCTCTACAGTGTGTGATATCAAATTCCTGCCTCCTGTCTTCTACTGCTGAGAAAAAGCTTTTTATCTGTGTGTTTTAGGCTTAAGTAGAGAAGAGAGGGCTGCAAAGAAATAGGTACAACTTATGTAAGAGGATTTGTTACATCTATGTGTATTACCTGAGGCTAGTCAAACATAAGTGTTGTTCGTAGTTCTATTACAATGTTGATGTCATAATAGGAAGTGTATGCTGTAACTATAGAACTACTTTATACAATATGAAAAAAATGTCAATGTCAATGTTAAATAGTTTGACCCAACCCCCTAAACATTTTCTGGATACCTATTTTAAAGGAAGTGAAAAAATTATTTCACTAGTAGAATTAAGAGGTAATATAACTGTGTTACATAGGGGACTTACAAAAAGAAGAACTGTTGTGTTAATGATTTTGACATACTTCATCATGTATGTAATGTTTTTATTTCCCCTACACTTTAAGTTTAAGGACATCAATATGAATGCAGCACAGTCTTAAAGTGACCAATCATGTTTAAATGTGAACAAAAACAGTTGGTGAATAAAAGTTTGAAACTGGTGCAAAATCTGGTGCAGCTCTGCATAGAAACCAATCAGCTTGTAGGCAGGTATTCACCGCTGTAGGTGGCACTTAACCAAAGTGGCAATGCAGGAGGGGAAGGAAGTCAAAAGAAACTCAGTACCTCTATGACTTCCTGTGGTGCGATTGTACACTGATGCCCTGTGACCTCAGCGGCCATCTTGGGTCAGGGCAGTGTATATTTATGACACTTGCCCCTGGGTTTGGCGTGCATTCTGTGAGTGGCCAGAGTAGGGATAGGTTCCCCATTTGACAGAGAAAGTGCTTAGAGATAGGGAAAGGTCTGAAGGGAGGAGGAACAGTGCAGAGACCGTTTGCTGGAAGCCTCCCATTTTGGTGTGGACTGGCCAGGCTGCATTTCACTCCTTGTTGCAGATGTTGTTGGCATCTTCCAAGTCTACATACCAATGTTAGAGTTCGTAAGCAGATTTTTCACTCTTCAGTTTTAGTAAATCAACCCCTTTGAGTCTTATTTTTTTTTTAAATATACTAATAGGAAAATGGATTATCAATGAGAAAACATATTGAGTTAACAACCCAGCATAACCCTTGTCTCATTTTCAGCTTTGCTTTGTAGACATTACAGTGGGAAGCTCACTGGGCAACAAAATACTGTCTTGTAAATCTAGGCCAATAAGTCTGCAAAAAAGAGGATATGGCAATACATACCATACACTACTGTGAAAAAGTTTTAGGCAGGTGAGAAAAAATGCTATAAATTAGGAATTCTTTAAAAAATAAAAATGTTAATAGTTTATTTTTTATCAATTAACAAAATAGAAAGTAAATGAACAGAAGAGAAATCCAAATCAAATCAATATTTGATGTGACCACCCTTTGCCTTCAAAACGGCATCAATTCTTCTAGTTATACTTGCACACAGTTTTTGAAGGAACTCGGCGGGTAGGTTGCTCCAAACATTTTGAAGAAATAACCAAAGATCTTCTGTGGATGTAGGCTGCCTCAAATCCTTCTGTCTCTTCGCAGAATCACAGACAGACTCGATGATGTTGAGAGCAGGGCTCTGTGGGTCCAAACCATCACTTCCGGGGCTTCTTATGCTTTACACTGAAGATAGTTCTTAATTAATTGGCTTTATGTAATTTGCTGTATGTTAAGGGTCGTTTTCGTGCTGCAGAATACATCTTGGGCCAATAACATGCCTCCCTGATGGAATAGAATGATGGATAAGTATCTACTTGTATTTCTCAGCATTGAGGTCACCTCAATGCTGAGGTATTCAAAAGTTTCTCAAATAGTTTCTTTACACAGTAGCTCTTATAAGGCAAGGCCATCAGCTCTTCTTACAGGGCATTTTTTTGTTTAGGGGGTGTCCATTTGTAGACAATAGGGATGGGCTTCGATTTCGAGTCGAACTCATGTTCAATTCGAACATCAGACTGTTCTAAACACAGGAAACATGCACCCCTTTACAGGCATACTGTAGACACCCCCCCCCCCAGGTATGAAATTTAAGGGAATATTATACTTTTTTGCATTGATACATGTCCCCTGGGGCAGGACCCAGGTCCCCAAACTCTTTCTATGACAATAACTTGCATATAAGCCTTTAAAATGAGCACTTTTGATTATTCATGTTTGCGTCCTATAGACTTTAACGATGTTCATGTGTTCGAACAAATTTTTTGCCTGTTCGCAAGTTCTGCTGCGAACCGAACTGGAACGCTCATCCCTAGTAGACAAATTGACTCAACATTACATAAATGGTGGATTTAATTTCCGATTCCAGCATATATTTGAGAAAAAAAAAAAAAAAAACACAGTGATATTCATATTGTCCATGAAACAGCATAAATTACTTTTTCATAAAGGAAAAGACTTTTTCCAGAAGGAATCAGTATTCTTCCAGAGCCATTTTCTGTATAAAAAGCAGGTGCAGTATCAGTAGGATATACAGTAACACAGAGTCAGCTATTTTACTTTCTAACATGAGATACTGTAATAGAACACAATGAAATACTATGATATCATTACCATTTGTTGTTTTGTTATATATTTAAATAGATGTTATATACATAAATTTGAGAATGGCGAGCACATTAACCACTTACCGATCGCCCGCCGTCTTTTGGCGGCTTCAGTATGGCTTCCCTACGTGAATCATCATAGCTGTATGGCGCCTGCTTTAAGGGGTATAGGAGGCGAACCGTGTCACTTAGGAGCTGATGCGCGTGCCCGGTGGCTGCTATGTCCGCTGGGTAACCGCAATCGATCCTGACAGAGCCAGAACGGAGATCTGTGTGTAAACACACAAATCCTGGTTCTGTCAGGGGAGTAGAGACAGATTGTGTGTTCCTAGTAAGTAGGAACAGCGATCGGTCTCCTCCCCTAGTCAGTCCCATCCCCCCACAGTTAGAACACACACTGAGAGAACACATTTAACCCCTTGATCGCCCCCTAGTGTTAACCCCTTCCCTGCCAGTGACATTTACACAGTAATCAGTACATTTTTATAGCACTGATCGCTGTATAAATGTCAGTGGTCCCAAAAAAGTCTCAAAAGTGTCCGATCTGTCCTCCACAATGTCGCAGTCCCGCTAAAAAATTGCAGACCGCCACCATTACTAGTAAAAAAAAAGAAGAAGAATGCTATAAATATCTCCCCTATATTGTAGACGCTATAACTTTTGCACAAACCAATCAATGTACGCTTATTGCGATTTTGTTTACCAAAAATATGTAGAAGAATACATATTGGCCTAAACTGATGAAGAAATTAGTTTTTTGAATTTTTTTGGGATATTTATTATAGCAAAAAGTACAAAATATTGTGTTTTTTTCAAAATTGTCGCTCTTTTTTTGTTTATAGCGAAAAAAATAAAAAATGCAGAAGTGATCAAATACCACCAAAAGAAAGCTCTATTTATAGGAAAAAAAGGACATGAATTTTGTTTGGTGCAACAAGAGGGGGTTATTGCCAACTAATTGCTAAAGCGCTAGTTCAGGTAAACATCCCTAATACAGCATGTAAAAACTAAGTTCCTCAAAAAGTGGGACTTTAATGGACCAGAAATGCTCAAGGAGTAGAGAATTTTGTAAAATTTCAAATTTATTACAACGTATCAACAAAATTAGTACAATTGACACACATGATAATGATGAGGACAAACATGGAAAACAAACAAAACAAAAAGAAGGAAAGCCCAGATCAACTGTCGGGAAGACAGAAGAAATCCAGCCCATTTCGGGGAATGAGGTAGAGGTCTTCTTCAGGGTAAATGGGCTGACATTTTCCAGATCAATACATACAATCTATAATATCAATAAATACATAATTAAGTGTGACGTAACTTATATCATAAAAGGTATAGCAAGAAAGAAAGGAACAAAATGTGCATGCAAGTATCCATACTGACCTCATGTGTCTTATGTGTCAATCGGAAAAAAAATCCTCGCTCAACAGATAAAAGGAGACTAGAATGACAGATAAAAGGAGACTAGAATGACATTGAAAAAAACATACTTACCAAGGGTCTTAGTTTCTGTCCAAATGAGGGCATTGATAAGTTAGAGGTGATAAAGTATGTACAGCTTTTCGCAAGAAAAATTATTCTTAAACAGCTTTGTTCTAAAACTTACAAAGAGGGAACACAACTAAAATCACATGAAATGCAAGCGATAGATAACCTTATTGCACTTCTAGAGGAAAATGATCCCAATCCTGATCCTATTGATCGTATAGATTTGGAACATTTATTGAAAAGGCTTGATCAAACCAGCTTTAGTAGTATGCCCAATCTCAAAAAAAGTCAGACAAATTTCCCGCATTGGGGCTGAACTTGAATGTTTTAGCATTTGTCAAGCTCACAACCAATGAAATCAAGAATTACCAAAATTAAGCATGGGAGTGAGTTTCGACATAAAGGAGAGAAAGACGGACCCAGATGGGCGTTACCTATTCCTGAGGGGAAGATTGAATGGAGCTGAATATTCCCTGGCAAACATATATGGCCCTAACAAAAACCCCATCAGATATTTAACGGGGGCTATAGCGGAGTTTATGGATTTTAAGAAAGGAGGGGCAATTATAGCAGAGGACTTCAATCTCTGTCTGGAACCAAAAAAGGATACTACGTCCCATGTACAGGAGACTGGTATGGCAGCAAGGAATAAGTTAAAAAGAAAATGCACCAGTGGCAACTGGTGGATATGTGGAGGTCACAACACATCAGGGCAAGTGACTATACGTTCCACTCCCCTATACATGGGACGTATTCCAGAATAGATTTTTTTTTTATTGAGCATAGGCTGCGGTCAACACTAAAATCAGAATAATGACCTTTTCAGACCATGCTCCGGTGACATTACAACTAAAGATAGGAGAGGCTCAATTAAGGAGATATAGTTATAGATTGAATGAAGAACTACTACAGGATAAAGATATAGAAGAGCGAATAAAGATAGAATTAGAGCAGTTTTTTAGGATCAACAATACAGAGGGTATATCGGAAGCCACTGTATGGGAAACCCATAAGGCCTATATTAGAGGGATCTTGATAATGGCCGGCTCAGAAAGGAAAAATAGGAATAAGGAGAATAAAAGAATTTTATCTAAAGAAGTTTATGAATTAGAACAGCAACATAAGATAACAAGAGATAGGGAACTTCTATTAAAACTTAGTCGAAAAAGGGAGGCTATGGGAGAACTAATAGAGCAGGATACACGAACAGCCTATAACTTAATTAAGAAAGAAAGGTACCAATGGGGTAATAAACCAAGGAAACATCTGGCGAAGGTACTTAAAAAAAACCTGTTAATTATATAGAGAAGATACAAACAAGTACAGGGGAGCTGGTATACAGAACGGCAGAAATTGCTAAGACCTTTCAAGACTACTATGGGCGGCTCTATTCAATCAAAAAGAATGATACAATAGAAGAGGTAGAAGAGAAACAGGAGAAAATAAAAGCTTTTCTAAAAGATACCTGCTTAAACAGAATCCTGGAAGATAAACTTAGCTACTTAGAGGCCCCCATAACAGAAGAGGAGATAACAAAAACCCTAAAAGAATCACCGGCTGGAAAGTCCTGGACCCGATGGCCTGACGAACCTATACTATAAAAAATTCAAAGATATTTTAATCCCTAAACTATGTGCTTATATGAATGGGATCAGGGATAAATGGGAGATGAGAAAAGAGGCGCTGGCCACTATAATTATGATATTGAAAGAGGGGAAAGATAGTACACTCTGCTCCAGTTATAGGCCTATTTCCGACACTAAACTATTCATGAAGGTAATTGCAGGGAGATTGAAAACAATAATGAATGACATTATACATGAAGATCAAGTAGGATTTGTCCCAGGAAGGGAGGGGAGGGATAATGGAATTAGAACACTCCTGGCAGTACAGAAAATTAAAGATAGCAGAGCCCCAGGACTACTCCTGTCTATTGATGCTGAAAAAGCATTCGACAGGGTAGACTGGGGCTTTATCCAGAGTACTTTAGAGGCATTGGGATTAGGAACGAAAATGAGGAACCGGATAAAAGCATTGTATACCCAACCTACAGCGAGGGTAAAGGTAAACGGGGAGGCCTCGGGACCATTGTTCGTGATGGCATTAGAACCCCACTTAAAGAGGATAACCCCTCAAAATCCGGATATTGGGGGGATAAAGGTAGGGGAGGATGAACACAAATTAGCGGCCTATGCGGACAATATCCTATTTTTTATAACTAGTCCCAGGATAACCTTCCCAAACTTAATAAAATCCTTAAAAAAGTACGGAGAAATATCTAACTTTAAGATAAACCCGGCCAAATCAGAAACTCTGACCATCAATACATTAAAAACTGAGGAGCTCATATTTCAAAATTCCCAAATACTTCCCATTTGTGTGGGGGAAAAAGAATTAAACTACCTTGGGGTCAAGATAACAACATCTATGGAGACATTGTACCAAGCAAATTTTATACCATTACTGAACGATATTAAAGTAGAATTGAATAGAATTACAACAGGACAGCTATCCTGGGGGGGAAGAATTCATATTTTTAAAATGGTAATTTTACCTAAAATTACATATAAGATGCAAATGCTTCCAATCCCACTTCCACAGGCATATTTTAAGACACTACAAACAATGTTTCTTAGGTTTATTTGGAGAGGGAAAAAAGCATGTATTAGTTTGGCACAGTTGATAAAAGAGAAGGCGCAAGGAGGATGGGGTGCACCGGATTTAAGAAATTATTACAACGCTATAAATTTAGCACAAATAATAGAATGGGCAAAAAACAATAAGGAAATGAGATGGGTAAAAATGGAAAGCACAATCAGTAAAGTCACACTGGGGAAGTTAATTTGGATTCCTGCACAATAGAGGGAACTTAGTAAAGACACGCACGATATCACAAACAATGCACTAAAAATATGGGATAACCTATATAAAAGGGAGAAATGGGAATACAATTCACCCCTGATGCCACTGAAAGGCACACAATACTTCACACCCGGGATGGAAGAAATGTTTGGTAATTGGATTGTACAGGAGGACACACAACTAAAAGATATAATGGTACAAGATAAAATGTGCACTTACCAGGAATTAATAAACAAAAGAGAACTGATGGTGATAGATATTTGGCGGTATACCCAACTGAAACATTTTCTCGAGACTCTACCCCAACCTATAAGATCAGTAGAGAACCTACTCCCCCTGGAGAAGATGTGTGTAGATAAAAACAAGAAATGAGTAAACTAAGGAAAGGGTTTCCGCCCTCACGGACCTGAAGGCTTGCAGCCTCCCCTTGCACTTACCCCCGAAGGGGTGAGTTAATAATAAAGAGAAATTGATTGGGGGTGGGTGGCGCTACCTTATCAGGGTACCTTGATTTACAATTTAATGAGCCTCAAAGGAATCAGGAAAAATATAATAATAAATGCACCCCTTAATCCCTCTTTAGGTGGTGGATCTAGATGTCCAGCGTTACCTGAATAGACTGTGCTAGCAGGTCATTCTCATACCTACATGCAGGTGTGCACCATGTAGTTAATCAACACAAATTAATTAGGTGACAATTGATAAAAAGTCAATAGTGACAAACCAAACCTAAATAAAGTAAATAAAATTAAATAAACCACAGTACAAACTTATATTAATCCCCAAATGTGTCCAAATGTGCTTATAAGCATAAAAGTGAATTTGAATAGTCCCAACATTAGACATATAGTGCAGGGTTGCACATTAGATAATATAGAACTGGTGAAAAATTAATAAAAAAATGATGAAAAAACTTTGTGGAAAAAATTGATGAGAAAAATATAGTGTAAAAAGTGTAACAAAGTCCAATAGCAGGAAGTGAAAAACGTCTGTGATAGGTGACTTTCGTGAACACAGCTGATCAGATCCAGTGACTTGCGGTGCTCCCCCTCAAAGATCCCCACTCACCAGCTCCCTACACCCCTGCAGGGGTAGTAGGCATGTAGTAGTAGGCTGCAATAAGATGTGTATGGGTCCTCAGGGTACGCCGCTCCAGCTGTAAGGTATCTTTGCAAACTCCTCGAGCTTCAATGCCACCAAAGAGACTGAACTGAGCCCCAGGTCCTGGTAGAATCCTGGTAGGGAGCTGGTGAGTGGGGATCTTTGAGGGGGAGCACCGCAAGTCACTGGATCTGATCAGCTGTGTTCACGAAAGTCACCTATCACAGACGTTTTTCACTTCCTGCTATTGGACTTTGTTACACTTTTTACACTATATTTTTCTCATCAATTTTTTCCACAAAGTTTTTTCATCATTTTTTTATTAATTTTTCACCAGTTCTATATTATCTAATGTGCAACCCTGCACTATATGTCTATTCAAATTCACTTTTATGCTTATGACCTGAGAATGACCTGCTAGCACAGTCTATTCAGGTAACGCTGGACATCTAGATCCACCACCTAAAGAGGGATTAAGGGGTGCATTTATTATTATATTTTTCCTGATTCCTTTGAGGCTCATTAAATTGTAAATCAAGGTACCCTGATAAGGTAGCGCCACCCACCCCCAATCAATTTCTCTTAAAACAAGAAATGGGTGATCTCTAGGATCTATAAAATATTGAATGATTTGAAAGGACCGGAGATCCCGCCATACATCAAGAAATGGGGAAAAGAACTGGGAACACAGGTGAAAGGGGTAGAGATTCGAGAACTGTTTAAGTGGGTTCACTCTACGTCAGTAAACAACAACATGACAGAGTTAAACTACAAGTGCCTGGCCAGATGGTATATCAGCCCTGAGAAGGCACATAATTACCAAAGGGAAACATCACAGCTTTGTTGGCGGGGGTGTAAAGAAATTGGGACTATGGTCCACATATGGTGGTTATGCCCTAAAATTAAAATATATTGGGATGAGATCAGGCAATTAATAACTGAGATTACTGACATAGAGGTTCCGGATGACCCGCAGGGGGGCTTATATCACGGGATTAGAATGCCATCTAAGCAATATAAGAGAACATTGCTCCCACAGCTCTTAGATGCCGCTAAATGCCTAATACCTAGACATTGGCAAGATTTGGAAAGGCCAACACTGAAGGAATGATGTAATAAAATAAATTATATGCAAAACTTAGAGTATCTTAGGTTCAGTGATGAGGAGGGTTTAGGGGAGTTTGAAGTGAAATGGAAGAAATGGTCAGAATACAAGTACTCAATGAGATTTGCTTAAGTAATGGGAGTATAATGTATAAGGTAAAAAGTATAAAGTTAAAAATAGAACAGAAATTAGGTAGTTAGACAGGTGGAGAGAGTAGACTGGGGAAGCGTAAGAGGGATCAGGAATGAGATTTGAGACGTGTAGGGTGCGGCCTAGGAGGAGAGGGGCAAGGGGGGAGGAGGGGAATGGGGGGGTTTCGGGGAATGCACTATGAAGGGTTTTTATTGTTGGTATTATGTAATGTGGAGACGAGAAGAAATCTGGATATTTGTACTATGTTTTAATACAGAAAAAATTAATAAAGAAATAATAATAAAAAAAAAAATTAGGCATGATCGGGCCTCAAATCTTTCGGTAGAAGAACAACAGATGTTACATAATCTATCCACTAATCCTAAAATCACCATAAAGCCCTCCGATAAGGGGGGCAATATAGTGGTTCCCGATAATGATCAATATATTCATATGTGTAACAAAATTTTGAATAATAAATCCTGGTAATCCTGTGTTACTACATCTAAAATTGGTAAGTTCCAGCAGGAATTTTACCAACTTGTAGATTCAGCCGTCTACCATACGCTAATTTCTAAAGATGAATGGGAATTTATCTGCACTCCTTTCCCACCCACACCTACCTTGTATTCACTCCCCAAACTGCACAAGAGTATGTTGCTTCAATCAGGCCGGGCCATTATATCGGGTAATGGGTCTCTGACCGAGAATTTGAGTAAGCTCGTTGATGGCTATTTACGCCCCCATGTTCTAAGTATCCCTAGTTACATAAGGGACACGATTCATCTTCTTCAAAACATCGATGGTTTGCAGGTCCCAAGTGGTGCGATTCTTGCAGCCATCGATGTGGAAGCACTATATAGTTCTATTCCAAGCGATAAGGGTTTGGCGTACATTCGATGAGTTCTATCAGAGAAAAGTAGCTTTGAGCGTAAGTTTAATGACTTTATTATTGACGCACGTGAATTTATCTTATGTCACAATTATTTTACCTTTAATGGTTCCCACTTCCTCCAGGTACAGGGCGTAGCGATGGGAACTTGCTGTGCCCCATCCTACGCCAATCTGTACCTTCGGGAGTGGGAACATATGATCAATGCTTCTGATGACCTTGCTCCATTCCTTGAGCATGTCGTTCTTTGGTTTCGCTACATCAATGACGTTTTCATGGTTTGGAGCTGCCCAGATGAGTTGCTACATACTTTTGTGCAGTGTCTTAACACTAATACTTTCAATCTGAGTTTCACCATGTCTTGTGATCCAGCCAAAATTGAGTTTCTAGATGTGTATATTCACATTGATCAAGACTGTTTTCTGTCTAGTAGTCTCTACTGTAAACCAACTGCCGGTAATGGCATTTTACATGCCACCAGCTTCCATCCCAGTAGTCTGGTTAAATCCATCCCCTTTGGCCAGTATCTTTGTATCCGACTAAATGGTTCAAATTAAAATACATTTAAAGAGGAAGGAGACAAACTGCAGGCAAGGCTGCTAGCCCGTGGCCGATCTAATAAATGTCTAAAGCGAGCTTTTAAAAAAGCTACTTTAAAAACTAGACAAGAATTGCTATATAAAAACAAAACCCAGAAACTTGATGCCAACCCTCTTAGGATTATTACAAGGTTTTCTAACCAGCAGGAACATTTCAAAAAAATCATTAACAAATACTGGCACATCTTAACTATTTAACCGATAGCCGGATCTTGTGTTTCTGAATGCCCGGCTTTCACATTTCGGAGAGCTATATCTTTGAGAGACGAGTGAGTTTAGAGGTAGCAGTAGGGATCCCTGTACAAGGCTGGGCACCTTTCGATGTGGGGGGTGTGGGTATTGTCAATATATGAAAACCTCCACCTACCCAGGTCTTCCCAATCGGGTCAAATTTACACCCAGGCATTATGCCAATTGCCGAACACAAGGCGTTGTTTACTTATTACAGTGTGACTGTTCCTGTTTCTACGTGGGCAAGACCAAAATGGAATTCTGGCAGAGAACATAATATCACATTCTTAGCATGCAATCATGCAATCCAGATCTGCCACTTGGACGACATGTGACTCAATTCCATGGAGGCTCTTTCCCACAGATCCAATTTCTAATACTTGATAGAGTACACCCAGGCCTTAGAGGTGGGGACTAGAATAAGACACTGTTACAGCGTGAACAACGCTGGATCTTTAGACTCAATGCCACCACATTTCCTGGCCTAAACAAGATGATATTCTATAAACCTTTTTTGGAGGGATTCATCTCGGGTGGTCAAGAAAACAACTAGCTCCTTCAGCCAACTTGTTTCAGACTCTTTTGTTACTGTATTAGTCCCTTACAGGTGTAATTTTTGCAATAATGGTTTATACCAGATTTCTGCCATTTTATACAGTGCAGTACTGGATTGCCAGTCTACTAATTGTGTTGTATGACATGTACTTGTTTTTTTGACAAATCATACTGTCATCAGTGTGGTCGGGTCTTCATGTGGACCACATGTATCAATTGCCATTTACTATAGTTATAAATATTTTTTTTTTCTGAATATTCTTTATCTCATTTTTCCTTTTCCTATTTTCTCTTCTGTGCAGGCATCCAATGTGGTTAGTCCAGGGCCTGTCATTGCAGTATTTGCCCATTCATTTTAGTTACTTCTATTCCCAGTTCCGACGGCTGCCTTTTTAAATGTAATTTTTTACAACTCTGTCCATGGTTTTCCACAGCATAGCTGAGCTCTTTCCTTCCACTTTTCCCCTTGCGTTTGTTTGTTCTGTTCTCCCAGCTGGCGCACCCAGGCCGCAGGGACCGCCCCCTGAAGGGGTGGTTACAGCAGCTTATTTCGGGCTCTGATGCACGGTCTGTTACCGTGCGCCTTTGTCCTTCATGCGTCCTTTAGGCAGGCGGTGCAGCGCACCGTGCCGTCACATGATCGGGTCCGGTGTCTGCCCGCGATGGCGTCATTTGCATCCATCCCTCACGATGGCGTGGCTTGCGGGCAGTGCCATGACCCTGCGTCACCATGATTGGATACACCTGTGTCGGTGGCATGGCGAGGAGCGCCGTTGCCTCGGGGGGGGCCAATCACGGGGCTGCATTCAGGAAGGTTCATTCGATGACATCATTCACCACACCTCCCTCTCTCATTATGGCCACCATTTAAAAGCAGGCAAATTCCCATGCTCCTGGCAGCTCTTTGGAGACACGAGGAACTGCCACACCTATGACACTAACAAGGCTTACAAGATATGTGATACTTCTCCGCTGTTTGGGATTCATTATTCTCTAACTTTTTCGTACTTTTGAATTAATTCTCTTGTCCCCTGGTACAATACAAATTCATATTATTTTTGATTTTAGGTTTGTTTTTTCACGCTCTTTTTGGATATCTGTTGAGTAATCTTTGAGCATTCTCTGCTCTTAAATCTCATATGCGGCACATCCTTGTTTGACCATTAGTGGCCCTCTGCAGTGGGTTCTGTTTCTGCGCTATGGACCAACTTCCACGGTGATAGATTCATTGTACAAACCCCCAAATGGCAGGTATGGTTATCATTATCACCTTTTTGGACGATACCACTGAGTGTCCATTTTTTTGGTGTACTAATTTATGCTTTATAGTATAAACTATTTACTATTTGTCTACTCCCTTTCTTTTTTGTTTTTGCATATACCCAGATTCTTGTTGGATCTTCCTTTGATGCTGCTGAGGCCCCATTTTGGGAGGCAGGTTCAGACGAATGGGAGGGATTTGGCCACATGGCTTTCATTGGCGTTCTAGTCTCCTTTTACCTGTTAAGCTAGGAATTTTTTCTGATTGACACATAAGACACATGAGGTCAGTATGGATACTTGCATGCACATTTTGTTCCTTTCTTTCTTGTTATAACTTTTATGATATAAGTTATGTCACACTATGAATTTTGATATGTGTTTGTAATTATTTATTTATTGATATTATAGATTGTATGTATTGATCTGGAAAAATGTCTGCCCAATTACCCTGAAGTAATCTGGACTTTCCTTCTTTTTGTTTTGTTTGTTTTCCATGTTTGTCCTCATCATTATCATGTGTGTCAATTGTACTAATTTTGTTGATACGTTGTAATAAATTTGTAATTTTCCAAAATTCTCTACACCTTGAGCATTTCTGGTTCATTAAAGTCCCACTTTTTGAGGAACTTAGTTTTTGCATAAATTTTGTTTGGGTACAGCCTCGCAGGACCACGAAATTGTCAGTGAAAGTGATGTAGTGCAGTATCGCAAAAAATGGCCTGGTCAGGAAGGGGGCAAATTCTTCTGGGGCTGAAGTGGTTAAGGGACACATAGCTTGTATTTACTTTTTATATATCTGTGTATATGTTATAATTTTTGATACTTCACTTCACAAAATTTGTTTGGCTGTATTTCTCTTGTGGATCACAAGAATGCAGTTCATTCTGCTTTCCTGTGATTCGTTTTCAGCAGACAGCGAGCTGAAGCCCGCTGTCAGCTGACATCACAGAGCCGGCCCAGGCTCAGGAAAGATCACGACCATACTGTATGTCTGGGGTGCTGAGAGCCTGAGTCGGCTGCTCCCACCCCCTCCACAGCCCAACACTCCAATGAGTGCTGAAGAGGCAGAGCAGACAGCGGTGTCTAGTAGTCACCAGCTCTCTGCTCAGGAAGCTCTGAGAACCGAGCGATCGCGGTGTTTGATCGCTCCGTTCTCAGCCTTAAAGCTGGCGGGGGACAGATGCAGCATAGGAGCAATGCTGCCTCCACCTAGGTAAGTATGGTTCTACAATAACATTTTTTTCCCCATACTTCTCTTTTAAGATATAATGAATAAGAAGTTATATTATATAAACAAGCTGGTAATAAGATTCAGTACTACATCTGTACACAACCAGATATATTGCTTTACACTAGCTTTAAACTAACTGTCATATTAGACAAAAGGATTTAACAAAACACAATTGTTTTCTCTAGGATTTTTTGGGAAGGAAGTCAGCTGTATATAGGAGAAATCACTATCAGGTTGTGATTTGAATTATCTTTTTCTCTGATTACCTCCTGAAATGTAAACCTTCAGTTACACAGATCAACTTGCATTTTTGGCTAGCCTCATGTTCATTGCTATGTATACAAGGATGTGTTAGTGACATTACAAGTCCCCCTTTCCCTCACAAACTACACAGCAAAAATGTGCTTTTCTGTGGAAATCCTGAGATACATACAGTATCAAACAAAAGTGAGTACACCCCTCACACTTTTGTAAATATTTTATTATATCTTTTTATGTGATAACACTGAAGAAATGAAACTTTGCTACAATGTAAAGTAGTGAGTGTACAGCTTGTATAACAGTGTTAATTTGCTGTCCCCTCAAAATAACTCAACACACAGCCATTGCATTTTGTAATAGCTGTGTGTTGAGTTATTTTGAGGGGACAGCAAATTTACACTGTTATACAAGCTGTACTCTATATACAATGCAATTAGAGGTCGAAATTCAACAGGCACTAATCATAAAAAACAAAAACCAACTAAAGGACCTAATGGAACAGGAAACAAAAAAATGTATTTAGCAGTGTTGCAAAGGAAAGATATAAATGGGGAAATAAACCTGGGAAATATCTTGCAAAAACTTTAAGAAACAGAAAAAATTTAAATTATATAGAAAAGATAAAAAGTGAGAAGGGAGAGATGAGAAATGTTTGAGTGTAGCCTCAAATAACACAGTCTAGAGCTAGGCATAAAAAAAGTACCATCATCCAGAATTTATATAGGAAAAGAGGGGGAGGGTAGGAGCGTGAGGACAGTTGCTGAGGTTGTCCAAAAATACACTCTCACCCAACAAAGTTTTTGGCGGACTATCTCGGTACTGATACAAATTGATAAATTTGCGTAAAAGTTAAATCATTTATTACATATAAAAAAAATACATAAATCTCAATAAAAATTTAGAAACTGTGTACAAATACTCAAAGGTTTCCCCAAGGAGTATCTGATGATGAAGTTTTTTCATAGATTAATCAGTCCTCTACTAGTTTCACGGTACACAGATTGCTTTGTTAGCAGGAGTAATCTATAAAACAAATAATGTAATAAGGTACAAAGCAAAAAAACAAAACATACAAGATCATATTAGTATATAAAACTTAGCAGTATCACTGTGAAGTTGCTTTCCCAACAGGTCCAACACCAGGTACAAGACCCAGCTACTCAAAGGTCTCCCCCCTCCGGTGGACACGGTTATTGTTAGGATAATAAATCTAGATAGGAATATATATATACACAATGGTTGGTGGAATGATAACTCTAAAAAAATGTATAGTGCACCAGGAAGGAAAGGGATAATGTGGAGGAAAAGAGGGGATGAGGAAAGGGGAGGGACAAAGAAGACCGAAGGGAAAAGAGGCGAGGGGGAAAGGAGGGGGTGGGGGAAAAGGGAAAAAAGAGGGGGGAGGGGGACAAAAGAAACAGGAAAAGGGGGGCCTTGAAGGAAAGAACTGGGGAGGGAAAAGGTGAAGGAGGGGTGTTGGTGGGTTGTTAGTTGGGTATTGTGGGGAGAGTGAAGGGGGAGAGAAAAGGGGGATGAAAAAGAGGAAGGGGAAATAGGAAGAAGGGGGAAAAAAGGGAAAAAGGAAGGGAAGAGAGAGTGGGGGAGGGTAAAAGGGGGGAAAGGGAAGAGAAAGAAGGGACAAGGAAACTGGGAATAGGGAGAGCGGGAAACAGGGACTGAGAAGGAAAAGGGGGGAAGGAAAAGAGGGCTGGGACGGGAAACTCGGAGGGAGGGGAGAGGAGGGGAGAGGGGGGGAGGGGGGATGGCGAGGAACAGGGAAGTGCAGATATACAAAATAGTTATAAAGATTATAACCTACTGAATCAGCAAGCTTCAAGTATATGCTTAAAAGTAATAAACCATACTCCAGGGGGAAAAAAAAGAAAGGACGAGGGGCAAGGAGGAGGCAGACAAGGAAACCATCAAAGAGGTATCTGACATGATAATAGCTGGGATGAGCTGTAATCCTACAGCACTAGTAAACGATTGCACGCTTGTCAGTTCAGATTAGAAGGAAAACACAGCCTGTTAAGGGAGTTCCTCTGTTTGACAATAGCCAGGCCAGACCTTTAGCAGTTTATGGAATCTGCAAAGATATAACCAGTAAGGCATCCATATATGGGAAGCCAGAAGCTTACACAGCCACAGGGACACAGTCTTACCTCACTATATGTTTCCAATTATGACAGAGAAAGGAGAGACGATACATAAAACAACAGCTATTGCAAAGGCCTTTCAAACATATTACAGTGCTTTACATGCGGTCATAAACAAAGAGATACGAAAGGGTGATAAAATAAGAAAATTGAACATTCAGGAATATTTGGTGGATGCCAAAATACCGAAAATTGCAGTAGGTAGAGCGAAGGCTCTAGACAAACCAATCACACAGGAGGAAATTAAAAAGGCATTAAAGGAAACACAATCAGGAAAAAGTCCAGGTCCAGATGGATTTACGACTAAATACTACAAAAAATTCAAAGAACAACTACTGCCAACAATCTGTGATTACCTAAATAAAATAGGGGAAAATGGAGAAATAAGAAGATAGTCACTACTGGCCCATATTACAATAATACCTAAAGGGAAAAGGCTAGGACCACCTGCTCCAATTATAGGCACGTAGCTTTGCTAAACGCAGATACAAAGTTATATGCAAAAATTCTGGCAACAAGATTAAAAAATCTGATGTCAGACTTGATAAATATAGATCAAACAGGAATCATACTGGGAAGAGAAGGCAGAGATAATAGCATAACAATGTTAATGCTGCAGAAAGAGAAAAACAGGGGGTCCCCAGCGCTACTCCTGTCAATCGATGCGGAAAAAGCATTTGACTGGGAATTCATGATGGATACACTCCAACACCTGGGCATGGGATCAAAAATGATGCACTGTATCACAGGGGGAGGAGCTGGATGTGGGCGAGGTCGGGCTGCTGAGACGGTGAGCGGGGAGCCCGGCGTCTCTCCAGCCGTGATGCAGGACAGGAGCTCACGGAGCGCACGCTAGCCCACCCCGGTCTCCAGTCTCGAAGAGCCCCATGTCGTGAGCGGTGAGCGGCTCTTGACACTCTGCGGTTCTACCTTTTATCCCCAGGAATTGGCTACGAGGGGTGAGGGCGGTGGGAGCGGCGCTCCCGTGTAGCGAGGCAAGGGGCCATCATAGCCCGGAGCTCAGCCAGGATCGCCGTGCCCTCCCCCCGGGGCTATGCTGACAGCTACAGAGGACAGGAAAGGAGTCTTGCAAGTATGACTACATCAGCAAAGGAGATGACAGCGCGTCTTCACTAAAGAAAAAAGGTAACAACCATCTCAGGCACAGGTGGAAGCCCCAGGAGTCTTAAAGGTCTGAAAGGTGGGATACAAAGGACGTATGGTGGGTAAGACTTTCTGCTAAAATCGAAGCCCGGAGTGGAGGATAAGTAGCTATTCAGCTACCCTTTATGATACATGAGAATATCCTTTTGAGAGACTTCCACCTGTGATTACGATCCTCAATGACTTTAGGTATTGCCGCTAAGTCTTAACGCAGCAATAGGTTCAAAGTGTACATAATTTTTTTTTTTTTTTAAACTGTATGATATATTGTATGATATATTGGGTATAAGAGGAGACATGGAGGGTGGTCGGAGGTAAAGAGGAAGAAACGGAGGGAAGCTCGGCCTAGCAGGGGGAATAATCCACATCGGGAGGCCTGGGAGGAAAAGGGGCATCCCTCTCTGGGACCAAGGGCAGGAATCAAAGCCCCCCCCTGCCCCTCATAATATATCTAGGGTGGAGGTGACAGGTGGGAGCGCAACTAAGGCTGAAATAGGAAGAAGGCTCCCCTGCGGAATAGAAGCGACCCTAAGCGCCCCGCGAGAAGGTCAAGGAGACAACTCGTATCACATTATTTTATACCAATATTAGATAAACTTTGCCTCTGATCATCAGCCGGTCTGCCTGCCTAAGGGCGCAAGGGCATGTGGAAATGAGAGGCAAATCAACAAGAGGGGCTACAGTGAACCCACCCAGAACCAGCACAAGCCCAGGCACTATCAGGAGATATATGGTAAATGGTAGTAGTAAAGAGAGCCTGGGTAAATCAACAGGGGCAACAGGGGCAAAAAGTAAAACGCCAGAACGCCCAGGTAAAACAGGAACAAGAAGACAAATGGCAGACGTGGAACCAAGACCCCCAGGTAGTGAAGCAGGAGCAGAAATTCCAGTGGAGACTCAGCAGGACAGATCGCTCCCCACTAAGGGAGAAATAGCAGAAATGTTTGCAAGGTTGGAGGCTTCAATCAAAGAAGAGATCAGCATCGTGCATGAAAACATGAGTCACATCTTGAAAAGAGTGGAGGAGGTGGAATCCGTAACTGACAAGCAAGGAGTTGAAATACAAAAGTTGAAACAACAGATGGAAGCAATGCAGATTGAACAAAGAAATATAAGATATAGACTGGAGGACCAAGAGAACCGCAGCAGAAGAAAGAACCTCCGGATCAGAGGCCTCCCGGAATCGCAAGGAGGAGCAGAGAATTTACAAGAGAAAATGGAAGTAATATTTAAAGACCTGATAAATCCTTCTGAAGTAGAAAACTAAAGCTGGACAGAGTACATAGGATTAGAAAGCCTCCGGAAATCAGGGGAGATGCCCCACGTGACGTCATCGTGCGATTTCATAATTATTTGGATAAAGAACAGATAAACTCCAACCTAAGGAAGAATAACCAGGCAAAATATGGGGAAACAAGTCTACAAATTTACCAGGATCTCGCAGCAGAGACCCTAAATAGGAGAAGAATTTTGAAACCTTTGCTGGCCACTATGAAATCGCATGGAATCCAATACTCCTGGGGCTTCCCCGCTTGTTTAATTGGACGCATTGAAGGCCGGATGGCCGTATTAAGATTCCCAGAAGAAACACAAACATTTTGCCAATGCCTTGGAATACCAGCAATAGAAATCCCGGGTTGGTGGGAGAAAAATACCAGCCAGGAGCCAACAGGGGTATTGCCCACCTGGACACCAGTATTAAATTCTAGTAGCGCATAAGGAGAAGAGAACATTGAGATATTAGATGAGACGCTTGTTAGTATCATATTTGGTTAGATTTCCCTTTTTCTTTTTTTTCTTTTCCTTCCTATGGGGATGGAGGGTGGGGGCAGGGGTAGTAGGGACGGGGGGAGGATGGGAGGTATGTGGGAGGGATGATCGGGTAGGGAACCCCCCCATTCCGAGTGAGAAATCTGTGGTCTCGATGGAGCCCACCCCGAGCTCAACCTCTGGGGGACAACCAGGTGGCCAAGTGGAGAAGGGGGGCCATGGTTATTTTTGGGGCCTTGATAAGGTCCGTCTTACTCCCAAGTGTCAGGGGAAGGGGGGGATGGCGGGAAGAAACCGGAGGAGACGGGGGGGTGGGGTGGGGATGGGGGGTTGGGGGGAGGGGGGCAATAGAGGGATTAAAGGGGGGGAAAGTATTAGGAGCCTGTATAATAGAAAGCAGAAAACAAATGAGAGAGAGTGATAATGTCTAATCTAAAAATCATTTCCTATAATGTCAGGGGACTGATCTCCCAGGTTAAACGAGCAAATATCTTAAGGGAATTAAAGTTTTTGAAGGCTGAAGTAGCAATGCTTCAAGAGACACACTTTAGCTTCAATAAGAATCAAAAAATCTATTTCAGAGACTTCCCAGTCTGGTACTACGGCGATTCACCAATCAGAGGAGCAAGAGGAGTGGCAATAGCGTTTGCCAGGGAGACTAGATTTGAATTGGAGGAGAGGCTGGCCGACCCGGAGGGCCGCTTTCTCTTTCTGAAAGGCAAGATTAATGGTTTGAATTGCTCCCTGGCAAGTATCTACGGGCCAAATAAAAATACACACAGAAAAATAATGGGTATATTGGTGAAATTTGAAGAATTCAGGAAGGGGAGGGCTATAGTGGCAGGGGACTTTACCTGTGTTTGGATCCGGATAGGGATTGCTCGTCGCATGTACGGAGGAGGGGAGGAATGTGGGCTGGAAAACTCAAGAAGAAGTTGTATCAGCTTCAGTTTGTGGATGTATGGAGGGTCCAGCAGGGGGACGTAAGAGACTACACCTACTACTTCCCCTGTACATGCGACTTATTCGAGACCCGATTTTTTTAGTAGAACATAGGATGTTGGAAGAGGTCACAGGGACTTCCATTGGTAACATGACGTTTTCGGATCATGCACCCGTGAGTTTACAAATAAAAATGGGTGGAGCGGGCATAAGGGGCTCAGGGTGGAGATTAAATGAAGAATTGTTATTAGATAAAGACATCTTAAGGAGAATTAAGGAGGAGCTGGAGTGGTTCTTCAAGATCAACACCCCCGGGGGAGGTTAATGAGGCTACAATCTGGGAAACCCACAAAGCATACATCAGGGGCATATTCATGATGGTAGGGGCGGAAAAGAACAAAAGATTGAAAGATGAAAGGTTAGCCCTGATTAAAGAGATCCAGGAATTAGAGAAACAACATAAAGCATCAGGAGGGAGGGAGGTGTGGATGAATTTACATAAAAGAAGAGAAGAGTTGAGGGCTTCACTAGAACAGGAAACACGTAAAACGTATAACTTGGTAAAGAAAGAAAGATATTTGTACGGTAACAGACCAGGCAAGCGTTTAGCTAGGATCCTGAAAAAAAAGAAAACAAGCAATTATATTGAAAAAATCAGGGACAAGTCGGGGGAAATGAAATATAATACTCGCGACATAGCGAAAGCATTTCGAGAGTTTTATGAGGCATTGTACGCAATTAATGCAGATAACTCTCAGGAGACAGAAGCCAGCAAAACCTTTTTAAAAGAGGCAAATTTAACAAAAATCACGGAAGAGGATAGAGAAATGTTGGAAGCCCCTGTGACCATACAGGAATTAAAGAAGGCTATACAGGATACCCCAAATGGGAAAAGCCCAGGCCCCGATGGGCTGACTGCCCTTTATTACAAAAAATTACAGGAACCATTGCTCCCCATACTGTGCTCTTACATGAACGGGATTGGGGAAAGGTGGGAGATGAGAAGAGAAGCACTTGAAGCAAGCATTGCCATTATAAGGAAGGAGGGAAAAGATAATACACTGTGTTCCAGTTTCAGACCCATCTCCCTCTTAAACGTTGACACGAAGCTCTTTGCGAAGATTTTAGCAGACAGATTGAAAAAGATTATAAGTGAGATTATGCATCCAGACCAAGCGGGCTTTGTTCCTGGGAGGGAAGGGAGAGATAACGGTATCAAAACACTGATGGTGACTCAGATAATGAAGGATAGAGGAACCCCAGGACTACTCCTGTCAATGGATGCTGAAAAAGCATTCGACAGGGTAGACTGGGGTTTCATGTGGAACACTTTACAAGAGTTTGGCATGGGTAGTAAAATGAAGGGTAGGATAAAAGCCCTGTATACCTCCCCAACCGCCAGAGTCAAGATAAATGGTACCCATTCAGAGCCTATTGTGTTACGCAACGGTACCAGACAGGGATGCCCACTTTCCCCGCTGCTTTTTGTGATGACGTTGGAACCTCTGCTGGCCAGAATAAGACTTAACTCGGATATCTCTGGGGTCAAAATTGGGGAAGAAGAATTTAAAATAGCGGCTTTTGCAGATGATGTTTAATGTATGTCACCCGCCCGAGGATCACCCTACCGAATCTACTCGAGATTGTCAGGAGCTATGGTAGGTTATCCAACTTCTGAGTTAATTCAACTAAATCGGAAGTTCTGGAAGTAGTAGAACAGAAGGATGGGGATAAGACTTATCAAAAATGGCTACCATTTAAATGGGGGGTAAAATAACTTAACTATTTAGGAGTTAAAATAACATCTGAAAAAAAGACATTGTTTCAAGCAAACTACATGTCTCTCCTTAATGATATCGGGGCTGAGCTGAATAAATTTCCACGTAACCGACTCTCATGGGGAGGTAGAATAAACATACTTAAAATGTCGATTCTCCCCAAAATCCTATACAAAATCCAAATGCTCCCAATTGAAATCCCACAGTGTCTTTTGAACAAATTACACACATTGTTTTTGAAGTTTATATATGGAGGGGGAAAAAAACACGAATTAAGTATGCACAACTAGTGAATGATAAGAAGAGGGGGGGTGGGGGGCACTGGATATTAAAAAATATTACACTGCCATCGTCATATCACGTATAGTAGAGTGGGTGAATAATAATAAAAATAAGCAATGGGTGAAAATAGAGAATATAATGAGTGGGGCAGATTTGGGTAAAAAAATATGGATACCACCACAATATAGAAAATTGCACAAGAAAACACTTGATATAACTAAATATGCTTTAAATTTATGGGATAAAATACACGAGAGGGAGAAGTGGGGATACAATTCACCACTAATCCCTCTTAAAGACACAGACTTCCGGGAGGGAAGACCTATCTGGGAATTGGATTTTAGATGAAGAGGTCCAACTTAAAGATATTACAAGGCAGGGCAAACTGTGTACCTACCAGGAACTAAGGGACAAAGATATTTGGTCTGTGATGGATAATTGGAAGTACAGGCAGTTGAAGCATTTTGTTGAATCTCTCCCGCAACCTATAAGGTCAATGGAAGATCTTCGCCCCCTCGAGAGAGTCTGCATGAAGAAAAGTAGGAGGGGAGGAATGTCCAGGATCTACAGAATACTGATTAGATTAGAAGAAGAGGAACGCCCAGGATTTATTGGGAAATGGGAGGAGGAATTAGGAAAAAAGATTATCGAATACGAGGTTAGGAGGGTTTTGAGTAGAGTAAACGCAACCTCAGTGAACTATAGGATGGCTGAAATGAATTTCAAAATTCTGGCAAGAACATATGTTACCCCGGACAAGGCGTATAAAATACAGGAAGAAATCTTGCAGTTATGCTGGAGGGGGTGTAAGGAAATAGGGACAATGATGCATATATGGTGGTCATGTCCGGTAATGAAAAAATTCTGGGAGGAGATAAGGAGGATCACATATGCGATCACCAATAAGAGGATTCCAGATGACCCCTGGGTGTGTTTACACCATGGGAGCGATATACCTTCCAAGAAGTATCTGAAAACACTGATACCGCATCTTCTCAATGCCACTAAAAGTCTGATCCCGAAATACTGGCTAGACCACAGGAGACCTTCTTTGCGGGAGTGGTTCAATAAAATAGAGCAAATTCAATGCCTGGAATACTTGAGATATAGTGAAGGACTGGAGATGGAGGAGTACGAAGAGACGTGGAGGGACTGGACAAAGTATAAGTTCTCTTCCCAGGCGGCGGAGGAATGGGACAAAGAGCCAGATAACTTACCCTAATAAAAAGCTAAACGTAAAATAAGAGTTGGAGATAATACATTTAAATTTTCAATAAGGAATAGGAGGAGGATATTGAGTGATTTAGATCAGGACTCCTATGGGATGTGCAGTAAGGGTGGGGGGGGGGGGGACCGAGGGGAGGGTAGGTGGGTATGGGGTGGGTTTGGGGTCCTAGGAGGGGGAGGTGGGGACTCCGGTCTAGGAATATTAGAAATGCAAGTTGTAACTAGGATAATTTGTTATATGGATGGAACAGAAAAGAAAAAAAAAATGTTAAATATGAAAAAATGCCACAATGATGTGAAAGTATTAAGGAGATAAGTTTGACTTAAAAGTTGAAAAAAATGAAAACTTGCTCCGATGAACTTTACTTGGCTGAGGTGGCAAAAAAAAAAAAATAATAATTATGCACTGTATCAAAAAGTTGTATAATCATCCTACGGCAATGGCAAAGGTGAATGGAAGTCTGTTGCCACCTTTTGAAATATTTAACGGAACAAGACAGTGATGCCCGCTCTCACCATTCTATATGTGTTATCATTGGAACCACTTTTGGCAACATTGCGAAATAGTGTCAATATAGGGGGGTGAGAGTGGGCAAAGAGGAACATAAGGTGGCGGCATACGCAGATGACATTCTATTATATGTAACCAAACCTAGGTTGACACTGCCTAATATAATAATTAAAAAGATGCGGGGAACTTATGAACTTCAAGATTAACCCAATAAAAACAGAAATATTAAACATAGGAGTAGATAAAAAAGAACAAGCACTACAAAAGGAATTCCCATTTACGTGGGTGGGAAAAGAACTAACATACTTAGAAATCAAACTGATATCCACCCTAGAGAATTTATATCAGGCTAACTACATCCCATTACTCAATGAAATAGAGATAAGGAAAATTTTTATGAGACCTTTATCCTGGATGGGTAGGATAAACATGCTAAAAATGGTGATCCTACCAAAAATATTATACAAGTTCCAAATGTTACTGATAGCAATACCACAAAGTTTTTTTTATAATAATAAAAACAATGATGTTAAAATACATATGGCAAAACAAAAAATCTAGAGTAAATTTTGCACTACAGTACTTAGTAGAAACAAAAAATATGGAGGTCTAGCAGCACCTGATATAAAAAGATACTATAAAGCGGTTATAATAGCACAAATGGTAGAATGGGCAAATGTAAACAGTGAAAAGAGGTGGGTTAAGAAGGAAGACACTTTAAGCACGACACTTTTGAAAAAGAACATGTGAATACCACAGAAATTTAGAAAATTAGGCACAGAATCACATGAACAGACTAGGAATGTATTCAAAATATGGGACTTAATATACCGCCAGGGAAGGAGACACTTTTTGATAGTAGAATGGGAAACGCACAATTAAAAGATGTTATGGAACAGGGGAGAACAAGGACACTCCAGGAACTAAAGTATATACCGTATATACTCGAGTATAAGTCGTTCCGAGTATAAGTCGAGGCCCTAATTTACTACAAAAAAATGGGAAAAACTTATTGACCCGAGTATAAGACGAGGGTGAGAAATGCACAGCTACTGTAAGTGGAAAAGAGGGTCAACAATGCCCATTTGCAGCATCACTGTGCACATTTGCATGCCTCACTGTGCCCATTTGCAGCCAAAGGTCCCCTGAACTTCAAACTTGGTAGTTAAGAGTTCCTAGATGCCCCCTAGCTGCAGCCAAAATTTGGGGTCTCTGAACCCAAAGGGTCCTGAAATGACATTGCTGCAGATGGACACATTTGACCGAATTTGGGGCCCCGTATCTCGGGGCCACTTACTGCTAGGAACCCCAAATTTGGTGTGCAAACCCAGTGGAACTAGCACCATAATATTTCCAAAGCTGGGGTTTCTAGCACCAAGTGGCCCCGAGATACAGAGCCCCAAAAATCAGTTCAGAAAATGTCAAGCACTTTTCTGCAGCAGAGAATGACATTTTCCGAACCGGTTTTGGGGCCCCGTATCTCAGGGCCACCTAGAGCTAGGAACCCCAGCTTTGGATATGTTATGGTACCAGTTCCACTGGGTTTGCACACCAAATTTGGGGTTCCTAGCACCAAGTGGCCCTGAGATATGGGGCCCCAAAGTCGGTTCAGAAAATGTCAAGCACTTTTCTTCAGCAGAGAATGACATTTTCTGAACCGATTTTGGGGCCCCGTATCTCGGGGACACTTAGTGCTAGGAACTTCATCTTTGGATATGTTGTGGTACCAGTTCCACTGGGTTTGCACACCAAATCTGGGGTTCCTAGCACCAAGTGGCCCTGAGATACGGGGCCCCAAAGTCGGTTCGGAAAATGAAATTTTTTGCTGCAGAAAAGTGCTTGACTCAAGTATAAGTCGAGGGGGGCACTTTCAGCACAAAAAAATGTGCTGAAAAATTCGACTTATACTCGAGTATATACGGTAAATGGGTGGAAGAAGAATAGCGAGTGGGAATATTTACAGTTAAAACATTTTGTAAATACACTTCCCCAACCAATTAGGAATGGAAAGGAGTTGAATCCTTTAGAAAAACTTTGCAATATACAAACACCATTAAAACATGGGATATCCCAAGTATGTGGATTTCTGACAGATCTAGAGGGACGAGGGCCACTAACTTTTATAGGAAAATGGGAACAGCAAATGGGTATAAAATTGGAGGAAACACAAATAGAGAGAATAATAGGAGCAGTGCATAATTATGCACCTGATATAAATACAATAGAAGCAAACTACAAGTGTTTGATGAGATGGTACCTAAAGCCAGAGAAAATCCATAAATAGCAACAAGACAAATCCCCACAATGTTGGAGGGAATGTGGACAATATGGCACAATGACACACATCTGGTGGGATTGCTCAAAAATAAAAGAATACTGGCAGGAAATTCAAGAATATCAAAAAGAAATACCGCGCTGTGAAAAAAGTGAAAAATATACAAAGCAGCTAGAACAGCCGGAGACAAACCGCAAAAAACGTCCAAAAAGGAAATTCAAGAATATATAGAAGAGCTAACAGGGGGAGGAGATTGCAGATAATCCATGGACCTGTCTGTTTCACAGTACAAAATATGCAAAAAAGCACTATAGGAAAACGCTAACCCCATTTCTATTAAACGCTGCAAAGGGAATAATACCAAAAAATGGTTATATGTAGGAAAACCAAGTATAAAAGAGTGCTTGGAAAGAGTGGATTATACATGTAATGCCATGTACACATGAGCGGAATGTCCGACAGAAAAAATCAGACGGAAGCTTTTCATCGTATATTCTGATTGTGTGTATGCCTCATCAGACTTTTTTTTCGAAAAATCTGACGACCTAGAAAAAGAACATGTTCTAAATACTTCCGACGGAACCAATTCCTATTGGGAAAACCGCTCATCTGTATGCTGTTCCGACAGATCAAAAACGACGCATGCGCTGAAGCAAGTACGAGATGGAAGCTTTGGGCTACTCGCTATTGAACTTCCTTTTTCTAGTCCCGTTGTACGTGCTGTACGTCACCGCATTCTTGACGATCGGACTTTGGTGTGATCGTGTGTACACAAGAACTCCGTCGGAAAAACCTTCAGAGTTTATTCCGACGGGAAAACTGGTTGTGTGTAAGCGGCATAAGATGGAATACCTAAGCAGCAGAGATGAAGGACAGGTGGAAAGATATAATGGGATTTGGGGAAGATGGCTGGCATTCAAGTTATCTGGGAAATTCGTGCTGGGGATGAAGGAGGAGGTCAGCAGTATCTGAATTAAGAGAGATGGTAGAAGGCAGACCTAATGGGGAGAGGAGAGGGTGGGGAGGTGGGGAGGAGAAGAGGGATGGGGAGGAGAAAAGGGGGTAAAGGAGAAAGAGAGAACAGGGAGGGAAGTTGTGGGCGTTTGGTGGATGTGGATTGTATTTCTCTTGTTTCTCCTTTTTTTTATATATATGGAAAACAAAATAAAGATTAAGATAAAAAAAAAATGCCATTAATGTCTAAACCGCTGGCAACAAAATTGAGTACACCCCTAAGTGAAAATGTCCAAATTGGGCTAAATTAGCCATTTTCCCTCCCCGGTGTCATGTGATTAGTGTTACAAGGTCTCAGGTGTGAATGGGAAACAGGTGTGTTAAATCTCATACTGGTCAATGGAAGTTCAACATGGCACCTCATGGCAAAGAACTCTCTGAGGATCTGAAAAAATGGATTGTTGCTCTACATAAAGATGGCCTAGGCTATAAGGAGATTGTCAAGACCCTGAAACTGAGCTGCAGCACAGTGGCCAAGACCATACAGTGGTTTAACAGAACAGGTTCCACTCAGAACAGGCCTTGTCATGGCCGACCAAAGAAGCTGAATGCACGTGCTCAGCGTCATATCCAGAGGTTGTCTTTGGGAAATAGACGTATGAGTGCTGCCAGCATTGCTGCAGAGGTTGAAGGGGTGTGGGGTCAGTCTATCAGTGCTCAGACCATACGCCGCACACTGCATAAAATTGGTCTGCATGGCTGTCGTCTCAGAAGGAAGCCTCTTCTAAAGATGATGCACAAGAAAGCCTGCAAGCAGTTTGTTGAAGACAATCAGACTAAGGACATGGATTACTGGAACCATGTCCTGTGGTCTGATGAGACCAAGATAAACGTATTTGGTTCAGATGGGGCCAAGCGTGTGTGGTGGCAACCAGGTGAGGAGTACAAAGACAAGTGTGTCTTGCCTACAGTCAAGCATGGCGGTGGGAGTGTCATGGTCTGGGGCTGCATGAGTGCTGCCGGAACTGGGTTCATTGAGGGAACTATGAATGCCAACATGTACTGTGACATACTGAAACAGAGCAAGATCCCCTCCCTGTGGAGACTGGGCCACAGGGCAATATTCCAACATGATAAAAACCCCAAACACACCTCCAAGACCACCACTGCCTTGCTAAAGAAGCTGAGGGTAAAGGTTATGGACTGGCCAAGCATGTCTCCACTCCAGATCTAAACCCTATTGAGCATCTGTGGGGCATCCTCAAATGGAAGGTGGAGGAGCGCAAGGTCTCTAACATCCACCAGCTCCGTGATGTCATCATGGAGGAGTGGAAGAGGAATCCAGTGGCAGCCTGTGAAGCTCTGGTGAACTCCATGCCCAAAAGAGTTAAGGCAGTGCTGGAAAATAATGGTGGCCACACAAAATATTGACACTTTGGGTCCAATTTGGACCTTTTCACTTAGGGGTGTACTCACTTTTGTTGCCAGCGGTTTAGACATTAATGGCTGTATGTTGAGTTATTTTAAGGGGACAGCAAATTTGCACTGTTATACAAGCTGTACACTCAAGTGTAATTTCTTCAGTGTTGTCACATGAAAAGATAGAATAAAAGATTTACAAAAATGTGAAGGGTGTACTCACTTTTGTGAGATACTGTATTTGACCAGAAATCTCTAGGACATCACTAAACCCATGTCCATGCAACTAATGTATTTGCCCATCTCCCATCTTGCTACTTATTCTCACCTACCCTTTTTTCAAGGTTCATCCTGTTTGCCTGCTGGAGCAAAGAGTTATGCCGCGTACACACGAGCGGACTTTCTGGCAGACTTGGTCCGGCGGACCGGTCTCCGTCGGACAATTCGTTCGTGTGTGGGCTCCAGCGGACTTTTTTTTCCCAAAAGTTCGACGGACCTGGAAATAAAACATGTTTCAAATCTTTCCGACGGACTCGAGTCCAGTCGAAAAATCCGCTCGTCTATATGCTAGTCTGACGGACTAAAACCGATGCTAGGGCAGCTATTGGCTACTGACTATCAACTTCCTTATTTTAGTCCGGTTGTACGTCATCACGTACAAATCCGCCAGACTTTGGTGTGATCGTGTGTAGGCAAGTCAGTTCGTTAGGAAAGTCAGTCGGAAGTCTGCCGAAAGTCCGTCGGATAGACCGTCGGACCAGTCCGGTCGAAAAGTCCGCTTGTGTGTATACGGCATAACAGCCCTGTCACTTGGTCAGAGCTTACATGAGAAAAAGAACTCCCTCCCCCTCACCACATGACAATGCTGGTGCCTCGTGACTGGGCACTCAGGTTGAGAGAAAGTCATATGTTACCCAAAATCTGGAGTTTTGCTTTGGTCTGGCAGAAGAAATGAGTAGGTACAAGAAGTGAAGGTTAGTGTAAGCAGCAGTGTGAGATGGTAAATATGAGAACCTGACATTGCTGTGCATTTCAAGACAATTTAATGCAAGTGGGTTCAGCCTCAGTTTATATACCCCCAGGTCAAAATGTTATTATGTGGCTCCAAACTAAACAGCCGTCATCTTATGCACAGAACTTTTCTTAGAGCTCCCCTATTCATATTGTCAGGGTCTTAGTAGAGACAAGTCACTGGAGGCAATGTGCTTAAGGTCCAGACAGGGGGATCAATGGAAGTCCAATAGAAAATCAGAAGCCAAGCCAGGGGGTCAAACACAGTAAGACAGTCCAAGAACCGATTCGACAAATCCAGGTACAATAGACAGCGGGAAGCGGAGTCCGTTAATCAAGCCGGGTTCAGATGCAGGGAGCAGGCAGGAGGGGTCCAAAGCAAGCCGGTACGTAGAGTCAGGAGGTTCAGAGGAGTAGATAAACAAGCCGGGTCGGTACACAGGAGGTCAGGAGAACAGGAAACTCAATCACAGGAACACAGGAAGAGCTGATGATAATCCAGCGATGTGGCACTGTCAGTTGAGCGGTTAAATAAACAAGGCGCCTGTATCATGTCGTGCGCGCACCGTTACAATCGTGCATACACGCGATTGTGGCATTATCACGCACGCACATTCGCCCGATCGCGGCGCCAGGCGTTTGTCTAGTAACGGTATTGTACCTTCGTGTACGCTGATGCGCGTTAGCGCGACCTTGCCTGTGCTGGTTAGCTGACCTTGTGGAACTGTGCATGGGGATGCGCCTGTTTCCCTGACACATATTCCAAAACACACAGCAGAATATCATTCAGCAGATTTTACTAACAGTGACAATATTTCGAAGCCCGCAGATCTGCTATTGCCAGCTGTCAATCATAAGCAGGTAGCAAATGGGGCATGGTTCATTTTGTACCGCTGCTTTACTTTGCAAGGTTGATTCTCTGCATTTGTTTAACAAACTTTGAGGTAAGTAATTCAGAGAATATATCAGGAGAGGACATACTGCAGGTGTAAATCAGTGGTTATAGAATATTGCCGCTACTGTATATGTTATATAGTGATGATCATTATAAATCCAGCTGTGGGACCTCTCCAGGGGACGATGTCCTGTGTGATCATACAGGTCACACCAAATTTATGTTTTAAATTACATTTATAAACCATGGATGCCTTTTTGTTTTGGTGCCCTCATGAATTTCTTTAAAGTTCAATGTTTTCAATCTAGAAAACATATGCTGCATATGACCGAGGCCCCAAATTTATGGTGACATTAAGGAGAGCTGTGTGAATGGAGAAGCGTTGATGTTACAGCAGAGTCTGGATAAGGTAAGGGGTTTCTGGCTTACCAACACTCCAATGGTCCCATAAATTCTCTGGACAGCTCTTTAATAACAAGCTGTATACTTCTGATGATTTGATGATTCATTACACCGCAGGTGAGTTTTTCTTTTCCTTTGCAAAACATTGCAAAGCACAGATAGTGCAGTGGATTTTAAGGGAACAATTATTATGCATTATTTTTCTTTTTTTTTTTTTAATCATTTATTTCAAGGTATTAAATAGAATATTAAACAATGAGATGCATACAGGATGTATGTATGTAGTTATATAACTGCATGTAGTTATAGCTGCAGTGCGCCAGTCAACCTACTCCCCTTTTTCAGTAATTTGGTCAGCTGGGAGCCCTTTTACTTACCTGTTTGTAATGCAGGAGAGGTATTTCAAAACACACCCACTCATACCTACTGGAGTTCTTCTAGCAGCATCAAATGCATTTTAATTAAAGATTAAAAATGGCTTACATACTGTATCAATTCTGGGGTATTTAAAGTGAAATTGACTTGAATATTGAAGTCATTTTGGAAAATGTACTGCAATGAAATGTAATTGCAGAAGTCAGATGCTTTAGTCATATTTCTTTGAAGGTACTCTGTGGCCAATATTGAATATTAAACTATGAGATGCATACAGGAGCTTTACATGAACATGTAGTTATAGCTGCAGTGCACCACTCCACTCCACTGCCATTTGTCAATAATATGGTAATTTGGATTAAGGATTAGAAATTTCATTAAGGATTAAAAAATGGCTTTAATATCAGTTCTAAAAATTTAAAGTGAAAATGACTTGAAGACTGAAGTCATATTGGAAAATGTACTGTAATGAAATGTAATTGCAAAAGTCAGATGTTTTAGTCTTATTTATCAATGCTGTCAGTCTGTGCAGGATACAGTACAGTAAGTTTATTGTTTGTTGACAGTCTGCAGGCGTATCATGTAAATATAGCTCTTGAAAACACTGAAATAAACAGATTATTCCCCAGTTTCCATTGCTGAGCATCAGTGTTTAACAATATGTCTTTCTTATAATGCAATGTATATGTCTTGGGCCTATGCAGCATTAACCATATAACTACCAGAAGTGCTGAAAAAGTAGATATACATTTTTCAGTAGATACATTTTTACATTGATTTTTATAGAATAATTGCTAGATCAAATACTTTTTATACAAGTTGCAATTTTTAATTGTACTTTCAATCACTGTTTAGTGACAGGGTTGATAATTTACATGACTCCACCAGTCAAGGCAAGTGGGTTTAAAAAAAAAACCTCATCTTTAGTCTGGTCACTTGAGGAGGGTGCAGAAGAGTAAAGTTGCCTTCAATGCCAGGTCTGTGTTTAAAAGATAAACCATATTGATTTTTTGGCCTTTTCTCTTTCAAGAAACATAATTTTTATGCCAGTAGGCTGGTAGCAATAAAACACAGGGATTCATGCTCTCTGGCTCCCCTGCTACAGGGATACAAGCCTATGTGCCTTAAAGCCCAAATTAAGTCTTATGCCCTGTACACACGGTCGGATTTTCTGACGGAAAATGTGCGATCGGAGCTTGTTATCGGAAATTCCGACCGCGTGTGGGCTCCATCGGACTATTTCCATCGGATTTTTTGACACACAAAGTTTGAGAGCAGGCTATAAAATTTTCCAACAACAAAATCCAATCACGTCAATTCCGACCATGTGTGGACAATTTCGACGCACAAAGTGCCATGCATGCTCAGAAGAAATTCCGAGATGGAACAGCTCGGTCTGGTAAAATTAGCACTCGGAATGGATATAGCACTTTCGTCAGGCTGCAATGTTTAAAATTGTTTAATGCAGCGCACTCTCTTCTTCTTTATAATGCTATAAGAATGAAGTAGTTTTGCTGCTGATATTCACACAGAGTTCTCACAAACTTCTTTCTTTATTATTTATCGTGATTTCATCAATATATTTTGATTTGTCACATCTGACAAAAAAGATATATGGTTTTTTTTTTGGGTTTGTATTTTTTTCAAGCTTGATCGTGTTTTTATTTTTTAATTTTTTTTATTTTACTACAGAATATTTTTGGGTGTGTTTTGTGTGTCAAGTTACCACAACACCATTATTATCTTCTATTCTTTATTCTCAAGGAGATTGCTTGGTGTTGGTGTCTCTTGTTAATTTCACATTGTATATTTGAAATGTACCTGCCTCCTCACAAACAAACTGCCCTTTTTGAAGGAAAACACACATAGGCGAGTATAATTGAAACAAAAATTCCTTTATTAAGGGATCAGAACCCAATAAAGAGGGAGGCAACGCTGGAGAAACAGCAGAAATTGGCAAAGCCTTTGGCCTCCAGGGCACACATCAATTATTTTCCTGCAAAATTGGTGGCCTGAAGAGTCCATATCTAAGGGAGTGCAGTCTGGTCCAAAAGTCCAAGAGATCCTGAACAGCAGCAGATGACATCTATGTCCCCAGGCTGTGGTCATACAAGAGCCTGCATCTTTTGTCAGACCAGACTGAACCCAGGTCATCACTCTCTGGTCTTCCTTCCACGCTTCCTTCCACGCTGTGGTTGTGGTGCTGGAGTTGTGGCAGGAGGAAAAGGAGGATGGTCCAACTCACACAGGTGGGTTTTGTGTGTGATTTCGCCCCTCACCCCCTTAGTTAGTGTTTTGTAAAGAAGGTCCTCACACATGAGGCATTGGCCCTCCTGCATGCCCTGCAGTTTGGTGGCAGCCATGCAGGCAAAGGCCTCTTCAGGAGTGGGGGTGGCTCTGAGGAGCGCAGAAGCCTCCTGTACTCCCCTTCCTGGGTCTTTTGTTTGGAAGGCGGAGGGGAGGAACCTGTGATTCTGTCAGGCTCCTACTGGGCCCGGCCTTCTCCTGGCTGCCACTTAGCCCCACCTCCTCCTGGCTGCCACTTACCCCGCCTCCTCCTGGCTGCCACATTCCACAGCCTCCTCCTGTGTGCCACATTCCAGAGCCTCATCCTGGCTGAGGTCTTCCTGTGTATGAAAAAGGGACATCGTTTTAGTTTTTTCTTCATTAATCACACACAATTTTCACCTCATGATTGTTGCAAATTGAATGTTAATAAATATAACAGATTATCATTCTGAGCCCAGCATTTTTCATTATTGTCCCAATTTTTTGTGCCCACTACTGTCTATTGATATGTAAAACACCTTATTAAATCAGCAATTAGTGATCAATAATAACTAGTAAATATCATTTATTTATTGACCAGAAATCTGTAGAAGAATGCTATACCTGGCTCCAGCTGGGCTCCTCCACTTCTTCCTGGCTGGAAGTCCCAGGTTGGACATCGGAAGCCTCAGCTGGGGTGGAAGATAGGGTGGAAGGAAGAGTGGAAGGAAGGGTTGAGAGGGATTCCCTGACTCCAGTCTGGTCTGACAAAAATCGCAGTCTCTCATAGTACCACAGCCTGGGGACATAAACGTCATCTGCTGCAGCTTCTGATCTCTGAGAATCCGTGACCTTCTTGCGCTCCCTAAGATAAGTGCTCCTCAGGCCACCAATTTTGGCTTTTAAATAGGGGATGGTTGCCGTGGGGACCACCGGCTTCACCAACTCCAGCAGTTTCTCCAGCGCTGCCTGCCTCTTTTGTTTTTTTGTTGTATTGGGGGTGTTTCACCTGCCACAGACAGGGCAGCTCCCTGTACTTGTCTATGAACAGGGGGAGGAAGTTGTGGTCATTGAAGCCATCCATTTTATCTGCAAGACACAAGACAAACTCTAATGTCAGGCTAAACTCTCCTAATCTTGTTACAATATAGGCCTCAATCTAGAAGCAGTATAGACCCAAGTTTAGATCTTACCTTCGTTATCACGATCAGCGCCTCCGATACTCCTTCCTCCGCTCACAGATCGTACGTACTACGCACGTGTATTACGCTTTATATACACTACGCATGTGTGAAACTCCGCCCGCCCCTAACATTGTTTCTAGTCTATTCCCCGCCCCTTCTCGTTTGGCGCAGTGGGGGAAGAGCACATGGTGGAGACACAACAGGTGCGTGCTAATTACAGCAATGAGGAGGAGGAAAGCCTGGAGCCAGAGACGTCCCGATCCCGGAAGAGACGATTTAAGGCCTCAAATATGTCCTTTGGGGAGATGTTGGAGAGGGTCGACATAATGAAGAGGGCCAACTATGACGGGAAGTATGGACCTTACCCCAACCCCAATGTCCAAAAGGCCAAGATAATGGCGAAAGTGGTCAAAAGTCTGCAGAAGAATTTCGGGGTACGACGATCCAAGGATCAGCTCAGGAAGCGGTGGTCGAACCTCAAATTAAGAGAGCACGAGCAGTACAGAAGGATCAGGAGAGTGTTGCAAAAAAGTAAGTAGTTATCCTGTGTTCCTATTCTTTATTTTGATTACGTTCGTGCTGCTCCATGTGCTTTTCTTTACTGTTGTACAGTTTAAAATGGCAACTTGCATGTTCATGGGCACATTGTTCGTTCTTATGAAACATTGTTCGTTCGGCATAGAAAACACCATTGTTTTTGCCATATGCATTTGAATACATTTTTGCTAGCCTACTTCTCTTAAAATAATTTGGTGTCTAGATGGGTTGGTAACTAGAATGTAATGCAAACTTGATTCTGTGTAAGGAGAGGACACTCAGCAGCTGTTTACACATCTGGACGCTGGAGCGCTAGTGTGGGACACCAGAACACCCTTTTTATTAGGGGGCCCACACAGGTGCTCCAGTGTATACTATGGGGGTGTCCCCATCTGTGAAGCTTGTACAAAACAGGTAAGTATTCCAGCTTGACAAAGGAAAAAAATATTTCTTCATCTTGGAACTCTGCCAAAACAGACAATTGTACCCCACTTCCAAGCAATGTTTCATATTCCTATTTCTGCCATCAAATATCTGTGTGCTAAGTATACCTATTTTTTTTTTACATAGGGGAGAAAAGACACCACTCATCAGAGGAGACAACAGACCCCCCACCTCTGGAAGAAGGAGAAATCCCCCAAAGTCAACAGGAGGAGGAGGAAGTAGACGTGGTGGAAATAGTCACCACAACAGATGAGTGTCTGCGACCACAGGCTCAGGTAAGAGATGGATGCAGGCAGATTTATAATACATGGTATGTTTTTGTTTCTATATTTTTAGGTGATCGTGATGTTGTGGATCCAGGTCATTTCACCAGTGAAAGTGCACAGATCCTGATCGGGGAGATCATGGGGTGTAATAGGGACGTGGAAAACATCCAGAAAAACATCAATAATGTTAAAAACAAAATGAAGAACATCATTGATGTTTTAGGGAGAGTTTAAAACACCTCCAAATCCATGACTTTTTTGTGGTATTTGTAATGGAAGAATTTTTAACATTTTTTGCCATTTTATAGAAAAGCCAAATTTTGAAGATGCACACAGTGTGTCAATATGTGCTATCTGCCATCACGGGAGATCAATGCAGGTGTTTTGGGGGTGCAACCCCTTCCTCAATAATAAAGTAGTTGAGAGGAAGGGGTTGCACCCCCAAAACACGTCCATTGATCCCCCATGATGGCAGCTAGCACATGTTGACATTCAGCAATTTGTGTGCATCTTCAAAATTTGGCTTTTACAGGGGTGACTTCACCCCATCTGAACACAATATCAAACACAGTTTATAAATACTCATGTCTGATATTGCCTTCAATTTCTACAAAAGTTGAACTTTGTAAGTTCCAGATTTGTGTATTTCTTGTTTGTTTGAAACATGCCTGTTTTACCTTAAATGGACATTTCTACTTTTATTAATGTGAACCAAAAAATTGTTATACAACAAACATGTTGGTTTGTTTTAAAAACCTTTTATAAATGCACATGTGATTGTGCTGGTGTTAAAAAGATTGATACTTAAGAATGTGTGGATTATTGTTTCAATGCTCCTAAAATTTTGTAGTGGTAAAATTGTTGTTTTCAGTGACAATGGGGGTTATTTCCTAAGGGCAAATCCACTTTGCACTAAAAGTGCAGTTTCAGTGCAGGCTCAAGTGCACTTGTGCACACTAGTGCAAAGTGTATTTTCCTTTAGTAAATAACACCCAACAGTGCTTTCTAATGTTACACAATCACGACATTTTCTAGACTCCCCACATTTCTGTCAGGGTCAGCTAAAAGAAACACAAGCAGTAAATGTCACCAAAGATTTTAGCAGTTAAAATGATTTTTTTATTTTAAAAATGTATCAGACATTGTCTGGCATATTGATGGCCACCCTACCCGCAAAGTAATCAAGGTATCTAAGACGGATCTCGCAGGCACTCAGGGGGGGCAAGCCAGGACGGCCAGCCTCAAGCGCCGTCAGGGTTGGTTCATTTACTTGAATTCCGGCCTCAGGCCCAACTGAGGCAGCATAATTGGCAGAATTTCGCCTTAAAAAATTGTGGAGAACACAGCACGCAATGATGATATGATTCAGTTTATACTCCGCCATGTGTATGGGTGTAATAAATAGGCGGAACCGGCTGGCCATGATTCCAAATGTGTTCTCCACCACTCTTCTGGCCAGCCGATAATTAAAAACCCTCTGGTCCGGGGTGAGGGTCCTCATAGGGAATGGCCGCATAAGATGGTCCCCCAGCGCAAATGCTTCATCTGCAACGAAAACAAATGGGAGTCTTTTTCCACATTGTCTTCTGGAGGTGGCAAGTCCAAGCTGCCATTCTGGAGATGCCTGTAGAACTCCGTCTGGGGGATGACTCCACCATTGGACATCCGGCCATTCTTCCCCACGTCCACATACAGGAACTCATAAGTAGCCGACACCACTGCCAACATCACAATACTATTGAACCCCTTGTAGTTGTAATAGTATGACCCTGAGTTGGGTGGTGGGACGATGTGGATGTGTTTCCCATCAATTGCCCCTCCGCAGTTAGGAAAGTCCCACCGCTGGGCAAAGTGGGAGGCCACAATCTGCCATTCCTGTAGCGTGGAAGGAAACCGTGGAGTCAAACAAGAAAAATAAATTAATCATTTGGCACATAAACTTTGAAAGCAGATTAGGCACAGACATTCTTGGCCAACATCAGTATAACATTTATTTTTGGGAGTATTTAAAGACCAAGGTATAAGGTACACCTATCAGATCCCCCCCTCTCATGGGCCATTTGTAAAATTTTATGGGGGGATATGTTTTGGACAGGTAACCCTCTCCACTTCATTGAGAGATGAATGCCTAAATAATGTGTAATACTTTGGCCAGCCCCTCCTTATTTTACACTATTGGCAGCCCACTGGACAGGTAAGAAGTGTCATAATACAAAGAGATAAATACACACTGTACACATTTGAGCACATTTAGACATTCTGCTATTACCTATCAAGATAATATTAAAACTGAAAACTGATCTCATCCATATATAAAATCAGTACCAGTACAGTACCATTTGCAAGTATTCAGGCAGGCCCTTGCACTTAATGCTTTGGGGAATTCATCCATAAATATGACCACTAAAGAGGTGGGTATAGTGTGTATGGGTTTGGCAAAGTCAGCAGATAGAGGATTGTTATCAGCTGAGTTAGAAGTTGGGGGGGAGGGAGGGTTCCAAATGATTTTGGGACACAAAAAAAAAGCCTTTGGCACTCTGCCTGAATTTCAAACACACATCAAAATATTCTACATTTTAGGGGGTTTTTAGGGTAAAGCACTACTATGGAGCTGACAAAATACATTGTAAAGTGACTACACGAGGTGAATATAGGCCCAGGAGAGCATGCTGGGGAGGTAAGTGAAGGCAAATATGTATGAAGGACATATTACAATCATGGTAATTAGGGAATGAGGAAATAAATACAATACATTATCAAACATTAAATACAATAAAATTTGATATTAAAGGATAGAATTCTTACCTTAATATACTCCTTCTGCAGGACCTGAATGATGGCAGAACAGGTCTCTGGGATAATGATCCCCAGAGCCTGGGAGGAGATGCCTGTCGAGAACTTGAGGTCCTGCAGGCTTCTCCCCATCGCCAAGTACCGCAGTGATGGCTTGCCTCATGCAGGTATCCTGCCTGCTAATATAAGGGGTCAGCAAAGCCAACAAACGGTGAAATACGGGGTTCGTCATCCTGAGAAAGTTCCTGAAATCATCAGGATTATTCTCACGGATCTCACGGAGTAAAGGCATATGACAGAACTGGTCATGCTGGAGCAACCAATTCTTTGTCCATGAAGTCCTCCCCACCTTGTTCTTGGACTGGACTTGTGTCAATTAAGGACCCAAACACCAAGCCCCCGCACAGCATGAACTCTACGAGGAGTACGTATGCGCAACATGGCTGGAAAACGGTCGGCTGCTCAGAACGAAGCAACAGAACGCACTGAAGAACAGCAAGGCCTGTGAGGAGGGACCTGAAAAACAGCAACGAGTGGACAAAAACGCAATGCATAATCAAATATGAACTCACTGCATGCACTGAAGACCAGATACAAACCCACAAGCACAAACTGAACAGCAGAAAATGATCTGAAAACCACGAGTCTGAAAAAGCGCAAATCGTTTCTCACCAAACTTTTACTAACACGAGATTAGCAAAAGGAGCCCAAAGGGTGCCGCGCTTGGTTCTGAACTGCCCTTTTATAGTCTCGTCGTACGTGGTGTACGTGACCGCGTTCTTGGCGATCGGAAATTCCGACAACTTTGTGCGACTGTGTGTATGCAAAACAAGTTTGAGCCAACATCTGTCGGAAAAAATACATGGATGTTGTTGTCAGAATGTCCGAACAATGTCCGATCATGTGTACAGGGCATTACACTCTTTGAAAGCCCCAGTTATAACCTGGAACTTCAAACTTCAAAGGCATTCATTGTAGGAAAATGGCGGTTTCCTAAAAATGCCCAGGGGTTTGAAGCCATGGCCTAGCATATCAAGAACAACTCAGTTGGTAACATATGAACATGTATATTTCTTTATTTAACGCTTATATGTCTAGAAAAAACACACACACATTTTGCAAAAGACCAATGTCACCAGAAAGATTGATCTGACATTTGTTTTCATTTAACAATTGTTTCACATTAGTTTCTTTTTTCTATCTTAAAGCCCATCTCCTGGCAAATTACTGTCTACCCTCATCCCTGTCATTTATAGAGCACCCAGCCACTCACAACATAAAACAAAAAAAAAGAAAACTTCTAAAACTGTTTTTCATTCACCTGAGAATTTAAACTGGTGGTTAACGCTGAGTGGTGTGGAGTCAGCTAGTCTGACATTAACTTTAAAATGACTGATAACAAAAAAAAAAAAAACAAGAACATAAAGTTGTGTGATGTGATATTGAATTCAAATATATACAAATGACTGTACTCTTTTGTAGAATTTGCATGGTTCCTATTGGGTTAAGCTTTACAAACTGGAGACAAGAAAGATGCCCATTATAGTGCTGTAATCATTTTTACAGATATACACAAACTTACTCTTCCATTGTCCCCACTGGTGTAAATAAATACAGTAAATGAATCATATTTAAATTGATCTTCCAGAGGGAGCCATGCTTGGTGGCTAAAGATAAAGTATGGGACTTCAGTTTTATTTTAAGGTTGTGACTTCGTTCTCTGTGACCTATCAATGTCACCCTGCATAATGGAAATATTCGGCCAACTAAAAATTCCAGGGGGACTGTCACTGGCTGCAAAGAACGAGAAAACACAAAATATTTTCAGCAGTTTTGGAACAAACTTCAACTTGCACAGCTGCAAAGAAACTACTCTTCCCTGGAGGCCCTCTAAACTTGATGAAGGTGCACTATAAGGAAATATGACTAATATTTTGTGAGCGTTGGTTTTTATTGTACATATTTCTTCCTAACGATTATGGGAGTGCATTTACTGTACTACCAAAAGGATTCCAGGCAAAGAAATCCATATAACGTAATCATATAAATCTGGGATTCATTTTTTTTTACATACAGCAACAAACACAGCAGCTCAGTCTAATTTGGGTATATACACTGGAATGACCTATACATATTAGGAATAAAACATTACATTCTTTTAAAAAGCAGTCACACTTATCTTATAAATTAGCTGAACCAACTTTTTTTGCTGTAGGTCTCTGTTTTACATAAACGTTTTGTCAGTTTTTTTTTTTTTTGCAATCTATAAAACCAGTAATCCTAAAAAAATTTTACTTTACATAAAAGATAAAATTTTATTTAGCTATGTTTTATAAATTTGTTCTCCTGAGTTAAAACACATAGTGAGTAGGAATGATGACTCAAAGCTTTTAGCTCATTCTGCTGGAACTGAACATCATATACAGTATCTCACAAAAGTGAGTACACCCCTAACATTTTTGTAAATATTTAATTTTGTAAATATTTTATTATATCTTTTCACGTGACAACACTGAAGAGATAACACTTTGCTACAATGTAAATTAGTGAGTGTACAGCTTGTATAACAGTTTAAATTTGCTGTCCCCTCAAAATAACTCAACACACAGCCATTAATGTCTAAACCGCTGACAACAAAAGTTAGTACACCCCTAAGTGAAAATGTCCAAATTGGTCCCAATTAGCCATTTTGCCTCCCCGGCTTAATGGCTGTGTGTTGAGTTATTATGAGGGGACAGCAAATTTACACTGTTATACAAGCTGTACACTCACTACTTTACATTGTAGCAAAGTGTCATTTGTTTGGTAGTGTCACATGAAAAGGTATAATAAAATATTTACAAAAATGTGAGGGGTGTACTCACTTTTGTGAGATACTGTATAGTAGTGGTTTTTCTACTGCAACTATATATGACCGCTTCCTCTGTCAATAGTGGTTAAATCCTTAGCAACTTGTAACATTACCCAGCCCTATTCATTTGCCAGCCAGGAATCCCTGGCCATGTAAACAAAGGGGCAGGAAAGTGCTGACATCACTGAACAAATATAACCACATGGCCATATTTGGGCAATGACAATGACCATATACTGTATGGCCATGGCAATATTTGGTCTATAATATAATTTGGCATCCCCCTAGTTTACATTTGCAGTTGAACACATCTTTTGGTCAGCAGGATTTTTCCTATGATGAGTCAGCAGGCATGATTTATATGATTTTTTTTTATGGGACTTTTTTTTTTTGGGGGGGGGGGGGTTTAATAAAAAACTTGCTAATTATTTACTTTATACTTCTTACGCATTCTTGTAAGAAGCGGGATCTAAGCCTCTTTTTTTTTTTAATCGTTTATTTATAACAATTATAATACATTGTATCATGAGATACAAAAGGTAAAACATTTCAACTTCTGAAAATACAGAACAATATAGAAACGAGCAACTAGAACTTAACAGGGATACAAATATGGGAAAGTAATAGCGACTTCCATCGTTGGATCATTTAAGCAAAATTTCGATACTGTATCTTATATCAAACCTAATTAAATAAGTATGTGTTAGAATAAAACATTAGGATAAAGGATATTCAGAGGGTATTTCTAGGAAGGTTCATAGGGTTCTATGGTTATCGGATTCAAGAGGATATAATGAATCATCCCAGGCTTTCCATATCTTATCAAACAAGGGGAAGGTACCATCGATCTTTGCAGTCAGATGTTCCATCTTGTGTATATCTGCTACTATAGAAAGAAAGTGATGGAAGGTGGGAGGGAAAGTAGAGAGCCAATGCCTAGGACTGGCTCTTTTCGCTGCCAAGAGTATAAAGGACCCAAGTTTCTGTAATGCTTTAGAGATACCCGGGATAGGGAGGCCTAAGAGGAAATGTATAGGATTCAATTGAATGGGTGTAGAAAGTAGTTTTTGTACAAGATTTTGAATCTCATTCCAGTACGGGCCAATGACAGGGCACTCAGACTCACCACATCTCCAGCATAGGTTAGAAATGGTGGGGTTATGGGCATGTAATAAGTCAGGGGTTCTATACCAAAAAAACAGTATCTTAATGGCAGTTTCCTTCTGCGCTACACATCGTGAGATTTTTGATGACGATTCCCATATTTTTCCCCAATCTAATAATGAGATTGCCCGATGTAGTATTTGGGACCATTTTTTCATGTAGTTATGTGTGGAGTCTGTTAGAAGGGGAGTCTCATGTAAGATTTTATATATGGATGAGATCAGTTTGGGTTCATAAGGGCCATTGGCACATAAAATCTCATAATCTGTGGGTTTCTCCAAGGATAGTGAGGGTGAGTTAGTATGGAAAAAGTGTTTAAATTGTATGTACGAGTACCACGAGGAAGCAGGCAGGTCATGTTTCGTTTGTAGGTCTGGGAAGGACAGGAGCTTGCGTGTAACTGGGTGTACCAGATGGCGCAACTGAAAAACTCCCACCTGGGTCCATGGGAGTGCATGTAGGACATTCCATCAAGTATGTCTGGATTAAAAAGAATGTTCAGGAATGGAGAGCAAGGGGAGGAGAGAGAGAATTGGTCTGCACATTTCCTCCAAATAGATAAGGTGAAAAGCATCAGGGGCAAACAAAGGGATCGCAATTGGGGCATAAATTTATTTGAGGAAGGCCATAACATATAGCAGGGGTGTACTGGAACAGTGATCCCCATTTCAATTTCAGCCCACCTATCTGGAGCTTTCCTAGAAATCCAGGAAGTCAGTACCCTGAGGTGAGAGGCATAGTAGTATTTTATGATATCTGGTGCAGCCAGCCCACCTTTAGATCTGAGAGCAAAAACTACTGATCGAGCAATTCATATAAAATTAAGGCATTTTCTCTGGAAGTTTTTCAGCTGAGACATTGGGACTGGGATTGGTAGTGTCTCAAATAGGTACAGTAATTTAGGTAGGATCGAAATTTTGAGTACATTGATTCTGCCAAGGAGAGAGATAGGGATAGAGGACCAAAGGTTCAGAAGTCTGGTTATTTCTGCAAACATAGGGGGAAAATTGGCTTGATAGAGAGAGGAATATGGGGGGGTGAGATGGATGCCTAGGTACTTCAGCGTAGTCGAGCACCATCGGTATTTAAATTTGTCTTGTAAAGAGCTGAGCAAGTCTGGGGTGATGTTGATGGGTAGGGCTTCTCTTTTGGTCTGTTTCATTTTAAAACCTGACAAAGATCCAAATGTGGATAAATTGTTGCGTAGGAAAGGCAAAGAGGCGTCGGGGTGGGTGAGAGTCAGTAAGATGTCGTCAGCGAAAAGTGACAGCTTATAATCCTGTTGTCGCATCGGAACCCCCCGGATATCAGGATGAGATCTAATGGCCATTGCGAGAGGTTCAAGACTCAGTATAAACTGCAGGGGTGACAAAGGGCACCTCTGTCTGGTACCATTACTAAGGGTGAACCGCTGCGACAAATAGGAAGACATCTGGACCTGAGAGGTGGGGTGGGAGTACAGGGCTTGCAGGGCCTGTACGAAGGGGCCCGAGAATCCATATCTAGCAAGGACCGCAAACATAAATGGCCAGCTTAAACAGTCAAAAGCTTTTTGTGCATCTAAGCTTAAAACAATAGTGGGTTGTTTAGTTTTAGTTACTAAGTCAATCAGGTCTATGGACCTTCTCGTGTTGTCCCCTGCATGTCTTGTTGGGACAAACCCCACTTGGTCTTTATGGATCAAAGTCGTCAGTAGGGGTGAAAGTATATTTGCTAATATTTTAGTGAAGATATTATAGTCTGAATTTAATAAAGCAATGGGGCGGTAGTTGTCTTGTAGTGCGGGATCTTTACCTGGTTTAGGGATGACTGTTATAAATGCGTGTAAAAATTGTGAGTGTGGGATGGACCCTTTAAGAAGAGAGGAGTATAGGAACTGTAAGTAGGGATTTAGAGTCGTGGAGAAGGTTTTGTAATAAATGTAAGGGAGACCATCCGGACCTGGGGATTTGTGAGCCGGCAAGTTTTTGATCACCTCTGCTATCTCTTCCGTGGTGATTGGGGTGTTAAGTCTAGAAATTTGTTCAGTGGACATTTTGGGTAAAGTTAGGGAGGACATGAAGTCATCAAACTTTGACTGTGAGAATTGGGAAGTCGAGTCAGGGCTTAAACAGTTATATAACTGTTTGTAGAAGTCACCAAATACTTTAGACATAGCTTTAGGACAATATGTAGGGGTGCCATCTGACTGCATCAAGTGGTCGGGTATTGATAGAAAGGGACATGGTTTTAGCCTGTTAACTAACATCCTATGTGGTTTATTTGAAAATTCATAGAATTTTTGTCTGGCCCATAACATAGATTTGGAAATTTTGTTCATGTCAAATGATTTAATATGATTCTGGATTGAGGTTACAGCTCTCAGTTTTTCCACTGTGGGGGATTTGAGTAAGTGCATCTCCGCAGTCTGTAGCTGAACAAGAAGGTCAACTTTTAATTTGGCAGAATCTCGTTTCAGGTGAGAGCCTACAGATATGCACTCGCCTTTGAAAAAAGCCTTATGGACCTCCAACAAGGTGGAGATTTCCGCAACCGACCCATCATTTAATTGAAAGAATTCAGTCAGTTTCTGTTGCAAGTGAGCTTGGGATACTGTTTTTTTTTCAAGGACTCGTTAAGATGCCAGTGGCACGTCTTGGGGTTTGAAGCCGTCAAAGCAATGTCAAGTTCAATAGGTGCATGGTCCGACCAAATGATAGGGTTTATCCCCGAGGAGACTACATAAGGGAGAAGAGGGGCCGTAACGAAAAAATGATCTAATCTGGAATATGGAATATGGAATATGATGGAGGGAGGGTCTCTTCAGGTTGGTAATCTGTGAGGGTTAGCCCGCTGAGGGGTGGAGAAGGCCTTCTGGGGTTCAGATCTTGGCCGGGGTCGTGAGTGGCTTGGGATTCGGAGCCTGGAGCTGAAGTTCTTCCTCAGGGATGGGTGGGAGACCCAGATTGCGGACAAAGGCTTCACTTTCATAGAGATCTCTCAGTGAGTATTGGACTCCATCTTTGGAAGCAGACAGGTGGAATGGGAACCCCCAGCGATAAGGCACCTGATGGTTTTGTAGGTGTGTGGTAAAAAGGCGAAAGCTGCATCTTTTTGCTAGAGTAATTGGGGAGAGATCACTGAAGATCTGGATCTTGGTTTGTTTAAAGTCGATGCGTGATTTGTTGCGAGTTGCGACTGTGAGTGCTTCTCCAAATCTTCCTGCTGTAGCTGGAGCTGGGAGACTGTATGTTTCATGGTGGAATTATCTTCCTCGACATGAACATACTGGGTTAATTCATCAAATTTATTCTCCAAAGTATCAGTGCGTTCTCCCAGTTGATCTATCTCTCCCTGCAACTCATGTGCTATCTTACCCACCTCTTTCGCTATATTGTGAGTCAGATCCTGGAGTAATGATTGTAGCTTGAGATCCAGTACAGCCACGGTCAAAGCAGCTGTAGTGTTTGTTGGTTGGGAATGCTGGGACCTGTGTTCCACCGGGGATGTGGTTCCAGCCGTCAGGTGGGGTTCGGTGGGGTTCTGTGGTATCCGGCGGGCCAGTCGAGTCACTTGAGACTGGGGATTGCGACCTATACAGGAAGCGCTCCATGGTGTGGATAGGCCGCGACGGTGGTGGTGGGATAAAACCTCTATAGACCGCTTTTTGGAAGCCGATCTTTCCCATATGGTGCCCAGGAACCACTGGCAGTCGGTGCTGTCACTCCTGGAGCTAATGGTGCGGTGTGAGCTTAACAGAAGATGCGAATGAAGAGACAGGAACCGGAGCTCTTCTCTCACATGTCCGCCATCCTACGCGCCGTGCATGCGCCTCCTCTAAGCCTCTTCTTTTTAAAATGGCCTCCAGATTCTGATAATTCCCCCCACTGCAAACCAAACAAACACTGGGCCAGGGTTGTGGGGTAGAAGCCCTTGTCCTCATTAACATTGGGGCAAGGTCCTTTGCTGGGGGGATTCCCTCTAGCAGGGTACTTCACACCAAGTTGAGGGCTTGTGGTCTGGTGTGGTTTGTGATTCAAAGTTTGAATATTTCAAAATCTGGACACATGTCTGCTCTGTACAGTCACAGATCAACCCACAAACCTACAGCACTAGCTCCCCCCAAAAAAATGAGAAAATTTGTTTGCCTTTGCTCATTGGGCTAATGATAATATCAACATCTAATGCAAGATTGTGATCATTATTATTTTGTGATTCATTTTGTATGCATAGATTTTGATGTTACTTCATAATCTGTTTAAAGACTAGCAAATTTCCTGTTGTTGTATATTATGGTACTATTTAAGGTTCAAAATTATTTTTTAAGCTAAGTTAAGTTAGTAGTTAGTTGTGCAAATGGGTAAATTAATGGGTATACAAGTATAAAAAGTAGCTACCGTCATAAGGGAGAGTGCAAATGAACTAGACCGGACATCGCTTATTTTCTACAAACCAAAATATAAAAAAAATATATATTCAATAACATTAGTTTGCTTTTGACATGCTTCTTGCTTTATGCAAGTTATATTTTTTTGTGAAAAGATTCCTGGAAACAAAGTGAATATATAGTACAGAATTCATAGTATCCATGGAGATACATTTGTTTGGCCTTTAGGGGTTACATAGTGAAATGTTACATTTAATAAAGTACAAGATTTTCAGCATATGCGTCTGAGTAGCAACATGAAGTTTTAATGATTCAGAAGGCGCCAGAATGTGTTGTTGATGAACTGTACTTTACAATGACAGAAGTTTGACAGGTCATAACTTTTCATTTATGGCTTTTTATTTCTTATATTTGTATAACAGAGCTGCACAGCAGGCTGTATGTACTTCTGATGTTGTTCAAAAAGTAAGTTTTCATTATGAATAGAATAAAATCAATTCCATTAGGCTTTTCATTAAGTATGAATTTAAATGAATCAAGTATAAAAATTGGAAGAAATAATAGGCTTGATCACAAGACACCAGTGCCAGTGTTGCCAGACTAGCTATCTACAATGTTCCTTAATGCTGCCACATCAGTGATATCCTCTTCGGACTAGTGCAGCCAACAACAATGTTCTTCATTGCTAGCCACACTAGTGCCAGTGTCACCAGATCCAGTGTAGCCATCAACACTGTCTCTGATTGCTGCCATATCAGCACCATATCCCCAGAGCCAGTGCAGTCAGCAACAATGTTCCTAATCATCGCCACACCATTACAGTATCACCATACCAGTGTAAGCCATAAACAGTGTTCCGGAATGGCATCACATGAGTCCCTGTGTCACCAGACCAGTGCAGCCAGCAACAGTTTTTCCTGATCACTACCACACAAGTCCCAATGTCACCAGACCATGGTAAGTCAGTAACAGAGTTCCTGATGGCTGCCACACCAGTCCCAATGTCACCAGATCAGTGCAGCCACCAACAGTGTTTCTGATCGCTGTTACACGAGTCCCAGTGTCATCAGACCAACTTAAGCTAGCAAGAGCATTCCTGAACACTGGCATGCCAGTCTTATTGTCAGCAGACCAGTGTAAGCCAGTGACAGCATTCTTGATTGTCCCCACAACAGTGGCAGTAACCCAAACAAGTGCAGTTTGCCTGATCACCAACACACCCGTCCCAGTGTCACCAGACCAGTGCAGCTAGCAACAGTGTTCCTGATCATCGCCACACCAGTACCAGTGTAAGTCAGCAACAGTGTTTTTGATTACTGCTACACCAGTGCCAGTGTCACCAGACCAGTCTAGCCATTAACAGTGCTCCTGATCACCGCTACAATATTCCCATTGTCAGAAGACCGGTATAAGCTTTCAACAGTGTTCCTAAATGCTGCCACAGTAGTGACAGTGTCACCAAAGTAGTGCAGCAGCAACAATGTTACTGATCACTATCCATCGTATCCAGTATTCAGAATCGTCAATTCTGAATACTGTCATTTTTTTTTAAATCTGCGCCATTGGCAGCCGAGTAAACCAGAAGTGATGTTGTGACGTCGCTTCTGGGATTTTACATCAGAGACCCGATCAAAGCTGAATCCGGCTTTTTTCGGGTCTCAGCCTAGGTGGCAGACGCACCGGCTGGTGGCTCTGGTCTCCCAGTGGGACAGGAGGCCTGGGAAAAGCGGCAGGAGTGGGGGATGTCCCCTCCTGCTCCTTTAGCCTAACAACCGAGCAGCTTTTAGCTGCAAATTTGCGTACGTTAAGATTGGACTTTGGTACACAGTCATTAATGTATGTACTTCATATGCTATTTTTATCCTTATTGACTGTATTATAAATTTCATTTTAATTCAATTGATCTGTTTATTATAAGTTGGTTTATGGTTTAGTTATAGACACAGAATATTACAGCACAGGTATTTAACACTATAATAGGCGGAGCAGGTGTTGTCTATTATTCATCCATTTTCAAACTACAATATGCTCAGGTACAGACAAAACTGAAAACCGTGGTATTTTGGATGTTGAGCATTTTGGCACTTTAAACTTCAAGCTACAAAATGCTCAGGTGTTATTGGGGCCTTAGGACTGGGATATGGGGAAAATTAATCGAGTTGCTGAAATGAAAGTGAAAGTATTGCTGTTGTAAACTTTGAGTATAAATTACTCCACGGTGCCTGCAACTACAAAGAATAAATGAAACTATATAAATGCCCATAATCTGACCATAGATCTGTTTTAAAAACAGCAAATACTCATTATAGCAATGAAATATAGGGGTTGATTTACTAAAGGCAAACAGGCAGTTCACTTTGCAAGGGAAGTTAAACTTTGCAGGGGAATTTGCCCTAGAGTTTATTGAATAACTTGAAGTTCTGCTGAATTCCATCATCCAATGATGTGTAAGCAAAATTGCTGGGTTTTTTTTGCAAACAATTGGGTATTCTTTGCAAAAAGAAATAAAACCACATTCACTAATTCCCATGCAATGTGCAACTTCCTTGCAAAATGAGCAGCCCATTTGCCTTTCGTAAATCAACCCTATAGTGTCTTTAGCATATAGATTTTTCAATAGGAGTATACTCAATTAATTGGTGACATTGTTTATCATCAAAAAAGAAAGTACTAATTTATAATTGATACTACTAATGGAAACTTCTTCCCTGTGGCTTTTGGGTGCTGTTGACATGCTTTTTAATTCTGGTACAATGTAATTGCAGCTCTTGTTGCTACCTATTCTTTTAACCGCATGCCAACCAGCTGCCTTCCTTATATGGTGGCAGGTTGGCTCTCCTGCGCAAATGGCCGTAGCTGTATGGCGGCTCGCTCGTGTAGGCACTGTTGCGGGTGGGTATGCACCACTGGCGGCGCGCTCGCTCCCACTGCATGCGATCGCCTTGTACACAGGCAGAAAGGGGAACTGCCCATGTAAACAAGTCATTTCTCCGTTCTGCCTAGTGACATGTGAGAGATCTACTGTTCCCAGTGATCGAGAACAGTGATCTCTGTCATATTTCAGTAAGCTCATCCCCCCTACAGTTAGAAAATGCTGAGGGAACACAGTTAACCTGTTGATCGCCCCTAGTATTAACACCTTCCCTGCCAGTGTAATTTTTACATTGATCAGTGCATTTTTTTAGCACCGATCAATGCAATAATGTCACTGGTCCCCAAAAAGTGTCATTTGGGGTCAGATTTGTCCGCCGCAATGTCACAGTCCTGCTAAAAATCGCAATAATAAAAATTGAAGTCCATAAAATCCCTTATTTTGTAGACCCGATAACCTTTGCGCAAACCAATCAATATAAGCCTATTGCGATTTTTTTTAACAAAAATATGTAGAAGAATATATATCGCTCTAAACTGATGATTAAATTCGTTTTTTATATATTTTTTTGGATATGTATTATAGCAAAAAGCAAATGAAAATTTTTTCTTTCAAAATTGACGCTCTTTGTTTATAGCGCAAAAATTAAAAATCGCAGAGGTGATCAAATACCACCAAAAAAAAGCTCTATTAGTGGGAAAAAAAGGACATCAATTTTGTTTAGGTGCCGTGTCATACGACCACATAATTGTCAGTTAAATCGACACAGTGCCGTATCGCAAAAAATGGCCTGATCATTAAGGGGGCAAATCCTTCTGGGACTGAAGTACTAATAATGGGATTAATGCATCTTTATGAAATAAAAATAATCAAAATGAAAGGAAAGTATTTTCAGATACATTTCTATTTTTTTTTTTTGTACTTTACCTGCATTAGTCTTCTAGTGTAATATTTCTCTTTTGTAGCTTACTTAGCTCCATTTAATAAACCTTTACAGTTGGACCTGTTTTTGACCAAACCAGAAGGAAATACAAGAAGTCCAATTTCAGATTAAAATGTTATTTTACTTATTAAGTTCAAGCATGGTGCAACAAGTGGTAATGGAACCAATATAATCTACAGTGTTTCATGAATGTGAATGTGTTGTCTCCTACAGGCATGTTTTAATCACGCCAAGATAGCTGAAGCAGGAGTGAAACATGACCGCCTACCTGGAAGCATTTCAATTCAAGTCAACAGACAGTGAACCATAGAAACTGGAACATGGCCTATTTGATTTTTAAGATGGACACCTGGATCTACAGTTGCTGAGTAAGCAAAATCTTTGCAAAAACATTCTTATTATTACTGCTATGGCTTGTTCGCCTCTCTGTTCCATCTCTTTTCAATTTCCTGTGTTATGTTTCCTCTTAGCTACCTACTATATGAAATAGATGTTTATAGTTCCTTAAGAAAAAATATCTAGTGGACCAGTGATAATTTTGCATGATCTGCTCTATCTTAGCAGCCGTTCTATTCTGTGTAAAACAGTACAAATTGCAAAACTTTATAAAATTTTTTTTATCTTAGTCTGTAAAAATAATTTGATGTAGTAGTTATAGGGAAATATTAACTAAACTAGGGTTACAGATGCTTGAGAAAAAGCCTATAGGGAAGAGGATATGATAATCCACTATCCATTAATATGTAGTGTATTAGCATTATATTGTTAATGTAGCACACAGACTAGAGTCGTTTGGTGTTTTGATCCAGGGTTATATTCCCTAGTAGGCACACAGCAGCCAGGTAATGATATTGTCATACGCTGAGTCAGTAAACAGGCCATGTAGCTCTTTTTTTTTTGTTTTTTATTTTGGGGGATGAACTTGGATGAAGTAGGAATTAACCATAGGGATACACCAGAATACTATTACTTGATAATGAGGATTCTAATCTGAAACAAACTTCAGGGTGAAAACATCCCCTTTGAAGTTATAAAGCTGAGCAGCAAACAAACACGAGACCCAATAGAGATTCAGTCCTGAATGCAAAGAATAGTGGCTAAAGATTTTCCACGAAAGTTAGTGAAAGTCTGTAGATCTAAAAGACTGGTACTCACCATTCCCGATTTTCCAAGCAGCCGTGTGCAGGGTCTGTTTGTACAATATATAACAGTTGCAAACACACTTCAGCTGAAGTACTAAAAATAAAAAAACTGCACTCCTGCAAGAAATAAGGGGTTAAACAACCTGATTATGTCGATTTGTAAGAGCATCCCCTCCGAAGAAGCAACCCTCCAGTATAACAGTATTGAAATTAATTTTAAGAATGGAAAGGGCCTAACATCAGCCATATATGCACTCTGCTCCCTTGGGGCAAGGAACTCTTGCCTCATAGTCCTCCAGAGCCCTGTAACGATATCCTATCTAGCTCCCTTTTACCTATACCGAAACAAATATATGTATGAGCCACAGGATCCAATTTACAAAATAGAACAGGGCCTCTTACTGAATAAACCTTCAACAGCAACAAGAGTTGTCCTTTTAATTGCCTCTAGCATCCGACTGGATAATGCATGGGTGTCTCCGACCCACATACGAGAACAGTCCTTTTGAAACAAGGCACAGCAGGGCCCCAAACTTTGCAGGGTCCTCTGAATCCCATAGACAACTTTAAATACACATGGTCATGGGCCATGAGGTTTAGCATCCAGCACCAGCTGACTGAATGATACAAGGTCAGAACCAGAATAACAGCAGTCAGTCCTCCTCTGGCTCATAAGTAAAAGTCTGGATTGGGGACCTGGACCTTATCATCTGGGCCCCATGCTGACAGTCACACTCCAGTCACACTTGATATTTCAAAACTCTTCCCAAAACCCCTTGGCTCCTTGAGGATGATGGGGCTTGGACACATGTAGGAACTCCCATATCTCCTCCTCAAACCAACCCTTTCTGAGGGCACATATATACACATATGGAGGCACATATGGGAACCCTGCATATCAACCAGCGATTGGCTGGGGAGATATTAATATACGGGCTGGGGTCATAATTCTCCCACCCACTATGTCCCAGGATTCCCTGGGAGACAGGGGGAAGCAAGTGAGCTCATGTCAGAGCAGACTTCACTAATCAAACCATAGCTGATTACAGGGAAGATTAAAACTACATTTAGCAAAACAGTAGCTCTGGGGGCCCTACACTAATATAATATCTCCCCAGCCAACTAATATTGGCTGGGGAGATATTAATATACGGGCTGGGGTCATGATTCTCCCACCCACTATGTCTCAGGATTCCCTGGGAGACAGGGGGAAGCAAGTGAGCTCATGTCAGAGCAGACTTCACTAATCAAACCATAGCTGATTACAGGGAAGATTAAAACTACATTTAGCAAAACAGTAGCTCTGGGGGCCCTACACTAATATAAGGGATAGTAGTCTAGAAATAATGTGCTATAGCATGTTAGCCATAGCCAAAAAAAAAAATGAGAACACAGGCAATGCATTTATTGGGTAAGTAAATATATTTTAGTGCAAGTACACTCAGTTCTGTTTATCAGATATGGTACCAATGTGTGGACAAAAATAACATTATTATTTAAACTATATTTGCAGTTTTTGTACTTTCCTTTGCAGTCTTTATACTTCTCCAAATCTGCAAGTAAATTACATCTACAAAAATGATGCTTATATGTTAATGTAAAAAAAGTGCAATCACTCGAAAAAAACTGTTCATGTTTACATATAGAGCATATCTTAAGACTCCTGTATAACAGTCTAAATATATCCCATGTCCAGTTACTATGTTGTGCCAAAGCCTCATACAGTAAAAAAAAAAAAAAAACATACTGTGCCTTCCCTGAGTGAGCCATTCCTCATTGGTGTCTTATATGTTCCTTACAGACACTGCAGCTCACAGTGGGAGAGTTCCAGCATCAACGATGCTATCAATCCAGAAAGCATTGGGCAGGGCTAGGTGTGGTCATCCACTAATTGACAAGCTACATAGTTGTAAACTCACAGTGGCAATACTGATATCAACATACTCTGCAACATTTTCTCTTTTGCCTATTGTGAAACCACCAGACAGCCTACAGCAGCAGTGCAGCAGCTTTCTCTCTCTATCACAGGAAGCAATTTTATATGTGACTGGTGGAGGAATGTGACTGGCCTGCACAGAGTCCTGACCTCAACCTGATAGAACACCTTTGGGATTAATTAGAGAAGAGACTGCGAGCCAGGCCATTTCGTTCAACATCAGTGCCTGACCTTACAAATGCACTTCTGGAAGAATGGTCAAACATTCCCATAGACACACTCCTAAACCTTGTGGACAGCCTTTTCAGAAGAGTTGAAGCTGTTATAACCTGCAATGGTTGGGCAAACTTAATATTGAACCCTATGGACTATGTAAAGGCAGGCGTCCCAATACTTTTGGTAATATAGTGTATCTGGCCAATGCCCCTGGAAGCTGGAAATCACTGAAGTAGACATCACTACTCCAGTGATCTCCACTTGCTTCCATTCCAGGTCTTGTGCTGAGCAGCTGGCCTAGAGCATTCTAAAAACAGGAGGTAGGATGCTCAGCAGAGGCACCAAGCAAGGAATGCTCTGCATTTTCTTCATGAATTCAAAGCATTCTCTGACTGGACGCAGTGGAAATTATGGTGTCAATGCCCGGCCTTTCCATCTCTTTCAGTCAAAGAATGCTTTGCTTTCCGCGAGAAAATTCAAAGCATTCTCTAAATGGGACCCATGTCAAGCAGCCGACCTGTTGTGTTTAGAAAGTAGCAGGGCAGCCATTTGGCACAGGACTTGGAAGCAAGTATAAAACACCAATACGTGTAATTTCTCTTTAACCATTCAGCAACTTTAAATTTTAGGCAATCATATTTTCCCTGGATCAACTTTACCTATAAATGTTAGTACCCAGTTATATTATGTACATTTAGGAAATAATCCAGGCCTTTCTTAAAGCAATCTACTGAGCTGGCCAGAACCACCTCTGGAGGGAGTCAATTCCACATTTTCACAGCTCTTAATGTGAAGAAACCTTTTCATATTTGGAGATTAAATCTTTTTTCCACTAGGCTTAAAGAGTGCCCCTTGTCCTCTGTGATGGCTGAAAAGTGAATAATTCAACACCAAGTTCACTATATGGACCCCTTATATATTTATACACGTTGATCATATCCCCCCTTAATCTTCTCTTCTCAAGAGAGAATAAATTCAGATCCTCTAATCTTTCCTCAAAGCTGAGCTCCTCCATGCCTCTTATCAGTTTGGTTGCCCTTCTCTGCACTTTCTTCAGTTCCCCGATATCCTTTTTGAGAACTGGTGCCCAAAATTGAACTGCATATTCCAGATGAGGTCTTGCTAATGATTTGTACAGGGACAAAATGATATCTCTCTCTCTGGAGTCCATACCTTTCTTAATACAAGAAAGGACTTTGCTTGCTTTGGAAGCTGTAGCTTGGCATTGCATGTTGTTATTTGGCTTATGATCTACCAAAACCCCCAGATCCTTCTCCACTCTGGATCCCCCCAGTTGTACTCCCCCTAGTATGTATGATGCATGCATATTATTAGCCAGTAAGTGCATAACTTTACATTTATCAACAATAAACCTCATCTGCCACACAGTCGCCCAATTAGCCAGTGCATTGAGGTCGGCTTGTAAATTGGAGACATCCTGTAAGGACGTTATTCCACTGCATAGTTTGGTGTCATCTGAAAACACTGAAATGGTTAATTTTTAATCCCGGACCCTATATCATTTATAAAGATATTAAAAAGTGAAAGTCCCAACACTGAACCTTGGGGTACACTACTGATGACCTTAGATCATTCAGAGTAAGAATCATTACCACTACTCTCTGAATTTGGGCTTTTAGCCAGTTTTCTATCCAGTTACAAACTGATATTTCCAAGCCTGTAGACTTTACCTTACACATTAGCCATGTGTGGGGAACTGTATCGAATGCTTTTGCAAAATTCAAGAATACCACGTCCACAGCCACCCCTCTGTCCAAGGTTTACTTACCTCCTCATAAAAAGAAATCAGATTTGTTTGACAACTTTTGTCTTTCATGAATCCATGCTATCTGTTACTTAAAATATTTTTTCCAGCAAGAACTCATCTATGTGGTCTTTTATTAAACTCTTCAGTATCTTTCCAACTATAGAAGTTAAACTGACAGGTCTATAGTTACTTGGTAAGGACTTTGTTCCCTTTTTAAATATAGGCACCACATTGGCCCTACACCAATCCAGTGGTACTATTCCCATCATTAAGGAGTCCCTAAAAATTAGATACAATGGCTTTGAAATGACAGAGCGCAATTCTTTTAGGATCCATGGGTAGATGCCATCTGGTCCAGGTGCTTTATCCACCTTTATTCTGTCTAAATATTTCTGGACCATATCACTTTTGAGCCATTGTGAATCATTTGGGGCTTGAACTCCCCCATGCACCTTTGTATACACAGAACTGCAGAATGTATTTAATAAATTTGCTTTCTCTTTGTCCCCAGTCACCCACTCTAGATTATTTTGTAAAGGCCACCATTATTTTCCAGCACTGCCTTAACCCTCTTGGGCATGAAGTTCACCAGAGCTTCACAGGTTGCCACTGGAGTCCTCTTCCACTCCTCCATGATGACATCACAGAGCTGGTGTTTGTTAGAGACCTTACGCTCCTCCACCTTCCGTTTGAGGATGCCCCATAGATGCTCAATAGGGTTTAGGTCTGTAGACATGCTTTGCCAGTCCAGCTCAGCTTCTTTAGCAAGGCAGTGGTCGTCTTGCAGGTGTGTTTGGGGCTGTTATCATGTTGGAATACTGCCCTGTGGCCCAGTGTCCGAATGGAGGGGATCATGCTTTGCTTCAGTATGTCACAGTACATGTTGGCATTCATGGTTCCCTCAATGAACTGTAGCTCCCCAGTGCTAGCAGCACTCATGCAGCCCCAGACAATGACACTCCCACTACCATGCTTGACTGTAAGCAAGATACACTAGTTCTTGTACTCCTCACCTGGTTACTGCCACACATGTTTGACACCATTTGACATCAAATAAGTTTATCTTGGTCTCATCAGACCACAGGACATGCTTCCAGTAGTCCTTAATCTGCTTGTCTTTAGCAAACTGTTTGCAGGCTTTCTTGTGCAGCATCTTCAGAAGAGGCTTCCTTCTGGGACAACAGCCATGAATACCAATTTCATGCAGTGTGTGGTCTGAGAACTGACAGGCTGACCCTCCACCCCTTCAACCTCTGCAGCAATGCTGGCAGCACTCATACATCTATTTCCCAAAGACAACCTCTGGATATGACGCTAAGCACATGCACTCAACGTCTTTGGTCGACCATTGTGAGGTCTGTTCTGAGTGGAACCTGTCCTGTTAAAGCTCTGTATGGTCCTGGCCACCGTGCTGCAGCTCAGTTTCTGGGTCTTGGCAATCTTCTTATAGCCTAGGCCATCTTTATGTAGACAAATAAATTTTTTTTTCAGATCCTCGGAGAGTTCTTTGCCATGAGCTGCCATGTTGAACTTCCAGTGACCAGTATGGAAGAGTGAAAGCGATAACACCAAATTTAACACACCTGCTCCCCATTCACACCTGAGACCTTGTAACACTAATGAGTCACATGACACCGGGGAGGGAAAATGGCTAATTGGGCCCAATTTGGACATTTTCACTTAGGGGTGTACTGACATTTGTTGCCAGGGGTTTAGACATTAATAAGTGTAAAAAACTGCGCTATTCCTAGAGAACGAATGTAGCTGCAACTCAAAACTTTATACAACACCAGACAGAAATGGTACAAAATGGAGCTGTGCTAAAATGAATGATAGGAAAAGAACAGCAATATCTGAGCCAATGCGTAAAGTATTGGTGAAAAATAAATGTTAACAAAATAATATTGAGGAAACTAAATAATCCCAAAATTTGGAAGCAAATGGACCACAATAATAATACCCTGTGAATATGAACACAAAAAGAAGGTGTATATATAAAAATGGACGAAATGAATTGTCTAGACAACTACAGTGTATACAAAATGAGGGAAATAACCAAAAACTAAAAACTAAAAATTACAAATTGAAATTTAGAAAAACACACAAAAAAAAAGAAAGTCCATATGAAGTGGATTATCCGATTAGAAAATAGTAATAAATAAAAAAATAAAAGAAAGGTGTCCATATAATTGTTGTAATAAAAAAGCAAACCACACATAAGTCCATGCAAATGAGTTAGCTTGATCACAGGGAGCATCAATTCAAATCACCACAGAATAGTGCAGGGAATAGAAAGGATGCCTCCACCTACAACCACACTGCTGCTTACCAGAACTGTATGGTCCCTTGTGACAGGCGACCATAAAGAGTGGATGGCTAATGACCCAGCCAGAGGTCTCAAAAGGAAGACAAGCAGCTCCTCAGTCATGATAGCGATACACCCAATGCAGTCAAATGTAGAGTTCACATAAAACAGAAGAATGCTCATATAGTGTAAAACCTTAAAGACTTTAATAGGTAAAAGACGAATGGACACTTACAGCATCATAGAGTAAATGGACAAAGAAAGTAAAATCGAGCTCACGAACAACCACCCGTTCCTTCCGGGACTGGCGCAGCATGCAGTGACGTCAGCACGATGCTCCTCTCTACAACGGACGTGGTCATGGGGTATGGGCGGCGTCCTTATGCACGGCTTAAATATAAAACAGACATAACCAAGCCTCGGTCTGAGTCCCGTACTGCCGTCAAAAAACGCCATCTTGGCTAAGGGAAAAAGAACTAGATGTGCATATATAAATGCCAGTACTAGTGGGGGAAAAAGGGCTGAACATCCAATATCAGGATGAAGAACCATCTTAAGTGGATAAAACAAAAACAGACGTACTGGCCAAAAATAAATTAGTTGGATGCTAAATCAATAGTCAGTAATCAGTGTAACAGCTATCGAAAAAAAAAAAAAATGATTGACAAAATTAATCTTGACGAATGACTGTGAACGCAAAATTGGTGTCAAACACAAAAAGACACTCAACTGTTCGCATAATTAATAATACAATTACCAAAAATAACAAAATTAAAAAATAATTGATCTACCGAAAAAGTGATACTCGGCTATTCGGGACTCAGATCAAATTCACATGAGGATGCCAAAAAAGATAATTAAAATATAAAAATAAAAGTATATAAATGAACGAAAAAGAAAAGAAAAGAACAATAAAAATAAAATTGAAATTAAAATAAAAAATAAAAATGCAGAAGAAACACAGACAAAGTATTATCAACAGTATACTATGATAGTACAAATAATAAAAAATGATAAAAGATTAAAAAGTAATAAACAATGCAGTGACTAGGAATTATCAGTAAAGGAGTTGACATCCACCTCTATATTTAAACCAAAAGGGGTATAACATTTCAACTTGTGCACCCATGCCATCTCTAACCTGGAAATGCTCCTGACTAAGCAACTACCCCTCGAGTGGGGCCTATATTTGTCAATGCCCAAAAATATCGTGTTAGAAGGGTCCCTATTGTTTACCGTGAGGTAATGTTTCGATACCGAATGCTTGGTGAAACCTTTGCGGATGTTATTAATGTGTTTATTCAAGCGTACCTGCAAAGGTCACTTAGTCTGGCCTACATACTGTAGGCCGCACGGACATTGAAGCATATACACAACTCCTTCAGAGGAGCAAGTGATGAAGGGCTCAATGCTATAGCTTTTAGAAGTGCAGCTGGAACTGAACCTAGTGGTCCTTCTAGTCCTACACCCATTAATTGCACAGACCTGACATTTTCTGCATTGATAATACCCGGTGAGGTCTGCAAAAATGGTGGGTCTTGTAATAGGAGGATTCAAAATATTGGGAGCCACCTTGTCCTTCAAAGAGGGTGCACCTATAAACACCACCTGAAGCCTATCAGGTAAAATGGACTTAAGGACTGAGTCATTCTTGAGAATGTGCCAATGCTTATTCACTATATGCTTGATGTTAGAGTGTTGGCAAGAGTAGTTAGTAATAAATGGCTTACAGAAGGATTCATTCGTACGACCTCCCAAATTGTCTTTCAATAGATCTGCTCTGTTGACCCATTTAACCCGCTGCAGAGTGTCGGCAAGGGACTCAGGCGTGTAACCCTTGTCTATAAACCTCTGGGTAAGGACTTGGGTTTGTGCCACAAAATCACTGTGCTCAGTGCAATTACGTTTCAGTCTCAGGTATTGGCTTTTAGGCACTGACCTGAGCCAGGAAGCGTGATGACAACTACTGTTAGGGATAAATGAATTTCTGTCAGTGGGCTTGAAATAAGTGAAGATGACAAACCGCTCACCCCTGACAGAAATGGTGAGGCCAAAAAAGTTAATAGTCTCCTGGCTGGCCTCATAGTTTAGGTGAATGCCCCTATCATTGGCATTCAGTGAGTTCATGAAAGTTGAAAGATCAGACTCACTGCCATCCCATAGGAGGAGGATGTCGTCTATATATCGAGCCCACAAGGTCACCTGCAGCCTTGGCTGGGCATAGACGACATCCTCCTCCCACTTAGACATGAACAAGTTTGCTAAACTGGGGGCATACTTAGCCCCCATTGCGACACCCCTGTCCTGGCGGTAGAACCGTCCATCGAACCAAAAGAAATTATGGGTGGCCGCATATTCTAATAATGTCATAATAAAATCAATCTGATCTTGAGGTAGATTAGAGGTTCGACTCAAAAACAAAGACACCGCTTCTAGGCCCAACTGATGGGGGATCACGGTGTAGAGTGAAGTGACGTCGGCAGTCACAAGCCAAGTCCCCATACGTGGCTTGTAGTTGGCAAGAAGATTAATGACATGCCGTGTGTCCTTAACATAAGATGGCATCGTGCGTACCAAAGGTTGCAAAAAGAAGTCTATGTACTTGCCCACCCGGGAAGTAATGGAATCTATCTCACTAACAATGGGACGTCCCGGGGGGAAGTAAGACTCTTATGCACCTTTGGTAGGTAATATATAATAGAAATCCTTGGTGCTTTAGGGATCAAGAATGCCCTTTCTTTTTTATTCAAAATTTGCATATCGAAACCTCTAGTGACAATGGTTTCTAGTCTACTCCTATATTTATCATTTGGATTGGATGGTAGAGGGGTGTAGGTGGCATCGTCTCCCAAGATACGATACATTTCTTGCATGTAGTCATCTTTATTCAAGATGACTATGCCACCCCAATTATCGGCCAGGCGAATGACAAAATTTTTATTAGCACAAAGAGAATCAATGCCGGTATCAATATCCTTTTTATTCCTAGCCATTTTAATCTGCATATCTTCAAGATCCTTAAGATCTAAATCTCTAAATACACTCAGTGAGGGAGAAAGGTGCCCAAGGGGGTTAAACAAAGATGCGTTTGCCAAACCAGAGTGGGCATAACCTAAAGAAGCTGTCCTAGAATGGTTAAAAGGGTTTGAACCCAAGTACCTCTGAACATTCAACTTCCTGACATATTTATGGATATCCATATATGTCTGGAACTTACTGATATTATGGGGCGGAGGGAATTTAAGGCCTTTGTCAAGAACTCTAATTTCAGAATCAGTCAGGGAACTCAGATTGAATATACCTGTACCTGCTATGTCCTTGGCCTTTTTGGACTTAGTGCGCCTCCCCCCTCGAGTTCCTCTCTTAGTTCTACCACCCTTTTCGTTCCTTGACTGGGCCTGGGAAAACCCCAATTCTGTTGTCCACAGTTCTCAACATGGTTAGTGTCGCCACAATCACCACGTCTGGAACCATAGTATCCATCAACAGGACCTCCTTGGTTACCCACTCTCTGCTTGGTTGGTGTACCCCTTGATTAGGGTCGACCAAGTCTCGCAAAGGTAGAAAGTTATTCTAGATGGGAACATTAAATTCAGACTCATAGTCAGTATCATAATGTCCCACCCGGTGATCACTGGGTGGAAATCATTGACCATACCCCTGATTGTGTGGGTAAAACTGAGAATTATTCGCAAGCCGATTAGTTGATGCGCTTGTTTAGGATTAGAGACAGGGCCATATCCCCACGAGGGTGGTGGACCTCGTGTTCGACCACGTCCCTGGCCCCGTGGGGGGCCCTGGGTGTTCTGATATTGTGGGCCACGCCCATAAGGGCGAGATGGAGAGCTCACATAATGGGAGCCACCAGCTCCTCTTCCCATACTACCATGGTTAGGGTAAGAAGGACGTTTAGTCCACCCCCCCTGGACTTGGGACTGAGCCCCTCCCGTAGGGGAGCGGATTCGACCCATTCCTGGGTGGGCATACTCCTTCTACACACTAAGTGGTCACACACTAAATTGACTAGCAGCTTGCGGAGTGGTATCCATGGCTGCATTAGTAGTGGCAGCCTGTTCAGCTAAAAGTTTCTTTTGCCACGCAAAAACTGTCTGAGACTCATAATCTGCAATATCCCTATTGTATTTCTTTTCCTTTTTGATTTTTTGCTCTCTTTCCTCCTTCTCCAAGAGTTTAAGCAAATTTTTATACCTTTCCACATATTTCTCGCTGGCTTTAAGGGGAATAATTTTCTCTTTGATGAGTTTAATCTCGTCATCAAGTTGTTCTAGTTTGGTGGTCTTACGTTCTACCAGAAATCACAAAAAACAAATTCCTGCTTCATTAAAGTATTTGTGCCACCCTTCAATGTCAACTTCACCCTTTTGGGGGCACACTTCCCACCTGAGACTACGAGGTACCATGTGTTGTTTGATATATGTTTCAAGGAAAGCGATATCCCACTGGGTATGAGTCTCAGAGATGGTAAGATTTTTAAGCCTCATGAAGAGGCCCCCCAGATCGCCATACCCCTCCTTGAAAGATTCAAAAACACCTTGAGTGTCGATCACTCACGTGGCTCGAAACTCAAATACATGCATAATAAAATGGAACCCAAAATAGCTGCAATAATAAGTATAAGAACCAAAGTAAGTTTATAAAACTGCGCTATTCCTAGAGAATGAATGTAGCTGCAACTCAAAACGTTATACGACGCCAGACATAAATGGTACAAAATGGAGCTGTGCTGAGATGAATGATAGGAAATGAACCACAATACATGAGCCAATGCGTTAAGTATTAGTGAAAAATATATGTTCACAAAATAATAGTGAGAAAAATAAATAATCCCAAAATGTGGAAACAAATGGACCACAATAATAATACCCTGTGAATATGAACACAAAAAGAAGGTGCATATATAAAAATGGACAAATGAATTGTCTAGACAACTACAGTGTATACAAAATGAGTGAAATAACCAAAAAAAATAAAAAATAAAAATTACAAATTAAAATTTGGAAAAACACACAAAAAAAGAAAGTCTATATGAAGTGGATTATCCAATTAGAAAATAGTAAAAAATCAAAAAAATCAAAAAAAGGTGTCCATATAATTGTTGTAATAAAAAAGGAAACCATACATAAGTCCATGCAAATGAACGAGCCCTGTCAAAAATTATAATTACATGCCCCTGTTAAACAGGGGCAGAAAATTGGGCCTTGGGTGGTGGTGCCACAACACTGTGACCACTCACAGTTACATTTGTTGGGCGCAGGAACGGGCCCTGCTGTTAAATATTATTTCAAAAATTTTAATAACATACCTCTGTTGAACAGGGGCAGAAAAATTGGGCCTTTGGTTTGGATGGTGCCACAACACTGTAACCCCTCACAGTTACTCTTGTTGGGCGCAGGAACGGGCCCTGCTGTTAAATATTATTTCAAAAATTTTAATAACATACCTCTGTTGAACAGGGGCAGAAAAATTGGGCCTTTGGTTTGGATGGTGCCACAACACTGTAACCCCTCACAGTTACTCTTGTTGGGTGCAGGAACGGGCCCTGCTGTTAAATATTATATCAAAAATTGTAATTACATGCTCCTGTTAAATGGGGCAGAAAAATTGGGCCTTCGGTTTGGATGGTGCCACAACACTGTAACCCCTCACAGTTACTCTTGTTGGGTGCAGGAACGGGCCCTGCTGTTAAATATAACATCAAAAATTGTAACTACATGCCCCTGTTAACCACTTAAGCCCCGGACCATTTTGCTGGCCAAAGACCAGAGCACTTTTTGCGATTCGGCACTGCGTCGTTTTAACTGACAATTTCGCAGTCGTGCGACGTGGCTCCCAAACAAAATTGATGTCTTTTTTTCCCTACAAATAGAGCTTTCTTTTGGTGGTATTTGATCACCTCTGCGGTTTTTATTTTTTGCGGAATAAACAAAAAAAATAGCGACAATTTTGAGAAAAACGCATTATTTTTTTGCTTTTTGCTATAATAAATATCCCCCAAAAATATATAAAAAACCATTTTTTTTCCTCAGTTTAGGCTGATACGTATTCTTCTACATATTTTTGGTAAAAAAAATCACAATAAGCGTTTATTAATTGGTTTACGCAAAAGTTATAGCGTTTACAAAATAGGGGATAGTTTTATGGCATTTTTATTAATAATTTTTTTTCTACTAGTAATGGCGGCGATCAACGATTTTTATCGTGACTGCGACATTATGGCGTACACATCGGACATTTTTGACACATTTTTGGGACCATTGTCATTTATACAGCAATCAGTGCTATACAAATGCACTGATTCCTGTGTAAATGACACTGGCAGTGAAGGGGTTAACCACTAGGGGGCAGTGTAAGGGTTAAGTATGTCCTGAGAAGTGATTCTAACTGTGGGGGGGCGTGGCTACGTGTGACACATCACTGATCTCTGCTCCCGATCACAGGGAGCAGAGATCAGTGACACTGTCACTAGGCAGAATCGGGAGATGCTTGTTTACATTAGCATCTCCCCGTTCTCCCTATCTTTGAGGCGATCGCAGGTATCCCCGTGGCGATTGAGTTCGCAGGACCTAGGACCCGACTCACGGAGGTCCCGGCCAACACTGTAACTCTCACAGAGCGGGCCCTGCTGTTAAATATTATATAAAAATTTTAATTACATGCCCCTGTTAAACAGGGGCAGAAAAATTGGGCCTTGGGTGGTGGTGGTGGTGCTACAACACTGTAACCCTTCACAGTTACTCTTGTTGGGTGCAGGAACGGGCCCTGCTGTTAAATATTGTATTAAAAATTGTAATTACATGCCCCTGTTAAACAGGGGCAGAAAAATTGGGCCTTGGGTGGTGGTGGTGGTGCCACAAAACTGTAGCCCCTCACAGTTACTCTTGTTGGGCGCAGGAGGGCTCAACAAGAAGAAGAGGAGGGAGGGGAGCATACAGATGTTGTGGCAGAATCAACACCAGCTTTTAGAGGCATGGTGGTGGAACAAGCTCCAACACTGAACCCTGTCCTGCATCCTTCCCAGCTGCAAGTAGGGTTACCCAATGCGCCACAAAGGAAAGGTAACGTCCCTGCCCATGCCTGCTGGACTATGAGTCAGCGGTAATATGAACCTTACTGCTGACCGCCCTGTCCAACGAACCCAAAACATTGCCTTCCACATGCCGGAAGAGAGCCAGAATGGCCTTACGAGAAAAGAAATGCAGTTTTGGAACCTGCCACTGTGGTATAGCACATTCTACAAATTCACAAAAGAGGGCAGAGTCTACCAGCTGAAAAGGCAGCAGTTGCAGTGCTAGCAATTTGGCCAAGCTAGCATTTAGACCTTGAGCATGTGGATGGCTGGGACCGAATTTCTTTTTACGGTTCAGCAACTGGGGTAGGGAAATTTGCCTGCTCAAATCAATTGGTGATGTGCTGCTGGCTGCAAGTACTTGTGACACCTATTGCTATACCTTCATTCCTCTCAATACAGGTTTTTGAGAGGAATGGAGGTATTATAGGGATGGAGATCCCAGATGAGGAGCAAGGAGAAGTCCGCCTTTTTCTATAATGTGGGTCTTTCAAGTGCTGTTGCCAATGGACTGCATGGCAGGTCGTCATATATCTGGTCAAGCATGTGGTGCCCAAGCGGCTGCTGTTCTGCCCATGCTTGATCCACTTCAGACATAGGTTGCAAACAGCAACGGTGCGATCTGCTGCACACGTGTCGAAAAATGCCCACAACAAGGAACTTGTAAAAGTCAGCGGAGAGTTAGCAGCGCCCTGCACCTGTGGAGCTCTGCAGTGTGAAGCAATAGGGTGGCTGCCCTTAAGCTGCCCCCTGGAGGACATCCTGCCTCGTTGGAGTTGTGCTTCCTCCTCCTCTTCTTCCTCACTTTCCTCCTCTCTTCTCTCAGGCACCCAAGTACAGTCAGTGACCTCATCATCCCCTCCTTCCTCATCACTGGAGCAAACTTGGCAGTATGCTGCAGCTGGGGGAACATGACTGCCAGTTTCTTGTCCTTCTGTGGCACCCTTTCTCTCTAGGCTCACGTTACTCCTTTCCTCAACCTGGGAACCAACATCAGAGCCTTCAAATCGCTGAGCATCCTCCAGCAGCATGTAACCGACACTATGCTCGAATAATTCTGGGGACTCCTCTGTGCATGATGGTGGGGCTATGGAAGGAGTGACTGTGGACAAGGAGCCGGTGGAATAGACTGCTTTGGCAGCTGCCTTGGAAGGAAATCTACTCTGAACCTGGGTGACAGAGGATGAGGAGGATGAGGACAGCTTTGTTATCCACTCCACTAACTCTTCAGCATGTTGTGGCTCAATAACATGGCCAGCAGAAGAAAAAAAGGACAAGTGTGCCCCCAAGGCCACCTCCAGAGGATGCACCATGTCCATGACCACCACTGTTGACTGTAGACACAGAGGCTGCTTACCCTCTTTTAGTGGCCTGTGAGCATCTGCCTCACCTTGTGGCCTTCCGGACATAACGCACTACACTGTATTATATACTGTGTACACCACCTGAAGTGTATTAGAAACAGGCCACCACCGAATGAACTGAATGCAGAGTGTATATATATATATATATATATATATATATATATATATATATATATACAGTGTCGGGAGGAAAAAGATTGAATGAAATGGAAACTAAATTAATCAAAAGGATTTATGCAGTGGCACTGGTTAAAAAAGAACGGATTAATCCATTTATTTATTTTATTTTTTGGGGAGGTTTTTTTGATTCTCAGTTACCTTGCTACTCTGACAAACATCCATTTAGTAATAGAACATCAACTAGACAATTAAAAACAATACATTTTGTTTCACAATTCCATCCATTCTCTTATCGTATTTTTAATTCTGTTAAAAAACATAGGGGATTATTGAGAGAGAGTTACGTTAATATTAATGGGTTTTCTGTCCCGCCTTTGCCTTCATATAGGAAAGGTAGAACGTTAAGAGATTGTTTGGTTAGATATGACCGGTATTTCCCTTCTAGCCCCAATATAACATTTTTGGGACCACGTAAAACAGGGTCTTATCCCTGTTTGTCATGCATACAATGCAATTCTATGATCAGAGGGAAATCCATATCACACCCTCTTAAAGGTTTTAAAATCCCAATTAAAGGACACTATACATGCCAATCCTCTTTTGTAATCTATGCCATAAAGTGCCCTTGCGGGTTACTTTATATTGGTGAAACAACACAAAAGGTTAAAAAAAAGTGGCGCGTGTTTCCCGTACTTTCCCTGCACAAAATGACATTTTTAAAGGAATAAAAGTCATTTAAAACCGCTTGCAGCTTTAATGTAATGTCGGGTCCTGGCAATATGGATGAAAATCAGTGAGACAAACGGCATGGGTACCCCTCGTCCATTACCAGGCCCTTTGGGTCTTGTATGGATATTAAGGGGAACCTCGCACCCAAATTAAAAAAAGGAAAGGTGTGGGGCCACCAGGCCCTATATACTCTGAACAGCAGTATACAGGCGGTGCAAAAAAGACAGGGACTGTAGGTTTGTTGTTAAGTAGAATCTGTTTGTAATTTTGAACTGGTACATTTTTAACGTGTTTAGCTCCAGCAAAAAAATCTATTTTAAGCTTTTTGGAAAACATAGGGAAGAGTTATCACCCCTGTGACATTTGTTTTGCTGTCTGTGCTCCTCTTCAGAAGATTTCACCTCACTTTTTGTCCCAATGACAAATGTTTTTTGAAAATCTGGGATTTTTAGTGAAACAAGGATTGGTGATAAAGCATCAGTGGAAAGGAGAAACATTTTTCCCATATTAACTCTTACAGGAGAGAATTTCCCTTCCATGGGATAGATTTCATCTCACTTCCTGTTGTCTCCTTCCGTTTGTAAGTAGGAGTCGTTTGTAAGTTGCATGTTTGAAAGTAGGGGCCTGCCCTATATACTGAGCAGAAATTTGGACCTTAGGTGTTGGTGTTGCCACAACACTGTAAGCCCTCACAGGGCCCTGCTGTGAAATATTAGATCAAGAATTGTAATTACATGCCCCTGTTGAACATGGGCAGAAAAATTGGGCCTTTGGTGATGGTGGTGGTGGTGCTGGTGCCACAACACTGTAATGCCCTGTACATATGATCGGACATTGATCAGACAGCAGTGGTGGTGGTGCTGGTGCCACAACACTGTAATGCCCTGTACATATGATCGGACATTGATCAGACATTCCGACAACAAAACCCATGGATTTTTTCCGACGGATGTTGGCTCGAACTTGTCTTGCATACACACGGTCACACAAAAAGTTGTCAGAAAATCCGATCGTTCTGCCGTAAAACACGTACGTCGGGACTATAAACGGGGCAGTAGCCAATAGCTTTTGTTTCTTAATTTATTCTGAGCATGCATGGCACTTTGTGTGTCGGATTTGTGTACACACGATCGGAATTTTCGACAACGGATTTTGTTGTCGGAAAATTTTATAGCAAGCTCTCAAACTTTGTGTGTCGGAAATTCCTATGGAAAATGTGTGATGGAGCCCACACACGGTCGGAATTTCTGACAACAAGGTCCTATCACACATTTTCCATCGGAAAATCCTATCGTGTGTACAGGGCATAAATCCTCACAGTTACTCTTGGTGGGCGCTGGAACGGGCCCTGCTGTGAAATATTATATCAAGAATTCTAATTACATGTCCCTGTTAAACAGGGGCTGAAAAATTGGGTCTTAGGCACTGGTGCTGGTGCCACAACACTGCAACCCCTCACAGATACTCTAGTTGGAGCGCAGGAACTAGCCCTACTGCAAAGAATTGCATCAAAAATTGTAATTACACGCCCCTGTTAAACAGGGGCTGAAAAATTGGGCCTTAGCCACTGGTGGTGGTGCCCAGAACCAAAAATGTTCTTACAAACTATCAGCATGATCATTGAGGAGGAAGAGGATAATTACTCAGCATAACAGGATAGTCACTCAGCATCAGCATAGACAGTCTTTGAAGGGATCTGACATTTCCAAAAAAATTATTCGGTTACATCAGCATCAGGTGCTTGGTAGCTGGTGGTGATCCAAGACTGATTCATTTTTATGAAGGTCAGTCGATCAACCGAGTCGGTGGACAGACGCACCCTGTGATCGGTTACAAAGCCTCAAGCAACTCTGAATGTGCTTTCCAAAAGAACGCTGGATGCAGGACAGGCCAGTGGCTCAAGTGCATCCTGTGCAAGCTCTGGCCAGTGATCCATCCTCAAGACCCAGTAACCCAGAGGATTTTCGGTGGGAAAGGTGTCCAAGTCAGATCTTGCCCCTAGATATTCCTGCACCATGTAAAACAGACGCTGGCGATGGTTGCTGGAACCGATCATACCTTGGGGCTGCGGACTAAAAAATTGTCTGAACGCATCGGTCAGATGGCTACCTTCTCCACGGCTCCTTCTTTGACTGACTGAAGCCTCAGCAACATGTTGTCCAGGAACAGGAGTTTGTAACCTCCCAGTCTCTGGGAACGCGTTGCACAGACCTTTCTGCAAGGCCTCCCGAAGATGTTTCATCCTCTGCTCCCTCTGTGACGGCAAGATAAGGTCCGCAACCTTACCCTTGTATCGTGGATCAAGGAGAGCTGCCAGCCAGTATTGAGCCCTCTCCTTGATACCATGAATACGAGGATCCTTCTGCAGACTTTGCAGGATCAGGGAGGCCATGCAGCGTAGGTTTGCTGAGGCATTTGGTCCGGAGTCCTCTGGGTCACTAAGGATGACATAATCTGCAGCCACCCTTTCCCAGCCATGTACAAGTCCATGGGTTTCTTGGGACTGTAAATGATCCCTTAAAGATTGCTGCTGATCTGAGTGCCAGGCTCCACCTCCATGCTGACATAATCCTCCTCCTCCTCGTCCTCTTCCTGTGTGATTGGCGGGCATGCAGGAACACTGTCTGGATAAAGGGGGCCTTAAGAGCTAAGGAAGTCCTCCTCTTCCTGCCTCTGTTCTGCCACAAGTGCCCTGTCCATTATTCCATGCAGCGTGTGCTCCAACAGATGGACAAGGGGGACAGTGTCACTGATGCATGCACTGTCACTGCTCACCATCCTCGTGGCCTCCTCAAATGGTGACAGGACAGTGCATGCATCCCTGATCAAGACCCACTGGCGTGGGGGAAAAAACCAAGCTCCCCTGTCCTGGTGCCATAGTCGCACAGGTACTCATTGATGGCTCTCTGATGTGTGTGCAGCCGCTGCAGCATGGCCAACGTTGAGTTCCACCTGGTGGGCATGTCACAGATTAGGTGGTTCTTGGGCAGGTTAAATTCCTTTTGGAGGTCTGCCAGCTGAGCACTGGCATTATATGACCGGCAGAAATGCACACAGACTTTCCTGGCCTGCCTCAGGACATCCTGTAAGCCCGGGTACCTGCCCAAGAACCACTGCACCACCAAGTTAAGGACGTGAGCCAAACAGGGCACATGAGTCATTTGTCCCTGTCGGAGGGCGGAGAGGAGGTTGAGCCATTGTCGCAAACCACCATTCCTGCCTTATGTTGGCGTGGCATAAACCACCTCTGAACCTTCCCCTGCAGAACTGACAGAACCTCTGCCCCAGTGGGGCTCCTGTCCCCCAAGCACACCAGCTCAAGCACCACATGGCATCTTTTGGCCTGCGTACTTACGTAGCCCCTTGAACGCCTATGGAGCAACGCTCGTTCCAAGGACAAAGCACAGAAAGAGGCCATGGAGGAAGAAGAAGAGGAGGGGGTGGAGGAGAGAGGTGTGTCAGAATCACCAGTAGTGGCATTTTGGAGGCGTGGTGGCGGAACAACCTCCAACACTACTGCACCCTGTCCTGCATCCTTCCCAGCTGCCAGCAGAGTCACCCAATGCGCCGTGAAACTCAGGTAACGTCCCTGTCCATGCCTGCTTGACCATGAGTCAGCGGTAATATGCACCTTACCGCTGAGTGCCCTGTCCAGCGAGGCCAAGACTTTGCCTACCACATGCCGGTAGAGAGCCGGAATTGCCTTCCGTGAGAAAAAGTGTCGTTTGGGAACCTGCCACTGAAGAACCGCACATTCCACAAACTCAGGGGCAGAGTCTACCAACTGAAAAGGTAACAGGTGAAGTGCTAGCAATTTTGCCAAGCTAGCATTCAACCGCTGGGCATGTGGATGGCTGGGAGCGAACTTCCTTCTGCGGTGCAGCAGCTGGGGAAGGGAAATTTGCCTGGTACTATCTGACGTCGGTGTACCGATAGCAGATTGCCCGCAAGTACTTGGCTGTGACACACCTAATTCTACACCTTCATTCCTCTCAGTGCAGGTCTCAGAGAGGACTGAAGGTATAGTGGGGTTGGAGATCCCAGCTGATGAGGAGCAAGGAGAGGTCCTCTTTATTCTTTGGTGTGGGTCTTTTAGGTACGCTTGCCAACTAACTGCATGGCAGGTCAAAATATGTCTGGTCAAGCATGTGGTGCCCAAGCGGGAGATGTTTTGGCCACGCGAGATACGCTTGAGACATATGTTGCAAATAGCGAGCAGAGACAGCAGCGCCCTGCACATGCGGAGCTCTGCGGTGTCATGAAGTCAGTGTTCTGCCCTTATGCCGCGTACACACGAGCGGACTTTACGGCAGACTTTGCCCGGCGGACGGGATTTCGTCGGACAATTCCATCGTGTGTGGGCTCCAGCGGACTTTGTTTTCTCAAAAGTTGGACGGACTTAGATTTGAAACATGTTTTAAATCAATCCGTCGAAATCGAGTCCGGTCGAAAAGTCCGCTCGTCTGTATGCTAGTTCGACAAAAAGCCACGCTAGGGCAGCTATTGGCTACTGGCTATGAACTTCCTTGTTTTAGTCCGGTCGTATGTCATCATGTACGAACTCGATGGACTTTGGTGGATTGTTTGTAGGCAAGTCCGTTCATTCGTCGTAAAGTCCGTCGAAAAGTCCGCCGGGCAAAGTCTGCCGTAAAGTCCGACCGTGTGTACACGGCATTAGGCTGGCCCCTGGAGGGCATCCTACCTCGTTGGTGATGTGCCTCCTCCTCCTCCTCTCTCCTATCAGGCACCCACATTGAGTCAGTGACCTCATCATCTCCTCCCTCCTCATCACTGGAGCAAACCTGGCAGTGTGCTGCAGCAGGGGGAACATGACTGCCCGATTGCTGTCCTTCTTGGGCACCCCCTCGGTCCGTGCTCACGTTACTGCCTTCATCTAGCTCAGTATCATCATCAGAGCCTTCAAAACGCTGGGCATCCTCCTGGAGCATGTACCCAACACTGTGGTCAAACAGTTCGAGGGACTCCTCAGGAGGACATGGTGGGGCTAGGGAAGGAGTCACTGATGCCATTGAGCTGAGGGAAGAGGCCGCGTTGGCAGCTGCTTTGCCAGACAAAGTACCTTGAGCCTGGGTGAGAGAGGATGAGGAGGATGAGGACGGTTTGGTCATCCACTCGACCAAGTTTTCAGCATGTTGCGGCTCAACACGGCCAGCTGCCCCAAAAAAGGCCAAGCGTGTCCCATGGCCACGTGCTGATGAGTATGCACCGTGTCCACGACCAGCACTGTTGCCTCTAGACACAGAGCCTGCTTGCCCTCTTTTATTGGCTTGTGACTGTCTGCCTCTCCTTGTTGGCCTTCCAGACATACTATTGGCCTGCAGTGAGCTGCACAAAACTGGTATATATATATATATATATATATATATATATATATATATATATATACCGATTATACTGCAGCAGCAGAATCGACTGCCTGCCTGTAGTATTATTAGTATGATAACACCTGCACCTGTCTTCACGTAGCTATACTGTAGGTGCAACTGTGCAGGGTACACAGTACAGTAACTGGAAATACGTCAAGAGCCTACACAAGCACCTGGCTGCAGGTAGCTATACTGTAGGTGAGACTGTGCGGGGTACACAGTACAGTAGCTGGAAATACTTCAATGAGCCTACACAAGCACCTGGCTGCAGGTAGCTTTACTGTAGGTGAGACTGTGCAGGGTACACAGTACAGTAGCTGGAAATACTTCAATGAGCCTACACAAGCACCTGGCTGCAGGTTGCTATACTGTAGGCAAAACTGTGCAGGGTACACAGTACAGTAGCTGGAAATACTTCAATGAGCCTACACAAGCACCTGGCTGCAGGTTGCTATGCTGTAGGTGAGGCTGTGCAGGGTACACAGTACAGTAGCTGGAAATACTTCAATGAGCATACACAAGCACCTGGCTGCAGGTTGCTATACTGTAGGTGAGACTTTGCAAGGTACACAGTACAGTAGCTGGAAATAATTCAATGAGCCTACACAAGCACCTGGCTGCAGGTTACTATACTGTAGGTGAGACTGTGCAGGGTACACAGTACAGTAGCTGGAAATACTTCAATGAGCCTACACAAGCACCTGGCTGCAGGTTGCTATATTGTAGGTGAGACTGTGCAGGGTACACAGTACAGTAGCTGGAAATACTTCAATGAGCCCACACAAGCACCTGGCTGCAGGTTGCTATACTGTAGGTGAGACTGTGCAGGGTACGCAGTACAGTAGCTGGAAATACTTCAATGAGCCTACACAAGCACCTGGCTGTAGGTTCCTATACTGTAGGCGAGACTGTGCAGGGTACACAGTACAGTAGCTGGAAATACTTCAGTGAGCCTACACAAGCACCTGGCTGCAGGTAGCTTTACTGTAGGTGAGACTGTGCAGGGTACACAGTACAGTAGCTGGAAATACTTCAATGAGCCTACACAAGCACCTGGCTGCAGGTTGCTATACTGTAGGTGAGACTGTGCAGGGTACACAGTACAGTAGCTGGAAATACTTCAATGAGCCTACACAAGCACCTGGCTGCAGGTTCCTATACTGTAGGCGAGACTGTGCAGGGTACACAGTATAGTAGCTGGAAATACTTCAATGAGCCTACACAAGCACCTGGCTGCAGGTAGCTTTACTGTAGGTGAGACTGTGCAGGGTACACAGTACAGTAGCTGGAAATACTTCAATGAGACTACACAAGCACCTGGCTGCAGGTTGCTATACTGTATGCAAAACTGTGCAGGGTACACAGTACAGTAGCTGGAAATACTTCAATGAGCCTACACAAGCACCTGACTGCAGGTAGCTATACTGTAGGTGAGACTGTGCAGGGTACACAGTACAGTAGCTGGAAATACTTCAATGAGCCTACACAAGCACCTGGCTGCAGGTTACTATACTGTAGGTGAGACTGTGCAGGGTACACAGTACAGTAGCTGGAAATACTTCAATGAGCCTACACAAGCACCTGGCTGCAGGTAGCTATACTGTAGGTGAGACTGTGCAGGGTACACAATACAGTAACTGGAAATACTTCAATGTGCCTACACAAGCACCTGGCTGCATGTAGCTTTACTGTAGGTGAGACTGTGCAGGGTACACAGTACAGTAGCTGGAAATACTTCAATGAGCCTACACAAGCACCTGGCTGCAGGTAACTGGAAATACTTCAATGAGCCTACACAAGCACCTGGCTGCAGGTAGCTTTACTGTAGGTGAGACTGTGCAGGGTACACAGTACAGTAGCTGGAAATACTTCAATGAGCCTACACAAGCACCTGGCTGCAGGTAGCTTTACTGTAGGTGAGACTGTGCAGGGTACACAGTATAGTACATGTCCAAATTGATCCCGATTAGCCATTTTCCCTCCCCGGTGTCATGTGACTCATTAGTGTTACAAGGTCTCAGGTGTGAATGTGGAGCAGGTGTGTTAAATTTGGTGTTATCGCTCTCACATACCGGTCACTGGAAGTTCAACATGGCACCCCATGGCAAAGAACTCTCTGAGGATCTGAAAAAATAATTTTTGCTCCACAAAAAGAGAGCCTAGGCTATAAGAAGTTTGCCAAGATCCTGAAACTGAGCTACAGCACGGTGGCCAAGACCATACAGTCGTTTAACAGGACAGGTTCCACTCAGAACAGGCCTCGCCATCGTCAACCAAAGAATTTGAGTGCACGTGCTCAGTGCCATATCCAGAGGTTGTCTTCAGGATATAGATGTATGAGTGCTGCCAGTATTACTGCAAAGGTTGAAGGGGTGGGGGGTCAGCCTGTCAGTGCTCAGATCATACGCCGCACACTGCATCAAATTGGTCTGCATGGCTGTCGTCCACAGATAGAAGCCTCTTCTAAAGATGATGCACAAGAAAGCCCGCAAAGAAGACAAGACAAGAAGACAAGCAGAATAAGGACATGGATTACTGGAACCATTTCCTGTGGTCTGATGAGACCAAGATAAACTTATTTGGTTCAGATGGTGTCAAGCGTGTGTGGCAGCAACCAGGTGAGGAGTACAAAGACAAGTGTGTTTTGCCTACAGTCAAGCATGGTGGTGGGAGTGTCATGGTTTGGGGCTGCGTGAGTGCACCCGGCACTGGGGAGCTACAGTTCATTGAGGAAACCATGACTGCCAACATTTACTGTGACATATTGAAGCAGCGCATGATCCCCTTCCTTCACCGCCAAATGCACTGTATACATACGCTAGACTATATATATATTAATACACCGCCTGAAGTGTATTATATACTATATGGCACCGAATGCACTGTATATATAGGCTAAGGCTACACTAAATGCAGAGTATATATATATATATATATACACACACATATATATATATATATATATATATATATATATATATATATATATTATATATACACATATATATATATATATATATATATATATATATATATATATATACACATATATATATATATATATATATATATATGTAGCGCTGGTAGATTTGCGATCTACCATATGTTAGGTAAATTTAGTAACTTGTTCGTTAAATAGGTTAAGTTTGCCTCTGTTCCAGCTTGGCTGACGTTGTATGTGTTTCCAGACTGACCGTTGGGTGTCGCTGTTATTACTGGTCAGTGTTGGAAAGGCAACGTGTCGAAGTGTATAGATGCTCTTCTGTCCCGGAGATAACTCAGTGGAGGTGGTCCTCCAAGTTGCATTCTGGGCGAGGGTATTTATGGGACAGACGCCATATTCAGGGGTTCATTTTCCAGCCACCTGCTGGCCCTCCTGACAGACAGGTATGCATTAGAGAGCAATCTCGTGGTCCTCCATTCCAGAGGCCCATGCCGCTGCGGCACAGGGGTAGGTCCAGAAGCTTTTCTGGGGCCTACCACAGCACCCGAGGAATGGTCCTGAGCTGTCTATCCAAAGGGAGGAAGCTGGACAACCGAGGAGATCCCAGGGGAGGACCCATCATGGAAGGATCACGCAGAGTGCTGGTCTGGAGAGGGGCCTGGTGACTCGGTTGGAGGACGTATCCTAAAAGTAACTATACAGCATAGTGTTGCTGGGTTGGCTTAAAGGTTCAAGCACTGTGACTGACGTTCATTGCAGAAAAAAACAATACATCCTGTGGCAGAGGATCGTACCGGTTTATCCCAAACAAGTCTGTGGCAGAGACTTTTGTTCGTGCTACGTACTGGCTGCTAGGCAAGTGAGAGAGGCCTATCCAGGCGAGCAAGGAGTGTGTCCCACGAGGGGAGGGCATTCCATTACAATATCTAAATCCTACCAGGACATTTGTCAAGAACCTTATGAGAAGATATTTGAGTTTCTTCTGCAGTTTCCCTTCTGCCTCTTTCCTGCTATTTCCGTAGAAAATTGTTCAATAAAGCATTGAAAAGGTATTCAAGTGTTGGTGCGTGTGTCGTCCAGAGGTAAACTCAACGGAACCCCTAGACCCAGTGCCGGTAAAACAGAGGGAAGGAGAGTGAAGGTAACAAGCCCGCTTAAACCAGCAGCTCCATCGAGAGTTAGTGCTACATATATATATAAATATATATATATATAGTCTATATATATAGTCTATATATATATTGAATATATATATATATATATATATATATATATATATATATATCAAATACACTGCCACTGTAACTAAATAACCTGCCTGCTTAATCTAACTCAGGCTATCTCTCCATCCACGCCACCAACACTACACGCGGCCGCTATGTAAGCAGCCTTATATAGTGTGGGGCATGGACTTAGTACCCCTGAGCCATGATTGGCCAAAGGCACCCTGCCTTTGGTCAATCATGGCTCTCACAGCAGAGCGCGCTGTGATTGGCCAAAGCATGCAGGTCAGGTGCATGCTTTGGCCAATCATCATACAGCAATGCTCTGCGATCTCACAGTGCATTATGGGGCGTTCCGCGGCAGTCAAATTTCCCCGAGAACACCCCATAATGTTTGCTGTTCGGCGAACGGGTGAACACCCGATATTCGAGACGAACTTACGCTCAACACGAACATCGAGCTCATCCCTAATTGTTACAATATAATCAGCAAAAGCCAACAATGTGATTTGCATGGGTGTTTTCTTCCCATCCCACTGCAGCTGTTGTGAAGAATTATGTGGACTCTGATGTCCTCACATGTTTCCTACACATTTAGTGTAAGCTCCAGAAACTTGCAATTAAGCTTTGACTATTTTTCTTCATTTGTGAACTACCCAAAGCTCTTTTCACAATATTAATTTGGAAACCTTTTCAAGTTCTGAGAAATATTTATGGTCTTATGATTGTGGATCAAAGGGATGATCAGATTCTGAGTACCTTGATTAGGCTTGAAGCTGGTCATCCCTTATTTAGGTTTTATTTTATCTCATTGTTTAATCTGGTTTCCAATATACACATTTTGTATAGAATACCCACCAAAGAGTGAGATGACACAACAGCTTTGACATTGTATATTGTCCCTTTTTAAAAAACTGGAACTCTGACAGAAATTTCCCAATCTTTCACAGATAGGTTTGTTGCCCATACAAGTCTCATCACCTGAAATAATTCGCTCAGCAGCTCAATAAATTTAATGTCTAACTGCTTTTCCTAGCTTTATTTTTTTTTCTGGGTATTTATGTTATTTTTTCACTCCCTGCTTCTTCCGACTTGTTCCCTTGGGGTTCACTAACCAGCAACTCTAAAAAATACACTTCCCATCATTCCATAACTTCCAGTTCATTTGCAAGGAGTGTTTCTCATGTTTAATACATTTTAAGTTACATTCTTTCGCCAGTCTTATGTTCTTAAGAAGCTTATAAACTCGCTTTTGGCTCTCATAAATGTCTTCTTCGTAAGATTCTCCAAACTTCATTAATGGCATTTGTTCTGCAGTGTTTACTATTTCCTCACTGTCTTTTACAGGCTTCAAGCATTTTGCTCACTAAACTATTTGTACCAGAAAGCTTCCTTCTTACTTGTAGCTTGCTTTAAGTTGGCCATACACAGATTTCTTTTGTTCAGACTGAGGACTGACCGAAAAAAACTGATTTCTCTATCCACACTAAACAGTTCAATGGATAACCCCCCTGCTGGGATATTGTATTCTGAAATCCACCAGTGGTAACTCTCAGGATACTTGAACAGTGGCTGATTGGATGAAAGCTGCTGTTCTGATAAAAAATTTCCACCAGGCTCCTTTGACAAAGTTGATTGAAGAATAGACTTTTGTTGTATGGATTGGGGTAGGCAGGGCCACCAACTAAACAACTTTCAGCCGTTTCATCAGGAACCAGATTAAATCTGCTCAGTGTATGTCCAGCTTTACTTTGCCCACATGGAGACTGCATTTTTTGCTCAGTTACCCTTATTACATAGTATTCTGCTGCAGCCTTTATAATACAAATCCTGAACCTGCACAGTGATGAGCTGAATGTGTTTGGCTTCAGTTTAAGCAGAGTTCAGCAAACATTACTAAAATTAAGATGTTTAAGGACAGGACCCCTGTGACATCATTGATTATTGTTCAAGGGGCTTTCAGATTCTGATAAGCCCTCCTGCCTGCAGATGCCCACAACAAGCTGGTCAGATTTGTAAGAAAGAGGGCCTTGTCCTCATTAACATGGGGACAGGGTGATTTGCCAGTGGCACACACTCACCCCACACCTTTCATGGAATGCCAGGCTGCATTGTTTCAGAACTTAATTTAGGGGCTTGAACAAACTGGCAGAATAGAACCTGGGTACAAAGAAGAGCTACTTTATTTTTAATGTCCTTAGTACCTTGCACTGGATAATTTGTCATCAGGTTTGTTCCTTGACTTCTCCGTACATATAGAACCACCCCCCAGCCCTGCTCTAATGGATTGCTCTTTGTCTTTCTCCTTGAACCTTTCAGTTTGGTTGCCAATTTCCAGGAGTGGTAGGTACTACCATTATAGCTGAGTGGTCATAATAGGCATGCATCCTTAGCATTAGGGCTGAGGTTCGGGTTCACCTCCAGGTTTCATTCATTAGTTGCAAACAAAGCTGCAGTGTACATAAGTGGGCCTGAGCGATGGAGAGAGTGTGGATGATGAGGCAGACCATACCTGGGTGCCTAAGAATGTAGAGGAAGAAAGTAAGGGAGAGGCACAACATCAGTGTGGCAGAATATCATCCAGGGACAACAAAGCATTGGAGTGGAAAGAACAGCAAACCTATTACCACTGAATAGCACTCTTTTCATAGAAGTGCTTCAGACAGCACCATAGTAGTTTTCAGCCACTGCCTGAAGTGTATGAAGCACTGTAAATCTACTAGTCATTTTGGTACCACAGCACCATATTTATGAGTAGACACTTGTCTGTTAACCAGTCTTGGTGGGAGTGGGAGCAGCACATGTGTAATTCTGGCAGAATTAGGTTGGCAGACAAAGGCCTGCAATCCTCATCAAGAACAAAATACAGACCAAGTAACTCCTGTGCCCAACAACTGAATGCAAGCTTGCTGAAATTGCTGGCTTTATAGCTGCTCCCATTCCAGCTAGTGGAGTCATTCCCCTGCTGCAAATTTTTAACCTGTGCTGTACCATAGTGGCAGGTCACCTGCCACAATTTTTTCACCCAGAAGGCCATTCCTGCCCTGGACCAGCATGTGGAAGGTAGTGTCTGCTTGTCAATGCAGCACACAATCGGTAGCAGGGTCCACATGACCGCAGACATGTGGTCTAGCAAGCACAGGTAAGTCGTGCCATTTGATGATGGTGACAGTTCAGTCACTCCATCTTCTCACTGACCTCATCTGGTGCATCCTCAGAGCCACCAGTTCCACCCAAGTGACTAAGAGCCTTTGCAATGGGCCATACAAAATGCTGTCATGCTGTTTTAAAGCTGGTATGCCTAGGGGACAGGAGTCATTCTCTCAGCTTTTCATGGGCAGGAGAGGTCACTGACCCCATGTCAGCTTGGGCCAGGAAATATTGTGTGTACCAATGGACCTAGCCTGCTGTCTGCCCTCACAAACAAACACACATGCCTTGCCTGGCACATGTCATCAACCTAGTGGTGAAATGGTTCCTAGTTAGGTACACTGGGTTCCAGGATGTTGAGTCAGGTGAGAAGAGTGTGCGGCCACTGCTCTACTGGTTGAAATTCAGCAAAAACACAAGTTGCATGGCAACCTCTTGGTATGCAATATATGCACCTGCTGGAACTTGACCTTGGCCATGAGGATCTCTTCTGCTATATATCCCCCAACCCCCATCCTCTGCTTTTTTGACTAGCTTAAAAATGCGCTCTAATGCCCTGTACACATGATCGGACATTAATCGGACATTCCGACAACCAAATCCATGGATTTTTTCCGACGGATGTTGGCTCAAACTTGTTTTGCATACACATGGTCGCACAAAGTTGTCGGAATTTCTGATCACCAAGAACGTGGTGACGTACACCACGTACGACGAGACTAGAAAAGGCCAGTTCAGAACCAAGCGCGGCACCCTTTGGGCTCCTTTTGCTAATCTCGTGTTAGTAAAAGTTTGGTGAGAGACGATTTGCGCTTTTTCAGACTCGTGGTTTTCAGATTGTTTTCTGCTGTTCAGTTTGTGCTTGTGGGTTTGTATCTGCTCTTCAGTGCGTGCAGCAAGCTACGCGTGACTCTGTCATTGTGTTCTTGTTCGTTTGTTACTGTTTTTCAGGTTGATCTTCACAGGCCTTGCTGTTCTTCAGTGCGTTCTGTTACTTCGTTCTGAGCAGCCGGTCGTTTTCTAGCCATGTTGCGTATACGTACTCCTCGTAGAGTTCGTTCTGTGCGGGGACTTGGTGTTGGGGTCCTTACCTTGACACAAGTCCAGTCCATGAACAGGGTGGGGAGGAGTTCATGGACCAAGAATTGGTTGCTCCAGCGTGACCAGTTCTGTCATATGCCTTTGCTCTGTGAGACCTGTGAGAATAATCCTGATGATTTCAGGAACTTTCTCCGGATGACAGACCCCGTATTTCACCGCTTGTTGGCTTTGCTGACCCCTTATAATAGCAGGCAGGATACCTGCATGAGGCAAGCCATCACTCCGGAGCAGAGGCTTATCACCACCCTGCGGTACTTGGCGACGGGGAGAAGTCTGCAGGACTTGAAGTTCTCGACAGGCATCTCCCCCCAGGCTCTGGGAATCATTATCCCAGAGACCTGTTCTGCCATCATTCAGGTCCTGCAGAAGGAGTATATTAAGGTAAGATTTTTATCCTTTAACATCACATTTTATTGTATATAATGTTTGATAATATATTGTATTTCTTTCCTCATTCCCTAATTACCATGATTGTAATATGCTGTGAATGTCCCCTTTATCCTCATGCATGCTGGATTTTTATGTAATCATCATCTATCTGCTGACTTTGGCAAACCCATACACACTATAACCATCTCTTTTGTGGTCAGATTTATGGATGAATTCCCCAAAGCACGTAGTGCAAGGGCCTGCCTGTATACTTTCAAATGGTACTGTTTAAAGTTTTTGTATCCTATTATTATCTTGATAGGTAATAGCAGAATGTCCAATTGTGCTCAAATGTGTACAATGTGTATTTATATCTTTGTATTATGACACTTCTTACCTGTCCAGTGGGCTGCCAATAGTGTAACTAAGGAGGGGCTGTTCAAAGCAATACCCATTATTTAGGCATTCATCTCTCAATGAAGTGGAGATCCCTATAATGTTAGAAATGGCCCATGAGAGGGAGGGGGGATCTAATAGGTGTACCTTATACTTTGGTCTTTAAAAACTTCCTCAAATAAATGTTATCTTGATGTTGGCCAAGAATGTTTGTGTCTAATCTGCTTTCCCTGTTTATGTGCAAAATGAATAATTGTTTTTTTTTGTTTGACTCCACAGTTTCCTTCCACGCCACAGGAATGGCAGACTGTGACCTCCCACTTTGCCCAGCAGTGGGACTTTCCTAACTGTGGAGGGGCAATTGATGGGAAACACGTCCACATCGTCCCACCACCCAACTCGGGGTTGTACTATTATAATTATAAGGGGTTCATTAGTATTGTGATGTTGGTGGTGGTGTCGGCTACTTACGAGATCCTGTATGTGGACATGGGGAAGAATGGCCTGGATGTCCGATGGTGGAGTCATCACCCAGACGGAGTTCTACAGGCGTCTCCAGAATGGCAGCTTGGACTTGCCACCTCCAGAAGACAATGTGGAAGGACTCCCATTCGTCTTCGTTGCGGATGAAGCATTTGCCCTGGGGGACCATCTTATGCGGTCATTCCCGATGAGGACCCTCACCCCGGACCAGAGGGTTTTTAATTACCGGCTGGCCAGAGCCAGAAGAGTGGTGGAGAACACCTTTGGAATCATGGCCAGCCGGTTCCGCCTATTTCTTACACCCATACACATGGCGGAGTACAAACTGAATCATAATATCCTGGCGTGCTGTGTTCTACACAACATTTTACGGCAACATTCTGCCAACTATGCTGGCTCAGTTGGGCCTGAGGCTGGAATTCCAAATGAACCAACCCTGACGGCGCTTGAAAGTGGCCGTCCTGGCTTGCCCCCCCTGAGTGCCCGTGATGTTCGGCTAAGATACCTTAAATTCTTTGCGGGTAGGGGGGCTATCAATATGCCAGACAATGTCTAAAACCTTTTTCAAATGAAAAAAAACTACTCAAATCTTTGGTGACATTTACTGCTTGTGTTTGTTTTAGCTGACCCTGACAGAAATGTGGTGAGTCCTGAAAATAGCGTGATTGTGTAACCTTACAAAGCACTGTTGTGTGTTATTTACTAAAGGCAAAGACACTTTGCACTACAAGTGCACTTGAAACTGCACTGAAACTGCACTTGTAGTGCAAAGTGGATTTTCCCTTAGGAAATAACACCCATTGTCACAGAAAACACCAATTAGAGCACCACAAAAGTGTTGTAGCGTTGAGACAATAATTCACACATTCATGATTAACAATCTTTTTAATACCAGCACAATCACATGTGCATTTAGAAAAGGATTTTAAAACAAACCAACATGTTTGTTGTATAACAATTTTTGGGGGTCACATAAGAAAAAGTAGAAATGTCCATTTAAGATGAAACAGGCATGTTTAAAACCAACAAGAAAGACACAAATCTTGAACTTACAAAGTTCACATGTGGTAGAACTTGAAGGCAATATCAGACATGAGTATTTACAAACTGTGTTTGATATTGCGTTCAGATGGGGTGAAGTCACCCCAGAAAAATCCAAATTTTGAAGATGCACACAAATGTGCGAATGTCAACATGGGCTACCTGCCATCACGGGTGATCAAGGGACGTGTTTGGGGGGTGCAACCCCTTCCTCACAGCTACTTTATTATTGAGGAAGGGGTTGCACCCCCAAAACACGTCCATTGATCTCCCGTGATGGCAGATAGCACACGTGTGTCTCTTCAAAATTTGGCTTTTCTCAAATTTCTCAAGAAATGTCAAAAATTTGTAGCACACAAAAAAACAAAGGGATTTGGAGGGGTTTTAAACTCTCCCTAAAACATCAATGATGTTTTTAATTTTTTGAAGAACATCATTGATGTTTTTCTTGATGTTTTCCAAGTCCCTATTACACCCCATGATCTCCCCGATCAGGATCTGTGCACTTTCCGAGGTGAAAGGATCTGGATCCACAACATCACGATCATCTAAAAAGATAGAAACCAAAAAACACCATGTATTATAAATATGCCGGCATCCATCTCTTACCTGAGCCTGTGGTCACAGACACTCACCTGTTGTGGTGCCAATTTCCACCACATCTTCCTCCTCCTGCTGTGCTTGTCTTGGGTGGATTTCCCCTTCTTCCAGAGGTGGGGGATAAGTGGTCTCCTCGGATGAGGGGTGTCCTCTGAGTTTTTTCTCCCCTATGTAAAAAAAAAATGCTATACTTAGCACACAGATATTTGATGGCAGAACTATAAATATGAAACATTGCTTGGAAGTGGGGTACAATTGTCTATTTTGGCAGAGTTCCAAGATGTAGAATTTTTAGTGTCGTTTGTCAAGCTTCAATACTTTATCTGTTTTGTACTAGCTTTACAGATGGAGACACCCCTATAGTATACACTGGAGCACCTGTGTGGACCCCCTAATAAAAAGAGTGTTCTTGTGTCCCACACTAGTGCTCCAGCGTCCAGATGTGTAACCAGCTGCTGAGTGTCCTCTCCTTACACAGAATCTAGTTTGCATTTCATTCTAGTAACAAACCCATCTACACAACCAAATTATTTTAAGACAAGTAGGCCCTAAAAAATGTGGGCAAATGCATATGGACAAAACAATGGTGTTTTCTAGGCCGAAAGAAAAATGTTTAATACGAACGAATAATGTGCCCATGAACATGAAAGTTGCCTTTTGAAACTGAATAACAGTTAAGAAAAGCACATGGAGCAGCATGAACGTAATAAACAAAGAATAGGAACACAGCACAACTACTTCCTTTTTTGCAGCACTCTCCGGATCTTTCTGTACTGCTTGTGCTCTCTTAATTTCAGGTCCGACCACCACTTCCTGAGCTGATCTTTCGATCGTCGTACCCCGAAATTCCAGTGCAGACTCTTGACCACTTTCGCCATGATCTTGGCCTTTCTGACATTGGGGTTGGGGTAAGGTCCATACTTCCCGTCATATTCGGCCTTCTTTAGGATGTCAACCATCTCTAACATCTCCCCAAAGGACATATTCGATGCCTTGAATCTTCTCCTTCTGGATCCAGACCTTTCAGGCTCCGGGCTTTCCTCCTCCTCCTCGTTGCTGTAATTAGCAGGTAACCGGCTGTGTCTCCACCATGTGCTCTTCCCCCACTGCGCCGAACGAAAAGGGGTGGGGAATAGACTAGAAAGAACGTCAGGGGCGGGCGGAGCTACACGAATGCGCAGTGTGTATAAAGCGTAACATGCGTAGTACGTACGATCTGTGAGCGGAGGAAGGAGTATCAGAGGCGCCGATCGTGAAAACGAAGGTAAGATCTAAACTTGGGCCTATACTGCTTCTAGATTGAGGCCTATATTGTAACAAGATTAGGAGAGTTTTGCCTGACATTAGGGTTTGTCTCGTGTTGTGTCTTGCAGATAAAATGGATGGCTTCAATGACCACAACTTCCTCCCCCTGTTCATAGACAAGTACAGGGAGCTGCCCTGTCTGTGGCAGATTAAACACCCCCAATACAATAATAAACAAAAGAGGCAGGCAGCGCTGGAGAAACTGCTGGAGTTGGTGAAGCTGATGGTCCCCACAGCAACCATCCCTTATTTAAAAGCCAAAATTGGTGGCCTGAGGAGCACTTATCTTAGGGAGCGCAAGAAGATCACGGATTCTCAGAGATCCAGAGCTGCAGCAGATGACATTTATGTCCCCAGGCTGTGGTACTATGAGAGACTGTGATTTCTGTCAGACCAGACTGGAGTCAGGGAATCCCTCTCAACCCTTCCTTCCACTCTTCCTTCCACCCTATCTTCCACCCCAGCTGAGGCTTCCGATGTCCAACCTGGGACTTCCAGCCAGGAATAAGTGGAGGAGCCCAGCTTGAGCCAGGTATAGCATTGTTCTACAGATTTCTGGTCAATAAAAAAATGATCTTTACTAGATGTTATTATTGATCACTAATTGCTGATTTAATACAGTTTTTTACATATCAATAGAGAGTAGTGGGCAAAAATAATTGGGACAAGAATGAAAAATGCTGGGCTCAGAAGGATAGTCTGTTATATTTTTTAACATTCAATTTGCAACAGTCATGAGGTGAAAATTGTGTGTGATTGATGAATAAAAAACTAAAACTTTGTCCCTTTTTCATACACAGGAAGACCTCAGCCAAGACGAGGCTCTGGAATGTTGCACACAGGAGGAGGCTGTGGAATGTGGCAGCCAGGAGGAGGCGGGGGTTAGTGGCAGCCAGGAGGAGGCGGGGCTAAGTGGTAGCCAGGAGAAGACTGGGACCAGTAGGAGCCTGACCGAATCGCAGGTTCCTCCCCTTCACCTTCCAAACAAAAGACCCAGGAAGGGGAGTCACGTGCAGGATTAAGCACTCAGACTGATTCAGGAGGCTTCAGCGTCCCTCAGAGCCTTACCCACTCCTGAAGAGGCCTTTGCCTGCATGGCTGCCACCAAACTGAAGGGCATGCCGGAGGGTCAACGCCTCATGTGTGAGAAACTTCTTTATAAAGTCCTAACTAAGGGGGTGAGTGGCGAAATCACACCCAATACCGATGTGATTGAGTTGGACCATCCTCCTCCTCCTCCTGCCACAACTACACCACCACAGCCACAGCGTGGAAGGAAGCATGGAAGGAATACCAGAGAGTGATGACCCTGGGTTCAGTCTGGTCTGACAAAAGATGCAGTCTCTTTTGTTTGACCACAGCCTGGGGACACAGATGTCATCTGCTGCTTTCAGGATCTCTGGGACTTCTGGACCAGACTGCACTCCCTTATATATGGACTCCTCAGGCCACCAATTTTGCTGAAAAAGAATTGATGTGTGCCCTGGGGGCCAAAGGCTTTGCCAATTTCTGCTGTTTCTCCAGTGTTGTCTCCCTCTTTGTTTGGTTCTGAGCCCTTAATAAAGGAATTTTTGTTTCAATTATACTCGCCTATGTGTGTTTTCCTTCAAAAAGGACAGTTTGTTTGTGAGGAGGCAAAACTACAATGTGAAATTAACAAGAGACACCAACACCAAGCAACCTCATTGAGATTATATAATACAAGATATCAATGGTGTTGTGGTAACTTGACACACAAAAATATTATGGAGTAAAACCCCCCAAAAAAAATACATCAGCCTGGAAAAAAATACAAACACAAAAAAAAATAATAATCAGCCTTGAAAAAAATACAAAACAAAAATAAAACAACAAAAAAGAAATTTGGTCAGATGTGACAAATCAAAATATATTCAGGGAATCACGATAAATAATAAAGAAAGAAGTTTGTGAGAAGTCTGTGTGAATATGAGCAGCAAAATTACTTCATTCTTCTCACATTATAAAGAAGAAGAGAGTGCGCTGTATTAAACAATTTAAAACATTGCAGCGTGACGAAAGTGCTGTATCCATTCCGAATGTTAATTTTACCAGACCGAGCTGTTCCGTCTCAGAATTTCTTCTCAGCATGCGTGGCACTTTGTGCGTTGGAATTGGCCACACACGGTCAGAATTGATGTGATTAGATTTTGTTGTCGGAAAATTTTATAGCCTGCTCTCAAACTTTGTGTGTCGGAAAATCCGATGGGAAATGTCCGATGGAGCCCACACACGGTCGGAATTTCCGACAACACGCTCCGATCACACATTTTCCGTCGGAAAATCCGACCGTGTGTACGGGGCATTAGAAATATTTACCCTTTACCCTCTGTCGCTTGTGTTAAACGTATAAAAATTACTTTCCTACCTACATTTTTATATATGTTCTGCCGCTCCCTGGTTCCTCTTTGTTCTGACTCAACTACAAGGCCATAAGTTTATCTCCAGCCTCATATAGGGCTTATACAACCTGGTGATCTATTCATCTCTTGCATCAACTCAGACAGTTTAACTTGATGAATAAACTCACTGTTAAGGAGACAGATGATAAAGACTTTCAAATGTTCAGTTTAATGAAGGATATTCATAGGTAGAAAAACGCTGATGTTGTAAGACACATGGAAAGATGTGTACAGCATGGCAGAATACTGAGGAATGAAACCAGAGAGAAGGAAGGGGAGGGTATATACAAAGTAAGGTGAGAGAAAGAGCTCAGCTAGAAAGGAGGGAACAGAGCTTAAAGACACAGAGCAATAATAACCAAGTAATGAAGACAGATAAATGATAATAAATCACATAGTGTAACACAACACTCCCTGTCTGAAATCTTTAGATTTCATAACCTTAAAGTGGTTGTATAGTCTTTTTTGTAACTTTTACCTACAGGTAAGCCTATAATAAGGCTTACCTGTAGGTAAAAAAAATATCTCCTAAACCGTACAGTTTAGAAGATATTCCCCTTGCTATGAGCCGCTGACTGCAGCGGCGCATGCGCACAGGGGATTCTCGGGAGTGATGACATCGCGGCTCCAGCCACTCACAGCGCTGGAACCGCGATACCCGGAAGACACGCTTAGGCAACATGACAGCTCCCTCGGCATGGACCAGGCAAGATACCGACGCCTCGTTCTAAGGTAAGTAGTTCATAATGAGCTAGTATGCGGTGCATACTAGCTCATTATGCCTTTTGCTTTACAGGGGTAAAAAAAAAAATTTTGCGGGTATACAACCGCTTTAAACTTACATATATATTCAATAAGTCCATTGTTGATAAATGTCCTGGAACCTGTAATGAGAAACACGCAACAAGCAAACATAAGTTATAAACATAAGTTCAACTGAATGCCAGAACATGTAGTAGTCTGACATGTGACGTCTTCAAAGAATGCGAAAGTTCCAAGTAGAACCTGTAGTTAGCAGCAATGTACACCCCATCGTGCCAATAGCATGGCTAGTTCTTGCATAAGTCACTCAACTGGCAAAAGGAGTATTAATTTGGAAGAAAAAACGGGCTTACAAATGACAAAAGGTAAAAAATTAAATAAACAGCAGCGACTCAAATGTGTGATATCACAAAAAAAAGCATAGTATAAAACAGAGTTGCGCTTAACTGACATATACAGCATAAAACATCTAATAATAAAGATTGTTCGCCCTACGATGTGCTGATGTCATCATGACTTACGAATCCCGGAAGTGGGGGTGCTCGTTGTATGTTTTTACCAGCCAGTGTTTTACTATTCCTCCATGTATGGGAGATGCTTTTAAACCAATAAATCGTTGGATTTACACGATGCAGAGTTTTCTTTATTATCTTTGAGTTCCTAACATCGGGAGAGAGAGATCGCCTGCAGGACCACAGATCTTTGGCTGGATTGCAACCCAAAGGCCCTAGCGGGGTAATCAGCCCTACTGGTCTTTCCAAAGTTCCAGTGTATATGGTAAGCAGGCATTCCTTAACACTGGTGGTGGTCTCATATGGTGTCCATTGCACAGGGGATTGAAGGGGACTATTGTATCCAAAAGTCTACATATGGACTACGAATTTAAAATTTCAAGATTTTGGCACTGTTGTCTACTTATCACCCTGCTTTTCACATCACTCTTTTCCAATAAGGAGGACTGCTTATTATTAGATGTTTTGTGCTGTATATGTCAGTAAAGCGCGACTCTGTTTTATACTAAAAGGAGTATTAACCACTTACCCACTGGGCACTTAAATCCCCTTCCTAACCAGACCAATTTTCAGCTTTCGGTGCTCTCACATTTTGAATGATAATTACTTGGCCATGCAACACTTTACCTGTATGAAATTTTTGTCCTTTTTTTTCACACAAATAGAGCTTTCTTTTGGTGGTATTTAATAACTGCTGGGTTTTTTATTTTTTGGGCTATAAAAGAAAAAAGACCAAAAATTCTGTAAAAAATGCATTTTTCTTCGTTTCTGTTATACAGTTTTGCAAATTAGTAATTTTCCTTCATATATTTTGGCCAAAATTTATACCGCTACATATCTTTGGCAAATATAACCTAAATAGGTGTATATTATTTGGTCTTTGTGAAAGTTATAGAGTCCACAAGCTGTGGTGCCAATCTCTGAAAATTTATCACACCTGAAGTATTGACGGCCTATCTCATTTCTTGAGACCCTAATAAGCCAGGAAAGTACAAATACCCCCCAAATTACCCTTTTTTGGACAATAGATATTCCAAGGTATTTAGTAAGAGGCATGGTGAGTTTTTTGAAGTTGTAATTTTTCCCACAATTCTTTGCAAAATCAAGATTTTTTTTCTTTTTTTTTTCACAAAATTGTTATATTAACAGGTTATTTCTCACACACAGCATATGCATAGCACAAATTACACCCCAAAACACATTCTACTATTCCTCCTGAGTATGGCAATACCACATGTGTGAGACTTTTACACAGCGTGGCCACATACAGGGGCCCAACATGCAGGATGCGCTATCAGGTGTTCTTGGAGCATAAATTACACATATAATTTCTTGACTGTCTCTAATAGGGCGTACACACGGTCGGACTTTGTTCGGACATTCCGACAACAAAATCCTAGGATTTTTTCCGACGAATGTTGGCTCAAACTTGTTTTGTCTACACATGGTCGCACAAAGTTGTCGGAAAATCCGATCGTTCTAAAGGCGGTGACGTAAAACATGTACGTCGGGACTATAAACGGGGCAGTGGCCAATAGCTTTAATCTCTTTATTTATTCTGAGCATGCGTGGCACTTTGTCCGTCGGATTTGTGTACACACGATCGGAATTTCCGACAACGGATTTTGTTGTCGGAAAATTTTATCTCCTGCTCTCCAACTTTGTGTGTCGGAAAATCCGATGGAAAATGTCTGATGGAGCCCACACACGGTCGGAATTTCCGACAACACGCTCCGATCGGACATTTTCCATCGGAAAATCCGACCGTGTGTACGGGGCATTACACTTTTGAAGGCCCTGGAGAACCAGGACAATGGAAATGCCCCCAAAATTACCACATTTTGGAAAGAAAACAACCCAATATATAATCTATGAGGCATATAAAGTCTTCGAACATGTAATTTTTTTCTACAAGTTTTTGAAAAATGTGTAAAGAAAATGAAAACGCACTTTTTTTACACAACGTTGTCCATTTACACAAAGTTTCTAACACATAGCATGTACATACCAAAAATTACACCCCAAAATAGATTCTCCTACTCCTCCTGAGTACGGCAATACAACATGTGTGAGACTTTTCCACAGCGTGGCCACATACAGAGGGCCAACATGCAGGGAGCACCATCAGGTGTTCTAAGTTTCAAATCTAATTTGACTACCTATTACACTTTTGTGAGGCACTGTACTGGCATGGATGTGGCATTGATGATAACTGATATGGTATGGATGAGCATGAATGGGGATGGATGAGCGTGGATGGGGATGGCTGAGCATGAATGAGTATGGCTGAGTTAGGATGGGTACGGCTGAGCATGGCTGGGTATAGATGGGATGGCTGGGTATGGCTCAATATGGCTGGGTACGACTGAGTATGGCTGAGATGGCTGGATATGGCTGAGTATGGCTGAGTATGGCTGGGTACAGCTGAGTATGGCTGGGTACGGCTGAGTATGGCTGGGTACGGCTGAGTATTGCTGGGTATGGCTGAGTATGGACGGGTATGACTAATTATGGATGGGGGTGGATGGGATGGCTGAGCATTGATGGATGAATGAGTATTGCTGAGGATGTATGGCTGAGCATGGATGGATTGATGAGTATGCTGAGTATGGATGGCTGAGCATGGATAGATGGTTAAGTATGTTAAGTATGCTCAATATGGATGGCTGAGCATGGATGGATGAGTATGCTGAGTATGGATAAGTATGGATGGGTGAGCATGGATGGATGGATGAATATGGATTGGTGAGCATGGATGTATGGATGAGTATGCTGAGTATGGATGAGGATGGATGGATGAGTATGCTAGTATGAATGGGTATGCTGAGCATGGATGGCTGAGTATGCTGAGTATGGATGGCTGAGCATGGATGGATGGATGAGTATGCTGAGTATGGATGGATGACTAGGCTGAGTATGGATGGGTGAGCATGGATGGATGGATGAGTATGTTGAGTATGGATGGGTGAGCATGGATGGATGGATGAGTATGCTGAGTATGGATGGGTGACCTTGGATGGATGGATGAGTATGCTGAGTATGGATGGATGGATGAGTATGCTGAGTATGGATGGGTATGCTGAGCATGGATGGGTGAGCATGGATGGATGGATGAGTATGCTGAGTATGGATGGATGGGTGAGTATGCTGAGTATGGATGGGTATGCTGAGCATGGATGGGTATGGATGGCTGGATATGGATGGCTGGAATAGGCACATATCAGCGCTGTGGGCACAACACATCCAGCCCACATCGCTGCTGCCTCCGATCTCTCCCCTCTCTACTCGCACTGTACCAATAGGTACGGGAAGCGGAGAGAGGAACCGGATGTGATGCCGGTTTGTTTACAAGTGATTGCTCCATCATTTGACGGAGCGATCACATGGTAAACAGCTGCTATCAGTGGCCATTTACCGTGATCCGTGATGCGCACAGACGTTCTCGGATGCGTGCCCCAGGGGACGCACGGGAGCGGGATTCTGGGAGAACGTCATAGTATGCCCTCCCAGAGTTATCCGACCGCGCTGCAGCCATCATTCGGCTATAGCGCAGTCGGCAAGTGATTAACTCTGTAATTAGTCGAGTAAAGTTTTGTGTCGATCCTCCCTTGGTTACCTTGACCTCTACCTTCCGGACTTTGTTATCACTGGGCATAACTTTAGTAATAAGACCTTTAGGCCACTCATTCTGACAAACTTCCTTGTCCTTTAGAGCAGTGGTTATCAACCTCAGGGCCCACTAACAGACCAGGTTTTCAAGATAACTGAAATACATCACAGGTGATATCATTTGCTGCTCAGTGATTGAAGTATTCTAATCTGCATCTCCCCAAGGTAATACATAAAACCTGGCCTGTTAGTGGGCCCTGAGGACAGGGTTGATGACCACTGCTTTAGAGGGATGAGATCTCCAACACAGGTGGAGGGTGGATCTGTACTTAGGCAATCAGCTGGAAGACTACTGCTGTTGATGTCTTCCTGCTAACTTGTGACACTTGACACACCTGAAGAGCAGAGAGGAGATGTACCTTTTCATACCAACAATCCACAAGCCAGCTGACCTGATGGCACTATCTGTAAACTGATGACTTTGGTGTTGTACCCGTTCATGGTGGTGATGAACCATAAGATTCTGTTCTTTGCTGTATAAGTCAGATTTCCCCCATACGGCCACCAACTCTCAGCAGCTGATTGGCATCAACTACAGGGTTTAAATTGAATAATGAACTGTTTTAGACAATTCGGTTCCATCTCTCTGATTCCCCCAAATTCCTTCTGATACACTTCTTGTTGCACACAACGGATAATTACCTCTTCTACGTGTGCAATCTGCTGCTAGCACAGCTGCACAAGTTCAAGTCTTGGTATGGTATGTGCAGGTTTGGGAGTGAGTTTTTCTTTCCCTAGGATAAAACTACAGTGTGGTTCTCCATTAATTTCAGAGGTCTTTAAATAGGCTACTGCAGCAAAAGCATCAGCTGATGCATCTGAGAAAATAATCTTTCTCCGACCAGCAGTTGAAATGGAAGCTGGAACATAGCAACGTGGGATTTTAAGTTTTTCTTGTGACCTCAAAGAATATCTCCACCTTTCCCACTTCTGTTGTTTTTCACTGGGTAAAGGAGTATCTTAGTCTATGTTCTCAGTAGATAAATGTCTTAGCAGAATCTTACCTTGAATGGACTGGAGCAATTAAACCCAATGGATCATAGATGCTGTCCATTACCAACAAGAATCCTCTCTTAGTGAAGGGTTTGTCACAAGTTGACACGTGGAAGGTGAATGTGTCTTGTTTGACGTTCCATAACAAACCCAGACTTCGCTGTACAGGAGACACATCTGTACCTAAATCAAGGTGGCACAGTCCTCAGAGTGAAAGGCATTCATAAATTCCTTGCTGTTGGATATAATCTTGTGAAGGCGAGGGTTTGCTCGCCTTCACAAGCATGCTGTCAATCCAAGTCAGCAAACCAATGAGGAGAGAGAGGGAGCAGTGCCGGGCCGGGCCGTGGCACTGTGTCTGAATGGACACACAGAGCTTCCGTTTGGCTCAGGTGCCCCCATAGCAAGCTGCTTGCTGTGGGGGCACTCAACAGGAGGGAGGGACTAGGAGCGCCGAAGAGGGACCTGAGAAGAGGAGGATATGGGTGGCTCTGTGCAAAACCACTGCAACAGAGCATGTAAGTATGACATGTTTGTTATTTTTAAACAAAAAAAAAAGGCTTTAGTATCACTTTAAAATTGGGCTTACTACAACAGCTGAAATGCCGTATGTAATTTGGACAACATTTCCTCTTTGTTTCTGTGTCATATATACACTTGAATGTGGATTTCTATAATGAAAAGCTGCATGAAATGTGTCTCTTTTAAAATGCACCCTACTCCAACTGATTCAATGCTGATTACATTGTTACTGCTTTGTTTTCCTGACATAATCATCTCTCCCTCTTCAAATGTCGTCTACTAAAAATTATTAGATGATGTTCAGTGTATCTTTGTGATATTTCTGCTTTGTGTCTCTAACAAAATCCACTATGATTTTATTTCTGAATCAAAATCTTTGTATCTCCCTCCTCAAATGCAGCCTATTAAAAAGGATTATATGATGTGCTATGTGTCTCTGTAATATTTCTGTCTTGTATCTGTGACATACAGTAATCTATTAGTATTTTTATTGTATTTTTTTCCTTGTCAAAAGAAGTTTATTGAGTATACAATATTATAAAGATACATAAAGTAAGTTTACAAGGATCTATAAAGTAAGCTCATTGTTTTACAGTAGGGTTTATATAGGTAAATATCATGAAATTTCAAATATTAAACATTGGGTTCACATAAACCTAAATTAAAGATATATATAATTTCCTTAGTTACTTTTGTAGGTATTTAAATGATTTATACCTACTATACATATTGTTTACAAGTAGAGTGTATATAGGTCAAATAAATTCTGATAATGAGCTTTAATCGTAAGGTGGAGAAAAGGAAAGAGAAAGAAGAAAAAGGGTTGAAAGGTAGAGGTATGGTCCACAAGGTTGTCCCGCTCGTCAGATTATTATTCTTTTTAGTTCTCTTTGAAGCCTTAGAATGGGTGTCTCTGTAAGTCATTTAATCTGTTACCATGGCAACAGGACAGAGTCATTGAAGTTTGACAGGAACTGTTGTTTTATCCAAGGATGCCAAAGTTTTTCAAATTTTGGAATTTGATTTTGATCGATGGCTACCATCTTAGCATGGGACATTGTATTATTCATTCTGTGAATTGTTTCTGCTAGTACCAATGTAGGAGATTTCCATGCCTTGGCCACTGTTTGTTTTGCAGCCGTTATTAGTTGGATCATAAGTTTGAATTGAGAGAGTGTTAACCATTCCGGTTTTAGATTAAGTAAAGTTAAATATGGATCTGGTTGTATTATTTTTTTAAATATTTTAGATGCAATCACAAAGACTTCCTTCCAGAAGGTTTGGATTACTGGGCACGTCCACCATATGTGTAAATATGTGCCTATTTCTGGGCATCCTCGAAAACAAAGAGCTCAGGTATTAGGTGAATATTTTGCCACTCTAGCAGGTACAAGGTACCAGGGAATTAGGACTTTATAATTTGTCTCCAGTGCTAAGATGTTGGGTGAAGATGACTTAGATGTGAGCCATATGTTAGACCAGTCCGTGTCTTCTAAAGTTTGTCCCAGGTCCTCCTCCCACCTCTGAACGTAAGAGGGTCTATTAAGATTTGCTACTCCATATAATTGATTATAAAGTGATGAAATTGTACCTTTAGCAAATGGATCTTTTGTACAGATTGATTCAAAAATGGATAATTGGGATAATGGTGTATCCCCCTTTAGGAATGGTGTATAGAAATTTTTGATTTGGAGATATCTAAATATCTCAGAGTTTGGTAGATCATATTTTTCTCTAAGCGATGGGAATGAAAGGAATGATTTAGATGCTATGAAGTCATTTAGTGTCTGAATGCCTGATGTTGTCCAAGCTTTAAAAGAATTTGGGTAGATCCATGCCGGATAAAAGGCCGGATTTCTGATAAAAGAAAGGAGAGGATTCAGTGTAACTGATATTTGGTTTTTAGTTTATCCTTCTTTCTCCTTCTTTTTCTCCTTCTTCCCCTTTCCCCTCCTTCCCCTTTTCCCAACCCCTCCCCCCTTTCCCCCCCCCTCTTCCTTTCTTTCCTTCCCCTCCATTGCTTCCTCTTTTTTTCCCCCCCTTTCCCCCCCCTCCCCCTCCCCTCTCCATTCTCTTTTCCCCCCTTTCCCCCCCCTTTCCTTTTTTTCGTTCTTCCTCCTTCCTCTTTTCCCCTCTTCCTTTCCTTCTTTTCCCTGTCCCCACCTCCTCCCTTTCCCCTTCCCCCTTCCCCCCCCCTTTTTTCCCCCCTAACAGCCCCCCCCCCGCCTTTCTCCTTTCTTCCTTTCCTTTCTGCCCCCTCTCTTTCCCCTATTTCCCTCTCTCTCCTGTTTTTTCTCCCCCTTTTTTTCTCGATAGAAGTACACAATCAGGGTTTTGATATACTCCTTTTTTCCACGTTGATCCTCCAGCTATTTGGGCCTCATCTGATCTACATCCACTATCAGCTGTTGATCCTTATACTGTAGGTTGACCAGGTAGGATACATCTTAGGACTCCCTACCTATTACTCTAGATACTTATATGTTTGACCAACATGTATTGATTTACATATTTCCATAACCTACAGGACCCGCATTTGGCCTCAGTGGGATTTCAGATCCAAACATTTATATGCCCTTGATCAATGGGCTTCTCTTCCTACTGAAAGGAAGTAAAACTACCTTACATATTCCTAGCCCATTTACTTTCACCTCGATTGAGGCTATATGAATACCTGGGATACACTCTACTAAAGCTCTACACACCATGACCAGGGGACGCGTCTGATGGGCAGTTTGTGTCAGTACGTCTGTTTTCTTTTAAACCTCTTGGGAATGCGTAACCAATACCTATAGATACCAATGTAAGTGTAAATAGATATATGTATATTATGTAATTATATGTTTTTTGGTTTTGATTTTCACGTATATTTACTTGTCTATGTTGCATATGCCATTTCCCATACAGAAATTTCTATTTAAAGCTTATAATCACCCCTGAAGAAGGAGGCAAAAGCAACTCCGAAACGCGTCGGGTGCAAGTGTATTGGTATCACTAGCTCTATATCTATGGAACTGCATTCCCTGTTTTTATCCATGTCATTTGTTTGATGTTTACTTGAGGAATTTTTTTGTAATTAATAAACTGTTGTTTACTATACATACTCTCCCTAACATTCCTTCTTATGTGCCTATAAAGTCCACCAGGGGAATTCTCTCTGTTCTCAAATCCCAGAGAGATAAGAAGTGTTTAGTTATGGGATTATGAATTTTAAAGCGGTCTTTAGGATCAAGCCATAATAAATTTGATATTAATAGAGGGTCATTTTCTGAAGCCTCTATAAATACCCATAATGGGATTTCCTGTTTTGCATGGTATTTGGACAGACTGGCCAAATGTGCTGCTCTGTAGTAGTTAGTAAAATTAGGGTATCCCAGGCCTCCTTTATTTTTGGGAAGATGTAGTGTGTGTATAGGTATACGTGGTTTAGAAGAGCCCCATATAAACGAAGTTGCTCTTTTTTGTACTATTCTCAAAAAATAGGAAGGAATTGGAATAGGGAGGACTCTGAATAGATAAAGCAATTTGGGTAGAATAGTCATTTTGATTGCATTATTCTTCCCTATCCAGGATAAAGGAAGTTACGACCATTGTTTTATTAGATTTGTGATCTGTCTTAATACAGGAGGATAATTGGTTGAGAATAAGTCAGAATGAGATGCTGTTAAATGAATTCCAAGATATGGGATTGATTTTTCTGCCCATGTGAATGGGAGTGCAGCCCTAGCCGGGATCAATTCCATGTTTGTGAGTGAAATATTAAGCACTAGGCATTTCTTAGGATTAATCATAAGGCCGGATAGGGCTGCAAATCCATCAAGAGCTGGTATTAGGTTAGGACCAGAGACCTGTGGTGATGATAGAAAAAGTAATATATCGTCTGCAAATATACATAACTTGTGTGTAATACCTCCTACTTCAATGCCAGTTATAGTTTGGTTTGTTCTGATGTATTGGGCCATGGGTTCGAGTATAAGGGCAAATAATAAGGGAGATAATGGGCAACCCTGTCGGGTACCTCTTTCGATATTAAAGGCATCAGATTTGTATCCAGCATATTTTATATAGGCTTTGGGTTTATTATATAATGCTTTGATCCATGTTAAAAAGTGGGGTCCAAAACCCCATTTTTGTAATGAATATTGCATATATTGCCAGGATACTGTGTCAAATGCCCTCTTAATATCGAGAGATAGAAAACATAAAGGGATTTTCCGTTTTTTAGCAATATGTGCCAATAACACTGCCCTGCGTATATTATCGCCTGCCTGTCTATTTGGCATGAAGCCTACTTGATCTCTATGTATTAATTTTCCTATAATGCTATTGAGGCGTTTTGCTATTATTTTTGCTAATAATTTAATATCGAGGTTTAACAGAGAGATAGGCCGATAATTCACACAGGAAGTATCATCAGAAAGGGGTTTTGGGATCATACAAACAATTGCCATTAGTGTTTCTTGCCGAAAAGAATGTCCTTCTAGAAGTTTGTTAAAAGTTTTAGTGAGAATGGGAGAGAGTATTTCTGAGAATGTTTTATAGTATAAAGCCGAGTAACCGTCTGGGCCTGGTCTTTTGTTACGTTTTAGGTCTTTTATGGCGTTAGCAACTTCATCTATAGTTATAGGCTCATCCAAACTGCTTTTTTGATTCTGAGATAACTCAGGTAAGGTTATTTTTGAGAAGAAGGATTCAGCCTC